>BSDF01000002.1:88110988-89360988 GCA_027925045.1 Hypotaenidia okinawae | reverse complement strand
GACACAGTCTCCCACAGTATTCTCCTGGAGAAGCTGTTGGCCCATGCCTTGGACAGGTACACTCTTTGCTGGGCTAAAACCTGGCTGGATGGCCGGGCCCAGAGAGTGGTGGTGAATGGAATTAAATCTAACTGGCTCACTACAAGTGGTCCCCCGGGGTCGGTACTGGGGCCCATCCTCTTTAATATCTTTATTGATGATTTGGATGAGGCAATTGAGTGCACCCTCAGTAAGTTTGCAGATGACACCAAGTTGGGGGGAAGTGTTGATCTGCCAGAAGGTAGGAAGGCCCTCCAGAGGGACCTGGACAGGTTGAATCAATGGGCAGAGGCCAGTGGGATGAACTTCAACATGGCGAAGTGCTGGGTCCTGTGCTTTGGTCATAACAACCCCAGGCAATGCTACAGGCTTGGGGTGGGTGGCTGGAAAGCTGTACAGAGGAAAAGGATCTGGGGGTGCTGGTTGACACTTGACTGAACATGAGCCGGCAGTACTCAGTACTTTGCTATTTAATTAATAAAATTATTATGCAATGGTGTTTTGGGCTGTGATCCTGTCAAGTCTGTCAATCAATACTAGATCATTTTAGTACTAGGGTAGAACTTCTGTAAGTCTCTGCTGTGTTAGATTTTTAAGCCAGACCCACAATTTCTATGGACAGATTTAAATTAAAACCAGTGAGATGAAGATCAGGCCTCTAGATAGCAGTGGGGTTTTTCTGAATTAGCATAGCAAATCTTTAATCTTAGGAGGTATATTTCAAGTGCTGTTTTACAGTGAGACAAAAAGACAATTATTTTTATTCTTGAGTATATAATAGTAAAGCCATAATAATGCAATGCTTTCATATAATTGCAACCTTCAGTGGTACATTCCAGATGTGAGCAGAGTAAGAATAATAGATAAAATAATTACTCTGTATAGCTTTGTAAAATAGTCAGAAGTTAAATTTGTAAATATTTGTGATCCATTTGGAAGAATAAGGAAAGGAGGGGAATAAATTCTGGTAATTTTATTTTTGTCAATCCTCAAACTAAAGCAAGTAATATTACCCTCCCTAAATGCTAAGGAGTGGATTGGTGTTTTTAAAGAGTGCCTTTGCCAGATTTCATTTCACCCAAGAAAAGGCTATTTAATTGATTCCCAAATATTGAGCCTGAAATTGCAAAGGAACAGTGGAAGACAAAGACACATAGTGAATGAAACTGCAGTGAAGCTTTTGATAAAGGTGATTCCCTACAGACCTAGAAATGGTAAAAGAAAATACTGGATTACATTCTGAATGACAGTTTACAGAACAGAATACACTTTGAAAAGAAATAATAAGAATATGGAAGAGAGAACTCCAGAACTGTGGGACATGCAAAAAGTTTCCATATGTGATCGCTTTTTCCATTTTCTTGTCTTCCTTTAGAAGGAACTTAAAATTTTTGGTCCATGTCTTCCATCAAAAAGTGAAAAATACCTCAAAGGGTTATATGAAAGCATCACATTCATTATATTTATTGTAATACAGAATACTGTTGTACATTATTTCAAGGAAAGATATGTGAAAATCAAGTGTAGAAAAGCTTGTCTTTAGGGTTTTTTTTGTATGGACTGCAGTCTGATTTGAACTTGCCTCCAGAATATCTGGGAGAGCTGGTCAACACTTGCCTGAACATGAGCCAGCAGTGTGCCCAGGTGGCCAAGAAGGCCAATGGCATCCTGTCTTGTATCAGGAATAGCATAGCCAGCAGGACCAGGGAGGTGATTCTTCCCCTGTGCTCAGCTCTGGTGAGGCCGCACCTCGAATACTGTGTTCAGTTTTGGGCCCCTCACTAGAAGAAAGACATTGAGGCCTTGGAGCATGTCCAGAGAAGGGCAACAAAGCTGGTGAAGGGTCTGGAACACAAGTCTTATGAGGAGCGGCTGAGGGAACTGATTCTGTTCAGTCTGGAGAGGAGGCAGCTCAAGGGAGACCTTATCACTCTCTACAGCTGCCTGAAAGGAGGTTGTGGTGAGCTGGGGGCCAGCCTCTTCTCACAGATAACTAGAGATAGGACAAGAGGGAATGGCTGCAAGTTGTGCCAGCGGGGGTTCAGGGTAGAAATTAGGAGAAATTTCTTCTCAGAAAATGGTCAGGCATTGGAATGGGTTGCCCAGGGAGGTGGTGGAGTCACCATCCCTTGGGGTGTCCAAGGAAAGGTTGGGTGAGGTACTTAGGGACATGGTTTAGTTAGTAATATAGGTGGTAGGGGGCCGGTTGGACCAGATGGTCTTGGAGATCTTTTCCAACCTTAATGATTCTGTGATTCTTTCAGCTGGTTCAATTTCTATTCCTTTGTTCTTTCTTCCCTGACTCCTCCTTCTTTCTATGATTATATCCACCCCATGATCCCTGTTCTTCCTTTTACTCATATTTTCTATTTAGAGTTGTGCTCTGTTGATCTTCTAGGTAAGTAGAGTCGTTACCATGAAATAACTAGAAACACACATTTGATGGTACATTGGTCTTATTTGTAAAAGATGCCCAGGTGTGCATTTAGTTTTGCAGGAAAAGTGAGCTAGTTGATCCATCCATAAAAGTAAATTTCATACCTTTGTAGCAGCTTTTTCAGTTACTTCTGCTCACAGAGAAGGAATTCCCATCCATCTTATTATCTGTATCTTTCATTGATCTCTGGGGAAGATGATTCAGTTTTTCAGCCCTTTGAAATAATTTTGTGATGTTGACTAAAATTATATATAGCATACAAATATAACTGGCTATGAGATGAAACGTTGTGCCATGTTTTAAAGGGTATTTTGTCTGCTTAACCTTGCCTTTGATAATCCTAATTCCTTTATTGTTCTGTCCTGTTGGTTTAAAAATTTTAAAAGTTGCAATACTAAAGAGTAAGATTTACTTACAGCTATAAATGAGAATGTCTACTATACTATTTTATCATTAAAATCTCTCTGGGGCTGCCAAGTAGATTTTTTTTTGTAAATTAAAGATTTAAATTGGAAATTTTCTTTTTAAATACCCAAATTAATTTTCTTCTTTTAACTTCATATGTGTTCTTTGTCATCCTTCTGATTTTTTTTCCTGCAGCTTATTATGATCCTGCAGATTACTTTGAGTTGGCCCAATACCACACAATCCCTTGCAACGATTCTCTTAACGCTTATTTTGAAGAATCCTTCTTTGAGATACTGAAAGACCTTGTGGCTAAAGTTTCTTGTGAGGTTACAGTAATAAAGTCAGAATGCCATCAAGTGAAAATGCAGAGAGGAGGTCTACAGAATGAAATCTTCTTTAGATTTTCAGGTAAAATCTGCCTTGCTTTTAAAGAATAGTTAGAATTTTTATAGTTAATGGAATGTATTTAGTGTTCATATGCAGATATTCTAAATGATTAATAATGAATTTTCTTGATTATAATTTTTTTTCAAAATATTGCATGTGAAAATCATGTCAATATTTGAAAGAGTTGATCTGCACAAAAGTGTATATTTTACCCTATTTCAGAAGACTTTCAGAACTTTTATAGCTGTGTATGAATCGACATGGTTCTAATTTTGTATATTAAAACATTACTGTGCCTCTTGTTGCACACTAACATAGGAAGGAATGTGATGCGGTGTATTCTGTGACTCCACAGACTACTTACATCTGGTCACCTACAGCAGGTGTATAAATCACTCCATGGATGTGCCTTGGTCTTTATAAACAGCTTTAAAATGTCAGACTAAGACTGGATGACTAATTTTAAAGATCTAAAGTGAAATGAAATGAACCTCAGTACTTTTCTTTCTTTAAGTGATAACAATAAAAAGGAAGATTTCCAAATTTTCCATTTCTTTAAAACAGAAGAGCCTAAAGGAGACCTAGCTAAATCTGAGTTGCCAAAACCATTCAATTGGCTTGATTTATAGCAAAACCTTAGGTGGCTTGCTAAGACATCACTAAATTATGCTATATTGAAGGATTCTTACTGAGTGTTATTATGTATTGTCATAATAAAACCCCCCTTTAAAATCTGACAATTGTAGTTATTTGCACATAAAGGAGTTAATGTTTATACATAAATTAAAACCTCACAGTATCTTAGTTATTCTCTTTTAAAAAATTTATTTATTAAAAATCCATTTTCGCTTAAACATGAATTTGTTTTCATAAAATGTTTCCATTACAACTTTTCACTAAAGACATTAACTTTTGAGGTTGAAGGAGGGATTTTTTCCTCAAGATTTGTCTTCAGAGTATTCCTTCTGAACACTGAAACCCTATGAAGAGAGCCTCAGCTCCTCTATGCTTAGACATAGGTGTATAATATCTATATGAGGACAAGCTCTGTGACTTCTTTAAAACATTGCAAATTAGACATCTGAAATATGAGAAAAAGTCCTAAATACCTCCATCAGAATTGACTAGAATCTTAAACTAATAAAGGGAAAAAAAGGTTTTCACTGACTTTGTTCTTCTATAAACAGACTGTGTTTTGTTACAGTTGCTTTCTTAGGCAGAGAAATACACAACAGACGATGTCAGCAAAGTGCTTGTGATGCGTCTCGTAGACTAAACAATGTACAGTCGGTGGTAGAGTAAAAAGGAATTAACAGAATAAGCTACTCTCAGAATAAAGTATAATAACATTAAAATTAATGAATAACATTAAAAATGAAACATACTCTGTTTAGTAAATTAATAAATTGATGTAGAAGCTTTAGTGGATATAAAATTTCTGTAAGTTAAAATTGCTAATACGCTAATGCCATTATGGAGAAGGGAGATCACACCATCAGTCTATATTAAAGACAGTATATTAAAGAGTATTAGAAGTGGCAGGAGAATTGGGAAGCTCTGAACATGTGCTATCTTACAAATATCAAACATGCTGTTTTGCACCGGGAGTGTCATTCTATCACTTCAAAGTGATTTTATTATTGATCTGACAGAATTTTAGCTGCTTGAAGGTGTTTGGCTGTTACAGTAGAGAACCAGAAGACAGGCTCTTGCTTACTAGGTTAAATGTTAATTCAGAGATTCTTAAAGGGGAGAGGAGAAAGGGGAACTTCCATCAAAAAGTGAAAAATACCTCAAAGGGTTATATGAAAGCATCACACCTATTATATTTATTGTAATACAGAATACTGTTGTACATGATTTCAAGGAAAGATACGTGAAAATCAAGTGTAGAGAAGCTTGTCTTTAGGGGTTTTTTTGTATGGACTGCAGTCTGATTTGAACTTCCCTGCAGGATATCTTACTCCATTCTAAATTATTTTGTATTCCTTTCTTCTTCAAAACACAATTTTTATGTTAGCTCTCTTGGTTTTTTAATATAAGCAATAAAAAATGCTGTTTTCTTAGCTGCCATGCTCCTTTACCTACTGCATGAGACAGACAAAAGCAGTACATAGTCCTACATCAATGTCAATCAAAGAAGCTGATCCCTGTTATCTGAGATGATAGCAGGCACCACGTTGGCAGATAAAGAGGAAAGCTTTCACATCTGAGGTACCCAAGAGTCTGAAACTTTGAGACCTGAAACTTGTCTGTCAACTTCTAGTAAGTTGATAAGTTATCAACTGCTTCCCATATGTCCTGGTTCTGGCCAGACAAGAGTTAACCTTCCCAAACATCCGGCCCAGGTGAGCTGAGTCAGCCCTGGGTTGTTTCCCACACCACCTGACATTGCTCCCCCCTAAAAGGGGCTGATGGGGGCAGGGTGCTCCTGGGTGCCTTTAGGGCAGTCCTGAATGAGTCTGGGCATCCTTGGTCCTTATTCCATCCCACAGGGCAGGCTCTATCTGTTTCTCCGGGAATGAGTGGTGTGTGGTGCTCAGCTGCTGTGTGTGGCTGAACCACCGCACCATAGTTGAGGGTGTCATTCTGTCAGCATGCTCAAACTGACACTCTTTGCCTTAGTTCTCCTCTTGGTAAAATCAGTCATTTTCTTTCCCAAAATAGAAACACCATATCATAAGCAGTAAAACTGAAAGGGTCCTCTGCTTATCTTGTACCTCAAGGCAAGATACAAGCTTCAGCTTTTCCTGACAGATGTATTCTGCACAGTCTCTAAAACCCTCAGAAGACTACATAGTCTTGCAAGGAAATATTACTCAGTGCTACACATCCTCACATACTGGAAAGCTTTTTACTAAAATATTTGTGCAATTTCTCTTGATATAGTTTTTCTTGTTATGTCTCAGTAAATCTGAAAATGATTCTGTTAACTTTATCTTTAAAATAGCTTGTATATCCTAGAAGACTATGGCCATTTTCTTTTTCTGATATTATTTTCATTTAATTAAACCACCTCAAGTTCAGTCATGTTTGATAGACCCCTGCTCAGCATCATTACTGCCCACTATAGATTCTCTACATTTGTTTTAATTGCCCAAACTTCATGCAGTAGTTCTCAGGAGCCCATTCTAACATGGGGAAATTAATTGCAATTTGCTAAAATCCCAAGATTTGTTACTTAAATAGAAAATAAAATATTTTCTCTTTATTTTCTTTAGTGGGGGAGCTTTTTCTGAAACATTCACTTACTCATAGAAACATTGTGCTGAACAGATTTCCATGGAAGTGCAACAGAGTTCAACTTCTTGGGTTATCCAATAGTTTCCCCTGTAGTTGCAGGAACCAGGTTCTGTAATCCAGGTAAAACAGTTTTAAGGTCTTTTTTAGAAGTGTTTGGGAGTTTTGGTCTCATTAGCTACTCTTGTTTTGTAGTTAGAAAATCAAGATTTCAGTCTAAAGTTGTTCATGGAAAGTTCATATGCATTTGTCCCAATGTATAGAATGCCCTTTAGCTTAAGTAGATTTTTTTTGTCTTCTATTTTATATTCAGAACAATTCTACTTTCTGGCTGCTTTTGTAAGAATTTGCATTCAGCAAACGTATCTCACGTGCCCTATTTTGAGCTTAATACTCGTGAACAGGGGTGACTAGAACTTAACAGGGTGTTTCAGATGAGCCTTTTACATCATTAGTGCTTTTCTTTTGGTCCTAAGTACCTTTCTCAAGTCATGTAAGAGTACCATTCTTCCTTTTCCTTGTCATTGTGACTGATTGTGCTCACAGTCTGCTTTAATCAAACATACATGCCTTTCTCATTCTTTTGTTTCTTCCTGCCTGTTTAAATCTTGTCCTTACTCACAGCTTCCCCCAGTTTTGTTCTCAGTATACTTCACTAGGACTTTTTCTGGTAATCTTGTGAGCTGAAATATTTAGTAAAGTCCGTTAAAGAGCAAGCTCCTGTGTAATACCTTTAGCAATTTCTCTCCAACTCTTACTTCCCTTTTAAACATCACTCAGAACTTTGAAAAGTTTCATTCTACTCTTAGTATCTTGTCAAGTGTTCTCAAATGTATTATGTGCTTATCACCATTGTAAAGCAACATCAAATCGTGTCACTTTGCACTTACCTGCATGTGTTTCAGCGTTCATTCATAAAACCTTCACATAGAAGTCTGATCAGCTGTTTTGTGGTTTCTTCTTTCCTTCTCTGAAAACCTTGTAACACATTTCTTAGCAGCCACAGGTTAGCCGTAGCCATCGGGTATCGCTGCAGGTGCGTCGCAAACCTCCGGTTATCATCTGTGTTACCCTTTCATGGACCAGTTCTATTTTGGAACATGGAAACAGATGTTACTCGGACTTTCTAATTTAGATACTTTAAACTTTGAAGACCACAGCTGGTTCTAGTCTCCAGGTCTTGATAAGGGTATGACAGAATGGAAAAGGTCATCAAATAGGCCCGAGAACAAGGAGAAATAAAAACCCCCACCCTTAAGGGTTTCATAAACCTACTCTGCTTACTTCTCGTGCAACAAAATAGCTGGCTGCTCAGTTACACCTGTTCTTATTCCCCTATTTTTAGAATATCTAGCTTCTTTAGTGTTCTAGTAGTTCTGGTTCCTCTGTGGTGCTGTGCAGTGCATCATTTATTTTGTACTGCTGTCACACAACCCATGCACTTTGCATAACCCTTTCACTTGCTGCACCATCTGCCAGTCTAAACCTCCTGCATTAGAACTTGCATTCGGATTCTTCCCCAGTCTTCAGTCTTGTGGTTTTTATATAGTACAACAGCCTCATTTGTTTCCCCCTGCTCTGCTTTTATACTGAAATGGCATTAAATATAGAATTATCATCTCACTCCCATTTTATAGTCTAAATCTCTTCTGAATTCATCAATTAAATATTTTAACCTGATTAGTCATTGTGTGCTGTATCTATCTTTGGAGAAAATTTTTTGGCAGAAAACACTGGTGCTAAAACCTATCAAAATTTTGTTCACCAGGTACCAGATAAACCACAGGCAGAACCCTTTACTGAGAGATTTTGTAGAAGTAATGATTAAAGGCACAGAGTTACTGTTGATTAAGAATTCCATTTAGTCTTTTGCCTCTGTAAAGCAGTTAAATAAACAGAATTGATGAGTGGAGAAGTTTTTGAAATTATTTCACTTGATTTTATCTTAAATTTTAATGGGTTTTTTCTGCTTTTAAGGCCCTGGTTTATATTAAATAAAGCACATTATTCCAGAATAATTTAATTAAATATTTTTGTAACAGCTACATGTGGTATGTAGCCATTAAATTTTACTTAAAACAAGCAATTTAGTCACTTTCACATCATCACAATTTCTAAATACAATTTTTCTGCTTTATAAATCTTTTGTTTTAAAAAAATCAGATGTAACTGTGAGATGAACACAGTACACAGTGTCATGTGTTTTTTAGGCCTTCTCAGTTCGATACCATACATTGTACTGGCTTTATAAAATATTTTTTGTCCTGTATTAGTATTCTGCAGAGCTTGATTTCTCTAGTATTTTGGCAGATGAGTCACTGAATAGTCATTTCTATTTTGTTTTTCTTCGGTTCTTTCTCACAGCAGTGATTATCTCTATTACTGAAACATAGTAACTTCAAAGTTCAAAAGGAGATACATTATTCAAGAGAATATTGAAATAGTCCTTAAAATGAGAAGAGAGTGTAAAAATACTAGTTAGTTTATAGGATACAAGAACAGATTAAGATGTTGTGTGCATTTCAGTTTGTGAGACGTGAGGCAGCAAGTATATAAAATAGACTGTAAAGACAAACTTTTTGCTGAGATGCTTATACCTTAAGGAGAAGGTATATCAGTAGGACCTTTCCTTTGGCAAAAAGATTGAAACAAGTTACTGGTCAAAGAAACTTGCCAGCAGCTGGCCAAATAAGCTACAGGTCCGTACTTCAGATTCCTTTCTCTTTTTCATGATTTCTACTCCATAGCAAACAGGTGAGGCTTTTGAGAAACAAAATTTTTATCCCACTGTAAAAGAAGTCTACCTGAATATTGAAGTCTACCTTGCTCTTATAAATAAACTGAAAATTTGGAAGGATTTACTAAAAGTATGTCTTGTAATCTTCAATGAAAAAGAGTAGATGTATTCCTCTGGTACACAAGATAGTTGATTTTCCAGACAGAAATGTTGGAAAGTGCCTTTAGTTACATGTATTTATAAAGCTTCCTCTCTCCCTTAAAGCCATCTTGGTCTGCCTGTACTAATGTATTAAAAAAAGGCAAGGTTATGACATCACCTGCAGAAGACTCTCTCTTACATTCTGTAAGACCTCTAAAAAACACCCTCTTCAGTCAACAGCAGTGGCAAAAAATGCTTGACAAGCTCATAACAGCCAGCCTCAACAAATGAAGACAAACCTTACCAAATACTGAAAATCCTACAGGTAGTTTGTGTAGTAGTGACTAGAAAGCAACTATTAAGCCAGGCAAAACCAAGTAACTTGGTAAATGCCACTCTACATTGGCATTTACCATTGGCATTTACCTCTACATGCCACTCTACATTAAGACCAAGGAAGGTCTTAATTACCTTTGCATACTGAATATGAATGCTGTTAATTGGAGATCAACCCTAAAAAGTCTACTGTTGCCAAATTGAAGTATGATTTCATAACCAAATAGCTCAAATTCTGCTTTTTCTGCCAAAAGCATCATGCTGAGTTAGTCTTTTGTGATGAAGTCATTCTGCAGATGACTGTACAGACTTCCAATGGCATAACACGATCAAACAGGAAGAAACATGTTTCATTCAGAACACTGGTTCTGCATCATATAGTGATTTCTGGTTTGATGTGTTATTTTTTCTCTGCATCTTAATAATTATCAGAGCTTAGATGTCAGTTTTATTTTGTCTTGTGTCACTTATACAAGCAGCTACAGCAGTTTATTTAAAACATTATTGGGTAGAGGCCATATTAAAATTTAATTGATGGACATACCCCTGGAAGTATATGGAGTGAAAAGTGATGACGAGAAAAATACGGTGTAATAAACAGATAATGTATTAAAAAATAGAAGAGTTTTTCATCATCAACTGGCAGCATGCTAGAAAATCAAAAAGACAAAGATGCATTCTAAAGATTGCAATTGTAAGTATTTTTTTTTAATTGCTATTACCTAAACTCCACATCTTTTCCTTGTTTTCTGTCCATAGTTCTATGCAGCCCAGGAGCGTACAATCCTAGTAATGGAAGTCACTGCCTCCAGTGTAACAGCAGTTTGATACATGGAGCGACAAAGTGTTAACAGTTGAGGGATTTGCATCTTGCAACAGTTCATATGTATTGTAATGTAATAAAAATAGTTTTTAAATGTACATGGTCTGTTTCAGTTAGATCAGTAGAATACACTTGTTTTTATGAAATAATGGTTCATCAGCATATTGGTAAAATGTTTCAGGTCATATAATTTAGGACTATTTAATTTTTAAGGTCTTGAGAATATCTGCTAGGTTACTACCAGTAGAGAGGACTATCTGTTTAAATCAGAAGAACAAAATAAAAACCTAGAAGTATTTTGCATACTTAGTCCTTTGCCGATAGCCCTCAGCTCCTCTCCACACAGACTGGTGTAAGGAGCCTGTACTGCAGTGTCTATCTACCTGTCCTCTCAGCTGGTGTGAGTGAGGAGCTCATGGTGCACCTCCAGCACCAAAAGGTCGGAAATGTTGCATCTGTAGCTTCAGATGCAACTTTCTTTCAAGCCAAATTATAATGCCACTACTGACTGGTTGGTAATTTCTTCCCAAGGAACATAAAATTCCACTTGGGTCAGTCATCTCTTCCACCTTTAAAGCTACCATGTTGGGCATAACACTTTTGTTCTTACCTGAAGAAAACAAACCGTAACATAAAATGTCACAACACGTTTTATGGCACTCACCTGCTTTACTTTTGTAAGACTGGTGAGAACTGCAAAGTGGTTGGCCTAATGCATTCCTTGTCATCGTCATTTTTTAACAGCCTTACTTAAATTGGTATTCAGCAACAGAATCCTGTTTAAAATCTGATTTGTTTTGTATTTGCAGATCATACCCCATGCAAATTGCAATGCTTTTAGTAACTACTACGGAGTTTATACTCTTTGCCCCCGTTTTTCCTGTCTAGTTCATGTATAAAAATGAGCTAGATGTGAAGGTCATGTTTAGCTCTTTGTTGTATCTGGAAAATAGGTTTTGCTGGTGTTTGTTTTGTCAAGCACAAATATGGACCCAGGATTAAATATGTATGTCTTTAGGAACTGCACTCTGAAAGAAGGAACAAAAGGCAATACTGTGCTACATCTAAGAAGTAATATTTCAATACGGTGTATTATCTTTAGGATACTCTAAGCATCCTATTAATATACTGCTTACGTGACGGGGCCCAAAACTCTAAGCATATTTTGATGTGAAGGATGCAAAAATTGAGAAAAGTATGTTTGAAAGTACGATGATATGGTTTGTCTTTCTGGTTTGAATGAGCTAAGGTAACTTCTATATAGAACATCTGTAACTGAGGCATTGGGAAAAAAATGGAAACCAAGCATTATTAGGATTCTACAGCGTGACACTGTTTATTGCTCAAACAGTAGGATAAACAGCATAGCCAGCAGAATATATAAAATAGTTCTTTTTATCAAACGCCATTTGAAATTAAATAGCTGGGAAAGAGCACGTTAAAAAATGTTTAGCTGTTAAAAATTGAAGTCTGTAATCCATAGAATGACCAAAGGCTTCTTATTCCTTATTTTTGGGTAGTAATTAGAAATGAAAAGACCACTGGGTCATCATTGTATTATGGTGAGGCACTCGCACCCTTACGTTATCTCTGTAATTTCCCACTCACAGCAGCACTGTCAGTCAGCACGTTTGAACTCTTGCTGGCTAGAGACAGCAGAGTACACAGCGCTGTCATTGTGAAAATCAGACTTTCTGTTAACAAAGTGCCACGCCGTGTAGTATCAACACGTGGTACTTCCTACAGTACAGACAGCAAATTAATTTGAGAATCACCTTCTGAAGTTAATGCAGCTTTGTGAGGCAACTGCAATATAGACTGAGCAGCATCTGGATGTTTCGATATATTCACCTTCCTGTTGCACACCAGAAACAGAAAGCTCCGGCTAGCAGACCGCTTCATCACTGGCGTTTGCAGAGTTGTATCAATACTTGGAGAGAGAATAATAAAGCTGATGTAGTTTTCACTGGGGTATTATGCACCCTGCAATATTGATGTTCTTCTCCATGCGTGCATCTATGGATTTTAGCAGCACAGAAACGATTTTTTCTGGCCCTCCTGATTGGCAAAACTCACTTTACTTCACCAAGTTTGCACACCCTTTAAGGCTTATTGGAAAAAGTAAAGTATAAAGGTTTAATTCTGCCTGCTGTGGCCTCAAGCACTTGACATGAGTATTTCTTCTCTCGTTCATTGAGTGCAGCTAGGTGCAGATGCTTTATGACAGGTGCAATCTGTGGAAGAGATCCTGATCTCAGTTAAGAGCATTAACCTGGGCTTCTAAGTTACTCTTGGTTTACGCTGGGTTAGCCAAAGAAAAGATCCTCATTTGTCGATGCTCTCTCTCTATATATAAATATACACCTCTCACCGCTGAGGTATTTTATGTTTACTCTCTTGTATGGTTGGAGCCAGAAGAAATTTCTTTGCGTATAAAAGCATGGAAAAAAGCTTTCCTTGTTTATCTCTTCCCCAAAATAAAACAATTATGTGTTAAACTTGCTTTTATTTCCTCACCTTATCTCTGCTAATTGTTTGCTATTGTTCCACATTAGGTGTGCACCGATATCTACATCCCTGCTTTCACCATTTTTCATAAATTCACCTTTTCACTGTGAGGGAAAATCTCTGGGGGTGGAAGCACTCAGCACGCTCCCCTCCGGCAGCACTCCATATCCTGCCAGAAGCAGAGTGCTCGTGGTTTTATGCCACATATTCCCTTTCTGACGGAGAAACACGAAGCCGGCTCACTTCTTGAGTCCTACTACATTGATGAGATTGCTGAGCAATGTGAGCAGCAAACCCAACAGCTACGATTGTACATCACAGAATCACAGAATCGTAGGGGGTTGGAAGGGACCTCGAGAGATCATCGGGTCCAACCCCCTGCCAGAGCAGCTCCCTAGCTCATATCGCACAGGGAGGCGTCCAGACGGGTCTTGAGTATCCCCAGAGAAGGAGACTCCACCACCTCCCTGGGCAGCCTGTCCCAGGGCTCTGTCACCCTCACTGTGAAAAAGTTCTTCCGCATGTTGGTGCAGAACTTCCTGTGCTCCAACTTGCAGCCATTGCCCCTTGTCCTGTCCCCACAGACCACTGAAAAGGGGCTGGCCAATTCCCCCTGCGTCCCCTGCTTAAGATAATTATAAACACTAATTAGGTCCCCCCTTATTCTTCTCAAGACTGAACAGTCCCAGCTTATTCAGCCTCTCCTCATAGGGGAGATGCTCCAGGCCCTTAATCATCTTCGTAGCCCTATTCAACACTAGTAACTTGCAACGCCGCTACTGTAGTGTGCCCATGGCAGCTTTCATTACGCTGCGTATTTCTTAAAAGCAGCCGTCTTCTTAAAAGCAGGGAACTGGTAAGTGTTACAGGAATAGCATTACCGTTAGCTAACAGCCCCAAGGTAACCTAACATGCGCTAATTGTATCAGTGTGTTCCTATTACAGATTAATTAATGCTCCGTATCATTATTTCCACGCAGCCTGAAGAGGTTGAGAAAGAAAACTTTTGACTTCTCCATAACTGATAATTGACAGAAAAGTTTGGATTCTTCCTGCTTGTGATTTAAAATGTATGAAATGAAGGCAGCGTGTCCTACGTACGAGCAATCGGAAAGCCATGATAGGCTGTGTTTATCTTTTCCTCTGCTGTGGGAGTTGCTTAATGTGACATTTGAAAAGACTGAAAATTTAGATTTTCAGTGTGGTTGAGTGTAAGTATTTTTAAGAGGCAAGAGGGTTCTGTGGCTGACACGCAGGAACACTGCACTGCCATCCAGCGAGACCTGGACAGGCTGGAGAGCTGGGCAGGGAGAAACCAGATGAGGTTCAACAAAAGCAAGTGTAGAGTCTTGCACCTGGGAAGGAACAACCGTTTCTATCAGTACAGGCTGGGGGATGACCTGCTGGAGAAGAGCTCAGTGGAGAAGGACCTGGGGGTCCTGGTGGATGACAGGTTGGCCATGAGCCAGCAGTGTGCCCTGGGGGCTAAGAGAGCCAATGGGATCCTGGGGTGCATCCGGAGGATTGTGGCCAGCAGGTCAAAGGAGGTCATTGGGGGTTGGACCCGATGATCTCTCGAGGTCCCTTCCAACCCCTACAATTCTATGATGATCCTCCCCCTCTACTCTGCCCTGGTCAGGCCCCACCTGGAGTATTGTGTCCAGTTCTGGGCTCCCTGGTATAAAAAGGACAGGGATCTCCTGGAGAGAGTCCAAAGAAGAGCTACGAAGATGATTAAGGGCCTGGAGCATCTCCCCTATGAGGAAAGGCTGAGTAAGTTGGAACTGTTCAGCCTTGAGAAGAGAAGACTAAGAGGGGACCTAATTAGTGTTTATAATTATCTTAAGCAGGGGATGCAGGGGAATCAGCCAGCCCCTTTTCAGTGGTCTGTGGAGACAGGACAAGGGGCAATGGCTGCAAGTTGGAGCACAGGAAGTGCCGCACCAACATGCGGAAGAACTTTTTCACAGTGAGGGTGACAGAGCCCTGGGACAGGCTGCCCTGGGAGGTGGTGGAGTCTCCTTCTCTGGAGATATTCAAGACCCGTCTGGACGCCTATCTGAGTGAAATGTCCTAGGGAGCTGCTTTGGCAGGGGGTTGGACCCGATGATCTCTCGAGGTCCCTTCCAACCCTTACGGTTCTGTGATTCTGTGATTCTATGATTCTGGGAAGGAGTGCCTGTCTTCTCAAAACTGAGCAAGCCATACGCTTTCTGAAGCAGTCCTTTTATCAAAAAGCGATGAAAACTTGAGTTCTTGGAAAGCCATAAAATCAGCCTGTGATACTCAGTTCAATGCTGTCTCCCTGGTTTGTGTTTTGTTTTTAATGCAGAAGATGTGTTTTTGCAGACATGGTAACATAGTCTGTGGAGAAAATTTGTTGCCTGATAAGGGGAATAAATGGAGCATTTAGTTGGATTGCATTAGATTCTTAAATAATGTGTGCCTTTCAAAGCCTCCTATGCATTATGGAGCTATCATAGTTTAGATATTAAAGTTACCATCAAAACGTTTTACAATCGTGACAGTGTAGTTTATATTATACCATATGAGGACAGAAGAAATTGTTTTCCAAAGAGAGGGAAGGTTTCATCATATCTTCTTCTCTCTTATTTGTCATAAAGACTTTAATTCAATGTAATTTAAACTTGGCTTTCAATTTTACACCTCTGGAGATCATTACCAGTTCAATACCCTGCTGGATGCAGCTTCAGCCAGAGCAGGCTATTCAGGGCTGCATTCAGTCCAGCCTCTGGACAACTTCCTTCAGTATTCAATCACATTTATGGGATGATTTCCTTGCCCCCATCTCCAACTAGTATTTCCTGCATTCCCACTTATGCTCAGATGTATTTCCCATTTAACTTTCCCATTATATTCTTTAAAAATCTCCTGTCGTCGTTTTGCCCCAGCACCAGACAGCTGCTTGCTCTTCCCCCACAGTGGGATGGGGGCAGAATCAGAAGAGTGAAAGTGTGAGAACTCATGGACTGAGATGAAGTCAGTTTATAGGGAAAGCAAAAGCTGCACACACAAGCAAAGCAAACCAAAGAATTCATTCCCCACTCCCCATGGGCAGGCAGGTGTTCAGCCATCTCCAGGAGAGCAGGGCTCCATCCTGTATAATGGTGACTTGGGAAGACAAATGCTGTCACTCCCAACATCCCCTTTTCCTTCTTCCTTTTTCACCTCAGCTTTATATGCTGAGCATGATGTCATACGGTATGGAATATCATCTGTCCTGACCATGTCCCTGCTCTTTGTGCACTCCCATCCTCCTCACAGGTGGGGTGGTGTGAGGAGAAGAGACCTTGGCTCAGTTTAAGTGCTGCTCAGTGCTAATGAAAACATCCCTGTGTTACCAACACGGCTTTCAGCACGAATCCACAGCACAGCCCCATCCCAGCTACTGTAAAGAAAATTAACTCCCTCTCAGCCAAAACCAACACGCTCCCTATGAAATGCCTCTGCAGTGTTGTACTGTGAGGTTTTTCCGAACATTCCTACTGTAACTTGCAGCTCCTCTGCCTCATATCTCCTAGGCTTTTTTCTCTTTTCCCATTTTTAAATGTTGCAGAAGTATTTAAGTGAATTCCCGCACTTTTTGTGGTTTAGATGAGTAGTATAGAGAGTCTTATTGCACACTAACTGTGCAATTTTATAATTACCTGGAACCATTTAGACTATAATCTCTTCAGGCACCTACTTGAAGAGGTTTGAAGCCAAATTAATGTGTAGTGCACTACTACAAAAATGGATGAAGCCAAATCAAGAATTAATTTGCCTTGATTTTAACTGGAAAATAAGCAGAAGCAAGTGAAGTAGAAGCAGAAATCTTACAGTCATGCCAATGCAGCTTCATAAGAACATCTGAGAAGAATATTCATATTCCAAGCAATAGACCTTCAAATACAAAATTATTCATGAGCTACCGGTGTGTCTGGAGCTTGAGAGACACAACCTACCTGCAAAGCTGAAGAACTCCTCGTATGCAGGACACGTAATACTGTTCTCACTGCAGCAAAATCCAGCTGAGCACCTAGGCCTCAGTAGGGAAAGCCAATATTCTCTGGAGTTTGGTTCACTGGAAATGATGCAGATGGCCTTTATGTTTTAAGGTTAAATATGAAGAGGAATATTACATAACCAAATCATAACTTTCAAGTAAGCACATGTGGCCACCACAGCGGTTCTGGTTCTTTGCTCAGAGATTAAAATAAAGGTGAACGGTTTCCAACTGCATTCCATAACAGTTCATTTTTAACTTCAAATCTTTACTTTTCCACACTTTTCTACCATTATGTATCAGGCTGCAGATCTCGATCCCCTAGCTCCGCTGCTGAAGGCCCACACGCTGCTTGGTGCAGTCACCTGTTGGGAGTTTGGCTCTCAGGTCTTTTGGTGTGTTTGCCCCTGTGCCGGTGTTGCTGATGGTTTCACTGCGTGCAGGCTCTGGCTGGGATGGAGTTATTCTTGGCAGTAGGTGGTATGGTGCTGTGGTTTAGATCTGTCACCAAAACAATGTTGATAAACACACCAGCACTTGGGCTATTGCCAAACAGCGTGTACACAGTGTCAAGGTCCTCTTTGCTTCTCAATCACTCCCAGCAAGTAGGCTAGGGGTGCACAAGGGTCTGAATCAGACCAGGTGGCCCAAACTAAACAAAGAGCAAGCCCTGTTACACCACGGGAATAAGTAGCAAAGGGTATGTGGGAGCTTAGAGTAGCGATCTTCTGGGTTTAGATATTGATTCCTTCTAGTAAAAGCTTAAAGGTAAGTCCATGCTTAAGTATTTTCTTGAGACATTACCTCTTGAGATGTTACCTTAACAGATACTCAAAGCAGACATAATGTAGGAGTTGGTGATAAACTGAATTAAGCCCAACATGTATCTAAGCAAAGGTTGTTGACTGCTGAAGCAGGGAGCTAGGATTCCTAACCTGTAGTCAGGGTCAAAGCTTCTGTGCTAGAAATCCTTTCATCAATACAAAGAGCTAGCTCAAAATCTTTCTCCTTAACGCACTGTGTCACCAACCCTGTACAGACTACCAGAAAGAACCAAAAAGTTGGACCAGCACTAGCAAGGTGACAAGAGCCAGGTCTAGGGAATCAAGCAGCTACTGACCAGCTCTCCTGCTCTTGGATTCACAACCTTGTTTGGTTGCCCTAGCCTTTCCAAACTGCACCTCTCCACATCCATTACACATTACATTAATGATGCTGCATGGTTACTTGCTATCATTTCCACCATCTGGGTGATGCGATATTGTTTACATCACAGAGGGATTCCTCCTGCTGTAATGTGCTATGTTTGGGGGGGGATGTGTTGGAGCTCTATGATCCTTGGGGTCCCTTCCAACCCATGCCATTCTATGATATTAGGAAATTATTTTGTCTGATTCAATTTCTATAACAACAGCTATGACAGGCTGCTTTTATATTACCCTCTGCTCCATGCTAGCTCAGCTGCAGACTGGTAGATAGGCACCAGTGGAACTAAGAGAAGGAGCTGACCCATTTGTACACGATAGCAATATTAATAAATAAGCACATGTTCTCTGAAAGCATATTCTACTCCATTCTTTTCAAAAGTGAGAATGTCAAAATTTTGTCATATGCTGGCTCTCTCCTGGCCTACTAAACTGAAGGATAAACCCAACCCAAAAATCTGCCAGGAAAACCCTCATATGATGAACCCAGGAGAGAAATGTAATGTTTTAGCCATGGTGCACAACAGGATAGGCAACGATACAATACTTCAATCTGTATTGTCTATATAAAACATTTATTTTTAAGCTCTATAATGGCATTATAGAAATACATAGAATATTTTATAGAGTGTATTTTAGTGTACTCACTGTGAAAATAACACATTTATTAAGACAGGTATTCTTAAGTCCAAATGTTTTAAATATATGCACTTCTTCGCCTTGCAGGATTATGTTACTTGAAAAAACAAAATATCGATATTTTACTCTTTGCTCCTCCCCAGAATCTTCTCATTCAGATTTCCCTGGGTCCTCTAGGGTGCTCACTGCTGGGAGATATTTTATAAAAACCACAAAAAGTACTTAAGAGTCGTAGATTTCCTATATCTGTTTGCATTCGTGTCTAGTGCACATAGCTTGCCGCTCAATTCTCCAAGTGCCTTCTTCGTAAGTGCAGTGACATATAGTGCATTCATCAGTCTTCACCTCCCGGCCAGCTGGAATGACAATTGTTTCTGCAAAGCAGTTCGGGCCTAAAAGGAAAAGAAAGAAAAGGAAATAGAAGGAAATGAAATGGTTTATTATTATTCTTCCCCTTAGTGTGGCGTACTCCAGCACAGCTCAGTTTTTGCCTCGCGGATGGAAGCCCGAGCGCGAGGTGAGTAACGCTGGGCACGCTGAGCAAGCGCCAACGTGGCGCACCAGGCACAAAAGCAGCAGGAAGAGAGCCAGGACCCTGCTGCTCTCCCATGCGGCTGGATATTCTTGGTATGGGCTATCCTGCCCGCCACCATGGAGGGTGCAGCAAACCCTCCCCGTGAAACACGCTGCCGTGACACAGACCTGGGCACAAATGGACGATGTGGATGGATACAGATTTAAGCTAGAGGAAAAGCCAGCTATTGGTAATGCAACACTGCAACTCCAAGCTACTGGAGAGCTGATGATAAACGCTATTACTTTTTCTCCAGTGGAAACAGACATTGTATTTCGTGTAGTAAGCAAAGAACCAGATTAGTTTATCTTCCATTTCATGCAAAAAACAGTCCTTTTCCAGTAGAATGGAATAGCTCCAGCCTTGTCTGAATAAGGATGCTTCTCGTATATAAAATTAAATATTCCATCTTATGTAAGTCAGGAAGTCTACATACACCCCTTTTCATAGCACACTGAAATAACTACATTTCCAAGGACGAGGTGGGAGATGGACCTGACCCAGCAGCACAATGTTCACGAGACAAATCTGGTCCTTTGAGAAGGTGACATCCTCACATCTCGCTGCTGCAGAAGGCTGTGAGTTACCCACAGTTCTGTTAAAAAAAGAAACCCATTTTTTCCTTGAAAATCCACATGCGCTTGTAAAATGGCACTGAGCCCTACCAGTCATCTCCCACCTCTACACTGCCGTGTCCCCAGAGAAACCTGGTCCTCCTATTCACTCAGCATGCACAAGGGCTGCTCACGTGGAGTCTGGCCACTCAACAGCACTGTGGTACCACCATCCATCGGGGCAGGATGTGCAGCAGGGACCAGCAGGTACTGATCTGATACAGCTGAAACGTCACAGAATATGGGGGTGCAAAATGCTGGATCAACTGCCAACCTGATCGCCACACAAGTAGGTAAATCACTGATGAGGTTCAGTCTTCCATTGCCAGGGATCTACTGTAAGATTGTGGTGGTTTTGACCCAGCCGAAAAGCCGGACACCACGTGTGCTTGCTTTTGTTTGAAAGGGGGAGGGGGAAAGCTGGGGGGAAAAGGAAGGGAAAAGGAAAACCAAACCAAAACCACCAAAACCCTGCAGGTTGGGATAAGGGTGGTTTACTAGGATAACAGTAAAAGAAACAGGTATAACAATGATATGTGGTACACAATACAGTTTTTCTCACCAGAAACACACACACAAATCAGACCGTGCCGCCCGCTCCTTCCCCTCCAAAAATCAGGTGCCTGGAGCTTCCTCCCCCTCCTTTATATACTGAGCATGACGTAATTGGCATGGAATGACCCCTTTGGCCAATTTCGGGTCACCTGTCCTGGCTGTCCCCCTCCTCTCTTGTTCGTAGGAAAAAATTAACTCCCTCCTAGTTGAAACCAGGACAAAGATGTAAGGCAAACAAACTAAGGCTTATTTTTTTCAAGTGCTTCCTCTGAAAACCCCAGGTAGGTGCATGCTGCACATTTTGACAGATGGATGGAGTAGTTCAGAAATGAGCTTGAATAGTTACACCTCCTTGGATCAGGTTACGTGTTTGTGTACTGACACCACAGCAGCCTGAGAATCATTTGCCGAACTGAGAGTAAGGAAGGCCTTCCTTTGATGAAGAGGAAAGAAGACACCTGCAAGACTTAAAGCAATTTGCTTCACCAAATCATACCCATTAATCCTCTGAATATTTATGCCAGTGTTATGTTTTAGGACTCACTGCTAACAAAGATCTCTTAACACGTGGCTTCTTCCCTGGTTGTGGGTGGCTTCTGGCCTGTTTGAGGCTTCGGATGCAGAGTGGATAGCAAAACACAGCATCTCTCACATACAAGCACCCTCTTTACTAACTAAATGCTACCCCGGAATGTTTCTGTTCACAGGCCCCTCAGTCTGTCCATGCAAAGTACCACTGGGTTGGACACTGCAGGGAGGAGGACTTCGGGGCGTAAGACACGCTCCTGGGTCCCACCGCACACTGGGAGGTGCCCTAGCTTTCTCCTGGGATAAAGCAGTGCGATGCTGTCCTTGGTGAAGCTTTAAAAGATTTCAACTCTATAAAACATGCAGAATTCTGTTTCAGCTCAGTGCAGTATCCTTCCTGCACCTCCTAAATGTCCATCCTGCACCAGGAGGTAAAGACACCCGAGTACTTTGCCTGCTGGCCCATAGTCGCCCTGTGACTTGCAAAGCTGTACAACAGAAAGCATAAAAGTATTAAAAGTATATTAATTCCCAGGAGAATTTGTATGAAACCAAGAGGGCCACCTGAAATTCAAATGCCACCTAAAAAGTGCAAGCGAAACAAAAGTGATGTCAATCCCCACCCCGTGCAGGATTTACTTTCTTCTGGGAAAGTAAATGTTAAGAGTCTATACTTGGTTACAAAAACCAACCAGGGAGCGAAAAAGTTGGCCCAAATGGGTTAAGCTATTTCATATGGGGGGAGGAGGAAGGGGAGGGGGAGTCATTGCTTTGGTAAATCTACAGAAAAGCAATACACATCTACTTGAGAAAGTTGCCCTGCAAAAACAAACAACAGCAACAAAGGAAGTTACCAAGCAAGCCAGGTATTTTTTAGTGTCGCACAACTTTTCTATAGAAAAGTGCTTATTTTCTGGTTCTGCATTTACACCCATCGCTCCTGTAACTGCGCATCCTACACAGTACTCAGACAGGCAATAGTCAGCCAGCATCCTTGTCCCTGCCTCATCTTCCTTGCAGTATCGTGTGCACACAATATTGTGGTTAATGTTACAGAAAAGGTCATCAATGAAAAGGCTGAACTGACTGTATTACTGCAACACCATCCACATAAATGTCAGTACAATAAAGTGTCCAAACACAGCAAAGTAATTCTACAGCTCTCCTTTTATCATTTCTCCAAATCCTCAGACCTATTAGAATAGGGGAAAAAAACCCAACCCTGAGCTTCACCCCAAACCCCATTCAGTTTTGCAGCTCTATGAGCTCTATGAGCTTCTCCCTTTTTCTTTTCACAGAATCACAGAATCGTAGGGGCTGGAAGGGACCTCCAGAGATTGAGTCCAATCCCCCTGCCAAAGCAGGTTCCCTAGGACGGGTCTCACAGGTAGGTGTCCAGATGGCTCTTGAGTATCTCCAGAGAAGGAGACTCCACAATCCCCCTGGGCAGCCTGTGCCAGGGCTCTGTCACCCTCACCCTGAAAAAGTTTGTTCTGTTTGCTCTGAGAAGCAGTCATGGAAACCACATGCACACGTGTGTCTCCAGCAGCCCTTCCCCAGCCCCTGACAGTCGGACAGCTGGAGCTAGTGAGTCAGTAAACAACCAGATTCTCCACCTGCCTAAAAGGACAGTGGGGAAACTGAAGGATTTCAGTTTTTAAGCAGACAGTGGGACAAGGAGACAGAGTGGGCACCCAAATGTTGGTATCAGACCCGAGAGTGCCGCTTTCTTGCTCTTCCCTCGCAGAGGGAGGCAGGAGCACACATCTCCTCCATGTTCAGACAGGGTAAGCTGCCCGGAAGGCATGGCATGCACTGAAAGTACTGCTTTACTATAAGCACAGTTTATATTGATTCAGTGAGATCTGTGCCTTCCTGGCACAAAAGGCCCAGAGTTAAAAAAAAAAAAAGCCAACTTGCAAAATTACCTGACTTAGCACATGAAAAGTATTTCCAAATAAATCGGGGCTGTTCCAACTCCAGCTCGGTGCTGCTGTCGCAGGAGCAGTGGTGAACCTCCTCCCCTCGGTGCATACCGCAGGCTGCCTGCTCGCTGAGCTCCTGCTTGGTGATGCCACTCTTCTGTCCGGCTTCAGCGCCCCGGTACTCGTTCAGTGCAGAATTGGTTCTTTGAGATGGTTTGAACTACAGCATAAGCCTCCTCCTGGGCCCCATCCCTGACTGTACGAGCTTATGCAGCTCTAAGGAAGTCAGCGGTGCCACACATCTTCACAGTAGATGAAGATCTTGCCATATCACTCTTAAATCTGGCAGAAAATTCAATATGACATATTGTACCAATTCCGAGCGCAGCTTGAAATCTACCACGGCCTCATTTGTTTTTCTAAAGTATAGGCTGGCGCTGTCAGACCCCACTTGAGCCGCACCATGCTGGTATCAGCAGAGATTTCTTTCCTAGGGCTAAGGCACAGTTGCTGCCATCTCAGCGATGTCTTGAAGCAGCAAGTTCAGTGCAAATCCTCAGTTCTCACACTGAGCACCAGATTGGCCTGTAGCTCTTGGCTTCCCCACACCCAAACCAGTGAATCCAAGCTTCCAAAAGCAATGTTTGGAGCTTATAATGGGAGTCTTGCCTCTTAACTGCATAACAACTGCAGAAGTTTAAAAGTATTATCGGGGCAAATGCTACTGTTGTCACTTTTTTCAACGTCCTTACACTGATCCTGTGAAAGGATGTGACTTATACGTTATGCTTCAGTGTTGACAAGTGCAACGATCTAATTAAAATGCAAATTTTGTTATCTCAGAAGAAACCAGCCGATACCAATTATCAGCAGAAAATGCCCGAGCCACTCACCTACCGAAGCAATGGCACCTGTAACCTTGACAACCTCGCAGGAGGCTCTCTGAAGCTTCTCCTCCTCCTCCTCTTCCTCCTCTCCTTCCACAAAACCACAGCTGTACGCCACAGAGCTGAGCCTATATCCTCTGTGAGCTGCCCCTGCTTTGGCATGGGCACGTGTTCCCAGCAGTTAAGAAATACAAGATGCAGCAATTTGGTAAATCGTGTATTAATCAACTGTTTTCATCATGTGTTAAACCAAATTACAGACAAAGAGACGTCTGTTCAACTGGAAGTTAATGCGTTTGCCTGGAGAATAAGTCACAGCAAATCTTTGCCAATTAGAATGACAGCGGCAGCCTCGGCGATGTAACGCTTTGATGTGGGACTCCTTTGTGCTCTGGTTTATACTTAACTCCCCAACCACTGCCCTCTGAATAGCTCCTTGCAGCACTCAAAAGAGGCAACGTGCAAGGCACCTGATGGCATACCTACATCCCCTGAGACTTCTATGGCATTCACCAGTGGTGTTAGAGCACTTTGCCAATGGCATAACTCCAACATTTAGCTTAGTCCCCTTCTCCTTTTTAAATTTACTTTCCACCCACCCCCGCCCAAATCTCATGGAGTCATTTCCAGGGGTTACAACATGAAAAGATAGATCCTACACCTGGTTCTGGCAGTCTTGAGAATCATGACATTATACAAGAAATAGCTGTACTGGGTGAGATCTGAGGGTTCACCTGCAGCAGGCAAAAGGAGGTGCATGGGGATGTATATGGGGACAGAGCAACCCCCCCCACCCTAGCCCCGCCAAGCTTCCAGCACTTTTTCAATCAGAGGCTTTGTAAATGGCTCCTGTGTGCTGAGTTAATGGATGATTTTTTTATGACCAACCTCTCCTATGTCTTGCTGAACCCATATAACCAGGACTTGGTGGCAAGGAGGTCGGCAGCTCTTATGCACAGGGCACAACAGCTTTCTGTTGCTGCTCTGACGCTTTCTACCTTCTATATAAAACTGGCATCCCCAAATCCTCAAGGTGGAAGAGGCAGTAACCACAACACCCCTTGGCCATGTCATTCATGAGCTTATGGAACTGTACCATGCTTCCCTTCACCCCCATAGCCTCACCTGCAGCCTGAGGAGGATGCTCCTGTACCTTCACTGTCCCTGCTGACCTCCCCAGACATCTCCCAGTTCTGCCACCCCCTTTTTGGGGGCTGTGAGGACCAGACCTGTGCCCCCCACACAAGTTGTAGCAACGCCATGGTTGCAGCACAGTGATATTCCCTGTTTTGTTTCCCATTTCCCTCCCTCTTCCTGACATTTGCCTTTCTGTCGTGACCACTGATGAAAAAGTCGAGCTGACATTTCATCAGACTGTGAATTTCATACCAGAGAGAAGCCTTACAGAAACAAACACTTCCCCACACTTGTGTCAAATCTGCTGCCGCCTTTCTGCACCACAGAAAAGTTTCACTTTCTGGCAATGCTCCTTGACAGTCTTCCATGTACAGCAGGAGTGTTCCCGTTGTTCAGTAATTTCAGGAACATGCCGGTGAAAGGAAAGCCTTCCTTCCCACCTCTCAGGTCTTTATTCTTTCTGATGTTTCGAGACTTCCTCCGGGATCTATTGCAGACGCCAGAGAGACTAATGAAACGCTGAGCTGGAAGAAGTGCAGACAAGCTCCCTGTCTGCATTTCAAGCTGGCTGCAGGTGACCTGGGATGCGACCGCACCAAACCAAGGGCTCTTATGCACCCCAGCTGGAAGACAGACCAAGGAGCTACGACAGCCAAGGACCAACCATGGATAAGGAGTGGCTGTGCCTGCCTCCCAGTGCACTGGGACACAAAGTCCCTTGTGCACCTGCTGAGATACTTGAGATGGGTCTCAAGATGTGCTAATGCAGCACGGTGAGACAAAATAGGGCTGCTCTGCCATGTTGCTCCACAGCAGCAAGACTTTTGAGATTCAGGCATTACCTCCCTCATCCCTCTCAAATCTAATCACTTCCCCCAGAGACGGTATCGGTACCTGCTTTGTGCCCTTCCGATCTCTAATCTCTTCTCTAAAGGGTCTGTATCTCCCAGACTTGATTTTGTTTCCCTCTCATGCGGATATATATAAAATAATGTCTATCTATTGTGAAACGTCAGCTTGGAAGATAAAGCACAAAAAGCAGCTGGCAAAAGTAGTCTGTGGCTGGGATTACAGCAGACTCTCATTCTCTCAGAAAAATAAGTTCATCACCCCTTGCTGGTGTCACGATTCTGACTGCTCCCAATCCAGTGCAGCCTTTTACTTGCCTCAGTACCTTTGGATGCTACTGAACCAAGTCCAAAAGAGAGTTTTCAATTACAGAAGAAGGATTCAGGTAGAGCAAATTTTAAGAGCAATTTGGGACCCTGAAGAAGCACATACTATTTCTGGATTTTATCAGTGCCCTAAGATACTGGCAGCCAGAGAACCATGGCAAATGCCCTAACAGACTTCCAGTAAATTTCTCTGTGTGTGACAGGGAGAAGAAAAAGGAAAAAGAAGGTATTCACCCACTCCGTGATTTTACCTAGCTGCTATGGGAAGTAACAAAAAAGCAAGACGTGCAATGTACCACCTTTCATGAAAGCAGTGTTTTGTTCATGCTAGATAGAGCCTAGGTGATTTCAAGAGTAATATAACCCCCCTCCCTCCATATATTCACATATGGAGTCATATATTGTTAGATGCGCAGGGAACCGACAGATTGGAAGAAAATCTACCAAGGGCAAATCTATTAAAAAATAACATTTTTGCCACCATCCTAGTTTAGAAGGATGGGTATAGCAGCATCTGTTGAGAGTGGACCGACAGAAGAAGGCTCAGAGTAGTTCTGCAACTAAACGGGGTGATCAAGGCCCCAGTGGCACTGCTGTGACCAAGCGAGTATCGGAGTCCCGGCACTTGCTGTACTGGAGTGTGGGTGCCTGTGTGCATGCGTGTGCTTTAGCCCAGAAAATAAGCCCAGCTATAATCGTGCTTGGGGTTGGGTTTTAATATTCCACTTACGACACTTACAAGCCCTGTTTGTGATTAAGTTCTGTTGGTTTATATTTTCATTTATCATGGGTGACAGCACTATTAAACATTTTGTTCTGGCCCCAGTCCTAGAAATTGGAAGACGTCAAAAATTCCCACAGAACACAAAACAAAGCCACCACTGTTTCTTTCTGCCACTGCATCTTCCCAACTCTTGATTCTCCATCACCTTGCACGTTCTGTGGCATTAGCAGCCCTGGAACGACAATGCCAAGTGCTACTGAAATGAGGGCTCCACAGTTACTTTTGCACAGATAGAAATTGCTTGCAGGAAGGGAACAGTCCACCATCCTGCCACCACCGCTGTCCCCTTGGATTTTCATGTGCATTCAGAGAGCAGAATTTCAGATATCTGCTCTTTGTGTACCGAACAAAACGAAGCAAAGAAACATCGAACACAACACAATCCAATACTCCATGAGCCAGAGAGCCTTGGAGCGTAAAAGGGCCCAATTAAATAGGAGGCTTGAGTGCCATAAAAATAAATTACATCAAACAACTTCCTTTATCAGAGAAAATATAGCAAGACTTGAATACACTACTTAAAATGGTTTTCAAAAGTCCCACGACTTGTAAAGGGATATTCTGTTCCACCCAGAAATGGCACCAATTGGACATGAGCTGAACATTGTGTGTATCCTATGGAAAATTATATAAACACTTAGAAGATAGCAAGCCATGCATCAATTTTGCACTCAGCTTTCTTGCCCTCAGTCACCACCCAGATGATTAGGGAATTAGAGACACCGTGTTTGGATGCATCAGGAAAAATTCACATCAGGTGCTTCACACAACAAGAGCACGGGCTGGGGAACAGGCCTTGCTCCCCCTCAGCCCAGCTTACCACCAGCTGTGGCTGCTGGGACCAGGCTCTCACCAGTGTTACCCTTGCAGAAAGCACCGGCCAGGCCAGATGGCCGACCAGCCGGGGCTAGAGCTGCTGCCGAAGAGAGGAGGGTGGTTTTGGTCTGTGACATGCCCTGTGGCCCGGCATCGTGCGGAGACACTTTGTGATGGAGCGGAGCCAGGTGGCTGTGTGGGAGAGGGGGCACACAGCGAAAGCACCGGCTGCTTTCTTGGAAACTATTTCTGAGGTCCAGAGAGGGCGGTCGTGTCTAAGGAAACAAACCAATAAATGGCTAAATTTCCCCTGGGTTACAGAAACTGCGGAGGCATTGCCAGGCGCTGTGGGGACAGACGGACAGACAATGGTGGCAGGGCATTGTGTGGACTGCAGCAGAGTGAGCTGCTGCCTGCCCCAGCACTCATAGCACGGGGGCTTAAAAGCTCTGCCACTGAGGTTAAAGAGCTAATCCTTCTCTGAAGCTGTTTATTCATGCCAGTGACCCTGCTGGGATCAGTGTGGGGGTTACTGGGGGCTTGGTGAAAGACCTGCTGAGCCCCAAGTCATCTTCTCCACACTGGGAAACATTGTCTTAGTCTTCAGATTTAGCAAGCCCCGTGAAACACCTTTGTTGAGAGACCCTCAACAAGTTATCAAAAAAACTGGTATGCAAATTTAAATAAGACTGCACTTCCAAAAGCATGTACTAAAAGCTGGTAGTTTAATGCATCGGAGACCTGCCAGGAATGCTGGAACTAAAAGCACATTTTAATTAACCGACACACCACAGCACTGGTGGACTGCACTGTCTACTGGGCAGGTTCCTTAGGTCACCGAGGAGCATACAGTAACTCGGGCAGTAATGCATAGGGTTGTATATGTCCCAAAACACACCCTAAACGTGAGATGCTAAAAAAGAAAGAGGTTTTGAGAATCATTATGGAAAAAATCCCTGAAGACTTCAACAAAATTGAAAGCTGAAGTGGCACTGAAGTACAGTATAAGGCTGCTTTGGCAATGAAGCGGAATCTAAATCAGTATATTTTTTTCCAGTCACTGTAAAATACTGAGTAGTGAGGATGCAGTAAGCGAGGATGGCCAGTGGCTACCTACTGCTACAAGGAATTACTCAATCAAACCAACTAAACATTATCAGTCAAGCATCAGCTGTTCTTTCACCTCATTTTAGAATAACTACACTGAATACTGTTAAATCAGGGGTTATCTTTCTTACTGAGAACAATTTATATCAAAATATTGAATGCAGTGTCATTTGATTTCAGAAAGACTGTCACAGCAGACAGTGACAGCTCTCTCTATTAAACAGTCCCCTTGCAAAATCAGGTGTTTTATCAGGGCTGAGTTTGGCTCCTTAGATTGTTGGTTTTGGGCTTTGCCATCCTAACTGCTATTTTGGGTCTCTTCGTTTTAGTTTATGGCCTTAGGGGTTTGCCTACAGGGGTTTCTAGCTCCTCAGCCAAATGCACTAGAGTTGGTTTGCTCCGGTTGCAATTGTATGCGTGATGTTTGCCTCCAGGTAGCTCTGCTGCTGAAGCAATACAGACTAAAGTAGGGAAAGGCATCTCCACCCAAGGAGCAGCGGTTTGGGGTCTCAGACACCCGTGTAACCCTCTCACATGTCCAAGCTGTGAGCAATGCTGTCAGCTGCAGAAAAAGGGAACTGGAAAGGGACTAAAGTTTGTGCGGTAACAAATCAGCAGTCCGTCACACCTGAACTGCTCAGCGTCACACCCGGAGACTTCGCTCCTGCGGTGGTTTCCCGACTGTATCTGTGATATTGTGCTCAGTTCACACATTTCCTTTGAGTTACACGACGACAGGCTAGAACTCAGATGAGACTGAGCCTGGTGCAGCTGCTACTTAAACATAAAAAAAGCCCTGTTCTACAACGGACTTCCTTTAATATGTACTGAAGACTGACCACCTTCCCTTCCCTTTCTACCTTTCTTATTTAGAACATTTCCAAAAATTTGCCTCCTAAAACCAGATAAAGAGTACCCTTTACTACAAGAAGGTTAAGTGTCAGGGATCTCTGCTTGAAAAATTAATTAGAATTGTCAGCATGTCATATATCACTTTAAAACACAAAAAAATTCTAACACGCCATGCATTGTTAGCTTCATGGACTGGAAAAGAAAAAAAAAGCTGTACTTCCAAAAAACAGGTGGTAATCAGATGGGAAATTGCTTACTCACCAGCCCTAACGAATTGTTGTGATCTTTCAGTGCAAAAAATTTACAAAACACACTGATGTAATTGCTGATTGTTTTAATGTGGTATTAATATTATGTGAATATACCTGTAAAAAAGAGAGATGTTAACTTCTCCTTAGAAAAAATTATTTATCAACTTTAAGATGCTACTAAGTTACTCCACAACTGGGAAAAAAATCACAGTATCTTCATGAGCAAAAGAGAGCTTATGCTTCGCCCTCCATGCTGCTAAATCAATAATTCTACCTTTTCTTCCTCTGTAATGATTTTTCCTTGGTGTTTATGAAGCACAGCGCTGAGACAGCTTGCTTTGGAAACACTGCATTTTGTACCCGTTCAGGAAGCCGAAGAGAAAATACCAGAGAAATGCTGCTGTGAGAGCACACCCTTCCTGCCCCTGGTATCCTGAGAAGCTCTGGGTACCCACAGCCAGCCAGGATGCGACCCAGGGAATGTCATGCATCGGTCCCTACTCTGGCACACTGCTCCTGGACAGGTGTGGCCCTGGGAATAAGTCCTTCAGCACCCAACTTGGCCCCCTAAACACAAGGGATCTAGTCCAAGCCAGGTATTGGCATCCCCCATACACAGGGAGAAAGGAAGAGGTGCCTCGAGGGCCCAAGTGCCCAAGTCGTTGTACCTACTTCAGACAGATGCTGCCCCATAGGTCATGAGCCCAGACTGGAGGTTGGCCCCTTCACCAGCATGCAGGTGCCATCCTTGCATGTCAGCCCCATTTCTGACACGGGTTTGTACTGCTTCTTTACCTTACTGAGGCACAGAATAAGGCCTGAGATGCTAAAATAGCATAGCAATATGGAGCACAGATATACCCAGGATAGGAAGGGGTGCACCAAATAATAATTCTTCTGCTGATGAAAAACTGTCAGTAAGTCAGAGCTGTGAATTTAAATCCCTGTTCCTGATAAGACCCCGCATACTCAACTTTGGACCACATTTAAAGACAGCTGTTTAGGAACGCAACCAGGTACTAAGCAAATCTAAATACATTAAGATGGAAATCCATCACTATCAGAAGTTAATTCCTTCTCGTTTCTTCTTGCACCACCCTTACACCAATCATAAATCAACACCTGGCTAACGGAGCTACTACTTTGGGGTAGGAAGAGTAGGAAATCAGGAGAAGAAAGGGTGATCCACGGCAAAGGCCAAACAGCAGGAAGCCACTGGTGTTGGAAGAAAACAAACTAGTGGGACTGCAAGCAGGAAGGAAAATGGCAGGAAAGCAGGCAGGGTGGCTGGCAAAATGATTTTAAGGGATCATCTCTTTGTGGAGATAGAAAGACGGGTGACTTGAAGTGAGTGACGTGAATTACAAAGGATACAGGATGCCGTTTTGTTAAATGCAAAGATTGTGTCTGTGAGTTACACAAATCCTTTCATGTCAGAGCACTGAAGCAGCACAGAAGTTGCATGTCACTCACAGGGGCAGGCATAAAAGGATATGCACTACCCAAAAAGAATCTTTCACATAATGCTGCTCGACTCCTTGATTTCTGGCATCTGAATTCAGCACTTATTTTCCCAAAAAGTTAGGAATGCCTTTTATTGCAATGCTCTTCTCCTGTACCGTCGTAAGCACACTCTCTTTCTTCCCATCACACAGGCATAGGAAAGAGCACGGCAAGGGAGCCAGTCCCTCTAGAGCAGCCAACCTAGTATGGACATGGATGTATTTCAGCTGAGTCGGGGTCCAGTGAAGGAAACAAAAGGTGATTATGAGCGTTCCTTCAAAAAGCCACTGCAGCTTTTTAGGAGGTATCAATGGATCCAGTTCACGTATTTATCCATGAACTGCAACATCAGAGAGCAGGCTGCTTTGGCTAGGAAGAGGCAGCATGTTGTCCTGGTTAGATAGCAGGGTACAGACAGACCTTCAAACTAGACTGGGGCTCATTTAGAGCTCGCTGTTTTCAGTCAGCACAAGCTCACAATCTAAGCAGCTGAAATTCATATAATAGAGTTTGCAATGACGTCTGCTTCTCTAAGAAAGGACAAGATATCCTCAGTCAGTGGCCAAACTACTTAAATGTCCAACTACTAAGCCAAAAGCACATGAGCATGCAGGTGCTGCCAGTGTTACTAAAGCTGCAGCGCACAGAAACAGCCATCAAGATGCTCCGGGAAAAAGTAAGAAGCATTTTTCAGATCAAGCCTTTTAGTGAAGTAACAGCCCAGAAGACTCTGTCCTGAAAGTGGCTTCCAGGCAACAGTCCCCAAGTTGGCCAAGCTGGGGTTGGAAGACTGGGCTGCTTCCTCGATCTCGCTTCTCTTTTCTTTCTCCCAGCACATCAGACCTCTGGAGCAGTTACTGAAGCATGAAGGCTAGTTTTTGTATTTACAGTAATAGAATTATTGTAAACCTATTCTTAAGTATTTCCACATGCGTGTTTCTTTTTGTAAAATTATCTCCAAAGGCAAGTATTATGGAAATAAAAATTCTGGGAGAAAAACAGCTGGTGCTTTTATGTTTATCTGAAAGCTAGGTTTGTTTTCTCTGAGGCAAAACCAGAGCCTTAGGAAATTGTAAATGATTCCCAAGACACTTTGAACTGATTTTCATAAAGCTCAGATTAGTGCACTGGAAAATGAGTAGCAAATAAAATGAAAGCAGAAAAACTAAAAATTACATTTTACTTTTCTAATGAAGTTATTACTCTAAAATGTCCTACAAACAACAAATAAGTGCTTGATATATGATGGCAAAGTTAGCTACTCCATTTGTCTCTGGGGTATTCTTCCACTCTGCAGTAATAAAAATGATCACCGCTCACGTGCACAAGCATAAGGAAGACCTGGGGAGCTGCTGTGGAATAGAAGTTATTAAGTTTACAGAAACCCCTTAGAAGACAGAACTAAATTAAAAGGAGGAGCTCTTAATTACAGAGTGGATCAAAGTGTTGCAAAATACGGGGGATCCTGAGGTCTGGGAAGGGAATGTTTCCTAGAGAAGGTATGATGTCCTAGTGAAGGGCGAGTATCAGTCTAAGGGGAAGAAACCGCCAGCTCCTCTGACTGGTTCCCTTTTGCATGGTGTGGCTTATTCCTGTCTCTCTCAGGGGCTGAACTTGCAAATATTCCCTTTGCACTTGCTAAGCTTTAGTATCACAATATGAACTTGTAAAATCTACAGCCATTCATGGATTAGTAATTCCTTTCTTCACTCTTTATTCCAAGTATGTGTGGAATGTATGCATGTGCCATCAAAACCCATGTATTAACATGCACTAAAAAATGAGTTCTGTAAGGAATCTTTGCAGAAGGAAAGCTTTGGATGGGCTTTCAAGACAGGGTGGAGAAGTGGTCAGGAGAGGAGGTATTTTAATGGTTTCACTTCCACCAAAGAATGCACCAAGGCTGGAAGACAGAAGATCCAGTCCACAAACAGCAAACATCTTTTGACTCATTATATCTACACTGATTTCCTTCCCTTTTTATTTGTACCTCTTCTTGCTTACTGCATCATAAACTCTTAGGGGCTGAGCCTGCTTTTTACAAAATCATTTTTGCATAGGATCTTGCAAGTTAGAACCCCAATCCTAATCTGGAAATTAATCACAGTAACTATGATCAAGTTTTTTTTCTACGGGACCATTTATAACTTTCCCTGACAGTCCAAACACCAAGTGGTGGTTATTTAACATCACTACTAAATTACAAAGTAACAAATCTCACTAAACAGCTAGGAAAAGGTAAAACATTAATTAATTTCTCTCACGGGCTGGACACTGCTTGCCACCTTTTTGCCCACTCTGTTTTGCGAGCTACTTTTGCAGATCTTTGCTGCTATCCAGAAGCGCTTTGTACTGGCCAGAAACACGGAAAACAACTGCAGAGTCCTTGTCTCCAGTTCACTGATGGAGATGTCGATTCCCTCATGAATCAGGACAGGAACGCCTCGGGCACTGTGCTACTTGCATTTTGCTTTATTGGACTTTCTTTCCATGAATGTACCCAACCTTTTTCCAAGCTCTTAACAGCTCGGGGAAACCACAGCAGGAACTTTCCACAGTTGCACTCCAGAAAAGCTCCGACTTCCCTTTACTAGATTTGAGCCTTCACCTGATAATTTCATTGAGCTAGACTAGTTCTCTTAATGTGACAGGCAGCAGAGGATGAACAGCTGAAGTTCTTGATAATAAGGATTTTCTCCTTTATGATGCCTTCCAGCCAAAGATTTCAAACCATATCTTGGGATTTATATTCTGTAAGATTAGCCAGAGGTCTGTGAATTTATATTTTGAGGATCTGTTCACTTTCTTAAGCACAAGAAGAGCAATGATTTTTAACACATTTTTCTCCCTTATATTTTGAAAAGGGGGAACCCTCCCCTCCACCTAAATCCTTTAGATCAAAGTGACAGTTTTTTCTTAAAATTGCAGTACACACAAACCAATTTCTAAGAACCATTAAATATATTCTTGCTACCTAAGTGCACGTGGAAATAACATTTCCAGTATCATTATTTTACAGGCTATCAAGGAATTATTTTATTTCTAAATGGCAATGGCAAAAAAACACCCCCAGAATAATTTCTAAGGGAATTCCTGCCCGTAATGCTATGACTAAGACCACTTAAATACTTTCAAATAGACTAAAGAACTTTGGAATGGAAATTTTTTTACAGAATTTGTACCATTCTGGGCAAATTACATCAAGGAATAAAATACACCAAGGAGTCTCTTCCCTCAGGCATGAGTGTCAGCTGATTTCTAATGTATCAGGAACACTGCTCCAGGTAAAAAAATATGCCAGCAGCAGGGCAAAATAATCCTGTTGCAAAGATAAGATTCTCTGAGGGAATCAAATGCAAACAGAAGCAATGACTCTTCAAAATGTCAGCAATAAAAAAACTAGTTAAAAGTATCTTCATCTTTGGCTACGGCTGCAAACACCAGAACTGTCAAAGGATATGGGGACTAAGTAAAAAATGCCCTAATCATGGTTAAATAATCAGATGGAGAAATTTGGATTTCAGATTTTAAGCCTTCTTGGCATGTTGTGTCATTTTTTTCCCTGGGCACAAAGTCTTAGCAAATAAAATAACTACACCTGTAATTACAAGAGTCATATTTCAGCTAATTATGGCATATTTATTCATATGAAATAAAACTGTTGACGAGTAACGACTGAACTCACATACTGACAAGTCAGAAAGCAACAAAGTCTTAACATAGGATAAAATGTCAGATATAATGTAACTGGTGCCATGAAAAGCCAAAATCAAACTCAACAGCCTTGGTGACTGTGAAGCAGGTATTCGTTACCGTGGTGCTGGGCAGCACAGGGGATCGGTCGCTCCTCCTCACATGTGCGCTGAAGGAGCCAGTTGCGCAGCTTTTGCGCAGGTTATCACAGCATCACAAGGTTGGAAAAGACCTTTAAGATCATCAAGTCCAACCACTCCCATCCTATGCTAAACCATATCCCTAAGTACCTCATCTACCCTTTTTTTAAACACATCCAGGGATGGTGACTCAACCCCCTCTCTGGGCAGCCTGTTCCAGGCCCTGACAATTCTTTCAGTGAAGAATTTTTTCCTAACAACTAATCTGACAGCTTTGTGCCATTTCCCCTTCTCCTATCTCCTGTCACTTGGCTGAAGAGACCATCTCCCACCACTCTACAACCTCCTTTCAGGTAGTTGTAGGTGGTGATAAGGTCTCCTCTCAGCCTCCTCTTCTCCAGGCTAAACAGCCCCAGCTCATGACCTTTCCTAGAAATGATTAACATATTCATGACTTGTCTGAGAATTCATCATCGCCCATAGGTTTCCACCCTTTCCCACATGCATACTACAGTCTTTAGGTGGTCTTCAAGGACCTTGGTAGTCATTCACTTCATTCACTCATCTTCGTCACCATTTTTGCCATGTACCATAGCCCTTATCTTGCTCTTCTTGTTTACCAGAGCTGTGTGACTGGTCTTGGGGCCCCCTGTAGCCTCCAGTTTTATTCTTCTTCTCAGAGGTAGTCCTGCTGGAGGGCTTACAGTGTGCTGGTACACACATGCCACAATACCCTCGCTGCAAGAAGTGCTACTGGTATCTACAGGAGTCGAGACAGTAAGTCTCTATTAGAACCATTGCTCTTGACATCCACAAAACTCCAGACAGTAAGTCCCCATTAGATTCAGCCCTCTTTTCAGAAGGCATCAAGAAAAACTTTGCTTTTTATCCCTTTGACACTTCCTCTCCTTTGCTTTCACTTCTTTTCAACGTGGAGCTTTTAAAAGCTGCACTCGGTCACTTTTTCCCCCAAATCTATCACAAGTTCTTCCTGCACACAACATTGCATTTAAAAGACGGTTCCTAACACAGGTTTCTGGTTAAAAGCCAGATTCCACTGCCAGGCTGCTAAAGTGTGAGGAAAAAAACACTCAAAAGAGAGGCCTGCCTCCCCATATTTGACCACTTTTGGTTCCTGGTACAGACTTTGTATAGCTCGGTTTCTTAGTTGTTTGCTTTCTATTAAAAGAAGGATTTTAGGAAAAACTTCCACCTCTGCCACATTCATTTGTTTCCCTTTAAGGTGGTCCTCTTTTCAGACTTTTCTCGACTGAGGAATGTTCTAGTCCCCTCATCATCTTTGTAGCCTTCCACTGGACTCTCTCCAGTAGTTCCTTGTCTTTCTTGAACTGGGGAGCCCAGAACTGGACACAGAACTTCAGATGTGGCCCACAGGTTGGACCAGAGGACATCAGTTTTACACCTCAAACTGGGAAAATGGGGAGAACTGCTGTGGGTGGGATGGGGACAGCCTCAGACTGAGAGGTGAACCAGCTGCACAAAGGAACAGGGGCCTCTCCAGATTCCCTCAACAAGCAACTAAGAGGATTGTGGATGTTCATGTTGAATGGGTCTGTAACTTCTAGCAGGAACTAGATGACTAAGGAAAAGTGTGCTTTGGTTTCTGAAAGTGAGGCAGTGGCATCAGTACTGCTATTTTTTGATAAGAACTTGAAATGAGACTTCACTATCAGGTCCTTCTTGGAGTAAATAGTCAATACAAACTATTTCTCCAAAGTTACAGCCCAGTGGAGCAGTGACCTCACCCCTTTTTTTCTCACAAAATCAGAACTCTCTAGGGGTTTTTATTCTAAGTCTATTCAGTAGTCCACTATGAGTTTAAGCCCCCTCCTGCAACCTTGTTCAATGACAGTGATCCCACTGCAGAACCAGTATCTTTCTGCATTACCTTCGCTTCTGTGGCATGCCTCTCAGGTGAGTCAGCACTGCAACTTTTGTTGCCATGCAAGACCTGCTGAAGTTCTTACACGGAATGGCTTTATACTGTAAAATGACAAGGGCCATGAAAAAAAGGTCAGTTTGGCAGAAGTTGCAGTGATTTCATGTATGTTTAACCATAAGGGGCTGACAGGTTGGAAAACCATCATGTCTTGTCAAATGTGAATTCCCTGGCACTGTAAACTTCCAGAGATTCTTCAAAGGTCATTTTATTTTCCATATAGAGTTTTAAACAGCTGCTTTAACAGTATGAGGGATGAAGCATTTAGCTCTGGGAGTCATTTTGGGTAGCTGTAGGTTAGGGTACTGCTGTGCAGCGTGTTGTGTCCCAAGCACCCTGGTACCTAGTCATCTAGAACAGCCTTACACACAGGGTGTGCCATGGACCTCATCACCACGCACAAGGGCATCTGTGCCTCTCCATGAGTCCCAGACACTGCACTTCTAACAGGACCACATGGCACAAGCAGCCTGTCCTCCTGCTGACCATGCCACAATATGGGCAGTGCTGATGATGCAGAAGAGCAAATGAGATGCCAGACTTAGGGCGCATCTACACATTTGGTCAAGGACACAGGACAAATGGAGGGGAAGTTTTGTTATGGTATTTTATTTTTTTTAAAATAAGGGTGGGAAGAAGGGGAGACCAGGGTAGATGTGGTGGTGGTTTGACCCTGGCTGGAGGCCAGATGCCCATCAAAGCCGCTCTATCACTTCCCTTTTCAGTTGGACAGGGGAGAAAATATATATGGAGAGGCTTAGGAGTTGAGATAAGGACAGGGAGAGATCATTCCACAATCAGGGTCACAGGCAAAACAGACTCCACATGGAACAAAAAGAAAAAAAAAAAGCATCTAATTTATTACACTGCACACACAGTGAAAGCAGAGTAGGATGATCAGAAGTGCCGCCAGATCTTAAAACACCTCCCCCACCCCTCACTTCTTCACAGATCTAACTTTATTCATGACTTCTCTCCTCCCCCTACAGGGTGGTGGGGAGGAAGGTGGTTGGGGGAGAAGGGGAGATGGGGATGCGGTTTCAGTCAGTTCCTCATGACTTGTTTTCCTTCTTAGCTGGGGGGGGGCATTCCTCATACCCTTCCCCTCCTCCACTATGGGGTCCCACCCATGGAAGACAGTCCTCCATGAACTTCTCACACGTGAGTCCTTTCTGTTGGGGCTTCAGCTCTTCACCAGCTGCTCCACTGTGGGTCACTTCTGTGGGGTGCAGTCATAAATCATAGAATGTCCCTCAGGCCCAGACTGCTCCAGCCTGGTTCTCCACTAAGTCACAACTCCCCCCAGCAAACCTGCTCAGGCATGGGTCTCTCTCTCTCCACAGGCTGCAGGTCCTGCCAGGGGCTTGCTCCAATGTGGGTCACTGCGTCTTCCATGTGTCTCCACCTGCTCCAGCATGGGGTCTCTCCACAGGCTGCAGGTGGGACCTCTGCTCCCCATCATCATCATCCATGGGCTGCAGAGGGTACAACCTGCTCCACCGTTGTTTTCTCAACAGGCTGCAGTGGAATCTTTCTCTCCAGCACCTGGGGCACCTCCTCCCCCTTTCTTCACTGACCTTTGTGCCTGCACAGTTCCTTACATCTTCTCACTCCCTTCTCTGGTGGCAAAAAGCAGCTGCTTGTGGTTTTTTTTCTCCTAAATGTGATTCCCAGAGGCGCTGTGACTGTCGCTGATGGGCTCGGCCTTGGTCAGCAACGACTCTAGTGTTTCCTCTCTGGGGCCTGCAGAGAGCTTCTGGCTGCTGCTTGCAGAAGCCACCCCTGCAGCCCCCTCCTCCACCAGAACCCAGCCACGCAAAACCACAACAGTACGCTAAATAACCCAGCTTCCCAAACTCACACCATCAAAACCTTTATGCATCATTAAGTTATATATGGCTCTACGTCAAAACCTGTTCAACTGCAAACAGGAACAAATATTGCTGCTTGGTCTAATAATTCTCTATGTATTTGAAACTTGCACTTGCAAAGAATATATCAAATCAATAAAACTCTATCTAGGCTTTGCTTTGGTGAGAGCATACCAGAGTCACATTCAAACATGCCATGAAGAAAGGAGGACACCTCCCACAACTTCTGCTCAACACATAGATTAGTCTTAGGCAATACACAGAACTTACAACATCCTTTCTGTGTTAAGGTGGCATGCACACAGACATGCACGCTCAAGTTATTAGGAAATTTAAATCTACTATCTGTGTAATACAAAATGAAGCACCTACATGTGCACACATATATATATACACACACATATATATATACATACACATATATGTGCACATGTGTATCTATCTATATCTATATCTCTTATAGATATAATAGATATATCTATATCTTTATCTATTTTATATATAATATATATATATGTATGTGTATATATATGTGCATGTGTATATCTATCTATATCTATTATATATCTAATAGATAATAGATCTATTATCTAATTGATCGATTAGATATATAATAGATATATAGATATATACAGACAGAAGACCAGCATGGGAAGTCACTGAAAAGTAAGAACGGTTGCTTAACTAGAAATTAAATAGAATGGTAACATTTAATGCTCTATTAGAGACCCTAATCATGATACAATGTACTACTGTAGAAGAAACCCTTGTTCTGCCATAATTCATGTCAAACAAGAAACAACAGATGGGGGAAGAAATTTCCATTCCCCTCTTTTTAAATACAAAGAAGTTCTAAAGTCTCTTTTTTTCAAGGTCCCAAGGAAACTCTGTGGCAGAGGTTTGTGCAAACACACTTAGTAGTCTTCACAGCATGTAAAAAATGAGCCAGATCCATGGCTGTTACACGCCAGATTATCTCCATTGACTTTCAAGAATGAGCTTGAACGACTTGCATTAATAGAGCCCTGCTGAGGCCGTGGACCAATGGTGTTTTGCTGCATAGTTGTTAACTAAATGATTATGAATGAGAAGAAGAATTTAAGCATTTCCTTTTTGAAGGCAAGCTTAAACTTCCAGCATATAACCAGCGCCTTTGCAAATGGAAAAGAAGTAAAGCTAGCTGCATCCAGCCTGAGGGAGATGAACCTGCTTGGTGCAACGATGCCTAACCAGTACAGGGGCTGTGTATTTCTGAACAGACACACTGCCTGGCCCCATGGGAAATGTCTGATGCAGAGATACTTGGTTTTTTGCTATGAGATAATTTGGGGAGAGCAATCAGGCAAGGTTTTGAAATGGTTCAGTGTGACATACATGGTGGCCTGGTCTGGGACTCTCTCTGGAACATACTCAAATGCGAGTCTGCACCAGACCCAGCTGCAAGTTCTTCAGGGACCGCTGTGCACGAAGGATGGCCTCACTGGGACCAGTGAGAGACCAGTGCCCCTGGAAGGGAAGAGCCAGGCTGGGGTTCCCAGGAGGCCCCTTACAAGGCACAGCTTGAGGAATCTGAAGTATAAAATGGAAATGTGCAGGGGCCCCATAGAGGCAAAAGGGCAGCTGGTAGCCCAGAGACTACACAGACCGCCTTCTGCCTTTCCCCATCTTTATGCACAGCCCAGAAGAACAGCATGGGGCAAACACTGGGTACCAGAAGCCTACAGAGCTGTCCAAGACTTAGGTTGAAGCTTTCAGACACTCGACCATCTGCAGAAATGAGAGTGGCTTGAAGGCACCTCACCTCTGCCCACGGCAGCCACAGACAGGATTTGCAAAGTATTCTTCCAGCATCTGCAGCTGACAAATTTTATCACGGATTTATCAGGGATGTTTGTCTCGCTAGTACCTATCTATTTCAAGACAGTAAAACTCTGAGGTCCTGGTTTTATTATTAGAATGATTATATACATTTTTTTAAAAAAAAAACTAACAACTTCCCTAAAAGAAATAAATCACTCCCCTCTCCCCATCAGAGCTTTAGACTGCCTGCAGAAATTACATTAATTAACACTAGCTTCTACAAAGACAGAGAGGAGTTCAGGGGAAAAGCAGTAATCACTCAGGACCTCATCTCTGGACATGCTGGACTAGGCTGTTTCTCAGTCACTTGCTTTCCTTGGCACAGATGCCCAAGTGTTCTTGCAGCTGACTATAAAGAGAAGGAGTTTTTAGAAGATACAGTTATTTGAAGGACTGAAAGAGAAAGATTCTTTGAAGGATTAGAAGACAAAGTCTGAAGTAGTGTCACATCCCATAAGCTGCATGATTCCAATTACAGGCAAGGGCCTTTTAAAACTTGAGGAAAGTTTTACCCAGCTAGAGGTGTAACTAGAGTGCCTGGAGAATGCACTTAAAAAGCCCCTCAAGGCCTGCTCTTGGCCGTATGAGTTTTGTTCCTCCTGCTCAGGACATGGAACTTGTCCAAACACTTTCAGGAAAGCACGACTGGCGGTCAGCCTGCTCCTCAGGCCCAGCTGGTTCCCACGGGTCTCCTCCTCTCCTCCTCAAACACGACAACTTCTAACTTTGCAGAGCGCCACTGCATGCTGGATCACGCTCTCACAACATAAACACACACAGTGAAGTTCCCTGCAATGAGGAAAAAAACTGGTGCTGAAAGCCAATGACCCTCAGCCTCACACTCTTCGAGTGATACCTAGGTCCTTGGTCCTGCTACCATTGCTCAGGCTGAGGAAAACCAGAGAAAGGAAGGATCTGCCTGTGTCTAGGTCAAAAGAACCTTTTTATTGAAGAGATTTTCAGAGGGCAACAGATTCTTGTAACAAAAAGATACAAAAGATACCTGATGTGAGAACATTGTCCATTATTCAGAAATCCAATTCTCTCATTTGCTGGAGAACAGATCTCACTGCAAGCATGTCTTACCTTTGCAAAATCAGACGGTACTGGTTTGCTTATTATGGGGAAATTCTGAATTCAATACTAGGAACGAATTCCAAAACAAGTTTAAAAAAACAGCAATAAAAGACAGGCTTTGCTTTCAAACCACCAAAATTCTTGGGAGCTATATGACCACCCCATAGTCACAGTGGCAACACTATTTATAATATAGTAACAGGAGAACAGAAATCAACTGCAAACCATTTGTGCAGTAAGATGACAACCCTCTTTTTTAACCCTCTGAGTAGCATTAACTTGGTGTAATAGCCACACACACTTATTCCATGTCCCCCACATTTCAGCCATGGAGGGGAGAGCAGCTGTTAAAATCTGAGCTGCAAAATCTAAATGAGGCAATTTTCAGTTGTACAGCAGAATTTTCTTTCTATACAAAATGCACTTGAGACAAGGGTCCTTTTTCCAGATGGTCACCAAAATGAAAGTTGAATGCTCTAAATGTCATCATGTCTAATGCAGGGTGTTAGAAAGTTTTTCTGCCATTTGAAAAGACAAAGAAAAAAAAAGAAAGATCAAAAAGACTTGCTTGAAATGCATCATGTATTTGTTCAGCAGCTACATTCTCAACAATTCTTTTCCAAACATGCAAGACAATACGAGGCACACTACAAAAGATCCAAGTCTTGGCTGGTGACAGCACAAGACATATATCTTCATGGAATATTCTTCTCTGACCTGCCCGTATCTGCATGCAAAATGATGCAATTCCATCTCCTGGCAAAACCGTGACTTAAGATTAAGTACTAATGAGTAAGGATACTGGTATGGCCTTGGTAATTTACAGGTATGCCACAGGTTTTTGGCTGGCAAGCCATTTATCAAAGACTGCTGAGGGACTGTTTTAACTGAACAATGCCAAAGGACAGATGCAAGTTGGGCAGATTAATTTGTATCCAAAAAGATCACTCAGACAGTGAGGCCTTTTTCTTGCAGTGCTTAAGCACTTTGGAAATAATCCAACACATGCTGCTGGAGCAGGTCCTGTTTGTCTGTTGAGACATCAGTTAGCTCTACCAGATGTTGCTGGTGATACACTAACTATGCTGAGCAGAAAAGCAAATATCCAGTAACTTCACTAAGAATCACCTTGAAAGCTATTTTCCTTCACATCAGTGTTTTTATCAGGTGTCCCAACAGAAAACACACTTTAAGAGCTCTGTGGAAAGCTCTGTAAAGACCTCACGAAATTAATCCAGACCTGTCTGTGATACTCAAAAGAAAATGAGCTGGGCATAAGAAAACCTCTGATCCACTTGCCCTGGCCCCTTTCCTACCATGCTGCTAAAGGTAGGTGGGACTCTACGAAAAACAAAAAGGGCAATTTTATTTGGAAGAACAGTACAGCACAATCCCTACTGCAAACCCTCCAAGGCCATCTATCTAAATCCCTGATATATTGATTACAATCCAAAGAATTGATGGCCTTAACAAAATACCTGTAAAGCTCCTGGAACGTGTCCAACCATCAGCTCTACATGAGAGTGCAAAAAAATCTTAGAATGTACATTGTGCTTTATGCTAAGAACAGGTTTCCTACAATATTCTAACATAAATAAAAGATGTTGCAGAAACAATAATTTGAAGCAAACACCTGTGGGTTACAACAGAGGGAAAAACCTATCAGCTCATCAACATTTACTGAAGATTCATGAACCTATGGGTCAATGAAAGCTAGTCCAACCTGTCTAACAATAGAGAAATGCACAGAACAAGTGTATCCCTGTCTTTGGGTAGTTCTTCCAGCTAACCAGAGACCTCTGCAAGAAAATCCCATTTTTCAAATCACCTCTACACCACAAACTTTGCTTGTGCTTCATCCACCCCACAAAGGCCCCAAATCAGTCCTAATTCTAGTGCTACACGAGTACCTGTGTGGCATTCCACCTGAGCTCTGCAATGCTGTAACACCTCTAGCATGCCAGAAATTGAGAAACCACAACACAAATTAACCAAAGGTTAATCATGTTGTTAATATACCGGCTGAAAATCTGCAAAGCACTTACAGATCAAAATGTCTTTTTGGTGTGGTAATTGATTAGTGTACTTGCAGACAAAGAAAGCTGTGGAATCTAAATACTTGGATTAATGCTTGTCAGGGAATATATATACTCTTGTTTGCATGTATAATGGACACAGGGCAGAAAGGACAGGAAGTCCTATACTGCCTCCGCACCCCTAAAAGCCGAATGCCTGTGATCAATTAACACTGCTACAGACTTTCCCTGGCCAAAAGATAAATAATCTGATTCACTGTCTACTCATCTGGCATACAGCAGAAATGAAGCACAGGCTGGAGGCAGCTCCAGTAACGTAAGCTTCTCCTGCCAGGACCAACCAGTTATGGATGGATAGCCGATACTGAAAGGAAGACTGGATGTTCAGTGGCCTGGGCTTTGTCAAATTACTTTGCAACTTTATTCCCAAAGCAGTCATGGAATCATTTAGTTCCCATCTGATGTTTCATAGTTGTCATTCATGGATACTTATATTATTTTCTTTTTTTTTCTTTTTTTTTCTTTTAATTTAAATGGAAATGTGTCTAGCATATACGCTGATGGGTGCCATAATTAAAAATGTATTCATCCCTCCAAGGCTAGGAGGTGGTTATCAAGGCCAAACCGGAACCTAAAAACCAGGCACAATCCAAAAAGCAGTCCAAAGGTTTGTCACCTCAGTTTCAACTGTAACAACAGTTGAAATTTCTGATTCCAGCTCCGTGACTAAAACAGAGCGGCGGATGATGCCTATCTGTTTACAAGCACAGTCTGAAATATATTTACCACATACTATAGCAGCCTTTCAGTGGCATTTTGTGCTCAAGAAAGATGGGAAATAGAACAATTAAAGCAAGTACAGAGTATCTACTAGCGGACCTTACTGATGGAACTAATCTGTGATCTTGCCATTAGCTTGTTAAAAACAGATGATTTTATATGTAACTTATGCCCTGTCCTTGTCACGGAGGCACTGGAATGACACCAAAATTCACTGCAGGAGTTTTCAATGAGCATGTGTGTGTGTGTGCACTTTAAGCTGTTTTATAAAGTACACTGTTACATAATGTACACATAATTATCATAAATTATACTATATGTCTACCTTGCAGATAATGTAAAGAGGAAGATAGCATTCTACTTAACACTCTAAAACAGAGATAAAATACACGTATATAGGTAAAATATTAAAATACATTAGGAAATAGTAGACTGCCAATGAAAAGAACTTCTTTTACATACTTTCCAACGTCTGGGTTTGGCACAGTATGCTTCTTTAGAAGCAAATGAAATTTTTCCCAACACTAAAGCAGTGTAGAAGTTGCAGGGATATACACCTGCTCCAGCTGTTCATTAACCAGCCTGAGAAGAGGAACACCAAACTGCATGGGAAGTGTGCCCAGGCTACCGGCTCTGCATGGTTCACTGTAAAGCTGTTATTGCAACAGAGCTCAGCACTGTCAGCGTTCACCTGTCTGCAGCGCAAGGGCAATACCTGGTCCTGGTAACAGACAGCTTTGGTTCATCTGGCATGAAAACTCAAAGCATAGGAAAGCAGAAAAAGACCTGACAAAGTCCTTTCTCTGCAAAATGAAATTTAAAGTTATAAGCGTCATCAGGACTTGTCCGGGTTTTTTGTTTGGTTTGGCTTTTAGAAGATACTATGCTACCCAGAAAACACCCAAGCAAGTGCTCAGCCTCCCTTACAAGATGAAATAAATGAGCACAGACTTCTATTTCCAGGCAGCTAGCAGAGCCCTCTCTCACTCGCACCGTGTCGGGTACCTCTGCTTCGACAGCGTCGTACTGCAGCGAAAACAGCTGCACACAAGAGAACAACAGAAGGACAATTCAGGTGAACCTGTTCGTAGTGCTTTAGCCCCTTCTCTCGAAGCTTGGCCTGAAAGAGAAGCTGCAGCTGTTTTAAGGAGCAGCAAGCCCTTCTGGTTCAAGGCAACATCTTACAGGTCTGATTGAGGCTTGGGCCTTTCTCTGGCCATCGTACAGCTAGGTGCAGCAGTGAAGTCTGAACCCTGCAATGAACAGAGCTTTTTGCTCTCAACCCACCCACCCCCCCCCCAAAAAAAAAAAAAAGAAAAAAGAAAAGAGCCAAATTACTTCAGAATACTACTACTCTTGGGCATAGGCTTATGGGTGATCATTAGAGAGGAGATGAAGATATTTGTAATACCACCTGTCCGGGACCAACCCCAAATGACTGCTAGCAGAGCCTGTGGTCATCTTACACTAATTATAAACTACACATTTTAATTCCCTCATCTCTTCTGGAAGCAATAAGAAATTATAATGATAAAATTAAAGAAAATAAAGAACGGTGCAGCTGTGACAGCATCCCATATAGGAAAACACCAGTCTGTGGTTTCTTGCCTCTGAAAGACTGAAAAACATTGACTGGCACTCAAATCACCTTAACCACAACTGTCACGCAGGATTTGAACATAATAATGCCATTCGAAGGAAACTGCAAGGAAAGAAATAATTACTCACAGGCTTCAAACTTTAATTAATGCTTTCTGTTGTAACAAGAATGGAATATGATTAAAGCGTGCCTGGCCAATGGAATTTCATACGGCATGCTTATTTCTCACAGTAGTTTTTGCAAGTTGCAAAACTGAAATCGTTAATTTAAATGCTTAAAATATCGACATGATATGTTTACTACCAAGTCTTAAAAATAATTGGGTCATTATCATTAAAGATCCTTAGCTGACTCCTACTTGAAAGGGCTTGCAATGGCAGAAATACGATGTAGAAAACGAACATGCTTTTAATCCCATTTTTAATGCTATGTGATCTAAACAACCAAGATATCAAAGACTGCATGTTTTCTAATGGAGGATTCTCAGTTTAATGACACCCAGCTTTTCCATCGTACTTTCCCTTTTGTCCCTCACTCTTCAACCTTCTCCAATCTGTAAGACTGTTACAATGGCAACCTCAATTCTCTTGTACTGCCCAACCACACACAGGTAACATTTACAAGCGTACACACAACTCAACACCCACACCATCTATTTTGAAAGTGGTATAAATAGGCAATGACCCAAATCTAACCTGGCGACAGTCCAAACCAGTTGAGTAAGAAGGTTGGCAATTAAAATCATACAACTACCTGAGAGACACTTCACCTTCACTTGGATGTAAATCCTTATTTAAGACTACCTCTAATAGTTTTTTTTCCCAAATAAACCAAGCAGCAAGGCAATATTGATGGCACTAATACATGCCTGAGTAGAGGTATTCTTAATAAATAGATTGGATAAAGAAGTGAAAAGTTCCTAATTTACTTAAGCATTTACACCTTCTTTGTGGCTTAATGAAAGCAATTAAAGAAACTGAAGTCCGAGTCAAATAATCAAGCTTATTACACTGGGATAAGCATGTTGATGAATAATAATTACTTTTAAAGGTGTCCTGAAGGTTTCTTGTCTCATTCACTGGCCAAGCTTCCAGATTTATGTTTGATGCTATTTTCTAATTTTTTAGTATTTTCAAACTTCATGTTGGTGCAGGGCCAACACTGTGGTGCAGGAACAACATGTGGTGCAGGACCAGTGCACTGTTACACTTGACTGAGTTCTGCCATTCAAAAATATAAATTCTCAACTCCTTGCTGCTTAAACTAGGAGACAACTATTCAATAAAATACCTAGAAAATGGGGTTTTAAACTAGGAAAGGGGAGATTTAGGTTGGATATTAGGAAAAAATTTTTCACTGGAACAGGTTGCCCAGAGAGGTGGTGCAGGCCCCATCCCTGGAAGCACTCAAGGTCAGGCTTGATGGGGCTCTGAGCAACCTGATCTAGTAAGTATGTCGATGATTACTTGCAGGGGGTTGAACTAGAGGACCTTTAAAGGTCCCCTCCAAGCTAATGCATTTTATAATTCTATAATAATGCACAGATTTCTTCCCTCCATACTTGATAGACACTCTTGAGCGCTAGCCAAATCCTCTATGTTCTATGGCCACTGAAGGTGGCACGTCAGGGTGAGAAACTCACTGTCAGTACAGGACAGGCAACTGGCAGTTTTGGAGTTGACAGCTTGGGGACTGTGGCACTGAGAACCGCATTTCCCAAAATAACAACGTACTTCTTATGACAAATATGCATTTAGACTGTAAGCTTGTTAAAGCAGCAATTCGCTTTTAATTCTCCATTCACGTAATACCTACTACCTAATCTAGTCCTAGTTCCTGGACTTTGGTTCTTTACTGCTGTTGCCAACATAAACAATCCAGTCACAGACCTAGTGACAGCTGCCCAAGACTGGAAGTGTCGCTAAGCAAGAGACTTCTTTGACCATGTGGTTCAAGGAAGGAAGCATTGAGAAGTCATGATACATTGCTTGATTTGTCAGGAAAGCTATGCCACAAATCCTTTTTTGTGATACTTATGCAAGCAGACATAAACATAAGCTGGGAGGGAGTAATTTTATCTAAGCAATGAATCCATTATCACTGCCAAAAAACTTTGTGTGACCTACAGGTGCCACCAGACAGATCAGAAATGCTTGTTTCAGCACTTCCCATTGGAGATGGATGTCATCTACTTGTAAGAAAAAGAAAAAGCAAATCATCCCTCAAACCTCAATTTGTATTTTTTTTTCATCTGACACCAGCTTTGATGATGACAAGCAGAACTGAGCGTCATGGTCTCCCCTCAAATAATGGAGCACAGGGACCTTATGGACTCATATTGGATGAGATGCCGTTGGGTCCCCATTCCCTGAGTTTCTCACGCTTGGCTTGCTTTCCCTAGACACTGAACACCTGGAAGTCCATACAGTCTATCACACAGAATTTCCATGTGATGTTGAACTTAGAGGATACTTCACATGTAGGGCTGCATCTTACAGCTTCTCCTTCTTCCTCTGCTCTCCCAGAAAAACCCCCAGCAATTTCCTTGTGATTTTTGTACATGCAAAGGACAAAATGCTATCTTTATAACCTGCAGCACTAAAACCCTTTTGACAACAACAAACAACATCATGTCTGTTTACTCAGGAAAAACAACTCAGAAACAAAATCATTCAATTTTCCTTAAGTTCCTCTGCTGCTCCCTATTAGTTTCAAGGTCATGAAAAATCTATTATGACTAAAGGCAATAACTAATTAAACAAAGCAAAAAAAAACCCCAAAAACCCAATCCAACAACAAAAAAACCCTATGAATTTTCAGCTAACAGTTCTCTTTCTTTGATATCCCAGAGCCTCTACTGACTATAGACTCTACCACCAACTTCCCTTTTTTTTTGATAAACATTTAGCTGTGCCAAGCCCCCCTCCTTGGTTCATACATTTTAGATAACATTCTCCTGCCAAAGCAACAACCATGCTGTGATGCAAGCTACTGTCAGACACACATAAAATCTCAATAAGCTCATCCATAAAATGGCTGCTTAGCTCTTATCCTAGGAGGAAAGTTTTAAGATGCTGATGGATGACTTTTTTGAGGATGATTAAAACAATGAAATAAACCTGGTGCTCGCAGGTGTGTAAGACGGATTGGAGGAAGACAGAGGCGCACACATCACATGCAGTTTGCTCCTCTCTGCCTTGCAGGCTTATAGCCAGCCATGCAGATGTAGGGTGGGTGCAGAACATATGGCCACCCCAACTTTCCAGGCCTCACACTCCCTAATTCTTTACTTGCAAACACTTGGACATGACCCTGTGGCCAAGTATATCCTTCTCCGCCACACACAGAGAGCAAGAAAATACATCAGACTGCAGGTAAGAACACCTCTTGCCTACCTCAGTATGGGTACACAACATTTTTCTTCAGCGTGCCATAGCCTAATTCTCTCTCTCCCATCTTCCTTGACTCCTCCACCCTTTCTTCTTCTTCATTCTTCTCTCTCATTTTTCCTCATTCCCACACTGTCCACCTTTCCTTCAATCGCTTATGCATTATTTGAACTAAGATCTGGGTAGAATTAAAGATCAGCTTAGATGACTGAGAAATACTTTAACGGGCCCCATGTTTATCAGGAAAGGAAACACTGTTACTTTGTTCCATATAGCTGAGGTACCCCAGGCTTTTTCTGAATTATCCTCCAAACAAAGGAATAACAAACTTTTTGTTGAAGCATTCCGTATTTCAATGCTTATACTAGAGAAAGCACCCACAGAGGTGGAGAAAAAAAAAAGCAAGTTTTTTTCCTTTTAAGTTTTCCCCCTCCTTATTGCAGTTTTTCAGTACATTTCTGGAATACAATAATATTTTGAGGTTTTTTACCGTTCTAGTGCATATGTATTTTTAGCCCAGTTGGGCACAGCTTTGCCCTGTGTCTCCTCTAATAGGTATAGCTCGTGCTGGTGGGAAAGTGGCCAGCGACACGATTCAAGCTGCAAACCTCATAGCTATAGACCTTTCTCAATCCCATCAGCAGTCTCAAAGCTCACAGACAAAATACATATGCTGCCCACCTGTTTCTGGTTAAACAAAGAAAATTGGATTTTTTATCAGTTTGACTGTCATCTTTTACACGGCACTGTTTGGTCAGGAACCACTAATGAAAGAGCTTCGCAGAAGATAAAGGACATACAGCTTCAACTGAATTCATAGATTTATCTAAAACATTTTCCAGCAAGAATTATATTACATTCTTTTCATAGCTGAAATAGGATTACAAAGCATGGATAGGGATGTCTTAAAATATATATCTATATTATTGCATATGACAGAGCAGCTTCATCAATAATGATGTCTCTGAAGATTCTGGGTTTGCACAGTCTTGGTGAAAGTTTAAATACACCAACTTTCTGTAATCCATATTAATTTTGAGTGGTATTTTGAATGGGTGCCCTAGGAAAGAATGGAGGGTTTTAGCAGTTTAGCAGTTTGTATGCTAATCTATCAACCCAAGAGTTAACATGTTCATTTCCATTTCTGTCCATCTCTTGCGTGCACATGACCATGGATATGGTACTTGCTCCACCAGTGTCCTTTTCCAACACTACTTGGATGCATTACAGAGGGACAGTGTGGCTGAGCTGCACTGGAGATGGTTGGGCTGACTACATACTGTGCTTGTGGAGGCCAGTATACAGGCTTAAAGTAAATGATGCTAGCTGTACAATGCTGCAGCTTGAAGACCTGGAGATCTTCCTGAAAAGTCCACCTAGCATTGCAGTGGTACCAGAAGAACAAAAAAAATTCTGAAAAATTGAAAAGGAGTTCTGAATCAAACACACAACTTCTAAGTGTCCTCTGAGGCCATTAAAAGAATGAGTTAAAAAAAGAAAAAATTGAAAGCAACAGTCCCAAGAGCAGAGCAGTAGAGGAAGCTCTCCCCATAAAGCTGGAGATGCAAACTCAAGTCCTTTCCCAGAACCACATTTAAGGCTACCCTGGGCAACACAGCTGCTGGCAGCAGATTTCATTCAGCTGGGGAATCAGAGCTGAATAAATAACATGCTAACCACATCATTTCTTTGTGCACATGAGCTGCAGGAAACTTGAATGCCTCAAGCACACTAACCAGATGGGATAATTAGGCTCAGACAGATCACTGACCTTCCTAATAAAAATATCCCAGGAATGGAGGTTGACCAAGTAAATCTGTGTCATGTTATCAAAGTCCCAAACAATCCATGGAAAGCCACAGATGCTGACTCATCCAGCAGCTTGGTATTCCTGCGGGTGCATCTCGAGAGAGCTGAACTCACTCGTTTTTGGGTATTCTTAAGTATTTCTTGAACTTTCTTTATGGAAAACAGGCACTAAGAGTTCACTGCTGGGAACTACTCAGCTGTCTTTCTATGAAAATGATGAAAGCACATATATATGCATTTATGCTAAGCTATTCTCCCTTTAATTATCACTGAGGCTGGTTTGTCACACTGAAACAATTTTGGGGAAGTCAAGGCTTTGAGACAGCACAAAATGCAAATGCCACTTCACCTTCCATAAATGGAAAGCATGGCACCCATTTAAATTATGCTATTTTTATCTGGAATTTTATAAAAGTAAGTATAATCAAATAATTTTATGTTTGAAAATAAGTTCATTATTTTAGAGTTACAAAGGCCACATGAGACAACACACTGTCCCCGAAATCCAGGAAGTTTCTTTTCTTTCCCCATCAAATCTACACTTTTTTTCTTCCTCAATGCATATCCCAATGTTCAAACCCATAATGATGAATAATCACACTCACACGAGGCTATTCTGTTATTTTCCAGGCATTGTCATGTCATATAATGCTTTTCCATGCCAGTATGCCCTAAACCAGAACGGATCAGACACGGTGCCAACTGCTGCTAAGCACAATCTGCTATGAACAAAGCACACGCCACAACCCCAAAGACAAGCAGCTCTGGAAGTTCACAGGCAGAAGATAACAGCGACTTCTTGAGTCACATCACTCCCAGGGGATGTGGGCTGGCTCCGTGAGCCGCAGCGACTGGCAGCATTTCTTCCTGTACCCCCATAGCCCAGCATTCTTAGGCAGCCAAAAGACTTAGTTTATTCTGAAGCTTTCTATGAGCACAGCCCATACATACCCCAACACAGACATGCAGCTCCACTTGGCCAGGTATTGCACATTCCTGCATCAATGGATCCATCTTGATGTCTGAGACCTACACAGGTTGCTTTCACAAGGAAAAATCAGACATCAAAAGCTAGTCCTTATTTTAACAAAAACATATGTATTCCAAAAATCAAAGTCACTAAATACTCAAACTCAACTCGCAGCAAGATCTGCCTTTCACACGCAGTTCTCTTTGGCTGGGGCATTCAAAGGGGACTGAAGGGAGCTACACCAAAGCTAGAGGCAGGCCTTTAGTGAGGAAGCTTTTTGTCTCCAACTCCACACAAGACAGACTCATACATGCAGACACCACCTCCTATATGCCCAGCTGCCAGTGTATAAAACACAGTGAATCACAACAGAACCGTAACAGTAAATGTGTGTCTCACTTCTGATCCCAAACCCCAGCTGAACATTATTTTAATTATCAGTTGGAACTCTGCTATTGAGCTAGCTCACAAATTTTAAAAGGAACACAGATAAAGCAGGCAAGTAAACAGAGAGGGAAAACAAAAAAAAAATAGATTAATCAAATCATCTTGTCATTTATCTGGAGGTACATCAGCAGTCCCTCCATCAAAACAAGAGGGGTTACAAGAACGTATGAAACGACTCAACTATTTAAGCTCAGTAGCTTACTGATTTCATGCAAGTCCTACCTGTGCCACAACCACCCACAGCCTGTACTGACAATCCACTACACGGCAAGAAGAGATTTGGCCTTAAAATTAACACTGACCTCTAGTGACAACAGGTGGGAATTCACCTTTTTATGGAGCTGCCCAGTTGGGAATGCATCCCAGGGCCACTCCAACTATGGACCTCACTCTTGCACCTCTAATACATAGCTATCCTTACCACAAGGACCATGCAGCCGAGGAGGGACCTCCAACTCCTGTGTATTAGTTATAGGCATGGGTGAATTATGGGTGATGCACTATGGTCTGCGGGAATTTTATAATTAAACCCAAACCTCTGTTTTCATTTACCAAAAAGAGGAAAAGGCAACAAAAAGGAAATACAAACACCAGATTTTGAGAGTCCTAACCATAACAGCATAAGGTAGGCACAACTAATGACATGACAACTGCCCACACCTTCAGGCAGGCAACCAAAATGTTATCTTTCCTCTCAGTGGTCACAATACCCAGGCAATCTCTTCTCTTAAAATGCTCTGCAGCAAAAGTACACCTGTGGCTCTTAGTATAGTACTGCTGCAGCTTTCTCTGCAAAATGAGGGTGTAATGGTCTGGACACCCACAGGAGCAGGTATTTCACAAATAAATCTATTTCAATATGGTCCAGATGGAAGGATGAGAATATTACAGCAAGCTGTCAACCACCCTGTCTCAAGAAAATGGTGAGGAAGCGACAGCTGCTACTCCTGTACACAGCCCACCTTACTGACTTTGCGTGTAGAACCCCAGAATAGTTTGGGTTGGAAGGGACATTTAAAGATCATTCATTCTTACCCTGCTATAAGGACCAAGCGCACTAGATCAGGTTGGTGAGAGCCCCATCCAACCTGGCCCTGAACACTCCCAACGGTAGGGCAACTACAACTTCTCTGGGCAACTGTTGCAGTGTTTCATCACCCTCATCACAAAACATTTCTTCTAGTTTAAATCTACTCTCTCTCTCTCAGTTTAAAACCATTAGCCCTGTTCCTACTGCTACAGGCCCTACTAAAAAGTTTGTCCCCAGTGTCTGGAAGATGCAGTAAGGAGGTGATGGGTTACTGCAGGGAAGTGTTTTGAGAGGGAGTTTCAAAAGTGGGAAGTGCTTTCACTACGCACGGTATCTGATGATCCCTGTGGCATATGTATAGATACGTATGTATACACACACACACACACACACACATAAAGAATATACTTAGTCAGGAGGCTAGAAATCTGCCAGCAGGACCTCAGAGGGAGAAAACCACCTATAGATGCCATTCCAGCTTGTGGTAAGTATGCGTGGTCTTTAGATCACGTGAATCTACTAAGCTCCCTTTCACATTGTCCAGATGTTGTAGCTTGTGTATTGCATTTACACTATAATGTGACAGGTGACATCTTCAATTTCTGTCAACAATCAATCCTGAATATTTATCTCTGGTGGCAGTCCTCCAAACCAGAGTCCTGAAACCTTCTCCTGCTCTCCCCAAAACTTGCTTCAAGGACTGTAAAGGTTTCTATACTGCTCTTTCATGTAGGTGGTATCACAGGGATTATCACGGAAGCATCTTCTGGTGCACAGCCATAGCCAGGTGACTACACAGACAGGGGGAGAGCATCAGAACCCTGAGAGAGCATGCACCACAACAGACCTCAGAATCAAAGCAAAATCAGTCATACTTAGGCACAAATACAAAGCCATGTATTTCAAGATAATTGACTCGATTCTCCAGTTGTTTTGACTGGAAAGAATCAGCTGCCAGAACAAACTTAACTAAGAGGACTGAAGATTAAAGACTTGACTGATGTGAAATTAAGAAGTCCTCTCCTACTGACAAATGAATCACCTGCTGGTAATGAAAACTGTGTGATGGGTAAAACGTTGCTGAATGAGCTGCCAGCGAGAAAAATCAAAGATGTGGTTGTTTTTCAGCACCACAGGCATATAAATGGTGCACTCCCCAAGCATCTGCTTGCCAGCAAGCCAGGCAGCCTTTGGCGGCACACCTGGACCTCGCTTCCCCAACACCTGGACCTGACCACTCTCCCGTGTTTTAGCAGCTTACCTAATCACAGCAAAAAAATGACAACCACGGGAGATGGGAAACATACCTTATTTAAACACACTGAAATCAAACCCCAACCTGCAGATTTAACGCTCAGGCTGCAAACTAGGTAATGAGACTTCCTCACGGATTCCAGCTGTATGTATGAGTGCTCAGGGATGTACACGTATAATTAGATTTAACTATCTGTGGAAAAAGACAGATATATACGCTAAATAATGGATGCAGAATTGCCTCTAAGTTGTCATTATCATTACCTGGCTTGGACCTCAGCATCAGTAGGAACTGGTCTTAAAAGCAATCATTTGCTCATGTTAGTGGCTGCCAAACCTCCATCTAATCCATTCATTAGCAATATATCAGGTTAGCAAGCTGCCATGGCAGGAAAATAATTAGCTTTCCATTGTGGGGTGGCACATTCTCTATCCCATTGACATAACAAATAACTCCATAAACTGCTATAATTTATTTGCTTCTGAGCCTTCCCCCCCTAATTAGCCCTTCAGTAGATTGCATTAAATGCACATGACGTATAACTACAGAGTCCTCTGACCAATATCAGAAGTCTTAGACAATATGAATAGCTATTACACAAGCAATTTAAGGGTGACCTACCTGTAGGTTATTTAAATAATGCTTGATACAACAGCTGAAAGCAGACCATGCCAAAAGACATCCTCATTAGGTCTTTTCTCCATCACCTCCATGTACTGAGTAACATACTATTGTATCCCAGCATGCATCACAATGCTTGTGCAATGGTTGTGTGGGAAAAGGATTGCTGCTGTTTTAAAGATCTCTTAGGTGCGTCTTCTCGCCTGAACAAGAAGTCACACCTACTTCCAGGATGGGTTTGGCAGGGCTGAAGTCAAGATAGAATAACCCTTTTTCTGCAAATTGCTTTAAAAAATGGCAGTTCAGAAAGAAAATGCTAAGATGTGGGCAGCAGGAAACAGTAACATTACATCCCCATCCATGTGAAAATGAACTCCTCTGAGCAGGTTTCTACTAGGCTCTACAGCGTGTCACCCCAAGAAGTTCCACTGCAGCTAAGTTAAGCTATTGTATTCCTTTTATCAAAGATGTGATCATTATTTTAATCGTAGGAAATTGTGTAGCAGCACTAGCTTCTGCAGTGTGCTCATGGGTTAATTACCTGGTGCATTAAAGACCTCCTTCTGTACAACACCTTTCCATTTTCTTGCTTCTTCCTCAACTTTGCATTGCGAGCACAGGGAATATTTTCACTGGTACTACCCCTCTCCCCAACACTTTATTGTGTGATTTTAAATTCATGTGCTATCACTACAAGAGACCTCAACTATTCTCACAGGGAAGTACTCAGCTTTCTGGCTGCTCTTCTCTATACTTCTGCAACCTCTTCTTGCTGAACTCTCAGCAAACATGGAAGATTACACAAATCAGGTAGGAGGCACCAGTCTTTATATAACAGTATTTTTCTAATAAATGCAAGCCTTTCTTAATGAAGCCTGACAGGTGTTTACATACAACATTTCACATTGGTATTTAACTAAAACCATTTGGCATAAATCTTAACAAGAGGTCATCCAAATATCTAACCAATTTCTTTCACTACTGACATACTGTGTTGATGAATTTCATTTACCATTGTGCTGCCTTGTTACTTGGCTTCCTAAGATATCATTAATATTCACTACTCCTCCTTTCTCTTGTATCTTTAGTATGAGACACTAACTGCGTGTCTCCCTCAGAACTGCCCAGCTTATCCAGCAATTTCCCTTTAGAAATCAAAGAGTTCACAAGGTCTTGAGATCATACTATCAGAAGGGAACAGGCACTATTTTAGATCATAAGAAGAAAGACGTTTAGTTTCTCTGGGAAAAGCAATTAACACCACACTCCTGTGGAACTACCTTTGAGAAAGGAGATAGCACTGCAAACAAGTATTTCAAACACAAGAGGCCCAAAGGCAATTGCTTGGATATAGATCTTCCTGATTCACTGCTGTTCACCAAGTAGTATTTTGTGTCCTGTTACAATGCGTTGTTTGTTCTTTTCTTCCCACTGCTGCTCCATCTGATCAATTCCATTGGAAAAGAAAATACATCACATCACATGATGGGTGAGCATGCAGTGAAGATACATGTGTCTTTTCCATTGGTGATAAACAGCGTGTGACCTGCTGCTTGCAAGTGCTTCAAAGAAAGGTGGTCGGTAACCAGCATGCAACAGCAATGTGTCACGATGCAAGAAGAAATAATGCAGGAGTGAAAAACCTCATCATCTACAAGACCCTAAGGTAAATTGGCTTTATGTGTGCAACTTTCTAACAGGCTCCCCACCCAAGGGCCACCAGCAAACAAGAAAACAGAGCTGAAGGCTCAGAAGAAGAACAGGGCATTTAGAAGAAAAAGATGTTTTCCAGTGGGAGCTCACTCCACTTCTCTGATGAAAATTTAACTAGCACCAGTGTAGGCAACTAAAAAAAAAACACAAACAACTAAACCCCAACCAAACCCACACATTAGAGGGTTTTCCTGAATGAAATCAGCGATCAAATTTCTTGCTTGCCTGTCAGCTTTGGAATGCTAATCATTACAGTAACTGTGCTGGTGAAAGTAAGAAATGACTTTTAAACTGATCAGGTTTTTGTTTGGTTTTGTTGGGGTTTTTTTAATCACCACTCTACAGATGAACATGCTCATGGAAGCAAAACTGCATGAATAATTACCCCCATGGAAGCAATCCAAAGGTTCACCAAGTAAAAGCTGCTTCCAACTTAAAGATCAAGGTTTTAAATTAAGAAAGCACTCAAATCCAGCTGATAAAGGTGTTTGACCAGCTGAGCAAAGGTAATCCTCGGGGACTTAATTCAGGATACTCACAGCACACAGCGCAGGGGAGTTCCCCAGTACAGTAGTTTGAAACAGTGAGATGCTACTTAGAGCAACAAGAAAAACAAGACCCTGCAATTTTACAAATATTAATAAAATATACCAGAGGCTTTTACCCTGTCCCCCTAAGAACCCACCACTCCTCTTCCTTCAGAACTCTTTTCCAAACACAGGCAAAGGCACCAAGTCAGCTCCTGGTCCAAGTTATGTCAGGAAAGAAAACAGATTTTCCTGTTCTTCATCAGATCCTCGCTTCACTCACAAATGTAGTTCTAACAGGACAGGAAGAAAACTTCCAAGATTGCTGTCGTGCTCATGTAAGACCCAAGCACATCCCAAAGAATGAGGGGTTACAAGGAGTTAAGGCAGACCTGGCAACAGCAATCCTTCACTGCATGGAAAGACAATCAAGGGTGCAAAGCACAAACCATAGAAGAGCGACCTGTTAAGAAATGAGGTTTAATGAAATGAGCCAATTCCCTACTTCCATCAATCATTAAGCCACCTGGATCAATTCACATCTTCCTTACTGCCTAAACCATAGCTTTCTGTGAAAAATAAGCAGAGAAAATTACACTGCACTTAAAAGTAAAAGGAGATCTTGGATATATCATTTATCAGGGGATTGCACTGCCAATACACTAACGTATCACAACACCTAAAAAATAAGCCTCCCCTCAAAGCCAAGCAAACTCATGGATGCCTCATTTAACCTAACGAAATAGCACTGAAAAAAACCAAAAATAATATAAAGCACAAGGTATCCATCTTTCTTCATTGCTCCTTTTAATCACATTGCAAAACACTAATCAGCCACACAGTCCCATCGCTGTACTGCTGTAGCACCTAGCTAGAAAACAGTTTATTTTTACAAACAGGATTAACTGCAAAGAATACAACTGAGAGCTCATGCTGACAGGGGCTCAGCTAACATCAGGTAATGCATAACCTACGGTAACTCAATCTGGAGCAAGGCAGGGTTTCAGAATCTGAGATGTAATAATTTCATCAAACAGTACAATGTTCTACTGATAGGGAATATTATTCTGAGGATAGAGCATATAGTGAGAGGCACACAATTATTTCAGATCTTGGAATGGTACACATACATACATACACACACACATGCACTCATCCCCAAATCTTTGCCACAATTTCTATTAGTGACATATACAAAACTAAGACAGCCATCCAAGAGTAGAATTAAGGAGCAAAATTAACACTGGGAGTACTTTCCCTAATGAACAGCACAAATAGCAAGGCTGGACATAGAAAATCCTTCAACTCCCTTAATGTAGTTTTCTGAACTTTGAACAGCAAACAACAAATGCTGTGACCAGCATGTGGAGGAGGGAAAGGGGCACAATGTGAGCTCCAGGATTTTAATTTTTTAACATCGTGCCTACTTCCACATATGGTTGTAAATAAAACTGCAATAGAAACTCAAAAAAATATTGCACTAGGCTTAAACAAAACAACTTCATCCGGAGCAGAAAACAACAAAAAAACCTACTGCATCTAGTTTACTGACTTCACATATCAGATCTGGAAGGGACTTGAAATGCCCAATGCAGCCCAAAAGAAGCAAGCCTGGCATTTTTTTCTTTTCAATAAATACCTGCCAATAGTCTGCTACAGTTTTTCAACCTACCTGCATATTCACTAGGCAATTTTAATCATGCAACTTTAATGGTGCTTACCCCTTGAAACATTAATTCCTCCTGAAACATTAATATTTCTTGGTTAACAGGCCAATATTCTAAATTACTTTGTGAAATACGGCCTATTACAGCAGAAAGTTTGTGCAGAAGCTTTTGGTAAGCGACTTACACACAGAAACACGGAACAAATTCTACCCTGCATACACAGGCATATAAATGCCTGAACTAAACACATAAGAAAGGAACAAATCACATTGGTGTGTGCAGTAGGCAGGGAACCAGGATTAGTTTGAAATAATTCATTCTTCATTTGGTTATTATTTTTAATGCGCTTTTTATATGTATAGTAAATACTGTTTCAATCTTATAAACCAAACTGTACAATCATTTTATGATTCCTATATTTTCCATCTAGAAGAGACCACCATGACCACCTCATGTGATCCCTTCCTTAGCGTAGATTGAAGAACCACTCTCAGGCTTTAAAACTTCTGGGTCTTCCTTGCTGTACATAAATTAGCTGCCAAAGCATGACCGAAAATGGCATTGAAAATGAAAATAGAAAGAGAGGACAATCAAAGGCACTGTTTATTTAAATTTTGCAGTAAAAAAATGTCTCATGTTTGCAATAGTCCTGCCTTGACCTCTACCTGGGACAGGATTACGATACTTTCTTCACTGCTGAGATTGAGGCATATACGGTCAAAGGAACATCATATTTTATTTAAACACACTGCAGAAGGACATTAAATTTTACAGTTCAGGCTCTCCATGGTGCTTGAGCAAAGCTGGGGCAGCAGGGAAGAGCAAAACACTACTAAGTTGCAGCTTCCTTTTATCTGCCTGGAATAAACATCCTCAGACTTGTTACGACCAGAGATGTTCCACAGCCCAGCAAACCTTCTCTCCAGCTGATTTTTGGAGGGATGGCAGTACCATAGTCCCTGTGCAGTGCCTTTACCAGTACCATTTTTTGACAGATTGAAATCCCACAGTGAGACAAAGTCCCATTGTACTAAGAGAAGGGGATGGCAGGTCTGCCAGTCTTTATGAGGTTCTCGCCCCCCAAGAGCTCCTTTGCACAGACCTGCCACTCAGAGCCACTCTCAAGTCACCCCAAGCCTAAACACAGTAATAGTACATAAAGGTACTAGAACAAGTTTCAGTGAGTCAACCTCACAGTGCAGGTGTACAAAACCGTGATCGTTTATCCCCTCCAGCCACAACATGTTAGACCTGCATCGTTTCTACCATGTGATGCATATTCAACCGTAACTATGAACCCAAATATGAAATGAGGTCCTGACTCATCCCACCTAAGGCACCCAAACTGAGCACATCCAGAGTCAAGCCTGCCTATCGCATGCTCAGCGAGAACAGACAAGTGGCTATTACAGCCCTGAGAACACACGTGACCCCTGGGCATCAGCGCTGGTATTTCTGAATATGCAGCTATGAGCCTTCGCTGACACAGGTTCAGCTCTCCCTGCTGCAGACACAAAAACAACACTGACACATGGACAAATAAATGCCAGGACGGCACCAGGATCAGCTTCATGTTATCTGGGGCAATCTTTCAGCCATATAATGAAATCAAAATCTCTTGGGGAACCTTACAACCAAACATTTTTTGGTCTAGTAACCATGCCATCCCCTCCAGGCGCCATGTGAGCTGCGGGTTTAATCCCATCCTCCTACAAAGCCACCAGCGGGAGCAGGGCCACCCTTCACTCCATCGACTGCTCTGTGGCTGCAGGCTCCAGGCAAAGCAGCATCCCGTTCGGTATGCCTATTAGGGCTGTAATACTGGAAACAGAAGTGGAACAGACAACCAAGGTAATTTAATCTAGCAAGATAATTCACTTTCAGTATCGCCCCTCACTCCCTACCACTGCTCCAAATGAATCTGTGACAAGTGCCCAGCCTTTTCCTAATGGAAAGGGAATTGTGTGCCTATTACCTCTTCTCTGTATTCCATATGAATTCTAGAAATGCCTGTACCCCATTCTGAGTTCACTGATACTGCTGTGAACCGGGAAGGCTTCCACAGAAGTAACTACCTTGCAGGATGGAGATCTGAGTTGGGCATTTGTTACTTACTACAACTCTCCGGTCAGATATATCTTTCTGGAGGTTTCTTCTTGTTGCTGCTGCTGTTGGTTACAGCAGCTTTCCGTATGTGCCAATGCACACAAGAAGAAAGCCTCTCCTCCATTTCCCTCTGTCCCCAACCTTATTCCTTGCAAGGCATGTATACAAAACAGACACAAAACAGGTCCCTTAGCAGTAGTGACCTGAGACATGAAAATAACAAAAATTCCTCTCTCAGTGAGGTGTCACCTTTCGTCCTTTCTACAGGCGACTTTTCAGAGCACATACTTCTTTAAGGTATACCCTGTCCCCACCCACAAAGAAGAAAACAACATCTTCAGCTATGGAAGTATCTATGCTCCTTCTTGTAGCCAGGATGCGATATAGAAGATGATTAAGACTGTTCTTCGCTCTGCAAGTCTTCCAGTCATTTTTTTTTATATCCAAAGTACATCTCTACTTTGCACACATACTTTGCTCTGTACACACGGGCAGTTACCTATCCATCCCACATCTGAAAGGTTGCCAGCACTCCTCTGGAATCAGGCTGGGGAAGACTACACCCGCTCTTTCCCACCAGGGGTAATGCACAGTGTCTGACACCTCCCAAGAGGTTGAATTTCTAACACTGGCAGGCTTTCACTGGATCTCCTCCGTAACTCTCAATTAGGCACCAGTGATGGATGTTGTTGCTTTGCTCTGACTGTTGGTTCACTGTCAGCAATCTGCTGGCCATGCACTTCGGGAAGTCTTGCATGTTATGAAGTTCCAGGAAAGGGATCAGTTGGATTTTGTGTATTTTTAACGCAACCATGTTAGTATATCTAGACAACCCAAACTCTACCTCCCACCCTTTCTTGCTCTACCATGGGTGGGATGCAGAGCACAACAACACTAACCCCACGTAGAAGCTTTCCACAGCTTCACCTTTCCCACTACTCAGGTTATGCAGCTGAGCTCCCTGTGCATCGCCCAAGCTCTTTTGGGTCACTAACACGAGTCATTGATGTCATTGCTGCAGTGATCATCCCTGAAGTTCACCACAATGATTGCTTCCCCGACTCACATTCACAACACATTTATTCCAGTAGGCTTGAAAATGAGGGGATGAGGCAGGCTAGGTTTTCCTGCTCAGTAGGTTTTTGCTCCAATCTAATTAAAAACACACAGCAACTCATTGAAGTTCCTTGCAAACCGCGCATGTCCCATGCTTCAAAATAAGCTCTGAACACAAATGGCCTGATACTGCTTTTTAAATGCACTCCCCAGATGGAGAGGATTCCTCAGAAATTTCTTTGTGATACTGTATCCAAGCTGCTGAACCAGAAAAGTCGAGCTGCTTCTGAACTATCTTGTTTGTGTTGTTATTGTTAATGGCTTTTTTCCTCCTCTAAAAGCTAACAAGGAAAGCCACTCTTAGGTTCTCTGACATGCAGAGAAGTGACAGTACAGCTCACTGGAAACAATCAGCTCTGGTCACCTTGGTCTGAAACTGAGTCAGCGATACCAGCTTGTGGGTGTACCCGAGGAATATACAAGTAATATCAGGGATTCAGACGCTGAGGAACACGACCACCCTTAACTTGCAGGCAGAACTTGGGTAATTCAGCTTTAGCATTCAGTGAGGGCTGCATCCTCACAACTAAGGCATATTGATGTGTGATTTTTTTTTAAACAGGACCAATTTCTGGAAAACACATGAGGGAATCAATGCAAATGGCCAAGCCAAGCCTGGCACTGCTGTACCATCATAATCCAATGGAAAGCCACTGCTGGGAGACAGCCACCATAGCTTGTTACATTGATGCTTGTGGGAGAACATGCACCAATGAAAAGGCAAGTTCCAAACAGTGTTAACACTGCTGGAGAAATTAAGTTGAAAAGATTACATAGACTTCACACCTTCTGCTTGTAACTCCACCAGATACTAAAAGTAGACCTCCTGCCTGCCAAGAGTCACGCAGTTTGGGGAAGTGCAACAGAGAGTGGTGCACACAGAAAACCTGTGAGCATGTCTGAGGGCTGCTCTTGCCATCAAACAAGTGCTAAAAGATCCTCTGGACCAGCTAGTTATCATACTACCACCTCCCAAATTCAGCCTTTTTCAGGAACTGTCCCTAAAAGCATCAAAACCCCGCCTGTCCTCATCTCCAGAAGCAGTGCCCTTAAGCTGCACAGACGAGAACAAATTCCTTCGGGGCTGTAACAACCAATTAAGGGATGCGAAGCAATTACTTTTATACCCATACAAATGAAATTCCTCCAATGCAATTAACTATCCCTTATCATCAACTGTTGAATTTGTGGAAAGCATATGCTGTACACTCTCTCCTCCCCTCGCTTTTCCACAATTTTAATCAGTTTGTTTTAGCTAATGTAATGAAACCCACCTATTCTAGAGAAATAATAAATGGCTGGAAATTATCTGAGTATTTTTAAACGTCTTTTTTCATTTTAAATATAATTTGATTTGAGATTTTGCAGCTTTCATTTTTATTAATAAATTATCATTTCTTCTTTATAAGTGATGAGCTAGTGTGTCATGTAATTTTTTTCCTCTAAATAGACCAAGACTTTGATCTAATGCAAGCCCTTGCTTGGAGTAGAGAGACTTTCTGTCTAATTTAGTTACGAAAAATATTCAATTAAACTTGGGAGTTTAATTCATTTAGTTATGAAAATTAAATGAGCTCAATAAGGTACATTTGATTTGCCTTAGGGAAAAAAAAAGAAGAGAGGAATCTTTCAAAAGGGAACAAACAAGAAGGGAGAACAAAAGTAACTTTTCCTGCTCATGTTGAAAAGTGGACAACATGAAGAGCCCAAATCCTGTTTTATGTGCCAATACAAGACAAAGCTACAATGAGTTTACACAAAATTCATATTCAGAAGCCACATGAGAGCGTGGTAGTAACACCCTGATCGTCTCCCAGGTAACAAAAAGTCCTGCAAGTCATAATCAAGTCCATCTCAGTCGAGGCAAGAACTGGCTCCTCATACTGGGAAGACACCACCCACAGAAAACTCTTCTCCATCTCCGTTTGGAGACACATACTAGAATTATCTTTCAAAAGCAGAACAGAGAACCATGGATCTCTCCAACAGAAGCCCCCTCCTAGTTCTGCAGCTGCCACTTACCATTTTTGCAGATAGGACAGCACTGATCGGGCTCATACACTGGATCCACACACTCCGTCTGGGGACAAGCTGAGACAGTGCACAGCACTTCACCATTGGCTTCACAGCGACACTTCTCACACGGAGAAACCTGAAACACAAATCCAGCCACCTTTTAACTCTTCCACTTAATGCCCTGCTGAAGGGTAGCTTCCCGTTCACGTTGTCATTTCCCTCACCTCCTTCTCCTACCCCTTAAAAAAAAAGGGGGGCTTTTGTGGCATGAGTAATGCAGAGAGTGAAGATGGGGTCCTGCAAAATGCGTTAAAGAACAACAGCAGAAAAACCCCACAGATTGTGCTGTGAACCTGTGCCCCAAATGGGAAAGTCAAAGGGATCTTGGGAACAAGAACGTAAAGAAAGCAAGAATTTCCCTACCACATTTGTAGTGAAATTCCAGCAAATTAAGTTCATAATTTAGATAAAACCTGGTTTAATTGTATTAGATGTTTAGCAAGAAATTTAGCAAAAAATACTGTATTTAAAGAAGAAACATTTTACTAAATTAAATACTAATTTTTTTAAATTTATTTTTTAAAAAATGTAAATCCTTTCTGTCATTTTTCCAGGTTTTAAAGTTATCTGGTATCAGGAAATCGCATTTTTATTGGCAATTTTCATTTTCAAAGAGAAGTAATGAAAAAAACATTCTTTGAACTCAGGTGTTTCCCACAGATTAATTGTACTTGGACCATTCTTATAATGCTTGTTACTTTCTGAAAAAAAATTGCAATTCAAAGAAAGGGGTGAAGCAAAATACAGGTCATCCTTTTTACCTACTGAAATGTTACTGGTTTTGAAGAACTCTACAGAATAGGAGTGCCATGAGATAATTACTTCAATGACCTACTTCATGAAATTAATTCCCAACAAAACACCACCAAGGCCCTACTTAGGAAAAAAATGGACTTTCAAAGGTCTCTACTTGTCACATGTACAATTCCAGCTGTCCTCTTCAGAGTTCCTGACCAGGAGCTGCACACTGCGTCACCAATGTCCTCATGCCACACAAGGAGCTGGAGTTAGAGGGAAGCAAGGGTGCTAAAGAGCAATAAATGCTATGCTGCAAATCTCGTAGCTGTACTCAAAAAACCCACGCTGACATCCATGCTCAGAGCACAGGATTAAAATGCAGCTGAACGTTCTTAACAATGATCCTCTAAATCCACAGTCTGTGCAGATTCTAGGTTTACTTCAGGATGAGGTCATTTTTTTATTGACCCTTTTTCCTTTCAGATCCATTCCAAACAACCATGCATTGCATTTCTCCAATAAAAGCAGAGTAATCTCAAATCTAAACCAAATTATTCTTTGTGGAGAGTCATCTGTATGTCAAACTTCCAGATCATCTGGTTTCTTCTTATTAGTTCATATAATCACAGAATGGCTGGTGTTGGGAGGGACCTCAAGTCATTTAGTTCCAAACCCCCTGCACCTTCCACTAGCTCAGGTTGCCCAAAGCCCCATCCAGCCTGGCCTTGAACACTGCCAGGGAGGGGGCAGCTACAGCTTCTCTGGCAGCCTGTGCCAGGGCCTCACCCCCCTCACAGGGAAGAATTTCTTCCTTGTATCTAATCTAAACCTACCCTCTTTTAGCTCAAACTCATTACCCCTTGGCCTGTCACTACTTGCCTTTGTAAACAGTCCCTCTCCAGCTTTCTTGTAGGTACTGGAAGGCCGATATAAGATCTCCCTAGAGCTTGCTCTTCTCCAGGCTGAACAAGCCCAACTCTCTCAGCCCATCTTCACAGGAGAGGTGCTCCAGCCCCCTAATCATCTTGATTTCTTAGGCAGCCCATTGTATTTTTCCTCAAATCCATTCTCTGTTTGCTTGACTCTTTCACATCCTTATCAATTCCAAAGTTCAAACACGTTGATGCTTGCACAGCATCATCTCCAACTAAATGCTCATCTATGCTTTGCCACTTCTCTTCCCACCTGCCAGGGCTGTTACTTGCTTATGCAGTCACATATCTTTCACGCTGTCCACTCTGCTTAGAAAGCCTAAACAGGGTCTCTTGCTGTGTTGCTTTCTGCTTTTATTACTCTTATTTATTTCAGGCTTTCTTTGCCAGATACTCACTGCCAGTTTTCTCTTTGCTTTATGTTCTACCCATGATAACACCACACCATACATTTATAAAATGCTACAAGGAGGCTGAAAGCCCAATACTGCAGATTTTTATTGCAGGCTTTGGGACAAACACTTTGTCCTGTAATTGTTCATAAACTGCCATGTTTACTTGCAGAGCTGAAGTGTCAGCGGTTGAGGAGGTTTCTGATCCAGTGTTCAAAGCTGAGAGGCTCAGGTATTCCAGGTAATTGCTTGAACTGCATGTGAAATTTTGAGCGTTAGCCAACCTGAGCTCCTACCTATTTGCAAGTCAACAGTAAGAATCCTTCCCTCTGAAGTTATATCCAGAAATAATTATTCCAGAGTTATGAATCCGCTTTTTGTGGATGATTTTTTTCCCCCAAAATTTATCCTACTTGATGAATGCTACTAGAACTCCACTCCAAACATCAGGCTCAACAAAGCAGACCTATAGATTTCAGCTGGTTTCAACATTTTTGCCATCACTTGAAGAAGATGTACATTTGCCAACGATCACGAGACCAATGCTCAATGAGACCAGTAACTACAACAAATATTCCCTCTTCCAGAATTCCATTTAATAACTCTGCCATCCAATATTAGAAGTGATGTAAAAACTAGAGTATCTGGTGTCAATCAGGAAACAAGGCAGCACATATGTCATTCCTAAAATCTCTCATCTGTAAAATTTTAACATATTCTAATTAAGTAGGTTGTTTACTTGAATTCAAAATTTGACAGAAGCCTAAAATCCATGGAACAAGCAGCCACGTAATGAAGCACTGAAAATACCACTGAAGGAGAAGCAAAACCGATCTAATCTTTATCTAATACTTATCATTCAGAATAATGCATTTCTGCCCCATACAGTTCATACACTTGAAGGGTCCATCTTTCATGAACAGAGTACACTGTGGATGTGATATGCAGTCATGCATATACCCTTCCTGTGTAATAGATCATGGGATTTCAGGGGAATGACTACAGTACACCTTTAGAAGCCCCGTCCACCTGTACAGCCCACCAATACAAGTGATGGTTGGCAGGGTTAAGGAGTGTCTCCATGTGCTTATTTCTACAAAGCTCTTTTTAGGCACATAAGTGAACTGCAGTGGCTGATAAAATGGTATTAGTGTCAATCTTTATCTGTCTATCTTCAGACTAAAGAGGAGTGTATTGCTTTTTAAATATCATCAGGATGGTGCAGGAACTGTAGAAAACCCACACTTCTTTCCCCATCTTAATGGCGGCTTAATACTTGGAGAGATAATCGTCACTAGAGAGAGAGAAAGCCAGCGTGTGTACGTAACAGCAGCTAAATAAACCCGAGTGAAAAGCCATATTTGGTCCCTTATTTCCTCTCCTCTCCTCTCCTCCTATAATGTAACCTTGCTCCCTGCAGCGCAGTTCCTTGTGGCAGCCAATGCAACAAGCATCCCACTTGTTCATCAGGGAAACGACCAGCCCAGGAGCACTCATGCTTCACACATCTGACATAAGCAGGCTGGACTGCAAATAAGCCTTTCTCTGAAGACTAATGATACCACATCTCTCTGGCCTACAGATGAAACTATTAACTCCATGGCAGCAGCAGTTCTGCCTATGCAAAAACCGTGGGAAGGCAATGAGAGAGGAACAGAAGTCTCAAGTATCCATCAGGCAGCTGTAAGACCTGCAGAAAATAGAGTACAGATGGCAAAAAAAAGCCCACAAAACTTCAGAAGTGTTTAAAGGTGTTTATGAGCAGATGTATAAATAGAGTTGCAGGTGGTGTAAAAAAATCAAACACACCATTATGTAAACAGGTAGATTTCCCACTAGTGGGGCATGAAGAAAACTAGAAGGTTTATGCAGCAATTTAGTGTAAAATGTCGTAATCAGGTAGTGGCAAATCATTTGCGCTCACTGAAGTTCTGGTCTAAAGTAAGTTGAGCTTTCTCTTCCCTCTTTCCACATGCCAAATTTTAATTAAAAAACAAAACAAAACCAACAAAAAATCTGAGCTAAAAGATAGACAGATATATATTCTATATTTGCTTCCTCAAGCCTTGAAAATATCTAAGCTTAAAAAAACCCAAACATAATCTTAAACTGATTGGCTATTGTGCTGTGATTTTTATTAATATTTCCTTGCCACTTGGGTAACTCAGAACAACAGGGTTAGGATGACAAGGACAAACATATCAACCTTGGTTTTACTTCTCCATGCCTTCAAAATACCATAGATGTTTCAGAATCCATTTGGGCTTCTCAGCTTCCAGATTTCCAAGTTGTTTACAAATGAATACAAATTTTGGTAGCAGAGAAATCTTAAAGCACATGAAGCAACAACTTTCAAAAAAACTGCAGGTCTTTCCCAAACCATATCATACTTCCAAAAAGAATGTATGGTCCTTGTACTCCATAATTACTTTAAAAGTTAGCCTGCATTTTCAAATCCTACTGTAGGGTTGAAAAACATCTAGTGGAGCTTGGCAATCTCCAGGTCCGGAGGAGAATTTTATCCTCACTGCGTTTCATTAGATAAGGCTTCTGCTCCCAGTTCCACCCATATGGATGCTGTGATCCTGCATCACAATACCATACCTACAGGACAGAAGGGTGGTGCTGATGGAAACAGTTTTTTGAGACCTCATTTGTGCTGTGTTTTGTGCTGACATCCGTGTCCTTTTTGAAAACAAAAAAACCACGTGCGCACACACAGGCAGAAGCGAAGCTTGCAGGAAGGACAGTGAAAGAAGGAATGCATCAGAGCATCAGGCCTCCCTGGCACACTTGACTTTCTGAATTAGCACTGGCTCTGGTCAGAGCAATTTTTTTGCCATGCCAAGTCATAATATGAATTTTATATATGTAAACTTCCAAACCTGCATGCATATTTACACATCCATATGTAAATGTTTGTGCAGGTAATATCAATTAGAAGTTAGGAGGTCATCTTTTTCTTCTTGCAGTGATCTCTGGTACTCTTTGCCACAAATAGCTGGTGCAAACACAGAGAAAAATCAGACTGCTATGCATCTAGAACTCCTTCCCTCACACTAAGCAAGAGATTGTGTATCAGTAACCTCTCTAAGGCCATCAACTTTAAACTTGCGAAATGACCTTTGAAATCACGTGCGATTACTTGCACTTGCAATTGCTTCCACTGAGCAGCAGCAACCTGACTATATCCCTACCTTAACTGGTTGGGCACCGCCACAGATGGCAGTGACACAGACAACCAGCTGCATTCACAGTTCTGTGCCCACAGTGCTGGCACCATTGTTGAAGCTCAACTGAAAACCAAGATCCTCCCACATCAAAATAAACGGGCTGCAGTTCCCCTGCTGAACTGCGTCCCCAACTTTTCTCCTGGCATTCCTTCTCACGCCTCCTTCCAAAGCTGGCTAACACAGAGCAGGTAGGGAACTGGTGTTACAGGAAAGCATCAGCACAAGGGCTAAAGCCTGACTGGGGTTAAAAAGAAACCTGAAAGCCAAAGTCTTTTCAGAACATTTCTGCAAAACGACACCATTTGGCACTTGCTTTGTACCAAGGCCAGCAGCCATGTTCCAACGTAACAGGGAGCCCCATGGTTTTATCCTCTGACTACATGCTTAATACAATATGGTATTTTAGGTTGGCTTTACAGCCATTAATACCACTATATAAAGACAAAGAAATGCAACTTGTTAGCGGAACCTGGAGGAGGAGAGCCTTTATAACTTTGATAGGGAAACCTACAGAGAACACGTGCGCAAGCATCACTGTTTTGCCCACCTCTCAGAATCAACTTCTCTGGAAAAGGAAAGATTGCACAGCCCCTCTCCAAAAAAAATCCATACCAACTAGCCACCGTTAACAAGTACCTTCTCCCTCTTTTGAGTAGAGAGCTGCCACCCCAAAGCTGAATGCAATCTATGAGGGTGGTATGGAAAAAGCGAGGATGGTATGATGCTTTCTGTCATGCTTTGAAAAAAATCACTGACAATCTACTCCCTGAAGAGAATAAGGGGATACATGGATTTATTCTGGAAAGAGTAATTCTGCTTCTTTATTTGTTTATTTTTCAAGAAGTTGAAGAATGTGAAAAGACTTTATAAATCAATGTTAATTTTCCAAGAACACACAAGCACCACAGAAAGCAGAGATGGCAACCTATTTACAGTTTTGACAAACACATTTTCTTTTTCCCCAACCTGCCAGAACCCTGAACTGGATTTTGTACTCCCCTCAACATATTCAGCTCAAAGAAAGCTCTGATGTGTTCAGAAGTGGGTTTTGAACCAGCCCTGTACCCACCAGCTGCTCTTAGCGCCTGCTCTGAAATCTCAGCCAGGATAAAATACTCAAGGGAAAAAGGCAAGGAGAGCAACTAGTGAATTACCCCAACTCCAAAACTTTTCAGTGCACGTAAAAAGATCCTATTCTAAAAAGGCTTCCCTCAACACAAAGCTTTTCAAGTCCATCGTTTAGGTATGACTGGAATTCAGACTGCAAAGAATGCTATTATTAAAAGGAAGGCCCACAGTCCTCAGAAAGCAAGCAAGCATTCTGCAACCTTGTCAGCACAGTTTAAATGGTTAAAAATTAAAAGAGAAGCAGCTGTTTGGAAAAAAGGTATCATCACAGGCTGATTACTAGGAAAAAACCCCAAACCCCAGCTGGATCCCTGCAAGGCAGAAGTTTCACAGTTAACAGTTCAATAAGGAAACAAATGTCATGTTGGAAATTCTCATAAAATCCACATCACCACTAAGTAGCATCCTTTCAAGGAGCACTTTATAGTGTAAATACCAAAGGAATTAATAAAGACCAGCCTCCTCATTAAAAAATGTTACAGCACCATAGAGCAAGAAAGGTCATGTTTAAGGGGAGTATTTTACAGCACTGCAGAGGTCGTATCAACACGGAAATGAAAAGGAAGACCCAAAACACTCTCCGAGAAAGCACCTGATAAATGTAGCACCCCTTTAAATGACAGAAGGACCCCGTGAAATGGCTTTTGGCTTCCGCCCTTACCATGAACTCCTCCAGGGTCTGGTAGGTTTTCCCTCGGAACTCGCAGTAGTTCTTCCTCTCCTTGCACTGCGGGCAGCACTGCGTGGTGTCCACATGGACGCAGCGAGGGTGGAGCCTGGGGCACTCGGGCTGAATGCACAGCGGGCCCTCCTCGGTGCAGAGGCAGGGGCAAGCAGAGGGGCCAGGAGCAAACTTCTCCCCAATGGCATAGACGAAGCCGCTCTCATCCACACAGCCTTTCCCACGATAGTCTGGATAGGCGTACTCCTCCGGAGGCTCAGGAGTGACGCTCGCAACAGCTTCTGGGAGAGACGAATCTTCAACCACCTGAGGTTCCTCGGGAGCAGCGTCCCTCTGCTCTTGCACTTGGATGCTCCCGGATTTACTGCTTGTTCCCTGGCTGTTCCAAGCCTGCTTTTGCTTAGTCCAAGACTCCTTGTTCGAGTAGTTCCTGTTTCCCTTGCTCTTCCAGTCCCTGCTGCTCTCCTCCCTCCCGCTCCTGCCGATCTCATTCATTTTCCCCGGGCCTGTCTGGCTGTCCCTTGTCGATGTGTGGTCCCTCTTTTCCTGGCTTGCTTTTATCTCCTGTTTGTCTTGAGCCTTGGCCAGCTTTTGTACAGGTATGGGGGAGCTACAGAGGGCAACCATGAGGCAGCAGGTTACGAGAAGCGAACTAGAGAGAGCTCCAATTGCCATTGCAGTAGAGCTGGGCATCACCTACTGCATCCCACAGGGGACACTGCATTCACATCGGAGGGAAGCGCTTCAACAGATCCACAGTCCCTAGGAAGAGAAAGGATTAGGAACGCTTCAGCTTCTGCACTTCTCCCTCCCCCCCACACGCCTCCACCGATGCAACATCTCAAACAATATGCAACCTGTCTCGGTAGTTTATGCAAAAGGCAAACAACAGCCTGCTGCTGCATCCCTCCTCCTCCTCCCCCGCTCTGCCAAGTCTTATAAATAGCAGCGCTCTGGACACGGTCCGGGCATCTTCGGCTCTGTGAGAGCACCACGCAGAACTCTGGGGAGTTAGGATTGGCAAAGGCAGGGGCATGAAAAGAAATCAGAACGTGTGGGGGCTATTTTTTCCTTCCAGACGACAACACGTGAAGAGGACGGACACTGAATTAAGCAGAGCTCCCCAAAACACAGCAGAGTCCGGAACAGAAACCAACCGAGTCCTATTTGCTGACTGCATGCACGGTGATTTCCATTAACCTCTTATTCAGCCTGAAGTGTGCTGTTCGGGGGGAGGGGGTTCTTTCATACCTACCGGTGAGCACATTTCTTTTAAAGACAAGTAAAGCCAAGCATATCATAGCGAGTAGAGCCTAATTACCTCTCCTTCCGAACTACCTAAGCGAGCACAGACCACCTCTTTCTCCCCCTGTTTTAAAGGCAAAGCACAGCCGCTAAGAGTTTCCGCAGCCAAAGGGTCATTTAACCTACATCTTCCCGGAGTTCAGCAGCACCCCCGGCTCCTGTCCTTAAAACACTGCACGATAGGGGAATAAGGGAAAAAACCACCCCCAACCAGAAACCCAAACCCAAAATACGTACACTACTCCGGCCGCGGTAAGGAAAGGCGCTCCAGCCTTCCGGCACGGCTGCACCTCTGAGGTACCGCTCCTCAAAGCCATTTAAAAGCCTCCCCTCTCTGCCCGCCCGTGCATCCCTCCCCCTTTCCCCCCGGCCCTCGCCGGCGGCGGCAGCACCGCGGGGCAGCGCGCTGCCCGGCCGCAGCGGCGGAGACCGGGCGTCGCGCCGCTCGCCCAAACTTTCCGGCGGGCCGGGCAGCGCCGCCCGACCCCCTCCCGGTGGGGTTGCGGGCAGGCGGGACCAGCCCCTTCCCCGACCCCCCAGCCTCATCCCCGTGGCCCGGCGCCTCCCTACCTGCGCCGGAGACGGGCTCAGCCCCGCCGACGACTCGGAGCGGCGAGCCTCGCCCCCCGCCCGGCTCCCATGGTGGGGCCGCGGCCGGCCGGCCGGCCAGCGTCGGCTCCTTGCTGCCCGCCCGCCGCCGCGGACCTGCAACGCTTGCAGCGCAGCGCCGGCGTCCAGCCGATCCGGCCCCGCCGCCCCGGGGGCGGGCTCCGCCGCGGTCCCCGTTTCTCTCACATGGCGGCCGTGCGCTCCCGACCCGGGGGCGGTGGCGACGGGGCAGGACGGGGCGTCCCCTCCCTTCGCCACAGGGCCGGGCGCAGGGCAGGGCAGGGGAGGGGACTCGCCGCTCGCCGTGGGGGGAGCTGCAGCGCCTGTCACGGCCGCGCAGCGGCCCTGCCCGCCCTTCCCCGCCGGCCGGTGTGTGTATGTGTGTGTGTGTGTGTGTGCGTGTGTGTCTGTGTGTACGGGGCGGGGGGGCAAAGCCACGCGCCCGCGGCGGGCTCGCTCCGTGCCCCTCGTCGCCGCCGGGAAGGGGGTGTTCCTCTCGCGGCGGGAGGGCGAGCGGGGCAACGCGTGCTGGGTAGGGCTCTGTCCCGCACGCCGACGGCTAAAACTTTTGCCGGCGTAAAAGGGCACCAGCCCGGGACGCGAGCTCCGTACTCGCGCAAAGACTGCGGCTCGATGCGGCGGGGATGGGCACTCTCCCCGTTGCGTAAGGCGCGTATCCGCCTCCGGAGGGGAGCGCAGGTGCCCGCACCGTACCGTACCGTACCGCACCGCACCGCCCCGCGCGGCTCCGCACGCCCGCGGAGCTCGACTGCAGCCCCGCGCTATTGCCGAGCGCGGGCCGCGGGCCGCGGCTGCTAAGCGGCGTTTAATCGGGGCAGGGCGGGTTGCGCCCTGCGCTGCCCACACTGCAGCGCCAGGTTGCTCCGCTTTAACTCCCTCCTGCCAGCCCTTTCCAGCAGCGACGCGGGGTTCCATTCACCGCTTGAAATGTCCGCTCGTGCTTTCGGATGCCTCTCGGACGCTTCTGCGTCTGAACAAGTCGCGTGCTTCTCCCGCGTACTTTTTGGTACCGAAAGCGGGCAGGGCGGTCCGCTGTAGCAGTGATGCCCAGATCAGGCTGGTGGGACAGAAACGCAAAAGAAAAACTCGCGAATGATCTTTAAGCTCGACGCTTTCCTCCCGGAACTGAGCGAGGGCTCGGAACCCCAAAGGTTATTTATTTATGCATGTATTTGTTTTTAAGCCGCATTAGCTGACGTACCAACATAATCTTCCGTGAGTTTTGCTTTACAGATGTTCCCCAGCAGCCCCAGCTGCACTAACCCTTCTGCCGCAGCGGCTGTTTAGGAGCCTGCTGTGTCCTACCCGTGGCTGGGGCTGGATCTCCCAAAGCACCCTAACTGAAGTTTTTAGGCTAGGTGAAAATGTTTAGAATTATTATTTTTTCTTCTTCATTAAAATGGTAGCACTGCAATATGGGTACTGAGGAGAGCAATGAACATCCGCTAGATACTAATGTTTCACTGGTAAGTACCTTCATAAGGGCCTGTTATTTGTGAAAACCCAGACACTTAAACTCCTCCATGGGATGACGCAGGTGCTAAACTCTTTTGGCTGCTGACTTCTCGCTATAAACATCTCTGAGTCCTGTCTGGTTTACAGAATTATTTCTATTGACGCCATCTCGTATCTGTCAGTCAGGTATTCACCAGCCAAATAATGGTTTGATCTTCTGAAACTTTAAAATAGATGATTAATGTTTGGAAGGATACAAAGTCATCACATGTTTCTGCAGGCTGCGCTAGTAAAATGAAATTCCAGATTGCTCGGGGATTTCTAGTCTAAACCTTAGAGAGTTAAGCGACACCTTTCTTGCTATCTGACTAATGATCATGAAGAAGTTTTTACCTTCAATTATAATTTCATTACCCCTGAATAAAGAATTGGAACCTTTGCCTTTTCTAAAAGCAATAACTTTATGCCTCACGTAGCTTTACCCCTGCCAGTGGGTGAGCACCCAGCACACCGCCTCGCTAATTCTGGAAGAGCAACTGGAATGATCATCCTTACCTTGCGTTTGGGAGCATGTAAGCTTTGCTGCCAAGCAGCAGCTAGCTGTGGCTAGAGCAAGGCAGGAGGGAATGGGGGAATTGGGAAGGCGATGCGACTTCTGTGATAAAGAAGAGAGAAAATAAATTTATGGATCTGACATTTTCACCTGCTCCCAGGTGAAACCTTGGTACAAAATCTGACATCTTCAGCATGCAGGACTCCCTTTGTGCAAGCTCTGCCTCTCCCAGATCTAATTACATGGCACACAGATCAGTCGGGGCTGGAGGTTCAAGATGCTGCTGTGTAACGAGAAGGGCAAAGCCTCAGAGCACTTTTATAGCAACAAACTCCAACTCATCTTAGTCTTCTTGGCAAGTTAAACACTCTCATTCCTTTTTCTAGAAGATTTCTCATTGGACTTCACCCTCTGTTTACTTGGACTCACAGATAGATTAAGTAATGAATGGTACCTGACATTAGGACCCTTACAGAACTGAAAAATGACTGCTTCATTAGTGTTGTGGTATCAAATTGGCCATGGTCCGAACAGCCAAACAGCAGATATGTGAGAAATGAGACGGTGTTGTCATCAGTGTGAGTTCTGAACTAGCAGAAGAGAAAAATACGAGAATCTATTACTTCAAGACCGCTTTTAGCAATTTCTTTCATGTGAGTTTTATACTCCTGTTACAACATAGCCCTGGAAACTGAAGTTGTTCTGTTTATTTGCAGAATGAATATGGCATTAAGAACCATGGGTCTGGTTTTCCCCACTCTGCTTTCCCCCTAGGGAACAGCAGCAAGGACAAATGTGTCTCTGAATGAGAATCAGATTCTGCATCCCATTCAAGACTCTTCCGGGTCTTGTCTGTGTGACAAGAACTTTTCATTAACTGAGTCAGAGCTGCTGTGCACAGGAAGGTCTACACTGGTTTTAGCTTAATTTTGCTTGGAATTGGCTTAATTTTACTAGGAAGCAGTTGTCTGTAAACCAAAAAAGAAACTCGGTAGCTGAAACTAAAATGATTCTGGCAAGGAATGACTGAAGTTAAACTGGTGTGGTGACCATCTCTATTACACCATGCCCAAGACAGTGAGAATGAACATCCATGCTGAAGATAGCTGGCTATTAGTCAGAAAAAAAGCCTTAATTAAATATCTATTTAATCAAATACCTTAAGATTAGGGGGACTGAAATTTTGGAAAATATTTTTTGAGAGTAGCCTTGGTCGTCATCCTTCCCATCATCCCTTGAATGATGGGAACCCAAATGTAGGATCTATTTTTTAGCAAGTTAAAATAGGTTATTTGCCTGGTTAAAACCAATGTAAGCCTAAGGCCTTACAGCTCTACAGGCACTTCATCTGGACTTCTAAGAGCACTGAAGACAACCACGTTTAGCCTGGATGAGGATACGTGAGGATATACGCATGTCTTAGCATAGGCGTGCAGCCTCCACGCACCAGGGCATCACTTCATGCACACATCCCTTTACATGATCTCATGCAGGGAATGTGCCCCATCTTTCCTATTTAAAAAAACCCCAACCAACAACAGATGTATCCCCTAGTGTCTGTCTCCTGTCTTCAGTGAGAAGACAGGGAGAGAAAAGAGGAGGAAGCTCCATGGAAGCCTGAGGAGTCAGGCAAGGCAGAGTAGGTGAGGGGTGAGGGCAAGAAGGAGAAGACCCCCTCCCATTGAAATTGAGGAGCTGGGGGATGTTTAGAAAATTCCACACGATAGCAAGGCTGGCTTTGGGTGTCCAGTTGTCTGCTGAGCCCCCAGTGAGCTTAAGGCATGCTTGGGGGAACAGCCCAGCAGAAGGTGTGCACCGTGTGTGCCCAGCTCAGCTCAGCAGCTCTAAAGGATATTTTCCTCCCTCTCTACTCTGCACTGGTGAGGCCTCGTCTGAAATACTGTGTCCAGTTCTGGGCTCCCCAGTGCAAGAAGGACAGGGAGCTACTGGAGAGTGCACAAAAAAGGGCTACGAAAATTATTAGGGGGCTAGAACATCTCTTACAAAGAGAGGCTGAGGGACTTGGGACTTTTTAGCTTACTGAAGAGCAGACTGAGGGGGATCTTATCAATGCTTATAAATACTTGAGGAGTGGGTGTCAGGAGGATGGAGTCAGTCTTTTTTCAGTGGCGCCCAGTGACAGGACAAGAAGTGGTGGGCACAAACTTGAATATAGGAAGTTCTACCTAAACACAAGGAGGAACTTCTTTACTGTGAGGGTGATGGAGCACTGGCACAGGCTGCCCAGAGTGGTTGGGGAGTCTCCTCTGGAGACATTCAAAACCCACCTGGATGCATTCCTGTGTGACCTAATGTCAGCGATCCTGCTCTGACAGGGGGGTTGGACTAGATGATCTCCTGAGGTCCTTTCCAACCCCTACCCTTATGTGATTCTGTGAAACTGCAGGAAGTCGAGAGGGGAGAAAATGTCCCCAAAACATGACTCCTCTGGGAAAATGGATGGTCGTGGCTTTTTATTTTGCTTCGTTTCATTATTCCTCCTGAAAGGAAGAGAGTTGTTACATGAAAGGTATTTTTTTTTATTGCTGTGCTAAAGTAGCAGTTGTTCAGGCAGGTTCACATCACAGCCTTCGAAAGGTAGCAATTTGTGCAATAGTATTAGTCCAGCTGTATAAAATAAGGCCTTCGAATAGCAGTCAGTCTGAAGACAGAGACAAAGCCAAGGTACATATTACTCTAACAAATCATGTGTATTTGAAAAGCTGGATTATAAATAAGCAGTTGAAACAACTCTAAAAAAACCTGCCCACCCTCCTCCCCCCAAAAAATCACAAGCTTCCATAAGTATTTTTGAACTAGGTTAGCTTTTATCTTTTCATTTTTATTTCTTCTATTTTCCGTATGCCACTTGTCAAAGGATACCAAATGTGAGCTGCTCCAGTTCCTACTTCCTTCACCAGTCAGATGTCTCTTTAGTTGACTGGTAAACAGGTACTGAAGTATTACACAAGCTGTAGCTACAATTGTGTCCTCATTAATTGCTTTTAAATTATTCAGTTTATCACGTATAATGATATGTTACAACATTATTTTTTTCTGCTCTACGTGTGTGAAAACAAAACTTTAAAAACCTTCTGTCACGTAGAGTTTAGGTTCTTCAGAGTAAGGACTCTCTACTTCTGTAAACCATAATTTACATGCTGGCTCATAAATAAGGATCTTTATTTTCTTTTTAGATTTTGTATATTTCTTGTAATACAAAGCCAAAACATAGAACCATAGAGTCATAGAATGGTATGGGTTGGAAGGGACCCCAAGGATCATAGAGTTCCAATCCCCCCACCACAGGCAGGCACCCCCCTTCCACAGGCATCTGTAGACCATCTTTAGAAGTAATAAATTTATGAAACATCTTTTAAATGAGATTTTTGCTGCTAAAGGTTGATGTTCTAAGAACTGTTTTAGCTTATGATTTCTCTTGTTATTCAGCAAAATGTGAACATAACAGAAATAAAATACTTACTAATTAAAAAATTTAAAATATCCTTAAGTTAAAATATTCATAGTAAGACTTGTTCCGAAATGCGGGAAAGAAGACTGGTTTTGTTTAAACCAACTCAGAAAAGCTTGCCCTTTGGTGAGATCAACTTCTCTCCCCATCATCTGTGAGGAGTCTCTAATGCAAGTATTCCACTGCAGCGATGCTTCCTGTCCAGGCCCATGAAAGAGAGGGGGACATATATGCCGGCTGAAAGAACTGGGGCTGTTCAGTCTTGAGAAAAGAAGACTAAGAGGGGATCTTGTTAATGTTTATAAATATCTCAAGTGTGGGACACGGGGGAAATGGCCAGCCTCTTTCCAATGGTCTGTGGAGACTGGACAAGGGCCAATGGCCTCATGTTGGAGCACAGGAAGTTCTGCACAAACATGCAGAAGAACTTTTTCACAGTGAAGGTGACAGAGCCCTGGAATAGGCTTCCCAGGGAGGTTGTGGAGTCTCCTTCTCTGGAGATATTCAAGACCAGTCTGGATGCCTATCTGTGTGACCTGTCCTAGGGAACCTGCTTTGGCAGGGGGGTTGGGCCCGATGATCTCTCAAAAGTCCCTTCCAACTCCTACAATTCTGACATCTGTGATTCTGTGATTCTTGTATACCGCATATCTACAGTTCTGCTGCTTTAAATCACTTTTCTATTCTTGCATCCCTGCTGCAGCTCTAATGGAGGTTTTGCCAATAGATTTTTTGGAAAAGTGTTATAACCTTAACCACAATAGTTAAACAATATTAAAAATTGCATAGTTATGCCTTGGAGAGTGAGAAGGATTCAATCCAGGATCTGTGTGTATGGGCTCAGTCTGAGGAAAAAAATAATGGTCTATTCAAAGCCCAGTATTTTCTGCTTGTAATTAGAGGGCATGAGAGTGATTAGAGATGGATTTTGGTGCACCTATTTTCACAACAATTTCAGTAGCATGAAGAAATTGGATGTTAATCATGGCACTACTAACATACTTAGTTTTTTACATAGTCATTGTGTTGGAAAACAGAACAAAGTATTTCATAATCCTGTGTTTAGCTCTGGTGAGATGGAATCATCTGAAATACAGATCAATATAAACCTTTCTCTTTATTATTTATAATTATATTATTGTTTTATTTATAATATTTAAATTTCTCTAGATATATTTGTGCTTACAGTAAATTTCTGCAATAAAAGCAACATCAACTATAACAAGGTTTATGGGAAAAAAAATCTGTATTTTTCCACATTTTAAGGTAATAGATCTCAACCTTTCACTGCTATTAATGTTATTGGAGGAAAAAGAAACAAACACCAAAAAAACCCAAACCCCGAGCTTTGCTCTCCAATTGTCACAGCATTTCTTGACTTTCATGTGTTAAACATTGAATTGCACTTAATGAATAAATGGAATTGAACAAGAAAATGCCTTTAAGCTGAAAGAAGGTAGATTTAGATTAGATAGAAGGAAGAAATTCTACTCTGTGAGGGGGGTGAGGCCCTGGCACAGGCTGCCCAGAGAAGCTGTGGCTGCCCCCTCCCTGGCAGTGTTCAAGGCCTGGTTGAATGGGATTTTGGGCAGCCTGGTCTGGTGTAGGGTGTCCCTGCCCATGGCAGGGGGTTGGAACTAGGTGATATTTGTTCCTTCCAACCCAAACCAGTCTGTGTTTCTATGATTCTACAAGAACACAGGGAAAAATAAAAGCTATTATTGTCAAAAGTGATTCAGCACTGTAATTCACACCAATATTTAGTTTCATTTTCTAATTTTCTTTAAAACTTCCATAACAGAAATTGCACTGTTGAGTGTTTGTTTTTCTTTACATTACTTGAAAAACAACACAGATTGTTTTCTGAACAAAGCATGTGTGCGCATATACACACACATGTATACATATGTCTCTCAGATAAAATTTTTTTAAAAGACATTCCTATTCAAATACTCATGTTGACTTTATTAGTGTAAAAACATTTATTGCATGGCTGGTAATGATGAAATCTTACCGCCTACAAAGGCAAGACCTTAAAAATAATTTTAAAATGTCTTCTATATTTTTTGCATCATCAAACATTTAAAATGCTTCATATCACAAGTAAACCATTTTTTCACATTATTTCATTTTTGTTGGTGAAACTGATGATGAAATATATGTTGAAATTAAATTTGCCAAGTGAAGAATTTAAAAGTTAAGGAATTCACAGTATGTATGCAAAAGCCTGTGTTCTTTCCATCTTTTATAGAACTAGAGTATAACCACCAGACATCTGATCGCGCAATATAACTCTTTGCCGACTTCTCCAAAACTTACTGACCATAAAACCCTAAATACAAGGCCTTCAGTGACAGTCTTTCCAGAACACATCTTCATTTTTTTCCTATTCTTGCTCTCCTTTCCTCTCACTGTTACTACCCAGTATGTAAAAATTGAAGCCTTTGCAATGACACTTCATGCATAATGCATACAAATCGTATCCCGCTGCCCTCCTTACTTTTTGAACCCGCTGGCTAAGTTCAACCAAACTTGAGAAAGGAATTGAATTCTTAAAGCTTCATAAAACGAGGTGGATTGGGAGAGAACAACCTTACACTGTTGCACCGAAGATGTGCTGTGACCTCGTCCCTTGCTACAGACAACTCCACGTGAGGCAGTGCCTATATAAATGCCCAGGCTACACTAGAGCTTACACCATGGCTGCTGGAGATAGCTGATTTAAAGACATCAATCTGTATGAAAATTCTGCTAATTTTGGTCTTCAAATCCTTTTGCTTCTCTATCATTACCTTTCCCTACATTACTGCAGAAGTCCCTGTGTCCCTTAGCAAGTGCCTCTGACACAGTGCCAGGTAAGCAATGGATTATTTTGTTGCTCTTTTTAAATTAAAGCCCCAGTGAGGCCTTTAAATTAATTCATATACATTTGATAATGTCATCATTTAAAAAACTGGGCAAATTATGATTTGTAACATATTGAAAGTTTCATGAATTGCAGATTCCCAAGTGTTCTGTCTTTAGATCTAATTACTGGAGATGATTACATTCAGGACCTTTGCAATAGTGGAGCCTGGCAATACAGATTTCTCTTTAATGAAGAAAGTTACATGGCTCAGAAATCATGATTTAGGCTATGAGATGTGAGAGCAGAGGGAAAAAATGTCAGCGTACACCATTTTAGGGCTAGAACTTGAGTTGGAAATAGGCAAAAAAGTAAAATTTCTTTCTGTGTTTGCAGACAGGACCTAAACACCCCAGAAGCAGCTGAGTCCCCTGTATATACAGGCACCGCACAAACACTTAATGGATTGGCTGGTATCCCTAAAAGTGAACATACTCCAGCGACAGGAGAAGGTGCGAAAGGAGAGCAGCAGGTCAGTAACTAAGCTGAGAAGTTAGTGTGAAGCTCCTGGTTTTCTGTCGCCTTCCCTTTTCAGTGCTACATTTACTAGTACACATTGACTTTATTTCCTAGTAAGATATTGAGTTCATAGCTGAATAGCTACATCCTTTGAATGTGAACAAAAATTCGGGTGCTTGTTCATTAAAAATCTCTGTACCTTCTTCATTTGTTACCACCAGGCCTTGACATATTGGTGTCCTTAGGACCACTGTAGCAAGCAGGGTGCTTAAGCACCATGGTACAAGGTCTAACATGAAAGAAATAGAGGTGTTCTGTAATTGTGATAATGAATGCAAGTTGATGATGCTGGTTGAGGTTACTAGTTGTTGGAAGAAGATTACAGGTAACACCACAATGACCCTGGCAACCCATACTGCTTACTGTTATTAGGTGATAGATAGTTGACATTTCAGATCAGGTGCTTACAAGATCAGTGAAGAAGACGTCAGTTTAGATGCTCCCAAAAGCTTCCCTGTGACACTAGTGACCAGTAGCTCAGGGACCAAAGAGCATGCAGAGCTATGAGTTCCCTCCCTCCCCTTCCTGAGGACATTTAAACCCCTAGTCCTACCTTCCCATTAAAATACCCTAACCTCCAGGCTACTGGTGATCAAATTCTCACTTGACACTGCTCAGCTTTATCCATATGAAACATTTTTTGAAGAAGCAGCTAGGAAAAAGTCCCTACCATTGTCAAGGCAGAAAGGAGTAAGCAAACATCATCTAAATGCTGGTCTACAGGTCAGGTAAGAGTTTAGAAACAGGTTGGATTTAAACTGTGTTTTATTTTAATATTTGTGTGAAATCTAACACTAAGCAGAAAATATTCCATAAACATGACCCAAATAAATTTTCATGTGTATAGGGCCTTGTGCTCTAACATATCAGTCCCTACTTCTGCAAATTGTATTTACCTTGCATTTATAAGAGGTCACAGACTGAGAACTGCCAAAAAATTCCGGCAAAAAAACTGAAAAAAAGTTGCATTCTTGCTCTAGGGGTAAAATGGGGTTTTTTGGAGACATATAAGGATATTAAATTGAATAAGCCGTAAATTGGTTTGTTTGAACCACCCAGTTCTCACTTGGTAATCCTCACAGGGTGTTAAACTCTTGTCTTCAAAGGTTTTCAAAATAGATCCTTCCTTCCCCCCCCCCCCCATTATTAAAATTAATGAGGCTTTAACACGATTACTGACTCCTAAAGCAGAATTCAGTCTGCTGAAACAGTTTGGTAATTCCATACAGAGCGATACCTCAGGTTCTGCCTCAGAACAGCAGCAGCAGTAGAGAAGAAGAAAGGGAAGATCAATGCATCTGGTACCTTCAAGCCTTTCCACAGTTCTCTCTAGTCAAGCAAGTGACGACAATAACAAGGAGCCAGTTTGTCAGAGGATCTCAGCCTACTGGGCACTGCACTGCTCTGAAAAATGTGACAATCAGTGTCGCAGTGGAAACAAATGAGTGCCTGGGGATTCTGAAAATGCAACCCTTGGCACGCCCTAAAAACACTGCCTGGTATTTTTACTTGGTTCCTAATCACAGTTCAGCCCCCATCACTGTTTTCTCCAGAAAAGCTATCAGCTGAGAAAGCAATCTGGGTGTTGACATTGAAATGAGCTTTCTTTCACTAGCTGTTTGATTTCTGAAACTTAGGCAATTACAATTCTTTCTTCCTCATGTCATCTTTTGTCTTCCTTTTATTACAAGGCTTCGCTTAAATGTCTTTTTCCTGACAGATTCAAGAACAGGTGTTTATTTGCACATTTACAATTTTCATGCACTATTGGGATGAGTTATAGAACTTTTATTCAAGAAATTAGTTTATGTTTTTCACCAATCACTTCTACATAAAGATCATTGAAAGAACTTGGAATCTTAGCGCTGAAGATATCACATCATTTGCTCTTTTATGCCTCATATTCTGCTGGAATTTCATTTTCTTCCTGTATCCATTGGAAATCAATCAGTTCCAACTGTGATTTGGTGTTGGTTTTGGTTTTTTGTTTTGTTGCTGGTTTTAATTAAGGAGACTAACAATTTATATGAATTTAAGCCACAATAATACATGCTCTTGCCACTACTCCATCAAACACTGGCTGGGGCCTTTGGGGACATCCTTACGTAGCAGCTTGCAACCACCCTAAGCAGTCACACTTCTCTCTGTAAATTAAATTTCTTTTTTAAAAGTCTCATTTTATCCTGAGGCTGAATTTCTGTTCCAGTAAATTCTGATCTACAGAGACATCTACTTCCTATTGAAGTTGATCAGAGCTGCAGGTGACTGGTGCTTCTACAGCTCAGACCCCTAGGCTGGATTTCTCCCAGAGTACGAATATGTTATTAATATGAGCGAGCTATCTTTGGCTAAAAGCCTGGTGAAAAAACACTCTTGTGCTTTTCACAGAAGTGAGATGGTTGATTATGGTGCAGAGTCCCAGCTCTCCCTCTCCAAGTTTTTTTTTTTTGCCTGGAGTCTATTTCAAAATACTTTTCTTTTTTTCCTAGTGTAGTCTTAAGTAAGGAGCAAACACATAAGAACAGGCTCTGAGAACTTTTCTACTTCTTCAATTAAACAGAATTGAATGAGATAAAGGGAAAAGAAAAACAAACTCTTTCCTTCTCCAATGCTTTTTTTCCTCATTTGGGATTAATTTTTCTTTAGAAAAATAGAGGTTTTAACTGCTTTTGGAAAAAGAAAATATCAAGCACACCTGAGGTTTTAAACAAACAGTTCCTGCTGTTAAACAAATCCACGGTGAATTGTAGACAGAAAAAAATCCCTGAAGCAGAGGCAAAAATCCAGTAGGAGTTCACAGGGTCTGTATCTAGGCTTTTGCTTTGGTACTAACGGGATTTCTTTGATAGGTTGAATCAGGCCTTTGATAGAAGCAAGATTTAATGGAATATGTTCACAGCTTCCTTTGCTGCTTCAGTTCATGTGTTTGGTTTCGAGGTTTGGCATTGTACGTTGCTTTTTAGAGCCTGCATTGCACAGGCCATAACTGTAGCTTAATTTCTGTGCTCTTCTGTGTTGCAGTGCTCAGATTACCCAAGAAAAAGCTACTCTGTTTTGATGTCTACCTGACAGAGATTAACTGGCCAGGAAGTTGGGTTCAACTTGGAGAATAACGTTTTGCCCTTGCCCTTCGCGACTCAAGATTGCCAAACACACCACAGGATAACGGGAGCTGTGTGGATAGATCTGTTACTCTTTTTCCTTGCCTCTTGGCAGCTGGACAATCAAAGGCCCTTGAATTATTAGAAATGGTTTATTATTTTGTCGTTGAGTTATGGCAAATAGGTCCCACAATTCTTCTTCACATTAAACAGAGGTTTCAGTAGGTGATTCAGGAAGAAACATGCTGTAGATGATCCATTAAGTTCTTGTCTAGAGGAGAGAAATTTAGTGTTGTGCTGGTGTGAGGAGCCCTCAGTCCCCAGGGTTAATTGATACAATTGCTGAAAAGGGCTGTCAAAGCCAAACAGCCAATTGTATCAAGGCTGTAGGAGCCTGATGACAAGCCTCAGGTCAAATCCTGCAGCGCAGATATATGCAATATTTTGTCAGCTCTATCGAAGCTGTGTTGGGGAGAGAAAGGAGTAGTAATACAGGCAAAGCTGGAGCACTTTGTCAAGCTTGCTGGGGCATCACAACTTATGTTTTTCATACTCAAAATGGAACTAGCATAAAGAAACAATGAATTATTTTAGCTCTAGTCATCTAAGACAAATTTAGAAAATAGACCTGAAAACGTCATGCTAGAATTACATACTTTAAACATTAAAAAAACCCAAACCAAAACAAATCATTCACCCCCCGCCCCCAAAAAACCCCAAAACCAAACCTGACAACAAACCCCCTCTTCCTTCCTCTAATCTTTTCCCTCCCACACACAATAAAACCTCACTGAAATAAAAAATAAAAGATGTCTTGACTCTGCCTGCTCTGGCAATGCAGCCAGTGGCCTGCCTGGGAGAAAGGCAGGGAAGGAAGACGGCAGCAGAGGGCCAGCAGGCATGTTTCACAGGGAAGGCTGTGTTTGCAAAAGCCTTTGATTTTTGAAAGGTATGTAAATTCATACAAAAGTATGGATAGAAAGTTTACTGAACTAGTCCAGTCTTCTGTTTTACTCTCTGTTTAGAGTTTTGTTTGAGATCATTACACCATAAGAAGTAGAATATGAAAGGATGTGTTCAGGATAGAGAACACATCTCAGAGAACCTTCTGCAGTGTTTCTGGATCACAGTCGTATAATAAGGAAAGTGAATTCCGATTCTTTTTAAGAAGTAGAAAGCTGGATTGTGATCAAATTAAATAATTCATATTAAATTTTATTTAGTGGTGAAGGACTGAATGACATCCCAGAATACCTAATTTTCACTCCCATAAACCATAGTTACTTCAGTAACACTCTCAGTCCTTCATTTTCATATTGTCCAGCCCTGCATCCATGTTTTATAGACCTCAACATCTCTCTCCAAATCAAGGACGGCTTAGAGAAACATGGATAAATAAATACCTGCATCAAAGACCACTGAATGAGTCTCACTCAGTATCACCTTTGTAAGGGCAGGAAAACATAAACACGAAGATTTTCTGCACACTATGCAATCACCCCAACCACCAAGTAACTTACTTTACTGCCACCCAAATACCTGCTGCTGAAAATCCAAGTGAAGGAGCTACACTTTCATGGCTGCATTCAGTCTGACTCCATCACTCACTCAAGATTGTTTGACAGAAACTTCTCATTAGGAAGTCTTCCAGTGGAGTGCAGGACTCTATTTTAAAGCTTTCATTTGTGGGAGAATCGCTTCAATTCCTTGCTTTCACTCCTAGCTCAAGATAGTCCTACTAGACCTTTTCTTCTCCACAGAGTGTGTCTGGGCTTTGTTACAATATTGTTTTTATTCAGCTGCTTCAATCAGATTTACTCCTGTGTGCAAGTAAAGTAAGAATAGAACTAATATTCCCCCTTTTAGGACATGTACTCTTCCTCTCCACAGTGTGTAAAACATAGCTACAACCCAAGAGTGTGTGTATGTTTCAGTGCATGTGTGTTCTTGGTACAGACAATAACAGAATGACCCAGCATAGTCTATTCCTTCATTCCTCTCACTGGAGAAAAAAATAGTTTAGCTTTGTGAAGGAAATAGAAACCTAGACATCTCTTTGAAACAAACTGCACAAGGAGCTCTTCGAAGAAACAAGGTCATAACAGAGAAGCTAAATGAATTTTCACTGTGGGAGAATCTTTCTTTACGGGGTGCATCAACAGTTATATCTTAAACCGAAGATTTCAAAGTTGATATAAAAGACAGCAACCATTTCTCAGGACTCAACCAAGAGTTCTAGCCTAATACTGAACTAAACCAGCAATGTGCAATTTCTCACATCAGCCTTGCTATCGGAAGAAAATAAACTTCTGTAAGGGTTTCATGGGGTTTCAGGGATAGAAGAAAACCCCACATAATGTGAAAATCTGTAGAAGAAAAACTGACTTATGTACTGCCTGAAACAATAGTCAAGAATAAAACCAGTATGCATATAAGCAAAATAGTATAGACAAGCATGACATTTATGCCTTAGAAATCCGTTGGCATTCTTTGAGGAAACTAAGAAGTGTGTAGATGAACATGATCTAGCTGATAACATTAGTCTGGAGGGGAGAAAGCTTTTAAAAGTCTTTCTCAAGAAATTTTAATGAAGATGGGTAAAAGGGGAAGGCATTCTCATAAACTAATAATGGATTAAAGCTCAGGAAATAAGGGCAAGAATAAAGTATTAGTTTCCACAGTGGGAGGAAATAGGCACACATGATGCAGCCTATTCAACCTACTGCATTCATAAATGATCTAGACAAGGGATTGGATAGCAAGAAACTAATTAGCAGGGTCAAAAGGAAAGCTAACTGAGAGCCATTGCAGAGGATGTCTTATACTGAAAAAAACCAGCCATAAAATGGCAGGTGAAATTCTGCATCAGTAAAGCAAAGCACAGCATAAGTAAAAGAAGAATTCCAGCTAGTCCATAATGGTAAACTATAAAGTAGATACTTCCACTCAGTAAAGAGGTTTGGGAGTTATAAGTAGCTCTAAGAAAATATCAGTTTGATGTTAATCAAAAAGGGACTAGGATGTTAGGCATTATTTTGAGAAGTATGGAGGACTGCCATACACGCATTTTTGATTCCCATCATCTCCTAATGAATGCAGTTGGCTGAGGAAAGGAACAGAAAAATGTGACAAGCATGAACAAAGAACTCAACCAGCAAGGAAAGACTACATACACCAAGACACCTCAACCTATAAAAGAATTTACTCTATGAAAACATGACATGAAGAAGGTGAATCGACAATAATGATTCACCCTTTTTCATAATATCGGATTTAAAAGAAAGCCAAGGAAGACATATTTTGATCATACCTTCCATACTGAACTGTGAAATTTATTGCCAAAATATCTTGCCGGTGGGAATGTATTCAGGAAACAAACTCACTCAGATTGAGTTATACAGATATACAGTGTGCTAACTCTAGTCTCCCTTTATCATTTACAACTGACCCTTTTCAAAGGGCTGATGCCCAATTTTGTAGTTTTAATCTAGCATGACAGCTGTTTTTCTGTCCTTTACCAAGAAGTCGTGTATCCTCCACCTCCTCTATGAGGTCTGTGAAGTGCTATTTCAGGAATGATTCTGCATGTTCTGAATTTCTTTCCCAACAGTCCCTAGTTCCTCTGAAGTTAATCTTACGTTCAGAGCAGTGGGAGGCTTCCAGTTTCAATGCTTAACTTCACCTCTAATAGTCTACAAGATACTGTCTTGTTATATTCTGCATGTTTTATGATTTTAGGTTTGTCTCAGAGATGCTAATAATGTTGGGCCTCATAGTAATGCTTATCTTTGCAATTTTTTCTAACTGTTTTTGAAAATTAGTTTAGTTCTTGTGACCAACTTTGACCTATCTAAGTTTGGAGACAGACTATGACAGATTGCCAAGAAGAAAAATTATATGCCTTTCAGGAATGTTTTTCCTAAATACAGGAAAGAAAAAAAGAATAAGGTGGAATAGAGCAAAAAGATACAGATAAAATAGGAAAGAATGAGGAGACTTTGACCATGAGTGGTAGTAAAGAGCTGTAAACTATTACATATACCACAGGTATAGAAAATTCAGTAATGAAAGAACTCACTTTTCCCCAGTGGTAAGCATTTGGATACTTTTCACAAGAAGTGATGCAGAGACTAGATTTTTTGACATTACAATGGATTTGCATATTATGTTGTAATATTTCTTGGAACAATAGGAATTCACAAAAGGAAAATTTAATCCCAAGCAACACAGAACCTGTTAAATGTGTATCTATCTGACAATGATCCACTCTGTCACAATAGTTAAAAAGCCAAAACACTCACCACATAACAAGTTCAAAAAAGAGACTTACATAGAAATCAATGAAAAGCAACTGGATGCATTGGAAAGGGTAAAATGCTTTCAGATACTGGAAGACTGTTTAGAGACACTGTGTTGGTGGCCCAGACCAAGACTGTCCATCAAGAAGAAATGTCTAGAACAGTAAGAAAAGGATGGCATAGTTTAAATAGCAAAGTAGAGAAGGTCAACAGAATTGGCAAAGTACTTCAAAGTTTGAAACTGTGTCCAAATGAGATAAGTATAAAACTGGTGGTGTAAATGTAGAGCTTCAATAAAACATAAAAGATATGGTATGCAATGCAGAATATATCTTATAGGGATATTTTAACACAATATATTTATATTGTATACATACACAGAGACGTTATCATATATAAAAATACAAAACAAGCAAGGGAAACATAAACCCAGAACATAACAAAACAAAACAAGGCAAAATCTCTGAAGAACAGTTGGCAAAATAATTCAAATCTGTTAAGAACTTTTTCTAAAACACTAGAAATGAGAAAACAAGTAAAATGTGTAATAGAAAATGAGATATAATAGGAATATTCAGAGGGAATAAGACTATAGGTAAAAAAAAAGGAAATCAAAGTAATATTAGCTTATTGCTGTGAAACAGACAACCTTAGGTAAATTTCTGTCATTATTTACAGGATGCTAGTTTATGAAACTATGTCCAGAATGGAAATATCAAGAAAAGAAACTTTACAAAAAATAAATAAAATTCCTCACAAACTATCAGTTTTCCAATGGTTTACCAGGAATTCTAAAGGAATTTTAAATATTAGATTGGTAGCAGTTAACTACAGTGCGCAGTATACCACTTATATTGGTCTTGCTTTCAGAGGAAGAGAAGATATTTTCATAATGCCGGTTAGATATTTTTAAGAGGCATCCAAAAATACTTATAAATCATCAAGTTTGATTTGTCTGACATGCAAATTATGTGAGGCCATAATACATATATGAATGTATCAACAGATGGCAAACGTGTTATAATGAGGAATAAATCATGCCTCACAAATTTCTTAAAATTGTCCAGACTGAAGTCCATGGAAATATCACAAAGAATGTTCCAGTTAGTGAAGTGGATTCAATTTCAGTTTCTCATAACACTTTAGACAGAGCCCTTCATTTGCCAAAAAGTGCTAAAAAATTAAACTAGCATGCTACAGGAGAAAGACCTGCTGGTGTACGGAAAACTAACTAAAAGGGAAGAAAACAACAAGGACAGACAGGAGTGGCAGCATCCCCCAGGGACAGGTCTTTTTTTTTAAAAACATAATAAGAGAGATGTGGAGAAAGGGTGAAAAAAGGAGTGACAAAGTTTCATATAGTGTGACAATCAACATTAAAAGAAAGGGCAAACAGCCGGTGGACTCAACATCAGGTATATTATCACTTAGGAAAGACTCCTGAGACACTATTGGGAAGTATTTGAAACCTACTGTACAAAACTTACCAGCAGTCAAAAATAAATAAAAAAAAATAGTAGGAACTGTTAGGAAGACATAGAAAACAAATAGGAGACCATCATTATGAAACTGTACAAATTCATATCCCAAATGTTATGTATGGTGCCAAAGGGACCTATGAAAGTAAGCAGAAGGGCAAAATTAGAAGTAATGAATTCTTTATATTTCAGAGTAAATAAATATCAAAAACCACAACAGTTTAACAAAGAAGTGACTTTTGGGCACAGGGAACAAGGAGAAATGGAAACCTGTTGGATAAGTACAATAGTCCATAAGGAAGGAGTGAAGGGAACAACTTTGCAGCATTTGTCATTGTATAGGAAGTAGGGGTACCCAATGATAAATAGTTTAAAGCAAACAAAATTTGCTAATTTTTAACATAATATATACATAAATGGTGGGATTTGTCTTGGCAGAATATTGTCCTTAAAGAGCAGTTAAAAATTATGGAAGTTATTTCAAAGACTATTAAATAGGATAGTCCAGATGCAACCAGGATGTCACTAAACTGCATACTGCCAAGAGCAAGAGTCAACACCATGAAAACTTTATTCCATTTTTGGCCTGGTTTTATATTTCTTTCCCTAGCCATCTGCTATGGGCTACTGTAAGAGACAGAAAAAGAAGTCTAGGAATGGACCTCTGGCAGTTTTCTTATATAAACCTGCCTTGTGCTTTTTGGTAATACATGTAGCCTCTTATTTGCTATATATGTTTGGTTTTTAATTTTGTTAGCATTTTTTTCTGCAGTTTTCACAAATTCACTGCAAGTGGATGCCAGTTTAATTAAAAAAAAACAAACCCAACACAACCACCAACCTCTACTTGATATTATTTCCTTCTCACAACTTCGTACTTTTGGATTTTACTCAGGTTTTTATTACAGAATGATAGCTCTAGACCATCATTCTCTAAAAGGTCACCAGCAACTTATATTAAATAGTTTTAATTCCCTCTACTATTCCCTATTGTCCAACACATTTTCTGAGATCCTAGAAAATACCATTTCTTTCCTTATTGATTTTTTCTTTACTATAAAACAAAACATTGATTTTCTTCCTTGTGTCTTGTGTTTCTAATGGTACTTAAATTAATATGGTTCATTTGTATGCCACGTTACTAGGACTAATGCATCCTTCTTGTCAGACCAGCTTCACCAATAATAGAACATAGGACCCTCCACTTAATCAGAAACCTGATAAATGGTGTGCCAGTTGACAAGAGCAATGGTTGGATTCAGTCTTCCTCTGTGTCCTTGGGCAAGTCTCTTAATCTAGCACGGCCTTCAATTCTATGTGCACAGAATAGGGAAACTGTTTATCTATCCCACACATGTTTGAGGATGATCAAGACCTATTAGTGAACGTTACTCTTGCAGAGGCACAGCACGCGATCCCATTATTTGGATTCAGAAGAATGAACATAACACCGTTTTGCTGGCACAACCTCTCTCGTCGCTGTAGTAATCAATACATTCTTGAAGCTGCAATATTCATCCTCTCTTCCTGAAAAGTCTTCTCCTTTACAGGTGCTATTCGGCATCACTGATTTTGCTACTAATTATTTTGCTTCCTATGCGTTTCTTTCAGGTTCTTTGCTCTGTAATAGCTGCTAAATAGACCAACATTACCATTATGCATTGCAGAATAATTAGCTATACCCATGTTGTGCCTGTTTGCCTAACATTTCTGTGACTCCCCAGTAGAAAGTAATGCTTAACTAACATTTATTCATTTGTTCCCTTTTCTTTCCCTCTTGGAGTATCTTGGGGATTTTTAATTTGTTTGTTTGTTTGCTTGATTCACAGTTTTGTGTTTTATTTTCAAGTTTGTATTTTTTTTCTTCCTTAATATAAGTTGATGAGGATGCATCCAGATACAAAGCAAGCCGAAAGAAGACAAATGTGGAAATTTCTTCTGAAAGAAGACCTAGTGCTATAGGTTCATTCAGTCCAACTCAAATCCGCATGGTAAGTGCATGAAGAAATAGAATTCACTGACTGTGACATTAGAGAACACCTCTTTAAAACCTAGTTTCCTCGTTGGAGAAAGCCAGGTGTAGAACTACAAAGTCTAGTAATACAGCACTTGGAAATATATCAGCGAACAGGACATCTATCAAGCACCATTGGCACAGAACGGTTCCTGAGCAAAATGCCAGCACCAGACTCCAAAAAAAATTGTCTGTTCTTGAAGTTAAATGTTTCTAAAGCTGCATTTTCCTTATGCTTGTGTTGTATTCTATTTCTATGGCTGATGGTTATAATCTTAGGTGTGAGAAAAGAATGCCATACCTATTGACATGATGCGAAGAGAATAAAGTGCTCAAAGTGATAGAAGAAAACTTGTTAACGTTTTTCTTTTAATGAAATTCTGTATCAATTCAGGAAGGAAAATATTTAAGTGAGATTAAATATAATGAAAAAAAAATAGAAGAAATCCATGTTAGGAGTAGACTAATCCATTCATGAAAAGTTGCAATACAAAATCTGTTGTACATCCAGGTAGTAGCATATTTGTACTCTTCAAAGACAGTTTTGCCAGTAAAATTGAGCATCAGAAGAGATGAGCTCCTCACAATAGAAAAATACAGTGCAAGTGAGTCATTCGTACTTGTCAGAATTTGCTGATTCTATGGAACATCTCCTGAGCCTGAAATTCGTTCTTAAAAAAACTGAAAAGAAGTGTTAAATACTGTACTCAAGTTGACAGTCAGCACATTATCTATTTTTTTCTTGAGCAATTAAAAAAAAAAAAAGTTTAGGGATCATTAGTTACAAGTACTTATTAAATGGCTAATGAGACAAAAGCAGACCTAAAAGTGAAAGGATCTCCAAACACACAGGCTACAACTTAAAAAAAGGAGTGGCCTCTCTTTCTTGTGAACTACAGTACTGGCCATCTAAGTCACATAAGGGCCTTTAGCAGGTAGGGCAAAGACAACTCACAGGCAAGCGTTGCAGGGGGACCTGGGACCTTCAGAGGTACCTGCTGGGTGCAAGGGAGTGGGCAGTGTGTAATGAAATTATTTTCAGAATGAGAACCATTAAACTGGAAAATTATTAATTCTATTCATTGAATTGCATAAGGCTGATACTGAACTGTGAAACTTTTACAGACCTCCTAATTTTTCAAGAGTAGATTCAAATGCAGGAAAACACCCTATTGATATATCGTTGTGAAACATGTTGGTGATTGCCCTCAATCGCATAGCGCATATACCACCATTCACTTAAACCATCGCTGGTGTTAACTGGCATCCTCAATTATAGTGCTCATAAAGACAGTGGGGATTCCACTGGCACCAAAAGCTGAACAATGGTCTCGTATTGCATGTCACCTTCTTCCAGCCAGAAGTGCAGCAGTGAGCAGTGTAGTGGCACATTGATCTGTTATGCAGATTAAAAGGATTTTTCCATATTAGCCTGAAATTTAGCACCAAGACAAAATCCCTATCAATATTTAATTAAAGGCAAGCCATATATGACAGCTTTGTTAATAGGCCATGAAGCACTCTTAAAAGTGACTCTGGCTACTATGCATAAGACTTAGGTTTTCAAATGTTGGTATCTGCATAGAAAACAACTGTGTTGATGGAAATCTCTCAGCTAAAAAAAAAAAAAAAGGTGAAACTGAAAATAAATCACCTTGTGACTGCAATGAATGAAGCAGTAATACAGGATGCTACAGAATCTTTAACTGCAGCAGCAAACAAAACACATCTGAGGACAGTTGTGTAAAACCTCATAGATAGTTTTGGGGTGAGGGGGTGGAATATTACCATGACAGAGGAAAAAATGCAAATGAGTGAAGAAGGTCATGTTCCACATGCCAGCAAGCTTACCTAAGGAAGTCTCAGTCCTGGGAGTGGAGACAGTTCAGGCTAAACGATCTCTCCCAAGCAAAAAGAGTTTTTCCCTTCAAACTATGGGTAAACAACACACAATCGCGACTTCAGTCTGGGTAAAGCTGAAAGAAATCAATTTGTTTAAAATGAATGAAGTCTGCTTGGAAGAAACTGCACAAGCTAAAGTGGAGAATGATGTTGCACAGTGAAAGGATCTGATTAAAGTGGTAGAGCTTTGTAATAAAAGTGAGGAAGCCAGCAGCTGGGAAGCCAGTCTGTGAAAAAGGAAAGGATCAACACCTTTTCATCTGGAGGGGAAAAAGAAAGATGTTACATAAGACACTGCAGCAGGTTTGATTTTTTTCTCTTCCTGGTCAGAAAAATCCCTACGTGTAAGGGGGTGGGGCAGAAATCATTGTGAGCTCCATCCTGCTGCCCACAGGTAGGCAGAACTACAGGGCTCTGAAACTGAGATCAGGTCATTAAAACAGCACATAAATACTTGTGTGTTTCAGTCTGCCCCAGAGCCCATGTAACAGCCAGGCAGCTCTGAGAATGTTTGAACTCCAGTCATCTCCCTAGGGTTGTCGCATGTAATGTAAACTTGCCCTAAAACTCTGCATAATCTTTGATACCTGTCAGGTCCTACACTTATCATTTCCATGTTTAAACTTGCATGAAGTATTCAAAGGGCAATTTCATGGCTGCTTTCTGCTGTGCATGGTCAGAGTTCCCCTGTTGCTATTGCCAGGGACTTTTGAACATCTTCATACCTTTTCTTCACTTTGATTTTGCAAAGCTGCAGACTAGCACGGGAGCTCTAACAGAACGGCATCTCCTTGAATTAGGTGGAGTGCATGTATTTGCATTAATGTCAAGTATAAAAGGCACACGTCTTGCTATGCGAATGTGTTTCTGAAATCAAATAACTTCCGTCTGACTGACAAACTCTATCCCAAAGAAAGTGCTCTGAATAATCCATTACATAAAAGGAAACAAAAGTGCAGCATATAAAAAGCAATGTATTTAGAGCTTGTTCGTTTAAGAGACATTGGAACAAGAGCAGAAATCTAATACCCTAGTTTCACATCCAGTCAAAGGCATTTGTACTTTAATGGCAGTAAACAATTTCAGGGTACTTTTGAAACGCTGTTGATCTTGGTTTGCAGTCCTTAGAACTACAGCTGTCTTTTACTGCCTAGCTGGTCCTGGGAACCTGACTTCATTCATCCATGGTTTCATTTCAAGGGTCCACCCTTTAGATTCGCTTGGTAGAAACTGTGAAGATACCCTGCACAGAGCAACAAGCTGTAGCCTTTCATTTAACTGGCAAGGCTCTAAGCAGGCCAGCAAATTACTAATTTCCTCCAATATTGAAACTAAAAATTTGCATAATAGTGGGATTTATCAGTCACTGAGCTTTAATTTAATGACAAAGGATTTTACAACACAGTGCTTCCCATTTCCGATAGCCTTAGGAATTCCTGGGGAACTGATTATTTTCTTGACATTTGTGATACAAATTCTCAGTCAGGAAGTTAGGAAGAGAATCAGAAATTAGATAATTACTGAAGTTAACCTAAGCTGACCAAAATTGGATTCTCGCTTACTGTTTTTAGGCTTTCACTCCCTTAAAACAGCATGCAAGATCAGAGCTAGCGGTATTTAGTGGATGGCCTCATCTGTACTTATCATAGCAAACCACAGAGCTCCCTTTCACTTCTACAGTGCACAGAGGCAGTAAATTATCCTCTTTATTTTACTTGGTAAAATTTCCAACTATCAAGCTGAAAATCCCTCGAGTTTCAGTTGTTTATCTCTACTTTATGCATTCTCAAGTCTGAAAATATCACAGCTTCAGCCACTGGTGGGCGAGAGTTGGACAAGAAAGTATTTCCTTACATTAGAAAAATAAATTGTGTCCCTCTTTTCAGCAGCATCACAGACAGATTGTGGGTTGAAGCCCAACCCTAATAAAGATGAACATTTGTTTATCTGCAGAGGACCATTTTTTTTGACTTGAGAGTTAAGGGACTGTGAGAATTGCTTGCTAACGATGCACAACAGATCAATACAGCCCATTCTGCAGCATATTTTGAAAGGATAGGGCTATGACTTCCAAAAAGATGATGACAGTGTTTAGTACCCAAATCCTTCTGCTGTCTTCCTGAATGAAATATCCATATCCTTCAGCTTTCTTTGAAGGTATTCTTCCTGTGCTAGACACATATGTGTGAGTGACTTGCCTGCATTTTTGTGCTGCTCCTCTCCTCATTACAGCTGACACAGCCTGAGATGAAGAGCTGGATTTTCCAAAGCCATATGTTCATTTCCTGAAAACTCAGTGAAATGGGAGGACTTGAGGACTGTGTGTGTGAACCAAAACAATGTAGTTCTCCTCCCCGTGCCCAAACAAAACCCCAAACAGCCCAGCACTTCAGGCCATATGCAGCATATGAGTTGGCATCAGAGTTTTGCTTGGCAAGATTTCTATGGATGCTACTTAAAATAAAACTGGAAAGTAAAAAACCAACAAAAGCGCACAGCCTCAGCAGGCAAAGTCTTACACACAGCCTGGCTGAACAATCTGCTGAAGAGGGATATATACCCTGAAGAAATTCTTATACCTGTATTCACTTTCAGCATTTTTCAGTTTGTCTCCCTCTCTGAAACAGAAATTAACCCTGTGCAATCTCATTCTCCTTAGAAAAATTAACCTAGATTTGCTTCTGTACAAACACCACCCCTCCTCCAGTTTGCCACACAGAACCTACGGAAAGAGAGCAAAGGAGGCCTTGATTTGTGGGAAACACTGTTCCTCTGGTGTCTAGCCAAAGGTTTGTTAAACTGAAGCATTGATGACTTATTTTCCTTGTCAGCAGGGCTCTGAAGTCACTAAGGGAGAAGCTGTTTTGCCCTCTTTTTGCTCTGCTGGATAGAGAGTAGAGAGGAGGCTGTACTTGCCTCATGAGGAGTGCTCCGTGGTGTAGCTTGCACAGGTTTTGATACAAAGCACATCTCCCTCTTCCCATGCTTTCAGGGAAGCCTGACTCCAACATGTGGCAGAGACACAAATCTCTCCTGTGCCAGGTTATCAAATTTACTCTTTCAGGAATCCCAGTTTGCTGTTATATTTTTATTCTATCTCTGGTAGGCTACAAAACCAAATATGCTGGGCAGCATCGCTGCAGCAGCCCTCAAGGAGCTGAAGGATGCCAAAAATTTCCTCATGTGTCTTGGGGATGGGGGTTAGAGGAGCAGAGAGAAGGACTGCTAACTCCTGACTCCCAGCATTTTACTTCTTGTAAATGGAAACTTGATCTAATCTGTGTGTTGTTCAATTCAGACAGAGGGCCTGCCTCCTAGGAAATGCAGCTCATCTGCCCAGGGTAAATTGGCCTAACGATAATTTGCATTCTCCAAATGCTGAGATGCTTTGGCCCCCACTTCCTCTTAACTGGAATATACTCTCAGGTTTGGAAGGCCTGTATTTTGCTTTTGTTGTTTCAAATTCAATATGCTCAAGCTATTTTAACTGAAAATAGTGTCATTCCTGAATTCCCCTTTTAAAAATCTGCACATATAATAGTTATATTAGATGCTTATATATCCCATTTTAAAGATTGTTAAAGATCCTTTTATTTCTTCAGCTGTACCAAAAGTTTTTTCTCTAATGAGTGTATTTTTGTGAAAGAAAAAAGTTTTGAATAATACAAATGAATAAATATGTTCCAATTCCAAACCAGCATAAGACTATGAATGTTATTTTTTCAGCACTAGCCATGCTATGATACTATTTATGTATGTAGATGGGCATCTGTGTAATCTGTTTTAGAAAAACATTGAGTGTGATTGTACTAACACCCCAGCAATTACTACTGGAAGAGTGAGATTGATAGCATTTTAGGTGAAGGAAAAAAGCACACTACGGTGATGTTTGTCCCCTTGTGCAGGCTACTGAAACAAATGTATCTCAGGACTGCCTGCTTGTGATTTCACCAAAATCCATACTTTTTTCATAATTTCCTGGAGCCAACAGAGCTCTTCTTGTTCTTCTGCATGTGCTCTCAGACTTTGCTAGAAATGACAAATAAAACATTTCTGTCATGGCAGTTGCAAGCTCACTGATATTTATTTCCCCACCTCTGTTCAGCAGCATTTGATGCATGAGACGTCATGTCTTATACCTCAAGCACAGGGTTCATTTAACTGTCCCTGCCTTACGTCTCCCCTTCCCTGCCACAGGTTCCCACAGCTGCTCTTGTTGTCCCCAAGCTGTAAAGAAGTTACAACTCTGCATCCAATGGGATGTTTCAAGTTTCTCCTCATGGGTCTTCCTACCCAGGAAGCACAGCTAGCTGGTATTTTTAGCAACGGCTTCATGTCAGACATCCATCATTATAGCATACCTCACAGCAGAGGTGTGTATCATGGGTCTGAGAGCTTAGGAGGGTCTAAGCCGAGACTTGAAAATGCTGATCGTTTAACTAGCCCTGCCTGGGGACATCAGGAAAGCAATTGCTGGATCAAGGGTTGCAAGTATTCAATAGATGGAGAGGAATAGGTTTGGTACATAATTGTCTTTGGGGCGAGCTGGGGCAAGGGACACAGAACTACTGTTTTTCTCATTTCTTCATTTTGTGATTGCAATCTTATGAGCAAATGGTTGATTCTGAGTAGCAATTGTGTGTAACAGAAAAAGATACTGGTATTAATTGAGGCCACCGAACCTCTAGTTCATATAGAAAACTGGTGAAAGTTCATCATATATTATATGTCATTACCTATGGCAGTAGTCACGAGTCATTAGAAGCTATCTAAGAAAGAATACAAAGATGAGACAAACATAGGAGAATTCAAACACAGTGATCTGTTCATTTTCAAGGGCTGTGGCATTGTCAAGACCTTTAAATGAAGGAGAAAAACGTAGTCTAATCCATGACTCCAATATATCTTACTTGAATTTTACCAGACATTGGTTTAGAGTTGGATCAGCTTTATATGCACACACCCAAAGAGAAACACAACACATCCAAAGAGAAACACAACACACCCAAAGAGAAACACAACACTATGGTCCAAAACAAAGAGGTGATGAGTTGCAGCAGGATGTGTAAACCTGGCAGGGCTGGATAACTGATTTTTATGCAGAAGCTTCAGCTGTTGCTGCAGTATCCAGCTCAGATGCTCTGAACTGCATGAGCTCTTGCTCCATCATCCCACAGCAGTACATCCTTCTTCACTGAACCCACATTGCCCTGTCCCCTCTCCTGTTATTCCTCCTGACATGGAAGTGAGCTGCACTGTGCGACCCCTTCACTTGGGCCTAGCCTGCAAGGAATGAGGGGAGGAAAGAGGTTTATTCAACTCAGCCTGATGATGCTACAAACCAGGGAAGGAGGCCAGGGTTTAAAGCAACAGCTGTCATGGCCGACCTGCCAGCCCAGAGCATCCATCTGTGACTGACCAGCTGCCATATACCCTGAAAACATGAACACGAAACTGTACTTCCCTACTTTTTGCTACATTGTCTCTTTCTCTTTTGCCTATTTGGTCAAGGCCAAGAAAATTCCCTCCATTCTCACAGCAATCTACTCCAACAGTGAACAACAAAACTTTCTTTCCAGTTTTATTTGACAGGCTGGGAGACTTATCTGGCAGCCTCTTTGGGCCAAAGGGGCTTGGGTAGGCTTCACTATTTTGTCTTGCATAACTCTCAGCCCTAGCTTCAGAATTTGATATTTGATTTTGACTTTGTCTTTCTCATGTGTTGTACTATAAATATTTCCTAACTGGGATGTGTGTTGTTTAGCACCTTCTGATGGAACAAGTAAATTAAAAATTTTATACTCAAAGGCTGAACTATGTTGATTAATATTGAAGAAAAACAGGATTTCACTGTGACAATAAACTTTAGCTCTCCACATCTTGTTATTTCTTTGAAATTAATTCCTGATTAGTTTCTAGAGTACCCAGGAATAATCTATAACGGCAGGTGCAGCCTCAACTTGCAGTAACTAGTTATAAGAAAAACACACCACTTCCCAGAAGCAGCTTTCACAGCAATTAGCTCCTCCTTCCCCTTCTGCAGTTTGGCTTTCAATAAGTAAAGGTCTCTTTGCCGTATCATTTCTCTCCTACCTTGTCTGACAAAGTCTGCACACATGTCTCCATCAACAGGTAATTGCTGCACAGCTACTCAGAAAAGGAGAGTTTTTCTACAAAGTTTACTGCATTAGTATAAAGGAGTTGCAAAAACACAGTGTGGCAATTCTGCAGGTAGGAAAGGTATGAACTTAAGCACAGTAGGAAAGGTCCACAGGGGGTTACTGATAAAAGGCAAAGCAGAGACCTTCAGCTGATTTCCTACCTCTAAGCAATTCAGCAGTGCATCCCACTGGCCTCTATCAGTCCTCCAGGACCACCACAGTAATCCGTTCTCCAAATCCCAGGTGCTTTCAGGCAAAACTGTCTCCAGCCCTTTGGGAAAAGGGCTCTCTTGATTTCAACTCTCCAGCTCTCTTGATTTCAACTTTCTTTAGCAGACGAGTAGGGAGGCACACCCTGAATATTGTGACAAAACCCCAGTGGTATTGCAAGGTATCACACAGAGGCACCAGCTTCATGTCATTTCTCCTCCGTTGACAGAAGACCAAGGCTGGAGTGCAGGAGGTGCTGCTGGCAGGAGCTTTCCTGACAAAAGCTTTCCTCCCTTTTTTTGTGCATCCTGTATATTCACTTCCCCTATCCAACTATCACAGGAGGAATTTTGGACAGAAACCTCAGGCACATTAAGGTTTTTAATATTATTTAAGCTCAGCATTTCTCTTTCCAGTAGCAGAGAAAACTGTTTTCCTTCTCTTTGGAGAATCAGTTTATCTGGAGTTTTAGGTGAATAGTTCAAGTAATTAAGGCAGCTCTGTGGTTGTTCTTCCCTTGTAGACTAACATCACATAGCAACAAGCTCCACTCAGAGGGACTGGCTCAAACTCAAGAGCACATCGCTTTATTTCACATGTTATTTTCTTTCCTTTTTTTATTTTCCTTTTTTCCCACTTATTTTTTTTCCTTAATCAAAGGTCGTGCATACAATGTGGGAAGGACTGATATCAGTCTAAGCTAGTGGGATTAATGCATCTTCACTACTGAAACAAATCATGAAACCTTTCTTTTTTCTTTTTTTCTGACAGGTGAATATTTGGTGCTTGAGTGCTCCCCTGGAGAATTCTTTCTTCTGGAAAACATGCTATGCCATTGAAAGAAAAAGGAAGGTATTTGCTAGAGATGCCCTGGTCCTCTCCAAATAGTGCCAACCTCTCTCCTGCTGTTGGTCCCTGGGGGGACCTGACTGTGAGGGTGACAGAGCACTGGCGCAGGCTGCCCAGAGAGGTTGGGGAGTTTCCATCTCTGGAGATATTCAAAACCCATCTGGACACTGTCCTGTGCAGCCTGCTCCAGGTGATGCTGCTTTGGCAGGAGTTGGACTAGATGATCTCCAGAGGTCCCTTCCAACCCCTAACATTTGTGATTCTGTGATTTATCCCATCAGAGGTGCTGCCCCATAGAGTCACATCCTCATTTTTTCTCTTCTGAGTTTCTTGTTAATCAAATGGCATGAGGTGTTTAAGTTAAAGGACTGTAGTATTACTAACATGAAAAAAAAAAAAAGCTATGGCACATTCAGAATAATTCTTCTTGCCTAGGGAATGTTTTATGGCTACCAGAGAGGAGAGAATGGATTCCCTAGAAATGGGGAAAGCCTTTCTGCTTTGTGGTCATGGTTAGATCAAAGTAGATATCCAGACTCTCAGAATCCATCTGTGAAAATTTATTTAGCTCTAATACCATTACAGGCTTTCCTTTTTCCATTATTTTCATACTGCTTGTAGTGAATTGAGAAAATAGATATAAAATGGCACCTTTTAAGTATATTCCTATAATACATTTGCCAGATAGGAGACCCAAACCACCTTAATCTGGCTTTAAGGCCAAGGGCTCTATTAGAGTAGAAGTAAAAGCTCCCTTAGGATGTGGGCATCTTTTCAATTTCAAATGGAAGCTGCCTTTTCCTTTCTCACAGAGGGGAGTAAGAGATAAATTTCGTCTTCCACATGTCATAGCTAAGGAGTTACAAGAAAGGATATCTAAGAATACTACATTTGCATCGTAGCAAATGAGAATTTAGTTATAAGTCTTTATTCCATGCAAAGCCTGCGAATATATACATGATGATGAGCATGTTGCTCAAAGAGTTGAAGCGGCAAAAACTTGTGATGATTGCTAGAGTATAAACAAATTATGTGTGATGGGTGCCAGAATTGATGGTAGCAAGCAAAATATAGACAGGAATCCAGACAGGCTGAAAAATTGGAAATTGTTAACAAATGCAGCAATACTTCCCATTAGTAACAGAGCTCGCTAGGAACAGGACTTCAGGTTGTGTAAAGCATTCTCAGATGAAATGAATGCTCAAAGATCTCCCTTCTTTCAGTTCTGATACAACTCTCCTTTGATAATTTATTCCCACCCTGTCTCCAGCACATTGTGCCCGGTCATCCATACAAACATAAAACAAACAAAACCCTATAATAAATTAATCAAGCCATTTCTCCTGTCTCTGAGGAAGAAGAAAGGGGGAGTAGTTGTTATCTCCATTTCAAACGCTTGGGTGACAGCTACATAAGTATTTTAAGGTAAATAAGTGAAGTGCATCTTCATTAAAGGAATGAAAGTCTATTGACATGCATGGGTGCAGTCCAAGACTTTGACTTGCACACTAAGCAGAGTTTTCTTCAAAGTTTGCTGTAAGGCACTTTTGCTGCAGCTAGCACAGACGTGCTTATATATTGCTTCTCTTTTGTTCTGTCACATTTAACTGTCTCTTTCCTATCAAGCAGCATCGATAGCGCTGATGTTCCACCAGTGAAAGAAGGTAAGTTGGTGGTCCCTAAGGACGCCATGCCATCCCACACCCTGAAAACCAGCCTAGCAAAACAGAAAATGCAACCAGCACAAGCACAAAATAAGCTGACTTACACTTTTGGCATTATCACACTCAAAAAAAAAAAAAAAAGAAAAAGTGAGAAAGGCAATTATAAAATTCCCCAAATAATATTTGCCCCAAACATTCAGCTGAGCAGATTTTTCAATGCTGCACACTAATGAGGGGACAATTATGGTCGGCATTGTGCCTTCACCTGGTTCTCAGGCATGCTAAAGTTGTCTGTTTTATGATTGCAGCCTGCCTAGCCCCTGCAGAGGGAGCAGGAACCAAGGGCTCTATTAGAGTAGAAGTTATTTGGTGCCCAAGTGAGGCATCTCCCATTCTGACATCTACAACAGCTCTATTGAAGGACCTCACCCGGAGTTAGGCTGCCCAGATTTTGGTCCAGGCAGATTTGGCTGATTCTATCAAGTATTAATCACAGAAAAATTAATTAATTAATTAATTAATGGTAATTTTTAGAAACAGGACAAAAGTTACAGTGTATATTAATAATATTATTAATTAAATTATTGACAGAAGATTTGGGGTGAATATGGTATAGATTACTTACATTACATCTCTTTTCCCATTCCCAGCAAATAACTGATTTCTAGAAGAGTGTGGTGACTCAGAAAAACTTGCCTTCTGGTATATCTTAATTTTTATTCTTTCGTTATCCTGTAGTTTCTTCTCTGATAAACCCTACCCAAGACAGTTTGCATGCTGTATTACAGACATATTTCCTTCCTAGCCAGGCTATCTTTCAAAATTTAATATTTATGTATTTGGAGAGAGAAGATAGTGAAGTAAAATAAAAAATAAAAATAAAACAAACCATTTTGATAAAGTCTTAATAGAAAGCTGATAGAATGCAAAAACAAATGAGAGCCATTAGAAATGAATTATTAGCCTGGTGGCTGAAAAGCCAGTTGACTGGTATGCAGGCCACATGATTTCAAATACATTCTTATTCCTTTTTCCCAGTGACCGTTCATGTTAAAGCAGTAATATAAATGGCACTAGGGCTTGATTAATAAGGCATTTTAGAGGGTGAGAGCTCACACTCAGCTCCCCAAGTTTAAAGTATAGATTGCTTTTTCTTTTTGTTCCATACCTTGAATTAATACAAATTTTTCAACAATAGCATTGCCTATAAATTTGAATTGTTATTCTTAATTAAATGAAAACACTGAAATAAGTAGCTTATGGGTCCATCTTTTCTAAGCTGTGTGTGAGCATTTTCATACTTTATTTTACACGTTTTTAACATTTCTGACAATATTTCGGCCCATTATGAGTGATAGTTGCACCTATGTAGAAGAACCATACCAATTTGATCACTTCAGTAGTTTTGATAGAAACTTAAGAACTTTAAAGGCCAGTGAAATAATAATTTTAATTTATAATTTTAAAGATCAGTGAAAATTAGGAATAAAAGACACTGAGTATCGAAACATATATATATATATATAAATATATATTTAAAGTAATTACATTTTAAGCTTTTGTTGAAAATCTGAGAATTCAGCATATAATCTGGGTAGAATATGTGAGGAAAGAAACACAGCCATAATCATCCAGAGAATAAAATATATGTGTTCTGACAAGAGGAATGCCCCATGGCACTTTATTTGTTAGAAATACCAGCTAAAGGATGTCCCATTTGCATACCTTCTGAATACAAGTGATCCAAATGTTGTCAAGTGGTAATAGAAACATGCCTGGAAATATACTTATTGTTTTTCATGGGGTTTAATCAAGGTATCAGCATTTAACAGAGAAGGTTTCCTCATAAATATACTGCATAATACTTGCATATGAATATTATGATATTTACTCAAATATTATGTCCTACATATGTTATCTTCAAGGCCTTCAGTTATTCTAAAACATGCTGCTTTTCTCTGTGGGAACACAATAACAGGGTTTTCTTCATCTTACCTCAGAGTCATGATCACAGTATTGGTAATTTCAGGAAACTGTGAATGCCCTTTATGCACTAAAATTAGATGTGTATTTAGGTCTTTTGCTTACACAAAAAATGGAAATCCACCATTTTAGCACAAACTTCATTGGAAATACCTGTCTGAGGTTACTATCAAACTGAACTTACATGCATTTTCTGACAATGCTTTTGGTAGAAATGCAGGCCTGCACTCTTCTGCCAACAATTTCTAAAAGCATAGGACTTGCAGAAGTAGTTCATAGCTGTAGAGGCACACATGAACCTTAGTGAAGATACAGATGTGTATCAAAATGAGACGAAAGTGTTCGAGCACATATAATATTTATTAGGCACCTGTATGTCAAACATTTTAATCTATCTGTTCACAAAAGTTTGTAAGAGTGAGCTGGGACACACTGCTCTCTGGGACAGGTGGAAAGCATCATTTAAATTTTAATTAATGCACACACATTCCTCTGTAGCTTCATGAATAGCCCCTACTAAACCTATTCTTTCTCTCTCTTGTTAATTATCGCATGGTTTTGAAGCTGTCTTCTGTGCCTCAAGTTTTTGCTTTACAGTTCATGGCTCGCAGATTCCCTTGTGCTAGGATTATGCTGTTTCACTGTGCAGCCATGATGAGTGGAACTATTAATAGCTCTCTCTCACGTGCTGCACTTACTGAGCGACTTGTGAATAGGCAAAAGAACCGCGGTGAGGTAGCACCACACGTCCTTCTGCCGTGGCCTCTAACCATTTCTCTGCTACTCAACATATGTGACTATACAGTGCAAAGCACATTTGCTATGCTCTTCTACTTATCTGGTGGGGGCCTCATAAGAAGAGGCACACTACTCTAAAGACCACCTGTGGGAATTCAAAGCTCTGGTCCCACCTTTAGTCTCTGGACCCAGCTGCATCAAATGGCTTCGTTTAGAAAAGAATGATTGACCTTTTCTTGTGTCCAACCAGGGCTGCCTCCAGGCACAATCAAAACTGGCAGCAAGCTCTCAGAAACAGCAAAATGTCCAGGACCTTGTTCTCCCCATTGCTCATGCACCCTACGATCCCACAGCCACTGCTGCTTTCTCAGATAAGGGACAGAGGCAGAGCTGAGGAGTAAGACAACAGCCTCCCTCCCGTGCTTCCCAGCAGTGATCACAACCTGTCTCCTACCTTCATGTTGACAGGAGTGGCAACAGATTCAGCTGCTCAGGAGTTCCCCCAAACCTTGTTGTCCAGCGTGGTTTCAACCAGCTGCCATAGGACACCCCAACCAGGTAATCTCACTCAGCCCATCCTCGTCCTCAGGTGATGGCTGAATACATCCTGCAACAAAAATCCTGCGTTGCTTACCCCCTGAGAGCACCTCAGCCTGCTCTGCTGCAGATTCAGCTCTTTCTGGGACTTTGTTTTCTGTTGCACCAGCATTGGCTTTGCAGACCAATGTACATACATAGAAGAACCTGCTGAAATCTGCTTCTTTTCAGCTGCCTTGAATTAGAGTGTAATTAACCTCTAGTTAATGATCTATGGGGAGTACCAGAGTCCAGTTAGCTATCCCTAACAGGCTCTCAAGATCGTTTTGCTTTGAAGCTGAAATTCAACAGCAGGTCACTTAGGAGAACAGATGATTTTTGAAGATGGGTACTGAGGGGTGCCCTTTTGCTCCTTCTCACTAGGAGGGATAACTCCCAGCTGCAATCTTCTTGCAGCACATGCAGCTGGATAGTGGATAAATGGATTCAACAACCTGTTTCATACTGTGGGGAAATGATAGGGGAGAAGTCATTAAAGGATGTATAACCCTGAGGATGGGATGACAGGAGCAGCATGTGCAGATCATCCTCTCTTGATGGGATATAACTGGTCTAATTTAGAGAGTTTTCTTATTATTTTGAGCTGCTACTATCAAAAGATTATGAGGAATATCTTTGTGAGACTATTCCCACAAGCACCTGAAGAACAAGCCCTCTTTAAAAAAAGAAGAAAAAATAAATCCATGATGGCGTAGAGGCTGAAGAAACAGGGCTGTAGAGAGAAATTTCCTTCATTCCTTTTAAGTCCTTCTCATGCTTACCTATTCTCTCTGATTCCCTTCTTTTTCATACACCCTCCTCATCCATTTTACAATTTATTTAGTTACTTTTTGGTGTGCAGAGGAGTAGGGAGCTTTCTGAAACTAGGAAAACACTTGATCCCAGAGCAATCCCAGAGGGCAAGACAGCAGACTAACAGTTTTTTCTACTACTAACAGACTTCTTCTAGAAAAGTCTGCCTTGCTTTGAAGAAGCCAAGTGTGCACAACAACCTCCTAGGTATTTTTTCTTTGGTTTTTGTTTGGGTTGGGTTCTTTTTTCCCCCAGACAAGCCAGGTAGGTATAGACAAAGCCACTCTGCATAGTTGGCTTTGAAACTGCTTCTTTTCGTGCCTCCTCTGCTGAGGGATGCATTGAGGACCCCTGAGCAGAGGCTTCCAATGAGAAAGGAGGAATGCAAGGATTTGCAGTATCCATCATGATCAGGGTAAGGACTTGGCAGATAAAGTCCTCCTTCTATCGCAATCCAAAGCACCATCTCTTGCACACATCGAGACCTGAAACACAAGCTTTTGTCCTTCTTCAAGTGAACCCCAGCATGCAGCCTGCTGTTGCTTTAACAGGAATAACAGTGCCAGAAAAAATAGTTTACACTTCGTCCTTTGATGAATTCAGAGTCCTACATCAACCACCAAGACATGGGTAGAAATGTGAGGTCCCAATGCAGTCAATAAATGATTCCTTGCTTTTGACTCACAAATGTGAGAAATGAGGCACTGGTGACTCTAACCAAACTAGACACTGTTTATAATTATTTTGAATTAATATCTCTCCCTCCTTCCCTTCCTCTTCATGTTAGGATCTTACCACAGTTCATTTACAATATTCAGCATATAATAAATGTGCTTAGCTTCACAAAAAGAGCTGAGGCTGCTCACTGAAAGAAGAATATTCTCCACTTCGGAGTGAGAAAAGGAGCTTGTGTGCAGGTCAGGGGTGGAAGATTTGGGGAGTTTTCAAGACTGTTATTTATTTATTTTTTTTCCTGTTCTTATTCAAAGCTTTTCTATTCACAGGGGAAATATTCAATTAGGAAACCCCTATGGAGCAGAGGGGGAACTCAGCAGGTGAGGAGTCAAAATCTCTGCAATCAGCACTGATAAAGGGCTGTTATTTTGACAAATGGGATAAAAATAAAAAGCATAAAAGGCTGCAGCAGGAGGCCTGAAATGGACATTGAGCACTCTCCTTCCTGGGCGAGAATGTGTTTGCCATGGTAAGTCATGCATGATTTTTGAAGGCGATATTCTCTGATTTATCACTGCTTTTTATCTTATTAGCAGTTACTGTAGTCTGAAATGTGTTAAGCAGAGCAATGCTCTGTGTGTGAAATGCTTTCAAGAGTTTGAGTGCAGCATTTTCATTCATTTCACAGGCATTGAAAGAGTGGTTCAGATGGTGGTGACAAACAGCTTTGTCTTTTGGGATTCAACGTCTGTTCCAGTCTGCAGAAGAGCATCTAAACCAGGTACAGAAGCTATAGTCTCAGTTCAGCACACATTAACTGGTGTTTCATGAGCCTCATCTTTATTTAAATAGTCAGATGCATCAGGGGGCTACAGGGCATCTTAGCTGACATTTGACTCTCTACCCTTTATCATATTTCAGAGTTTGTAGGCTGGCCAACAGCTCACCCAAAGCTATTCTCTATGTCCTGTTGAAGCATGGCGACTGGAGGAGCAAACCACTGAAACATTACGAGGCCACACTCAGCAAGATCATCGCTCTGCAGCACTAACTGTGCAACATGCAATCTTAGCACCATCTGCCCAGAAAAGAAATTGCACATGCCCTAGGAGTTTTTGCAAACCAACCCAAACTGGCACTGTAGAAACACAAAGAACAACGGAGAAAAGCAAAGAGGGCAGATGCAGTGATTTGCATTTGAGTCACTTGCAGCTATTAGCATGCTGAAATAAATCAGATTAATTTCTCAGCCAGAAGTTCTCAAAAAGCTGAGTCTGGATAATTAAATAAAATGCAGAACTATGTTCACTCAACTTTTCTAGGAAGGCCACATACTTCTAAGTGGTTAGGATGTCAGAGTATGCTGTAGCTACATTTCTTGCTTCGCTTGGCTTGCACTGTGATGTCTGATAAACCTGTTCAGCTCTCAGTGTTGAGGATTTTTATCTTTAAAGTAGGATTAAAATATTTGCTACCATTCCCTGAAGCACAGGATGGATGTATACCTCTCGGGATAGAGACAATGACGAATTGTCTTTGTGAGCCAATTTAGATCCGAAACAGTTTCCCGTGGATTTACTATGCCCAGTAACACCAGAGTAATATCCCCTACAATCAAAGACTGTCCTAATCTGCAGAATCTAATTTTGTTTTTAAAAAACACTGGATTTTGCTGGTCAGTGTGACTATCCTTTAAAACTTCCCACATTTATTTTAATCCTAAAGAAGTAGGTAACATGTTGATACTAGTCTTCTTAGTGCACTGTGATACAATATTCATTACCAAGTGATCAAAACCAATCATACAGATATAATCTACTAAGGAGACAAAAGCACTGAAAACCAGTAAGAGTTTAGCAGCTTTGCTATATATGGAGTCTGATTCTGACAAAAGCCAGCTAATTATCGCAGTTATGCCTCAATAATTTATAAAACCAGCCATTTCCCCAGAAGATCTATAGATCTCTTTTGACTCTTCAAGGGGAAGAATAAATGCATCAGAAATTATGCACCACAAGTCTCCAGAAAAGGGTTCAAATGCATGGCTAATGTAGTTCTCCAGTCCTTTGAGACAGATTAACTGAAAATTTACCTGACTGTTTGAAAGAGCATCCTGAATTTGGGGGTATATCTCTGAGTTTGAAGAAAGGCTGACTGTGAAAACTTATGTATCCCAAAATCTTTTTCTTCAATCCACTTGTAGTCCATAGGAAAATAACAGTAATAAAATAATAAAAAATAATATCAACAATAATACCTTATCATAAAAATATGGCCTGAATTGTTCAGAGCTACTTGATGTATTTTGATATTACCTAGACATCAAATTTGAACCTTTCAGAAGGTCTTAGCCACTTGTTCCTGAAAACGTCCATCCTTACCTGGTATCTCCAGTTGGATATATTAAGACTACTAGTTGGGGTCTTTTTTGGGCACAGTCTGAATGTTTGTTTGCCTCAAAATAAAAATCCATTTCTGTCAGGAGGGCTATAGACTTACACAAATTTAACAATAAAGCCTGTTTTTTATTCCTCTTTTATTTCCTGTTTCAAATTCTTACCTTTTTTTCTTATTCCTCCTTCCAAATTAACTTCTTGGTTGCTTGTATTCTTAGTTTTGTAATTTTTACAGTGTTTGTCCATAAAATGTATTCTCCTGGAGGAAGGGCAACAGTTGAAAAAATAATCAACAAGGGTGAACATGAATCCATTGATGGCACAGGAAAGAGTTAAGGAAATGACAAGCTACCCTGAAGGATAACATTAAGAGAGCCTACAAAATCTCTATGTTTTAATATAGTTGCACAAATTCATTTCATACTGATCAGTCATCTTTTCTGTCTTAGAAAGCAAGCAAGAGAGTTCACTGAGCAGAGACCACTTAAAACCTTGGACCGGTGAAAAGTGTGTGCAGATGTTTAGGTGAGTACAGTTTGGAATCTTAAAGTGCTTTTTTTAAAATGGCAAGAGATGAAGGCACTGAATTTCAACAGAATTTTGAAGAGAGTTGCTTCCAGGCTCTACCAGGTGCCAGACCGTGATTTTGGTCTCTCATGCTGCTTTGCACACAGTTGGCTGGTAACTCTACCTGCTCACAGTGCTCCAAAGAGGCACCAGGGATGCCAAGGGTGAGTGTTCACATCATTTTCTGTGCTCGGTTAAGGCCTCCTTCAGTGCTGCAGTTTGTCGTGCATGGGGCTTCCCTAACCCCCACTCACGTCCCCCCATTGACTCATTTCTGAGGTGATGAGGAAAGGCCTCTCTGGACAGTCTACACTTCTCTTCACCCCAGAGGCATTGTTACAGCCTGTTCACCACTGGAAAGGGATTTATTAGCTTTGGATGAAGAAACTTTCTTCAAAGCCAAGGCTGAAGTTTGCACTGAGTTTATTGACAAAATTCCACCACTTTGGGAATATAATTTAAAGGCCTGTTTCAAATCTCCCTTTTCCCAGCTAAAAGCTCCCTTAGGATGTGGGCATCTTTTCAATTTCAAATGGAAGCTGCCTTTTCCTTTCTCACAGAGGGGAGTAAGAGATAAATTTCGTCTTCCACATGTCATAGCTAAGGAGTTACAAGAAAGGATATCTAAGAATACTACATTTGCATCGTAGCAAATGAGAATTTAGTTATAAGTCTTTATTCCATGCAAAGCCTGCGAATATATACATGATGATGAGCATGTTGCTCAAAGAGTTGAAGCGGCAAAAACTTGTGATGATTGCTAGAGTATAAACAAATTATGTGTGATGGGTGCCAGAATTGATGGTAGCAAGCAAAATATAGACAGGAATCCAGACAGGCTGAAAAATTGGAAATTGTTAACAAATGCAGCAATACTTCCCATTAGTAACAGAGCTCGCTAGGAACAGGACTTCAGGTTGTGTAAAGCATTCTCAGATGAAATGAATGCTCAAAGATCTCCCTTCTTTCAGTTCTGATACAACTCTCCTTTGATAATTTATTCCCACCCTGTCTCCAGCACATTGTGCCCGGTCATCCATACAAACATAAAACAAACAAAACCCTATAATAAATTAATCAAGCCATTTCTCCTGTCTCTGAGGAAGAAGAAAGGGGGAGTAGTTGTTATCTCCATTTCAAACGCTTGGGTGACAGCTACATAAGTATTTTAAGGTAAATAAGTGAAGTGCATCTTCATTAAAGGAATGAAAGTCTATTGACATGCATGGGTGCAGTCCAAGACTTTGACTTGCACACTAAGCAGAGTTTTCTTCAAAGTTTGCTGTAAGGCACTTTTGCTGCAGCTAGCACAGACGTGCTTATATATTGCTTCTCTTTTGTTCTGTCACATTTAACTGTCTCTTTCCTATCAAGCAGCATCGATAGCGCTGATGTTCCACCAGTGAAAGAAGGTAAGTTGGTGGTCCCTAAGGACGCCATGCCATCCCACACCCTGAAAACCAGCCTAGCAAAACAGAAAATGCAACCAGCACAAGCACAAAATAAGCTGACTTACACTTTTGGCATTATCACACTCAAAAAAAAAAAAAAGAAAAAGTGAGAAAGGCAATTATAAAATTCCCCAAATAATATTTGCCCCAAACATTCAGCTGAGCAGATTTTTCAATGCTGCACACTAATGAGGGGACAATTATGGTCGGCATTGTGCCTTCACCTGGTTCTCAGGCATGCTAAAGTTGTCTGTTTTATGATTGCAGCCTGCCTAGCCCCTGCAGAGGGAGCAGGAACACCTCATTATCAGAGATGGGAGATTTGCAAGAGGGAACCTTGGATGAGATGTACCTAATTAAGCAACTCCCCTCTGTCCCTCCATCATCAGAAAGTGAGAATGAACCCAAGGATTTTCTCCGTAGGCAATATCTTCTGAATGAAAAGCACCTAAACGTGTATTTTATTGCAGTGTTTTCTTCAGGAAATTCATATGAAAGCCACTGCTGGCAGCCAGTCCTGCCCATGCAGCAATTGCATAATCAAGGCCAGAAGCCCTAGGGGCCTGACAGTCAGTGCCTTTTGCAAAATCCTGCTGTTTCAGTGCAATTTAGAGAGGATTTTTGTAACTTTTGCTTTGATTACTTTCCTAAGGAAAATCCCCTATCGTTTTTCCGTTGTTCCCCATCTTGTTTATTTTTTTCCACTGAACATGGTTCAGAAAGTAGGCATTCATTTTAAATAATTCAATTGATCCTACTGCTGTGTAGTTTGCCTTAAACTCCCTGTTTCTATGCCCAGAGCTATGCTCAGGGCAAGAGAAAACTTCTAATTAGTTGGACGGTTTTGCGCTTTAATTATAGAAGATCTTTGGCTAGGATGACATTTTCAAGCAACGAGGAAAGGTCTATTAAAGATAACAAAAAAACCCACAAAACCCAAAAGCCTGAAATCTTTGTGTATTCCTTGTTCTGGTATAATGCAACCCATTATGAGAGTGTAGAAACAGGTTTAAAGCCTGGGGGGAGGGGGAGAGGGACAACAGATTGAGAAGCACAGATACTGTCAATACTGATATTTCTAATCCCTGAGCCTAATGTTTATCCTAAGAAATGTTCTTAGGTTTTTTTATGTTGTTGCAGGTTTTCCTAAATCCTTAAAAAATAGAATACTAGAGATCTGTGGAAATGAGGTGTGACTAACATCTTTTCCATATCAGCCATGCATTCTTGTTTCTCATGCAAGGGTGCTTGCATTTCCCCAGAAGATTCTCTGCTAACTTCCACTCTCCAACTATCTAACTAGGTTTTGGGCATCCTGCCCTTCTTTCTCCCACTGAAGATGAGCCCAAAGTGTGTGCTAGCTGCTCAGGTGGCCAATTATGTCCTGGGCTGCATCATAACAAGTGTGGCCAGCAGGTTGAGGGAGGTAATTCTGCCCCTCTACTCTGCTCTCATGAGACCCCACCTGGACTACTGTGTCCAGTTCTGGGGTCCCCAGTACAAGAAAGACACGGAGCTGTTGGAGTGAGTCCAGAGGAGGTCCACAAAAATGATTAGGGGCTTGAACACTTCTCCTATGAAGACAGGCTGTGATAACTGGGCTTGTTCAGCCTGGAGAAGGCTCAGGGGAGACCTAATTACAGCCTACCAATACTTAAAGGGGTCCTTCAGGAAAGTGGGAGGGGGACTGTTCACTGCAGAGTGTAGTGATAGGACAAGGGGTAATGGCTTCAAGCTGAAAGAGGGTAGGCTTAGATTAGATGCTAGGAAGAAATTCTCTACTGTGAGGGTGGTGAGGCCTTGGAACATGTTGCCCAGAGTGGTTGTTGAAGCCCCATCCTTGGCAGTGTTTAAGGGCAGGCTGGATGAGGCTTTGGGGAACTTGGTCTTGTAGAGGGTGTCACAGTCCATGGCAGGGGAGTTGGAACTAGATGATCTTTGAGGTCCCTTCCAAGTCAAAGCATTCTATGTTTCAATGTTTCTATGATTCTTTAATTTGACTCTGTGGCCTGCCACTGTCCATTCTGTTCCACCTGTCTGCAGTGCCCTGCCTACCATGACTTACTTTGCATTAGGTCTGCTCCAGGTCCTTTGTTCTTCCTCACAGTTTTTTTTTTTTGCAGGACAACAGCAATGACCTTTAAAAATAAGTCATTCCCTTTTGAACACTGATGTGGCAAATGCTCCAACCACAGCTTATCACTTGGAGCATCACAGCCAGTTTCATAATTCTTAAACTGAAGGTAGCACTGGAGAGGGAATCTCGTCCTATGAAACAATGAATTATCTCATAATTTTCAAAATGAGTCAGCTCAACTAGAAATGATCAGTCTGGATTGCAGCTTGCAGCAGTAACCCTCCATGGCGTAACTGCGCATTTCTTGGGACATGGCAGCAGCTCCTGTCTTTCAGGCAGGTTTTTCAGGCAGGAGCAGTATCATGAAGCATCATGCAAAGACACACACTTGTGCTGTGGAAGCTTCCTAGCTTCAGCAGCTTTGGAATCAACCCTGACATCACTTTTCATGCCACTGCAAGTGCTAGTTTTTAGAAAAGGACCAAGGTGCATGGAGCACTTATCTCTGAAAAGGTGATACAAGTGCAAAAATACCTGACCTGATAGGATCTTCCAGCTCAGTCACCACAGAAATAAAAACATATTCTGCCAAAAAACATGTTCACATGCAAAACAAAAATTCCACTCCCAGAATTATGTAGAGTGCAACTAAATATCACTAGGTTCTATTGGTTTGGGGGAACTACTAGGAGTGAAGCATCTAATATGCAAGAGGAGGAATGTAGTGATTTGCACTAAGTATCACTGGAATAAAAAAAAATTGTTAAAGTAGGAAATGCTTCAGGTTTACCCACTGCCTATGTTTTGCACAATGGAGCAGGGTCTGAATTTCAACTCCATAAATTGAGAGTGGTATTAAAAACATTAAAAATCAAGCTCAGAAGCATTAACAATCAATAAGAAGGCCAAATTCTGATAGATAATGAACTTTTTTCTTTGTTCCCCAATGAATTAAATGAGGGCTATAAGCACCCAGACCACGCCAAGCATGGCTTACAACAGTAACTGAATTTCTGTTTAGGTCATGAGGAGAAAGACAGGTCGCTCAATCACTATTATACCATGACAGCAAGACTGATGCAAACTAAAAAATGCACTGCAGGACACACGCTGCTATAAATGTTAAGTATTCAGCATTCTCCAAGTATGTATGCATGCAGAACTGAAGGCTGCTTTGCAGCACGTAGTAACAGCTCTGAAGACAGTGTTAAAGCATCTGAACAGCCCTGGAGTTACCACCTCCTTGAGTTCAGTAATTACTTGCTATGCAGCATTTTGTACAGGTTCAGGAGAAACAGACCTGTAAGTGGGTCCAGAGGCTCGTTACATTCAACCTAGCAGCTATGAAGATCACGCTGCTGTACCCAGTGACACAGTCCTGGGAGGCATGTGCCTACCTGCAGGCTCTGGGCAGGATGATGCTAATTACATCTGCTGCACAGGAGATGCACTCACCCCATGCTGCCCCTTGGGGTTTTGCTTACAATCACATTTTGCCTGATATTTCTTAAATTGTACTCTCCATGTATAAATCAAAGACTGTCATCAGTGCAGGCAGAGTCTCTGTAACTGTCTCAACTAGAAACTTTTCCTCCCAGACCTTGCACACTTACTCTCCTAATCACTTGTTGACTTTGTCTTCTAGACTCAGGGACTGTCCTCATCCCCAAATACATCACTTTGGTGACATTAAGCATGGCTGGAATTTCGCCCAAGTACATGTCGTGAATCCTTTACCGCTGTTTTTGCCACAGTGTATGCTACAAGCTGACTATATTTAACATAGGCAAGCACTGAGCAAGCAGCGTAGAGGCAGCAGTTCTCCAGAGGCTGCCTTCAGAGCCTTCAGCTGAGCATTGAATTTCAAGAGTAAATAATAATTGACTTAAAATAATTCATGTAATAAAACTGTGCAGCAAATGGTGCAGTTTCATATCTGCATCGGCATTCTGTAACAGATCAGGCATTTTTCTCCTAGCACAGTGGTCAATACACAATCCCCTGATCAAAGCACCTACAATTTCTTCTGGTTTAAAGCTTCAATTTTAAAGGAAAAATTTTTAATGTTCCTTCAGTATTATTAATAAATTAACACGGACATAATTACATTTAACTAGAACAAAGTAAAGCTGGTATCATACATAAAACTATAAATATAGTTAAAAAGGTTATCTTCCTACCCCCAAATTAGCTCAGAAACACTGAGTGCTCCTATCCTTAAGAGTAGGTTGTGTCTTTCCATTAATGTGAGGTGATGAAATTCCCCTGAGATTCCTGATTAAGGAGTCTTGATAACTATTGCTCTTCTCTCTCCTCCCTCTCATCATTATGTGAAGAAAAGATAGTAAGAGACACGTTGAAGAGAAGAAGGGAAGGAAGCGAAGAGTCTCTGTTTCTAGGGCCAAATGAGTACTGGTACAGATCTTTAGGGATTAAAACTGGATCAACTTCTTCACTGCTTATTTTAAAGTCAACGTTTGTCTAACTGCAGTGCTGTTTTCCTGTGTTGCTGTACTCCATAATATCCTCACATTTCTCTTCCTTAGAGACCTGCTTTTGGATAAAATCATGACTCAGCCAAAATGCTTTAGAAAATTAAAAACTAAAGACCTTTTGAGTAGCCATATTCCAGTTACCACATTTTAAGTATTCAGGGAAAGATTACCTCAGACTGAGGTAATCCTCAGACTGAGTAACTGAGGCTGGATGAGGCTGCCGGGGTTTATCCAGTCCAACCTTCTGCTCAAAAGACATCCTGTTACCGCAGGTTGCTCAAAGTTATGTCCAGCTGGGTTAAAGTACCTCCAAGAATGGAGATTTCATGACCTCTCTCTATACAACCTGTGCCAGTCCTTGACCACCTTCATGATATGCATGAAATGTCACTCAGTTTTACAAAATAAGAGAAAGTTTCATGAGCTCATGAAGGACTAATAAGTTTACACAGGATAATGAGATTAAGTTAATGTTCCCATTCAGATCATTCTTTGATTTCCTTTTGACTGACTAGGACTGGTCTCTTTTTTGCTTTCTCAGTGCTCTGTGGTTCTCTAAAGGCCACAGAAGACCAGTCTTTCTTCGTAGGAAATAGACCTATAAACAAGGTCAAGTACCGAGAAGTGCAATGTATTTATTTCATTATTCCCTGAAATAGAGATGGGGTTAACTTCTGTTTAATCTCAGACAATTTAGCAGTGCTCATGTAAAACAAAAAATCTTTCAAAGGTATCCAGAGTGATTTAGGAAAGATTGTGGCTTCAGGTAAGAAGTTCATCAACTGTAATAATAACTATAGGGTCAGAATGGCATGTGTCAGTTTAAAAGTTCACATTTACCACTAATGAGAAGCAAAATTACATATAAAAACATTTCTCTGTTTATTTAATTTATTAAGAAGTCAGTAATCCTTACATGTTCTCATGACTCAGTTGAATTGCAACCTTTCATATTACTGTACATAACTCGGTGTTGCCAGTTCCTTGTACTGCAGTTGCAAGACCTCACAGCCGAGGCTTGTCAGGTCTGCCTTATCAGAAGTTTTCTTGACCTACCTGACGTTTTGCTTTACTTGCTTTAGCCATGACAGCAATACTCCTCATAGACTAGGTGCCTATGGTTAATTTGGTTTACTTTTGTTTTTCTTTCTGTATTAAAGCCATAGTTTTATATAGGTAGCAGTAACAAGCAGTTACTATACGCAGAATGCGATATTTATGAGTCTGCAGCGAAATTCCCTTGCTCAGTTTACACCCTTTCGAGGTGATTGTTTCATAATGTGTGTATCCTTGGGATATTTCATTAACAGCAACATCTGCTGTCAGGGCATTTAAAAAAGCATTGCTTTTCTGAAAATGAAATCCCTATCACAATATGTTGAGGGGGTGGGATTTTTTTATGGTTTAAATAAGTAAATTTGAATTATAATCATGTATTCTGCCTATAATCATGTATTCTACCTATAATCCTGAAGCACAGGATCCCATTCAGAATCCTACATGTTTATACGAAAGCTGTATTAAATTCCTTAGCCTTGAGAACATTTTACATGACAACATGGTTCTTCTGTTAAATTAATATAGATCATGTTCACAGCCTGGAATTAAGTGAATAATTCTCTCCCATGCTTGCGCCACTCCCTTTTATACAGAGCGATTCAATACCCGTATTCAAACAGTGAGAGCAAATGATACATGTAATCAGTGCAGGCCTAAATCAAGGTTCATCTCTGGGCACTGTTTCTGATCAGTAGTATTTGAAATGAAGGCAGGGTGTGGAAGCACATTCTGTTCTGGGCTCTTGTCTCAATAGCATCATCGATGAAACACCAATTACTGTCTTGTAATTGCTACACTTGTGAACGGTTCAGTTCGTATGGTCGATACCAGAACTCTCCATCCCTCCAGCATCATTCATGCTCTGAGGCACCGCACAGGAGTGCACTTCAGCAGATCACTTCTGCAGGACCCAAGGTGTCTGCCAGACAGACAGAACAAGGAATGAACTGCAAGCGTGGGTTGCTTACAACACTGAGAGCATCACAAAACTGTTGATGTCAAAAGGCACATCAAAGGTATAACATCTAGACCCAGGATTTTGGATGGCACCTCTTATTTGAGGACTGAAAAGTGCTCACCAATTTTACACTTGCAGCACTGCAGACTATATTACTTTGCTGTAGTCTAGGAGAACAGGTTACTATCCTTTGGCCGTGTGTCATCTGTTATTTTTTGAGCTACTGTATATGTTCTGTATGAATAAACATTGATAACAACTGATTGATTAATTAAGATTTGGTTCTTTGTTTTGCGCCAACCACACACCTTTCAAGCATCAATTCTGTACATGCTTAGTATACTATCTGCCCTTCTCTTCAGCACGGCTGTGTTAAAAAGAAGAAAGAATGTGCCATGCAATAGAGACAATATGGCATACTATCTTTGCACACCAAAAACACAGATGTAGTCTTAACCATCAGGTCTACAATGTAAGTGGAAAAAACATTTACTTTCATTGGTTTAAAGTTCTAATTTTATTGACTATGTCACAAGTAGCTGTGTGAGAGGTAATGTTCACATGTATGCAGACACAATCAGAAAAAATTAATCATTCATTGTGCTGCACATAAAGGAGGTAAAGGATGAAAATGTACTTAAGGCGTTACTGGTTTGTGCACAAACAGTAATGAAAGGTTGTTCCATGCCTTAGCAGCACACACGACATGCTAGAGCAGAACTGCATTTTTATGTTAGAGCCATAAATGGTCACTGTAATACCAGTAAGAGGGAGCTGGGAGACACAGGCACAGAGAAGAACTATGTGTTTCACCCTTCCCCACCATACACAAAATTTAGCTCAAACAAGTTCATACTGACACCACCTCCACTGTGAGCACAGCCAGAAGTAGGTTCTTCCTGCCAGACTTAAAAGCAACCTCTGGGTGGAAAACTGGGTACAGAAACCCACAAAATTAATTCTGTGGGTCGGTATACCTTGTGTTGACATCAGCTGCTGTCATAATGTTATGGCTTCTGTTACACATAGACTAACTACACACTGCAACACATTACACTTGCAATCCATATTGAGTCTTATGTTGCTTGGATTTTGGAACAAGCCTGTTAGATGTTGCCTGTGTGTTTCCCCCCATGCATCATAGACTCTCATGCATAAATCACTCAAATCCAGCTCTATAACTGGAAAAAAACCCCTAACTCACTGTAAATTTTTATGTGTAGCAAACAGATGTTTTTCTTTGTTCTTATAAATCACTAAGGTAAAGGATAAAGGGAGTATTTTTTAATGTATAAAATAGTACATTTTCATACTACTTCTGCAGGGTCTTTGAAATTACGTTTTTCTTAAGGTCGGGGGACCAAAACAACACAGAAATCAGAGAGAGGAATGGGATTATGATTTAAGAAATGAACACACATTAACTCAGTTTAAATAATAAAAAAACCCAAACCAAACCAAACAAAACTGCAAAATATTTGTCCAAGAAAGATGACTGTAATTTGTAAAGGATTTGAGCTAAAATTCAATTAGGCTCATTTTGGGAAGAATAAAAACAATGGGCAGAGAGAGTGTTATCTGAAAATGAAGTCCCAAGCACATTAGGGGACAGAGTCTTCTGTTTCATGAAGGTTCTGCAGACGTGCTTTCTATCGGGACTGTTGTATGGTTAGCTTTACCATCAAACAAAATGGATATGGTCAGAAATCACTCAGTTTAATGAAAGTTGCATAGAGCACTGTCTGCTAGGTTACAAGCAAACCCAGCTTATGGTCTCTGGGAATATACTGTGCTACATCAACATTTCCATTTTATTTTTCCACAAGAGAAATTGCTCCTTGGCTGGGTGTTGTTTGGTTTTGCATTGAAGTGGGTCAGTACAAAGAAGCTTTGCACTGACAGAGGAACAGATGTATGATGCAGTGCAGGCTGTGGAAACAGAGGGTTAAATGCTGCCTTGCAGTAGTTCAGGTTTAAATCTGGCGCAGGCTAGTGCCCAAAGAAGCAGACACAGCCATCGCCTCCTGCAGCACCTTCTCTGTCTTTCCTCATTCCAGGGCTGTCATTCCTGCAGACACACAGCAGACTTCTTCAGCAAACCACATCTCATCGTGAACAACCTTCTCCCTGTCTCTCCCCCCACCCCGCCCGCCTTCTCCCCAACCCCTTAGTTTTCATCTTGCACCACTTTAATCAGTTCTTGCTGAGGCCACATGAACATAAAGACAAGAGTAGAAATGACCTTTTCAGACGCAGCATAAACATATGCCAGATTAAACCAACTGTGGAATTTAAGTCAATTACTCAGACACTTTCCAATTATTTGTAATGGCTTAATAAATACATAATCCTCAAAGAAAAGAGACTATAGCTGGGCCTGTCATACGATAGTAAGTAGAAGCCTGCCAAGTAAAATTCTTATTTATATGTCTTTTGAAAATCAGGATTCTTATTAATTTCAAAAAGAAAATTACATTGAATTTCAGAAAAAGAGAACCCTGGTTACAGAACCTGCTACCAGGCAATTTACAAACCAGCCTTTTTCTGTGCATTTACCATTGGAAAAATACAGCGCATATGTGTGTGTTCTATTACTGCCTGTGTTGATGGGTTTCTTTTTCTACTGCCTTCTGACAGCTTATATTGTATATAGTACAGGGTATTTATAAAGTAACAAACCCAAACACTATCAATATTATGACAATAAATGGGAACCTGCCAAATCAAGACAAAACTCAGCAATTAGATCCAAGTGAACCTGGTAAACCATACCAAACTGAAAGAGAAAATACAAAGGAGATGCAGTCAGTAGAGGAAACCATACCAAACACTTCTAATTTAATCCTACTCTTACTTTTGTCCAGCACCTTTATATAAGAATAGAAAGACTTCTACCCGGTTTGCTAAGTAGTAACTTCTTTAGACCAGATACAGTTTTGAATTTGTAGAAGGTCTTGCAGAGACCTGTGGGCAGTGCAATATTTCCCCCTGGAGAGACAGGATCGTGAGCTAACCTGGAGTTTACTTTAACTCAAACTAAATTATACACATAGTAAAATAAAGAGAAAATATTCAACCCCTCTGAGAAGAACATTTATACAAATTCTGGTCAGGAAGACATTCCCTGCTACCTCAAGTTCCTGCTTCAGTGTATCAGAGGCAAAGTGAACTCTTGGGGAAAAACTCCTCATCAAACTCACTCTGAACACACCAGAGTACCAAAGCCCTCAAACCACCCCAGGGAAAAACTCATCCCTTTCCAAAACATCATATCAACTACATCAAGACACAAGTAGTTACCAGCAGTTTGAGAGAAGAACCAAGAAAAAAACCACCACTAACAAGTCCATACTTTTAGTGGATAGAGAGAAAAGAAGTCACAGTGCCCAGCACTAAATTGCAAGAATACATAAGGATTCCCTTGGGAGCTGCAGCTAGTAGGCTCTTCCATGTTTAAAGATCCAGAAAATGTAGCAAAAAAGAGAGGTGGAAAAGAAAGGGTCAGTGGTAATCTGTCAAAGGGAAGATTCCCTTCTTAATAAGCACTGTAATGTTTGGTTGTGGAGAGAGTTTGGTATACTATAACCATGAAAAACTACAAAACCTGCTTGTTTTATCTGGCGTTGTGCTTGTCTGCTGTCTCATAGGAGACATAGTTTGAGTAATATCAAATTCACTAGAGCTGCTTCAAAATATCTATTTCAGAGTTCTTTATGTAATTTAAAATAATATTGCACACATACAAACTTTTTGGATCCAGATTTCTACACTGCACACTTGCAGCTCATGTAAATATTCCTAGACTAACTTTAAACTTGTTTAGCTCTCTTTTTGCAGAAAACAGATGAACTTGGATTACTCACATAAGAGTCTACTCAGATTTTTTCAAATGGTTTTCATTAACTGTCCAAAGTCCTACAATGGCATCGCTGAAATGCTGACATCACTTGTGCTATCCTGAGAAAAAGTCATCTATTACTGTCCACTTTAAAGGATTACCTAAACTGGCCTTGCTTGCTAGAGTGCTCAAGGGAAGCCTGCAACCATCACTTTCATCCACAGTTATGAAAAAGCATATTTGTAACACAGTAAATCAAGGAGATGTTTGCTGTGTTGTGTTTTGGTTTGTTTTTTTCTTTTCCTGCAGGATTTATAGTTACCATTCTCAGTAATGTAATCGAATTGAAGTCACTCACTTTTTTAAAGGCTATGTCTTTGTAGAATCTGATCTTATATAATATAAAGCCCCTCAAATTAGATTACCAAAATAATATAGGTGGACAGGTAATTAGCCTTCATGGAATGTACTGAGAAATTCCTGAAATTTTCAAGAACTTATAGCTGTCTTTCCTGCAACATCTTTGCTTGCACGTAGGGATCATAGGCACAATGTATTCACCATGTGCATATTTTTTCCTCAAGTTCTATACTCAGGAAGTATCTGTTCTAAGGACACTGGTTACTGGTCTACTTTTTGATACAGACTGTAGTGGGAAGCAGTTGAATGAGTAACTATGATAGTGTAGTTCCTGCTAAGCAAAAGGAAAGCAGTACTGGCTTATGTTCACAGAATGTACAGAGATCTAGACTGCAAAGCCCAGACCTCAGGCCAAATTGTCCTCTCATTTACATGTGCACAGCCTCTGTGACACTCAGCCACTGAGGGACTCACTCCAGCAGTTGTGGAAGGGTAAATCTATCCATTATTTAAACTAGAAATGAACAAACCTCAGCAGGTTACTAGTAGCCTTGTATTTTATATATTGCAAGCTAAAATTCTGGGTTGTAATAATTAACCTTCAGTGGAGAAACTGTTGGTTATGAAAATACAGGTATTTTTAAAAAATGTTAGAGAGGTAGTTGTCTAGTAGTGAGAGGTTGCATGGGTGGCCTAACAGAATTTGAGTCATTACTTCATGACTTGGCCCTAAAAGCCAGTAAGAGTTCCTCTTCAAATATAATTCTCAGAATTATATGAAAAGACAACGTAAACAGTTGCTGGCAGGAATATATATGAGCAACAATAGCACAAGTATTAGCATATACACAAGCTGTCCATTTCTTTCCTTTGAGCACTATCCTTCTCAATCACTTTCAGATAATCTAGACCTTTATTAGAAGTGTTCAAGGGTTTTGTTTTTCTAAACTGCTAACCTCATAGGCAGCAAACCATTTACATTTTAAAGAGAGAGCTCTACTAGGTGAAGGCTCTGTTTGCATATTTGCATGTACATTCATGAGTTTGTTTAAAGCATTTTTTTTTCAGTTAGAAAACCCATGATATGCAGAACTAATTTGAAGCTTTGACTTTGTACAAGGCTATCGGTTTTTAAGAACTCTCTTGGGTTTGGAGGTGCCGCATCCTTTACCTGACTTAGTCATTGCATCAAAAGTGGGGTTTTTTCTCTTTGTATCCCTTCATGGTTAAAGATGGTGATGCTTTTTATTTAGAGGGGCTGAGCATATTATTATCTATTCCATACCTTAGGAAACCATTCTTTACTATTTGCATGTCACAGTGTGCGTCTGACTCATTATTTCAATGGCACACACATGAAGGAAGAAGCACTAAACACTGTAAATGCTACTCTCTGTAAAGGGGTGCAATGACTGCAACTGCACTGAAAGCCCCTTTTGATGGAAAGAATGGCAGTGAGAATGTGCTGTGTTACGACAGTACAGGATGCATTTTGATCTCACTAGAGAGAAACATATTTTAAAATGGATGACTAGAAAGACTGTAAAAAAGGCAAAGCACCTGCCTAGAGAAGCAAATAAAAACACTCCTATTGATTTAATTAAAATTGAAGTGGACCCTCTTTACTCATTATTAATTGGTAGGAGACACTCTGGTTTGCATCGAATACTGCTGCAAACCACAAGTATTTTCAGTGGGATCTCTACAGCTCTATTTATGATGTGCAGTAATCCGCTTCATGAGCATTAAGGTGTCAGAACCATCTTGATCATTTCATCAAAGGCAGTGTGCATTTGGGGGCATTTACAGAAGCTCTGGAACAGAGAATTTTTCTTATTATTTTGATCCTGGTGACAGAAATTTAGGACTTCTACTTCTTACAACTTTGCAAACACTAATTACTAAAAAACCTTTTCATCCTCCCTCAAAGAAGCAGACAAGAACTCTTTGTTACATAGGAAGGAAGTGAAAACAGAGGAAAAGAGGGACATAATTTTTTACTTGCATAAGGTAGTTAAAAGTACACTGTTCTTAACAATGTAGACAAATTGTTGAGAACTTGGTATTTCCATTGTAATCTATACGAATTACAGAAAATAAGCACCTACAGGTTAGATGCATTAACCTGAAATATACAGTCACATTGCTGTGGCAGAGCTGACTATAAGCCACTATCCTTGTGGTCATTCCGTTTCTCTCACCAGAGGTTTTGTGGACTGCTCTCATGACAATGGTGCTAATCTAGAACTGCTGAAACCACCACTTGTGAAAGATTTGAGATTTTTCCTAGAATGAAGGTGAATGGTTATTCTGAATCCAAGAGAGAAGTCCTGAACAATAAAAATATACAAAATGCTTGAGTTCTTCTGAAAGAGGCTATGACACACTATCAATAGCTATTTTTGCATTACATTCTGCAGTTTCTGGGCAAGTCTATGCTCTTAGGTCTACCCTGACAATCATGATGCCATTTTTCTTCTTGTACAAGACCACACAGTAGTCAAGGCAGATTATAAGTGGGTCTGATAAGACTGTATTAGAAACTGCAAATTGTGCAAATCACCTTGCAAATAGGACAAGTACTATTTTAATAAATAACGTGGTATCAAAGAAGTTGAATTTCTTAGTGTTTGTTGTAATGGACAGTGCTTTAAAGGGATAACTTTTCCAAATAAGCCTGATGATTACATTAGGGAAGAACTATTGATTCAGCAAACATTTTACTAGCAATTTCTGAAAGTGGTGGAGCTAAATCTTTCTCATGTCTGGCTATACCACATCTTTCATGACACCCAGGTACCAGCTGATAACTCAGTGGTTTTTACAGACCCTCCTTAAGTACTGTGATATAGTGAGGCAAGAAGCAATTCTCTTATCAGCCTGTGTTTGATGCCCAATGAAAGCCTACTTCCCATCTACCTCTAGAATTCTGCAGCTTTTGTTTTCTCCAGCTATGGATAAGAATTTTCAGGCTTTTGAGATCAGGCTCAAACAGCACACTGAAAGTCTGAGACAGATGAAAAACTGGAGACTGCACTGGAAAAATTTTTAATGTGTAACCAAGCCACATGGTACAGTTCCAGACCAGAGGATAGGGTAGTACACAATATGCTGTGTTATCTTTGCAGGTGATGTTTGACAAGATAATAAGCAGTGCCCAGAGAATAAAAACAAGTGGAAAGATATGCCTCTGTGTGTGTGTGTGTGTGTGTGTGTGTGTGTGTGTGTGTGTGTGTGTTTGCACGCATGAGCGAGTGTCTACGGAAACATGTTTTATATTTATATATCTCCTACTATGTTACTAAAGTTGCCTCAGGTGTTTGGCTTATTTACTTCTTTTTTCTTCTATTATGTCTAAATCCCTGCATCCACTATGCTATTTTCTGTCCGAAAGTAATCCATCTGATTTATTTTTTTTTTAATGAGCAGTGTTTTCAATATGAATTCATCCATCAGTACTGTTTTCCATGGGCAGGTTTCTAAAACAGTTGTTCCTGGAAACCCACCAGAGCTATAATTAATATACAAGAGATGCCCCAGGATACTGTCTTATTTTTCTGCACTGAAAGTAAGACTTTTTTTTTTTTTTGGAGATGCTCATGCATTGGGGATCAGAATAGAATGTGGGAATAATAGGAGAGACTTCAGAGATTAATTTGGGCCAGATAAATCTGGATACATAGGAAATCTGAACCAAAAACATGAAAAGGATTTGTTAAAGTTGCTTTTGGAATATTGTGAAAAAAATGTACACTGACTTTATTATTTGGTAAACCATTCTATGTTATTCGCTAAGAAAATGTGCTGGTATGTGGTTATGGGATATTTCTCACTTTATCTAAAATTTAAAATAATATTTTTTAAATTACATTTTTAAAATTACAGACAGAAATGATGAGAAATAAGATAATATTGCAAAAGTTGTTTCTGGAAAATTATGCTTGTGCTTACTCAGGAATGACTGGGTTGACAGTATTTTCACGATCCAGTAACAAATCTCTGATAGTAGAGCGTAGCTGTTATTTTAGGTAAAGATGCTGAAATACTTCACTAAGCAGTTACAGACAAATAAGCTTTAAGGTTAAAATATTTCTATTTGGACTTATTTCTTTAAAATATCTTCAAACTTAAAAGAATAACATTCAAAATCTGATTCCCAAAGGCATATTTCTTTATCAGTTTAAATGCCTATTTAAAATTAAAATAACATCACCAGTGACTTTGATTAGTATCCTACTAAGTTTCTGACCTAAGTTATCTTTTGAGAATGAGTTAAACAAGCAGACAATTCATATAGTTTCATAACTACTGGAACATGAATATAAATTCTTAGCAAATCCACAGCCTCTGACAACCTCTTTGCATGATATCATACATTAAATGACAGGAAGAAGCAAAGATTCAATAAGCAGGAATTATTACATATTTTTTTTTCAAATTACCTGCACACACACATAGCATTCCTACTCATGTGGGATTGCAGGATGGAGATAAATACATGTGTGTGTATCTGTATCTAAGTACCTATGTCTATAGCTCTCTATGTACATCTCCCCCGCACACCTCCCACACCCCTTTACCTGGTTACCCGGAGAGGTTGTGAAGTCTCCATCTGTGGTGATATTTAAAACCTAAGGGGACATGTGCTTCAAAGCTGTGTCTAGCTGAACCTGCTTGATTAGAGGACTTCAACATGCACTAGTCCGTGATATAGGTTTAAATGGATAGCTTGTATGAATCAACATACCAAATTACTCAGTCTTGATCTCATAATGTCTCTTTGTAAAACAGGTTTCTGTATGCCATACACCTAATAATTCTCACTGTTTGTTTCTGAACTCTATTTCTTCATCCTTTTCAGGATCGAATCTGAAGAGAGTGTTCCATTGATTTCCAATGTGATACTTGTGTGCTTTATATCCTGTTCATTATTTATCCTACCAAGTCTGCTTTCTTTAATTGCTGCTGCGAAATGCAGGTTTTTTTCAGCTTGAGCTGTTTGCAATGATAATCACGAATTATTCATTCTGCGAATCTTTACATGGAGCTACCTTAAAGCAATTTACATGGAAAGATGTCTTAAATGGAAGCTTTGCCAATTTGTAGGTTTCAAACTAGAAGTGAAAAGAAATGGAATGATTTGCCATCCATTAGTAGCACAACTTTAGAACGTGTCCGGATCTTTTCTTTTAAACTGAATGTTTGCTTTTCTTTATTACCACCTCCATCAAAAATCAGGACAAATCTTAGAAACATTTAGTTCAAGTATGACTTCTTTTATAACATACTTTAGTCTGATGCTCTTGTCCTCAAACAGGCAGAAGTCTGTGGATATCAGTTATCACAAAGTCTAGAACTGGCGGATTTGAGTGTCTACTTACAAGTCAAGGACAGGAGGGATTCTGGTTAAACAAAACTTTGATGCCAAGCAAAGCTGTAATTGCACAACTGAAGAATGCTTCTTGGTATCTCAAAGGTGACATTCTTGACACCACTGAAAGTGCCAAGGAAACTTTCTCATACTGAATGAGGGCAACATGACCCTAGAGTGCAGTGAAATTGTACAGGAGGCTATTACAGTATAACATTCAGCTTTGAGCTCTTCCATTCTTTCCCCATTTGTACAAGGGTTGCTTTGGAAATATAATAGAGGCCTTTTCTGCCAATGCTAAAATAGCTACTCAGGGCCTGTATAGACGATTAATCACCTCTGGAACTATACCAGGTATGTAGAATATATGCAAATTGATGCTAAATAGAGTATAAGCTTTTCTGTGTATACATTTGCTCTAATGGTGAAATCATGGAATCTTATAATATCATATATTCTGCAGAAGCCTTGTTGCCAAGTGCAAAATAGTCACTAACAGCAGCAAAAGTAACCTCTCTGACAAGACAGAACTCCACTGTAAATCCTAAAGTCTGCATCTATGCTGGTAAAAAGATATACTTCTTTTACTAAGCCATTTCTAACATGAGTAAAGTGGTTTGAACACCTTCTGCAAAACAATAAAACTTAATTAATTTTTGTTGAGATTTGCTGAAGGGTTGAAATAAAAATTACAGTGTTGACCATCTTACTCAGAACCTAATCTCCAGCTAGCAAGGATGTTATGGTTGCTAAAAGTTTACAGAAGTTTAGAGTGATTGAACAATATCTTAGAACATTCTATTGAGGGTTATTAAACAGACAGTTATAGTATCTGGCTTAAGTACAAATTTCTGAAGGCTGCAGAGTATTTCCAAGAAATATCACTGCTTACTTTTCCCGATCTTATAATTTCATATCTTCTATTGATCATTCAGCTCAATAGACCTCTGGTGTGATCAATACTTCTATTAGGAAAAAGGTATCAAGAAAATCATAGAATCATAGAATGGTCTGGGCTGGAAGGGACCCCAAGGATCATAGAGTTCCAACCCCCTGCCACAGGCAGGGCCACCCACCTACAGACCTGGATCTACACAAGGTTTCCCAGGGCCCCATCCAACCTGGCCTTGAACACTTCCAGGGACGGGGCATCCACCACTTCTCTGGGCAGCCTGTTCCAGCACCTTACCACTCTCTCTGTAAAGAACTTCCCCCTAATATCTAATCTAAATCTTCCCTCTTTTACCTTCCATCCATTCCCCCTTGTTCTGCCATTATCTACCTTTTTAAAAAGTTGATTCCTCTCCTGTTTGTATGCTCCCTTGTTTTATTCTTCAAACAAAAAATAAGAGCATTATAAGTGGAAATTTCAGGGTATCTCAAGGTAGGACTGTTCCAAGCAGAGACGGAGAGAATAAGACCTGAACTTACTAACACAGTGACTTTTCTGGGCTAATTAGTTGTCTTCTGCTGTGAAGTAAAGCAATAACATCAATACTAGCTTTTAGGAATACCTACATTTTATAATATTGGTAGAGCTATTTTTTAGTGGAAAACTTAGATTAGCCACCTGATCCAGTTCATACTATTTTACTATTTAAAAACGTCATCAAAGTATTTAGACAATTAAGGCCTAAACTTGTACCTAGCAAATTAGTTAAAATGACACTTAACAAGAAGGAAGAATAACGTGCCTGGGATATCACAAAGTAGAGTAAAACCAATATGGTTTCTGCTAAGGAAACTCTTGTTTAATAATTTTATGGATTTTGTTTTGGGGCTTTTTTTTTGTTCTTAGAACAGGTCTATAACAGGATAGATGAAAGAAAACTGGCTCACATAATTTAATAAAACTACTGAAGAGCCTTTGGCATGGAGCTGGCTGCCTAGAAAGCAGTTTTGCAGAATAAGACCTGAAGGTTCTGGTGGACAGCAAGCTGGAGAGGAGTAAGCAGTGCTCCTTCATATAGAAGAGGACAGCCAAGAGGTAGAGGAAAAAGATTCTTCCCCCTCTGCTTGGCATTTGTGAGACTGGCTTGGTGGGCAAGATAAAAGGTAAGGTAAACAATGTTGTTTACTTTGACTTCAGTGAGAGAAATAGGTGAGACAAGGGCTTCAAAAATGCACAAGTGTCTTGATTGATGGCTGGATCACAAGGCAGCAAGGACTGTGATTAGTAGTACAAAACTGACACATGACTGCTAGTGCTGCCATCATGGAACAACACTGGGTAATGTTACTAATGATCCTTAGCAAAATTGTGGGTAACACCAAGAAACACAAAGGTGAATGCTTTGGAGAGCAGGGCTGCCATTCAAAAAAGCCTCCACAAACAGGAGAATCAGGCTAACAGAAACCCCAAAAAATTTAACAAAGAAGGCAAGAGCAGTGTCCTGCACCTCAGATGGAGCAATGCCATGCAGTAGTGTGGGCTTGGGACAGACTTGGTGGGGATCAGTCTTGCAGAAAAACACCTTTGGTGGAAAAGCGTCTGATCACAAGTTAGCAGGGCACCTCTATGATGACAGAGGATAGCCACACAACAGATGACTCTAGGCTGTAATCAGAAACTCAAGGGAGCTAATTTCCCCACTTTCTTTGTCCCCTGTAAGACCTTGTTGGGAGGATCATGTCCATCTTAAGCTCCCCACTCAGTGCATGCAAGGCAGTGACTTCCTGGAGTAAGCCTCCAGGATGAAGAGAACTTGCCTCTGGCTATATCTGATCCCTGTACGCTTGCCCCTTGGAGGGCATCTGCACTGCTCTTGCAGGTGGATTGGGATTGCATGTGCATGAGAACAGGCAACACCTGCCAAGATAGGGCTGGGGGAATCAGTCTGGAGAAGCACACCAGAGTAGCACCAATTGTTATTTCTGTCTGGGGCTCATCCCTGACCTGTGCTAAACTCTGCCCCATTCCTAGGAACTGCTTGGAAGAGTGCACGTTTTCCGCAGACACAGTGGATTGCATGCTGGTGCTCAGATGTAGTCTAGTACTGCTTTAATTTTTAGTATAGGTGAGATCATTCAGAATGTCTCCCTTTAGGTAAAGCCTGAAGAAAACTTTAGCGAGGACGTGTTGCCAAGTACTGAACTTGTACAAATGGATTTTTTTTTCCTAGAAGTGAAGCCTGACTAAATCTTGTTTATCTTAATACTCTTTCTAGGACTACGCTTGTGCCAGCTTCAAAAGCTCATCTTCCAAAGCACGGAGTAGCCTCCCTTCCTCAAAGAAACAAGGCCTGAAATTGACAGAACTGCGTTGTTGTATATTTCACAATTGACAAATTAGTTCCAATAGAATAATTTTTAAAACCCCAAAAGCAATCTGATGCAATCGTGACAAATTTTCATTTCACACAGTTACTATGCACATTATAAGCAATCCGGAAGTTAAATGGTGGAAAGGGTTTGCTGTGGTTTTTTTCAGTGGTAATACTAACTGCCTAACTTATTCTGTGGACACAGTATTATTCCTAGCAGTGGAAAAACCTCCACGTAAAACTCACCAGATATAACATGATTTTAGAAAGCTTAGCTTGAGCTGCATATTATCTACAAAATACTGTTGGAAACTTGCTAAATAAGCTGAACTTGAGTGAATTAATTATTTTAATATCATAAGACAAAATACAAACACACAAACAAACTGAAAAGGGATTTATACTGCATGTGAGGGATTTGACCAAAGAAAGAGAAGGAAAAGCTGACATGTTTTTACTAATCACGGAGGAATTGGACTTAACTAACTCATATAGAGAATTTACAATTTTCAGTGAGTGACTTTCAAGTCACTTGGCTGAATCTTCCTGGATTTTGCGCTTGAAATGTTTTACTTACAGTCCACTGAGGTGTGAAAGTACAGTAAGTTCTTACTGTGGGAGGAAAGGTACATTTCTTAAGAGTACAGCTGAACTAAAAATACATTACTATTTCTCCCACATGAAATATGCTACTCCATACGGGGCTGAATTTATTTCTAGGTACTAAGGCCCTATCAATGTTCCTTCTTATCAGCTGGGGAAAGCCTTTATCACAAATATAGTTTATAAAAGAAACCACAAAAACTTTGATGTCCTACTGTTAGAAACATTTTAGGGAACAATTTTGTGTAAGTCTTAATACACAATCTAAAATAAATAAATAATAAACAAGGATGCCTTTTTTATATTTGCTTTCTCCAACTTGAAGCTCACTTTGAGGACTGATCATCTGAGGCATGGCTTCATAATTATGATTATTTATGTTTCTGTGGAATTTCTTTTCAGGACCTCAGCAATTTTAGGGAAATAATACTGCGCCTAGAAAATACCCGTACCAAATAATCTGCCTTTGTTTAAGTCAATGAAAGATTTCATGGCTTGTTGACAAATCCATGATGCTGTAATTCAGATCATTTCAGAATTTTCTATTTTTAGTAAGGAAAACAATACAGGGGTTTATGTCAAATTATGAAAACTGGCAAAAACTGAAACTTCATGTTTTCTGTTCCACATTTGAAATTGGATTTTGAATGGGAAATATTTGAATCTGTTTAAGCAATAGAAATAGGTAAGCTTATATGTATTTTTGAAGAATTAGCTACAGTGCACACCAAATCCTTTTCCATGTAGTCTTGCCAGCAGCAGGGCATCTGGTTCAATGAACTGATTTTGAAAGGCAAAGTATATTTTGCTGAGTAAAGATAATGTTTCTGTGACTTCAGATAAGAGACACGGTGGAAACTAACACAATTCCTTGTTGTCTCTATTAGAGCTGAAAGAACTTGGAGGAAGACCAGATAGAGACCAAAGCTGGCTATCTGAGTGGCTTTATGTGTTTATATGGGGTTTTTTAGAGTGTCTGAAGCTGGTCTCAACAGATATGTTAAGAGGCCAACACTTCACATTTATCACCCTTCTTTTAGTTGCTTGCAACTTGATTATATTGTATCTCCTTAATGTCAATGTTTCAAGTTTGGTCTTTATCTGTTGTTCTTACCCCACCAAAGTTTGATTGAAAACTATTTGGGTTTTCCTGGGGCTAGGGGCAAGAAAATGCTGTTCTGGAAATTTCAGGAATGCCAGTCTTTTTAAAAATAAATCCTCAATTTTACTATATTGGTGATACTCGGTGTGCTTCAGTTCCTCCGTGACTTGCAGGCAGTGTGTGCTCAAGACCAAGCCTTTTAAATTTTGGGGCTACAATATAGTTCAGTCATCAGGCAGAAAGTGCGAAGTCTGAAACATAGGAAGTCTTGCACTCAGTCAGGGTCTGTGGACATCCCTACAGAAGCTCACCTAGTTTTGATGAAAACAGAAAAAAACCCATTCTTGTTGGTGAATACACAGTAGAATCTGAACAGCACTGTGGATTTACTGGAAATACCTAAAAACAGGCCAGGATGCACACACAAGCATTGCAGTCTAAAGACTGCAATTATCTTTGTTCCTTGAGCATGTAATACACAAATCATATGCAGTTTCAAGTGTAGGACAAGACCTAAAAGACTCAGGCAGAACCTCCAGCACTCTGCAGCTGTTAGAAGGAGATGTGCTGGAACTTGTTGGCCATAAACCCTGGGAGGGTTAAACAGTAGTGGAAACTTACTGATAAGAAGTGAAAAATTACTGGGGGTGAGACATGCAGGCAACAGACAGAGAAGTAGGAAGTAGTTTGCCTTGAAAGGAGGGACAAGACAAGCTCTAAGAAACAAAACCAGAATGTGTGCAAAGGTTGTGTTACTAGGCTTAAGCTGCTTTTTACTGACAATGTTTGTAAGTGTTTCTAACCAATCAGCAAATGATGAATGTAAAATGGCTTTTATGCACCAATGAAACTAAAGCACGTACAGGCTTTGCAGAGCATATAAACTTGTGATTTGATACAATAGATTGACATTTTGCTTGCATCAAGCTGTGTCCCGTCTCTCAATTGCAGCATTCAAGCAATAGGATTCTTCTTCTTTCTCCAAGTTTTCTGCAACAACATCCCATTGAGATTAGGAAACAAAGATTTCAAGGGCGGGAACCTTATCTTTTTTACTTTTTGAAAGCACTCAAAATGCCTTTTCAAAGCATTGTATGATCCCCATTAATAAGCAAAGACTTGGCATCTTGCCACAGTACACAGGTAAGTAGCATGCATATTCTGGGTAGATGCAAAGGAGCACTGAGGCAGATGTACTGGGTCTGCTTGCTCTACTACCTGTGGATAGAGCTACTCTTGCATTCTAGCTGGAATGAACTTTGAAACCTACAGATGCATCAACAAGCGGTATATACATTAATCATAAACAAATAGTCATTGGGAATCTGTATTCACAACTCCGGTATCCCCACTGGCACATACTCTCTGTAAATGAGAAATAAAATCCAAGAAAACCCTTTCAAACCGTGAAAGGGTTTCGTATGCTTTCCAGGCTGCCTGCCTCAAAAATAGTGTGACCACACAACCAAAAAGAATTTCAAGCAGCTGCCAATCAGAATATTAAGAGAAAAGTGAGTAGACACTACTTAGCAATAGCGAGTACTGGATGAGCAGAGAATGTTCTATTATCACCACTAAGTTTTTATTCTGGGTATTCTTTTTTTCAGTCAATAGTCTCATTCCAGTTCTCTCATTCAAGGTCTCTTGTCCTCAGCTGATGCCACTTACTCTTCATTGTCCTTTTTCCTCTGGTCTTAGCTGAAAGCGAAAAAAACCCAAGCAATTTGCAGACTTGCAGAACAACATATTTTTCACTCTCTTATGAATGAAAACAGTCAGTTCAAGTTTATGAAAGGTGAAGTGTCTCAAGCCAGTGATGTCCCAACCCAGCTAAAACTTGCTGGTAGTACATAACAAAAATGATGACATAAATAACCATAATAGAATGGTAGCATGACCATATATTTAAATATTTCTTTTGAAGAATACAGAAGAATACATAGAGATAGAGAAATTCACGGAAATATCTTTCATAGGAAGAACTTGTACAGCAAACCCCATATATTATCATGTCATTACATTCCTTAGTGCTCTGCTTTGGTATAGGTCTACTGCATTAATTTACCACCATCAAGAATCAGACCTGTCCATCCCTTATTTCCACGTGGTTTCATCTCACAGCCCCAAATTTCAGATTTCACGTCTAATTCTTTCACTCTATTTAAACTTCTTTTTTCACCTGTTGTGAGTCACTTCCCTAAGATGTATTTCGCATATTATTTTTGGTGACATTAAAAGAAAATAGACATTGATTTTTTTGAGTATTCACAACATTTTTTCCTTAGCTGACACTTTGTAAGGTTTGTATAAATAAATGTCAGACTCACTGGAAAAAAAAAGGATTCACAAAGTTTTGGGTTTTTGTTATTTTGACTTCAATTGAAAAAGCTCTGACAAATTGCCTTCGTTTTAGCAGAAGGTATGGCTGTCTCTTGTCAGGGTAGTGCTCTGAGGCCCTACGGAAATGTACTGGTTTAGAACAAAAACTTCCACAGAACACAAACATAAAGGAAACCTAAATCTGTCTCAATATTGCAAGGTGACGACAAGCTAAGGAGAGGTAAATAAATAAACCATATTCAAATTTGCAGACTACCAACAATAACAAACACAGAACCATTTCTGTAACCAAGTCAGTTAGTACATTTGCATAAAACAAGTGATTAAATGTCTTCAACACAGGTGTGTGGTGATGGTGATTTAACTGAGTCACAGCCATATCATGATCTGGTGGCCTTTCAGCAACTGACTTCAGAATAAATTTGAACTACAATGTATTTTTTTCTATTTATACAAAAGTGTTATAGCATATACATACAGAAGATATGCTATGCAAGACACAAGCCATCATCTGTGTTGTTATACTATGACAATTTTTCTACTACTTTGTATTTAGGTCAGTGAGAACATATTTATATGCTTGTAATCAAAACCTCACTCATCAGCAGCGCTTCTCTTGTTCTAATGCTATTTTTTATAATGCAGTATCTACTGGAAGGAAGAAATTATTGTCATTTTTGGTCAGCAAATAGACAACAGCCATTTGGGCTTAAATCTATATTCAGGTATGCTGCTGTTGCTGAGAACAGAACTTGACCTTTTCAAAGTATATGTACGTGGTTTTCTTTGTCTGGTCTTAGTTTGAAACTGGGGGAGGGGGACAGGAACAATTGCCAAGAGGCCAGTACATTTTGGATATGTAGAGAAGGTATCCAGATTTGAGAATAATAAAATTAGGATGATGTTTAGATTATCAAAGAAATTGACTAAACCACATGCAGTAATTCTATATCAATTACTTCTTATGAAAGTATACTAGCATTTTGACAGTTTCAAGCAAATGTTTTGACAAAACAGAATTGTGTAGACCCTCATGTAGCTAGAACACGCCTTGAAGAAAACAATCAGACCTTAGAGTTTTTACAGGATGAATCCAAGAGATCTATAGTTGGCTTCATGCAAAATGGAGACATATAGAACAGAACAAAACCAAATGATTATCTACCTCACCTACTTATGGGCTGTTATATAATAAACTAATGAAGAGTCAACGTATTTTGGGGGTGGGATTGGGTCGGGGTTTTTTTTCATTAGTTTATTTTTGTTGCTTTTTACTTTTAATTACCTTGAAACTTAAATCCACTTCCTCAGAATATGAGAAATTTCCTTAGGTTAACCAGTTCTGGTGAGAAACAAATATTAAAGCAGAGAAAGATAATTTCCTTCTACTGACCAGGAGAAAATCTATTCAGGTGTCATGTTTCCAAACTGAGAAGAATTCAGATCATTCCTTTGGTTTCCCAGTTTGCTTTACATTGCCCTTTTATTATCTGTACTATATTAATCAGTGCAGTGTTTAATATATATGTAGTCATCTTCTTCCTGCTTAGCATACATAGTACCAGAAGAGCAGTACCTTAACATAGATCTTCCCTTCTGTCAGGCTCTAAGAGGGTAGTTCAAGCTTTTATATACAAAGCTACTAACTGATCATCAGTACATCATTTAACACACTAATTCAAATTCTGATGATAGATCAGATAATTAATATTTTAAATAAATGAGAAGTCTACTTTTACCATGACAGCAGCCCAGAGAACCTGTACACTTTTCTATCTAGGCCTTTAAGTACTCTAAACTTTCAGAAAGTATTTTAGAAATCAGAGGCAGAATTTAGGTTTACTGAAATACTGGAGGAACCTTAGAGGCAAGATTGTGTTTTGGATATATCTGATAGGAAAAAATCCAGCTGTTGAGAGGCCATCCAAGTGTTTTGCTGAAAACATTCATTGGTACATAGGCCACAAATATTCATATTTTTTTCTGCTTCTCTTTCTCTCAGAGACTGTTATTTCATCCTGTCAGTTTACACTTGAACTAGACTTCACAAGTGCTGATCTGAACTCACCTAATGACTTCACCAAAATTGTTTTGAGATAATTGATTGTATAAGTGACAGTGGACAGTGGTTTTGATATGGCAAACATTATCTGTAAAAGTACTTGAGACCCTTAGGTATAAAGTAGCTGTGTTTTATCTATGGAAAGCATTAATGAGGATAGGACAAGTATGATCATCATATAATTTCTTACAAGCCTGCTTTGCATGATAAGAAATTCTCTGGCAGAGCAGACCTGACATACAAACCTTGGACAAAATTCTGAGCATGTGGAGAAAAGTGCAACCAGTTCTGAATTCCCAGCACTTCATTGTGCAACCCTGTTTGTACTCTGTTTCCTCCGCCTCTGTGGGACAGGTGTCACAGCGGGATTATTTCACTGGAGTTGAAAGAGCTAAAAAACATTAATGTATCTTAAGATACATTGGGTCCTGATTTTTCCAGTTAACCTGTGAGTCACACAAAAAAACTACTATTTGGGTCCCCTGATAAATGCATTTTTGAACTTGCATATCCCTTCCAGAAAAGCTGCTAGGCTTAATTAATTAGTGATTATAAACTGCTCAGGGTCTTGAGATGAAGAGTACTGTATAATTCCTTGGATTCACTATTGTGTTTATTGATGACAACTATTTTCCTTCTCTCTTGTAGGAGAGAAAACACAAAATAATTATTCCAAACTTGAATTTTTGACTATAAAGATGGAGGATTTATTTGGTTGTTTTTCATTTCCTTCTATCTAACTTTGAGTTTAAACATTTATTTTTCTTCACTAAGGTTTTTATTTCTGTGAGGTCACACAGAGCAGTATTTCTTTAATCATCTGAGCTGTCTACTTGCGGTGGAAGTGAATACCCCAAAGTAAGCTGTCAGAAGTAGAGCTGGTATCATGCCTGATAACAGAGCTACCATTGTGGTTGAAAATGCAGACATGTCTCCACCACGAGTCTTTGAAGTATGACTGCACTCCAGCATTTCAACCAAACTGAGTTCAGGGGTGGATCCATATAAGAAGAAAACGAGTTGTAAGGTGGTTTCTATAAGCCAGAGTTCATAGTTCACTTATACCTAGGGGAAGTTAAATTTTGTTCATCACAAAAAGAACAAAAGATGTGAAACAAAACTCTAAAGGAAAAGAACAGTTTAAGCTATTAACTTATTTAAAATTAATATGATGATAACTTTTTAATAGTTATTGTCCATCTAAAATTTAACATTATATTACTTGACTTTAAGCTAATACCTCCAATCAAAGAAAAAAAAAAAAGAAACAACACAGGGATTCCACAACAAAGGGATTACTTACCTGAAAACAAGTACTGCTGCTAGTTAGTTTGTGTTGATCAAAATATTACATCACTGCTTTGTGACATTACACATTTTTCTGTGTATTAATGAACCGTAACCTTCTCTATGACATATTTGACTTCATTTGCCTGAAGGTTTCACATTAAAAATGCATTTTTTTCAAAGGTGTGGGGCGTGAACTGGCTACCTAATCTGAATATTGCTGTATACTGTGGATAGTAATATTGATACATTTTTGAAATGAATGGTCAAATTAATGAAAAAAAATCAAGCCAGGACTATTGTGTATAAAGGTACCAGCTTTAGCTCAAATATGAGCTGGAAATTGTTGAAGACTAGGAGAATATCAGCATGTAGTTTACCTAAGTTTATACTGCTCCCCAAGTGTCTTCAGTGCTGCCCAAGTCAGGCTGCTGGGTGACAGAACTTCAACTGGACTGGGTATCACCATTCTTCTGGCTTAATGGTTAATTAAAGCAAGGCCCATATAGGCACTTCCCTTGCTACAGGACAGAAGAAGTAAAGCCTAGGGTTCTGCATTTTCAGGAGATCTGTTCCAACAAACTTTTTAATACAGCACTTAAGCTACCTGAACTGCCTGTGCCTAGCTAAACCAAAACAGTTATTCCTAAAACAGTATCTCATCCCTCGCTACTTTATTTGTTTAAGGGGAATATGAGGTCAGGTTAATTTGCTGGGGTCCACCTTGCATAGCGGTGTGCAAATATGTTTTGTGAGGTACTGCACCATAGCTAGAATGTGGATGTAAAATAACAGTATTTCATTGTTAGTTCCCAGAGAAGATACACTTGAATTGTGGAAGAAGGAAGTGTAAAACCAATGTGCCATTTAATTGCTTTTATTTCCTCAAATGACTGACCAATGAAAAAGCAATTTTGTTTTAGGTATGAGTTTTAGAGAACTCCAACAGAAAGAAAATAAAATCATAGGCCCTTATTTTTTTCTCCTTCTGGCTTTGTATTGCTTTGGGACTACTAAGTCTTGGAGCACTCAAATTGTCAAAGTGATTGTTGAAATGCAACTTTTTACATCCCCTAAAGTAGTTGTAAATCAAAGCTGTCCCATAATCCACAGTACAATTATTTTTAATAATTATATGGCATTTTTAACCCCATGATGATTCACTTCCATCAGCACTGAGATGCAACCATCTGTCAATCTCAGGCTAAATTGGAAAAACAGCAACTCCAGCTATCACAGAGACAAATACATTGGCTAAGACTGACTGAGGCAAATTCCCTCATGAGAGCAACTGTCACATTGTTTTAATCTACTGAGAATGTTGTTTTTCCAGTATCTTGGCCCCCAGAATCTTTTCTTTCCTTATGCCATAGGATTATCTCATACAATCTGTGTTATTTTTCTACAACGGATAAAGTTATGAACAGAATTTTCTTGAGACAGTGCGATAGTTTTCTTCCAAGCCACTAGGTCACAGTCAAACCATGCTGTGACCTACTGGCAAAAGAAAGTCTTGGAGACATGTTGTCTCTATCAAAGCATATTCCTTCCAATGCCTTACTCTTTGGAATTTGTGAAGTCATAGAAGAAACACATTTCATCAACTTTGATTCTCTGAACTTGAGAGAATGGGTCCTCCTAGCTGTACATGGCAGTAGGAGTGTACTCAATGTGCATCTCCTGATACTTTCTACTACTGGATCTTTCTGATCTTCTCTATTTGAAGATCTACCTTGTGCAGATGCAGGAACGGAAAACTATGTCTCATCCCTGTCGCTTCTCTCCTCTTTGGGATAAACAGAGTCAAACGGAACAACACCAGACCAAACCTCTCATTTTTCTAAGATCAATTAAATGATGTAATTACAGATAGAGACCAAGCAATTACAATACTTGGGATAGACATGTCAAGCAGCTCATTCATTTTATCCTTTGATGTGAAAAAACAGAGTTATTTTGAAAAACGAAATGTGATTAAAATGAAATGACACATGAGTGTGCCAGATTTGAATAGTCATGTGTTTCCACTTAGATATCCTCACTCAGCAAAATTGGTTTATAAATGCTGCACAACGGAAGACATTAGATCTGAAATTAGAGCTTTCAATGCTTTAAAAAAAATCTTCCAAAAGATATTGCAAACAGCAGGCAGTGAATTTACCTTGCTAAATCCAGCGTGTTTCAAGAATAATAGAACAAAGAATTGTTCATCAATCAAAGTTGGTGTTGAAGAAGGGTATTTCATTGTCTGGTATTTGTCATTCAGTATTTGTTGTGCTCCTGTTTAAGACACTTCAGTCTCCCTAAAATGAGCAGTAACAAAGCGTCAGATTTAGAGGTTTACACCATGCATAGCAATTAGTGGAAATACAATTTATAAATAACTCATATACATAACTTGCATGAAATTTGTAGCAAGTGCAGTAACAGAAAGTAATGCTTCTTTTTCTGCTTCATTTAAGAATTCATCAAATGTCAGATGTCAAAATTATTCATATATGATGGACTGCTGGAAAGGTGGTTGTGCCAAAACATATGGCTAGGTATCGTTTTAAATGTTGTCTATAATCAATATGCATGTAATGAGAACGTGTGAGATAGTGCAACTCCACTCCTGAATGGAGATAACTATACACTCTCTAGGCTTTTGATCTACTTTGGTGCATACATATTTGCACACACACCACTAAAGTAAAATTTGCTTTTCTGTCCTGACAGTGATAGGAGATCGTGTCAATTTAAGAAAGATTTTATAGTATGCAGAATGGTTGAAAAATTGCTTTGTGAAGAGGCCATCCATGTATTAGGAGATATTTGACACTACTGCTTGGGCATGACTTTCAAACTGAACCTTGTTTTTCTTGGTATTCAGCAACATAAGCTTGCTGGCATTCCTCAGCTGAGATTGGTGGACTCTGGATATGACTCTTTCCCCAGACAGAGGTGTCTGGGTGACAGATATTTATATGTTCTACTGAAGCTTCAGGGTTTTCTCTAGGTCAGGTCTTGTGACTTCTGTATCTCCCATACCATCTTGACATCTTCAGTAGTTAGTCTCCCACGTTCAGCCTTTGGTGCTGAGGGTGAGGACTGCCTGCAATGACCGCAGAGCCTGTAGCATCTCACCTTCTCCAAAGCTATTTGCAAGTCCTCTGTCTCATCACAACAGCTTCTCAGGTTGAAGAAATATTTTAACAGAGGAACAATTGTGTTTCTACTCATACAACATAGTGAGTGGTACCATGCTGACTCTTAAACTACTAGACCACTGTCTGCAAACAACTAAGGCTGCTTAGTATTGCAAACAATGTCCATTTACTATTTTAAATAACCTACTCACTGGTATGTCTTATAACATCTCCTTTGCCTCTCACTGTATGGTTCATTCTTTCAGAATAACTGGAAAACAAAATAACTAAGTTGAGAAACTTTCTCATTTTGAACTGGCATGAATTAATGCAATTTTTTAGTTTATATTTTCTGCTGACGTAAAGACTCACTTTTCAGTTTTTCTCAGCACTTACAGTCCCTCTCACCCTATTTTTTCCTAATACTCTTCGCATGTAATTGTGCTTCCTCCTTGAGATGGTTTGGTTTTCTAATAACATGCGTTTCTTAAAAAATACTAATACAGAGATTAACTCTTTGTGGTTAAGACCCCTATATCATCAGTAGCTGTGTACTTGCTCACTTTACCTAAGGTTGTGGGTTTTTCCTCAGTTCTCAACCATATTTTCAATCTGTTGTTTATGATTTTGTAATTCTGTGCGTCTTTTACCTTAATTTTTTTATCCATTTTCTAAATCACAGCATTCTCAACACATAGCCTTGCTTTCTGTCAGATACTTGTTTGAACATATTCTGTACACTCTGTGAAGAATATTTCTTTCAACCTTGCAATGGTTTTTATACCCTTGAGGACATTTTTTAATGTGCATCTTGTGATAGAACACATGAACACAGGAAAACAAATTTTTCCAACTGAGCGTATCGTGAATATTTTAGGTGAAACATATAAAATATTTTCCAGCGCTTACAGTAATATAAATGAATACATTTATAATTTAAAGAAAATTTCTGTACAGAAAATATGCACAAAGAAGATTAATTTCATGAAGGAAGTTAATAAATAACTGCAAGTATTACTATTTAATTTTCATTTGCCATTAGGGGGATTTTCAAGCTCTTCTGTTTGCAGAAACTAAAAGATCTTTTTTAAAAGCAGTATTCTTCATAAGGTTTATCACTTTTGCATCAAAGATCTGATATTTTAGAAGGGTAATTCACAACATCCTTATTTTCTCTCCAGAGAGACTTAACTTTTATAACTAATTGTTATTCTCCTTAGCCTTTTTTAGCAAATGGGGCTGAGAATATTGACATTTCTCTTGTCCTCTCCCCTCATCTTTAGTTTCCCTGACTTCTTCCTTTATTTCTGCTGTGTTCAATGAATCCCTCACAGCGTTGATGCTCAGCAGGAGAGAGGCTGACTTTGCGACACAGGGCAGGAGAGTGCTGATTAAGTACCAGAAAGCCCCGTGGGCTCTCTACTGCCCTGATCAAGGGGGTCCCTTTCCACAGCAGGAGGATTTTCTTGGAAAGACAACTTCATTTATTTTTATTTTTGAGTGGAAGTTAGTGTTCGGGTATGTCAGATAGAAGAGGTCTGAAGTTCAATCTCTGCGCTGCTGTTGTAATCCTTTGTCTCTCTGTTAAACGCACTGTCCAGCATGTCAGTTGTGACAAGGATATGTGTCTGCAAGGAACTGCTCAGAAAGCATCAAAAGCATCAAAGATGTATCAGATGCTCCCCAACCAGGGAGATTTGAGCCACAGACCTTAAAGAAGACAGGTTCTCTACCAGAATGCCAACACACCTCTGTGCATTCAGTTGTGTGTGGCTACTGTCACAGATTGATATCACTGTGAGCAGATGTGGATAGCAAAAATAATTGACAGTAATGTCCCTGGGAATTGAGGAGGGGGCGGGGGGAGAGAAGAGGAGAGGGGAGAAAAAAAAAAGAGGCTTTGAAAATATAGTAACATTCCTATTCCACACAGTCAGGAGAACAATGCAGGTGGAACTACTGCCTGTGGTCTAGTGCATGGTCCTGAATAAATGTTTAGCAAAATAGTGAATTCTGTCCTTTTGACCATTCTTGCATGTGGAACAAATAATTGGAGAAAAAGGCAAGGCATCAGTGCTGTACTTTCACTGTACCTGACGTAAGTAATACACTAATTTGTACTGTGAAGCATCAAAAAAACTACTTCCTCAGTTACTCAAACATTTTCATGTGCATTTCTTTCTGGCTTATGGTGCTAATCTGATGGTTTTTAGAAGATGAAACCATTCTTGTGTTCACACAGTGCATGTGGTATCAACTCTGACCCCAGAGAAAACTGTCCAATAATCCTCAACTTCTCAAATAAGCAGGTATCTCAGAGGTAGAGAGTTAGTGGAGAAAAGTGTGACGTAACAGAAAATGAGCAACAGTGTCTCTTTTTTGTCTCACCTATTTTAGGTTATTATTAGTCCAGTGATTTATAAAGCACTAATCTGGATCTATGCCCAATCAATATTGAAAAGAATGAGCTCCTCACTCTCCAACCTCAATTTCAGACTTCAGTCTCACTCCTGAACAAAGCATACTGAGTCAGTGAGTCTTGCTATGAGGAGGCTGGACACAGCGCTATGTGAAGTACAAGCCTTCAGTCTTGATAATCTGGCAACTCAGCACAGCTCTGTGTTTTCTAATTTCAGCAGAACTTGACAGTCACTTTATCCCTGCATTCCCCTGATCCTCTAGCATTTTGTGATAAGCTTTAAGTCCTGCATAGTACATGAGCTCATTGACAGGATGAGTGAAGAACGAGGAGGATTATTCATTGTTCCCATTAAATGTAAATCCTTTCAACAATAACTTGGCAGGAAAGCAGTGATACTTCACAGGGAAGTTTACTTTGGACAGATGTGCTTTAATAAGCTGCACTTCATTCTTGAACTATGCTCAACAACCCCAATTCTCCTTTTCCCCTCACCTTCCCAATGTAAAGACCTTGTTAATTCTGGGAAAACTGTTTGTGCATGATGATGAGTAAAAATGCCATGACTGCCAAGATTTTACATTGAAAGAGGCAACTGACAGACTTGGGTGTGTTGTGTGACACTGGCACTGGTGCTAGTAACTCTGCAACTGTAGTGTGATGGGCTGCTCCCACATGCACAGCCCCCACGAGGAGCTCAACCACCATGGTTCTGCTCTGCAAGTATGACGAGCACCCTCAGCTAGATTATGAGCAAGTTTCAGCTCAATCTGTTCACATACTGAAGGCTATATCATTCAGTTTGAAGTCAGATCCTGAAAATACTCTCAAATCAATTTCATGTTGGTGTTCAAAGCCCCGAAAGTCTGGAAGGAAAAGTATATCATATCTGAAGGAGGAACTCTTGCTAGCAGAGGCTGTAAAATCATGCACACATTAGCTAGAAAATGAGGCAGAATTTTAAGATGGGGATCCTACAAATCTCTGAAATCCCCTGCCATCATATTTAGTGAAGTGACCAATGTATGCTACACATGGACTTACCTTGGCTACAATTCTCTGCATCATTTTTGCTGATTTTTTATAAAACATTGGCTTATGTTTATTAGCATTTTCCCCTTGACAAGAGATGAACTGAGTAATCTTGCAGGCTGGTTTACATTTATGACTTCTAATTTCATGAATAATATGTTTTTTAGTGGACAAACAGGAACATGAAAATATGTCTATACTGAAAACCAGAATATAATTTTATATCATAATAACTGTATCTGAAATGTAACAGAATATTTTGAGAAGAAATTTTCACTTCTGTATTTCAGAAGGAATGCTTACCAGTTGGTTGCAACTTAAAACAGATCCAAATACTGAGATGTACTGCCCTGCTTTGTTTCATCAGCAGGTGGGAGGAGAGGTAATGGAAGAAAGTGACTTCAACTTGGTTTCCTGGTTCAGATACAGACTTGCTTTATTGCTATTTTAAATAACCTCTCAGCCTTATTTCCTACATCCTTTAAGAATGTTGGCTAAAAGAATGAGTAATAAAATCAGTTATTTAATCTCTATTCAACAAGATTAACAGCTTCTGTAAATCAATATTTTGCTGAAACATTCTTTCTACCAGTTATGACGTTCTCTGCCACGTCTATATATTTTTATATCTGTTTCAAAACTCTATGTGCATCTCTGCTTGAAGAAATGCAAGGTGTAACTCTTGCCTAAAGAATGCTTTGCAAGATACTACACACAAGAAGTTACAAATAAACCCAGGCTTGAAGTCTTTTCCAGATTTGAAAACACAGGGCTGAAATCTACTTGTAGCCCAGGAGAAAGGAGATGATAGTGCCTGAAAAAAATCTACATTAACATCACAGAAGGGTAGATAATTGAGTGGCCAAGGCCCTGTTAGTTGCTTTTCCTCTCTTTGTAAATGTGCTTCCTCTTTCTATCTGTATGACCTCCTTTTTGTCACCTTCTCTTGCTTGTTTTTTTCTTGCTTGATTGCAAAAGCCAATTTGTACTGGTCTACTCCTGGAATTATTTGCTAGAACAAATTGTTTTCAGCAGGATTACACAGATCAGATTACAGTGTTCAGACACTGCTTGTCGTGAGATTCAGGTCCTTCTCAACATTGCGTTTGTATTCAAAACATCTAAACATTTCCTCATGTCCTTTTCCAAATACAGTTTTGCAAATAGAACGGTGGAACAAGAACAATTGCCTTCTCCAGGTTTTGCTACACACAATTTTCACAGCTTTCTCGTGGTTTGGGGCTTATTAGGGTGGTTACAAGTATCTCGTCAACTTGCCTGCAGAAACAAGTGTAAAAGACACACACACACACAATAGCAGTGAAAGGTGATGCCATGTAAAACTCCCTGTATCACGGACTTGAAACTCAAACTCATAATTATATTCATGAAAAGAACTGCTTTATCGTGTTTCTTTGTGTGACCTTTTTCCTGTAGAATGATTTTCTAACATGCACCAAATGTCACAGTGTTTTGAAAGACCAAAAATATTCTTCATTCACTAAGGTACTTAACCACACATCTTTAATGGGGCTGCGCACCTGCTTGAGGCTGTACATGTGCCTAAATGCTGAACTGAATCAAAGCTGTCGCCAGGAAGAGAGACCCCAACCACTCAGGTCCTAATTTTCTTTATTTTGAAAGTTGAGCAATTGAGGACTGATAAAGTAGCATTTAAAGAGAAAAAGCTGGCATATGATTTATAAGGTATTCTAGAAGATACATTAGAATTGCATTATGGAATGCAATCAATCAGTGCCTGGACTGCTCAAGATACTAAATGCTTTTCTCTTTTCTACTTTCAGCAACTGAGAGGACAGATCAGGTATTAGTGTGGCATATTTTTCTAACTGATGGCATCATTTTCTAGCACCTTTTCTTGATTTATGCTCCAGTGTTTATCCAATTTCCTTTATAACACCATCCAAAGCAGAAACATTAGGTGTTTGTTATTTAACCTCTATGATACCTTCACAAATTGGCAGAACAAACTGGACTCATATTCCTATTGTTGCTTTAGATAACAATTTGGCAAAACTGAAGAACTGCAGCATTAAATTTATTTACTGTTGTTACGATAAAAATATGGAGTTGTTAGTGCATTTTTGGCCTTAGAAGAAATTTTATTTTCCTTGCTAGCAAGCAAGGTTGAATGAAAAAGACCTTCTCCTGTTTCCAGTAAAATAAATAGGAATTTTGGCACTAACATACAGTGGGAGGAGCACTACTTCCTAATTATTCATGAATTTCAAACTGAGCTGCACAAGAGTCTAGAAACTGTGGGCCAGTGTAGCTCATGATTTATTTAGTAAACTATGGAAATTTATACCAGAGAAAAAGAATTCTATTCCCTGGCCGAGGGGCTGAGGGGGTTCTGGCTATCTCACAGCCGGCTCGGAGATTGCTATTTCACCAGAGTCTATCCCCCAGGACTTCAGTTTGCAATCAAAAAAAATAGCCCACTGACAAAAAGCCCGCTGTGACCAGTAAAGAGCTGGGGTTTCCACAGAATCAGCCAAATGCTCATGCTTGTTTTCCAAAGTGATTTTTTTGTCCCTCATAAATCTAATACATTTGATGGCAATACTGTATACAGTATAGCATGCCAGGAATAACATGCAAACTTTAGGTGTCTAAAAATATCAATAACTTGTTCTATCCACCCAACCTGACCACTCCATGTCTTGCCTTTGCTTTAAAGGAGCCTCAAGTTACAGCTTGAGTGTTGGTCCTAGCCTTGAAAATATGAACTTATTGAGCTGTTTTACTCAGTCTGCTGGCCTGTCTGGCAATACAAGTTGAATTTTAATCTCATCATAGTTTAAAAAGACCATAGTGTTGTCAATACAGATAAAACTTAACAAATTCTATTATGCACCTAATGCTTTCTCACAGTTCCCACATGTGTCCAACAGGACAGAAAATTTTCTTCGCTGTATTAGCACAAAGGAATTTCTAATGTAGAGAATATCATTGCAGCAGTAAGATTTATGATAAGTGTCAATAAAAGGTCTTAGAACTGTAAGTGAACTAGTGACAGTACTTTAGACGTTGTAGTTCAAGTATTATTTCACTGTGGTGCAGCCATTCAGACTCCATTACCTTAATGTAATCTAACTTGGCAGAAAAGACATAACCTCAGAGACATACTTGGAGAAGAGAGAATCCAACCCTCTGCTGAACCTTACCGTCACATTTTGCAGCAGTGGTGGCACTAGAGAGGTGGTATGTGGTATGTTAAACCTTAGCTGTACCTGACAGAGCTCCAAAGCAGGAATGACATCATTCTCTCAATGATTGTACACATGGTTTCCTGCCTCTAAGCCAAACCCCATAGATGTCAAAGAGTCATTTTGATACAGGGGTTGTGTGTGTTAGTTTCAAAAGAGGACTTTTTAAAGAATCCAACATGGTTTATATCTTTTTCTGACTACATTAGTCTGTCCCGCTAAAGTCACAAATATAACACATTATAGGATTCTTAAAAATGCTATATATTTCTTTGCCTTTGAATATGTCTTTAATTTTCCTTCTCGTTATGAGGGATACACTGATATTTCTAAGACTCACAATAAAATTGGCAATATTGCATAGGAAATCCCCAGTGAGAATTACTCAGCTGTTGACAGAGCTTTTGGGTAAAAGTGATCAGTATTTTGGACTGACCTATAGGAAATTTGGCTTTCTATTATTAAGGCAGTGGAGGCAATCTTCTGGGTCTCAAGGTTAGATGGAGCCATTGCTAAAGAATCACATGTAGTGTCTTTTAAACTGGTTCCCAGCATCATATTCGCAACAGCAATTAAATATGATACACACTGAAGCGTACACACTAATAAAACCCCAGTATGAAAAAAGGCAATGTATTATACGGTGTATCAGTGTCTAGGAGGCTCATTAGGACAAGACACAGAGGAAAGGAATAGTAAGATCATACACACTGGACAACGTGTCATTCTCACTGAGTGAATCACTTGAGCAAATAGAAACTATGGTCTGTGACAATGTATTTGGTGTGAGATGGAGTAAATTTTCCTCATAGCAGCTCTCACAGGGCTGTGCTGTGTATTGGCAGCCAGCAAGGTGTGGGTAATGCACCTGTGTTTTGGCTAGCGCTGAGCAGGGCTGGTGGCAGAGCGCCAAGGCTGTCTCTCCGTTTCTCCCATCACCAGTAGGACACAGCTAGAACAGCTGACCTAAATTGTCCAAAGGGATATTCCATATCCTATAATTTCTATTCAGCAGAGAAAAACTGAGAGAAAGGAGGTAGAAGGGGTGGGGTGGTATTCATTATTTACAACATTGGTCTTCTGGTCTTCCAACTACTGAAGTCCTGCTTCCTGGGAAGTGGCTGGGCATTACCAGCTGATGGAAATAAATCTTTCGTTTTTCCTTTTCTTCCATACACAGCTTTTGTTTTGTCAAATTTATTTTATCTCGACCCACAAGGTTTTTTCCTATCTTGTTTTTCTGCCCATTAGTCCCACTGAGGAGGGGAGTCATAGCACGGCTTGGTGGGCACCTGATACCCAGCCAAGGTCAAGCCAGCACAGGTGAAATTTCTGCCCTTCACTGCAGAAGAACTTTCAGGAACATATTTTGGGTACTTTCCCTCCCTGAATGAGCTGGCAATTGCAGCCTGAAAATTTTTCTAATCGCAGTCCCAAAAGGATATTAAATGATTTAAGGGATTTATGCAAGTTAAGCCTAGCACAAAAGTAGCTTGCCTTGGAAGGGGTGGGAGAAAAAAATTAGACTTGTCCCTTCAAAGCACTTGCTTCCTCATGAGAAAATTTAGGGAAGTGTTTGAAATCTCCTGCCAGATCTTTTCAATCATTAACAAAATGCTATTAAAAAAAAGTAAAAATTAAGCAGTCTTCTATGAAAGAGATAAACTTTGCCAGAGAAAGCCACAGCACACTTGAAGAAACAGACCAATTCTTTGGTTCTGACAGACTTAGTGTATGTGCTTCACTAGTCCAGGGATGAAATGAGAAAGGTTTAATCTCCTTGTGCCTGGGTTTGTCCAAACTCTTGAGGTGTCTGAGCATAATTGTAACAGCAGCATATGATAATGTACATTTTTTCTGCTAGACTGTCTTTTGTCATGTACTACATAATGCAGAAGCTGAAAGGAACTCTGCTTGGTTTATCTGCATCTATGCCAGGAGATTTGTTAGTAGAGCTCATGCAGCCAGAGGATGCAATTTTGTGACATTCCTAGCCTTATAGCTAGGGCAGGAAGATCTTGTAACTTGTTTAACTTCAGGGACCATTTTTTAATTTCCTGTTTCAGTATTTGGCTTTTTTCTGGGACCAGAATGAAAGCTATCTCTACCTCATTACTGTCTGTATTTGGAGAAAGAAAAACCTTCCCCTAGCAGGGATTACAAATACCCCTACAAAATTAAGCTCAATGTTCTGTACATTTCTTTTTGAAAAGCATAGGCTACTGAAAATTTCAGATTGTTATGGTACAACCAAAAAAAAATTATATTGCTTGAACATTCAATAATTTATTGCATCTCTCATAATACCTCTGTGATGATGATAAAGCTATTTGTTTTCCAAAAACCTTCAAGCCACGATTTTCTGTAGCACTCTGCTGTCAGAAGCTCAGGTCACAGTTTGGATTGATGTAATTTGACGGGATTCTGATGAGATTCTAGAAATCTAATATGACAAATAGACATGAACAACACTAACCTTCCAGCTAACAGGTTTTGAAAAGAACTAACTAGAGAAAAGAGCTATCTTAGAAAAGAAATGACACATTTAAAAAATGGCAAATGTCTTGGCTCAAAAACCTCTCTATTATGCAATGCAGAAAAAAAGTCTGAGAATTCAAATTCAAAAATGCTAATGCGATAATATAAATCCTCTTAGTTGTGTCTATATCTTAGATATTTGTTAATGAATATTCATATAAGGATTAGCACTAAGTTAAATAACAAGCTAACAACATACTGTCTATGTATGTATAGAGACCCAGAATCTTACCACTAGTTTGGACAGATATATTTCACAAATAATAATACCAATGAAACTGATATTTTCTTTAAAATAGTGACATCAACACGATATAAAACTGTTTTGAATAATAAAGAAATAATTGCCCTTAAATGGAATCGCTGTTGCATACTTTGAAAGTGTTCACTAAAAGGATCACTCAAGGGAAAAGGTCTTAAATTACAATTTTGCACATATACACAGTTACATTACCCTTATTTAAATTGTCACTTGTAAACCTAAGTGGTAGTGCATTTCTATCCCCTTAATCTCCACCAGAAAATGTTATCATATTAAGTGTATCCTAGAGTCTCAACTTTCACTGAAGTAAAAAAATGTTCTCACTGCTTATCATGCCATCGGTAACCTTAAAAATAATAACAGAGTATAAGTGGTGACAATATTTTCATCCCTAAAGAAGCCATTCATCTCAAGAAGTGGTTAACTCTGCAGCTGGCAGTTTAGATGCCTCTATTTTTAACTAACTACAGAAGGTTTCGCATATAATGCATTATTTTCTATCTACTAGTATCTGCATCCTTTCCAAATTAATTTTGATACACCCAGATACAATGAATAACCCTATTGTTCTCACAGTCTGTCTCTTCATATCTTTTGTATTGCTGTTACACATTCTAAGGAAAATCTGTAACACTTCAAAACCAGAAGAAACTGTAATAATAAAGTGAACTAAAATACAGCAAAGAACTAAATGCTCCTTCTACTATCCTTTCTTGCTTAAAACCCTGTATGTAGTAGTTCTGGTTCTGGCCAGGTCAGAGTCAACCACCCCAAGAACTCAGCCCAGGTGAGCTGAGTCAGCCTGGGCTGTTTCCCACACCACCTGACATCACTTCCCCATAGAAGGGGCTGGTTTAGGGAGGGGTGCTCCAGGGTGCCTCCAGGGCAGTCTGAGTGTGGCCAGGGTGTCCAGTTGGTCCTTGCATTGTGCAGCAGTCTGTTATTGTTGGGTTGGTAAGGCACTCTGTGTTACCACCAGGTGTGAGTGTAATTTGCAATGGGCTGTTATTGTTCCCCTTTCACAGTGTTTTTGTCAGTAAACTGTCCTTATCCCTACCCATGGAGTCTCTGTTTCTCCTCTGGGAGTGAGCAAGAAGCATGTGGTGTTCAGCCACTGTTTGGGGCCGAACCAACACAATAGTATGTGTGTGTGTATATATCCCGACTTTCACATAGAGACACATATGTATATACAAGTAGACATATGTAGAGATGGTTGCAAGCAAGGCTGTAGCTCTAGAATTAAAAGAAATCTAAAGAAACTGCCCCAAAAGATTCATTTCACTGCAGCCTTGTGTGCCAAGGGTTTAGGCCACAAACTTTAGTGAAAAGGATAAGGAAGTGTGGAACTCAATATGCTTTTTTAAGAGCTCTTCAGCTTCCTCTTTACTGGTCACCCCACATACTCTTGTGAAACAGCCATGACTATGCTATTTTAAAAACTGAAATTAATTCTTCTGTGGCTTAGCAGAACCATTTAGCTTATGAATAACCCAGGAAGCAAGCAAAACAAGTTTAATTGATTGTACAAGTTGTAATTAGTTTTCTTATTTAGGATATATATGAATTTTTGTGGGATTAAAATTCTATTGATAGGACAGACAGATCAACAGAGTGGCCAGACTAGAAAAAGTAAATGGAAAACAATATTTAACCCTCCTGTTAATCAGGGGTTCATTTGATGAGATGAGGTACAAGACTAAGGAATAGGCGAGGAAAATAAAACAAAGGACTATGCTGAAAGTGAAGACAGAAAGCCTAGGTGAATCTTATCATAGGCAGCACAACTAGCAAAACTTATCTGTAAGCTATGCAACATTTCCCACAAGGTTACAGATTTAAGGTTTTATTCCCTTTTATGCTACTTTTCCACAGCTGATCATTCCTATGAAATTTTCTTTTTCTATTCTCAGACCATTCATTTTCATTAAAGACACCAAAAGGAGCAAACGGCCCACGATGTTCAATATTTAAAGACTGATGAAGATTCAGAAATCTCAATCTCCAAGAGCCTGTACCACCATTCTCCCACTTCTCAATCCTTACTCCAGTTAGTAACAACCACTGGCAGGCCAGAAGCACAAAGGATGTACCTAATATTAAACTATAGTTCAAATATTGGACATTTTTGGTGGGGTCAGTGAAGAAATTTCAATATGTAAAAATAATTATTTTTATACCAAGTAATAACTTGCTAGGTCAAAGTTAGTACTACTTAGCAGTTAGATTTTCTTTTTTTTTTCCTTTAGAGTGGCAGCAAATCCTGGTTTTAAGAGGCTATTTTTTTCCTCCTACTTTTCTTTAAATGGTTCTGTCACAGTACTTGATAGCGATGGTTATGCTTATAAAGATAAAATGAAAGTGGTGATCAGGATGTACAGTGTTGACAGGCAGACAGACCTAACAGAAATATTCTGTTGTAGAAGTGAAATTGTAGTATTTCCAGTTGGTAAACCAATCATCTTATCTGATACATTTTAAATAAGCCTGAAATGAGTTATCTTCTCTCAAGAGCACCTGGTATACAGTAAACTTCCAAAACTTTTCTGAGTGTAACACCTACAACAAAAAAGTTTGTTTAGAAATGGGAGACAATATATGTAACCTTTGAGAGGCAAGTTAAAAACATCATGACTTCATAACATATATTATGAAAAAAAAAAAATCCAACACTCCAAAAGGCAGGAAACCCCTATCTACTGTGCAGCTGAAATACATTTATTTGCATGGTTAGTGAAAATGTTGATAAATCTGTTTTTCTTATCAAAATAATGTACTGCAGGTCAAAACTTTTCCAGAAATTATTCTTAGAATCCAGAAATTCATGTTCGAAACTTAGGAACTCTGCATTCATATTAATAGAATAATTTGGAAAAAAACATTAGAAGGTGGTGATCAGATTATCGTATCTATTGGTTTTGTGTGTGCATATCTGGGTGGAGAGGTAATGCCACCTATGAGGATTATGAGATGGAATAGAATCTTCTGGATGGATACAATCTTATAAGAACTCTCCTTTTTAATGAAAAATATGTATGCATTTCAATGCATGAACATGGAAGCAAGTATTTAAAGGAAAAATATTTAGTTATAAGGAATTTTGTGCTTGCAGAAACTTATCAGTCTGCTTGTTTTTGTTATTACATTAGGTCTGCCATGGCACATTTTCAGTCCAAAATTTTTTTTTTAAATCTACAATGGCTTTTTTTGTCTATGTCTATAAATTTCATCCATTTTAGAATCACATTAAAGAAAAAAACCAGCTTATTAACACATCTTGAGTAGAGTCTTCTCAGTTAAGGTGAATTTTGTATTAAGAAAGCCTAATTTTTGGCCTGCTGAAGAGCAGGACTTTTCTTGCAGATCCTGAGGCAGGCAGTGGGTGTATCAGGTACCTTGTCTGATTTGTACTTCCCTGCTGGCTTGTAGGGCAGTGAGGGAAAATGTCCCTGAAACCAAATGCAAAAGCAACACACCTACGCATGGAGAAGAGGAATGACTGGCTGGGAAAGCTGGTGTAGAGGCCCACTGGGGGAAACCTCAGAGTGAAGCGAAGGCTGAGTCTATCAGGCAATTCAAGACAGATTTTTACTGTGTGTATATAAGGAGATACATTTCTATTGCTTGAACAATCTTCATTCTATTGCTACTGAACTCTTAAGACTTTGCCTCTCCTTGACCTTTTTGGTCTTATTGTTAAATGAAGAGTGTTGGGATAAACTAAATTAGTATCTATGTATGACTGCATTTCTTTGCTGACTGCAGAGACAGAAATCTTTTGGTTAAGGGCTGAAGATGATGAGTTATCTGCTATTACCTAAATTTTTAGGAGCTTGTGGAAATTGTCACTGATGCCAGGCAAGCCCAGAGTAACAGCAAGCTGATGAGCTTTATGACAAGAACTACAATGAAATGACTTCACATGAATGAGTTTGTAACAATGAAATGAGCCACAACTTTTTCAGGAAGGAAATCTACCTTTTACTTATGAATATCTAAAGTGACAATGTTTGAAAACACATCCCATGTTTTTAGTTTGGAAAATTTATTGATAACAGATTTTTTTCCGCTGACACCTTGATTTCCTTTAAATGCTGGCAGTTCTTTGGCAGTTCTTATTTTTTATGCCATGGTATTACAGATAAACAAAGAATTCAGCTCAAGGCATTTTCTGAAATCTGACAGCTCTTCCAGATTTTTTCTTTGACAATTTTTAAACTAGTAACCCAGTAATAAGAGGGACTACAAAACAAGGCAGTTCTGACAAAGTACATGTGGTGTTTGAACCGTCTGTAAAAGCCATTTTGAAATAGGATACTGCTGCTGTAGTTGATTTTGAAGCATTTTATAATGTATCTGCAAATGCAAACCTACTCCATCTGACTTAAGCAACCATATATACTGGACTGGTATAATGAAGTTTCTGCTTTTTCATGTCCTTTACTTGCTCACAGGTTCCATGCTTTAGGAAGAGATGTGAATGTAGTATATATTGAAAACAACAATTTTTTTTCCCCTTTAATTTGAGGTGGAAACATATAAGGTATATGCTTTGAATTACCTTTTGTATTTTTTGGGGGGGGGTGTCCTCTTTTTTTTAAAAAATAAACTTTAACTTTAAGAAAGGTCATGAGGTGACCTTGACCTTTTTTTTTTTGCAATGTATGATTATGTACTGAAGTGCTCATTCCTCCAAAGAAGCACATTAGAGGCTTTCAATTAACACATTTTTCTTCTTGGACTTTGGTTCACGCCAACCACAAGACATTTTTCAGTCATTCCACCTTATGAATTGTGTGTCAATTGCTTTGGTGAGGCATGTGTTGACAAAGTATGATCAGAATTTTATCTATCCTCAAAGTACAGGAAGTGTTTCTCTTGGTGTATAGACCTCAGATTCAGTTGAGATGGGCTTTAGTCTTTCTTGAAGTCTATAGAAGTTGTATAAAGGCAGGTAAAAAATAAACCCATTTACAGATGAAGAATGTGAGGTAAAAATGAAGGAAAGGTTACAGGAAAAGGAATGAAAACTGCTTTCCAAATGAGAAATGATTGGTAAAATGACTATGGGAATTTATAACCCAGATCTTAGAAGGAAGCTGGAAGCCAGGGTATAGCTGTTAAAGCATCATGAGCTAGACACTCCATTTTTAATATTTTTTTGTAAAATGACAAATCTTCCTGAGGTCCCAAAAGAAATAATTTGTTTCTTTAATGCCTTTCCTCTATAGCAATTGAAAACAGGGCATTAGACCAAAAAAACATTAACAGGACTTCTGCTATTTTACTAGAGATGCATTTTAGCCTCCTAAATTTCTTTTTGCCTCCTATCCAATGAGGATAAATAAACCCTCATTTTTCTATGCTGTATTTGTTTATGTCTTACTCCAAAGAAGACAAAAAAAGCCATGCCCCAAAATATAAAAAACCTTTTACCATATTGATTTTTCTCAAGAGTTGAAGCTCTATTATGAAACTAGATTAGGACTTCTTTCCTAGATGTTATTTCAAGAGATTCTCAGCATTTCCAAACTCTGAGATAGCCTTCTGACTAGCTTTCAAGCTTTTCAACTCATGACTGCCTGATCCTGAAAGCTATCTGACTGGAAGGCAAATGTTGCATTTTCCTTGAATGCTGATTTACCCTTCCATGAGAGAGACAGATATTCAGAGTCCTTTATATCGCATTAGATGTGCTAGTATCAGACACATAAAATGATGCAATAGAACACCAATATTTTATTAAATGTCATGGTTCATGTTACACCCTTTTCAGAGAAACAAGATCCATTATATGCTAGCACAAAGCCAATTCTGGCATTTTTTTTGAACATTACTTGATGTGTATGAAGGTTTTCATCTGTTTGTTGATTTACACACCCTGAACTGAACTTCATTTTTCCATCATTGTGTTTATTTGAACAAACGGTGAAAGAATTGAAGAGATATGAAAGAAAAAATCCAAGACTCTTACACAAAGGGATCAAATGTATCTTCTCTCCAGGAGTTTTCAGTGGTATTTAGGCTATTTGAGTATGATTTGGTTTTGTTTTTAAAGCATCACTCTTGCCTTGTCATTGTTTGAACATCTAAGGGAAAAAAAAAAAAAAAGAGAAAAAGGGATTCATAACGTTCATAACTACATCAGTTGTACCTGAGAAGTAAGCCTGATGCATCCTACAATTGATCCTGCATTGAGTGATCAGTATGTGCTCAATAGTCACTCTCTGGATGTCTTTTGCAACTTTTTCTTGCAGAGTTTGGATTGAAAGGGACGGATGGGAGGCAACAAGAAAACCTTCTGTGGCAAGAATATGCTGGTATTAGCACCCTGATTAAAGCTTTCAGAACACTGATATTTATCTCCTGGAAGCATCAAATGAAAGCATTTCATACAATTTTCCATTTTTTGTAGCTGATGTGCTAAACCAGGTGTAAACTGATACACAACTCTTATATTTTCAATACTTCTAATGAAATACCACCATTTCATTTTAGAAGACAAGTAGCATGACACCAACATGGTTGGTAGCAATTTCTTTGTTGAATAAAAAATCTGATATCATATGTTTACAGGAGCCAATAATAAACACCAATGCCAAGAAAAAAAGTCCAATGTCACCATACGGTCACCGGATATGAGATACCAATATTAAGATGTTTCTTCATTTATTCCTTCCAAGGGCCTGTAGTATTCAAATTATTACATTAATCAACCTCAATAAATCATCCTACACTTCACGAGATTTTGTTCCATGATGTTTCCTGTTGTGAATTCTTAGAACTATAAATTAAAAATTTTAATTCCAAAACATGACAATTTCTTCTTAGCCACAGGCTGCTTTAATAGACAGAATAGGAAAGAAAGGCATTTTCTAAAGTATCTGTGATAAATTGCTATCAAAGAAACTACAGGAGGCTAAATGCAACAGAGGTCAATTTTTTTTCAAGCTGGTAGTGAATATTCACAGCAATCATCTTGCAGCATGTACCCAGCTCTCAAAAGCGTAAAAATAAATTTCTCCCATAGCCAGCAAATGATTTTTCGGGTATTGAACTAGCTTAGAAAACAGTAGTTTATATTTTTAAATAATTATGCTTTTTAGTACTTTAAGATGAAGTGGTATAGCTGATAGATGCTTCTTAACATTGTTTTATTTAAGTAAACAGGAAGCTAAAATAAATCTCAGATCTGAATGGGTTTTCTTTTTGGCAACTTCTGTTTGCTGTAGAAGTAGTTGCTTACAGCCTTGTCTGCTGCAGCTATCAAATAGAACTAGAAAACAAAACATAAATGGGGACAAACTATGACATACTGTAACAAATAATTTTATATGAAGACAAAATAATATTGGGATTCCTCTTTCTGGAAATAAATGAACTGAGAATGAATATGATACAGGTCTATAAAATCATGATTGGCTCAAGGGTTGCCTTACTATTACTTGTATTAGGAGAAACTGGAAGCACACAATGACCCTCTTACCAGGTTAAAGGGATGTATTTAATGGCAAAGGGACATATTTTCATGCAGCTTGTATTGTGGATCTCAGTGCCACAAAGTGTTTTAGAGGGAAAACCTAAAAAAAGGGTTCAAAGGAGGAGCTGGAAAAAAAATAAATTTGAAGTAATTGATGCATTTAAACACAATGGTTCAGTGGTGTTCTGTGATTCAGTGATGATTATATTTAGGGCCACAGAAGTTGAACACGGTGTGTTACTGTCCTGGCATAGGAGTGTGTTTTAAGATTTTTTTCTTAATAGGAAGCCAAGAATTTTCATTTTCCTTAGTGACAGGAAGGAGTAAACCAGGTTTAACAGTAAAGATTTTGCACTTTAATAGGCAATTTGTATTCTTAATTCTTATCTAAAAATAGAAAGCATCCGCACCAGAGATTTTTTGCTTCTTAGGGCCCCCAAGTCAATTATTAGCTCCTCAAGAAGCTGTTCATATAGCCAATTTCTGAATCAAGAATACAAAAAACTATGCAAATTTATTCTTACACCTCTTTTCACATTGTAATCACTTGAGGAAGGGCAGCAACGTTACATGAGTTTTAAACTGCTTTTCATATCAGTTCTGTGTTTTTCTTTGCCTGATGATAGTTTCATTATGTTACAATAAAGCTGTAGTTCTGGTACAACTTGTTCCTGCTGCAATTTGCTTGTTTTGGTTTTGCTTTTTCTTTTAAGAGTGTCAAAGAAGAAATTTTTAAGTCTAGACAGCGTAAGCCAACTACATGGTGAAGGAAAAGGCTTTCAGCCCCAGGAAGAGCATGTGACTGATTAGCCTGGTTGAGAGGTGGACTACAGAGAGAAAAATACAGTGTTATTGCCTGGTGGAAGACAGCTACATTAGAAAAGTCATGGAGGGGAAAAAAAAAAAAAAGCAAGCCTGAAATTTTTTTCAAGCAACCTGCAACGTTTATAAAATGTGCCTGACCACACTGGATATCATCTTGTACTCATAGAACAAAAGGAAATTTGTACATAGATGTCTCAGCACGGCATGGTTAAAGCTTTTAATATTTTAAATTGATTATTTGATGGTTTTTCTCAGTGAGAAGAACCAGAATTTCAAGTCAAAAAAAAAAAAAAAGACTCCAAAAAGAACATCATACAAGGTTGTGTAAGATGGGTAAGAGGCCCTCTGGCATGGTATGCACGATCAGTAAGCTGGCTGTGTTCACTGTGGCTGTGATGGCAAAATAGGGACTGGTCACTGGTCTTAGATCAAATACTCAAAGAAAATGAGTATTCAACTTCTACAGAAGTTGTTTGTACTGCTGTTCCGTTATCAGGAGTTTGTTTGATGGACTCAGAATTCCACAGTCGTTTGTACATTTGCTGAAAAACTGATTAGCACCTAATTTTGGAGGCACAACCAGTTCTCTAAAGCACATTAGTCTGTCAGATTCAGAGGGCTGATTTGACTCATTTTAATATCATACATATTGCAAATTGCCTTATTAGAGTACACAACTGGGACAAAAACTGAATTAAGTGTCTCTTTTCAAGTTGCACCTCCTGTCTTTAACATATAGCTGTGGCCTTTTTGCAAGATATCAGCTAAGCAATGATGGAATCAGAGAGCCAGGGGATCTCAATTCAGTAAATGCCAAAATAAATAAGTCTTAAACCATTGGGTAAAAAGCTTAATTCCATAACTGCCAATAAGAAAGCAAGCCTTTTTGACAAACCAAATATATACATTTCTAATAGGTAATTATGCCTGTCTTCTTAAGTGCACTTCCATTTGCCCCTTTACATGAATTAAAGCTAAACCCAGGTAGCAGAACAGCAAGTAATTTCAAAAGTGGTTCCAGAGTGGCCAGTAAGACTGTAAAACAAAATGCAATTATAGTTACCAGGTCATCCCTCATATTATGTATATTAAAATAAGACTGGTTATGAGCTCCATTTTTTTCCCAGCTAACAAAATAAAAGTAAATCTCACAATCCATTTAGTTAGCTGTTACAATACCTGAGTGCTTCTGGTGTGACTGTATGTATCTTACTTAGCACATATGTCTCCCATTGAGATATTTATCTTCAGCAGTAACTACAGATTCCCTTTGTGTTCATAATTTTCTTCATTTGATATGCAAGCACAAAGATGAATCCAGGTAAAGCTTAATTTGAAATAGTTATGGGTTTGTTGGGTTTTTTAAAAAAATATTATTTTATTTTACCTTTGCCGCATGTAAAACTTTTCAAAGATACTGACAAAATTACCAACAGATAACCTAGTCTTAATTCTTCTTTTTTTTTGCTGGAGGACAGCCTGGGGCAGGATTCTGGAATTTTTGTACAAAGTCTGGCTTCTGCATACTGACTATAAATCTTCTGTTGCAATTTTTTAGCTAGAGAAATCCTGAAAAGCTGAGAACAAACCAGATGAATTAGAGGCAAGGCCACAGAGAGCATGCATTGGAAAGAAACAAGACCACCATGAAGAAGTTCATCAGTTAAAATAAAAAAAACCCCACCAGATAATTTTCTTCAGAAATTGATTATATGTGGAGATTTAAGCTAGAAAAGTGACCTGGCACCCTGTAATGGGAGGAAGATAATTCAAAGTACATATTGTTGTTAACGATAATACAGCATGCTGCAGCAACATCTTCTAGGAGGCAAAAACTGAGAAAACACATGAAAGTACAGGTAAAGAAAAGGTTTGAGAAATTTGAAAAGTATGAAACTCTACTCAGCTTTTGTGAGACCCTACCTGGAGTACTGCTCAGTACAGGAAGGGCATGGGGCTGTGTGACTGAGTCCAGACGAAGGCCACAAGGATGGTGAGAGTGATGAAGAACCTCTCCTATTAAGACAGGCTGAGAGAGTTTGGCTTGTTCAGCCTGGATGAGAAGGCTTTAGGGACACCTTATAGCAGCCTTCCAGTACCTGAAGGGACCTGCAGGAAAGTGAGGCAGGAGCTGTTGGCAAGGGCATGTAGTGATAGGACGAGGGTCAATAAAGTAGAACCGGTAAGCTTATATTAGGTATGAGGAAGAGTTTCTCTGCTATGAGGATGGTGAGACACTGGAACAGGTTTCCCAGAGATGTAGTGGAGGCCTCATCCCTGAAGGCATTCAAGGTCGGGCTTGATGAAGCTCTGAGCAATCTGATCAGGTGTCCCTGCTCACTGCAGGGGGGTTGGTCTAGATGACCTTTAAAGGTCCCTTCCAACTTAACGCATTCTATGGTTCTAGGATTCTAAAAAAATTAAGTTTAAAATGTAAGGTAGATGTACAGGAAACTAAAACTTGTTATGAAGAACACAGTTAGAAAAAAAATACCAAAAATCCCACACTACAAAACCCCAAATTATAATAATGTCATTACAAATGGGAACTATAGAGAACAATAGCCTTTTTTCCCAGATGCCCACGTTCCTCTTATCAATCATATTCATTATTTATGACGTGACTCTAACATGTATGATGAGTAAGCTTGATTAGAGACGCTTCTTATTACCAAATGGGATAAAATAACCCAAAAGATGTTTCATTTAAGAGGCGTACACTCAGGAAGGAGAGCAGCATCTCACAACAAATCAATTTAGGAGCATAGAAGGAAAACTGCTGAAAACCCATAGTTTGACTAATATCATTCTAAAAAATATGTTGTCATGTTTGCCATTAAATTCTGTTTTTTGATTAATGTTATGTGTTAATTACAAAAATTGTCATGAAAACAAAGGAAATTAATATTTTACTGAAAAGTTAAATTTGAGAGTGGCAGTTTTGGGTGTTACACAATATTTTCAAAGTGCCCAAAATATGTAATTTGAATTTTAAAATTGCACACATACATTTAATTCTCCCCTAATCTGTTAATTCTTAATGATGTTTAGATCATTTTGGTAATGCTTTCCTCTGCAAGAAATATTACTTGGGAAGCACAGCAGATATGTAAAAAGAGCACTGGAATAATAAAATTTGAGTCTTAAACCTTGAGTCCAAAACTATAAAATTTTAAAATAGCTTCATATACTAAGGAGAAAAGGACATTTCATTTTTTTTATGAAAGGTTAAAATAAACTGCATGGCTAGTATGAGAAATATGTTAAAAGCAGATTGTAAAGCATTATTACCAGGTTCTCTTTTGTAGAAGAATGATCAAGTACTGTACATTTTCAGCCACAGATGCCTTGGTTCATCCTGCTTAACTTAAGGCACTAATTGAAACACGTTGTTAAGAATGCCCTTGTCTCTGGCTTCTTTTATAATCAACAGTGAGAGCCCAACACCTCCAGAGGGAAATTTTGTCCCATTGAAGATTTGAATCATCCTTTGAAGGCACCTGTTTCTTTTCATTGACTAGGGTGACTAAGCTTCTAACTTAGATGTCTCAATTAAGTGTTTAAATGTAAGTAGGATGAATCTGGGCAGTAACAGATCACAGAAACCTTTCCCACTGTGTTTCATATGGCAGATAACGCAAGAAATAATTCTGTTCATATTACTGATGTTTCTAGGAAGACATAAGCTTTATGAGACATTTTCCCCAAGGTACTGACCCGTGACTGAGGAGTTCAGCCTCAGTGGCATTGAAGGTGGCAGGAACTGGCTGCATCCAAATCGGGACAGCCCTGGTTGCTCCTCATGGAGACCATTCCTACACCCCCCTGCTAACCACACCTTGGCATGCAAATTCAATGCACCTCCGTTTCCCAAGTATACACAAATATATCTTGTGAGTCATTATGAGCTTTTAGATAAAAGCTCTGTATTATTGTAGAAAGGAAATTAATGAGTTAGGTGTAACACTTTACTCATTAATTTTCTAACTGATAGTTCAGTTGATTGTAAAGGTAAGAGGTTTTTTTTCTTGCCAGGGGGACTTTTTAGTTCTGGATGAAATAACTATCTAATTTCCCCAAAGGACACCTTTCAGGTTGTAGCACTGAGCTGAGGGTATTCTCTGTGCTGTTAAACAGGCAATTACTTTCATCCTGTCCTTCCAGAACTGATGAGCCTGTTTCTTTCAAAAGGCAGTTGAGAGACTCCAGGGATCCAGTAAGATGCAGATACTGAACTACAAATCCACCAAAACCTATTATGATGCATGTATGGATGTTTTTTGTCTACAGAAATAACTTTAATTTGGAGTGTCTCATGTCCAGGGAAGAAGGTGGTGCTATATAATCTTTGCAGATGCAGATATGAAGCGCAGGTAAGCTGCTTTAGGAAATGACCAGAAATGTCTCAGGTAACTCAATTTATACAAGGGAAAAATAGACTAGCTAAATCCCTTTCCATGGTAAAATGTGAGAAAAGAAGTAACAAATAACAGCAAATAACACTGAATTTGCTGTTGCTTTCTTTTGGCTTTTTTTGTACATTTGGGTGAAGGGTTGGAAACAAGTCCTCCTCCCTCATATGAAAACAATATATATCTGTCTAGCCCTTTCTGCTGTTTCTTCAGAGCACCTGTAGGTCTCAAGTCTTCTGGAAGAATTTAAAACATGATGTCTATCTTGTTGCTGAACTGGACATTTCTTTACCTAGAGCTTCTCTCAGATTACATGGTCCTTCTGATGTTTCATAAGGCTCATTTGATCATACTAGCAAACATCTCTGAAGATGTCTAACCTTTTTACCCTGAAGCTCAGACCAACTTTAAAAGTGATTACAAAAAGCCTTACACTCTTAAACTATCACATTTCCAGTAGAGACAAGAGGAACTGACTTTGCTTTGCATTCATCTCCTAACTCAGTGAGGGCTGTGTTCCAGAAGAGTGAGCTTAAACTAATGGAGTCTAATTTCAAAAACACTGATGGCTTAGTTTTGTGCCTAGTTGTTACATATTATGTAATCAATGCAGCATAATAAAATAAATACTTCTAGGAAAGAGACGGTTCTGGTTTTATGAGCAGTTTGTTGTGATCCTTAGCTTATTACAAAGAGATTCGCCTTCTAAAAGGAATTAATATAGATGGAGATGCATGGATTTCATAGGATTAGTAAACACTTCGATATTGCACGACAGTAATCACTAAACCTCTTTTACAAGAGCTAGCTGCTATCAAGCGCTTTAGCTGAAAGACTGTTTTGGTAAGCTCCTCTTCAGGTGTGTAAGTCTATGGTATAGTCTTAGGGTATGGAAATGGTATGAAAAAATGGGAAAATACATACAAGGTGAACGACTATATGACTAGGTAAACTGCAGCTCAGGTGCTCTGACTGATATCTTCTTCAGAGAAATCCTTGATTCTGCTAGTTTTTAACCAGATGCAATGGGAGTTGCTAGGAACTTTCCACTTCTGAAAATACTGTTCAACTCTGACTTCTTTAGAGGTCATAGAAAAGTAATGAGAATTATGAAGACATTCTGCCTAGCTAGTCTGCTGATTCTTAGGCTATCATTATCAGTTACATTGAAACTAAAGTCTGGATAAAAATGGTCTGATCTTACTCCTCTCTGAAAGTTTATGTTAAACATTGGTTTCTTACTGCACTTCTGTGCTCTTTTGTGTGATTTTTTCAGCATCTAGGGGAAATTATTAGGTACATTCCTATTCATCATCCGAAGGAGCGTTCTTCACATAAATTCACTCCAACTACTAGGTCTACAAAATACCAGATACTGGGATAGAAAGCAGAACTATTTGGCATGCATTTCACAAACCTGTGTACCACTAAAGAGAAAAATGTATGTGCCAGAGGTCACTCCAAGGCTCATCCTCTGCCAGCTGGGCTTGTAAACAGGTTACAGACTTCTGGAATAAATAGTGTTGAGAAAATCTGTGAAACAAATGTCCAAATAACCTGAGGCTCAGTTTGACCAATGACCAAAGATAAATTCTGAAGCTCTGTTCTCTGTTGAAAGATGATAGGAAACAATTTTCCTGTGGCTTCAGCCACCTGTGAAGCCTAGAATAAACTCCTGTTAATTGCACTGACTGAGACGGACTAAGATCAGATTTTTTAATGTTGTTCTGTAGAAAACATCCGAGGAAAACAATTGGCAACTGACTACATCACCCAAAAGTTGGGACAACTTTTTCTGAATTGATCAGTCACTAATCAGTTGTTGAAATAAGTTGGTATTGAACCTGATTTTGTTGGTATGCTGAACCAATGAAAACTGTTTTCTGAGGGCTTTTTTATTGTTTCCTTACACCTCACTAATATTCTGTAATAAGTTGAACTCTACAAACCTTGATTCCATGGCAGCAAGAGTCTTGCTGGATTATTTCTTAACCTTAATTACCTAAACATTTTTATTTACTATTTTCACTAAGGAAAAATTAAAAGAAAAAAATCTCCACAAAAAAACCTCAACATAAGTAGAGTCAAATCAAAGTACCAAATGAAAAAACCCAAACACAAACCCAAACCAGTAAGAAAAACTACATATAAAACCTAGGTCTTGTAATTTAATGGACTCTGGGTTATTCTTCATGTTGTCAGAAGCAAGAAAAATTAATTGACTAGCAACAGGTTTTATTCTCTGATTTATGTCTCTTGAGAGGGGAGGAGCAGACTGACTGCATATGCAACCTCAAAAGAAATGACTTGTGAAAACATTTGAACTTTCACTGTTCTACAATTAGGATCAATGTAGGCAGATATTCTAAAGAGAGACAGTATTTGTCCTTCAAGAATGGTCATCGCTTTGGAAAGGTGAGCCTCAATCTTGTTCTGCTGGCTTGGTTTTAATTTCCAAATTAAAATCCTAGTAAGAGAAAACGCATTTTTCTCTTGGATGTCTGAGCTGAAATTTCCCACTGTCATACAAAATACCCTTTTCTGCAACCTGAAGTCAGACTAAGGTAGCAATTATATGCCACAGTGACTCATTTTCTTGAGGGCAGGATGCTAGACAATAGTGAATCCAGTGCTTGTTAAAGTAATTTGTATTTTGTGCCTCAAGACATTACTGAATGTCTTAGTAATACCTCAAGACAGTACTGAGTGAACAATTCTTTCCCTCTTTGTTGCCTTTTGACAGGGCAACGGTTCTATATTTGACATTTCACTATTAAGAAAAAAAGAAGTATTCAGCCAAGAATTTATCAAGCCAAGGAACATTTGTCCCTCAGCTTCCATTATCCTTGGCAGCATTTTTACAGGTGTTTTAAATAGTACATAGGAATTTTAAGACCAAAATTAAAAAAAAAAGAAAACCAACACCACAAGCTTTTTAGATCTCAGGTGGTGTTGTTTTCATATCTGTGTGTCTTGGTGGGTGTTTTTAAAAGTCATTTCTGAGTTTTAGAAATCTTAGTAAGCTTTTCTAAATAGGAAGACATTCACAAACAGGCACACAGAATAAAACAAGACAAAGACAGCTATGTTAGAATGGGCAGTTAAGCAGACTCTATGTAATGTACCAGTGCTTGGAGTGACTGGTACAACAGTCTTCACAAAGTACAACTGTGGTAGTAACAGTCTTCACAAATTACTACTTTATGATCTTGGATAAAATATCACTGAAAAATATACTCTGAAAAGTCAACATGGCTCTGAAAAAGAAGAATAGCTAGGCCCTGTGTTATATAGATTTCCTAGGTAAGATATCCCTGGTAAAGGGGAACAAAAGTCTCTAAATGGCTGGAAAAGTCTCATTTTCTCAGAAATATGTAAAGTGTTATCTAAATAATAATGTCAGCTCAAAGGAGAGGCTAGTGTCTACGCATGTCCAAGGTTCCTTTCAACCTACTTATAAATGTATTTTTGTATTACTGCACAGCTTTTACCTAGACAGATCAACATTACCATCTTGTTCTTGTCTGAAATTCAGTTATTACCCCAAAGAAGAAAATCATAACTTTCCAAGCTAATAAAATGCAGGTATTCTTGGCAAAGGAAAGTGCTTAGATTTAGTCCTGTGGGTACTTCAATCAATTTGCATTCTTCTCAGAATTTTTTTCTGCATCATCATTCAGATTTTGTGATGTACCCAGAACAAGACTTGTTCCTGCACTGATGTTGTTCGTATCCAATAATGCTAATGTCTTTGAACAGAGAGACTAACAGCCTTAAATTAAAGATCAGTTTGTTCTTTTTCTGCTAAACAGGAACTCACCACTGAGATCCACTATTCCAGATTCTCTCATATCAATTCTCAAGGTCAGAAATGAGGAGAGAGGAAGTTTGTTTAATTATTGCTCAGCTTCTCTGGTATTATGCAAAAATGCTGAATTGTAAATGACAACCAATTTGGTGATGTTTGCATATGAGAAAAAATTACTCTGGGAAATCAGATTATGAATATTATTGATCCCAGGGTCCCTAGAATGTGTCAGTGTTAAAATCACTGAGCAGTGAACTGCATTTGACATGCAGTATTTTCTATTCTATCTTTCCCTGGCAGATGAACCGTTTCCCTGTTTACTAAAAAATGTCAATATCTGCAACACCCTTTCCTGCATGAGGTATCAGCATCTCCTTATAATATGACATTCAAGTCTTCCCTCAGAAAGAAGTAACACTGTGTGCAATTTATAAGGACAAGCCACCAAGCTGTGTGGTAAGGACAACATGCTGGTAGGGAGGGATGCCATCCAAGAGGGACCTTGGCAATCTGGAGAGATGGGTCCATGCAAACTGCATGAAGTTCAACAAGGTCAAGTTCAAGGTCCTGTATGTGGGTCGGTGCAATCCCAAGCAAAACTACAGGCTGGGTGGAGAATGGATTGAGATCAGCCCTGAGAAGGACTTGGGGGTGTTGATGGATGAGAAGCTCAACATGAGCTGGCAGTGTGCGCTAGCAGCTCAGAAGGCCAACCATGTCCTGGGCTGCATCAAGAACAGTGTGGCCAGCAGGTTGAGTGAGGTGATTCTGCCCCTCTATTCTGCACTCCTGACACCCCACCTGGAGTACTGCATCCAGCTCTAGGGTCCCCAGTACAGGAAAGACATGGAGCTGTTGGAGTGAGTCCAGAGGAGGGCCATGAAGATGATCAAAGGGGCTTGAACACCACCTCTCCTGTGAAGACAAGCTGCAAGAGTTGGGCTTGTTCAGCCTGGAGAATAGAAGGCTCTAGGCAGACCTGATTACAGCCTATCAATACTTAAAGGGGTCCTACAGGAAAGTGGGAGTGGGGCTGTTCACTGCAGAATGTAGTGATAGGACAAGGGGAAATGGCTTCAAGCTGAAAGAGGGTAGGCTTAGCTTAGATGTTAGGAAGAAATTCTTTAATATGAGGGTGGTGTTGCACTGGTGCAGGTTGCCAGAGAGGTTATGGAAGTCCCATCCCTGGAAGCGTTTAAAGCCAGGTTGAACAAGGCTTTGGGCAACCTGGTCTAGTGAAGGTCTCCGCCCGTCTAGTTGGAACTAGATGATCTTTGAGGTCCCTTCCAACCCAAAGCATTCTATGATTCTATGAAATGTCAGTCATGCAAGAATTTGGGAAATAGCTTTGCATCTTGGAAACTTTTAATGATAAAAGGGAAGGGGAATCACTGAGAGACACTCTCAGCAGTGCCTTGAGTGTATCATGACCATTCAAGCAGGTGCAAGAAGGTGTTGTCTTCAGTGTATGATCTGAAGTAACATATAATAAAAACAAATCAGGCTTCTTCCTGAATCAATAACCACTCAGCTTATCCTGTACTCATTTACACTGCAAAATTGATTGGTCTAATATTAAAACTCTTGTCAAATCACTATCACAATATTTGTATTCGCTCTTCATAAAACTGCATGTAAAGAATATTTCAACAGTTCAGTGGAGATTCTGTCTGTGACTGTCGCAAACAAGAATGAGAATATCAGACAGTAACAGGAAAGATGAGACCAGCTCTACCTACTTTGTCTTGTTACTGTTATTCAATAATTATGCAGGCAATATGACAAAATAAAGAGCAGAGCAGAGCCTAAAATTTTACATTTGCGAGCTTTGAACTAAATGCTTTCCCACTCTTTTTTAGCACATAGTCACAAAGACTACCTCTTTCCTTTTCCTGAGGACAGTGAAAGAACATCTTATTTCCGTCAGGACATGCAAAACAGAAAGGAGGCTATTTAATGGAGAAGAAAATTTCAAAGAAAGGCAAAAAGTATTGCTACAGGTTCTGAGGCAGTCTGAATTTAAGAAAAAATGGTCACATTAGAGTGACCAATTCCAGGTAAACAGGATTAAGATAGTTAAGTGGTTTCCATTGTTTAATGTAGACAGTGGACAACAACCCCAGCTCTCAACATAACTATTTTGTAAATATTGGCTAGAGTTGTATTGTTCATAACTGGTGCAGATGATGCAGAACTGTTCGCAGATTTGGGAAGCTAGGTTTTGGTCTAATATTTCAGGTCATGCAAAGGTAGTTACGGGTGCCCAAAACAAAGAGTAGTGTACAATTTAAACTCCCAGATTAATCAAGGAAATCTGTTATCTAGCTTTATATTATGGAAAAGTCCTTAATAAGCATTTTTAAAATAGTTTTTATAACGCAGTTCGAACTGGTGTACAAGTAACTGAGTTTAATTTAGAAGGTATTGCTTTGAATTTTCTTCAGAAAACCTGTTTATTCAACCAGTTCCAGGCATGCAATTTTATGCATAGACATCAAATATTACTGCATTAATGATCATACAATAACATTGTGCCCATTGTCGATGCTTCGTGTACCACTTGTCAAGAATATTAGAGGGTTTTTCAGTATTGGGCAGACACTAGGGCACCAAAAAAAAAAAAAAAAGTTAAATGACATGGCAGCTTCTGAGATACACAAACTGTCCACCCTGGATACCTTTATGATGACACATTTCCTCTGTTCTATGTATGTATTGCACTTAAGCATCTGTAGAGTGTCTCTAGACTTCACTACACCAAGTGAAAGGCAAAGTACGTAGGTAAGGAGAAATATGTACCCTAGATATAATTGACCTTAAGATTACCTCAGAAGTATGTGCAATATCCATCTTGTCAGTCTCAAGTCATAACTTTTCGAGTGAAGTATGTTTGCACTCCATGCAATCGGTGGGCACGGGGATTTGTCTGTCTGTAGCACATGGCCTGTGTTTCGTACGGCACAGTAACGTGGCCTTGGCTCAGCTTTACCAGAAAACTGTTGAGCAGTGAGAGAGGATACAGGCTGCCTCTCTACATAAAGCTGCCCTAAATCATTCACTACTAAACTCAGCAGTGTTTGAAAAACACCATGAGATTCTCAGAAAGATCGTGGGCCTTTGTCAGCAACTGTTTTCAAGTAGAATTGGAATGCATTGCTTGTATTTTTGGTCTCATGACATAGGATCTGAAACCTGGAGAGAAAATGCTCAATTTTAATGGAACAAAAATATTCCTCATTTCTATTTATGCCTATATTTCAGAAAGAGAAATTAGCAAAAAACAAAAAAAAAAGTATTAAAAAGTCTGATACTTTGCCTGGTCAGATAGCAAAAATGTGTATCTTTTTTTAAAAACAGGAACAGAGCTCTTGAATTCCAAGACAATTTCTTCCTCCTAAAGGAATACGCCAAAGAAGTTTCTCTTTTTTTTTTTGTATTGGCGTAATTTTATGAACATCTATAATCACTAAACAGGTATTATACCAGTCCGCAGTGACCAGACAGGGACAGAGCACCAAGTACATGGCTCCTGGACCACCTGTGTGTTCCTTGTCTTCACCTTCGGCTCCATAGGGTGCCATTCTTTTGGTACTTTCATTTCCATGTTAGGATCCTTCCTCATTTTAGACACTCTCTGTTATTCTTTCTCAGAAATTAAATCTTGCAGTTAAACCCTCAGAAGCCTCACCAATTTTCTCTTTTTCCAAGATTCCTAGGCACAAAAATACTTTCAGTTGTAAATTCCTAATTTATTGTCTCAAAGACAGTTTTTGAACAGACACCCAGACTAGGAAGATTTGGGGGGAAAAAAACCCCAAACCACTTTGTGATCTATAATGCATTTCTCTTCATTAGATTCCTCAACATTTTTAAGTACTCTGAGCCTTAGTGAGGTTGCTTTAGGTCAGAATCTACTCAGGGCAGTTTCTTTTCCCTTTAAGAGAACAGAATGAAGTTTAATGACTCTCTAAATTCACTACTACAGAGTCTCCCAAGACTCTTTTTTTTAAGACCAGACAGAATATCCAGCCCATTGTTGACTTTTTTTTTCCCCCTCCTATAAATTGAGGAGATCCGCAGTTTTTCACTTTTGTACTTAAAGGGTACAATCTGTCCTTTTAAAACTGCTCCAATCCTGCCTATTTCATAAGTCTGCATACTAGCAGCTGTTGATCTATTGAACATTTAAAAATATAATTAGTATGAAGAATATGCCTATTTTGGGAGGTGGGAAAAAATGGGGAAAAAAAGGCAGTATCTTTTAGTATGAGCCTCTAGGGCTTTGCTGGAAATCTAAGGCTTCTTTGATACAGTCAGATCAAAATCTTTTCATCTCTTGTACAGTAATATTTTTTTTAATTATTTAAATGAGAGCCTGAGCTCTCCAGCAGCACTGATCTAAAATTTATATCATGGATTACGTTATTCTCTGTTTGGATTTTTTGTGAAGGACAGAGTAGACCAATCTGTCTAGGCTGAGAAATAGTAAACTGACTCACTAAAAAAAATTTGCGACAACCATGTTTTTTTGTGAACAAATGGAAAAACAAGGAAAACAACCCTGTTCTTTCTCAGACAAAACGCTGCTAGGTGAAATTCCTGCACATGGTTCTCAGCATTCACATTTGAAGAGTCATAACTTCAGGTGGCATCATCACTCTTCAATCACCAGAGCAGGAAAATGCTTACCAGAGACTACAAGTAAGAAAAACAGACAGAAAGAAAATATAACATTGGTTTCTCTGTGCATGGTGGTGAACATGGAAATAATCATTACAAAAAATACTTTTTCCTTGAGGCTAAACCAGACCAGCCTTCATCATTATTGGGTTTTCCACATGTGGCTGTATTTCTTGATAAAATTTATCTACCATATTTTCATACCCTTACATTGAGATTATTTCTTCTAAGCTGTGGCACTACATACAGGCAGCTTTTTTCCCATGCTTTAATTTATACCCCTAATGCTATAAAGTATTCAGTCAATGTTGCTCAATACATCAGAATACATCAGAATTTTAGATCTTTAAGGAGGAGCCATCAGTTATAACATCAACAGCAATGTTCCAAGACCGAAAGTTACAAGGCACAGTAACTAGTCACATGCTTGTATTAACATTTAAGTGTCTGAAAAAAAAGCCCCTTTTAAAAAAAATGCTGAACACCTACCCTCAATTCCCTTCTAAAATTCAGCATGAATAGAGACCACTATCTACTCACTGTGGAAAAAGTATCCTAAATAGGAGTGTGTTCGTAAATCATATGGCTTAACTCTGGAACTATACCTGCCACACTGTAAGCAACAGGGTGCAAGGCTGTATGTGATGTGTACAACGCACTAAAACACACAATACACGGCTGAAAGTTGTCCTAGCTGATTAGTTTTGGCTGTACACATGCAACAAAGGTCAGAAATCGAGTGATAACCAGCTGAAGTGTGAGAAGATGCATTCTTTTAAGAACATAAACCAAAGAATGCATTTCTTGAAGTCAGCCATAAATTGTCCTTGCCAATCCTCCCACATTTGCTTGTATCTGAATTCATGTGGCACACAATTAGTCCAGCACTGCAAGCAGAGAAACACGATTAGTAACAACTACAGAGCACATCTGGCCTTAAGGATTCAGAAGACACTGGTCACCTTGACTTCAGATCAGATTCATACACCCTACTATATTCGACAAGCTTACAATTATGTATTCAGAATCTGAATCAATTACGTATTCAGATAGTGTCAAACAGGAGATTATGAGACCTATTCACTCAATTTTCATCATTGCTATTTAGCAAGGAAATGACTCAAGTCCTGTTCACATTCAAAGTGCTGGGACAACTCTCACTAATACAATATAAAACCAAATCCTGGTCTCAGTAGAGAACTTTTTATTTAAAAGCTGTACAGCTAGGAAGTTGTCTGCTGTCACACTGCTCCTTCTGGGATACGTGGAAGCAATTTGCATGCTTCTATTTCGCTCATATTTACTTTCTTCTCTCTTCTATTTCCATTCCAAGCCTGGAATCTTCTTTTTAAAAAAAATTTCCAAGGTAAGGAAGCACTGTATTCTGATAATTTTCCTCTCAGCAGAGCACAAGCATAACCTCTGCTGGAGCGTGGGATGCCTGAAGAGATGTGCGTGATAAGCTACTTCCATACACAAGATGGACTGACTATTATTGTCAATAGCTTGAGGCCTGCTCAGACCCTTCCCAGCTCTTGCCCACCACACTGTGTATTCAATTTAGGGTAGAAGGTACCTCTCCTTTTCATCCTGTCAAATTTTCTTAGGTCATAAAGACTAAAGGATTACCTGACGAGTTACATATCTACTTTTGCTAACCTTTATGTATAAGCTGGGTGCTCTGTGATAACCTCCCTCTACATTCAGTATCCCCCCAACTATAATTTTGAAGGCTCTTAATTTTTCTTCTCATTCTGATATGACACCCTATGAAAACTGTCTTGATGCCCCTCTGCTGTATTTATTGTTTCAGCTCCTGATAAACATTTTTTAAAAAGACTATGAGATATTGCAAGGTATATGGTTTATATAAGTTATAAAAGGAAATGCACAGATAGATAAGTGTGTATTAATTAACATAATTAACTCAAATAATAACTTTGAACAATTAATATAATATTAATTAATAATAAATGTAATTAATATTTTTTGTCTGTTCATGTCATTTAAAGCATCCTAGTAGTTTAGCATGGTAATCTAAAATTGATTGAAGTCATACTTTTAGAAATAGGTAATAGTACCATTGCAGCAATAGTTTTTTAAAATTTCAATCCACTTTAAAATTCAATGCATTCAATAAAAAAATGTTAGTTATGCCTATATTAATTTTCTTACTTCAAGTTGTGCTTTAGGTTTCATTAACAAAATTCTAATTACTGGTTTGTTTGGGTTTTTTGAGTAGCTAAGACAGTGGGTAAACAGCTGTAGAGAAAATATAATTGTGATGGGCCTTGAAAAATGATAAAACTGTTTTCATGGTCTCCCTCAGCTCATAATATAGACAAAACTAGACTGCTTTCACATGGACTGTGAAGAAATGCTTTATGAAGCAAATCACTGGTGCTTTATGAAGTACTTCATGAAGGAGTTGAATGTGAAAGTGCTACACTCATAAATACACATTTCTTCTCAGATGCAAGAAGATTCAAGAATTGCATATTATGGTTCTGTGTATTGAGTGTGGAGAACTATTTAATGATGTAAATTTAGATCTTATTAACTCATTGGAGAAGGTAACAATGTGAGAAATTAACATGGACACATTTCTAAGTGTCTCTTTCAGTACTTTGGAATAAATGCAACCATTGTTGTATTAACTTACCTTTATGATGGAAATTGTTCCAAAAATGGTAACAAAATGTTAAAACATTTCTGAAACAATGTTATAATTCATAACGCTTACCTGGCTGTAGAGATACCTCAGCAATTGTTAATAAAACAGAACAATGCTATTAAAGCATAACAAAACAGCCCCCTTCCCCCCAAAGTATTTCCTGTCTGTTGGTTAAAAAAAAAAAAAGACTAAAAAGAAGAAAAAAAAAATCCAGAACTTTAAGAATATATTGACATAAGAAATAGTATCTTGTAACAAACCTGTTCCTAGCATGCTAGCAGTTTCCAGAATATGGACTTCCAGGGAAAATGAACGTCACAGAGCCATGCGAATGAGCAAAGCAAAACCAATGCTTTGCCATAGAGGTCAGGTAAATCAAATAGTCCCATGGAAAAGTCCTGGTCATAAGATTGATGGTATCTAAATTAAGCAGTGAAGAAAAAAAAGGTATCTTCAAGGTTATTGTAGGGTTTTGATGGGTGTTAAATACACCTGAATTTTAAGAAGCAGTAAGTAACTTCTGCTCCAGCCTCCCCACATGAAGACTGGGATCACAGCACTGGCCTGTGGTGAACACAGATGCAGGGTAGTTTAGATATATTTAAACCAAATTGAGCACTATCCCCAGTCACTTGATGTTTTTCACTGAGAGTTTAGCAACTGTTAGGCAAAAACGATGGTTCAGCATTATTCAATATAGCAACCTTTAGGCAAACGAGGTGGATCAGCATTATTTTCCTACTAGCCCTACATTCAGAGTGATGCTCTTGAAGGACATAGGCTTGAGGGCCTTACATTTTTTTGCAGGGAGACAGTGGGCAAAGCTGTTTATAATACCCAGTTGTAGATGGCCCTGCAAGTGTATTAATGCACACAGCAAAGCAATGAAGATGTATCAGTGAGTACTCCCTCAAGGCTGTTCCCAGAGCCTTTTGGAAAATTTGTGAGTAATCCCAACAAGGACAGTTTGGAATTATGTGCAGCATATAGGTGACAGTCTATGTTTAATGAACAGATAATTGCCATGAGTCTACCTAAAGTCTGGTTTAGTTCTAGAAATACTTTACCAATTCTAATTGTCATGGTTCATACACTTCTGCTCCAAAAACAATATGCCACAGAACAACAGTCAGACTACATTGATGCAATAGAGAATTTATCTAGATGTTTTTTTAAATGAACTTGACTGACTGCTACATTGTGCTTTATTAGCTTCCTGTGGAGACAAAAAGGCAATGCTCCAGCAAAGGTATATCAGAGCTGCATGGGAGTTAAAACAGAAATAACAGTCCTTTCAAAGAAATTACTACACATTTATAACAAGGTAACTAAATTTAAGAGTTTCTGCTGCTAAGATCTTTATTATTATATGGTAACTTCTAAAAATGAAATATACCTTAACTTCAAATTATCAGTCTAGGGGGTTTTATTTAAGTAATGCAACTAAACTAGGCTTCCTACTCATCAGGGACACAGTTACTTGTACTTGTGGATGAGACAGAGTAAAGGATCCCGGGTTGTCAGGCAATGACAGTTTGAATGAAAGATTTCAAAGAAATAGGAGTGTAGAAAAATGTCTCAGGGACACAGAAAAGTAAGAAGATATTTAAGAAACAACTTCAAATTCATGCAAAATAAAAGCTTCTCCTGCCAAATGAGTGAAACTTGTCAAGTCTACTAGATCTCTTAATTAACTGGGAACATGAAAGAAGCTCCCTTTGAGGGATTCAAGCTTACAGGCATCATGGGTAGTTCCTTTTTGCAGAGAATATAAAATGAACAATGCATTTATTAAGCTCATAAAGCAAGTTGGATGAGCTGAAAATATGTATGACTAATCAGAGGAGAAATTACTCATAATGTAGAAACAATGTCTCTGAAACTAAGGCGAGGGAAAGGTTAAAAAGAGTGGAAAAAAATCCACATTTTTAACATACTGGAGGGCAGAAAAGGACTTGGCCTTTGTCGTATCCAAACCTGCCAAAATACCTTTCATTCAAAATTTGCAGGTCTACTCTATCTTTAAAAGATTTTTGTAAACATTTTAAATAGGAATCAGAAACCCAGGAAGCTTATTCATAAGAAAATAAACCTAATAGATCTTCATATGATTTGACTCTCTCCTAACAGTTGAATGCTGTTCCACACACCACTGAGCTGGAAAAAAATTACAGGATTAAACACACTTCTGGCAGCATTAACTTTCAACCTGTTGAAATTTAATGGGATTGTGCTGGATAAACATATACAATCAAAAAAACACAGCTCACTCACTGGGACATTTCTTTAACTTTGCTATCCCAAACCAAACACAAACACCCACCCCTCCCACCACCACCTCCTCCCCCCGAATAAAACAACCAACCAACCAAAAAAACACTACAAAACAACCCAACAAAAAAATCCAAACCTAAAACCCAAACCCAAGTAAGCAGCACTTCCATTTGCCATAAATTTTGGCAACCCATTTGTGCCTTTGAAAAATATCCCTGATTTCCAGAGTTCACATCTGCAGCATTTCCTGAAAAATAGACTTCTTCCAAGCCATTGATCTGAACAGCTAAACTGCTTATCCGATCAAAATTATTAAACCTGGAAAATTCATTTCTCAATGAGTGAAGGATTGAAAAGTAAGTCATTCCTCTGATGAGATGCTTCTCCCAGTAGAAAATGCACAAGTAATCCTTAGTGAATTGCTGCTCCTTAGATGAACAAATGTCAATATCAGTGTGAGCAAGGACTGCAAGAACAGACTCAATCAAGAACAGAGGGTGTATATTAACAACGCAGTCAATCAACAGAGTCAATCAAGGACAGAGGGTGCATAGTAACAAGATTTGTTTTGCTATTTGTGTATATTTCCTTTTTTTTTTTAAATTAAGTTCTGTTACTATACACAATAATTGTTAAATGTTAGCTGAAATATATTTATTAAAGAAAAAGTTCTGGGTCAACTAGTCAGAAAACACATATACAAAAAAAGAGAAATTGGAGGTCAAGACTGATATCTTAATGTAAAATATTCTTTTAAACTATACTGTAGAGACTGATATTTCCCCTACAAGCAAAGGGATTGGACTATAAACAATTTCAGTGGGGCACTTCAGTGAACAGAGAATATCTTTGCAGTGTCTGATGAATCCATTCATTAATAGTCCCTTAGCTGAGCTATAAAGATGCAGGCAACTGCTAGACTTGGAAAAAAAAAAAAAATTCATTCCCATTTTAACATTAAAGGCTTTCTGAATGCACACATTTTATATTTGTGTGTTTCAAAGACCTAGAACTGAAATGTGTTTTTTCCTCTCATTCCTGAAGTAGAGCATGTTAAGTCATTCAAGGGTATTTAAAGTCTAGAAGTTGGAAACTATCAGAGTTCTTCTAATCCCACTTTTGTTTCAAACTGAAGGAAAGAGATTAGAGGGCATGTAAAGGCCAGCAACATACTTTGAATGAAGTTAAATGAGTTATGAGTAGCAAGCCAAAAAAAAAACCCAGTCCAGGAGGCCATGCTAAGTGTATGAGTAGCCCTTTAACTTCAGTGCACTTCTCAGTGATCATTGACACTGCATACACATAAACTCAATAATATGTTGTCAGATAAAAATCTATGCAGCAGTTAATGCTTCTGAGAATGGCTTTAATGCTCTCCACAACTTCTATTGCTGGTAGAAAGTGAGGCTGCAGTTGGATTACAGAGAGAATTAAAACTCTGAACATCAGTAGATTGGTTTGGTTTTGCATAATCCCTGCATCCAAATTTGGATCTGATTCAGGTCAGCCTGGCATGAACTAGCTCAGAGTTTTCCCTCCATTACAATGGTATTACTGCTAGTGGTTTACTAAACATTGCCTCTACTCTGCAGTGGACTGAGAACAAGCAACACATGTATATACCACACATCCCAGTGCTGGCTCACTCACAAACACTGCTTCCCATTCACCTATTTCTACACCTGGACAGCAGAGGCCATCAAAGAGCAATTAAACACAGCAACCTACTGTCTGAACTGGATTTGAAGCCTAATATCTTTGAAGAAGCAAGTCTAGTAGGAAGTTCAACAAAATAAATATGAAATAATGTTAATTATGTATACATAAGGTATTCAAGCAAATATGAAATTTTCTCTGCATTTAGTAACTGGACAGTTTCTTCCAAATGAAGAAGTAAGGAGAATCTCACTTCCCTAACTCAAAAGACTCATTAAATAAAATGTGCATAAATGTCATGAGTAGATGAAGTCTTTATATTAAGGAAAAACTGCCTGATCTTCTAATTTTGGAGGATTTGGGGAGTTCTATGTATTTATGTATTATAATATTTTGATGTGGTATTTGTAGCTTTTATATTACATTGCCATTTAACAATCAAGGAACCACTTCACTGTCCCAATGGTATGCCAAAAAGGACTATATACATGCCATTATTTCTGTGAAAGGATGGTTGAAGTATTCCCTGCTTGAGGTTCTGCCTTTCTGCTTTTTCTCTGGACCATTGCCGATTTTCTCTGCTAATGACAACATTCTGGGCTCCCTGGTATAAAAAAGACAGGGATTTCCTGGAAAGAGTCCAGTGGAGGGCTACAAAGATGATTAAGGGCCTGGAACTTCTCCCCTATGAGGAAAGGCTGAATGAACCAGGGCTGTTCAGCCTAGAGAAAAGACGACTAAGGGGGGACCTAATTAATGTCTATAAATATCTTAAGCATGGGATGCAGGGGGAATCAGCCAGCCCCTTTTCAGTGGTCTGTGGAGACAGGACAAGGGGCAATGGCTGCAAGTTGGAGCACAGGAAGTTCCGCACCAACATGCGGAAGAACTTTTTCACAGTGAGGGTGACAGAGCCTTGGCACAGGCTGCCCAGGGGGTGGTGGAGTCTCCTTCTCTGGGGATATTCAAGACCCATCTGGATGCCTCCCTGTGCAACATGTCCTAGGGAGCTGCTTTGGCAGGGGGTTGGACCCGATGATCTCTCGAGGTCCCTTCCAACCCCTATGATTCTATGTTTCTGTGATTCTAGGTTCTCAGGCAAAGTTTCATAGGAATTTTGGAGTTTATTTTCTATGAGGAAACATCATACCTTCAAAAAAGTCCCTTGGATTCTTAGCAAAGCAGCTCATGCAGGATGAAGCAACCCTTATCCTGCAGATAGATGTTATGCCAAGAATTGTATGTTGCTTCTGTTGCCCTAGGGATTGCTCTTGTGTGCAGGAAACTGCGGAGTATCTTGGTAAGCTGCGTTTCCAGTAGCACCGTGTATCACATAGACTGCAACATCTGAACCAAATCTTGACATTTTTGGCTCATGAGATGGTGCTACCTCCTGTATGGGCTAGAGTGAGCATTTGACAGAAACTTCCAGTCCTTCAATATGGCTCATTTTTTTTTTGTCTGTTTGTTTTTCTTCCTTCAAGGACACCCAATATACTCTGCAATTTTAATAAAGTAGAAAATGAAATTTTTGAGGATGTCTATGTTAAAATAAGAGCTATATAACCACTGCTCTAGTGCTTAAAGTTCTGAAACTGAGGAGTGGCATAGGAAATGATAAAGCATATTATTAATATAAAGACAAGAACAGCAAGATTTGGAAGAAGATTCAAGAAATGTTCGAAGGTACATGTCCATACCCACAAGGAACCTATGGACAAAAAAAAGGACAAAGAAAAATGTTCAGCATTTGATTATAAAGAAAAGCTGAGGCCTGAAAACCTCATTAACAGAAAACACAAAAGAATTTCTTTTCATTGCTGTCACACTTCAAAAAAAATATGCCCTTCTCTTCCAATTTGCCCATTCACTTATACATAGTATATGCCTTTAAAAAATAATAGGCACAACCAGATTTGGCTAAGACTAAAGAATAAAGATCTGGGCTAACAGCTTTTATCTAGTTCAGTGGCCAAGCTAGGAAACTCCTACCTGCCGCTTGAGTAATTTGAAAATAGTAAATTTTGGTAAAGAGTTTGGTAAATTTCTTCAGGATTATGTCCCTTCACAATTCTGTCTTTCCCGATTCGTGCTGGGAATTTAGTTCTCAATTCCTGTGAAAGTGGCAACTATGTACTGCTCAGGAGACACCTGGGAATGTTCCAGTCTCGTTTCAGTGATAGAAATGCTCATTAGAAGCTGCTTCTTGCTTCAAACAGTTTAGCTTAAAGAAGAATGGCTTCAAGCATGTGCCAACATCTTTTCTTGTAAGAGCCTTCCATTTCATAATGACAGAATTTAAACTTGAACAAGTGTCCAAAAGCTTTTAGAGGCTTATGCAAATTGAACCAAATCATTTAGTGCTTGTCCGTTATTTAATCACATCATTAACAACTATTTTACTTTCACAAGTTTAAATCAAATAAACAAGATAATACGGTGTTTTGCAGAAGGCATTTAAAGGCCTTTTAAATCCCCCAAAATAAAGCATCAACAGGATTAGCAAGTGTTTTGGTATTCCAAAGTAAAAACATATCAGCTTCAGTAATATGAAAGCATGTGGTAGAGGGAAAAAAAAAAAGAAAAAAAAAAAGAATTACAGTTTAATATTAAAGTACTTTATCACCCTGGGACGTAGGAATGGAAATTGTTGAATGAAAACAGAATAGCCCTTCCTGCATTCATTTTTGCAATTCATGTGTCAGGGGGATTCATGTTATTAAAAAAAACAACCAGACAAAAATCATTTGATGTGACAGGTGCATGAGCTTTTGCAGATCTAAAAGGATCTTTGCAGATTAAAGTTTTTGGAGAAAACACAGATAAAAAGAAAATGTGGAGCTTTCATTTTATACAGAGGAAAAAAACCTGCAATGACTTTGCCTACAATACAAAGAGGTAATGCATGAACTGGCAAGATATTGAAAAATTCACTCCTCTCAAATAGAAGTGCAATTAAGCACTTTTAAACAAGAAGATACAGACTTTTATTATAGTTTTAGTAATGCACATCCATTAAAAATCTTCTCAGATTCCTAGGCTGGTTATGAACAAGGTTGGAAAAATCATAGTTTAATGCAGTAAAGTGCGATAATACCCTTCATGGAACCACATACTGGTTTTTATAACTCTGCATGGCATAAGCAACAGGCCAAATGGCTTTAGGACAAGGGATTTCACTCGAGGTTTTGAAGGCATTACAAAAACACGCATCTTTTCTGATCACTATCTTCCCAGTGTTTGTAAATGAAAGGGCTGGTTTTAACACTAGAGAGATCTGATATCACAACCATATGACAGATTCTGGCACGAGGTAAAGTAATTCACGTGCAGTAACCCTTCAACATGAAACTCTCCTAGGGATATAAGGACATATGTAAGCTATACCAATACATATATTTTGAAAATTAAAGGTTAGAGAATAAACAATGAAACCAATCATGTCGGTACTCTGCCATTTCTGGAGAGCATGTGAGGAATAATCACCAGAATAAAAATATGACAAAGGAGACAATAGAATCATGAGAATTTCTTATAATGTGTAAGATCCATGACAACATCTAGAAAGTTATTGAGATGTGTCCGCAGCCTTCAGCCTACCAAAATTATTGTAAGATGAGCACAAGTCCTTTATAGTATTTATAGATGTTCATAAATGGATAATGATGTAGATTACTGTATTGCACAATATAATGTGCAATTTTTAGCCAGATTTTTAGCCAGAAATGCTGTAATTTGCTATCCTACCTGGAAAAAGATGTTCAACTGGAGCTACTTCGATCTGTCCCCTTAGATAAGTCTAATTATCATTCTTCCATATTTTAATAAGAAAAGTTAAGAAACACTGCAAACAAGATGGACAAAAAATGTAGTATATCTTGATAGAAAATTTTCTGTTCTGGCCTCTCACTGACTCTGCTTCGGCAAGAATTTTTATGGCTTCTTGCATGCTTCATTAAAATCATGTGCAGGGTATACTCTTAACTTTGTTGCTTGCCCAGTAAGGATTCTCCAGATTTCTTTGTAACATTAGTATATTATTCCAAGACTAAGTTTTAAGGGTAGCTGCTCTTTTAAAGGCTTCACATCTAATAATGTCCTGGCAACCATTTTCTGCCCAGAAAGTAGTGCTGACTTAAGCTGCCTAAAAGCTAGAGGTTAGCAGTCCTTGAAGCATCAGAAAGAAAAATTTTACTAGCTTTTGGGGGTTTTTGTTTTTGTTTTATTTTGATTTCACAGTACATTTTCCATGAAAGCAGGCTTCTGAAGATAGTGAACTGGGACCTCCTTTCCCTTCTCTCAGTTCACAGGTCTGCAGATCAGAAGGGCTCTCTGCTCACTGAAATCCAAATTGTATAATGTGGGAATAAGCCCAGTGGTTTGCAACTCCTCTCCTCCCTCAATAGATTAGGTACCAACCTGTTAATTTGTAACTTTCCACAGCAACTGAAGAGTGGGAAAAATGTTTCTAAAGCAGAGGAATACATTCCCCTTTTTGGTTTTCTAATTCATGTGCATTTTAGGTAGTGAAAGGGAAATTTCCTTCATGAAAAAATAGAGTGATTCTGAACTTATTTCAAACTGTGATGCTGAGACCTGGTACAATGTGAATCCTAAAATGCCTTTTTCTACAAGACACAATGGAGAGCATCTGTAAGTAAAAGCTTAATCCTTTGTTTCTGATTCCCTTTTCTTGCCTTTTCAACTTTCAAACCTACCATTATTCCTTCTCTCTTCCACTGATCCTTAAATTCAAAGTTAATAATAGTTCCCTCTTCTGTCAGAATTCAGGTCATGGTGGGATCAATCAGCTGTACTCTGTCTTGTTATGTAATTTCTGTTAGGAATTTGGAGGTGAACACATAACGCATAGCAAGAATTTCAATCTGTACATGGAAAACTGGTAAAACTATGGATAAGGAGTGGTACATAATATAAAGATGCTGGTCAATCAATTTGAGAACTACTAGCAGAATCTCTTGTTCTTCCATCTCCAGACCACTGTACCATGTTATTTATTTCCCTCATATTTTACATATTTATTCTTATAAGTTATTACACTTTTCCTTATTGTTCCACATGAGTTTCATTAGAGATAGCTTGGAGAAAACTGTCAAGCCAAATCATGGCTTAGCACTCTGCTAGTAACAGGGCAAGAGAAAAACACAGAACACCATACCAAACCCCCTGGTAGGCAGGGACACCTTCCACTAGCTCAGGTTGCCCAAAGCCTCATCCAACCTGGCCTTGAACACTGCCAGAGAGGGGGCAGCCACAGCCTCTCTGGGCAGCCTGTGCCAGGGCCTCACCACCCTCACAGGGAAGAATTTCTTCCTAAAATCTAATCTAAACCTACCCTCTTTCAGCCGTTACCCCTTGTCACATCATTGAACTCCCTGATAGAGTCCCTCTGAATCTTTCCTGTAAACCCCACTTGGGTACTGGATAGCTGTCGTGGCTGACACACAGGAACGCTGTGCTGCCATCCAGCGAGACCTGGACAGGCTGGAAAGTTGGGCAGGGAGAAACCTAATGAAGTTCAACAAAAGCAAGTGCAAAGTCTTGCACCTGGGAAGGAATAACCATTCATATCAGTACAGGCTGGGGGATGACCTGCTGGAGAAGAGCTCAGTGGAGAAGAATCTGGGGGTCCTGGTTCATGACAGGTTGGCTATGAACCAGCAGTGAGCCAATGGGATCCTGGGGTGCATCCAGAGGAGTGTAGCCAGCAGGTCAAAGGAGGTGATCCTCCCCCTCTACTCTGCCCTGGTCAGGCCCCACCTGGAGTATTGTGTCCAATTCTGGGCTCCCTGGTATAAAAAAGACAGGGATCTCCTTGTGAGAGTCCAGGGAAGGGCTATGAAGATGATTAAGGGCCTGGAACATCTCCCCTATGAGGAAAGGCTGGGTGAGCTGGGACTGTTGAATCTTGAGAAGACTAAGGGGGGACCTCATTAATGTTTATAAATATCTTAAGCAGGGAATGCAGGGGGAATCAGCCAGCCCCTTTTCAGTGGTCTGTGGAGACAGGACAAGGGGCAATGGCTGCAAGTTGGAGCACAGGAAGTTCCGCACCAACATGCAGAAGAACTTTTTCCCAGTGAGGGTGACAGAGCCCTGGCACAGGCTGCCCAGGGGGTGGTGGAGTCTCCTTCTCTGGAGATATTCAATACCCGTCTGGATGCCTATCTGTGCAATATGTCCTAGGGAGCTGCTTTGGCAGGAGGGTTGGACCCAATGATCTCTTGAGGTCCCTTCCAACCCCTACTATTCTATGATTCTATGAATAAGGTATCCCTGGGGCCTCTCTACTCCAGGCTGAATGACCCCAACTCTTTCAGCATGCCCTCACATATAGGAGAGGTGCTGCAGCCCCCTGATGATCCCAATGGCCTTTCTCTGGACTCATTCTAACATCTCCATGTCTTTCTTGTACTTGTGACCACAGAGCTGGACACGGCACTTCAGGTAAGGTCTCATGAGAACAGTCACACCGGATCACACCATTTTTGATTCAGCACGGCATACAGTTGGCCTTCTGGGCTGCAAGTGTGCATTGTTGGCTCATGTTGAGTTTTACAACAATCAACACCTCCAAGTCCTCCTCAGGGCTGCTCACAAGTAGTTCTCCACCAAGGTTGTTGTTATTATTCTCATTTACACATTTGTTTTCCATCAATTTTATTAACTGTATTTGGTAATACTTAATTGTGCATATATTTAGAATACCATCATCTTTTATACTAACTATTTTTCTCATTTTTCTTCTGTGAATTCTACCATAGTTTCATTTTCATTACAGCTTAACCTAATTAATCCTTCTCAAAAACCTGATTTTTAATAATGTCAGTGTAAAGTTTTCACTTGCTATCCCATTTTCTCCTTCTATGTTAAACATAAGGTCACAATTAGGAGCTATATGTTGTATATCAGCATTTTCAGGCATTAAAGACTTCAATAAAGGTAAAATTCTCAGGATTTTTTTTGCCTGCTTGATCTTCTTACAAAAGTAAAAATCTATTAATATATGTGACAGTAGCTTAAAATAATTGCCATCTCAAAGAGAGGGAGCTGTACCTTGCAGCACTGATAAAACACCATGCTCCAGGCCTCCACTTCGTTGGCTGATTTCAATCAGTACAGACACTTTAAGTTCATTTTATTACAGACTCTTGTAAACAATGAATAAATACTGAGGAGTTCAGAAGTGACTTAAACACCTGGAAAAACACACTTGTTTTTCCTTTGCCACAAAACTAGTCTTAATTTCTGTAAATGCAAAGGGCATTCTTTATTGATTACAAACAGTGAAGCTTGAGAAGTGACTGTATCAACAAAGATTAAGCTAAAATAGGTTTCCAAATATTCATGGCTGTTTCCTTAATCCACTCATGCTGCCATCTGACCCTATTTTATTTCTTCTGCTAACAGGAAGACTAAAAAAAAAAAGTAAATTAATTATCTTAAATATGCTATTTCTTTACAAGATCCCATTGTCTACAACAGAAAGGTGATTTTGTCAAATAACCTATAGGTTATGTAATAAAATTGTTATTAGGCAGTTTAAAAGATCTACTTAAGGGAGTTTTAACATATTTAGTGAAAGTAAGGGTGGGAGCTACTTTATGTATGTCCCTATATCTCATGTCCCCGTGACCATTTTGATACGAGAAAAGCACTATAAATCTGATTGATTAAAACACTCAGGTTCCACTCCTTCGTGTAACTGGAACCAAGACTTACCACAAAAGAATAAGTCAGGGTAATTGCCACTGATCATGTCCTTCAATTATCTTCTCTGGGATATCACTGCTGCCTAAGCTTTGAAATTAGACTGATTTTTCCTTGATTTTTCATTAAGGTGTAAATTGTGGATGTTGAATTTTCTGGAACTACCGCTCAACCATATACTTTTTTGTTAGTTTTCTTCAGAGAAATCTTGTTGTCCAAAGCTGGAGCAGCTTTATTCCTGCATACCAGATTTAACTATGAACTCCTAATGGGAGAGACATACCTCCTTTCTGTTTCCTTGCCTCCTCTTATGAAGACTAAGATGTTGGATTTTTGTTTTGCAAGATGAGAATGTATCTAATATTAAAAAAAGATAACAGGTTTTAAATTGCAATGAATATTTTGCATGAATAATACCTTCTGAGTTTCTATGAGCAGAAGAAACAGTATTTGCTAGAGGTAAATATATCATGTTGGATCCAATAGCCAAGAGGTGTAAGGTTGCTGCTGCTCCATATCCCCAAGTCTACCAGTATCAGTGCTGAAGCAGAGTTCCCAGGAGGCACTCACATGGATACGCACAACATATATAGATGTAGACATGGCTGTCCATACAAATTACAGAGAGGAACTCTGAGAAACAGGCAACACCAGCAGCCTCATTCTGCTTCCCTCTATGGCTAGGCAGGATGGACATCCACTAGTGAGAATATACTTGTACCATCTATGTGGGCAGCAACTGTCTTAGTCCACAAGGTGACTGGACAGCTGCTCCCTGCTACTCGTGGGGATGGGTTTCACATCTGGATGCTGGAGTTGACATCTCTCCTGGGGCAGCCCTGGAAGTTGCCTGGACAAGGTGATCATTCCTCAGGAGTCCTTCATTCGGGTTCCTCCTGCCATTGTGCATTCCTGTGCTGGACCATATCCAGGTGAAAAGCTCTGCCCAAATCCTGCTTTTTAATATTTTTCTACTTCTTGTGTTAACTAAAACTCTAAACATCTCTTACATATCCATTATTGCTTCTGGCTGGTGCTATATGATTGATTTCAGTCCTTTCTTTAATTGTAACATATCTGGATTGGCTTTTACCATGAAAGCCACACAGTATTTTGCAGTTTTGTTCTATATCCAAAATTCTTGACTTCATTTTGTCAGGTATTCCAATTTTCTTCTGATAATGTTTTATCATGACTTGCTGTGAAGGGGTGGGGAAGCTCCCCTTCAGCAATGATTTCTCTAAAGCTGATCATTAATGCTTCAGTAAACATCCAGACCAGACCATAAAATGAGGGGAACAGTTGCTGACCACCTGCGTGCTGCCAGCTGGAGCAGCCAGAGAAGCTGAGTCAATGAAGGATATATCAGAGTGTAATGACAATAAACCCATGGCGGGATCTTTGAGAAAGATTGATGCATTCATAACATTCCTTTACAGCTCTAGGAAAGATCTTTTTGTATGTCTGAGCTGTGATTAAGATCCAATATAGCTAGTAGATTTAGAAGTGTAGCAGAGAAGTAATGAGAATTAAGTCCTTCAAGTTTCTTTTGATACAGATAAATTCCACTGAATCATAGAAATAATCTTAAATGGTTGGAATTTCTAATAATGCAAGATAGCAAATAAATCCTATGTATTTTTTTCAAGGTGCTGAAAGGCTTAACTAATCAATTCTAATTTTGGAAGGCATACAAAGTTATGTTAACTCAGGTGCTATCATATAAGGTACGTAAATGAGTATGTTGTGACTTAAAGACTGACCTGCAAATTTATGACTAATCCACTTTCTCTCTAAAGGTAAAACACTATTTCACATATTGAATTCAAAAGGGTTTTTGCTGATGAGTTGACTGGTTTTTAGGGAACATCAAAATATGCCATCCACTGGCTGGCAGGGCAGAAGCACAGAAATATATACAAAGTTTGTATGCCCAATGAAGAGTTGTGAGGCATGTAAAACAATAAATATATCAAATCCATCAACACGTCGCTGCCTGACTCAGATTTCTTGTTTCTTAAATTTCTTTTCAGTGAAAGTGTATTTGAATTTTGAAAAGTAAACACAGTACTATTACTTGCATCTTCAGTAAATGCCATTCAGAATACTTTCAAGCTCCCAGATTTATGCCCACTACAGACTGATATTCCTTTATTTTGTGTTAAAAACCTCTTTAAGAGTAAAATCATGTTCCTAGTGTCTCTAGTCTTTCTTTTATGGAGAGAAATTTTCCTATTTAGGAAATCTAGAACTGATAAAGAGTTCATTCTGCTATAAATGTTAAGTACCCAGAGGTATAAATTTTAAACAGGAATGGATTATTTATTCAGACAAACTGCGGATATATCTACATTAGCTGTATGGTCTCTACATTGCAGCCCAACAAGCAGATGTTTAGAACAAAGCAGCTGGTGCAGACATCCACTTCATATGCATGTGAAAGGATTGTGGTTTAGGGTAACTCTAGTTTAATTAGATTAGTCTTAATAGTTGAAGTGCATTAAGTAGGCATCTTCTGTTTTAGTCACCTTTAAAAGGAATACAGCACATGCAGCAGCAAAGCTCAGCACGCAGGGGCATTGTTAAGTTGGCTTCAAAAATAAGGTCCTGATCTGGGCTAAAATATTAATATAAAGACATCTTGTAGCACATAAGAAGCAACTTTAAGGAAAAAAAAAATCCCACCACACTAAACTGTCAGTATGTTTTACATGCCAGAGGAATGGGATGCCATCCAGAGGGACCTGGACAAGCTGGAGAAGTGAGCCCAGGTGAACTTCATGAAGTTCAACAAAGCCAAGTGCAGGGTCCTGCACCTTGGCTGGGACAATCTTTGTTATGAATACAGGTTAGGAGAAGACATGCTGGGAAGAGGAAAAGGACTGGGGATACTCATGGATGAGAAGCTGGACATGAGCCACCAATGTGCATCTACAGCCCAGAAGGCCAACTGCATCCTTGGCTGCATCAAAGGAAGTGTGGCCAGCAGATCAAGAGAGGTGATTCTGCCCCTCTACTCTGCTCTCCTGGAATACTGCATCCAGCTTTGGAGCCCTCAACACAAAAAGGGCATGGATCTGTTGGAGTGTGTCCAGATGATGGACACAAAAAACTATCAAAGGGCTGGAGCACTTCTCCTGTGAGGGCATGATGAGAGAGTTGGGCTTGTTCAGCCTGGAGAAGAGAAGGCTTATATCTGCCTTCCAATACCTGAAAAGTCCCTATAAGAGAGCTGGGCAAGAACTGTTCACAAGGGCATGTAGCAATAGGGTGAAGGGTAATGGTTTTAAACTTGAAAAGGGGAGATTTAGGTTGGATATTAGGAAAAAGTTCTTCAATATGAGAGTGGTAGATCACTGGAACAGGTTGCCTGGAGAGGTAGTGGAGGCCCCATCCCTGGAGGTATTCAAGGTCAGGCTTGACGGGGCTCTGAGCAACCTGATCTAGTGAAGATGTCCCTGCCTATGGCAGAGGGTTTGGACTAGATGACCTTTAAAGGTCCTTTCCAACCCAATACATTAAATGATTCTATGATTCTCTTAAAACATATAAACCAGATTAGGATCTGCAGAGAGAGAACAAGTACAGGATGGTCTGTACTCTGTGTGTTTAACTAGGCATACAAATTTACCAAAGTTGTCAACATTTCATGGAAGATTTTTTTTTTCTTCTGTTTATGTCTCTCTTCCATGCTCCTTGCTTAATTATCTCTGGTATATGTATAGAGGTGGAGACCTCTCCATCTTATCCCAAACCTAAAATTGCAAGGAAAGTTTTAATGATTCAGAGAAAACAATCTTAATATGGACTTCAAATGTTGTGTTTCATAATGACTTTAAATCAAGGTTACGGTTTACAGAAAACAGGATTAAAGAAAAACAGGTCTAAACAAGACTTTAGAAGTAATGTGATTGCTTTGCAGTGACTGTACAGATACTTTTATGTGGATGATTTAAAATATGCTATTAAAAGGTTAAATTATGTATAACTCATATAATAAGCCAAAGGCTCCAGTTTCCTAAATAGGACAGATCTGTCTTTTGTGAGTATAGGCAAATCTTGGGGCAATAGATGTTCCTTTACAAGCTGTCTTATTTAAATCATGAAGTATCTAAAAAAGTATCTCCCAAGGGCCTATTTTTCAAAACTAATTTTGGAAAATGTTCTGTTTTGAGGCACCGTTGCCTCTAGGTAAACTCTTGTTGACTGGAATACCTCAGCTAGAACCGCATGGTTAAGATACAGCTTTTCAGCTGGCTGGATTATGTCTTGTAATTGCTCTACTTGCATTATTTGAATTCATGTATGCATAATGTGAAACAGTTCTAGTTTTTTTTTGATGCCCCTGCTTTCCAACACTGGCTTCAAAACGCCAGGAGCAATTTTTCTCATCACATGCTGTCCTTCTGCTGTCAAGTATAAAATCAACAGAGGCAACAGTAATGGTTGGGGTTGGTGTTTGGGAAGGGCAATGTCTACTCTGATAGCACCATTGTCATATTGCCTAATTGTGCCCTTCTGTTCCTCTTCCTTAGGATCAGAACTTTCCCTGTTGCTATGTAGGCTTTAAGAAAAGTGTTATTTCCTTTTAGAAAAGTACTTTATGTTGTCTGGCTTCTAGATATTAAAAACTTTTAGGATAAGAGTTATTCTCGCAATTAGAACTATTTAAGGATTGTCTTAGTTCTGAAATTTGGGATGATATTTTCCCTTTGAAGACTTATGTTCTATTTATGTTCAGTCTACACATCTCTTCTAGCATCTCTTGAGGTAGACTCCCACAGACACAACCTCCCATGGTGGACACTTCTTGAGTACTTGAAATAATACTATTTGACACTTTAGTCTGGTCTTTGAAAATAACACTCATGAAATGAGATGAAATCCTTACTTCAACTTAACTTCTCTTGAAGTAGAATTAAGCACATTTATAAATCTACAAGGCTATTTCCTAAATAATATATCCTACACAAAACACAGAGCCTAGCTGATAAAATACTCATTCTTTCACATACAGGTAGATCAACCTAGAGCAAGTGCAGTATTTGCAAATAGCGATAGTAGAGTTTATTGTTTAATATCTCTATCAAATTGTCATTAATTTCCCTACATTGTTTGATTGGTCCCATCTTAAGCTATAAGACAGTTTAACTACCCTAAGTGATATGAATCTTGACTTTGACTCTAACCTGACAGGCTCAGGAAACCCCAACTCTTAACTCACAATTGTTTCCTTTAGGAAAAAAAAAAAAAAAAAAAAAAGGGATATTCCACTATTGCCATTCCCTCTTATGATGAAGATGTTATAGCTTCTTGCTTGCTAAGAAAGCCTTCTCTTTCTTCTTCCTTTCCACTCTATGATCTTTCTCCTAGCTTCTGTAGTCCAAAGGCTCTAGCCCCCATGTTACTGCTAGCACTTTGGGGTGCTCAGCTGATACTTCCTATTTTTCATTTCTCATTTCCATAATTCACAAGTCTTCAAGACAACACTTTGTGTTTAAGCCCATACTTGATTTAATTCAGCTCTTTGTTTAGATTTGAAATATTGTGTGTATTCTTTTCCCTTTGTTTCATTTTTCATAGTCTGAGGGCTATTGCCTAAGTGGGTACTATGAGCCTGGTGGATCTCTGAACCTATCAGTTCAAAGCTAATTAGGACCTCACCTTTGTTTAGCTTAAAAAAGGTATCTAGCAAAAGGATGTAAAACATAAATATATGTTTTTCAAATAAACAAATACATTAACATCTCCGATGTGAAGGAAGGGGTATTGGTAGCACAGAAAATAATGGTCTAAGATGAGTCAAAAAAAGAATGTTATTAGATGCTGGACCTCGGTAGCAGTAATGGTTTTGTAGCACCAATAGTAAAAATTGCCTGGGGAAATGTTCCTGACTCAATCTCTGGAGGTCTCTACAAAAAGATTAGAAAAACACATCAGGAATGACACAGTTATGAAGAATAGCTCTGGGGCAGGAGGATGGACTTGAAATTTTCTTAAGAGGCCATTTACCTGTGAGAGCAAATGGATTTTTAACTCCTTCCTGCCTGGTTCAAGGAAACTGTAACATTATAAATGGGAATACTCCATCAATAAGTTTTTTCATTATCACAGTGCATTATACCTTATGCTGATTGATGTGAAAGACTGAGATATGCAGAAAAGAGACAGGAAAATGTAGACTCCAGTGGGCTTTTTATGGCACCTGCTCTGGTATTCTTATTTGACCAGTCTTGGTTACATTTATAACTATGAATATGATCACTTTTATGGAACCTCACATCTCTACCACATATATGACACTAGGTCTATTAGCTTCAAACTGGGTCTCATCCTCACAGCAAAGAACGTCAACAGCATTGTGGACTGCATAGGAAACATTTCTAGCCGGTCAAAGGAGGTGATTCTTTGTCTTTGCTCAGCACTGCTGAGGCCACACACAGAGTGCAAGCCCAATTCTATGCTACTCGGTACAAGAAAGACATGGACATACTGGAGCAAGTCCAGCAAAGGGCCTAAAAGGTATTACAGGACTGAAGCATTTTTTCACGTGAGGAAAGACTGAGAGAACTGGAGAAAAGCTGGCTCAGAGAGATCTTATAAAGTTGTACAAATATCTGATGGTTAGTATTAAAGAAGAGGGAGCCAGACACATCTCAGTGATGCCCAGTGACAAAACAAGAGGCAACAAGCACGGATTTAGAAACAAACAAAAAACCCAAACAAACAGAGGAAGTTCCATCTGAACATAACCCCCCACTCTTTTACTGTGAAGACAGTTAAACACTGTGCAGTGTTTAACTGGTTAGCCAGAGATCTCTGTTCTTGGAGAAACCCAACTGCATTTCCCAAAAACCCGGGGAAACCCAACAGTCCTGGGCAACCTGCTCTAAATGACCTGATTTTAGAACCGGATGATCTCCAGAGGTCCCTTCCAACCTAAACTATTCTGTGATTCACCTACTAGTCACTATTGATAACAATTTCCTTGACAGAGCTAGCAGTGCACACTTGCTTGCTCAGGGTAGGTCTCCTGGAAAACATCTGAGAAGATGACTAGGAGTGTGTCATTGTGTCCAGAGCAATGCTGTAGAGCACTCAGCCTGTCAGGCCTGCAGCGTTTGTAACCTCTTCTGTTCAGTGCTGTTTGGTAGGGTCCCAAAGCAGCAGTTTATACGTGATGCTACTCCAGGAAACAAGAGAAAGAACATCTGCTTAGGTTAAGCTTCAGCCACCCTAGTACCCAAGAACCTCCTTCTTCACAGTCCACTCCATGACTTGAGATACATTAACAGGAGCGTGTTTAGGCAAAGCATTGCAAAGGCTCCAGCACTGACTGGTATTTCCTCTGCACCACCTGTTGCAACTGTGCAAATGGCACCATAAAGTAGGAAGAGATGGATGTTACAGTACAGAGGGAAGAGTTATAGGAATTAGGCTTAAAAATAATTAAACTCTGGAATTTCACTGCTTTCCATGGAAGATTACCTGTACGGCAGGAAAAAGAATTGATCTCCAGACACATGCAGATTAGCATCTGAGCAATGCTTTGTGGGATCTCTGCTCAAAATTCTGAATGTTAATTTGAAATACAGTGTTCTGCAGGTACAGTTATAAAGGGCAGTGTCTTAATGAGTAATAACAAGGCTGAGTTGTTCGACTGTTTTATTCTGTACCACATGAACACACAGAGAACTTTCAAGAGTAGTCAACGCCGCAGGTGGCTTGTTTCAATTTAAAGTTAATTCTAGATAATAAGACCCCAAAGAGCGTGACTTTTTCCTCAAGCTGAACTCCCCCAGGGTGTCATTGCTGATTGGAGAAGAAAAAAAAACCTGGTTATAAAAAAACCCAAACACATTGCAAGCGCCTTTGATTTCAACAGCATGGTATTTGGACCAGTGTTTTCCCTTGCATCTGACTGTCAAATAAACTTTATTCCAATGTTCAGTGCTTCATGTGATTCATAACTCCAGACACTGCAATAGAAAAGAGTGTATTTTCACACAGAAGTCTTTGGCAGATTTAAGAGGAAAAAGATCTCTTAATGTCCTAAAAACAGGCACTATGTCCATAATTTATCTACAAAGATGTACAAGTTCACATTATATCCACCAAGCCAGAAGCACCTCAATATACCCCAATGAAAGCCAATTAAGTTGATTAAGCAGGAACAGAAATTTGCATACAACTCAGACATGCTCCCCTGAAGTTTTGAAGCCACCAAACTGTTTGTGTCTGCTCACAAACAATTTGGTATTGTACTATGTAGATGTGACAAGCCTCTGAGCTGGCTGTAGCTCTACGGTGGATTTCTCATTACAAGTCCTCTAAAGAAAAGGCTTTTAAGCTGAAAATCCAAGTCTTATTAGAGTATGAACTGAGGGGAAAATTAAATTTGGGAAAAAAATAAAAAAGCCAGCAAGACTGGAGACAATAGAAATGAATAAAATTTATAACCATGTCTCTTGCACAGCGAAGCAAGAAAGCTTTCTCTCGGGTTTCTTTTCTGCCCACTCAGCATCTGTGTTGGAGAAATATCTGTCGTGCCCTCCATATCCCAAGAAGTTTCCCCAGCTCAGTGGCCGTCGCTCTCCCTGCTACCACATTTTGGGGATTATAGGATTCCTCTGTACTCAGCATGGGAGTTCACCTGGCCCATTCCCTCACTCACCCAGGGGAACATGAGGAACACACACTGTCACTGCGCACACAGCTTCCCCACGGAAGCAGAAGTCCTCCCTCTTCCCTAACCCACAATTTTGCCGCCATATCACAAACCATGAACTCCCACCCACAATCTCACTGACCCCATAGCAGATGCAAGAGCAAGCATGGACCTTGTAAGAAATGTGACTGTTCCCTCCCCTTTCAACTTTGAAGTTTGCTCTTTGAGGTAACTGGATAAGCTACCAAATAAAAGCAATATATTGATTCAAAATGGATTAGCTACATCTATTATTTAAATTTAGCATTCTCTAGTGGGGGGTGGGGAAGGCTTCTTGATGGAACACAGTTGCATTAACAGCCATTTAGGTTTTGGATAGGGGCATATTGTTATTTGTATGACTGAGGTACTTCTGTTAAAAAACTTAGACAGTGTTGTCTCCTGCAGCTTCCTAACTTTTATTTCAGAGAAAACAATTCATACCTCAATTTTTCTAGCATGTGAGATCTTTTATGGGCAGTGGTAGAAAAGCAGGCAAGAGCAAAGCAGTCAGAAAACAAAAGCAGCAAAATTAGTGTTCTCACCAACATATTTATTAATAAGTATCTTACTGAAAAAATCAATCCTAGCAGCTGCCACTTGTTCAACAAGCAAAACACTGGAAAATACCGACTAGTTAATTGTTGCTTATAAGCTTTTTACAAATATTTTAATGTAAACTAAGATTGCTGTAGAATTACCATAGTCAGATTGGTCATAGCAATCTAGGCACATCCTTACAAACACCTGGACCACTGAATGTACCTTTTCAGTTTCCAGGACTTCACATCAAGTATAGTTCAAACACCTAAATCCAAATACTTGCTATAGGAAGTGTAACATTGGGAAAGCTAGACCTTTTGCTTATTAAATCAAAAATTTACTGGATGTTTGCCAAGGGTAGATACTTAACCTGAAAAGTATAGCTGAAGTTTGAAATAATAGATAATTACGCTGAAAATTAGAGTTTAAACTCAAGATTTATTAGTTTTTTTGAAAGATTAGAAGTTAAAGAGGTTGGAGAATTTAAAATTTTGCTGTATCTTCCAAATTTCTGTAGGAGAAAAAAATACTGACTTTTAAAATTGTGGTTTTTTGCCTAAAAAGTTAAATGTTAAATATTACCTGGGAAGGAGCTTTTGTGTTTCTCACCCTCTATTGATATTAAAAAAAAATAAAATTACATATGCAACTTAACAGAAGAGTATAAAGGATACCTTAACTAAGTCAGCATGTGAGCTGCAAATGTACCGATTTTCAGTTCCATATACCTACATCATATTGTGTCAGTTAACAATACTGATTACTAGTAGGCTGTGCCTGCAAAGCCCAAAACCATTATCTGCCAAAACCTGGCTTTGAAATTTATGTTCAAATATTTTCTGTTCTACAGAGCAGTTTTATTTCAAAGAAATCTCCCTCCACACTTTCCTGTGTTACACACACCTCGGTTGCTTAGATGGAGCACATATTAAATCTGTCATTTCTCCAAAGGAGGTGGTAAAAAGGTGATTCACACGTAGAAGAGGCAAGCAGAGATGGAAATTTTTTAAATGCAGCTTCTAGAACTTTCTTTGTCTGATGACTCCCTAGGTGGTTTTCATTATCTCCTTCATGAAACATTAACCCCCCTTTCCAAGATGAAACAGAAAGCGATAAAAATTCTCTTACTTCAGAAAAATAAATCCAGTGCAAGGCCAACTACTTTCCTAGTGACCAAAGCAAGCTACTTGCTTTAAATGGGAGCTTTGTATCAGCAGTTTATTGCACCTGCAGCTTTATGCCGTGCCCCTCAGGATAGTTGAGCCCCTAGCACAAGGCTCCTTGTGACCCATGTGTTTTCAACCCTTCCATGCCGCAGCTTTGTTCACACTAGACAAAGGAAACCTTTGTCAAGCACAGGATGCCCTTGACAAGCACTTACAACCTTTTAAATTTTTTTTCTATTCAACCTGTACAAAAGAAATAAGAATATGGCCAATTCCATTAGTTTTTCAATGCCTGCCATAATGGCCACAGGTTATAGTTCCATAATCTAGGCTTTTAGAAGGACTGAGGTGAGGATTTTAACATATTTACAGAAATTAGGGTGTTCCAAATTGCTCAAATTCAGTAGGAGGGTGAAACGAAAACAATTCCCTCTGGTCTCATCTCAGCATGAACCCTGTGCAACTGTGCAAAAATACATGTCATACCTTAGTGATGTGGTAATAGTGTCTGCATTTACCTGTTTTGTGTCCTAATGCTGTAAGAAGGGATCAGTTCTACTCACAAGGCAAAGTTAGACTCTGGTTAACATTTTTCTTCAGCAGACAGATTGAGGGAGGTGATTCTGACACTCCACTCCCACGAGACCCCACCTGGAGTTCTGCATCCAGCTCTGGGGTCCCCAGTATAAGAAAGACATGGAGCTGTTGGAGTGAGTCCAGAGAAGGGCAACAAAGATGGTCAGGAGCTGGGGCACCTTGCCTGTGAAGAGAGGCTGAAAGAGTTGGGCTTGTTCAACCTGGAGAAGAGAAGGCTCTATAGAAAACATCTAGCAGCCTTCCAGTACCTAAAGTGGCCTACAGGAAAGCTGGAGAGGGACTGTTTACAAGGACATGTAGTAATAGGACCAGAGGTAATGGCTTTAAACTTAAAAATGCTGAATTTAGATTAGACATTAAGAAGAAATTTTTCACTGTGAGGATGGTGAGGCCCTGGCACAGGCTGCCCAGAGAAGCTGTGGCTTCCCTCTCCCTGGCAGTGCTCAAGGTCAGGCTGGATGGGCAATCTCGTCGAGTGGAGGGTGTCCCTGCCCATGGCAGGGGGGTTGAATCTAGATCTTTGAGGTCCTTTCCAACTCAAACCATTCTGTGATTCTATGATTAGCATACATGGCAGAGTTCAGGCAATGGAAGGAACATCTAAACATGCTACCTAAACAAGAAAAGAGTCATTGGGTAAATATCATGGACTTGCTGATCAGTAGCCAGTAACTATAAGAGAGAAGCAGTATGCCCTTAACATATAGATAATACCTTTTGCAGTGTTTTCATTATAATCATGAAATGATTTAGGCTGGAAGGGATGTCTGCAGCTGATGTGGTCCAACCCCACAACTCAGAGCAGGATAAGCTTGGATCTGGTTGCTGAAATACTGAATATATCTATCTATATATATATTGAATATATGTATACAACAGATAAAAAGTGAATATATGAACTCTACGTTTTTTACATGTTTCTACATTTGGACCTTCAATCTTTTTGTCTAGACTCCCACCCTCCTGCTCAACTCCCCTGTATTATTTTTTCTTTATACATTTTATTGAAATCATAAATCAAATACAACACCACTGCTCCTAGTGTTCCTTTCAAAATCCTTTTCCCACCTCAATTCTATCACTGAGCTTCATCTGTTTAGACTTTTTCTTTTCCTAATATGTGGAGTTTTTCCTAATTGTGGAGTTTTGCTGCTTCTTAAGACAAAGAGTATGTTTTCACTGTATGAATCTTATTTGTAGGTGCTTACTCTATTCCAAGTTTTCCCAATTGCCTCATCCAGGTTATTATGCCCAGAGCTTTGTTGTGGTTTTAAGTCTCTCAGAGAACTAAAGTTGCATATTCTGCCTAAGTAGCATAAAACAAGGGTTGTTTATGGCTCTTATAGCCAGGTGCTGAAGCCAGTACACTAAGACTCAGCCAAGCTCAGTCTTCTTCCTCAGAAATATTGATCCACTACATTATTTAGATTTATGTGCCTAAGGAAAACTAAAAGGATCAAAGTACAAGAGGGAACTGAGTCATGGCTGGATTTAAGTTGTTTGGGGAAAGGACTGTCCCTTGTAACATTTGCAAAAAGCCTCTAACATGAGAGAAATCCCCTTCTTCAGATCTCACAGCAAGAAAAATAAAAATCTACCACCAGGAGAATGCTGGATTACTCCTTTGAAAGTTGGAGATTGCTTAGAATTGCTCAGCCTCCTGGGGAACCTAAAGCCCAGAGACTAAGACAGTAGTTTGTGAATCCTGTGAAGTTTGATGCATTTGACTTCAGACAAGAGGTTTTATTCTGAGAAATAGGGTTCTGCAAATCCTTTTGGTGTCTATAGTGGCTGTTGTTGCCTTCTTTCCTCTGACTGGAAATAACATTCAAAAATCTGTGGAATTGCAGGTTGGGCTGCTTGAGGCACAAAGATCAACATGTATCATAAATGGATTATGTGGCACTGTTTGTGGAGAAAATCAGAGCTAAGTACCTAGTGAACCATGGTATAATGTTTTCAGGCAGCTGTGCTTTAGCTAGCTCAACTTTAGCTAGCTCAAGAAGGTAGATCTGTTTTTATACTTTGCTCTGAAGTCTGTATCCCATGAGATTCCAAGTGCTTTCAAGACTTTGAAGTCAACAGAAGTTCAAAGCATTTTGTAACTGATGGGATGTGTTGAGAACATCACAGATAAAAGCCTGAGAAGGGACATCAATAAACAAGGTCATGATTTGTAAAGGAGGAGGGAAATACAGTTCAATTAATATAGGCATCACAGAGGCTAATGACACATCCTAATTATCTCCTTTTCTTTGACAAAATTTTGCAATATGTCTGATTAGCATCAACATGATGGAACCTAAACCTGTTTTACTAGAAAATGGTTAGTTATTAGTATAATGACATGAGCATGTACAAAAGAAGAAATAATAATAAAAAGCAGAGGCAGAATGAATACCCTGTATATGCTGCCAGTATAATTCAGGTTTACTGGGAGTCAGATTTTCAGTGGCAGCAGATACTCTACAAACTTTTTGGGGTTTGTGAGCTTCCAAATTCAGATTACTAACTTTCAAGAACTCATAGAATGGGACTAGTACTAAACTCAGTTCTCATTAACATTTCTGTGAGTGATTAGTGACCTGCTGATGAGTTCATTTAAGTACACAGGATTGTGATTAGAGGTCCTGCTGGTGTCAGAGGTGAGACTTACATGGAGCTATCTAAAATCCTGATTGAAGTTTTAATACAATGCTATTAGATCTGATTAGCTAATTGGCTACCTACCACATCCTACCTGTCTCATCCTCCCTGATCAACACCTTTCCTTGGTGCTTCTATCCCTGGCTCCAAGGAGAACTACTGAAGGTACCATCAATTTAATTAATGGGAAACATTGAACTCATTGCCTAAGCAGAGCACAATCACTTGGAGTTAAGACTACATATTATAAGCTACACAGAAAGAGCCTATCTTGCACAGAGTAAATTAGAACCCACTTTAAACAGGAGATGCAATCTTGAGACAATGGAAGAGTCAAGGCCGCACATTTGTTAACATTAGCCCTGCAAAGTACTGAAGTTTTATTTGAAGTTTCATCAGTTTTCACATCTTCAGTGCAATCCTACCCTTACCAGTCTAGACATAACTACGCTGAAAGGAGAATGAAACAGGAGTAACTTTTTTTTAAAAAAGACATTTTAAATAAAACTGAGAATTCTTCAGTTCATTCTAAGCTTTTAAGATTTTACTGCTTTCCCTACTCTGTTTATGTCAACAAATTAACCGCCTTCCCTCCCCTAAGTATCTCCACTCCCTTTTTGTTGTCACGTTTGAAGCTGGCAGGGGAATTTTCTGATGATGGCAAAAAACAAGATCAAGGAGATGTGTGTTTTTGTTATCCTCTATCATCTCTCCACACCTCTCTGCTTCATGAGGAGCATATGAGAACCCCACAATGCTGCAAATGAGCGCTTTTACACAAACAATACTACAGACTGATAGGACGGAAACTTGTTCTGGCCACTGAAGAAATGAGAAGAAACAGCACAAGAAAGGTCTCAGTCCTGCAACAATCTATGTACAAGCAGCTCTACTCTCCCCACACTTCTGGTCCTATAGATTCTATAGGTCCTATAGCTGCTTGGGTGCAAAGTGCCCTAAAAGGTGTAAGGCAGAAGAATTTATTAGGCACTACTGGCCATCTTTGAAGAAGAAACCATAGCTCAGTAAGTTACACAGAGCACCCTGTAAACAGTAACACCTTAGTAACATGATATATGTACTAGATGACACTGCTAATATATAATTTTTATGCATACATATACGCAAATATATGCAGGCTGAAGTACAGTTACAACATTAATTCATTTTACTTGCATTTAAAGAGATTGTATTATTGTACAGTGGGAAGGACAGGAAAATAGAGAATGCATCTTGAAAGCAGAGAAGGAATAAAAACATGGGTAGAGAAAACCTGGAACAATCACAGCAAAAATGCAGGGAAAAGAAAAAACAGCTGAAGAGCAAGGACATGGGGGAAGTATAGTAAAGGGGGAAATAAAAACTACCAAGGGAAAAAGGAATAAATAGGATATCCAGACAATCACAAATCTATCATGATGAAAACCAAAACAACAACAACAAAATCTTCCCAGGCCTTACATATACATGAAGCAGCAGACAAAATCTGATTCAAAGAAAGAGCTGATACACCAAAATTAAATAGGCCAGAAGAAACTCATGAACACCACTGAAGGTGGGCTGAATTACCTACCAAGAATAGTAGTATACCATCCCCTAATCTATCATGTGTTTTGTTGTTGGGTTTTTTTCTCCAAGACAGATATGGAACATCCCAGAAAATATTTATTCTAAGATGCAACACCCTGAACAATGCAAACCCAAAAAGCTTTCAAAAAAGACAACACTGGAAAATGAATCTTTCCAGTCACCACAGGCAGGTGCTTACCTGAGCCGGGCAAGGAGTTTCAGCAAATATCCTGCCTTTCCTGAGACAGATAAGAAAGTAGCAATTCCACTCGGTCATTTTCCTGGTATCCTAAGGATTTCCTCGATGTCTTCATCTGTCAGTGACTTGTCACGTACAAGAAGGTGTCAGAGAACGCTACAGAGAACAGTCCAATGTTCAAGCAAGTGTTGGCTGCTGCTTTGATGCTTGCTTAAAGCTAACATAAGAAGGAGCTGCTCTTTTCTTCAGCTGCAACGGATATTAGAGTCTCTATTTTTAAATTGATCATAACCCACCTGTGGAAGCAAAAGCTTGTCAGTGCTCACAAAAAGAGAACCTACAAGGGTTCCATTTGAAGCAAATAAAATGACAATCTCAAGCTGTGGTTTTTGAATGAGAGCAGTAAAAAAGTTGTATAAATCTTACATACAGTGTTAAGCATTAACAAGCTTACCATGTAGACGACAGAAATATACTGTGATGAAGCTTTTTTCTCTGACCAAAGGTAACCATTTCCAACAGAAACAGTGAGAGATGGTTCAAAGTCTTAGGGCAAATGAAAAATTGGTGGAAAATTATGAATATAGATTATAATGATTCTGTGTTTATTAGTACTGTTAAGACCTACTTTATGATCTGTCCCTAGAATAATTTTTCAGTGTTTGTGGGGAATTGGACATGTACAAGCCTCTTTGTCTTGAATGGAAACAGTACAGCAAAATCTTGTGTTACTCTGAAAAAGGTGCAGAGCAGAACACTTCCTATGCAGGCTTTCTCTCTCACTCTACACATTATTGAATAAATAAATTTCTAAGATCATTTAAAATGTTTTTTTTTTTCTGATAGGTGTCAAATTTACCATGTGTCTGAGAAAATCATGTAGGGCCCTTTCTGAGATCTGGTCAGCAAAGACAGTCCATGAACATTGCAAAAAATATAGTAAGACTTCACAAGAAACTGTATCTTTTCTTCAGAAGACACTGAGCCCTTCTCAATTTCATTATCCAAAAAAGTACTGCCTCTGCGTGAGTGCATAAACCTAGATTTTGGCTGTAGTATTTTTTCTAGGATTTAAAGATTCCTTGTTGAAATACCTATGAGCCTAAAATTAAATAAAAATGCAATTTAAAGACAGTCCCAGAATTATTTGCAGGCCAGCTACCTCAGTGCTTGTGCTCATAAATTAAAGCAGCTAAGCAAACCTGATCAGAGAGCAGAGCAAGGGGCAAGGGCAGGAGTCAGGCTCTCGGTGCGCAGACGCTCTGTGACACTTGCACATTGGACAGCCTAATTTAGGACTGTGGGTTTTCCTCACAGTTGACAAAGAGAACTGTGTGTCTCTAATGATCTTCAATCAGCATAAAGACACTGAACTCAACACATCACAAGGTATGCTATACAAATTTAAGTGTGATCAAAATCACTTGAGAAAATATTTTTACATAGATATTTTAGTTAACACAGGCAAAATCGCTGCTGACAAGCTGTTTTCTTTAAGAAATAATGGGGGGAAAATCCTACTTTCTCTCATGGTTTAAACTGCCTTCATCTCCACCCATTAGCAAAATAGTCCTCCTACTCTCTTCCACTGAAAATGTTCAGAAAAGGATAATGAAGAAATAATAGTATGTCACAGTCACTTTTTATTTTCTGCTTCTGTAAAGGGTGGGTATTGAGTGAAAAATAGCGTTTAACTTCTTGTTGCTAAAGGAAATAAAAATAGAAAAGGAAACAAATATAAGCATTGTCAGAATTTCATAACAAACATTAGACTCCTAAATTCATGATTACTTATTTTCATAAAAAACTTCTGGATTTTTCTGAGCTGGTCACCTGCATCTTATAGACATGTAATTGTTTTAGAAGTCAGATACAAACATATTTTTTATTTCTATGTTCCTGATTGTTGTTAATCTACTGTTCATTTTGCTTGTAATTTGAGTAGCTTTCAATTAAAGTAGCAGCAGTTTATCTCAGTACTCATAGCCAAAAAAGGCAGTGATTTCACTAAATATTATATTTACCTTATATATTAATGTTAACACATCTGGAACTCTAATAAAAAGAAACAGTCAGTATTACCTTTCAGAGAATTTTTTTTTTTAAGAATATGTCATTTTCATTAAGCTGTCTTGAAATAAGGGCTTGGGTGTTAACCAGTAATTAGGAACCAATCATTATGAAAATAGCATGTTTCTGTGTGATTAAAATAATTTGGGAATTACTTATGGGTTGATGGACAAGGTTTCCAGTTGTCAAGTTTTAACAAGAGTCTTAAAGACATCTGCAAAGACATTTTTATCAAAAAAGATAATAAAAAGTCTACAACTTCTTTTCAAAGGCAGGAAGGAATAAGAAACGGTTTGATTTTTCTGACCACCTCTCATAATTTAAAGAAATGGTTTCGAGTCATGAATTTCAAATTTAAAGGGCTTTCAAAACTAGTTCAAAAAGCCTTGGAGCTGCGAAGCTGTGTGTCTTGTTATAGGCTTCATTCAATTTTACAATGTACGGGACTTCAGCCTGTGGTTCCAGGTTATGCTCCTTATTAATCTATTATCCCTTACAGGACAAGTGGTGGCAGATGTCTCAAATCCCATGCACTTGCTGGGTCTCATTTGTTCATTCTGACTATCTGTCTGTCTATGTTCCTCCAAAAACACATCATTACCTTAAACAGGCCTGGAATTTCTTCTGGAAGGCAGCACCTATACATCAATGCATGGACATGTTCCTGTCTCCAGAAATGGGGTGTTTATTTAGGTGGTGTACAATTCTTGTAATAATCTGGCTAATTTCCACTACTGTTACTTTCTTTTTCTCAGGACAGAGTCAGGATTTACCTACAACATGCTTGTAACTGGGGGTTGGGGATTGAAATTTATCTGGTGCAATAACAGGAGTACCTGTTCTCATTGGTAACTGTCATGGCTACAAACCCATTATTTTTTTTCACATAGCAACCAGGATTTTCTTTGAAGTCATGAGATTTGTATTAAAATTAAAACTGCTCTTTAGGGGTGTGTTGAATAAAAGAAGAGTAATGAGAAAATTGAAGTGAGAGGGATAAAAGATAGACAAGAATGCGATAGATATTTGTCTCCTGTGGAGACAGATTGAATTCATATGTGCTATGAATTAGCAGAGTTAAGTCTCTTTCATGTGAGACTTTGCACCATTCATTCTATTAGCAGATCTGGTTTATATGGGGGAATATTCTAATGACTGATCTGGGTACAAAACCTTTACCACTTTTACAGATATATCTATAGATAGATAGGCAGATAGACAGACCAACCAGACAGATAGATAGATAATAGAGAGATATGGATAAATGCATTCAAATGCTGACTACAATTTTAAATTAATCTCAAGGAATCTTGTTCTCTTTAAGTTTGATTTTTATTATTAGTTGCATAAATGTTATTACTAGAAGTTCTCTTGAACAAGAATAACTTTTTCTTCTTGTCTTAACAAGATCACAAACAGGAGAGGCATTGTTCATCTGATTTCAGGAATTCTAAGAGAACAATTACAGATCCTGCCTGCTGGAACTTACTGGCAGGATTTTTAAATTTTTTTTTTAATAATATACTTTGCCTAGTCCCTTAAAAAACACATTGTCACAGATTTGCATTTTACTGAAGGAAATAACAAAATATCATGACATTTCAAAACAGGATTTCTGGAATAAACAACTTAAAATTGGGAGAGCTGTAATGCACAACTTATTGTTGTGTTGTTATTACTGACCCTGGAGCAAACTCTAAAAGAAAGTCTAAAAGTCAGAAGCCTCAAATTACCTTCCTGCAGTACAGAAATGATGTGTTTGATCTGATTAAAAGCAAAAAATACACGTAGCTGTAAATGGATAGGGAGGACCTTTAAAGCATCACCTTCCATTAGGAAAGCAGCATTCTCCCAAGAATAAATGAAATTAAAAGTGCACTTCAGGGAAGTACCGTGTTTGGAGTACGCCAAGCAGACATGACTTCTACCCAGATGGCAAGATAGAAGAAAAAAGCACTTATCCCACAGTTTTTACTCTGGTAGAGACAATATTTTCTTTTCTGCTTACTCCTGATTTGTGCTTGAATGGAAGAGAAGTAAATAGAGAAGAAAAAGGCCAATGAAAAGAAAGGTCAATTTTAGATCCCAACTGCAGCTGTATGCTACAGTAACAGCAGGCTTAATCCTTTCATCCTCTGTGGAAGTACTAGAAACTGGTGAACTGCAAGGCAGAGAAAACAATCAGGAGGGTATTGGAGAGAGCAGGACTAGTTCCCCCAGATATCCACATCAGGAAATGAGCAAAAAAAAATCTCTTCATTGTCCTGGGGCAGGTGGGAGGAGCAGAGGATACATAACAGAAATTTGTTCTGATAACAGCTATAAAAATAGAAGTTTCCATGTTAGACTACGGTTAAACAATCTAAGACATTTGCTGAGTAAATTAAACTGGGACAACTCAAGAAAGAGGCTGAGGAGTCACCATGGATTGTTCTCTGAAATAATCATGTCTATATGCAGCAGCAGCCAACAGAAGGCAACAAAATATTGAGCACTGTCAGGAAGGACTTTGTTTGGTCACTAAAAACTTTGGCACCTGTGCCTTGACTATTTTATGCAGTCCTGGTTTTCAAATCCCAAATCAGATGTAGCAGAGCTCAAAGAAGAAAAGGGCAAAAATATGATCAAGGGATGAAGCATCTAACATATGTGAAGAGACTGAACCATCTAGGATCTTAAATATGATGAGGAGAAGGCATGTAGGCAGGTTGACTGAGGTTTACAAAATTATTAAAGTGCTGGACTGTTATTAACTCCATCTTGCAGTATTAGGGATACTTTTCAAAACTAGTAGGACATCAGTTTAAAACAGATCATTAGAATATTTCTTTACAGAGCGGTTGATGAACTTTAGGAGTATCTGACACAGGAGGTTGTAGAGACAGAAGAAGGGGCGATTGTAAGAGTTTGAAAGAACTCATGAATAGGTCTATAAATAGATACTAAAGGCAATATGGAGGCATGGGCTGTCTGATATGCTTGATGCAATGACTGGATTTTGGGACAGATAAGGTAAATGGATTTGAAATACTGTCCAAGCTCATATGTTTCACCCTGTTGACTAGTGGCTCCTTTTTGCTACTGTCAGGGCAGAAATCTGGGCTAGATGAACTGTTACTGTACCATCCAGTAGGGATTTTCTTGCCAACTTTCACAGACCATAAAAGTGTTGATACACTGTTTTTTCTACTCAAGTAATTTCTTCAGGAACTTGAAAGTTTATCCCATTTCAAAATCCTAATAATCTTTCCTTTGTTATTATTTTAATGCTTTAGCTTACTGCAATAGAAAAAGGACAAAGCTGGTTTGTTTATTTTTTTGAACAACAGACAATGCACTTCCAGATACACAGAGGACTTAATTTCATATGTATACTCATTTCTACATGTATAAATACATTCATGAGCACAGACATTTTTAAAGAGTAACCTTGAAGGTAATATGGTGGGCACTAAAAACCAGGATAATCTATGAATTTCATGCCTGCCACAATTCCCTCTCCATTTTTTTTCCTAACACCCCAGTCAGGCTTGTATAGTGGCCTCTGTGCAACTGGAGAATCATAGAATCATAGAATCATAGAATTGTAGGGGTTGGAAGGGACCTCGAGAGATCATCGGGTCCAACCCCCCTGCCAAAGCAGCTCCCTAGGACATTTCACTCAGATAGGCATCCAGACGGGTCTTGAATATCTCCAGAGAAGGAGACTCCACCACCCCCTGGGCAGCCTGTACCAGGGCTCTGTCACCCTCACTGTGTAAAAGTTCTTCCGCATGTTGGTGCGGAACTTCCTGTGCTCCAACTTGCAGCCATTGCCCCTTGTCCTGTCTCCACAGACCACTGAAAAGGGGCTGGCTGATTCCCCCTGCATCCCCTGCTTAAGATAATTATAAACATTAATTAGGTCCCCCCTTATTCTTCTCTTCTCAAGGCTGAACAGTCCCAATTTTCTCAGCCTTTCCTCATAGGGGAGATGCTCCAGGCCCTTAATCATCTCGTAATGATAGAGATGGATCTCCCCCATAGGAACTACTAGCTCTGCATGGCTCCCCCATGGGTTCTGCTTCCTTAGAAAACGTGTCAGTCACAGCAGCGCTTAGAATGAGGCAATGGTCACAGTCCTTTCCTATTGATCCCTGCTGCAAGGGAAAGCCTGCCTCCCACGATGTCACAGCCTGTCTCTATTTCAAGAAAGCATGGCCATTCATACATAGAACGAAAACATAATAGAACTAGAGATAGTACCTTAATAATATTTTGTTGTTATCTTTCCTGAAAGTTACAGCTTATGTGATATTTTAGAATTGTTCTGTGAGATAAAGAAGGAGGATGTTCATATTCTCATTTCACATGCATATACAGTCTTCAGGCTATATCGTATATCTAGATAGCACCAGCGATGACTGGATGAACTGGCACTTGAGTTTACCGGTTCTCTGTATTCCTTTCTATTCCCTGGTGGATGTTATTTTCACTGGCAATTATGATAAAGTAAGGAATTGCTTATGTTTAAACAACACTCCTAATTGCTTTATTAGTGCAGTCTGGCTACCTTGTGATTGTACTCAGTAGTTAACAAGCGAATTTCTGTTTTAATTTCTTTTGCTGTGACTATATATGCCTGAAAAACTCCATCCTGCTTGATATAAAACCAAAGAGAACGTTGTTCCCAGAAAATATGTTCTTTGTACTGTTGAAAAAACTTTCCCCTTGGTGTTAATGTGTCTATATGCTCCATTCCTTTTTAGCTTGATTGTATTCCATGCAGGTTCTTATACTGCACCCAAGACTGTGGTGTCTGAACACCTTGTACAGTTAAGCACCCATCAATGTGAGCTATGTCGACCAAGTTTCCACTTCATTCCCTCTCCTCACATAAAAGTATATTATATTGGACCTGGGTGCACATATTCCTCAGCTACTAATTGGTTTTGAGCTGCTGTGAGGAAAAGTAAGGTCAAGGGAAGAAGCTTTTACGGTAGTGCTGGAGAGTTGATATTTTTGGTCATTCTTATATCTAACAGGAACTAATGTCAAAGTTTCAGACCCAGAGATGAAAACAGAGATGAAAATATGCATCCTGAACTCATGAGCAGCATCTCTAAGATGAGGGAGTACTTAAAAAAGCACTGTCCAGGTTGGTAATATTTGAAAGTTCCAAAGATGTGGCACTACTTCATCTTATTGTATTGAATACTTACTTGTAAATACATGTCATAAATACTAATTTTTATATGACGTAATTCTGTGGCAAGGTAGGTAAATTGCTTCTACTAAAATAAAAGCTCAGCGTCTGCTTGCTGCCCATAGAAGCACGCCTGTGCACAGTTATTTGGGGAGTATTTCTCCAATTAAGTTTGGAGGCTATAGCTTGCATGTACTTGAAGATTTTATTTTCTGTAGCCAAGTGATATAACTAGTAATGGATGAATAGGTGAAAAACTATTGGGGATTTTCAGCAACAATGGCCCAAGAAATCTCAGCAATCAGGTCTTTACGAGTTTATCTGCAGACTGCTAGAGACCTCCTTTACTGCAGTCTGCTTACTCTGATGTTTAGAGAAGATACTGCCATTTACGATGTCTGAAGAGCTGCGTCTTCCCATATAGCTTCAATCGCTAGTGCTGCTGCACAAATGAAGTTGATGGAGCACATTATGGATTTTTCAGTGGCCTGGGAGAGGAAAATCAATTTCCATCTAATAGAGCAGGAGGTCACTAAATACTTCCAGCTGCTCTGTGACACTGTAGACTTAAGCTGTGGTCCTATGAGACAGGCAAGAGTAGGGAACAGGATCCTGGAGTGCATTAGTACACAGATAAATAGAGAGGAAAATTAGACGCTTAAAAAATAAGGTGAGAAAAGAGAGTAAAATGCCATTTCTTAAAGAATATTTGGACAGAAACTGAGCACAGAAGCTGGAGCAACTGCATCTGAGTCCGACTTGCTACATAATTTTCTTATGATGGAGAGCTTGAACTTGCATGCACACAGTAAATCTACCACAGGTGAGACTGTGGGTCATTCAGTAAAAGACAGCTGGGACAGCCACAGCTCTGAGTGACATACTATCTTTTGCAATTGTGAGAAAGTTTGAAAGAAGATGTAGGCAACTCACTGCTGGAATATATTTAGGAGACAATTAATTTAACAAATTGCTAAAATAAACTATACCATTTTCCTGTTAAAGGAAGTGACCAAGGGAGCTGATGGGACTGGAAGATCCTGCATACTTCTATGAGCTAAAGCTGAATAAATACCATGTCAAACTGTGATAAAATAATTGATTTGTATGTGAGTAAATGGCAGGCTTTTTTTCCCCCTGAGAACATGGCTAAATGTCCTGCTCTTCATTCTGACATCCAGGTGACAAGTTCATTTTAAGGAAGAAGAACACACCTCAGGTTTAATGTTCAGGTTAGTGTTCAAATCTAGCAAGATGTGCTGTGGAAACATGTGCATGAGCTATCCCTTATCATGCCATAAACAAGGAAGAGGATAGACTGAAGCAACCTCATGAGACTGCTTGCCAGGTTCCCTTTCAGGAGGTGATGAACTGTGTGTTCAGTAGCTGAGAGAGAAGAAACCCCAATTGGTTTAATGAGGAAATATTGATGCTTTAGGAAGTGTTTCTGTGGGATGTGTATTATTTGGAAGAGAAGCATTGCATTAGGAACTCCGGGAAGATGCAGGAAGACACTGAGAAGAAGCTGGAAGACTTCTTTTTGCAAGTGTAGGATGAGCAGCCAGTGAGAAGGAAGCTAAATGGTTGATAGTTGAGAAGAAAAGTAACTGGGGAGTCCTACATGGCCATGATGCATACCTGTATATTGGATAAAATCAGTAAACACTAAAAACAGAAAAAAAACCCCAAACTCCAAAGCAACACGTCAGTCTCATCATCCACTTATTTTCCAGATAGCTGCAATGAACAAAGTACAGATCCCTGTAGTCTATAGTCAGTTACGTAAGAAGCAGATGGAAACAAGCAATGGATCCGGAGGCGCCTGCTCAGTTCAAACACTCCCTTATTGTGCAAATAGCTCAGTCCACTTCAGCAAGGATACTACTCCCAGGTAGTGATGTCAGAGTAAAGCCTCAAATAGATTGTCTGAATAAAACAGAGTTATAGCTCTGTCACTGCAGCTCAGGCTCAATTAGAACACGTTATGGTTTTACTAAAAGGAGTTTACTCCGTACCAGCACTTACAGTGGTAGATTGTTGTGGAAGCAAACACTCGACAAAGCAGAGTCAGTAAATCAGCATGAAATGTTCTTCAGGAAACAGGCTTTGGCTTTTTGTTTCTACCTGGAAGCATCACACAGTAGCAAAAAAAAACCAACCCTTAAAAAAAATAAAAAAAGAAGGTACTCCCTTAATTTAATTGCATTTATTCCAGTATTTTAGAAAATTTATGACAGTGAGACATATATATCTACTAAGCATCTATTCCATCTTGAATTATACTCTCTTGGGTCAAATTTTTGGAGTTTCACTGCACAGGCAATGAAGCAAAGAATGGATCCAAATTGGTTTTAAATTAATCAGACTCACAGTTAAAAAGCAGAGCATCATCACTTAGGTTAAATGTCAGTTGTTCATCTTCAGATTCACGTATTTTTTTAAACTTACCATAATTGACCTTTTCAAGTGTAACACCCAGTTAAAACCTGGAGAAAATGACAATATAATAAGAGAAGGACAATTTCAGTTATGACAAAGTCATTATATAAAACATGAGATATGAAGATACTAATTAATCTCTTACCATTTTCCACAGTAGGGCAATTACACTTTTGGATTGATACTACTTGTAATGGATGTGATCTCACAGCTGAATTAGAGGTGGGCAAAGAAGACAGGAAAATGAGTTTAAAAAGTGAGAAAGGCTTCATTCAAAGCTCCAGAAGTCAGACTAAAGAATATAATGATTTTCTGTGAGCTTTTTATCAGGCCCTTAGTGCACAAGTGGAAATTTTTTGAGGTTTAAATAACTTGAATAAAATAGCTATTCCTTTGGCTATTGCATTCCCTTTGAAATTCCCTCTTTGGTCCTCTTTTTCCAGTCACAGACTGTCTTTTGTAAAAATAGCACAAACTTTCTTTGGGAAGAAGAATAAAAACATCTCGTTGCAGGGCATCACTGAGTAAGAGTACCATCTGAGAAAGTTTCTTACTTCTCTCCTGTCCCTGCCTGACTCTCAGCAAGGGCCGCTGCAGTCTGGCCTCCTCTAGCTATGTCAGTGAATACAGTTAGTATCTGGCAGCAAAACCACTTCTATCTCAGCTTACAAGAAAATTGATTTTTTCAATTAAGCTGTGAATGTTTATGTTTAGGACAAAATAATAGCCTGGCTTGCTTGAGTGCATCAGAACACATTGGAAAGTAAGCTGTGTTCTTGCAGCGAGCCAGTAAGAGCATGCATGGGCAAGGTTTGTGCCAAAAAGGAATCTTCCCCTTTAATCTTTGGCAGATGAACAATGTCAGTGCAGTCAATAAGTCTATTGAAAATCTTACACACTTTGGCAATGGGGGCTCAGTAGCCGAGCTGCAGAAACAGAGCTTTCACTTCCTCCAGTTAAACCAAATGACAGAAGTTGCACTGGCTTTAGAGGGACAAAACACTAATGAATGAAAGATGCTGGATCTTCACTATGAGAAAAGTGTTGATCAGAAGTGTTACTTCCAACTACTTTGATGTCGGCTTGGGGACCATTTGAGTCATTCTTGGATGGAACTTGCATTTTTAGCACAGAAGAAACTCCTATTGACCTCACAAACAGTTTTGCTGAAAATAGTGTTGAGTAAATCCAGGTTTGGGCTGCATCATTATCGCAACTTTCCCCAGTGAGCTATGGAATTTTGTTTTAATCAGCATCATGTGTGTCAGTCTTTCAGTTGCATCTGATACTTAACAGATCTTCCTAGATCATTCATCACTTGTTCCAGAATTTTCAATGATTTAATAAAGACCTTTGAACGGAAAAATGACATTAGCACTACAAATAAAATGAGTGATTTCATTACACTTCACATATTTTCTTTTGGCCTTCATTGTTATGACAACCAAGCAGCTCTGTACATATGGGAAACAAAACCAGTTTTATCTGGACGACTATTTAATGTTTTATGAAGCTAAAATGAATCTGTGGTTAAAATGTGTAGACTCAAAATGAAAGCACACTAGCCTTCTTGGGGGTGATATTACAGGCTCTTTCAACAATGAAAATAATTTTTAAAAACCAAACTAGTTTTTTTTTTTTAAAGCACATCATAAAAAAATCTTCAGTCTAACACAATTAAAGTATAAAATGCAGAACCTAACCAAAGTCCACTAATGGTGCTGGAAATCTGTTCACTGGTTTCGATGAGGATCAACTCACTTTTTTTAACGGCAACTAGTGATTTCACAAGGATATGTACTCTACTGAATTGGGTCTAATGCCCACTCCTCACAAGTAACATGACCCTCATCCAAACAGTCCTTTGCCCCATACTCGCTGATGGGCAAATCTTACCCTCTGTAAGTTCAGGTATTCACATGGAGAGGAGGACATGAGAGATTTGGGCATGTAAACATTACTGGAGATGGCATGGTCCCCAGATAGTCTTCCCAAAATTTATCAAGTACATTAATTTTCTTTGGCCTTTAATAAGGACACTTCAGGCAACTTGTGATTGCAGATGTAGTGCCATGCATTTAGGCTGCCAGAGAGGTTATTGTGCAAGATGTTGTGTGGAGGAAGTCCTGAGGGGCCACAACTGTAAGAACACTGGCACCTCAGTTAGGTAGGTGTCCCCAGATCCTCTTAGATGCAAATGTTGAAGAGAAATGTTACCGAGTTTCAAGCACAGGGCAGGCAGAATATGAAGAAAGAGGAAAGGACAAAAATGAAAGCAAAGCCCTTTCATTACCTGACTGGAACTCACAGCAGGAGGCTGGGGATTTCTCTGTATTCCTGGAGATCATGCCACAAGCAAATATGAAAGGAATTTGATGATCCCAGTGATCCTAAAGTGAGTGAGAAAGTAGAAAGTTATTGTTGTCTCTTTTTAAAATTTGAAGCTAGAATGTAGAAGAAAAGATTAGATGAATGTGACAAACAGCTGGGAACCTCTGCTCTTGATGATCAGAAAAGATAGAAGAAAAATACTCATAATAGGAAATATTTATGATTCACTGGTCCTATTGCTGAACAGACTTAAGGTCTGGATAAATGAATTCCAGTGATAAAGATCAGAAACCCTACGGTAGTGTCCAGTGCAAAAGAAATGAGCAAGCAAAGGTTATCTGGATAGACAGAGCTTATTGTTCTGTGCTATGGTTCTATATTAGAGATGTACAATAATTATTTTTTTCCTCCCTTGGCTCACTTCATTTCAAACGTCATGTATATGATACTCAGCAGAATTTTAAAAATTAGGGATTTTTTTAGACAAATGTTCAATTACATATACAATATTTTGTTTACTTTTGAAAAGTAGTTGCATTTTAAAAAACAAAAATAATTTTAGAAGTTCATTTTCAAAATCTCAAAATGGAACATTGAAAGTGTCGCAGATGGGATAGATAAGAGGGATGCACTTCACCCTTAAGAGAGAGGCAATAGTATGTTTATTGATATAAACCAAAAGGATGTAACGGTGTTTGGTAATAAACGTGACAATGATTAAGATTCGATGGTAATCTTGATTAGTTAGTGCATAGAGAACAGGGTCAGATGAATCCATCAGGGAGACCCTCCCGTTGAGTCACGAGGTTCAGAAAGAATCCCCTTGCTTTCTAAACTCCTTCTCAGAGAGGAGCCTAGGTGCGGCTGGATTCAGTCTTAGTCCCAGACTTGGTCAATGGTTTATGTCTAAAGGATTATATATACAATCAATATTCTTTATATTTCTTAGCTAAGATCACAAATGTGAGTGCACTTATTCCCAGCTCACTTACTGAGGATCTGTTGCAGATCTGTTGCGGCAAGGATTCTCTCGACCTCGAGGAGTAACCTTGAAAGGTGTCCCTTTCAAGGGGAGATCCTGACGTGCAGCCCGCTGTCGTCTCAGGAGAGCTCAAAGGGCTCTTGGACTGCTCACTATTTATGGAGTAAGATGATTGGCTCATAATCATATTTATATACCACCCGTATATGCCAGTGGACACTGACCAGTGTCCAGGTGGGCACATTAGCATAGATAACCCTTGGCTATTGTGTTGTTATCTGTCTTCCTGAACTCACTGTGAGACGGATGCAGAAATCACAATCAACACCAGTGGTTATCAATCAATCCATATTTACAGGAAAAAGTCAGGAAAACATGGGGGCAATGGGGGAAGCATATGATCACAGAAAGTTGTAGGGATTTAATATTGATTCAAATTTGGAATATTCACATATGAGTTCACATACAGTCAATCCATACTTGCAGTTTCACACAATGCATTTCATTAACCATTTTTAAGAAGGAAAAAAAAAGCAAACAAAGAAAAGAGAGAAAGCTATTAGCTGCAATGAGATTGGTCCAGGAAGGGAACTTACATCTGACTTGAGTTCTCCATTAGGCCAGAAAGAAAGCAAAAGGGTTTGCAAAGACTGATGTTGAGAGAGATTGATGGATATGAGGAAGGCTAGAAATGACCATGAGAAATTCAAGATCCCTCAGTTCTGCTACCCAATCACCAGTAAATGTATCCTCTGCTGGCCTAGTAACCAGCTGCTGGTTAACACAAGTGATAATTTAAAGTAAAATCACAACCATGGATAAAAGCAACTTAAGTGTCAGTAGGTCAATACATGCTGTATACAGAAATCCACAGAATAAAAAATTAGATAACCTTTAATTTGCAGCTGCTGTCTTGTAGAAATTCTACTTAGAGCTGAACAGGGAAGCTTCACAGGTAATGGAGTTGATTATGGTCCAGTACTTATCTCTCTCACACAGAAGTCTTTGGACTTCAATGTTTGCAAAGGGTTTTGAGACAGGAGCAAGGAAAGTATTATTTTGCTGTGTGGAGGTAAGGGGTTTTTGGCTGCTTGGGAAACTTGAAGTGATCATTTCCTGACTTAGTACAGTGAAGTTCATTTAAAGAAAGAACAGGAGAGAAACTACTCCCCACACAGCAATTCAAAATATTTTAAAGAAGCCTAGAAAATTGCTTTGAGATAGTGGCATAGTGAAGTAAAAAGGCTGTTGTTGGTTTTGGGTTTTTTCCAAGAATACGTTTCTTTAAATTGCCACTTAAAAAAATAATAAAATCATGGAATGGTAGCTCCAATACACTAAGTTTGTCAATAGCTTTCACAACACAGATCTGAAAGACTGTGGAAGTCAGTATTAATGTTGCCCTTGGATTGTGGACAATTTTTCATTTTTTTACTCTCCCCAGTCATCTTGTGAGAATGAGGACTTTACTTAATTTTAGTTTGTTTAGGTTTCCATAAAATAAGAAGAAAATTACTTAGCTTTAGTCAATACCACATATTTGGATCAGCAGGCCACGAGTGACAAACTTTGTAAAGATTGTGGTTTTGACAGCTCTAAGTGAACAAGACACAGTAAGAGAATTTATCAACAATTTATCAAAAAAATTATTTTAAAACACCAGCTATAGGTATAGTAGATTTTTGAGATATAATAATATACCATTTAGTATCCATAATACTTATATTTGTGAATTTAATATTCAATATTGTGATAACAGTTGTTATGAAGGACTGACTACAAGAGTTAATTTTTCTTTCAGTAAACATTACAGAGGATACCATTCCCATGTATCCTTACTGCAATATGCACAATAAAGAAACATGTAATCTTGGTGGGAATGGGCACAATATATTCAGCAGATGGTACATCAAGGAATATGAACTGTGAAGGGAATATGTACTTTTTATATTTTTTTTATTTCTTTTTCCTCCTCATGGTGTCCAATGCACAGCTTTCAGCGCACTAAATAACCAGAGAAGCAGTTCTGAAATTCAAGCCTAGTGGAATAAGCATTTCCAAAATTTTACATGGGAAGAACATCAGTGTTTAAGCCTGAATATACACCCCCGCTTGTGTTCAGTAAGTTTTTCAGAAAAATTTGTATAAATAGGCTAAATCAGACTGTACCTACGATAGCAATTAACTTGGTAAACACAAGCCAAAAAAAAAAAAGGCAAAAAAGTAGGAGCAAATAGGGTGATAATCTTTAATATTAATCAAACCTCAACCAGACTAACTTACAGAAGTTAAAATGCACACATGTAAGTTACAGGTCACTCATCCCTATTAATTTTATGCCAGATACCTGATCCAGCAGACCAAAATACCAGACCTGAGAAAATGATCTTTGACTGTAATTATTAGAAGTAACGAAAACCACTTGAAATTATTATAGGTTATTAAAATGGACCAATAACAAACTAAACTCTACATACGCAGTTAATTTCAGCATGCAACTAGCTAGAAAGTTAAGGAAAAGAAGGTACACTTTTGCCCTCCAAAATAAAATGCTACCCAAAACATATGTAGGGATTATCTACCTGTAATCTCTGATGCAGCATGGAGATCTACAGAGGGTGTTTTTTAATTAGCAAAATAAAATAAATATGTTAGTCAACAAACAATTTCATTTTCAAGAATTAAAAAATAATAATTTAAATTAAAAAATGCCATAATCAGGTTTTATGTCAAAATAAGGAGAATACTTGTCCCCCATCACTTATAAACTTTGCTTTCCACTTACTTTTCTGGTCAGCAATTTCACCTTATGTTCATCAGACCTGACACTGTGGCTGTCTTGTGCCTAGTCTAGCCTCCTTTTTCCTCTTACCCTTCCAACATCTAGCAGTTTCCATTTAAAGCACGTGGCACATTGCAGTGCCATATATAGAAATGTGAGTTAGCACTCAAAGGCCCAGTTTAGGCCAGCTTGCTTAACTGGAAGAAAAATGATTACGGTTTATGGCAATCTGCCCAGGGAGCGCCATGAACACTGTTGTAAAAGACTCTAGCTCAAGCATTGCTGTGTTGTCTTGCACCTAAAATTCCTACCCCATCTCTCCCAAAGTACAAGCAAAAACTGTAATTGTCATGTAAATTTCCAGTATAACATCCCAATAGTATTTTGAAGCCTAAAGCAGACAATGCCTATTTTTACACAGCATGTCAAACAGCAACAGGCACAGAAGATCAAGTTAAAACCAACATTAAGGTTTCTACTTAAGCATAATAATCACCTCTATGTTTTACACATGGTAAAACATAGGAGTAAGGAAGTAAACAAGCTTCTTCCCTTTGTTTGCTTATCCTGTAATTATTGCTTCCATATTTCAAGGCATTGCATTCACATTTTTATATCTGTGATGGATCTTATTACAAGTCTGCAAAAACTGCCTCTGAGAGGTTTTTTTCTTCAAAATAATAAAAAAACAAGACAAAGGATTTTTCCTTTCCTAGGTGGAATGGACTTCACCTTTTTTTACAGAATTTTTCATTTTTCCCCCTACTCCTCTCAGATCCCCGAAGAAATAAATCTACAGGCTAACATAACTTGAGTGGCAGTAGGAGAATTATACTAGACTTTAAAGATGTCCTGATGGCCTATCAGTTGATATTGGTTTTCTGTCTCTTGAGTGCTGTAGAGGGTGTAATCTGTTCTGATAGGCAGATGGATGTGTGAGTTTGATGTACTGACACAGTACTAATAACCCTATTAGACTCGAAGATTAATGATGTATTGTGCTTTGTGCATAGCTGCCTCATCCATCATGTACCTGGTTATTAGGGGGAGAAAAAAGTGGACCTTTTATGCAATCAGTCAATAGCTTTATTAATCTAATTGCCAGTAATAATAGTCTTACTGGTCAAAAAGATTCCATTCACAAGCATCCTACATTTTCTAATGATGTTCCTTCACATTATTCCGAGCCAGAACCTACAGAAACGCTTATTTTTGTCTATTATTTCAAGCTTTCACTTTTGCCTTGAAGGGCTATTTTGCTCTGTAAAAGCCACTTCAAAACTTCACATAACATCAAATGACATGAACTGTAAAATAAAAGTCCAAAGCAAACCAGCTAGTGGGAAGTTTTAATCTCAGAGATTATAGCTGGGTCTCAAGTGAAGTCAGTGGAACTAATAGGCGTGCTTCATTTTTAATAGTAACACATTTTCAAAAGTTCTGAAGTAAAACCTATTCCATTACAACCTAGTTAGGTGAGGTCCAATGAACAACTCTTCACCAATGTCTTGGCATATTATCTTGGTAGGGGAAAGGGAAGAGTGTGAACGTCATGTAAAAAGAATGAGTTGTAATGGGCAATGTGTACAGGAAATCAGCTTCTGTAGTGGTTAAGAGGCATTGCCAGCATCATTGTAATATAATAGACAAGCAATCACCAAATATGATAAGGTAATATTAAGCTATTGGAGTCAAGAGCACAAACTGCAAATATTTATACATTTGTGAAATAAAATCCCACTACCACAGAAAGAAGGGTGAAAATTACTGTTAACTTCATCAGGACAGCAATTCCACTTACAGATGTTAGCACTAGAGAGAAACATTCATGATCACTTGGTTTGAAGCTCATAAAGACATGGAATAAAATTCCTTTGAATGAGTCCTTCATCCTGCCTAATGGCAATGCATTGCAATGACATTGCATCTCATAGGAAGATGGGCAACTTAGATTTAAAGAATTCAAGAGCTGGGTAAACCATCACATACCTCAAAATCTGTTCCAGTACCAGACTAGTGTGAAAAAATGTGCACATATTTTCATGTTAAGTTTGTCTCATTTTCATTTTATTTACCTTCCATCTTATCTGCTAAATCAAAGTGCTCTCTAGCATGAGGGGCCTTCTCTCCTTGTGAATATCTATAAAATCTGATCAAATCAACTCTTAACCTTCTCTTTGCTGGGTTGAGCTCTCTAAATCTCAGCATATTTTCTAGGTCTCACGGTCCTTGTTGCAGAGCTATGTTAGTTTCACAGTGGCAGCTGTCTGTTGGCAGGCCTTTGGAGTATTGCTATTATTTATTTATGAAGAACTGTCATTTGTTATGGTTCAGTGACACTTTAGAAGCAGATATGGGTATCAGTCTGGGGAATAGTTGGAGGGGTCCTGACACTACTGCTGGGGAGATTTTGTTTGACAAAGGCCACAAACAGCAGGATTTTCCAGTGATTTCTAAATTTTTGGTTTAATCAAATACCAAACCATACACCAGCATCTTTGCTTGTGGCTTGGTCCCAGGAGACGTCATGTAGAGTGCCCTGCCACTGGGTTTACATAGCACTACTCTCTGTCTTGCTGCTATATTTGCACAGAATCCTCTCATGGACTGCAGCTCTCAGAACAAGCTGTGTGTACAGCACATCACAGACATAACATACTGTTTTAAAAAGAATACATCTGCAAGGAGGGAAGCAATTGTCTTGGAGATAATACTTCAAGAAGGAAAACAGCTTGCTTAGCTAATTTTAATAACACTTTATTTAAAGAAGTATATTATTTTTACAACATACATGTAAAAGGAAAAAATATCAGCCTTTAATTAAATGAATATGCAGGGCTGGCACAAGATTTCAGCATCTTGTGCATGCTTTTTTGTGTACTGAGATGCATTATAGTTTTAATAAAGTTGCATCAATAAACATTTGTGATTACCACATTTACTATTCAATTGGGCTAAATTACAGTTGAATTCTTTAGCTTAATTTTAATCAGCCACATTGCCATTATTATATAAATTCAAAGGTTTAGTTAAGTAGAAACTAAGAGAGTTAGCTTTTTTTAACTTCTAAATATCAAAATAGTTTGCCTTTTTACCTCAACATGATCAGAGAGAAATATAGCTAATTCACATACCAGAAAACATACAGACAAATCACACAAAGAATTTGTCCCTTCAATATCTTATTTCAGATCTTATTTTATATCTTAACTTCTTAAACCTGCCATGAGCACATCAGTTAATAGGTAAATGTAAAATTTTTATTTACTATCTCAAGCACTTTACTCAAACTTACATCAACACTCATTATTCTATTGCCCTCAATATTTTGTTACAACTGAAAAAAAATATTTCCAGCTAACAACCCAGACATAATTTTACAAAACCGCATGTTTATTTCCCCTTTAAAACAGCAACGAGCCCCAATTAATGGACAAAAGAATAAGTACCCATATTAGCAAATACCTTATGTGTATCAAGAAAAATGGCATTTATTTGAAGGCCTTGCTCACATTTCTGCACAGCTATAACACCTTAATAGGGTCTGCAAGATAGTAATTAGCAGTTGTGTATTCCTTTTCAAAAAACTCCACATCTGTCATATTTGCCAGCATCTCTGCTGAGGGTAGTGTTAGATTAGGACTTCAGTACTCACAGGGTGGCTGTCTTTTAATCATACAGGTGGCAGGAAACTCTAGTCTCACCTTACAGTTATGTGTGACTGACTTCAATGGAGCTGCTTCAATTTACAACACTCTTAAGATGTGGCAATATATCTTAAACCTGCTGCTCTTTCTCGTTAATAGCTCCGCTGGGGTCAGGCACCGTGTGTCTGCTGAGAAAGACATCAGCTGTATGACTGTGACTGCCTGTTTTTTTCATTGCATTGTGCTCCATACTCTGGAGTTTGAATCAAATAACTAAATTCCTTCTTGATTAATATAGCTCGGTTAGAGTGTTGGGTGGGCTTGGGACAGGTTGGAACACGAAGTGATCAGTACAGCTCCAGAAGATTCCAGCTGAATTACTTTGCAGAATTACACTCACAGTCCAGAAGGCAAATAGTATCCCCGGCTGCATCAAAAGAAGCGTGGCCAGCAGATCAACTGAGATGATTCTCCCCCTCTACTCTGCTCTGCTGAGACCCCACCTGGAATACTGCATCCAGCTCTGGAGCCCTCAACACATGAAGCACATGGACCTCTAGGAGCAGGCCCAGAGGAGGGTCGCAAGGATGACCAGAGGGCTGGAGCACCTCTCCTACAAAGACAAGCTGAGAGAGTTGGGGTTGTTCAGCCTAGAGAAAAGAAGGGTCCAGAGAGACCATCTAGCAGCTTTCCAGCACCTGAAGAGACTTACAGGAAAGCTGGGGAAGGACTGTTTGTAAGAGCATGTAGCAATAGGACAAGGGACAATGGTTTTAAACTAGAACCAGGTATATTTATAGTAGACCAGAAGAAGAAATTCACTATGAGGGTAGAAGACCACTGGAACAGGTTTTGCAGAGAGGTGGTGGAGGCCTCATCCCTGGAGACATTCAAGGTCAGGCTTGAAGAAGCTCTGAGCAACCTGATCTAGTTAAAGGTGTCCCTGCTTACTGCAAGGGGGTTGGACTAGATGACCTTTAAGGGTCCCTTCCAATATAATGCTTTCTGTGATTCTATGGTTCTAACTTGCTAAGATTTTAGCATTTTCAGCCAAAGTCCTTCCAAAACTTCCAGTCACATATAGCTTTACTTTTTGTAAGTAGGCAGGTTTGTATTTTTCATATGAAGACTCCAAAGAAAAAAAAAATATACAATGACTCTCTTTCTTGCAAGAACTCCTGTGAATGGAAAGTTACTCATTCATACTCTTTGACCTTGTAATACCCTAAGAAAATTATGTTATTTATTACTACTTTAATTCTTTCAGAAGCCTCTTGTTTACTTCTGAGGCAGCAGCACTTTTACATGGCTAGTGCCATGCTAAATGACATTTGAGAAGTTCCTATTTTGACTGTCTACAAGGCTTTGAGAATCTCAAATAGGATTTGGCTGATCACGACTCTTGCCTTTGGTTTGACACAAAGATATGTCTAAGCTATTTTCTACAAGCGTGCCTTTATATGAGTAGTCTGAGTTCCACTGAATTATGCCAGCACCCAGAGTTAAGTCTGTGTGAAAAGCGCTTTGCTGTGTTGGAATAAAGTAGCCATTAAGCTCCTCAAAGAAGAGAGGCCAAAGAGGCAGTGCTGCTGTTAGCTTTTTTTTTTCTAGGAGAGTTCATAGCATTTCCTCCCATCCCTAGTTCCTCCTACTACCATCTTCATTACCTGCTGGTGCTCTCACATGAGGCATGAATGTGGAGCATGTTCTGAGTGGTGAGGGTTGCCCATGCAACCGTAGAAGTCAGAGATGGGAATCCCAATGGCCCTTTAATGTATTTTGCCCAGCTCGTAAAACGGGGCAAAAAGCAACTCTGTCATCCCAGTGCTTCCCAGGAGAACTGTGGCAGCTAGAATCACTATTATCTCTGCTCCCTGTTCCCAGTGAATATCCCTTTACTGTTAAATTGGCAATATCCAAAGTTCAGTCAAATGCGAAGTAAACAAACTGAAACAACAGAGATAAATATTTGCTTTCTAATCCCTTTGAGCGACAGGAGACTTCGGTAGCACTTCTAATGGATTGAAAAACTATTCAAGCTACTAAAACAACTCCTCCAAACAAATAAATAAGTGCTAACCTCTGAAACTCTTCCTCCTCCCAGGCCAGCTCAGGGGAGATCAAGGGACATTTCTTGTGACTTTTTATAGTCTTATGACAACAGCGCAGCTGTTAGCTTTGCCCTGACTTTGTTAGCTGGGTCCTGGTGCCCTGTGCTACAAACAGCTCAGAAGCAAGTGCTGTAAAAGAGAAGATGGAAGCAGACTGCTCCTTCGTCAAAGGTTCATTACAGTGGAACTATCTCTGGCAGAAATACAAGATGATCTGATAAGAAGGTAGAAAACTGAATAGACTTTTAATTGATTATTGTATGGTCATATTTGTGGGGTCCACAGCTTTACCCTGAAGAAAGAGATTTCCTACAGTGAGTTTCACACTTCACCATTTTCCCACAGAAGTAGGAGGTTCATCCTCCACGTCTCTTTTGCACACTGTTTATAGCAGCAAACCAGGGCTTTTAGGTTTGTAAATGACCTTTTACACAACAATAAATTTTAATTTTTACCTGCAATTACTCTCACACATGCGTTGTCTAGATGTAGAAACTGAAAGGGAGGGTAGATTTTCATCTAAAAACTCAGCCAAAGAAACTTATCTGGAGGAAGTGATGAAAAGGGAGATTTCTGATTCTGTTTCATCATGGCATGCAAAGACCACTATGACAATGCAGTCTACAATGCATGCCTTCTCCATGTTGCTTGTAGCAAATGCTCAATTAGGCATCTGAATGAACCAGGCTGCATGTTGCAATTAATATATATGTATGCAGTAATATCTGTCAAGGCACTGAAACTAAAACTGCTGACTGCTTATTAAAGAATTTTTCATTTATTTTGTTTAAACCATACAGACCTGCTTTTGACTATGTGGCAAATCCAGAGTCTATTACTTTAACCTTCCAATATAAGTTTGCAACTCTCAGTTTTATTCACTTTAAATGAACTTGAGATTTATTAGAAAGGAAAAAAAAACCCTCTTGGAAAGGAAAATATGAAATATCTCATTTCTACTGACTTTTCTTAGTACCATCATTTTAGATTCTGGCTTTGTGCAAGGTTGAAATGTTGTCCAGGTGAATAGTTTCCCTTCTGAAATTTGTGGATGAACCAATCCCACATATGCCTCTATCATTCATAATGGAGTTATATAAGGGACATGTCTGCCCTTCCATAAACAAGGACAATTTTGTTAAAGGAAATCTCTAATACTTTGAAAAAGCAACATCTCCTTCTTAGACTGGCACTTTGTAAAAAAGAGCATCTTAAATTATTGTGCTTTTTTGTCTCAAGAATATCTGAAAGATATTGGATCATCCTGTTCCAGTACAGTTTGTTACACTATTTTCATTAAAATACCAACATATTTTTTGTGTCCTCTCTGTAAATGTCCTAACTGAGAGGAAAGTAAAGTGCTTGCTACTGAAATCGGTTTTCAGGTTTTGTTTTTGTTGGTTTTGGTTTTTTTTAAATTTTCCCTATGAAAAAGAAAGCCTAAGTTAAGAAAACACAGCCCAAACTGAAGTAAAAAAATTTCTGGCCAGACTTAGTAAATACTTCTCCAATTTCTTTTCAATTTGAACTTGAGCTTATGGAACATACAGGTTCTGGCTGTGTTAAAAAGCCATTCTCCTTCACAACATTGCTTAAGGAATTGAATTAAAAGGAACATGCCATCCTGCAACAGAAAAATTAAGCTGAAAGGTTAGAAAAATAGGTTAGCTATAGGTCCACCCCTCTAGTTAGGTTTCTTCTGTGCTCACAGTTTTAATCTTTTGCACAATTTTTCCAGTCATTGTTAAATGTCTTAAATTCCCCCTCCCCATTAATCTAGGTGAATAATGGATGTACTTCCCTCCACTTCTCTCCCTAGACCCTTGCAACAGGCAGATATTCCAGAAACCCACCAATGGTGAAAGAGCAATGACTATTGATCATGTAGGGTTGCAGAGGTTTGCAGAAAGGAAATAGTCTGTTTGCTTTGAAACAGCAAGGAGGGCCCATGACTTTGTTGGGCAAGGAACAGGACACCAGTGAATTTCCATCTGCTGTCACCTGTTTGACAAGGTGACTCTGGCTAAAGAGCATACTTTGGGAAGATGAATTTGCTGTTTTCTTAAGAAATTCTCAGCTGTCACCCTTTGGCACTGCATAAACTTACAAAAATGGTTTCCAGACACTGCCCTTAGAGCATGATATCCATCACACTAATAGACTATAACCCAGCCAAAATCTTTTTGAGGATGAAGATAAAACCTTCTTTACCACAAAATCACAACACAAGAAAACTTTTTACACATTCTGAACTTATTTTATTACACTGAGGGTTATTTGGCTAATATGAGAAAAGTACTGCACTGTATAAAGGTGGCCTAGCTCACTCACCCCTCCCATACCCACAAGGGGATGGGGAGAAGAATGGAAAAAACCCCACACAACTTTTGGGTTGAGATAAAGATGATTTAATAGGATAAAAAAAAGAAAGATATTAATAATAAGTATTGTGGGTTTATATATATATATATAAAAAAAAAAACCCAGGAGATGCCAAAATGCATTTGCTTACCACCTGCTGGAGGGAAACAAACCAACACAACAAACCCCAAAACCAACCCCCAATACCTTATTTGTTTTTGAGCAGTGATCCCATCTCCTAGCTAGCTTCTCCTGTTCTACCCAGAGCATGATGCCTAATGGCAGGGAATATCCCTTTGTCCAGCCTGGTCCAACTGTCCTGGTTGGACTCTCCCAGCTTCTTGTGCACCTGGCAGGGAATGAGAAAGTGGAAAGTCCTTGACATAGCATAGTCATAAATAGGTATATATATTACCATGCATGTCTTCCAAACAAAGTATATACATAATAATTTATGTGTGACTGAATACAAAAAAAACCAAACCACTGTTTGCCTTGATATTCAGAAAAAAATAATCTACACAAATAATATCATTTAAGATTATGTTATTTATTATTATATATTATATGATTATATAAATATATAATATGATATAATTAAGACTAAGACTTACTTCTGTCCTTCAGAAATACACAAAACAGCAACTGGAAATAAGATAAAAAAACCTGTGTTTTGTGTTCTACATGAGCTCAAAGAAAAGGTTGAATAAGCCTACCAATCCTACCTCGATTTTTCCAGTCCATTATTTACCAGTTACAGTACAGAATCACTGATGACTCTGATGATTCAGATTAGGTGACAGACAGCAGCGATACTGCTGAATGGGTTTTACAGTGCCTTCAGGTAAAGCCTTTGTCTCTCAAAATAAATGGAGCTGCATTAAGTGGCATCTAAACATGTTACTTTTTTCTCTGCACTCGGGTCTGTTGCCTTCGATGCCACACTGGAGTGCTGCATGGATCAAAGAATGCTCTCAGGCTCAGGTGGCTGTTGTACTCAGTGACTTCTGAAACTTTGTTTTCAAACTTTCTCTTGTTTTCTAATCTGTTTGAACCCTACCCTGGGGACTACATGGCTTCCTGTGGGCATTGCTGTTTTCACGAAAACACGGTAAGATTGTAACCTTACAACCGAGAAGTGAGGAAAATGCAGTGGCGGCAAATCCCAATTTATTCTCCTCATTCTTCTTAAGACTTCTGTCTATCTAGGTTACATGCTTACTTCAGGACGCAGTCATACACACATTGCACAAACTCTTCCTGATGAGGCTCTACAAACTCAGGCTTTTTATGGATGCTGATGTTCTATTGTCTGATTGATTTTACCCCTGCTACCCTTGAAATAATCCGGTAGTGGCTGGAATTACACTTTAACAGCATTTAATGAAAAAAAATAAAAACAGGAGTCAGTATTCACCATTCCTTAGTAGTTCTAGACAGGGAGGAAAAGAAAGAGAATCTAATCCTATATATGGTGGTGTAAGCCTGTCACAGATATTTCCTGCTGAGCACTTGCTCTCAAGCCATATACATGTACAAAGGATCAGAATCTTTCTCCTTTTAGAGAGAACTCTTGTATCTCAAACAGAAACAACAGTGATCATATTTGAAAATGATATATCATGACCTACTGCTACTTTCAGCAGTGTTTTATCTAAAAAGGAAAAAAAAAATTACTTGCTGGAATTTATTGTGATGGATTTTTTCCATTTCTTGCCCACTATGATTAGAGGGCTGGAGCACCTCCCCTACGAGGAGAGGCTGGGGGAGCTGGGCTTGTTCAGCCTGGAGAAGAGAAGGCTGCAGGGGGACCTCATTGCAGCCTTCCAGTACCTGAAGGGAGCATACAAAACAGGAGGGGATTCAACTTTTTAAAAGGGTAGACAATGGCAGGACAAGGGGGAATGTTCTAAAGCTAAAGGAAGGAAGGTTTAGATTAGATATTAGGGGGAAGTTTTTCACAGAGAGAGTAGTGAGGTGCTGGAACAGGCTGCCCAGAGAGGTGGTGGATGCCCCGTCCCTGGAAGTGTTCAAGGCCAGGTTGGATGGGGCCCTGGGCAACCTTGTGTAGATCCAGGCCTGAGGTTGGTGTCCCTGCCTCTGGCAGGGGGGTTGGAGCTCTATGATCCTTGGGGTCCCTTCCAACCCATGCCATTCTGTGATTCTGTGATTCTCTCTTTGTTTCTCTTCAGGATGGGAAGTTTTTATCTTTGCATATCTTAGAACTAAGTGGATGCAGCATATGTTCCTTAAATAGAGCTGCTGAATTATTCCTACATGACCTGCTCTCCATGTTGTGTGTTTTTTGTTTGGTCTTGTGTTTTGTCTGGAAACCTGCCAAGGTTAAGGGAAGACAGGAATTATTTCAAGTCTGGTACAGTTCTTTGGAGATAAATGTAACCTGAGGGGTTTAAATTTTGCTCATCAATGTGATCATTTAGCTTAAGGCTCTGGTTTTATCAGATTTCCTCAATGCACTTCCCCTCTCTCAGAAACAAAACAGTTCACCCTACTGTGACTTTTGACTTTTAAAAATTATTTTTATAGGAAGACAAAAGCTCAGTTGAAAGGAAGTAAGAGAAAACTCACAGCAAAGGAAATGCAGGGCCCAGGAATCTTGTAAAGACTTGTCATACATGTTTCTTAGTGTCTGACCATTCTCAAGGCTTGAGGGGACCACCCAACAGAAAGGATCCTGGGTGACACTTCAAAGACTGCTAACCAATCTAGACTTCAAAGCGCTACAAAACTAGCTCTTACTAATCTCAGTTCTACTACAGGTCAGTGGCACACAGGGGTTTAAGTTAAATCCAAAACCAGACCTTAGGCTGTCAAGTTATTTGGTGCCTGGTAAAATTTTACCTACTGCTTCAGAGACTGAAGAAGGAAAACCAAACTAGCGTAACTGTCTTTAGGTCCTCTTACTGCTCTATTTCTCACTGCAATATTTGCACCTATTAAATCATCCTTACTTTGAGGGGAAAGCAGCACAGAGAGACAGTTTGTGATAAAGAACAAAGTCCTGATCAATTTCTGCTGAAAATAAACTGTAACCACCATAGTGAAGCAATGCAATAACACAGCAGCTGTCCTATTTTTCAGTCCATGACACCCCTGAAGTGTAGACTCACAAGGCCAGGCATCAGCTTTTCTAGTAATATTCCCGAGTCAAGCAGGCAGACATTTCAATTTAAACCGGTTACACCTGAAATCCTTTCTGCTTAACACTTGTTCACCCACCTTTCAGCTAAAGGGCTATCAATTCCTGTCATAAGTCATGAGGAACTTCCTGCAGCTTGAACACAGCTTTTCTTTGGCCTGAATATAAAACTCAGTGGCACTGCAGGAAAATTACAGTGTGCAGATGACCACACCATATGTGATTAAAGTCAGGTATAGAGAACTATGGTCCAGGCCTCCAGAACAAGCTCTGAAGCGACCGATTTGTATCAGCAGGTTATCACACCTTCCTCAGACGGACTAATTAACTACAGGCAAGAATAACTATGCTGCCAGAGTCGAAGATTGCAGGTCTGCCATCAAATGCTTATCTATGGAAGTAGCTGCTCTCAGGCCTATTAAGCAGCACTACCAAGCTGATAAAACATGAGTTTTTAGTTTATCCCAGTTAGTTCTTGGGTGTTTTTAGGATTTTTTTCTAGTTGAATCTGTTGACAGAATGGATACTGTGCTCGCATGTGCAAATTAACTAAGGCTCTACTCTTGTCCACTTTTGTTAAGAAGGTTACTAGGTAAACTGGAATGAAATAGTTGGTGTGTGCTTATGTTTGGTGGTGGAGGAGTAGAGACGCGGCCTTGCCAGTCAGAACTGTTTCTACAAAAGTAGCGTGGAAGGCCTCCAATTTGGCTGATGTGTCCACGAGAATTAATTCAGAAACTCATCAAACACAGAGCAAGCATATGCACTCATCAGTTGCTAGCTGAAAAGAATACATAACTCTCCAAGAACATTTTTATAAAAGGAACATTTTTCTTCTATGAATTTGGAAGAAAGGCATCACAGAGGGTAAGAATATGCCTAAATTGATCTATTACTTTCACTATTCACACTATGTGAGACATATGCTCCAAGCATCTTTCTGTGTCTCCCTGATTAGTGGTGGAACCTAACACCACCCATGGTAACTAATTTGACACCATTCTAAAGAGTTTTTCCTACTTTGTTATACATATGGAGCTAGTGTCTGTTTATTTTCTCAAATCCTTTTGGATTTGTATGCTCACTTTAAAAATCCTAGTGAATTTCCTCAAACAGGCATAACTTAAATCAGTAAGAATGGAGAATATCAAAACCATCCCTGTGGGCAATTTCCTGAAAGTATGAAGGGATCCTAATCTTCTTAAAGATTCACTGTTCTTTAGCCTTATGGTTTAGTTTCAGGTAGCCCTATGAAGAGTAGGGAACTGGACTCGATAATACTTCCACGTCCTTTCCAACTTGAGATACTATGTGATACTTTGAAGATTTTTCTATCCATAGTATTACTCTTTAGTACAAAACTGTTTCCACTTAGCCAGTGTGGTGGTTCAGCCACAAAGACTGGCTGAGCACCACACACTGCTCGCTCACTCACTCACACTGGACAAAGAGTCAGAGCCCCCATGAATTGAGAGAAGGACAGTTTACTGACAAAATCTTCATGAGAGTATAACAATAACACCTCATGCCAAATTACACTCACACCCAGTGATAACACAGAGTACCACACTGACACAAGAACTGACCTAATATCCCAGTCACACTCAGACTACACTGGAGGAACCAGGAATACCCCTCCCCAACCATCCCCTTTTATGCGGGAGTGATGTCAGGTGGTGATGACTCAGCTCACCTGGGCTAACTCAGCTCACCTGTGCTGGTTGCTTGGGAAGGTTTCCTCTGGCCTCACCAGAACCAGGAAGGTTTTAATGTTTTAACTTGTCTATAAGAAGTTAATTAAAGCTTAAGATCCTTTCTAGATTTACTGGTTATGCAACACAGAAGTGAAATAAATATCTGTGAATAGCTAGATTCCTCTTCATATTTTCAAGAGATTGTGATTCTTCTCCCTATCCTTCTCACAGGTTCTTCTAAGAACAATTGGAGGCTAGCCTTCAGCATGGCTTTGGTTGTGCTCCAAGGTATGTTCTCCAGTTCTAGAAATTCTGAGATATCAAAATCAATCAAAAGGAAATATCCCACTACCTTATATTTTAGTAATTCAGAATTGTTGCAAATTTTTATACAACAGTTTTGGTTTATCCACTGCCTCGTCTTGATATCTCTACTATATTTTACAGGTACTAAAAGCATTTTTCAATGCATTAACTCAAATTATCTGCTAGAAAAAATATTTTAGTTACTGTTTTAAATCAAGCTAATGTATGAGGAAAGAATGCCATTTAATTTAATGTCCATCCTGAATTTGAGATAAACCTGTGTATATAGGTAAAGAAATTTTGAAAATATAGTATATTACTGTATAATACAGCAGCTGTGATATGTTTGAATAGCATTGTGGTTTTTTCCACCAGACTCATCACTTTGTACCCCAGTGTCTATAATGGCATAGACTACTGACTTGGACAACCTTCTGCATAGTTGTACAGATATTTCCTCTTTCTTACCATCAATTTCCTGTCCTGTCAGGCTGCTTTGTCTCTCTGCACTGCTAATTTTAAGCCTAGTAGTGGAGGTGTTAGGCTGAAAGCTGGCATTCAGAAGACCTATTCTTTGTTTTGCTGCTAACTCACTTGTGTGACCTTTGGTGGGTTCATAAATCTACTTTTGTTTTGGTTTACTTGTCTCTAAAATTGCTGTGATAAAGAGATGTTGTCTTTTGTTGAGCTGAATTTCAAGATATATTGACCCAATAATCAATAATTTACCTACTAATAAAAAATCCTAATATTCAGTCATTGATATAAGAGGTCAGCTGAGTTCCTCAGTGCAGTCCTTGTTACGATCAGATGGACAACTTTTCTCAAATCCGGTCCAAGGTTCAGAGGTACCTGGAGAGATGTCTTCAGGTTAGCACTCAGCCTGATATACATGGACTTCATCAAATCATGGGTTAAAATCCCAATGACTTCAAATAAACCTTTTATCCTTTCAAGTGCCAATCAGGATATATGCATTTGCAAATACAGTCTAATTGTTTAACCTTATTCCAGACCTTTGGGACCCAATTATCCCGCTGCTTGTAGGAGTGAAGTCTAATTACCATTTTTTTAAATAAGATTAGGCAATACTTGTAATTTATGTCAGGAATTTAATTTTTTAAACAGATCTTTAGCTATTAGGGTTCTATTGAACCAACTGCATGCTGATTCACACCCACATATTTTGAGGTGTTTGTCAGTTACTTTCCCCAGTCAGATCTTTTGATAAGATGTTGGTTTATTATTACTGAAAAACAATAATATAATAACTCTTCAAAATAAGAAGTTTTTTCAGCTTTTGCAGATTGCATTGGAATTAACCAAATCATGTTGGTACAACCTAGTATCTGCTTACTGCATGTTACTGCACTGTGTTCCTGAGTGAGCCCTAGCCAAATTGCTTTGAGCACAGGAAGACATTTAGTCACCAGCAGACAGGCTTTTGTATCATCCACACCAAGTAATTGGAGAGCCTGAAGGAGTTATCCCCATGAAATTTCATTTTTCCTCTGCATGACTTTTCCTGGTACTTCTGTTCTGTTCTGTGCCTCTCCAAAATAAACTGTAGCAGTCAATGAAGGCATAGAGTAGAACATTAAAATCCAGTTACAATTAATGACCTTATTCCCTATCTCCTTCTCATTGAACTGTCACAAGACTCAGACATACTTTGCCCTTGGGAAACTACACAATCATTGGCATCTCTCCCAATGCAGTGTTCCCAATATCACATTGTCTGTTCTCTGTCCACCTTTCTGTTTGTTTATGAAGCTTCCTGAAATTCCAAAGGCTCATGGAAAATCCACCCTATGTCCCCTCTGCTCTGAAATAATCAGCTGTAGCTATTGCATTCTTCACAGACACTTGTCTAAAGGTTTTCTGCCAAGACATTTAACAATAGAGAATCTAAAGCTGCTTTGGTTGCTCCACTGTCAAAGATATTTGTCCCTTCTTTGCACCCACCCTTCAGTGTTACTGCATTCCTGCTGTAACCCTTTATGCAATGGGCTGGTTTTGCTTGAGCATCTCTTGCTGTGTACAGAAGAACTCTGCAAGTGGGATATACCTCATCTAATGGCCTAGAAAAAGTATTTATTGGTTGATACATATGGTTACCAAGCTAAGCATTAATAGCCTTGCTGACTATGATCTGTCAGCTAAGCAGTTTTTGGTCAGGTGGGAAAGTATTAAGATCCATCGATTCTTGGAAGATCAGTCTTGGGTTTCTGTATCTTCTCTACCATTTTCTTAAGCTTATGTCACTAGTTTCCTCTTTGAATCCTTCAGTTAATAGTCACTATCAAGTCAGTAATTTCACTTCTGTATTGTCAAATTTCTTACCATGCATAGTTTTAACTTAGGTTCTTTCACAGTTTAACAACAATCGTTTTAGTAAAACAGGACCAAAATCAAACAGATACGCTACACAAAACTAAACCTGGGCTCACATGCAACTGAAGCACTGGTCTTTTGGTTACACTGAGTTCCTCTCTGTTCTCCATCCTGCTTTTTCACACTTTTGCTGTAGGTCCCATTTTCTAACCTCTGGTCATTCTAGTTAGTGTCTTACCAGAGCTGAGTAAAGGAGAAAGATGAATAGATACCTGATATTGTTATAATGTGCAGAAATTAGGGATATAAACTCATTTCTAAAAAGCTGTTCTGATTTAGTCTTCGATATCCCTTAGCATATAGTTATTCCTACCGAAGCATAAAATTTACAAGTCTATATTATTGAATTCCATTCTGTTTTTCCAGACCATTTCTCCATTTTTGGCATGATTCTTTCAAGTTCTTGTCCTGCTCTCCAAATTTTTTGCAACCCTTCACTCTTACCGCATGCAAACTAAATACACTTTCTCAGTACACAAGCAGTTCTAATGAAAATATAAATAGTTTTATACTCATGACAGATTCCCATGAATCTCCACTAGATACAAGTTTCTGTTCTGATATATCATTTATCCCTATACTTCTGGTACAGTTATTTAGGGATATTTGCACACTCCTTAGAGAAGCTCTGTGCAAGCTCTGTTTTCTCAATATTTTTTGGAAAGTATTGCTTGACAGAGTATCAAAAACCTTTGTAGAATCAACAAGTACATGACTTCTTTGCAACATTCCTGTTCAACATTTCATAGATAATGCACTGATTTGACATTATTTGGTATACACAGCTATATACAGACCACTGTGTCGTTTCTCTATTATTATTGAAATCCTTATGAGTAGATTACGTGATTGTTTCAGGATTTTCCCAGAAGGTGCAGTTAAGCTGATTTTTCTGCATCCTAATTTCTTTTTAAGAATAAGAAATATATTTGCCTTTCCCAGTCTCCCAATATCACACCCTTAAAGGCAGAAGTTAAAAATTCTCTGATTTCTTCAGCCAGTTATCTAGCTATTCAACAGAGCTTTAACAAATGCAAAAACCTGCCCTACATAATACTCTCTGTATAAAAATCTTTTATCCACAGCACCCACTCCCTCATTCTAGAACATATGACCTGAATACATCTTTGTTCATGACATGGTCAGCGGGATTGAGCACACCATCTCCAAGTTTCCCAACATCAGCCTGTGTGGTATCTTTGACTTGCTGGAAGGAATGGATGCCATTCAGAGGCATTCAGAGGCACCTTGACAGTCCTGAGAGGTGGGCTGTTGTGGCTCTCATGAAGTTCAACAAGTCAAAGTGCAAGGTCATGACATGGGTTGGGGCAATCCCAAGCACACTACAGGATGGAATAAGAAGAGATCGAGCCCTGAGGAATTGGGGATGTTGGTGGGCAACAAACTCAACTTAAGTTGGCAATGCACACTTGTGGCCCAGAAAGCCAACTTGCATCAAGAGAAGCATGACCAGCAGGTCAAGGAAGGTGATTCTGCCCCTCTACCCTGCTCTCGTGAGACCCCACATGGAGTACTGCATCCAGCTTCAGAGTCCCCAGTACAAGAAAGACATGGAGCTGTTGGAGTGAGCCCAGAGGAGATGATCAGGAGCTACAGCACCTCTCCTGTGAAAACAGGCGGAGAGATTTGGGCTTGCTCAGCTTGGAGAAGAGAAGGCTCCTGGGAGACCTTCTAGCAGCCTTCCAGTATCTGAAATTGGCCTACAGGAAAGCTGGAGAGGGACTGTTTGCAAGGACATGTAGTGATAAGCCAAGAGGTAATTTAGGCTTTAAACTGAAAGTTTAGAATTAGGTAGCTGGATAGATAGATGTTGTAGTTTTGCATAGTTGGCTACTGAGAGAGAGGGCCAGGGGCTGCAGAAAATGGCTGCTGGAATCTTCTGCAGGCCTGCTTATAGCGCCTCTGAGAATCACATATAGGAGACAAAGACTCCATCAGGGAACGGAGTGCCAAGAAGACCACAATTTTGGCCCATTAAGGGCATTGTGATGTATATTTGCATATAAATGTAAGCAGCTGACAGACACAAAAGGCTGGGAAGGCTGGGGGAGGACTTGCCCAGGTACCCGGGCAAGAGATGCCCCTGCAGCCCGAGCAGAAGCACGTGGAGTAGCTGGTGGAGAGGACCTATGGAAGAGGCAGAGACTGGACCTGCCCGGTGGAGAGGCTCCACGCTGGATGGAGCCGGTGGAGACATAGAGAAGATGCCGTGACTTACGTTGGGATGAGCCCCTGACAGCACAAGCGACCTACAGAGATGAACGAAACAGGTTTGCTGGAGGAGGCATCATAGCCCCGTGGGGGACTGGGACTGAGAGACACTGTGATTTGTTGCTGCCAGCCATATCAGAGATGAAGCCCGGTGGGAAGAGGTTTGCCTTGGAGAAAGTTCGTGGAGGACTGGCTCTTGTGGGTGAGATCCTACGGTGCAGCAGGGGGAGGGTGTGTGGAATGGATGCCCCCATCCCGGCCGAGAAGGAAACCAACCTGCAAGGGACTGACCGAAGCCCCCATCTCCTAGTGTCTGCACCCCCATCCTGTGCTGCGAGCAGGAGAGGTGAAGAAGGGAGCAAAATCATGGCTGAACGGGAAGTCTGCTTTAGAATGGAGGGGTGGGGGGAAGGTGTTACCGAGACCCCCATTTTCCCCAGTCCCTGCCCCTCCTGGGCTGCGACCGGGAAGGAAGAAGGGAGCAAACTTCTAACTAAAGCCTGCTAAAGAGGGAGTGGTGGGGGAAAAGTGTTTGCCTGGTTGCATTTGTTTCAAGATTGTTGGTTGCACTCCTGACTCTGGTTCCTTTTCACTGTTTTCCCTTAAGCGTAGTGTAATAAATTAGGTAACTTTCTCTTCAGCACTCTGTGTTGAGTCTGTTTTGCCCGCGTCAATAACGAGTTTGTCTCTTGAGCCGCCCAATTATATTTTTTCTCCCCTGTCCAACTAAGAAGGGGAGTAACAGACTGATTTTGGTGGGCATCTGGCCTTTAGCCAGGGCTCAACCACCACAATAAATTACATTTAGATTAGATATAATGAATACATTTTTCAGGATAAGGCTGATGAGACACTGGAACAGGTTTCCCAGAGAAGCTGTGGATACCTCATGCCTTGAATTATTCAAGGCCAGGTAGTATGAGGCTTTGGGCAACCTGATCTAGTAGAATGTGTCCCTACCCATGGCAAGGGGGTGGAAACTAGACAGCCTTTAAGGTTCTTCCAACACAAACCATTCCATGAATATTTATTTACTCTTTATTTCAAGCCAGGTATTAGTAGCCCCAGTAATGCTCCTAATGAAATCAGGGATTTCTCATCCTGGGAGATGTACACTAAGGCAAAAAGCCCAAACTATGACAGTAAATATATTTAATATAGCTAATAAGAATTTACTTCTATGGATTTTGTGCAATTTCATACACATTTAAAAGGTTATTTCTTTGAATTCAGATCTTTATCTAAAGAATCTTGGTTTTTACATAGTGATTTAATCCCAGTTAAAGGCCAGCTGAAAACCAGACAAGACCACACTTATAATCAATCCTGTTGTGGTATGTGAATTTTCAGGGACTCTCAGTGCTGGTTATCTATAAAACACTGGAAAAACAACATTTTGCAGATAGGAAAGGAGAATTGGACTTTGGGTAGTAGGAATTTAGATAAATTTGTTTCCTTCTTCCTTAAAGTCCTTCTAAAAAGGTCACAGTGATAAAAATAGAGCTGCCTTCTTTTAGAGGGATTTTGTTTGAGAGCTCATTTATTCAGAAATCAAGACAGATTGATTCTGTTCCCTGGGAATGCAGATAGGCATATTTTAGACAATAAACCAGGAGCCCTTATCTGCTGAATTTTGTCTTTTCAATGTATCTATCCTATGCTAATTTTAGGTCTGCATCCTCTATATCCTGCCGTGTTTTGTTTTTCTTCCCATTCAGCTCTGATTTCCCATTACGGCATGTCCTTTTAGCACATATTTTGTACTTATGACGCATCTGTTCTCATTTTGCTCCTGCAAGTGCCTAAACGATAGTTAAATGCATCTGTAAGGACAAGTGCTGAACAGGTGCAAAACAAGACCACAAGTAATGAAAGGAGAGGAAGAAATCAGAGAATAATTTTTGCTCTGTCAGGATTTGCCTAATATGTATAGCCATTGCACAGGCAATGCAAATGTCTCATTTTCACAGTTCTTAATCTTCTTTTAAAAAAGGATCTTTCTGGAGTTAATTTAGTGTAAGAAAATTTGGTAGGAGAAGATTCTCAATCTCTGTTGCTGATATGACAGAGATTTTGTAGCATAGCTTAAGGAATTTAGGAGGGATCCAGCTCTTCTGTGTTAGTAAAAGAGAAAATGAATGTACATATAATATTTGGAAACAAAACAATACCCACCCTATATTCATTTTATATTCATTTTACACTCTCCAAAGCAGTTTTGCCTGTTACTCTTGAGAAAAACTTGTGCAGAGATATTAATTTCATTCATGCATAAATGAATATTTTATTTTTTTTTCATTCTAATCTCAGTGATGCAGACTGGGTAACTGAGCAATACTACATGCTTTTTGTACTGTTTCAGCAACATAAAAAGCCAGTTGACTCTCCTTCTCTACACAATGTTATAGCTTCAAAATTGCTCTGAGTTCAGCCTCCAGGACAGCAGGATTTTCAGGATTGTGGCTACAACACCTTAGTAATTTCTTTTGAGAACAGGCCAAAAGAAAATCTATGTTTGTCCAGTAGCCAAATGAGAAGTGGGAGGAAAGAGTGGGAGTGAGTTCAAATAGTCACAATCTGGCCATATCTTGCTGAAAGGAAGCATCCAGGGAAAAAAAAAATAGAGAACTTTTAGTAGAAGAAACCTTTTGATTCAAAATGTTCCTTTTTCTGTACTTCTTACAGGAAGCACAGACAACTAAGAGATCGCCTCACAAAATTCAGAGACACCAATGCTTTTCTGCCCCATAACCCAGTTAATTCACCTGCATAAGAGAAGGTTTCTTCTCTTCTCTGCCTGAGATAAGTTGACATCACGTACCTCACAGAAGTGTGTCCAAACTATTGCGCTATGGGTTAACCAGTCTTCCCGGTCCTATGAACACACACTGAAATTTGCTAAGGCACATTAGCTGATGATGGTGCAAACTCCAGGTGACCTGTTGAATCAACATTTGGTGGCTGTTGCTGGCTGGCTTTCATCCTGTTGCTGGGGTGTTGGATCATCTGGCAGCTCCTGTGACAGAGTCCCTCTGCTCCTACCTGTGTGGTGCATCTGTTTGACCTGTGTCTGAATCACATACAGCTGAAGACTGAAAGTTTGGCCACCCCGCATAGAGGACCCTGGGGTAATCTCAGTCCCTTTTGATGATAACATTCCAACTTGTATTTAAAATAGTTAAGCGGTCCCTGGATGTGTGGCAAATTTTCCAACCTCTAGACAAGAGAATCATTGAGTCATATTCTGGGTTAGTGTTTCAGTATATGAAACAATATTTAGGTGTTTTAAACAAAGAACTATCTCAGGGGGAGAATTCATCTTCTCCTATGCTTGGCTATTATGCAAATGCCTTGCAACTAGTCACATGATTAATAATTCTATGATTCTCATGTGGAAAGGTTTTTTTATTATTATGTTTCTTAGATATTTATTTTTCTTTTGGCAAAAAATTTAACATTTGCTAATTCTTTGGGGGCAATTACATCAGATAAGAAACTTCATCAAATGGTCATCTAAAAACAAATCAGAATGCTCCATAGTAGATCGAGTGAAGTCATTCTCTGGCAGTTGTATACCAGAAGATACAGAAGTGTTTTTTTCTTTCTCCTCATATATGAAATTGTAACAGTCCCTTCTGAGATTAAGAAATTCTGTCATCTGGTAAAACTGGTCTGGGGCTGCTTTAAGCTATGCTGGAAACCATAGCCTGAGGAGCAAAGATACTCACAGCTCCTCCCTGCTTCTCTTGTGCTTGGTTCATGAAATTATTCCCAGGGACAAATGACCCACCTCAGAGATCACTGTTCCATAGTCATCACACCAATGGACACAAAGGCAGGGACAGAGGGCTTTTTGTAAACAGGAATTGCTTTGAAGGTTTCTGTGTACTCAAAGCTCTTGTGTCCTTTTTGTTAACATAGGGAAGAATGTAAGGATGGGGGAAGAAAAAAAAACCCCAAAGGTGTGTGCAATAAAGCTTCTGGAAAGACAGAATTTTTATTAAGATCATACCCCGAGTTAAGTGGCTCTCTCTTTGACAGCAGCCACACTGCTGCTCTCTGAAGGGCAAGAAGCTGAACTTTCAGGGAGCCAATTAGGAGATGCTTCAGAAAGAGTGCTAGTGACAGCAACGATCTGAGAGATTAACTACAGTAAAGGATCCTCACAGCACCGGCCTCCAAGTATTTTCAGCATAGCTATGATCTTTCTTTTGCATTACTTAAAAATGCTTTTACCAAAAGAAAAGCAGCAAAATGACTTGAGGCTTTTCAACTTATTTCTTTGCCAGATCCCAGAGCTTTACAAGAGAGCAGTTCCACAGCAAACATCACTTACCAACAGAGCCTTACTTCTTCAGAGAAAAACAAGTTTCTTTAAGACAAATAATAAATACCCCTCATATTATTGTGGTTGATAAGACAAAGCAAGCCTGAAAGGTGCATTATGTTTTGCCTTTCCAGTATTTTTCTTTTCAGAGTCAGAAAGGATGGAAGTTTCTCTTGGGTCATTGCTGAATTCCTGACTGTACAGAGATACTAAATTTTCACTGAGAGCAATAAGGTAGGAGCTAAACACTGACAAGAGTTAACTACATTTGCATGAACTTTCTTTGATTCCCTCATGCAAAACAAAATGTTAATGAGAACAGAATAATAACATGGTTCCCATGATCATACACATAATCTCACAAAACAACATCCCAAGTTCGTAAACTGTAATGTATTTGATGTCTATCTTCTTATTATAAGACAAAGGTGTTTCTTCTAGAAACAACAGTGATGTTCTTGCTCCAGCCAAAAAACTAGGCTGTAATCTTTCTTTTCCTGATAGAACACAGGGGGGAAAGCAATGTGTAAAAAAAAAAAAAAAAACCAAACAGTTTTTAGAAATCTCTTATAACACCTTGCTGTCATAAATCTCACCGTAATTAAGAATACTAGACTGAAGCGCTCATGATTTCTCACATGTTAGAACAGAAGCACAGGCCGATGTTTTTAACGAGACTGCTCTTCGTGATTAATGACATCTGTTTGTCAATGCACTTTAGATATACTCACGGCATCCTCACCCTGCGTTACAGCCCTTGCACAAGGGTGACCTTCACCTGGCAGCTTCACCGGATAATGGCATTACCATTCGCTAATGATCACAGCTCTCTCCTTATGTGCTGGTTAAAAGTAGCCATCAGCACCTGGTCATGCAAGTGCTGCCCTGGGGGTGCTGTGCTGGGAGAAGAGATATTTCAGTACCCCTCCACGGTGCAGACAACACTGCTACAGCAAGACTGGATGCTGAAAACTGCGGACCAATTTTTAAACAAGTGAATATTTATTTACTTGCTTTTATCAAGCACTAACACTCTTGGGCTGTGTTCACAGAAATCCCATGTTGTTCAGACTTAGTTCAATTAGACTTATTCCTGATTAACGTGCTGTTTTGTATTTGCCAGTGGAAAGTAGTGTTTTCCCATTTGGATGCACTAAATCAGATAATATTCATTGCTAGTGTTTTTCTACACTTTTCTTTTGCTTATTATTCTATTTTATTTTGCAGTAGTATGCACATTTTAAAGTATGCCTATATATAAACTGCTGGGTAGAAATTAAAATGGTTACACACCTTCTACATGATATGCTTTGAGGGACAGAGAAATTAAGATCAAATTTTCAATTTTCGTATCTATTTTTATCACCACCTTTTCAGATACGCTGACTTTCCCAGTGTTTTGTGAAGTCAGCAGTTCTTCAGTAAGATTATCACCATCAAAAAAATGAGATGGGTTAGTAATTTGTGTGTGTATTGTACAACAATTTACATATGTTAGATGCTTTCCCTTCCCTGCTTAAGCACCTTTATTTTGTTTGTCTTTTAGATAGGAGTCACCGCTGGTATATTCTCTTGGAAACTGCTTTCTCATCTACAAGACATGATTTGGACATTTTGTTCCTAGTCACTGCTTAGCTTCTCCTATGCTGAATATAAAATTTAACTCTTGCCAGGTTTCCTTTCAGATTTTTCTTTTTTTTTTTTTTCACCTCAACAGATTAAAAAAAATAATAAAATCACTTATATATGTAAAATAATACCTTTGAGTATTGTAAATATTTTAAAGGTAAAATTCATATAGTAAGTTATGCGCCTATAAATAGAAACATATCCATCAGCTACCTGAAATCCATGTCTTATTTAATGACTATAATCTGGGAACTGTGCTAAAAAAGTACATAAAGGAGAAATTCTTCTTCACTTTGTTTCTTCACAGGGCTTGTTTAATGTAAAACCTGTCACCATTCATTTCTGTTGAAATGTATAGTCTATTATTATCTTATCCCCATGTGACTTTACCATCGTTAGAAGTGTTTCATGATGAAATAATATGCAGAATCTTTATCCTTGTCTTTGCTGCTTATGTGGTATAGTACAAGAGAGGGTTGCATGAAAGGAAGACTGCAGGAGTGTGTTGCCAATAGACCTCAATATTTCACGTGTACACCTAAATTATATATTCGTCATGGCCATTACAATGCAAAATATTCAGTTAAATATTTCTTTTCATGTTAATAGTTATGGCTGTCTTAATTTATTTTTCCAGACTGATCTTCAGAGAAGGTCAATATAGAGAATCACAGTGATCCCTTCCTTCTTTGTAATCTACCAGACAGATTTTGTTTTCTGCTGAAAATGGAGAGGATTTCAGCTGAATTCCATAAGAAAATAGCTTGTTCACAAGAATATAATTTTGAATATCAAAACCCGATAGTTCCTGCTTTCCTTAAGTCAGGAGATTTCTTTAGTCAATGCTACAGATGTTTAAAAGTGGAAAGGTATAGACATTTTCCTTATAGCCCAAGCAACATTTTTGCTTCAATATAATTCCTTTGTTACTAATTTTGAAATTAGTTCAATAGTAGTGTCCATTAACAGATTACTTCCATGCTTGCTCATAACCTTTGCAGTATTTCTGAATGTGCTTTCAAGGAATTTACAGCAGAAAGGTCCAATTTATAGAGCAGAAAGAATGTGAGGTTTAAATGAAGTTCAGTGGCTAAATGTGGGAACTGAAAGTGATCTTAAGAAAATACTTGAAGCGCAGAGGGAATCTCATCTTTTTGTGGCTGTTTAAAGATGCTTCAACAATCTTGAACCTCATTCCTCAACATGTTTTTCGGTTGATCATCAATATTTTAGACTGATACTAGCTGTTACTAGCTGCATTTAGCCTTTAACTAGGAGGCCAAACTCTGATAGATAAGGAAAGGTCGTTATGTAGATCCAGTGGAAGAGTCGCAAGTCACTCGCTGTGGAACTTTCTCTTGAGTCCATCAAAGGACAAACACAGAATTTATGTGAGGAAACTGGGACTGGGGTTGACCTGTCTAGGGCAATTCTGGGCACAGGCATAGAAAGGTGGCTGGGAAAAGGCCTGGCTGGAATGCCAAGTTGATTAGTTGGGGCAGGGGAGTGAGTTGACCAGGCATGGCATAGCAATGACATAGTATAAGCTTAGTGCAGACCCAGCTCAAGGGGGAGGCCCTAAGGGGTGTCTTGCAGCCCATTCCCAACCAGGTCCATTCTGATAATCTACTTCAGGCTCTGTAGTTGCCCCCATCAGTTCTGACTGATCACTCACATGCATACCAACCCCAATCTAAGTGTTTGGGGCAGGCTGCAAAGCCCCCGGGAGCATACAGGGAAGGCTTTGAAATGTTTGTAACCTCTCCCCATGTTATAGTACATTCAGGGATCTCTTCTAAATCTGTAGTTCCTTCATAAGACTCTCTTCATCATGGGATGCCTCTTAGGGTTGAAAGGCTGTGATATTCAAAGCAGGAATGTGCTGGACCTGGGTTCACAACCCCTCAAAAAACTCTGTATTCACACAGCAAAATCTCCATTCTTATTCATCTTGTTTAGACAAGTACAGAGTATGGAGGTAGTAAATCATGCTCTCTGGTATATACTTCATATTTTTTACTACAAAATATAGCCATTTAGATCACTCAGTTGAAATACCAAAGGAAGATATAGTAAGAGAAAAAATGAATAATGCAACTCAAATATTTTTACCAAAATCACAACTACTATGTACTTTTTTTTTTCTCCTGGAGATACACTGTGTCTGAGAACTTCCTCTGCATGGTTTGGTAATTCACTTCAGTTCCCCATTCAATATTTGTGAAAAATCACAGAAAAAAATCCTTGCTATATTAATTTTACAATGATTTAAATATGACATGCCACACAGAGAACTTAATTTGAAAAAAAAGTTGCAGAGTCAGACTTCAGAATGTAGAAATTTACAGGTTATCTTTTTGCATACTAATCATTTCTATAAGGAGTTCAAAATGATAAATAGAGGGTTTGGTAGATTCACCATCAACGTTAAACCAGATAATTAACATTCAATTCTTAAATCTAACCCAGATGATTAACAGTGTGTTCTTAAATCTATCTAGGTTCTTAAGGGTAAGGCCACTTTTAAAATGTGCTGGATGCTTAGAACTTTTGAAAAACAATGATTGGTTAGATAATTAAATGTGGGTTTAGAAGCCCACAGTTAGAAATCAAGTTGTCTTGTGATTAAAATAATTCTAAATAGTTTCATTATTATGAATGTTAAGGCCTTTAGATGGAGATAGAAAGCAAGTTTGTATTGCCTATTCCTGAACCAGCTGAAGCCCTGGAGAGTGAAAGTTGGTTTTGCACAGTGTGTTTTTTGCTCCCCACATAGAGATATTGTGACAGAAGAATAAGTCAGTAGAACAAAATCTGACAAAAGCAGGATGAGAAAGGGAAAAGAAGGGACAGAGGGGAAAACAAATTCAGAGACCACAGGGAAAGACATGGAGTGGAAGATGCAGAGTGAAATTCTGTTGAAAGAGAGGCACATTAAATAGCTGTCGTTGGGCAGCTTTGTGTGTGCAGAGCTTTCGTCAGTAATAGAGGGCATAGACTTCCATTTCAAGTCTGATGCAGCACTCAGGAGTCTTTCCATTAACTTCAATGAGCTTTGGATTAAGCACTTAGGGGGAAAAAAGGTTATGCTTAAACTGAATGGTTTTTTCTTTTGAAGAAAGGAGTTTAAATTATGGAAGAAAGTTTTAGTAAACTCAGAAAACTCGCTGAGTTCTCAGTCCCTCAGAATCCCCAGTATTTACAGTGTCTCCTTTAGACCCCGCACTTAAAAAGGGAGAAAAGTAGCTTATATTAGAATTTAAATGAGTTCAGTAATTGCTCGGGCTGCAGAATGTAACACAAGATGTATTACAAACAAGCCAGCAAAGCAGTTTATTACACCAAAAGTGTGCAGGGGATTAAAAAATACAAGGGAATCCCTGATTGCTATTGTGCTTTAGGATTAATAGAGTTTGAAATAAAGCCTCTGTGTTTCCATTGTCTGAATCCTTCATTTTAGCATTTGAAATACATTGTATTTATAATGGAAATAACAGTAATAATAATACTCTGAAGATAACAGAAGTGTACAATTTTAAAAAAAATATATTTTCCCTTTCTTTCTGTTTCTCCTTTTATAATTTTCTTTTCTTTACCAATCTTTTAATGTGGGCAGTCGATGATTCAGAGATTTTGAGCCATAGTTTTTAATTGTACCACTTTGTCTCATTGCCTAAACACATCCCACTTCCAATGAAGTCTATAATATTCCTATGTTTACCCAGTACCAGTGATCCTTTTCATTTCCTTCATTCATCACAACCTCGTCCAGACATGTCATTTAATGTGTAATTGTATTGGGTGTAGGTGTAAAGGTGTTGGCAACAGGGAGAAGGCTGCAGGGGTGACCTCTGTCAGAGGAGACTGGGGCTCCCCTGTGAGGGACACGGGTGGTTCCTACAGCTCCAGAAGATTCACTGCAAGAGATAGTTGAGCCCCTCAGACATGTGTGAGGCACCTTAGGGAAAGCATGTGTAGAAAGGTCAAAACGCTGTTCAGTGGTGAGGAGTGAGGGAAAACATCTGGCAGCTGGCCAGACCAACCCAATACACTATTTTACAATAAGCAACATGTGTTGGAAAAAAAAAGTGGGGGTACACACATTGCAAAAGAGCTTCTGCACCCTATTTTAGTAATGGAAAATTGCAGGAGACACACAGGTTTTAAAAAATAAAGTGACCATCAGCAAAAGGTACATGACATGGATTCTTCCAGTGTGTTGCTCTCCCGATTTCAACTGGGATCGAGTTAATTTTCTTCCTCGTAGCTACTATAGTGCTGTGGTTTTGATTTAATATGAAAATAATGCTGATAACACAAAGATCATAGAATGTTTTAGTTGTTGTTAAGCAGTGCTTACAGTTAAGTCAAGGACCTTTTGGCCCTCCCAGTCCCTGCCAGGGAGGAGGTATGCACCTTCCACAGGAGTGCACAAGAAACTGGGAAGGGACACAGCCAGAACAGCTGACCCAAACTGACCAAAGGGATATTCCATACCATAAGATGTTGTGCTTGGTATATAAGCTGGTGGAAGCTGGCCAGCAACTGCAGCACGTCAAGAACTAGCCGGGCATCTGTCAACAAGTAGTGTAAAACTGTGCTGTGCATCACCAGCTTTGTGTATTCTTGTATCATTATTATTATCCTCCTTTTCTGCCCTATTAAATTGGTTTTGTCTCTGCCCATGAGTTTGACTTTAGAGTCTCTTCCCCACCTCACTGAAGGGGGAACAGGGATGGGAGGACACGACCCCACGGTGGGAGTGAGCAAACAGCTTTGCCGTGGTTTTAGCTGCCTGCAGGGTTAAACTACAGGAGTCACATGGTTGCATTACCATGTAGCTTCCCGTCTTTATACATCAAGGTCAAATCTGATACTGAGTAGGTTGTGTTGGTCTCCTCCTGTGAGTCTTTGTTAAACTTCACCATTCTTCAGTTTTCCAACAAAGCATACAGTCATTGCAGTTCCTCTTTCCTGCATGCAATGACTTCTGTACAGTCATATTTTTCTCATCATAAGTTATCTACTGTATATTTTGCGATATGCTCCCATGAGCTTGCCGATTTCCAGCATTCATAATATTTTCTTCCTGCATAGAACGGTGGTTTGCTATCCATGAGCTCCAGAGTCCACAAGAACCAGTTTCTAATGCTCTAGTTCTTTGTTCCCTCATTTCTGCTGGGAATTTTCAACTAATCACTTCAAACTCCTACAGGGAGCAAGTAGATTTTTTTTCCCCTTAGGCAGTAGCTTTTCCATTGTTCCAAAGTGCTCTTGTTATCGAGAGAATTATTACTGAGTCTCAAATATTCCTCATCTGGAATACACATGATCAGCAGCCCTCATAGCAAGACTGGATTTCCTAATTACTGAAACCTATTACAATACAGAAATGGCATTAAATGCATAGAGAATCAATACATTTCTTAAGAAATGTAACTGTGCCCAGAACTGTTTCAGGAATAAAACTGTTTTTATATAGACTCATACTGATAACTGTGAGACAGGCATATTCTTTTTGAAATCAGTCTAAAGAGTGAAGCTAAAGTTATGTTATAACAAAGAGGAGAAAAATAACCCTTAAAATTAGATTTTGCTTAGTAAATACATTGGTTGTCAACAGTTTCTTCTTCTGTTTAAAAATCATGCAGTTAATTCACAGCTGCTCCTACTATCTTTAGAATGTTGTTGCTCATCAGTAAGGATGTGGACATCCTCAATAGGAACAGACAAAGTAAATGACCTTGGATATTTGTCCTCTCCGACAGTCACATGGCAAAAGTTGTTGACAGATTGCAGCGATTTAAAAGCCCTAAGATCTGAAGCTAATTGCTTTAACTGGCTCGTCATAGTCTATCTTCTTTCATATCTGAAATAATTTCAAATCACCATTTCTTTCCAAAGTATTTATTTTAAATTGCAGGTGAACAGAAAAGTTTGAGAGTATTCAACTATGTTTTGCCAGTTGTTAGGATACACTCTGTCAGTATACTGAGTACTTCCATAATATCTCAGTGTTTATGTTTCCCAAAGAGGCCGTAAATATGCCTAGCTGGAGTTTCTGATGAATTTTGCCATAGAATTTTATTAGAAATTATAAAACCCCATAGTTTGTGAGGGAAATTGTACACTTCTTTTCCCATCCCCCAAAATATCCTTTGCCAGGTTCCCCAAACAATCTTCAAATATTAAAAGTCTCAGTGCTATGATGGTTACATATTTCATCTTGAAGCTTTTTTTTCCCAAACTGTAACTTTTATTATTTGCACATTAAAATGTTTCATTTGAATGTTTTAAGATGAAATTTGTTACAGGATCATTCAATCTTGATCTTAATTTTTTATTGTGAGCTATATAGCTTCACTGGAATTCAGGTAGAGTTTGGCCGGTACCTGATCCATTGACATTCATGAGCCTCTTATGATGGCACTCAATAGGAAACCTGCACTGCATCATGAGTAGCATGGGCCTGACATGACTGAAGAGAAGGGAAAGCCTGAAATATTATTTTTAGTAGGCAATGTATCACACTGGCAAAATATAATTTGTCACCTGTACAAATAATTATTATTTCAGTTTTGATAATAGGCTTTTTTTTCTAAACTTCTCACTCTCAAAAGTTTAAGTGTAATTAAGTCATTCTTACAGAAAATTCTCAGCAACCTATATTATTTACACTACTATTTGCCTAGGTACTACTAACTGCAAAAGTTATCTAAGATTTTTTTATGAAAATTTGAAAAATAATAGCAACTGGGATCCCACACAGAAATCAAAAATCAAAGCAAAACAAAAATCCTTTGGGATAACCTTGCTAAATAATGTTTCTCATATTCCAGGTTTCTGGAACATATTTCTGACCTTTTTTCTTTGGGAAAGACAGTACTTACTAGGGGATAAGAGCTATCTATTTATTCAGTTAGATCATTCATTCACAGTTTAGAAATGCTTTAAATTTAGTTCTCCTCTAATTACGTTTTTTCTTCCCCCTTTCTCCTCTATTTCTGTGTTTCCAATCATTTTTTGTTGTCTTGGATAAGCAGAGTCAGCAGTCAGACTAACTCCAGTGGAAGCTCTGCAAGGTCTCATTTGTGAACATTCCCCTTTCTCTTAGCATAAGAATTATAGCTTGTATTTAGTATTGTCTTGTGAGGCTTTGCTGGAATCACTGTTTCTCTGTAAAGTTTCATCCAAAATGTCTCAGTGTTACATCACTGATATCACAGCCAGATTCATCTCAATATTCTTCCATTACAAAAAAACCCTGCACTTGTACCACCAGTCAAAAAAGAGATAATTATCATATAAGTCCTCAAACAGAATTGATTCTGTCAGGTATCTGCTCATTACAGGGACCTGGGTCCTGCTAGCTCAGCTGCCATATAATGTGGGACTGAAATTTGTGCCAGGACAACCTAAATACTTATCCCACACCCTTTTTTTCTCCTCCTCAGTCATTGTTTTATTACATGCTCCCCTTCCCCCCACCCCCCACTACAACTGAAATATAAACCAAATCTTCACTGATCTTTTCCAAAAATTATAATTCAGATGAAAGACAGGTGCATGCTGGCCTGCTCAGCTATATACTTTTTCCCATATAAATGCTACTGGGGGTTTCTCACTTTATGGAACCTCAGACAGGAACAGCTTTGGGCCGCTATTCTCACTGCACGCCAGCAAGAATTATTACTAAAGCCTCTAAACTTCAAGGTACAAGATATTACTAGTGGACATAAATTGAAATCTTATACTTTCATGTCGGATCTAAATCGGATTTGGGCAAAGAGGCAAGAGAGGAAGTATAAATAGTTTCCTGCATACGTGGTTTATGCCATTTGTTCTCTGCATCCGACACTGACCTCTGAAACATTTTGATCTGAATATAACTGGATGGACCAGTTGTCTCCTACAGTTTTGCAGCTGGTATGTTTTCATATTATATAAGATCCTTTTCATTCATGCTAAAAACGTGATGTATGTAACATTCAGTTTGCTTTCACATCATGCTTGCAAAATTACAGCTTTTCAACTCTAGAAAGAAGTGTTAAAGGCCTTCATGCTGCAGAGCATTATGACTTTAATTTTCCTGGTCTAAATGATGCAGTCCTTTTGACCTAGTTCCTAATTTCTACATATTTTCTTTTTTTTTTTCACTGTCAAAAATTATTATATTTTTCAGGGTTTTTTTTCAAGGTCTCAAAATCTGAATTTCTGCTCTGTTCTGCCTGAATAATCTGATGTAATTACCACTTTATCAAGAGTATTGAGTTTAACTATTAGATGCTGTTACATTACAAGGATCAAATGTCCATCTAAGCAGAAACTAAAATAAAAAACCCTTTCCAGTCTTGAGGAAAATTAATGAATGGGAAGAGAATGGTGCTTTACCTAAAGCAACTCACATTTTTTAAAATACTTTTCTGTAGTTGATTTCTGAGTGTAAACTGGGGAAAGAATATATATGTTTTTAATGACATTACTATGTAGTTGCTGTAATTAATAGAATGATGTGGTATTAGGAAAAAGAAAAAAAATGATCAAAATTCTATGAAAGTGTGCAGTCCCACTGAATTTGAGGAGAAGGTAGATCTGTACATGGTATTTGTACATGGTGTTGCTGAAGGGAGCTGCTTCCAGTGCCAGCCCAAAGCTGCAGTGCATTGACTGATCTTGGTGCACAGGGGATTTTCCTGACATTCCTGAGGCAGATAAAGGCCAGGGGAGTGGAAGAGACCCTCCATGAGCCAGCAGCTCTTCTGGGAGCCACTGATGAGGCTTGGGCATTGACACAGCCATGGTGACCATGCCTATAAAAAGAAGCCTAGGGAGCACTAGCAATCCAGAGTGCTGTGAACCGAGCAGTCAAACTGAGCATGGTGTGTCAGCCAGGGTGTGACATGGCAGTTTGCGCAGCAGTTTGTGCAGAGGGCATGCAGGGAATGCCTAGTCACCCTAGTAGCTCAGGAGATGAGTTCCATCAATGGTCATCACCCCTTCAGAAGGAGCTTAGCCATGGTATTGACCCAGCAGAAAGCTCTGACCTCTGCACTCACCAGAATGGATGTGGCAACTCAGAGCTGCTGCAAAAACATGCAGCCAGTCATCTCTCAGGCTGCAAGGAGTGCCACGGCCTGTCACTCGGAATGGATGGCTGTTGTGAGAATGGCTGTGTGAGGTGTGACCAGGTGGATGACTTGCTCAGCCTGGTTGCAGACCTACAAGAAGAAGTAGAACGGTTAAGGAGCATTGGGAAGCCGAGAAAGATATACACTCGTGGGTCTGCCCTCCCTCTGAGAGAGACACCAAAGCCCAAGAACAAGGGGACCCTGTATTCTTCTCTCACCAGGCAGAAGGCCATAGCTTAAAAGCAAGAAGTGAATGAAAGCAAGTCTACACTTGGTGTGGCAGGTGAACCTCCTACTTTCCCATGTCACATTCCCAGCTGCATGTGTACAACAGGTATGGGTCTCTGGGTGTGGAAGGCCAGTTAAAGGAGCACATGAATAACAGTTGAGCAACACCAGAGGTATCCAGATATATCATCAAGGCCAGAAAGGCACATGCCCCGTATCTGGTACAAAGAAACTGTTGAAGCAGCCAGGGATCAGGTTAGGAAAGCTAAAGCCCTGATAGAATTACATCTGGCCAGGGACATCAAGGGTAACATGAAAAGTTTCTATATGTACGTCAATGATAAAAGGAAGACAAAGTTAAATGTGCCCCATCTCTGAGATGAAATGGGAAACCTAGTTACACAGGATAGGTACCTGTAGTGACAGGACAAGGGGTAATGGTTTTAAACTACAAGGGGGTATATTTAGATTAGTTATTAGGAAGAAATTCTTCCCTGTGAGGGTAGTGATGCCCTGGCACAGGATGCCCAGAGAAGCTGTGGCTGCTCTCTCCCTGGCAGTGTTCAAGGTCAGGTTGGATGGGGCTTCAGGCAAGTGGAGGGTGTCCCTGTCCATGGCAGGGAGGTTGGAACTACGTGATCTTTGAGGTCCCTTCCAACCCAAACCAATCTATGATTCTGTGTTTCTGTGATTCTATAATTTAAATGCTTTCTCATTTGTTTTCCATTTATCTTATCCTACCACAGATGTAAATTCCAAAACCTCCAACAAACAAAACCCACACACACAGAGGAAATAAAGGGGAAAAAAAGGAAGGGAAAAAGCCCCCCTCAAAAATAAGAGGGAGGGGGAAAAATCACATCTAATTGACTTATAAGGCTTTGGGGAAATTATATTAATATGTATAGTATGTGACTATAACTAGAGTAGTGTTTGCAAACCCAGTAAACATGATCTTGTGTGTTTTCCATTGCAGATAAATGATGAGTATGATGTTCTTTCCATATATGTAATATCTGCATTAATTCATGTTGTCATACATTACTGAGAACAAAAGAAAAGCTTAATCTTGTGGGAAATGGGCACACATTACTCACAACATGTCTGCAAGCTTTAATCTAATTTGAATACTATCTTTGTTAATAGTCCCTTGGGGCACACAATTTCTAGCTATCCATTCTGGGTTATAATGAATAAGGCTAGGCTTTGAATCATGTTCTCTGCTTGCAGTCTATAGATGAAAATGTCTTAGAGATGAGTTTATGTAAGGTAAGTATTCAAGAACACAGTTGTTTGCTCAGTTCAAGAAATTAAATATGAAGGACACATCCCATTAATAGTTCTACCTGAAGGAGCAGCTTCAGCTTTTGCAATAACCAATTTAACATTATACCTATGAAAAACTGTGGATGTCAAAATTCTTTACTTTTACCCCAAACTTTCCAGCAAACCACTCCTGCAGCTAACCCACCCAACTTTCAAACTCAGGTAGAGCAAGAAATATCAGGTCTGTCTGAATCTTTTTTGCTGCATTTACACTCATTACTTTGTGACAGACTGTGATCTCTGGATTGTTTCCAATTAGTGCCCATGCCTTTTCTGAAACACAGTGCTATACTTTAGTTGAAGCCTTATCAATGATAATTATAGTAGAATTACTTCATGCCATGCTCTGATTTATATTTCTTGATAGCATGTTTGCTTTTTAAACTGCAGTGTGAAAATCCTTTAGTCTTCAGACCCATTTGTGGGCAGGAGTCATCTAGTTAGTCATCTTCCATCCTACACTTCTAACAGTTTGTTGTTCCTAGTCAGACATACTTTATATTTGCCCATATTGTTCTCTCAGATCGTATCTTCATGTCATTTACAAATTTAATGAGCATGTTTTCCATTGCAATATTCATGTGTTAATAAAATTATTGAAAAGTACATAAGCAGTGGGAGAACTTGCATAACTCCTCTAGACACATCCTTCCATGCTACTTAGCCATCTGCTTTTGCATGCTCCCTATAGGAATTTCATCAAGACTATGTTTCTTGTATAATTTATGGGAAGATTATGCAAGGATATCAAAAGTATTATTAAAGCCAAGATAGATGGTCTCAGTGACTTGTCTCTTCTATGCTCATCCTGCCATCTTATTCAGAAGGAAATTTTGTTAGATTGACAAAATTTATTCCTAGAGAAAAAGAAGTCATGTTGGTTGCCATCTGCATGTAATTTCCTCTCTATTATCCAGGTAGCTGCAAACAGTTTATTTGATCATCTCCTTTAGAATATTTTGGGAAGATACCATTTTAATTCTATTAGTCACTTGATCACAGCTGGCTTGTTTAGTGAAGACTTCTAGAAAAAAAAAAACCACCTTCATGCTCAAATTGACCTACAAACTATTTTCCTCTCCATTGAGTAGAGTAGTCCTTGATCTCCCTTTTTACAATTAACACAGCAAATTAAAGAACAATTTCCAACTATGAAATTACTACAGAAAGTCAATAATAGAATGAGTTATTTTTTCAAAGATATTTCCATTTCATTTCATGCCCAGTTTGGTTGTGGGTTTTTTGATTTATGTTTTTTTGGTTGTTGTTGGGGTTATTTTTTTTGCTTTTTGGAGGTTGTTTCTTGTTGGTTTTGTTTTGTGTGGGTTTTTTCATGTGTTACATATTCCTGCTGATCTTTTATTTTCATTTTTGGTAAGTTATCTAGCATCCACAGTATTTAGAATTCCTTCTTGTAAGTGGAGTCAACAAGGATTTTATATTTTAGCCAAGTTAATCTTCTATAACACTTCTTATCTCTCTGCCTGGGGTTAATTTATGACCCTAGTATTTTTTCTTTAACTTTGCTTTATCCCTTAATCCTTGTTCTCATTAGATAGTATCAACAAGTTCTCTATCTGCATTGAAGTCTATGGACTATAACACATTCCCTCTTTCAGGATCGCAGCAGACACAGTTCTGTGGTCCCTCTTTCTTTCTGAACAAATTGCATTTTTTTAGTATTAATCTTTCACTCATATTAATTACCTTGCCAAGTCTCTTGTTTTTTCCCTGTATACTGTGCATTAACATACATAAGTAAGCAGTCTGACCTTTTATTTCATTTCTTGTTTTTCTTTGGATCTCATGATCCACTCTCACTTACTTCAAATTTAACTTTTTATGCTTACCTACGGACTTCTGTCACTCACACTAACTTTTCCCCTTGATCTCTGCTTAGTAGGTGAGTATGTCTATATTCTTTGTCTGTATTCTGGTGTAGTCTTTCCATGTACATGGGTATGTGTAACGTCATCTCAATGATCAAGTTATATATCGAAGCATGTATCTCCAAAACACCTAGATTCCTAATATTTTTTAAGCTTCAACTAGGAAAGTGTCTATGTATAGCACACAGGTCTCCTGCCTTCCCAGACTGATACTCACTTTTGATCAGTTTGAGTAACCGTATGACACAAATAAAAAGACAGATGGGGTTGTGAGAGATGAACTTCATCCACTGTATAGTAATTTGTGAGAGTTCTTTGGAAGCAGCATGCTCTAGGATGGCATCTGCAGTAGACAGATGAGGTCTTTAGGAGTAAGTTGCCAACCTCTGGGGCTTTTTTCTTTTCTCTCAGGATTGGAGGCCACGAATCTTACAGGTCTGTCTTTTCTTCCTCTTGCGATAACATTTGATCATCACTTGCTCCTAGGACACTGTCCTAATCTTGACCTTGGTAAGGAAACAGATTCAGTTTCTAGCTGAGTTAAGCAGTCAGTTTCTTCCTAACAGACTGGACATTTCATTGCTGATGCTGTTATTGGTCCTGACCTGCTTAGCTTCCATGGGTTCTGCCCGCTGTTGCTGTGGCACAACTGATCTCTGCATTTTTGACAAACAAGCAAGAGATAAAAAGATAACAAGATTGAATGAATGGCACAGCTGTGAGGTTGTTTGGGTTTTTTTCCCTAGAATTTTAATAAAAAAGGAAATCCAGAAAGACAAAAGCTCCAATAGTGAAGAAACTGACGCCCCTCCCAACAAACACACATAAATTTCTGAATGTTTATTCCAAATGCTATTGAAAACCAAATGACCAGCCTGTCAGCTTATTTCATCTCTTCAAGGGAATAGAAGGGCAGCTTTAGGAATGGTCAGCAGTTCTCCATTTCGGTTCAGTTCTTGGCCTCCAGGACTGAAGTAAAGCTGACAGAGCAGAAAAAGATAGTAAAAGGGGGGAAAATTTGTCCAGTTAGAGAGGCTGAGTGCTTTAAGGAACTGAGGTGCAGACTCCTAAAAGTGTTTTGTACTTCAGTTTTCTTTTCTTTCATGACTCAAAGCATTATGTGTTCTGAACAAAACTGGTCTCAGTGGCAGACAGGTCCAGAGAACTGCAGAAAACTCAGATTTGGAAAGTCTGGGATATAGTGAGAACTGGAGTCTAACTGAGCAAATAAAATCTAACTCAATAATGTGGTAATAGTCTCATGCTTTTATGAAATTTTGGGTGAGGCTTTAAACCCTAACTCTGTGGTTCTTGGTACTTTCTGCATACTTACAGGCTTAATTTAAAGAAACAAAAATACTGGACCTTTTTCCAGTTGTGGCTATCCATACACTAACTGTAAAAAAAAAAAAAATTCTAGCAGAATTTCAGTCTGTCTTCTAAATAATGCAAAATACCAGCTGTATGTTGTGCAATGTTCTCATCAGCTGTGAGATTGATTTTGCCTTTGAGTATTTTTCTTCCATGAACTCTTCCTCTCAGAAATAGTCCCAAATCAGTACATATGCAGAATAAATCATTAAAGAAGACTTCTGAAAAATGCAACAAAACATGAATTCTGAAAATTAATGCAAGCACACCAATTACATTTAACAATACAGAAGAACCTAATAAAATCTCTTTCACATTCTAAGTTCTTCTGTGATAACATAGGTAAAGTAAGGAGTTGGAGTGAGTGTATTGCTATATAAAAGAAAATTTTCCTCCAGTCTAATGATTTTCTGAGATAAAAACCGATTATTTGCTTGTTTGTTTTATTTTTTTTCTGTATTGAATATGCAGTTTTTGAGTGAAGCTAAAAGAAGCCACGTAAAATTGCTTATTGAAAATCTGTATAATTATGACATTTTGTGCCCATTTTTTTGTGACATGCACAAACCAGTCCAAAGTTTGGATTTAATACTCCATTGTAATGAAATCATTGTAAGCACATCAACATTTATGTATAAGAGAAAGTTAACTTTTATTATTTACTGCAGCAATAGTTACTACCTTGGTTGGTATGCAAACAAGATGACATTTTTTGCTACCAGAGTTATAATGTTTCTCTCATTTAATCAGACATAAAAGTTATATATTGCATTCATTTTTCAAATGAATTATATATGTCACAATTTAAAGACTGAAGGGCTGTAGCTACAAAATTGGATGTTACCAAGTTACCAGACTTGGTATATTTCATTTGCCTCAGGATGTAAGTCAGGGATCTTTCTGCTCCACTAGAATGACAAGATCATAGTAAACTCAATGAGACTATGTGTTTATTAACATGGGGCACACTTTAAAACATACTGTACATAGTGAATTTACCATGAAAAGACAAAGTGCAATATTCTGCTTTCCAATATTATATATATGACAATTGTGATTGAAAATTAAGTAGCAACTGTATGTGATCTTCACATTTGCATGAATTTATGCTTAAAAGCTGAACAGTAGCATCTTCAAAATGCAGGCTGTAATTTAAAAAGTATTACTACTGAGCTAATTTGAATCATGCCTTTCCCACAAAAGAATTTTCTAAGCTCTTGAGGGGGAAAATTAAATTTCTAGCCACTGTTTCATTTACATTTCCATACCCACCAGTTTCCATAATTGGATTACTTCTAAAAAAAAAAAAGACAATAATTTTTTTTAAACAATGGGAAGTAGAAAGACCTATCAAGGAAGTGTCTACTTTAGAAAGCCTACAGTAACAAGCTGAAAAAAAGAATACTTACAATTCCAATTTTCCAAGAATATTCTTGCAAAATACATGCTGTCTGTGTCAGCAGGATTTGCTTCAAAAGATCTTTACACTGTAGAAAGATTACTTTGGTGCAGGGTCTCAAAGTGTTCAGTCCTTCAGGTTTCTTGTAAGTATATGACATAAAAAAAGAAATGTTTGACAATGGGTGGCCAGAAAACCTTATCAGGACATTTTGATATGTGGGTCTCCAGGGCCCATTGCATAACTAACTCCAAGTAGTTTCTCTCATCCTGTTTGGTCTGGTGTTTATTGCAGACACCCCACAGATCTGGATGCTCAAACAGCTTAAGCACAGATAATCCTGATAGCTGGTTTCTCTTCCCTGCCTTTTCACTGATCTCTGACATGACATTAAGTCTTCTGGCTCATCTAATTTCCTTGTGCAGACCTTTATTACAACCTCTGTCAACCCTGTTGATTAATCCTGGTTTGTGGGTCTTTCTTAAAGAGCAAGTGATTTTTGAACTATACATTATTTTCCAAATTAAAATATTTATTAAATGTTAGTTCAGATAAAAGAAGTGAAAGAGAAGATAAAAATGAAGTGTTGCAATGATGGAGCTATGACAGCATCTTATTTTAGCACCCAACAGTTGTTGAAGCTAGTCTCACCAGGTTCACCACACAACCAGAGAAGAGTGAAATACTCAGTTATATTTGGACCATTCCAGAAAGATGTCTGGCTAGTCTGATCTTAAAATCCCTCAGTGATGGAAACTATAAACTCCTTAGGTAATCTATTCTAACCAGTAGTGTTGCCATAATGGTGACACAATAGCTATGCTTTCACTCTTAAAATACGTTTGGAAAGAAATTTAGCTGAATAAGAAGTTTGACTTCTTCCCTGTGTTCATTAATTCTACACTTTAAAATGTGTGCATTTTAAACCATTCAGTGAGCTCACTCTGTCCTCTGAAGAGCTTTAATTGGAGTGTGTCTGAAAGGCTTATCTATAAGTAGAATATCGACTTATATGGACTACTCATTTGAGAAAGGAACACCTTGCTGACTGTGGTGACATTTGTTTAACGTTGAGCTTGGGAATAACTGGCATAAAGAGACCTGCTTTCTTCCAGAGGTTTATTATTGTTTTCTATTCTTAGCACAAACTTAATGACTACAGGAGGATGTTACATTCTGTTCTTGTTCTTCCTTCAGCACTTCAATCTCTTAAATGATTAATTTATCTCTAACTGATGACATTTTTACAAAAAACACTGTAGTACCATGCAAACATTAAAGTAGGAGGCACTGCTGTATCATTAAGGGCTGAATTCTGTCAGGCTTCTCTCTTTCATAAACATATTTAGTTCATATTTTTTTTTACATGACGGAAGTCCCAACGTCACTCTAGTGGCAATAGAAATGGCCAGCATTTCTGCTACTGTGAAGCACCACCCCATCAGTTCTACCCTGGGATTACACCCACCAGAAACATAACTATGCTGGCGATTCACAGAACTGATTATAAGGTGCATGGTGGGGTGGAAGATCAGAGAAGAAAACTGTGAGTACGAGGTATTTGCATGATACGACAGGGAAAAGTGATCTGATGGGTAGTGCTAACTGACATGCAAAAGAGAAATTTCAGCTGTATTTATATATTTATGTTAGGAAATATTTTGCAAAGAATATCCCATCATGGCAGATGGAAGAAGAAAGTAATCTGGTGTGAAATGATCCAGAGTTATTGACATCAACAGGGACTGTGGGATCCCTTTACCCTTTGATGTGAAGTCAATCAGACATTACACCTCACTGAACTACCCTTGAGCTGAGGTCAGTGAGTTAGTCTTAATTTGCTATAATTTTCTTTTTCTTAAACTAAACAGACTGAGTTTTTCAAGTCACTCTGTGGAACATTTTTCCTATTCTTTTTTTTACAGAATTTTCTTTGAATTCTGAAAGCATGGACAGCTGGGAAAAACATCCCAATAATACAGATTTCAGAAGAGGCTAGAGGGAAATGATTTGATATTGTGGAACTGCCATTTTTTAAGAGAGTAAGATGATGCTTCTGTTCCATTCTTTCAGTGACCAGTCAATTCTCTGATTTCTAGGTAAGGATTTGTTAGCAGAGAAGGGGAAGTGGGAGAGAAGAGTTTACTGACAGAGGTCTTCTCATGAGAAAAGCATACATGCCTCTGCAGCAAACTTATACATGTGGGATGTGCTGTCCAACAGCAGATGATCCGAGTTAGTTCTGAACAAGGAAAAAGCTGAAAAGCTAGGTCTTCACATCTATACTTACACATTGATTATATATTCATAGCTACTGAGATTATTTTTGTGTTCAGTTTCCTGAGGAAAATAACGAAAACTAAGTGGTGTCATCAACCTTTCTAATGTCTTTTTTAACTCCACTGTGAAAATATTTTCTGCATTTTCAAATAGTGAGAATCAGAAGTGCCCAACAAGACTGTATTTTGAAATTAGTTTATTGATTATTGTGCCCAAATCTGAGGCCAGCTTTAAGTTTGTATCTTGAAAACTTTCTCATTTGCAACTTTGTCTAAAGCGTCTTGTAGAAAAGTTATTTTGTATTGTCTCAAGGCATGAAAATGGATCAATGAAAAATAATAAAGGAATTATTATTTTAAAGAAAGAAGGGCAATAATACTTTTCCCCATATCAACACTGATGAATTTATGATACTTCATTACTATGCGATGTCATCCCTACATATCTTTGTAAATAATGCTGCTTGAAATATTCTTGATGCTAATCAAAACACTTGTCTTGTTCTTATCTCTCTGGGGAATGAAATCTTAGCAGGAAGTATTCCTGACTGGAAATAATTTTAAATTTTCATCATACCTCTTCTTACTCCCCTTTTATTGTACTCTCATTTCTTTCTGTCCATCTCAACACCCACACAAAAAATGAATTGTACTGAATTTTGTGATGCAAAGACAGGATCATGAGCAAACTGGATTGGACAAGTTCCATATATCATTAAAAAAGGCACAATTATGGTTACAAAAATAAATACCTGTTTTCACACATACTTTACCCAAGCAAAATTAATACAAAGCATGACAGACCCAGTGGAATAAATAAGCAGATGGATATGGCACTTGAAGAATAGACCAATCTGATGTTCAGCTAGTGTTTCAGAAAGAAAGAATTGAAATATAAGAGATCACATCAGCTTATTTAAATACTGCTCATGGTAATTAGCAGTTTGACATTATTTTCTCAGAGATACAGTGGCTGCCAGCCACAGTACAGTGAAAAAACTCATGTAAACCTCCAGGGAAGTAGCGTATTGTCAAAAAGAAAAAAGGGCATATAGATAACAGTAATTCCTTCTCATGAGAAGAGTACATTAACATCGAATTCCTACATCTCCTAAAAACAAAAACATGAAAGAGAAAATGTTCTGGATTTTTTTTCACTCTTAACTGATATGACTTATCTTCCCCTTTGAAATACTATTTTATTACATTTTTATATAATAAAAAACTACACAATTTTTATAAAGAGAATGTTGACTTTCCTTCGCCTGTCTTTTGTTATCTTTGCACCCTTCAGAGCTGCAATCCTATTAATGATTGTTTGTGGATTTATTTTACAGCACTGCTCAGCAAAACAGGGTGCACAGCTATAATTACTTCTGAGGCAGATAAGAAAACCATGATTTTCTTGGTGCAAAAAGTTATTGACTTAATATGGTGTCCTACTCTTGACTTTTTTATTCTGTGTTACTGGTGCCTCACAAACCAAATCACACTTCCTTAATTGTACAGGACACAGTGCGTGTTAGATGGCCAGCATGCTAAAGCAAGGAAAAAAAGTTACTATTATTACTACTCCCTGATTTAGTTTTTGCTTTTAAAATGTACCTTTCTCCTGTCAACATTCCTGTATGGTATAGCAGAAAAGTCAATATGGGAATAAACCCTTTTATTTTAATGGAATATACTATATCTTGGCAATTTTTTGAAATATTGCTTAGAATTCCAATATTTCTGTGGGATGGAAATTCTGTTTTCTGGCTAATTCTAACACACACACACACACTTAACCATACATTCAGAACAAGAAGATACAATCCCTTGTAGATAGGGGTCCAAAGAACAAACTATTTTAAATCTAAATATACAGGAATATGTACAACACCTCTTTCTTATCCTGTTTTTACAGTTCTGCCTAACCCACAGTGATTCAGGAAAAAAAAGGCTACTCAACATGCTGTATTTACAGTGAACCTCTAGAAAGCCATTCCTCCATTTCTTTCCAGTTATCCACAAAGAAAAGTGACCGCAATCAGAGCTATTATATGCTGAAAAAGTAGTTACTTGGCAACTGTGACCATGATTCCAGACTCCAGGATGTATGTATATTTTAGGTGATTTCCCCAGGTATTCAGCAATATGTTTTTATTTTCTGAGTGAGAACTGGGATTGAAAAAGTATTCCCAGTTGAAACAAATTCAATTCATCCCCATCCTTCTGCCAAAGTATAGCAGAAATTGTTTACATAGTTGTTGCATTCTCAAGTGCCATATATATAATGGTATATGCAGTATTTCACTTTAAAAAAGTGCCCACTGCTGTCTCTACAGAGCAGAAAGGTACTGACAGTTGAGTTGGAGTACTAATTAGACACTGAATATTAAATTCCACACATATTCTACTAAAAATAATGTGCCCTTGATTCTTCCACACTTCCTCCACTGCATTTTATCTTGTACAATAAGTAGCATCACTTAACAATATAGGAAAACACTAAGAAAGTATTTCTCAGTCTGTTTAAGTGTGGCAGAACTGGAACTTCAATATATAGCAATGAATTATGGAATGTGCATTTATATGTTAAAAATAAATAAATCAGGTTGCTGTGTACTTTTGCTAACTCCATTCAGCCTCTTTTATAGTTTATATTGTGGCTAGGGAGAAGGAGGATGTGCACACTGTGGGCAGAGGTATTGTCAGAGTTTAGCTAAGTGTAGTCAGGACTGTATTTTTATATTTTAATAGCACTGAAGGTCTTTAGCTAGAGTTATCTAGTTTACTTTTTGTTTAAAAGCATTATAAACCATTTAATTGCCTGTATCAATATCACACTGAACACTTTGTTTGCATTTTCACTGTACCATTTATCTCTGTTTCTTAGATCTTATGTAGATGATGAGCAAATGTCTAAGCATATCAAAAGCATGGATATTAAAAAATGTTCCTGCTTTCATACAGGAGGGACATTCAGAGACACTTAAAATTCTGAAAGTCCAGTATTAAGAAGAAAATGGGACATGAGAACTGTTTAGTCTGGAGAAGAGGCAGCTCAGGGGAGACCTTATTGCTCTCTACAACTGCCGGAAAGGAGGTTGTGGTGAGCTGGGGGCCAGCCTCTTCTCACAGATAACTAGAGATAGGACAAGGGGGAATGGCTGCAAGTTGTGCCAGCGGGGGTTCAGGGTAGAAATTAGGAGAAATTTCTTCTCAGAAAGAATGGCCAAGCATTGGAATGGGTTGCCCAAGTTGGTGGTGGAGTCACCATCCCTCAGGGTGTTTAAGGAAAGGTTGGATGAAGTACTTAGGGACATGATTTAGTGAACAATGTGGGTGGTAGGGGGACAGTTTGACTAGATGATCTTGGAGGTCTTTTACAACCTTAATGATTCTATGAAATGATGCTGCATTATTTCTTCAGGGTAAATATGTTTCAAATGATCCTAGTGAACAAGCTGTTATAAAATTCAGCACCAGCCCTCTAATAAACATCACCTAGAGCCTTAATACTTAGACAGAAAAACATTTTGGGAGAAATTAGGAAAAAATGCTTACAGGAATTTTTCATTGGCAATGTGACTACTTAAATACTATTATTTGATCATTCTGTTTCAAATTATCCAGACAGACTCTCTGGATAATTTTAATAATTCTATACTATGCTGTAGTATATTATGCCACCATAAACCTACTAGTATCTATCTGTCTGTCTGTCTGTTTATCTATCTATCTATCTATCTATCTATCTATCCATCCATCCATCCATCCATCCATCCATCTGTGTATCCATCCTAAAAAAAAAATAGCAGGAATGACATATTTATTTTGGGAAAAAAAAATATCATCTACAAATTAACCTTGGTGCTCACAAAAGTTATCACATAGTTTGAGTTGTTTCCTCCTGTTTTGTGTAAACTCTTGATTTCTGCTAGTGGTTAAAGCAAAGGTTTGAATTTTCCGCCTTATTTGTGAACTGCACGTCAGTATTTTGATCTACAAAATATGTCCATCAAACTTCTCAAAAGATATGATGTCATTTCACTGCAGTTGTTAAAGCTTATTCATAGTCTTGAAAGTGTATGAAAGTGCCAAATATTATTTTTAATTAGAGGTTTTTAAGTTAAGCATGAGTTCACTTATTTATAAAGTCAGAGGGAACTAGTGGAACTGTATTCCTGACTCATATAATAGAAGGTATAAAATTTAATCTTGTTAATTTCTGGTTGTGCTCATAGACTTAAACTTGACTACCCTTTCTTGTGCTGCTTTGAGTCTGTTAACATGCTTTTTGATTTAAAATCCACTGTTTTTTTCTTATCACATTTTTGCTCTACTGGCTTAAAAGGCTATTAGGTATCTGTGTTTTCTCACCGTGACTTATCTGCCTGATTTGGTCACCTGTTGTATATAAGCTACTCTATTTGATAAATTCTCTGGAGGTAATATAGCAAATTACAAAACACAAAATATTTGATGATATGCTGCAGTTTAAAGTATGTTAAAATTTGTGTCAAAGTTGAAGGATAATGACTGGACGGGGATTTTGTCAAGGAGTCAAACTATAGCTCTAAGAGAACCTTAAGAATTAATGAACACCTTTTAATAAGTGCCTTTAAATATGGAAGGAAACTAGATCACTGAGATATCTTCAGTATTGGTCATGTAACAAAAGGGAGAAATTCTACTCCATATTGGTTTATAAAATAAGCGTTCTCTCAAAAAAACCACCCAGATTATTTGAATAAGTCCTGGGATAAAGTGGGTAAGGTAACCAAGTAAAGATCACATGCACATTCATTGTGCAGGATGTCAAGACTTTGTAATGAATGCTTTGCACAGGTACATGTGTGTATGACACCTGTGTCTAATCTCCTGTATATCTGACTCTTAGTCCTTTGAGCTGGAGGATGAAAACAGGCAAAGATTGCCAAGTTCCTCACTTGCACGAAGAAGCCCTTTCTTTAATGCAAAACGGTTGTTACACAAAGAAGCCAATGCTAGTGCCAATTTCCTGTAGAGTGTAAAAAAGACCATCAAAGTGTCAAAACGATTGTTTACATCTGTGGAACTAAATAATGTGAAACATCCAGAATTTATTATCCATGCTTTGGAAATACTGTGGGCAGCTGACAGATCTGTTCAATTGCTGAGCAGAAAGAGGAGGGAATGGTGCAGGTTTGATAATAGACATGTTTTGCAACACACTCTAGTAATATTCCACCTTGCAATATGATCAAAACCCCTCACGCCTCCCAGAATTGCTTTTAGGCAGAAGAATCAAGTCCTGCTCTCCATGATAAAATCTTCTTTTGACAAGTGTCTGAAATGTAGACAAGGTCAGCAGGTAGCACAGCATTATTCTGAGACATGGACAATGAAACTTTATAAATTCTGTACTGACGACAATAAATCTTTGGGAAGAATTGGAGGGGAGGAAGGTAGTAAAAAATACTTACAAAATGGAAGTGACACATTCAAAAAGGATGATTTTTTTTTTTATTTTTTCTTACTTTGCCTGCCAGATACAAGACAGTCTGTCTGGTTGTAACAATATAAACATAAAATGTGTAGCAGCCACATAGATAACGTCTCCTTCACCAAAGGAATATTTCTAGCTTTCCTCACTTCTTAATCCCTCCCTGTCACCCATCACTACTGCCTCTCAGCACTTTAAGTCTTCATCTTTCTGTTGCCACTCTCTCCTCAAAAATATTAGATTTAGCTGTTCAGGCTACTGCAGGTACAATCTACTAAACATTGTTCTTCTATCTGATATTTGTTGTGGTATTATTATAAAGGTACTGAGCAGAAGGATGAAAAGCAGAATGGTTTACATAGCTTCTGTTGACTCATATGACCTATTGAAGACAGTAACCCCTGTCACCTTTTCCGCCTTGATAATCCTGATTCCACCCAAGAAGTAGTAAATAAGTTTTATGCCTTTGCTGGTGGGGCTACTTTATTTTTTTCTTCCTAGTGATGTTGCGTGGTGACTTTTGCTCAGCAGAGCTCAAGTAGAAGGTCTGTGTGATGAGACATGATGGGCTGAGATTCATTGCCTCTGTGCTGGCTCCAGTCCTTTTCCCAAAAATTGAAAGAATTTAGTTCCACCAAAAGGAGAAAACCAGACTTCTTTATGAAATTTTTAAAAAATTAAATAAATCACAAAACAGATACTCATATGCCAAAAGCAAAATGAACTACTGTGCCAGTTGGCCAGTCTCAATCCATCTCAAGGCAATTTGTAAGGTAGGGCTTTCCCAGGAACTTGTTGGGCTATCAGGTTCAAGTAGCTACTGATAGCAATGGTAGCTGCAGCTGTAGCACTAAAGAATGTGTTGGACTCTCCACAGGAGCTGAGGTAAAAAGATGTTCACTTGCTTTTCATTTTATATAGCCTTCCTCTAAATAAGAAATTTAAATGCAAAATCTGTCATTCAAAGACGACGTATGGATTAGTAATCTTCTCTGGAGGTTTGTGTGTTCATAAACCCACAAATGGATGTACTTCTCTATGAGAGCTTTTTTCATTTGTGAAAAATATGAAACTAACAATGTTCTTTTCATTAAATAATTCACCCAACTATAATTTGTTGAAAGCTGCAAATTCTTCCTTTGACTGAATTGCTTCCTGAAAACTTTAACAGGAGAAACTGTGATGCTTAAAGAAAAGAAAGGTAAGCTACAGATGAGCAGTGGAGCCACGGGACCTCTTATTAATTCTGTGTCAATTCTATGAAGATAGTGCCAGAAAGTATGAAATAGGAGCAGGTACAGATTGTAGGTAGAAACAGAAGAGAAAACAAGACTGTAGAAAAAAATATAAAAGAAAGCAAAATAGAAGACACAGTTAAAGAAATAGCAATCTAAAGCCAATGAAAAATAATAAAAGAGCTAGTAAATGGATTAAAATACGGAAGGGAAGACAGGAGGAGAAGAATAGAAGAAACATTGAGCGCACTATTCAGTTACTCAGCTCTTTTGGAACCAATCATCCAATATTTTCTTTGACATCATTTTGCACCTGAACATTGTGAGAGAATAGGATAAAAGAACAAAGCAAAAATGAAGTCTGGCAATCTTCCTTAATGGTAACCTTCCAACACATCCCTGTCTTCTAAAATTTCAACACGTCTAGTAAGGTACCATCGCTTTTCAAACAGTTTCTTGCCCATCATCCCTTGTTTTCTCACCTATTGAACTCACTTTAATTTCTTGCATTTTTTACTTTCTATAGCTTTCTTGTCTTTGAGATTTTTGCTCCAACTGCCTTTGAGATTCAGCCAGCTAAGCACAGCTATTTTCAATAATTTCAATATATATTCACTATCAGACATCTGTTTTAACTTGCACTCATAGTAAGAAGGTAATAACAGGTGTGCTGTTTATTTTCTGAGCCAAACCCCAGATTCTTCATTGCTATAATAAGCTATTCATTTTCCATTCTGATTGATCATCCACTTGTAGAGGTGGAATTATTTTTCTAATAAGAAGCTAAGAACTAGTTCACTGCCATAGCTGTATAAAACAACCTCCTTTGAAAAACCTGCCAAATGTACTACAAGGTCAACTCATACAAGCATTATTTGGGCTTGTACTGTAGAATGCTAAATGTCCTTTATGAATTCTGCTCCATGGACAATCAACTTTCATAGAAAAACACAAAGGTGGAGAAAAGGCAAAAAATAGAGGGGGTAAATGAAAAAAAGAGGAAAAAATGGAGAGAGGCAAAACGAAGTGGGAGGGAGAGAGAGAGAAAGAGAGAAAGAAAAAGGGAAATAAAAAGAAAAAAGGGTTGTGTGAAATACCACCATTTTAGCTACAGAATCTTTGTTAAGCAGAAATGGTTTATTTTATGCTGCCTGTAAGAGATGCTTCTTTGCTTATCAGTATAAAATATTACTGTTTTATAAAGCAGTGTCTCTCTCCTCTTACTTCTTAATCAGTGGAGCACTGTCTGTAATTCGATGCTACTTGGAAATGTTTGAACTAAGGCAGAAAAAGCAGTGGATTAAAAAACCTCAAAGTTTTATTGTTTATATTTAAATTTAATTTTATTTTTTATTTATGGTTCTTGTATGTTGGAGCTAACAACTTCACACTGATATACCCATATATTCACTATGAGCTCCTAAAATAATGAGTGGGGTAATTACCTGTGCAACAGAACGTTACTGATTTCTTCTCTTTTTTCCCCAAACTTTTTCTAAGTGCATACATCATAATGGGAGAAAACCAAAAAAGATGTTGACACCAGTAAGCAATCTTCTGTTATTACAAAGCATTCACTTACTGGCTTATTTACTCTAAACCTGCATATAAAATGCTACCAGTAAAGGCAGTCAGCAAATTGAATTAGACTACCAAACCACGGGGGCAAGATTTTGACACCACTGCTTCCACTGAGTAAATATACTTTATCTAATGAGTTATTTTGTGGAAATTAATAACAGTATTCACAGAGCCAATCATTTACTTAAGGAGAAGATAATTTGAAATATTTTCTGCATTGTTGCTACTAGTTGCTTTACATTTCTATATATTGCTTTACATTGCTGTTATTATAAATGCTAATTTTATTACTGTAGTTGCTTGTTGGAATATTTTGAGACGAAGGCGGGGGTGTGGGGGGGCTTCTTCCTGAAAATGTTTCTATTTTCCATTCAGCTCTAATTATTCACTGTATATCAGAGCACCCAAGTGGGAGATCTATTTTGCATTATGCTAGAAAATGGGTAAAAATAGCTAGCAAGAGAGTTTACAGAAAAAGGTTTTGACTTGGCAAAGCATTTAAGTGTATGCCTCATTTAAAATATGTAATTAGGCCCCTGGAAGCCCCAGATTTATTGCAGGAGCAGAGTCTGGAAAGCAACTGTGACTTTAAATTTCTGTTCAATGCATCATATATTTGTGGTATCCAACTGCTTGGCATTCATTAGAAAAATATCAAAATATCACAGCAGATTTTTATGGTCTTTGTATCAACTGATAACTACCAGAGCTGAGCATGTTTTTGGTACAACCCATACGCTAGAAGAAAACACAATGTAATTTAAGAGAATCATGCAGCTGAAATACCCCTTTAAACTGCTGAAGGTATTGGATAGTTTTCAGTAGGTGTGAATCATGGAATCATAAAATCGTAGGGGTTGGAAGGGACCTCGAGAGATCATCGGGTCCAACCCCCCTGCCAAAGCAGCTCCCTAGCTCATGTTGCACAGGGAGGCGTCCAGACAGGTCTTGAATATCTCCAAAGAAGGAGACTCCACCACCTCCCTGGGCAGCCTATTCCAGAGCTCTGTCACCCTCACCGTGTAAAAGTTCCTCTGCATGTTGGTGCAGAACTTCCTGTGCTCTAATTTGCAGCCATTGCCCCTTGTCCTGTCTCCACAGACCACTGAAAAGGGGCTGGCCAATTCCCCCTGCATCCCATGCTTAAGCTATTTATAAACATTAATTAGGTCCCTCCTTAGTCTTCTCTTCTCAAGATTCAACAGTCCCAGCTCACTCAGCCTTTCCTCATAGGGGAGATGTTCCAGGCCCTTAATCATCTTTGTAGCCCTTCTCTGGACTCTCTCAAGGAGATCCCTGTCTTTTTTATACCAGGTAGGCCTGAACTGGACACAACACTCCAGGTGGGGCCTGACCAGGGCAGAGTAGAGCGGGAGGATCACCTCCTTTGACCTCCTGGCCACACTCCTCCTGATGCACCCCAGGATCCCATTGGCTCTCTTGGCCACCAGGGCACACTGCTGACTCATAGCCAACCTGTCAGGACCCCCAGGTCCTTCTCCACTGAGCTCTTCTCCAGCAGGTCATCCCCCAGCCTGTACTGATACGAACAGTTATTCCTTCCCAGGTGCAAGACTTTACATTTGCTTTTGTTAAACCTCATCTGGTTTCTTACTGCCCAGCTCTCCAGCCTGTCCAGGTCTCGCTGGATGGCAGCGCAGTGTTCCTGCGTATCAGCCACTCCACTCAGTTTTGTATTATCTGCGTATTTGCTGAGGGTGGATGCTATTCCCTCATCAAGGTTGTCAATGAAGATATTAAACAGGACTGGACCCAACACCAAGCCCTGGGGAACACCGCTAGTCACAGGCCTCCAATCAGGCCTCACAATCAGATATTGTATAGTCTGTGCACAGGAGAAAATATGAATCTGTTTCTTTGTATTCAGTCCTCAAATGTAATAAAATAACATATATATATTTATGTGTGTGTTTTTGTATGCACAAACTCCTATCTTTAACCACATGTTTTCCAAAACTATCGTTGAAGGTCGTGCTCACTGTCTTTGTCTGCTGAATTCAAGCTGCTTAGAATTCAGTAGGTAAGAATTGAAGAAATCTTGTTTATGGCTGGAAAAATTGTCCCAGCTACACAGACTACTTCTGGAGTCTAAGGTAAGCCACGCAGTACTGAGGTGTGTGCAGGATATCTCATTGCATTTCATGGAGCAGGTACCCCATGTTGGTATTCAATGGTTCTTTGGTGCCTAGCTCATAAAAATCAAAACTCCAGAGCCGTCCCTTGGAGCACTGCTACCATTAGTGCATGCATGTGGGCCTTGTGGTCCACAGGATCAATGGGCTGTGTGGTTATCTCATGGGCATTCAGCAGATTAGCAGATTTAATGGCCCAAATTCAGAGTTAGGAGCTCCTGCTTTCCAAAGGATCTCAGCATGGCTTCTTCTTCCCCTTGCTAACTCCTTCCCCTCTGCTCCTGAAGGCACAGCTTGTTGCCCTTAGCAAGTCAGAATCTCCCCCACTGCTCCCCATACCCATCAGCAGTGGAATATGATTTGAAGAGACTAATCAACTCACTGTTAATATCATATGGTAGTACCCTCTTTAGGGAATCTCAAGTGCAATCTTGTAGGTAGACTATTGAAGCCTGCCTGTGAAAAGTTTTTTGGCATGGATGAACTCCAGTGGGTGTTGGAGAGTTTCAGCTTATTCCTGTGCAAAGGAATGGATGAATTGGTGAGCAGCTTGTAACTCTCACAGCTTTAGTTTTCCCTTGGCTGTCCATGAATTCAGGAAAACAGCTGCTAGATTCCTGACAAGTGATTCACATAGTTGATATAATTTAGTTTCTCTGCCAAAAAACTCTTACTTCTAGTTTTCTATTTAACTGAATCACAGGCTGAGAGTTTTAAAGTGTCCATCAGCTGCAATGGGTGGGATGAGTACTGTAAAAGTAATTTTTGAAGACTGTGTATAACTTCCCTCACTGGTCTATTAACACGTTGAAATAGATATTTAAATAGTTTTGTAAACTTCTGTTGAGCTACTTTTCTCCTCCCTTGCCTTACAGAAAGGCCAAAAGCAAATGGGCTATCCTCAAAGATCAGTAGAAAAAAGACAGCTCACTTTCAGGGTCACCTAAATTTCTCTCGGAAAAGTATACTGCACTTTTCTTCATTCTAATATAGGATCACTGGAACAGTTTGGCTAAGTATTTTTATATTTAAAAGTGTATGTTGTTGGAGTTGGCTCCACTTAACCCCACTCAGTATTAACTAACAGCAAGCAGCATTTGACAGATCTCTCTTCTTCCACGACACCAGACATATTCTGATAATTTTCTCTTCCGTTGACTTTAGAGTATATATATCTGTCATTCATAAGCAAGCTTGATTTGCTGTGCTCTTTTACCTTTCCATAGGTTTTTCTTTGCTTCTGATGGCTTACCTCCTGAATATTTTTAGTTTTTCTTCAGTGTTGTGAGAGGAGGTTGCATCAAATATGCAAGTAATGCAGCTGTATCAGCATTAGATAACCCCAACAGCCCCTGTCAGCAAGTTTCTGCAGTGTGGTACACAATATGCTCAATGTTAATTGAAAAACATTGCTGTGGCTTTGGCAAGGAAGAATTATCAAGTACAGGTTCCTGCATTACCTCTGCAGTAAAGCAGGAAATATACTCCAGGTTTTTCCCTGTCCTTCTTGTGGTGAAGACCACTCGGTTTGCCCTGAGAATCCTCTGATAAAACCAAGTGTCTGTGAGGAAATAAATACATCTTCAGGCTTTCGAGTTTTCCCATAGAAGCTTTGACTCAGATGTGGAAACTGGTGGTTTATTCGCAAGTGTGGTTTCTGCAAAGCTGTGGTGTGCCCCCTTATATTTGGAAAGTACTGGTCCTTCTTCATGACTGACAGTGCAGCGGGGCTTCTGGCAAACCCTGAAACTCTTTGTTTTGTTAGTTTGGTATTTTCCTTCTTGCCCAGTTTACCAGTTGGCTAGGAACATCTAGCAACATCTCTCTTAGAAGTTATCTTGCTAGAGGTATGGGGTGATTTGGAACAATACTGCCTGCTGGGAGTTTATTGGCAGCTATGATAAACCCTGAGCTTTTTTTTTTTTTTTCTTTCTTTCTTTCTTTCTTTCTTTCTTTCTTTCTTTCTTTCTTTCTTTCTTTCTTTCTTTCTTTCTTTCTTTCTTTCTTTCTTTCTTTCTTTCTTTCTTTCTTTCTTTCTTTCTTTCTTTCTTTCTTTCTTTCTTTCTTTCTTTCTTTCTTTCTTTCTTTCTTTCTTTTTCCTGTTTTATATTAAACAGAATTAATTCAGGTACCTGGCCAGCTTCTTAGACTTGACATAATTCCAGCCTCCTGGGAATTGAAGGGAATGATTACAAAGTAGTTTGGATTAAAATGTTAGTTACTGTTTGGTTATTTATGCAATCACCCCAAAGAAATAGTAGGAATTACTTCAAGGAAATTTGAACACAGAAATCCTTAAAGCAGCAAAAGAATGCTAAAGGTTAAACCTCATCAATTTTTTTAAAATACAGACACGTAATAGAACAACATTAAACTTGTATCTGTTTTGTTTCCAACAGATTATGCATGCTGCAGAGTTGATTCAAATGGCACCTTCCAGGCAGTGAGTGAGTGTCACCCAGTCCTTCCCCACAGTTTCCAAACCTGGAATGTGTCCTCTGCTCCCAAGGGAGATCTTTTGCTTCCTGCTGCTCTCTTTGTCTGTGGTGGAGTAGGTGCAGCAGAAGAAGACAAGGACAGGCAAAGCCAAACATCTGGTCCAGGAAAACTACCCCCAAAAAGAAATCTTGTTAAAATGACTCAGTTTGGCTTGATAAATCTAAATCAGGTGGACCTGTTCAGTAACACGACCAATGGCAGTAAAAGTAAAGTGGTGCTTTACCTTAGCCAAAAATTGTATACAAGTGCTTAAGATGATAAGCATTCTCATCAGTTTTCAAACTGAAGGAAAACAGGAATACATGCCAGTCTAAAGCCGAGCTGCTGCAAGTATAGAAAAGTAGCATTTATCATCTGAGGAAACCTCTCCACTCCCCCCATCACCACCCTGGAACATATTGTCTTCTTTCAGGATGGGACAGCACTTGGAGCATATACCTGAATAAGCAAACTTGCTCGCTGATTTGGAAAGGAAAATCTCTGGGGTCAGCTTCAGTTTTGTTTTGATTTTTCACCTCTCAAACCTGAAAATGTGGGGTCCTTTTCCTGCTTGGGAAGCAATACCTGCATTTCTGTCTGTTGTCTTAGGATAAGTAGGTCGTCTAAGAACTGATGAAACTGTGCAAACCATCCCATCTGCAAAACAAAGCCACTCCCTGCTCTATTCTGCTTGCTTGGGATGCATGTTTTGAAAATAGCTATGTCGCTACGGGAAAACAAGAAAATCACAACAGGATCAAGTTGTCCCAACAGTAAACTTTTATCTTAATGAAATGGTTTCCATCAATACATTAAAAAAATAAAAAGGATAAGAGAAGGGAGTCAGTAACCATCTGAGAGTCATCAAAACCCAATCATTGCTATAGTCCTCTGCGAAGACATTAATTGTAAAAAAGGGCAGCCAAAATAAATTGAGATACCTGCCCTGGTAAAACAAGAGCTGGTTAAGTGAGCTGCTCTTTAAAGGTGCTAGCATTAATCCAGACAGAAACAGGAGCTGCAGGAATAATCTGTATAGCCACCAAGATGTATGTAGATGACAAAATTATTCTAAGCATAAACTTCTTAAAAATTGGATCCTTTAACTCTTAAATATACAGAACATATTTATTCCCATCAGACTGCAACCATAACAGAATTAAAAATAAGAAATATTTTGATGGAAAAAAATTAAGAGAGAGAGGGATGCAGAATAATGCATAGTTTTTTCTTCCTTTACTCTGTTGTATGGACACATCTGATGCAGAACTCCCAAACAAAGCATAACTTACTTAGAACACTATGTAGAAGCATAACTAGGTTTGCATGTCTATGAGGAAAAGATAACCTAACAAAAGGTCTTCACACCATTTTGTGGCACTTGACATGGGGATATTCTTGACTCAATAGATTAACTTGGGTTAGGAGCATGGTTGTCTGACACTGTTATCAACAGAGACAAGTCTGATGCAGCTCAGCCCATCTAAAATAAACATATCCCAGGTCAGAAGCATTAGTTAACAGATCCAATTGAATGAAATTATCTCGATGAAGGTGCTTAAGGTAAGAGCCAAAGCTTCCTGTGCAGTCATTAGAAAGGAATAGACTTCCTCGGAAGAAGAAAGTTCAGACCAAGTGGAGTGCACCTCTTTGCAAAGACAAGGTGAACAACCTGTCAGGCACTTGTAGTAAATGGATTGACCATATAATGCTAGTTGACTCTTTGTTTTACTGCCTCACTAGAAAGAGTCATTTTCAGAATGAAATGCATCTATCAAAACTTTCAAAAAAGATTGAGTTGTGCTACACAAGCAAGTATCTCTGGAGGACCCCCTATGGTATCAGAAGACTATGAACACATAAAATCCGGATCTGATTAAAGTAGATAATGTGTTCTTCACTTCTGTATGCAAGAGATTTTTACTTATCATTCCTTTGTGTTTGTATACCTCACTCCTTACAAAATAAGGTACTGGGCTCCCTGGCAGCATCAGAGGAAGATGAATCAAGCCTGCAGAGAGGCTTTACTCTATTCCAGTTCTATCAAAGGATGCAAACTGATAAAATCATATTACATTGAAAGGTCAATTCTTTCTCCTTCAGGAAGTATATGTGGGAGATGATTAACAGGTTAAAGTCACATGTGATAAAGGAAAAGAAATATACTATTTTTCTGAAGTATCCACTCAAAACAACATGAAAGATTAAATGAAGTGTTTCTCAGCAGCTGATAAACTGAAGTTTCTACATTTAAGTTATCACATATAAAGCAATACAGTAGTGGTTGTGACCAGTCAAGTGTAGAAATTTTTGCAAAATTCACTGCCTATGGTATTTAATTTTTTTTTCATCCATCTCTACTTGTGATGTTAGGTATACATCAAACTTAATTGTCCAAGGGGTTCACCATAAAGAGGATGGAAAGGATAACACATATGTCAAATACAAGTTCAGTTTATTAATTAATGTTAAAAATTGTTTCTTCCCTGTTATCCCCAGCAGTCATAATTCTTTGTTTAACATTTGTCCGAGATCACTGATTAAAAGTTCTGGCTGTTTGCCATATGGAGCAATATCTAAGGATACTCCACTAATAATGTCTGCTTTACAGTCCCTCAACGTACCTGAAAAGTGCCTGTGAGAATTACTTTATATCTGTGTTCCATTACTGCGACAGGGATTCTTGTTGGGTTTGTGGCTGTTCAATGTGCAAATGGGACTAAGCACGCAGCAGCCTGCTCAGATTAGAGCAGCACGTGGGGTGAGGGTTGGAAGGGACGGAGGACAAACCTTTTTCGCACTGCCAGAGCAGTAGGAAGGGTGGGCTAAAAATGTAAGTCTTACTGATTTTGGTCTGTGCTTGTTCCGTGGAAAACTACAGGAAAATTTAAAACTTCCTGTAGCATTAGAAAAACAGTGCATTTCATTGCAATAAAATTAATGGAAATTACTCTGAGTTCCCTTGGCTTTTGTGAAAGGGAAATAATGATTTACACCACCTAAAGTCTGATTGTAAAGAATCTTGGTTATATGCAGGCTACAGACTGCCTAGGTACTCCCTCTGGACAAAAAGGTGACAGATGCATGTTTTGTCTTAGCTGAAGGGTTTAGAAAACATTCTCTTCTCACAGGTTCAAAGCTCAAATATTATTTGATTACCTGTGCTCTTAGGATGATTTGGGGGAAAAAAGGAAAGCAGACAGCATGGGGAAAAAAAAAGAGCTAACAAAAACGGGATGAAGAGAATGAAAAAAACTAGGAAAAGGGAGAAATGAAAACGAATTCAACCCAGCAGTAGTGATAGACAAGTTACCAATCATTCTTTCCTATGCCGGCTCTAGGAGGAAATAGGGCTTCATTTGATGGTATGTGAAAGAATAATCCTTGGTAAACATAAAGAAATGTAAAGGAGTTTTTAATGTACAAAAATAGGTATGCCGTCACTGAGATCGTCATCCTGTGTAAATAATTTTAGCTCTACAAAAGTCAGTCCCTTCACTAAACAAACACTGAAATGCCTCTGCTGAATTTACAGCATATCACTTTCTCATTAAAAAAAATGGCTGTTATTTGGAAACTGTGTTTAAGCTGCTAAAGTTCAAAATCCATTTTTGTATCCACCTCCATCTCACTGGAAAAATCCCATGTCCAAGTAAAACCCTAATGAAAGGGTTGTTGCAGTTAGAGGGCACTTTTTTATTCACAATTTGTCATGCACACTGATGAAGACAGTGGAGGCAAAAAAAATCTCCATTAAATAACTCTCCATGAGATAAAAACCAGAAATCATACCACATATTGTTTCACGTCTCCAGACCTAAACCACAGAACAAGTTATTTTTCCATGTGTACTAAAAAGACATACTTTGTGGCAGTACACCTACTGGATTAGCTTCCTCCACACTGTTGTCCTCCATACTATCTTAGGCATCTGTTATGGTCAGATAAAGGACATTGGATTTCTAACACCTTAGAAAGGCAATGGAGGGCACCAGTTCCAATATGTTGCGGATGGAAACTGAAAAAAGTGTTAAAACTTAGATTCTGAACGTTCACTGTTTCTCACAGATGCCAGAATTAGGCAGTAATCAGGGAAATGGCCAGACAGCAGATTTGCAACAAAAGGGAAGAAGCATATTTTCATGGTATGTATTTAATACACCCACCATTTAAATGCTGAAGTGCTCCAAATAGTTCAGAGAAGATAAAGACTTCTACTCTCACTCATTTCTAATTGCTTTCTTACCCCAAGCTGGAGAAGAGCTGTTTGACACATGGCATTTTTGAACAAGGGTAACTCTTTTCAATTTCCCGTTATTAGTCAGGGCAGAGGTGGCATTCTTGGCACGTGACCCATTTCATGTTCTTTCCCCCTTCCTGCATGGTCAAACAGCTAGAAAACTGACAGGCAAAAAAAATTTGAAAGTTAAAATGGGTAATTATTCTAGCAAGAGTGTCTTAGAAAAATGGAAAGGATCTGTCCTTGTGATAGCTCATTATGAGACATACTACCACACACATACTGTAAAAAGTTTCACAGTTTCATATGAAGCGGGAAGATATAATTTATAAGCACAATTAGAACCCAGAAAAAGAATGCACATTGAATTGCAGCATCTTTAAAACTAGGTTTTATGCCAGAAAATAGCACACTTTCCATTTAACTGCAATTTCAAATGCAAATACCAGTGTCCTTAGAATGAAACAGATGTTGGGCTTTTTATCAGTGGAATGAGCAGTTGTTCATCTTTGAATCCTTGTCTTCTGGGGAAATATTTCAATGCTTTAGTGAATGAAGGACAGACATAGCTGGGTTTTGCAACACATTCCCGGAGAAGCTAATTTTAGCTTCATATTTGGAGCAATTATTGAAAAGTTGTAGACTGTCACAGTGATAATTCCAGATTAGGGTCAAGTTAGGGGAGGTTGGAGTTTTTTTTATTGTTCTGGGAAAAGTTTTTGCTACACTTGACTGTAAATTGTTCTGACACTGAATAGAGGACAGACAGATGCTTCCACACGTAAGTTGGAAGTTGCTTTGGCAACTAGCTGGAAAATGAAACCCTCTGGGGTGAAAAACCTACTTTATAAGTCCAACTGTAAAGGCAGCTACAAATGATTGGGTTTTGGTAATCACTGGAGGAAAAAAATGCACAGCTGACAGAACATCCTATTCTCCTCCAGATCTAGGCTTTGTTTTCCATTCTCCCTCACCCCACACTGCATATTTGTGTGTGTGTGTTTGTGTGTGTGTGTGTGTGTATGTGTATTGTGTGATCCCCACCAATAGGGCACACTGCCTGCAAGTTGGGCCAGGGTGGTGATATCAACAACATTCATGTTAATAATAACTGAAAATACCCAGGAGTTGACACAAAGGGCCTGGCATCCTGTTCTGTTTGTGATTTTGGCATTCAGTTGGTTTCCTTCTTGTATGTACGTTACAATGCTGCCGTGTTTGCTTCAGGGTATTTTATGGTATGGCACACTCTGTGTATCATTGTGCTGCGGCAGCTGGCACTTCTGGGTGAACATGGATGGGTTTTACCCTGGGACCTGCCACCAGGAGCATCCCATGACCAACACAGCAACCAGGGGAGGGCTGTGCCTCTTGGATGGCCTGGAGCTGGGGTGGGTTGCAGTGCCTGGGATGGAAAGGGCACAGAGGCATGGAATGAAATGACCAAGGCACAATAAAACAGAAAGGAGTGTTTTATTAAGCATATACAGGCAGTTATTTTTAAATAACTTCCCATTTATTCATTTTTATTTAAATAGTATATATTTAAATTAATTTCCTTTTCTTGGGGATTGAACAGGAAGGGAAAGTGTGAAGTTTGTGGTGTGGAAGTGTAGGAGTTTAAAGATCCTTTGGTCTGTGCACAGGTGGAACAAGAACAAAGAAACACTCAGAGCACACAACAGTGCAGGTACAGAGCTACGTTCAGGAACTAATTCGGCTTTACTCAACAGCAACAGTTTTGTTGTCTTAACTAGAACTGAGAGTCAGTTTTTGATGTTCAGTTAATAAAATTATCTGTCCCGTCCCCCTCCCCTCCTTGTTTTGATCATTTAGAAAAACAACATAGGAAAAAAAATTGGCTTAATATCTTTCTGGCCAAATTCTCTCCTGAAATAAATTGGCACAACTTCACATGAACCAGTGATTCTCTGTTTAAGCCATCACAGAAATTGGATTGGTAGGTTTTATGAGATTTCTAAGGAAAGTTAAAATTATTTATGATGATCAAGACATACATAATAAAACCCCACAACACCAGATTTATGCATAAGGGGAAACTATATTGTAAAATTATGTTTAGAAAAATAAAGTGCCATGCAAAATCCTGCTAGATGAAAAGGAAGGATACTTTATTCAACTGTCTTTTACAAATACTGAAAGCTAGCCAATTGTACATTTTATGATTTTTTTATACAGTGCATAAACTATATTTGGATTATGTGTTATAATCTGAAGATAAGTGAACATAAAAGGAAATTAAATAAAACAAAATAGCTTGTACCTTTTCACTTGGTTACTGAGCTGTTCCTGACTATTCAATAACAGCATCCAAATCCTTAGCAGACATGTGGCAGTGCCCCTTTCAGTTCTGCATAGTGAAAACAGCATTGGCTTGGAGCAGGGTACATAGGTTAAACCCTAGATTTGGAATAAATGTAGTACTATGCTACGTATTCTGGGTTTGAATCCTGAATCACATGTATCATTTTCAAGCATCTTCAAGCATTTGAAGAAATGCATTGCCTTTGCAGGTTTACACACTGAACAATGTGCTGCTGCATCTTTTTGTAATTCATGTCTCAGAATGTACAGTGACAATGAACCTGCACCTATCAAGTTTGCATGTCTGGATAAAATACTGATTCTTGTGCTTAAAATACTGACTCCTGTGCTTGCCCTGCCCAGTCTACAAGCCAGCATTCTGACTGTCCGTCAGCAGCAGATAGAAAAAAGTTTGATAAGACAGGCTTTAATGTTATGCAGTTTAAAAACCAAAACAAAACCAAACACTCCCCCCCCCAAAAAAAACACCACAGAAAAAAACAAATCACTGAAGGCAAACCTTGGCTCTGGTACAAGAAAACTGTTCTAAGGTACTGGTGGACAAGGGGCTTTAACTGAAAATCTACTTCTAAACTTAAATTCACAGCAGTTATTTCAGCTGACCTTGATATATTAGAGAGGGATTTTCTAATATTCTATATTTTTTAATTATTTAACTATAATATTCTCTTCTCCTCCATGGTATTTTGTAACTGGTGCTTTTTATGAGAAGTCCTTGAAAATCACATTACCCTTTTTCATCACACACTCTAAAGGCATGATTGACAGTCCCCCTGGAAAGATAGGACTTCATGAGAGATAAAAGGCAATACAATATAAATAAAAAACATAAGTCAAGAATGCATTTTCATCTCATTACAGCTGGGATAAGCTTGATGTACAGAGCAAGAACTTTACATCCTTTATTTATGTGACAGTCCTAGTTCAGACTGGCTAGTCAGAAGGCCTGGGAAGAAAAATGAAACCTGAGGCCAAAAATCACTTTTAGTCCTGTATATGTTTGCTACCCTCACAAGGGAAATTGATGGATGCAATGCCGAGATACCTCCTGGGAAAAGAAATTGTTGTCTCATAACCTGAGGGAAAACCCACGCAGGCATTTCCTCTGCATCTAGGCTCTTGGAAGTGTCACTCACCTTTTCAGAAGAGAACGCCTGTGCTGCTCAGATTGAGTGTGTGAATGCACACACATGTTCATGTGCCTACATGTGTGGCAGGCATCAGATCAGGGCTGCATGCTCAGAGGTAACCTCGTCTTCTTGATTGTGTTGGAAAGTGGACCAAAGGTCTCTGAAGGCAAGAAGTGTTACTGTGCTTAATGCCAGGCCCACACAATGAGACAGTGTGCTACTTCTTTATTTTTATTCCCAGTTTCATCCCAATACTGATTGGCATGATGCAGGGACAGAATATTAAGAAGAAAACAACTCTCCAACAAAAGTCTCAGAGCAGCCCTCAAGACTGGAGTGGTTGAATGTCACATAGTTTAGCCAAATAATTTTTAACAATGTTTGTGTACACTGCCACTCTCTGTCCATGAAACCTTCACAATTTCTTAAACTATTTATATCAACCTGTATAACAGACAATGCACAGTCGTAGCCTTAAGGGCAATGTGGGCCAAATAACTTCACTGTGCTGTGGTAAGAGTGGTTTTAACCAGCACTGCTGGAGACTTATCTGCCTTTTTCCTGCACATTTTATTTTTCAGACCCATCCTGCTGCAGACATCAGCCTTGTTTCATAACTTCAGATAAGCCAGGTGACTTACCTTTCCCTGGTCCAGTGCCTCCTGCCCCTGCCCTGCCTGTCTGTCCTTGAGATGTAAATACCTTCATTTCCATACTGAGTCTTTCCTGTATTATGTGCTCTCATAAGTTCTTTAAGGTATCTCCTCCTTCTAAATCAAAATCTGCTGTTGTGATGACATGAAACAATTTGTGTTCTGATCCAAATTTTATGGCTTTTACATCTCTGAGGACAACCACCCTACCTGATGCCATTTTCCCATAAATTTTGTTTAAGTCTTACAGCTGGGCCTGAAAATTTCCCATCTGGGTTTCTACATTGAGAGTACCTAACAGATTCTTGCTCTTCATAAAACCCCCTAGCCCTTAATTTTTCCTCAAAATAATCTATTGTGATCTTGACATGATGGCACACTGATGGTGGTGTTGTTAAACTTCATTTGAATAATATATTCACTCTGAAGACCCATGTATTACTCATATCTTTCTCTTCCCTACAATGGTGATGGCTGTGTTGGCTTTTTTTACATAGGTCTTGTTAATCACAGTTTCAGGACCATAAAGTAATCCTTAAATTAGACCAAGGCTTTGTTGTATTTGCCCAATCAGCCTAATTCCTAAACCTCACTAAAAGTACTGTTATTAAACTGCTTTCCCCTAAAAGTGTTCCTTTTTGTCACTATTGATTGCTTTCCAATGTTGCCAAATTAGTTCTGATTTATGTTTAGTGTTTATTTTCATTATTTTGATAGTCCTTCCTCTTAGGAAAATCTTGCCTCCTTTGCATGATTCCTGAACCAAACCTGTATCCTGTGGAATGTAATCTCATTTTAACTTTCAGCATTGATACTGGAAACTGTGGTGATGGTGATGGCCTTTTTGGCTTCAGACTTGGTCATGCAAAGATGGCTGCATTTCCCCATTCAGTTGAGTTGTAGGGCTGCTCAGTCATATGTATTCCCCAGAGAAAGCTGAAGGTGATGCTCTTGGCTTCTCATTCATATTGGTAAAGCTGCAAAGATAAAATTGTCTTCCTCTTCACTCCTTGCAAGGTTCACTGTAATATCTATTAGCATGGGGTTGTATGAAGCCATTCAGACACCCCATCACACTTTATCTGTCCTACCCAGTTCTTGTCCCAAGGTCAGGGATTATGATTTTCACAACTACTTTAGCCATTTTTTCCCATGGTTGGGACCACCAGGAAGTTAGGGTGAGATTTTATTCTCTCCTGCCTTGCCCTTCTACCCCACTCTTATGCTAACACACCAAAAGCACCAGTAATACAGCTATGCACATTCATTAGTTTCCAAATTAGTGACCCAGAAGCCAGCAGGTGCTTAAGTTCATTATCCAAATTTTTACTTGTTTGAATCAGTTCAATAGATTGCCTACATGCTTCAGCAAAATTTAGTCACAGGGAAAAAATCTGCTCAGTTCACATAGTTTAACCAAATCAGGATTGAGGTGGTTTATTAATTACACATAATTAACTTACAATCAGTGATCTACAAGCTACGAAATGCTAATAAACACCTACAACTTCTGAAACACCTTTCTAGGACCGATCGCAAAAAGCTCTAATCCCACAGGTGCTCACACTGTTGTGGGCACACCCCCCACCTACACACACCTGCACACACTGCAACTGTGGGTGGCAAGTCCCCATTTTCTGTTTGGGGAGGGCAGGTTGTCCCATTGCTCCCCTCCCTCCCATGGCTGATGTGGGATCTCCATTCCCACATGTGCCTTGCAGCTCCCAACACACTATAAACAGACACAGGGTATGGTAAGACAGCCCCCATGGGCCCAGGAACCCTGAGGTGGGGCTCATGTGCTGTCTGGTGCTGCAGGCACCCACCCTGATTTTATGCCCACGGGGATGCTCCTCCATCATTGGGCAGACGCTGCTCCAGGGTTTCTCCCCCTCCACTACTACTTTTCATGCCTCTCTTGTATTTCTTTTTAGACCAACTCCATCTTTGCTTCCAAAGTCTTTTCTAATGCCCTGCAACAACTTCTGTGATGATACTAAGCCCAAATAATTGCAAACAGGTATGCAGGTTGCAGCAATCCTAAATCCTTTGTCTACCGTGCATCTGACCTGTCTCTCTCACACAGGTGTAAAACTGAATTTGCTCCTCTGAAGCCAAGAAGCATTAATTATTGGTGATCATCAGGTCCCTCAGGAAAAGAGTTCCCATTCTGTATTTCAAGTTAATTTTCCGTATCATTACAAAGAACTTCTCCCTGACATTTAGCAGGTGTAGATCCTAATAAACCCTGCAAGAGCCACAAGTTAAAACATTTTTTATTTTATTTTGGTGGCAAGGGATCCACTGTCTTAACAGTCCAGAAAAATTGAGCCAAATATTGAATATCCCCCTTGGCTGCAATTCCTAATAAAATATAAAACCCAAAATGATAGACAATTTGGCTGAAGAAAAAACAGCAACAACCGAAGTTGCCAGCTGTCATTCTGACAAGTGACAATTTCTCCATGGCTGGACATTGGCTTATTTCTCTTGGTCACAGCAATAATTTTTGTTTTCTCCAATTACTCATGTCTGTTTATGCTGCTGTAGCATCTGTTTGATTATTGCATTTAGGAATCTAACTTGAAATATTAGCTCTGGCAGACTCCATACTTACTCATACTTTCTGTTGGCTAAACCTGCAGAGCCAGAATAAAATGCACTTTGAAAGATGCAGAGAGTGGTATTCTCATATTTTCTTCATTTTTAATAAAATTGTCTGCTTGTTGTTCTTCTGCTATAAAGCTGAGATCCCTGGGTATAAAACATGAGTGCTCTCTCTCTCCCTCTCTCTCACAGACTTTAATTTGTTATGATATCATTATTGCAAGTAAGGAGAAGTATAGGATAAACATATTCTTGTTTGGACAGTTTTGTTAAACTCTCAAGCAAAATTCTTGAAATAAAAAATAATACCCATTTGCAGGTAATAATAAAGGTTCTGATGTCATTAAAAGGTGCTGTTACTTAGACTCTAGCATTTCTAAGTCATTTATTTCATGCTTTTTACTCCTTGCAAGATACACTGATCCAGAGTGGTTATGATTATGGAAAGATGTTGCCTTTTAATAGGTGTTTGATATTCTATCCTTTTTTGTCTCTCCTTGTAAGGCAGCTGCTCCATTTTCTTGGTCATTTATACTTGCCCTTTCTGCACCTTCTCTTACTTCCCCTTATCCTTCTTAGGCTACTGTACTTGAGAGAGAATACTTTCAGATTTTTGTAAAAGTGACAAAATGATTGTCCTTGGTTTTACTGTATATTGTCCTAAAAATGTCCAGCTTTTTTTCTGGCTTTTTTGGCTGCCATTGTACAATATGCTGAGTCAGCTCCAACAGCCTGAAGCTCATTTAAGCTCATTTGGCTACACTGAAGCTCATTTCTCGCGTTTTTATTGATGGAATCAAGCTTTACTGGAGAGGGATTTTCTACAGTCTCTTTGAAGGAATTTGATTGCTTGAGAGATCCCAGTGTCATCTCAGATTCTGAAATTTCATTGCTGGTTTATTTTCCAAGTCATTGATTGTGTTACTCAATAAAGCTTCTTCAAGCACTGGTCCTTAGGGGATCCCATTGCTGATTCTTCACCACTGTAGACGATCTTTAAGACCTACTTTTGCTTTCTACCTGTTCATAAACTTCTGCCAATAAAATAGGTTTTCTTCCAGTCTCATGGGAAAAAAGTCTTTAATAACCCTTAAAAACAAATGTCTTCAAAAGCTTTTTGAGAAAACAAATATATTAAGTTCACTAGATCCCCTTAAGTCTCCGTGTTCACTGACACCTATCAGAGTGCTGCATGTGTGCTAAGCCTGCTAAACAACTGAGGAGGAGGAAAGCCCCTGGGGGCCCTGGCAACATCCTACTGGGACTTCTGTGGGTTAGCAAGGCAACATTTCACTCTACAGAAGCCCTGTGGACTCTTTCCTGGCACAGTGTGCTTATTCATGATCTCAGCTCTAGGAGATAAACTCCATTTTACTACTACAAATCAGCAAGCTCACTTGTAATTCCCAGCTTCTGGATATCATGTCTAATACTTGACTTTCAAAATGCTCATGAAATAAACTGTCATTTTTAATTCAGCCTCCTCTAACATGCCTTTATCCGTATGACAAGCGAGAAGAATTTTCCCTAAATATAGGAAAAAGGCAATCCCCTTGAGCATCTTCCAGAGATGGTATGACATGTCCAGAAGACAGTTTCTCAAGATGTGCTTGAAGTCTGGTTGGTTTTTTTTCCCCTCTCTCTCTGCTAATGCCAGCCCTTCTAAGGTTGCTTCAAGCGTGTCTTTTATCTGATCATTTTAGGATTATCTTTCTTTAGCTTCTATAATTTTTAGATGTCGTGGCCTCCTTACCTCACTGGGCTGTGTGGATTTATTTAATCACCTTGCATCAAGGAATATATTTGGGCAGAAAAATCCCATTTGACTCTCCATTTCCTGTATTGGTGAGAGCTTTCTAAAGGCTTGAGTGCCAGACACATTAAGGATAACTACTATTTGTATCCTTGAAAACCTCTGTCATAGTTTGAATCATAAGGTCCAGTGTGTCCTGTCAGCATCTGTTTTATACTGGTCCATCCTTGCACACTGAACACAAGGCTCCTTACTCAGAGCAGTTCAATTGGTTCATGGTCTGTATTGTGTGGGTTGTTTTCTGTTTTTCCACATTGAGGAATTTAGCTTCTGATATATTTAGACCATACCAGGGTCTGTATTCTTGCATGAAAGAACAAGCTCATTTTGTAACCAATAATTTTGATGCACAGCTTTTCTTCTTAAAGGTAGCCACTTCTTTGCAATTGAAGTCTACAGGAGGCACCTATCACGCCACTTTATTCCTACTTTTATTTCCAACTTTCTTGACACGTTCACAAAATATTTCACTCTCAAGCTCATTCATAGTTCATTTGTGGCTCTGAAATTCTGTTGCAAGGTTTTATACGTCATAAAGAAAAGCTCATTGTAAAAATACCTGAGGCAAATAAATGTAATGTAGTGATACACTCTAGTAATCCACGCATTAATTTTTCTCTTGCAAAAAAGCTGATGGGCAGGATTCAATTGCTCTACTGGATCCCAGGGATGGAGTATGAGAAGACACTTAATTCCAAAGAGAATGCAACAAATTCTGTGTTTCAGGGAAAAAACCCACCCAGTTTCAGTTAGCGTCAAATACTGAAAACACCCACAGGCACAAATGTGCATGCCATAGAAATATATGGCTATTTTCTGTCTTGTTCTTCCTCGACTGAAAAGCAAATAGTATTTTCCATCCCTAGTTCAGTGCCTGTTTTATTGATTGTATTGTTCTGGGCAGGCATTTTATGGATTTTACACAGCAAAGGCAAAGGATTACCCTTAGGAAAGTCTTCTCTTGAACCAAAAAAATCTATTATTCCAACTCTTGGGCACACTGAGTGAGCCAAAATAAACAATGACAAAAGAATGTAGTGACTGATAATCTCATGAAAAAAAAAAGAAATAACTTTTTTTTTTCCTAAATGGAACTGTATCACAGCTTGCCTAGTGCTGCCTTAACCAGAAACAGAGTAATTATGAGTGAAATGCAGTCAAAAATTATACAGTGGAGGGATGTTCAACTTGTTGTATCTTGTAACTTACACATGAAGTGGGTTACTCTGTGACCCTGAGCAATTTCACATATTTCCCAGGCAAGATTACATTTCCATATAATTGAAATAAAAATTAATGTAGTGAATTGCTTTAATTTAACTGATATTCTCCTATCACTTAGAATTTGACATATCATTTTACCTCTGGAAATGTGGCAGCCAAGCACAAGTGTCTATAAAAATTTCCAGAGGAAAAAAGGAAGACAAGACCTACTGAAATAAGCATTTGTCTCATAAGAATGCTTTCTTAGTCTTGTGGGGGGTAAGAGGGACTGAATTCTGCTCTTATGCATTAAACCAACTCACAGGCAGTAATTGCTATTACCTTGAATGAAATATATGCAACTTGTTGACATTAGCCTCATGTATTTTCATATGGATGACCTGTACCTTGAAAATTTGTCCAGCAAAGCAGATGAAGGTAAAAAAAAGACACACACACACAAACACACACACACGCACGCGCACACACACACACGCACACACACACACGACTTTTCTTTGAGTCCATATAGTCCATATGCAACTTCTTTTCTGCCTTGACAAGAGATGTTGCTACACATTTTCTGGAATTTTTTTTCTCGGTAGCCGCATGGTGGATAGGAAGGTGATGCACAGTGAGTTTTTTCCTTGAAGGTGCAACCGGAACAAGAAGAATAATTTGTGAAGGAGACAAAGGGCATATTAGGCATCAAAAAAGGCCAAGTAAGATAATTTTGCTCAGCAGCTGATTTCAGTATATGAGCAAGCCCTGAAATTCTGATGCACTGCTAGACTTAATTGCAGCTCATTAAATCAATGTAGACCTTTCCATCAACTAAGACCAAGCTGAATCACAACTCATGTACTTTTTCAGTTGTATACATCTGCTGAGAACAAATCCAATAAAGAGCTGAGGTTTTGCATGCACACCATCTAACATATTTTTAAATACAGGTGTATACTTGCACATGAGATATTTAATGGATGAAATCTGATTAGTTTTTTCAGTGACAACTCTCAAGGCCATGAGAGACTATTCATAACTTCAGTGGAATACAAGTCAATAGCCCTTAACTACAAGCCTAGGAGACGGTTGAATGTGGTGTTTGGTAATTCTGTTTTGAAATGGGACCAAGGTTCTACTCTGCAATTGTTCACTGCCCTCTTTCTTGGAAAGCTTCTGCCTCTGTCTACCTGCTCCTGAGACTAAGTGAGGGACAAAGTAAGGGGAAATTTACTGGTACAGATCATCATCACTCAGATTGCCCACAAAAAAACACTAGCTTCTCCTTGACCCCTTTTTTCCCCAAAGGTGAAGCACAAAAATATCCTCTTCTTGCTTTCTATACTATGCCATTCTGTTACTGCTGTACTATTTCATCAAACTTCTCAGAGTGAGAATTCAGATGAGATGAAAAAAAGATGTTTTTCAATACCTCTGGAACATGAACCATCTGAAGAGTAACAAAATACTAGCTACATTTTTAATTGCTAATTTTTGCTATCAGGAAGCAAGAACTCAGAGCTAAGCAACCATTCAGCAGCTAATGAATTGGTTTGTCTGTTAAGAAAAATATTCACCTTAGGATAGGGTCCAAACCAGTAACTGCATCATGCAGCTGTCCAGCTGTTAGATATGCAATGGCTATCCAGAAAATTTCTGATTATTTGCTCTGGTTCCTCCTCAGTGTTTTAAAGAAGGATTTTAAAAGCAGTCTCTCTGCATCTCCCATGTATCAGACACATTTTTGACTACATGCAAGCATGTTTCTAGAAGCAGAAATACCTAGGGACTTGCATCCCTCTTAAAAGCACTAAAGGTAGTTTATCTCAAGTTGCACAAACATAGATTATCTTCCTGGCTTTAAATATGTTCCAGAAGAGATCCTTCTTATGTCTTTAAAGGATGTCAGTAAGTCTTTAATAGCTGATTACTTAGTCTGCAACCATCACAGAAAAAGGATCAAGTAGCTCTGTAGCACTGCTGAAGCTGTATAGCATGGTGGAAACAACCGTAAGCCGTGAACCTCAGTTAAGGACCAGAGTTACCAGCACATTGTTTACTGTATTTGAGTCTTTGTTGCTCACCACTGTTGTATCTAAACATTTTAATGCATCTGTCCTCAAAACCCCCTCATTTATGTTTTGCTTTTAGCAAACCCCTAGGTAAATTAGTGAACTGCGAAACTGAAGGGCCACATCCTGCCAATTCCTAATGGAAAGCACACTGTGAAAAAAAAGGCCATAGGGAATCTGCAATCTCCTTCCTTCAGAAGCCTATATGAGTCCAGGCAGGATTGCAGCCCCTAAACATGGTGACAGTTCTCCCACCATCCTTGCTAGCACACTTTCCGAGGAGCAGGGCAGGCAGTGGGGAACTGCCTCTGTCTTTCCTCTCACTGGGACTTGCCAGGTAGCAAGGCAGGAACAGCATGCACAAGGCTCTCCAAGTAAAGATAATTCTGCATGAGCCAAAACTGAAAGTAAAAAACCCCAACTTACAAACCAGCCAAATGTTCAAAAGATTCCCAAAGATGGTCAAGGGATGTGTGGCAATGGAGCTCACTGTCATTACTCCTCAGCCTAGGGCATTGAGCATTCACTGTTGCACAGTTACGTGTAGATAAAAATAAAAAAGAGAGGAAATGATGGTCCTTGGAGATCACTGGACTGAAGTGCCTTGTAAAGAAGCCTAGTTCTGACTGACCATGTATTATATAATACACATAGTATACATAATATATATAATGTATTATATACATAATATATATTTTTCTGATGTTTGGAATAAAGATTCACTAACTTGTGTCAAAGAGATCATACTTGTAAGCAAAGCTCCACAGGAGCAGCACCAGTCTTTTTGCCTGTGCTCTCATCTCCGTGCCCAGCGCAGGGTCAGGAGCAGAGCACTGCAATTTGTAGGTTGGTGTCTCTAAGCCACAGCAGGACCGGAAATAGAAGAAGCAATTCTGGAAAGCAAATAGTCCTCTCCATAAGAACAAAAATGAAAGAGCTTTTCATGCCCAGCCAAGCCCCATGAAGAATATTTGGCAGAAGACTCCATGGGATACTGTATATTATATCAATTTTCTGTATGACTTCTGTTTTTGTAACATCTCATCATCTCTTTGTATGGAAATTCCTACCAATTCCAAATGCACCGAGGGAGCAATCCTCCTGTGCTCCTTCGCAGCTCTTTCTACAGTGGATCTTGCTCAAACAAACTATTAAGTTAACAACCTCTCAAAAGTAATTACAGTGCAGAAGAAGAACATCTCCTGGAAAAATTACTGCAGTTCATGTGAATTAACGAAAAGACTGCATGAGATCCACTGCCTAGTCCTGTAAAGAACCTCACTATCACAAATTATTCTCTCTGATGACCAAAAAGGAAAAAAACTCAAAAATAATCAAGATTACCGTCTGTTTTTGCTGTGAGACTCTTGTCATCTTTTCAGTAAAAAAAAAACAACGACCAAAAAACCCAAAACATTTAGTAAAAAATGCCCAGAGAGGTGTAGTTTTCTTTCTCCAGACCTCTGGGAAGATATACAATGACTTTACACATTCTTAGTCAATCTCTGCCTTCTCCCTCCACATAGTCAGTCTAAATCACTGTAGTCAAAAATTAAAATTATTTATCCTTATTATTCTCCTAGTTCTCTTTAAGGACAGTTGATAGTAGATTCTTATAAAAAATTTGCCATACGGCTACCAAATTTATTAGTCCTTTGACTTTTGATTCTATTTCAGTGACACACACAAAGCTACATAAATGTGAATTACTCAAGAGAGTGATCTGATTTTGGGGAAGTCCCACATCGGGCTTATGTAGCAATTAGAAGTGACTGATCATTACTTGTAAAGCATACAAGATTGTTATTGTAACATTTGACAAGTAATATTTGAGTAGCTGGCTGCATAATAAAAGAAATGTTAACTAGCACATCTGAGGAACAAGGGGATTTGTTCTCCAAATGCATTATTCAAGAAGTAATTTTTCAGTCAGTGTTAGAGGTGATATTTGGCAAAGTACAGGACAAAATGTTGTTCATTGTTGAGGCGTAGTTTGGTATTTTTGCTGCTTTGCAAATTTGTCATTCTGATGCATATTTGAAAAGTTCTGTGAACATGGCCTCGGGCCGTCAAACTTTGCTTTTTTAGAGCTGCTCATTTTTCATCCCGTCTGAAGATGGTTTTATAATTCAAAACAATGCCAAGAATATTACAGTTCGAAGAAAGGTTATTTGCACACCAGCTGCAGAACTACTGTGCATTTTGTTTGTTTCTGAAATGACTTTCAATGTCAGGTAAGAAAAAAAAAAACAACCCACAGCAACAAACTGAACATTTTGCATTCAACCTAGTGTACAATGTCAGAGCTAAAGTCAGGAAATGCAAGGTGCTTCCCTAACACTTTCTGACACCTTTTTTTTTTTCTTAATTTTATGAATATTCCCTATAGCTTATAGATTTTTTTTTCCAATTTCTTTGTTTTCTTGCACTTAATTTTTTCTCTTATTTATCATTCATCCTACAGAGATGATTGCATTTCTAGTCAGTTTCATGAGCTGCTTTCATTAGAGACCCTGATTTTTGGAAGTTAAAGAATGGAATTTTTCTGGTAGTTGCTGGAAGAACACTGTGTCAGTCCCCCTGAAGATCTGGGATTGAACATCTGCTCTAAATGTTGACATCTAGCATGTTCCTGATTTAGTTGCTGGCAGAGCCAATGCAAGGCTTCTAAGCAGACAGTGACATTTTGCTGCTCAAGGACCTGACAGTCAAAGGTGTGAGACATTCTGGCTGTAAAATGGGTGTCGTGGTTTTGCCCTGGCCAGCGACGAAGCATCACACAACCGCTTGCTCATCCTGGCAGGATGGGGGAGTGAATCAGAAGAGTGAAAGTGACAATACTCATGTGTTGAGATAAAAAATGTTTAATAAGGCTCACAAAAAAGGAAGATGATTATGATGCTGCTGCTGATAATAATAATATATAAAACCAAGTGATGAACAGCACTATTTATCTCTGCCCAAAACCAATATTATGAGTCCTCCAACTACTGTGCCAGACCCCCAAACTGCCCAGCCTCTCAGCCCACATGCACAAGCAAAACAAAACAAGGAATTCATTCACCACTTCAGCCATCTTCAGGAGAGCCTGGCTTCATCACACTTAACAGTGACTTAGGAAGACAAATGCCATCACCCTGAAGTCAATGCCACAGAAGACCCCCAGCTGCCACCCTGCTTCTCAGCCCACCCACTAGTTATAAGCAGAACACAATGTTGTATGGTATGGAATACTGCCTTGAGATCTGTTTGGGTCAGCTGCCCTGGCTGTGCCCCTCCCAACTTCTTGATTACACCCCCCACCTTCTTGTTGGCAGGGCAGTAAGAGAACACAAAAAATTCTTGACTGCTTGGCAACAACTAAAATCATCAGTGTGTTATCAACATTGTTCTCATCCTAAATCCCAAATGCATCACTACACCAGCTGCTCTGAAGAAAGTTAACTCTACATCTGCCAAAACCAAGACAAAATGGTAGAGTTGAGATGGAAGGCCAGTGGACAGAGTCTTGTCACTGACCACATTTTGGGGCACATGAAAATTGAGAGGCAAGAGACACTAGATAGAATGGCCCTCCTTTAGCAGGTACCACTGACCTAAACATTCCTCCTATACACTTTTTGGAAGCAATAGCCATAAACACCCTGAGTGTCCCAGACTTTGATGAATTTAGGTAGTGAGAGAACCTTTTATGTGATCCTTGCCTGCCTTTGAATGTTACTGACCATTATGGATATTTTTTATCTTCCCTGAATTCTTATACATACCATCTTATTACTGGCAGTCTTCATTTCTTGATATATCATCAGCTTTCTTGACTTCTATACTGAGTCTCAGCTTGTACTAGGAAACCTAAAAGACGGCCCTTTGAAAACATAATCAAAGTGATTTACTGTATACAACTGAAGAAGTCAGAAACATTGAAAATACGTGCTCAGCAGTTCACATCATCTTCTCTCTCATCAGCTATACTAAACGCTAAAACTTCCTTCTCCCAAGCTTCAGACCTTCATATTAATACAAGTATTGATACTGGATGGAGGATTTCCCTGAATGATCCAAGGCTTTTCACAAGGCAGAGGTATCATTTGGGGATATAAGGTTGCTCTAGGAACCATCCTTTAGATGACAAGGTGTCCTGGTTTCTGATGAGATAGAGTTACTTTTCTTCATAGTAGTTAGTATGAGGCTACATTTTGGATTTGTGTTGCAGTGTTGATAAAATTGGGATGTTTTTGTTAGTGCTGAGCAGTGCTTCCACAGAGCCAAGGCCTTTTCTACTCCTTGGACTGCCCTGCCAACAGGATTGCTCAGAGTGCAGAAGAAGCTGGGAGGGAACACAGCCAGGACAGCTGACCCCAGCTGAGCAAAGGAATATTCCATATTCCCTATGACAACATGCTCAGCTTATAAGCTGCTTGGGGAAGAGGAAGGATGTAGGGGGACCTAGTGCATGTGGTGTTTGAAGTGATGGGAGTTTGTCTTCCCAGGGAACTGTAATGTGTGATGGAGCCCTGCTTTCCTGAAGATGGCTGAGCACCTGCCTGTCCATGGGAAGTATTTTCATTTAACTGTCTTTATCTCAGCCCATGAGTGTTCACACTTTCACTCTTCCAATTCTCTCCCCCATCCTTCTGGGGGAAGAGGGAGTGAGCAGCTTCGTGGTGCTTAGTTGAGGGCTGGGGCTAACCCATGACTCTGTGCATCAGTCAGTCAGCAATCCTGACCTAACCCTTCTTCAAGCTGCTGCACTGTCTTTGCTAAATGCAAATTGACAGGCCTATTTGTTATAGTCAGGTCAGCATATTTTATTTTAAACTCAGCCCTATCCTTCTTCCAACATTGATCAAAACCTTGAGGCTGAGATACAACACAGAACAAAAAGAACAAAACTTTTCCTCATTGATTTCATAAAATAAGTCATAAACTATAAACATGCCAGAACAAATTTACAGCTAGGTGGTAGTACCATTTTGATTTTGCTGATGCTCAGCAAGTCTCTACTTTTTATAAATTAAGCCAAAATTGAGAATATTTACAACTTTTCTGACATTCTACAATATCTAATGTGAATTTACATTGATTCTCAGTAGACCTTCTTGCATGTAAGTATAAACACTGTTACAAACATCAAAATATATGAATTTTGTATTCATTGGTGTTCCATCAATCTGGTCGTTCACATCACATCACAGAATTCATTTAGGTCTGAATATCCTTTAGCCCAATTTTTGGTTCTCTGGCCTTAGAGTGTTATCTTCAACACTGCTAATAATTCTAATAAATATAAACCAAGTGATGTCCAGCAATACTTTGCACATTTTTTTTTAAAACATCAGCTTCTTCCTCCACATTAGGGAATGAAAGTTTTCAGATTTAAAATAAATACTTCAGGCACTTCTGATGTCCCATTAAAAAGAAAGAGTTTGAATATGCAACCCATACCTTTTTTAATACTCAGTTATGAGAGTTGAATGCTCTCCTTAAGGTAACTTGCACAGTATGTTTTTGTAGCAATGCCATGTTTTCATTAAATCTGAATATGCTTAACAGCATTTTGTGAATACCATTTATTTCACACCACCCACCCCCCAGATTCTTATTTCAATAGAAACTGATTTGCTTCATTATTCTAGTATGTTTTTCCTTTAAAAATGACCAAATTTCCTTTCAGTATCTGAAACATCATCACATTTGCTTTCCTTTTTCTTCACTTGATCTGCTAAGGAGCCCTGTATCATCACTATGTCTGCCAGTGACAAGTCATGCTGTTCAAAAATTATTTGAAGAAGATTGTTAAAGGGGAGGAATTGGACTGGACGCTTACCTTGAAAATTGACTCCAACTGCTTTCCCAGGGTGCTAACTTTCGTTATGTATTTATGGTTTCTTGTGAAGAATATTCTTGTTTGGGCAGCAAAAACAAATCACTCAATTTTTTTTTCATTAGCACTTCCACTGCCACAGGCTTGGGTAAAATATATTTTGTAACTTCAATGGTAAATCTTTATTGCAGCAATCTATGGGTCTTATACGGAGATATGAAAGTTTAACAAAGTGAAAATGTTTGGAGAATTGAAGATACATCCAAGAAGAATGAGGTTACTGCATTTCTGACTACTTCTACTAAATGCTGGCATTGAAGTTGCTGGAAAGAAGGTAACTGCATCTGAAGTGAAATACAGGATCAGCAGCCATCAGTCTTTACTGGAAATACTCTGACATTTGAACATATGTGATGAAGATATGTAATAAAGGTATTCATTCCTTCTCTCATACGAGGTGGAAACAAAGGATAGCCAAAGCAAGGCAAGACTACAGGTGTAGCTGCTCCCTAGAAAATACCCAGGTGCCACAGAGCCTACTGCTCTTTTTGCCCTGTTACAGACTGGAGACACAGCTCATTCTTTACCTGTACCTACTGAGAGATACAGTCTCGTAGCAGCTGGACATGTTTTTCCTCAGAAACAAGCATGGGAGGAGTTGAGGGAGATCCCTGAAGCATCAGATATGCTGCCACCATTGGAACATACAAGATATAAAAAGGGTTTGACTAAGTCATCCCAAAACATATGTACTTACTATTTTGTGTGCCACCTATATAACAAACATTGATGTTTCAGGTACTAACTTTATACATAAAGTTATTGTGATATGCTCGAGAGCAACTCTCCTGTTCTCTCACAGTGTTTTAGGGTAAACGTTAGCAGAGATGCTGGGTATCACAGTATGAACAATTTCTCAAGAAAAGTGTTCTCTTTTTTTTGGTTCTTTTTTCTCCCCCTTGGGTAAACAAAACTAGCCAATTTAAAAGAATGCACCTGGTCTGGAAAGCTGTAATGCCATTAAATGCCTTATGTCTCGACACAGTGTACAACAAATTGGCATAACTTTTTTTGTCCCTTATTTGGGTGTATTTAATTCCCATCTGCTTATTTTCTTTGATGTTCCCAGTAATAACTGACAGTTACTTGGGTCTCTTAGCTATCATCTGCACAAATAAAACCTGACATTGCTTTCATAAAATAATGTCAATAGTATATCAAATTCTCCAACATATTCCCTGCACAGCTGCATCAAGTGACAGAAACAAAAACTGCCTTCAAACATAATTTATAAAATCATAAAAGGAGTGAGCTGTTCTCCCTTTTAAAAGCAAAGCTTAGCTAACTTGTAAACAAGATGACAAATCATGAGCAGGTTGGTTTAGGGTTTTTTTCAGGATAGGAAAGGTCATTGGAAACAGGTTTTTTTCTCATCTGGTACCTTCTTACCAGAGGGAGTAATATAAAAAGTGAAAAGACTCATCATTATAAAGAAAAGTAAGTTTTTATGCTTCCGAAAATTTAAACCAAAAAAAAAAATGGAGGGAGAGACAGACACATCCATGCTTTTTACAATCATCTCCTTCCCATCTGAAATCTGCTGTCTTCAGTTTAGTGAGACATCAGTGACAGTTGCATTTTGGATCTTCCGAAGCTTAACACTGGTGTAGGTTCCCTGTTGTGAGAGAACTGGCATTTCAGTGTAGACTTCTTTCATAACTCCTTTGTGCAGCACACAGCCAGGTTTTGGTAGCAAAATACGAACAGCATAATATTTTATTTGCTCACCTTTATTTCAGATGGGATGCAATCATGTGAAGCGGATGTTTCTAGTAGATATTTTTGAACCGCAGTGAGTTTTGTCAGTCAGATGTCTCTTCTGATTCAAATTATGTTTTATATTAAAAGATGAGAAATTTATTCATATAGTCTTTCTGAAGTGAGCATCATTACAGAGGCGTTTATCAAAAGCAGCAATTCATTAAAGATTGATTAAATACTGCAGACAGCTAGACTGTAAGTTAACATTTTTGAAACCTAAGACTTATTCGGGTATGTGTAACCTGACATAATTTTAAGCCATCTACAAGTGACCTAATTAGCATACTGAAAAACACAAATGCTTGGACAAATTTGAAATTGACTGCCCTTTTCAGCAAAACTGGTAAAGACATACAGCACAAGATCGTAAGGATGATGACAATATTGTCTTAATCCTTAGCTACCAATTGGTACATTTTAAAGGAATCTGAGAAAAGAAATTTTAGAAATGATGTGGTACCACAAAGTATCAAAGTCCACAGTTTAGTACCAAATACTCACATAAAGACCAACATCCTTACCTGTGCTAGAAGTGGAGATATGTGAGCTACAGCTGCATCTTTCTGTACCACTGCACTTCTAATGGAAAGAAGCATTACTACATTCAGGGCAAAACACTGGAAATGCCAAAATATTTTCACAGTTTTTCAGAAGTTGTATGTGCATGTTTATCCTGGAAGATACGTGTGGTTACACAGACATTTAATATGGAGTGGGACTCTTTCTTTGTGACAATGCAGAAGAGCTATTCATAGCAGTCTTGAATAGAGACCATACACTATAGCTATACCCAAGTACTATTCATTTTTAACAGAAAATTACAATGTTGTTTTCTTTATAATGCAACTGTTTCTAAAGGGATAGGAAAGGATGTACGAAGGCTAGAAGAATGTGGAATAAGTCCTGCCTGTAGTCTCCTCACTGGCTCACAGAGGGAGGTACGTGCTGATGGAATCATGTCTTGCCCCCTCCTAAGGACTTTCAGTCCTGATACCTCACAGAACATCCCTGATGGAGAGCAGTTCTGAGAGGCTTCTATCTGTCTTTTAGTATGATTTCACCAGTTGCAGCAAGATACTGATCATAGTTTGAGTTTCCATGCTCAACTATAATATAAACAATTAATAGGAATAATAATAATAATAAGCAAATTGCTTACTGCTACTCATGACAAAGACAGGATTTGAATTTAGATGAAAAAAATAATATGCCAGCAGCCAGTTCTGAGTCTTTGAGAATATCTCATCTTTGATTTATAAGACATGATACATACACTGCAATGTGCCATATTTTTAAACTCAACTGTTAAATAGTATTTACAATGACTAATGTAGGAGCATACAGAGAATGCTTGTTTGCAGAAGTGTCTTGTAGTGTTAAAGTTTACCAGCAGTTCAGAATTGTGAACATGAAGGAATTTAGTGAGCAGCCCTGACAAAATGGTTTTGTATGGACTGACAGTTACGCAGAGGCTTCAGCAGATGTTCTTTCTCTCTTAAACAATGAGAATGATACATCACTCTTGGTTCTTTCCCTGTTCTTTTCTCCAAAACAGGAGGGAATGCTTTTCATAAACTGAGTATTTCAACTACAAACATATCATGCTCTTACTTTCTCAGTGTGAGTTGATGAAATTACAATTATCAATTACCTAGAAGTAATCTACATCCTGAACCCCCAGCAAATAGCATTAATCTTGATTGGTTGGCTCAGAGACTGTGACTCCAAAACATATTACTTTCCCTCCCCGCAAGGGATAAAATCATTTTACATCAATTTTGAGCTGATGACATTCTTTTTCACATGGTGAGCTTTGTATGCATTCTTGTTCTTCTCTTGAGGAAGAACAGGTATAAGACAGCCCCATTATTAAATCAGCTGTACCAAAGCAGCTGGGGACTACACTTTTGAATTGAGAAGGCAAAACCATACTTTTATGAACAGCTTAAAATGTTGCAGCTTGTGCTTTAAAAATCTTCTCTTCTAAAGTTTACAGTTATACTTTATCAGTTTATATGTCAGCTAATTACAGCATGCTGATGTTCCAACACAGTGGGTAAGCCACACTGAGATATTTCTTCACCTCAAAGTTCGTTACCAGCTTTGGTATCCTAACAAGCCAACACGTATGGTCCATGAGACAATATAGAGATAAACTATAAAGGCTGGTAAGGTGGTAGGACCCCTCTAGACTGTAGGATAATCATCACTGGAAATCTCTAAGGATAGGCCAGACAAGGTCCTGGCAAGCATGGCACAACCTGTAAAAGCAGTGGATGAAGACTTGATAACCTTCATTTTTGTGACTGTCTAGCTAGTATGACAATTTTACTTCGATGGTGTGATCTGTCTTCAGTATTTCATCTTCAATATATTCCTTAGGCTTTTGAATAGAACTTGCTAAATGCTTTTTTCTTATGCCTTCCTCAAAGAAGCAATAGTAGTTCTCATAGTAGTAATGAAAGGAAAATAAGGAAATACTGAAAATTCGTATTAGGTGAACAACTGTCATTACACATATGATAGTTCATCAAAGCTGGGCAAAGTTTAGAGGTCAGAAAAAGAAGCATCTGAGTAGAAGATTCACAGGTTAGGTAACAATTGGTGTGTATTTAATTAATAACTACTTGTTGGAACCCGCTATGGTTAGATGTATTAATCTCTATGGCACTAAAACTATCCTTTTAAGCTCTCAACGTCATTTTGCCCAATTTTTCTACCAATGTCTTTTAGTTGCAATGGTTCCAACCATGATGGTTCCTTTCCTGTGTGAACACTATGGCTAGTCTCAAAAGTGTTGTTTTATTTTAACAATTGCCAAATTAACACATATCATTATTTCCATCTTTGTAAGGCCTCGCATGTCACACATGGAGCTGGTTTTATTGTTTTTTGAGGGTTTGGGTTTTATTTCTCCCATAAATTGTCGAATGGGTCCTGATTTTGCAGAAAAATAAACATCACAGGAAGCCTCTGAGGATTCAAAACTCCTTCTAGGCACCTGGTTCCATTCTACAGAACATGACTTACCTAGTAGTAGATCTACCTATGTACAAATTACTATGAATATTGAAATTATTTATTGATAGTTGTATAATTGTTAAACATCATCTAATATTAAATAATTAAAATATATACATAACTTGGTTAGTCCCCTTCTAGAATAAAAAAAAAAGATCAAAGAAACAGGGATTCAGTACCTCTCAAACATTGAGAACATCCACCAGACAGGACTGCCATGGTTTAACCCAGGCCAGCAGCTATGCAACAGTGACTCACTCATTCCTCCCCAACACCCCACCATGGTGGACTATGGGAGCTAATTTGAAGAGTGAGAAAACTCATGGCTTGAGATAAAGATGAGCTTATAGGGAAAGCAAAAGCCACACACACAAGTGAAACAAGACAAGGAATTCATTTCCCACTCCCCATGGGCAGGCAGGTGTTCAGCTATCTCCAGGAGAGCAGGGCTCCATCATGTGTAATGGTGACTTGGGAAGACAAACGCCATCATTCCGAATGTCCCCCTCTGCTTTCTTCCCCAGATTCTTGAGCTGAGCATGACATCATAAGGCATGGAATATCCCTTTGCTCACTTTGGGTTGGCTGTCCTGACTGTGTCCCCTCACACCCCCAGCCTACTTGCTGGTGGGGTGAGGAGCAGAAAAGGCCTTGGCTCTATGTAAGCGCTGCTCAGCAGTAACAAAAACATCTCTGTGTTATCAGCACTGTTTTCAGCAGAAATCTAGCCTCATGAAATATAGCCTCATACTAGCTACTATGAAGAAAATTAACTCTATCTCAGCCAAAACCAGCACACCAAGCTCTGTGACTGCTCTCATATAAATTCTCTATTATGTGCACTCTAGACAATTTCTGAGTTTCACTGATTTATGCAAATAAGTTAGAAATTAAAATTAACCATCATTCATGTATTTTCTTTACATACACCTGCATAAATACATATGTCTACGCTTAAAATACATTAGTCATTTCATGAATATAACTGATAGTATAACAGAGGCACATCATTCATCTTGAATTCATTGATTTGGCGTAGCTTAAATTATTAGAGAAAGGATTCGCTTTGCCCTTTACCTTATAACTCAGTATTATCTATTCACTGTAGATAACTTGTACGGTTACCAGAATTTGCAATGTATATTTTGTCTGTGTATTTATATTCACTGTGTGTATGCTAGAAAAGAGGTTCACAACCTCTTCTTTTTCCTCTTCTATTTTTTTTCCCCTCAGTCTTCCTCTCCTCTATTCTGACCTGCTTCATCCCCTGCTACATTTCTGGGGCTTACTAGAGTCTTCATCCCTCAAAACCAGACTGGATAAATCCCTGAAATACCAGATGTGATATGACCCCTCATCCTGCTTTGAGCAGGAGATTGGCTGTCCATGACTTTTGGTCAATGTTCAACATTACACTGTGCACTGACTCCCTTGGTGAGAGAGCCCTTTAGAATAAACTGGTCTTCTATATAAACAGACAATGCAGACAATGCTGTCCTCCAGCTCTGCATCCCATACCACCTACCTCTTGCTTCCCCTGGTGTTTATCACAGGGCTTGCACATCCTTTTCACCTCCTCACCCACTCAACCTGCAGGAGAGCCAGACCTGCTGGGCACAATACCGTTTAGTCCCTTAAAAGACCTGCCTTTCCATACACTGGACAGAACAAAGGGCTCTGCTCAGACAGGAGCAGAGAAGCAAATGGGCAAAGGCAACCTTAATGAGGGAACCAATCCATCCAATACCCTGTCATTGTAGCTCCAGGTTTTATGTGTATCCTACTGACTGCAGCTATTTTATCATATAACACAATGCCTAAAAACACTTTCCTTAACTGCCATAGTTCAATTTCATTACATACCAATACCCAGAAATCTCTAAGTACTTTTCTTTGCTAGAAAGCTGAGAAGTCTTCAATCATTCTCATATATTACAGCATGCTGTTTTACAATTCTAAGGCTCTAACTTTAAAACATTGGCCTATGGGGCTCCGACACTAACACCCATAAGACCTCCTCAAAACTCTGCAAGGAGTTAACTTTCAGAAGTAAAAAGGATGTTAATAAAAGGCTGTATTTTATAATACTTTTTAACCAGTTTAAGAGTTGACTGATGCTAGAAGAACTCTGTAGCATAGCATCTCTTGCCTTTGGCAGTTAGAGAGGGAGAGAAGTTCAGAGCTGGAACTTCTGCATCAAAGAGTGGAATCTCAAAAGATTTGGTTCTGCTTAGATAATGACCATCTTAATTCAATGGTTACTCTACTTCTGGCATGCCTATCCAGACAGTTTCCTTTATTTTACCCCTGCACATTTTTTAGAAGGCAGGTTGAACGAATCACTTCCCCACATTTAGAGACTTCCACTGTTTTTTTGGGGTTTTTTGTTTGTTTTAGGGTGAAAGACCAAGCTGATTAGTAGCCCAGTGATTTTTTCAGGTAGATCTTTGTGAAATATGTTTCCTTTAACAGTTCTGTTAGACTTTGCTTCAAGTAAATTGCACACCTGCACATCAGAAAGCAAAATAAGTCCCAAGTTAACACTTTCTTGCAAAAATAAACAAAGGGGTTATCATTATCTTCTTCCACTTGTTAAGAGAACATTATTTTAAAGACATCATCTAGGGAAGAAGCATGTCTTACAAATGTCTACTCATATCTACTTCACATAGTCATCTTTTAAGTAAGATTATTCTGAACCATATTTTGAAAGTTTTAGTCTACTGTTACATGTTACTTCTTTGAAATGACATCAACCATACTCCAAAGCTGTTGACATAATTTCGCTATTAATAGTTTACCTTTGCAAATATTGTGTAGACACACCTACAGTGTCCAGTCTGTATAACTGTCAACTCAGAAATCCAAAAATTTACATGTTACAGTCACAGATTATCACAAAGTTTTCTTCTTTGATTAGCATATTATATTAATATCTTCTACTCAAGAATAAACTACTAAATATTTTATACATGTTTAATAGACATAGTAAAGTACATTTTATGTAGCAAGTATGACTTAAGGCATCCATGAAAATAACATAATTTAAAAAATCCAAATCTTTCATTTGCATAAACAGCAAATAGACCAAGGGATGGGAAACCTTTGCAGAGCCCAACAACCTCTCAAAAAAGTATGCAAGACTGTAATGTGATTGAACCAAAAGTTCAATACTGTTGTGGATCCTTTGCCTAGGGTTACCAGATCTAATGAGCCAAAAAAATGTTAATAGATCAAAGTCTAGTTTGGCCTAAAAGGTCTAAGCAATTTACTTAATGAGACAGTAGATGTCCCTAGACTTACGCTACAGTTGATGATGTGGTATCTGGCTCAAAATTTCAGCTAAATTCCATGTAAATCCCACAAAAAAAGTTGAACTGAGAGAAAATAGCAGCATCTGATAGATGTCGATCACTTAAGAAAAAGAAACAACACAAGCACAAAAACCACCTAAACAAAACCTTATAAGCTTTCAGAAACAGAAAAACGGTTTTCGGCCTTAACTGTCTGAGGGCTGTTGTTGAAGTGAGACCTCTAACTGTGTTTCAAACGACAAGGTAAGGTTCTGCAGAGCAGCAAGTTCTTCTAAACTTATCCTTTTAAATTTGTATCTCAAATTCTCATCAATCTTCTCTAGATGCTCTTGTTCCTTGCCCATATCCAAAAGCCAGGACCTGAAAGCCATATGTCTGGTCAACCTCACTGAATGCTTCACACTCCTAAGTGCTATGAGGTTTTCTCTATTAATTATCCAGGTAGTCACATTAGTATGCATTGTACAGAATTGATAGGACTGAAAGGGACACCCATTCTCTCTTTCACACTTTCTCCTTTTAGCCCAAGCATCAAAGCGGCACAGGTTATTGCAGGCTGCATCCACAGAGACTTCTGCAGCTTTCCCTCCTCTCCAGGAACTGCAGCAGTCCTGACACACTAGTGTGTAAAACAGTTACTTCAGCTAGTTGTCAAGGTAGATCAAGAACAAGCAGACAGAACACAAAAGGAATTAGAGTTGCTTATATCTCTTATAACACTTATTTCTGTTCAGTTACCATTAATATGCTACCCCTTGCATAACAAAATACTGAGAATACTCCTTATTTATGTACACAGATGCGTTTTATTTCAAAATATGACAGAATACTTTGAATCAGTTCTGTAAACTTCTTTTCCTATTTCCTAGTTAGAAATAATTCAAGGACCTATGCTTATTTATTTTTTTAGCATGCACAATGTACATTTCTTTAGTTCTTGATATACTCAACTACAGTCCCTAAGAAAGTGTATCACTTAAGTAGAGATAATTTAAACCAACAATTTAAGCCCAAATTAGGCCAACTAATTTTAGAACACCTAGAACTTTCACAGTGGTTGTTCCTCTCTACTTCTGCCCTCATGCATCACAGCTATCAAAGAAAGAATTATTAAAGAAATACATGAGCATGATGAGCATGATGTCATATGGTATGGAATATCCCTTTGGTCAGTTGGGGTCAGCTGTCCCGGCTGTGTCCCCTCCCAGCTTCTTGTGCACTCCAACCTACCTTCTGGCAGGATGGTGTGAGAAGCAGAAAAGGCCTTGACACTGTATAAGCACTGATCAGCAGTAATAAAAACATTTCTATATAATAAAAACACTGTTTTCAGCACAAATCCAAAACATGGCCCCATACTAGCTACTATGAACAAAATCAAGTCTATCTTGTCTGAAACCAGGACAGTCCCATTTAACCTGAATGCTTGATGATCATGAAATGGTTAGATTGGTGCTCACTCCCTTCATATGTGAGCCATCTGGGAGAATGGACAGATGGGAAGATCTGTGCATATAATCACACTCCAACTATATGTTCTCTTACGAGATTTAGTTGGAACTGACTTATAGCATACAACCATTAGTACCATCATACTTGATATGTGAGCAACTTTTTCACATTCATGACATATCTCACTTCTGTAATTTTTTTTAAAAACATATCACATATACAGTTAACACAAAATTTATGTATTTCTATCATCTAATTTCTTACAGACTTGAAAGACAGAATTAAAAAATAAATAAATAAACAACCCCCACAAAGAAAACTCTGAACCACCTAACTTTAAAGTATACTTTAACATTCCTGCCTGGAATGTTAACATCTGAGCTGCAAGCTTAAGGTCCCTGAAAACTACCACCCTGGATGGGTAAAATATCTTCTCTATCAAACCTTATACAAATGATAAAACAAGAAAAGGTTCTTCAAAAGCCATTACTATTCCTAAATCCATCCATCCATCCATCCATCCATCCATACATATATTATCCTGGTAGAATCAACAACAATACTTACGCACATCAAGAATCAAAACCTTTCTTTCACATGCCTTTTTTTTTTTTATATTGAAAGGAAGCTTGTAGCAATCATCCCTTAAAAATTACAAATGTCAATCATTAGCTTTCAGCTAAAAATATCTTAGCAGGTAAGGTTATTCTACTTCTGTGGGGGTCAACAACAGCAGGTGAAAATTGTTTAGTGAAAGAACATCCTGTCTCTGATCCCTGTAAGAAAACCCTAAGGGGAAAAATAAAAAAAACCATAAAAGTGTAGGTACCAAATACAGTGCGAATGACAATTTTTCCTAACAAGTTTACATTTCTGGGACAGCTGAATATTAGTATGCTGAAGGAACAATGTTTATTAAGGCAAACCCTGGTAAATGTTTCTTTACTTACTTAGGCGTTTAAGAAAGCTCTTCCTATTTCTCTGCTGTCAGTCAGCACAGGGAACTGCCATGTTCCTCATGGCTGTTACTTCCTCACTTGTATTCTACTGCATGAAGCCAAAGTAGGTCAGGAAAAGAAGGAAAGAAAAGAAAGAAGGGTCGGTCAAGAAAGAAGTAATTTTAGTACTACAGTAATTTTCCATTGTGAACATCTAAATTTGTCCTTATCAACATTTTCTTAATTTGAAAGGAAGATGGTGTTGGCAGGCATGAATGAAAGCTCAACAGAATCCACAGATCCAGAAGAATCAAAGAGATTGCAACTTGAAGTGGGCCATATAAAGATGGAAAAACATAGGCTACCATAGTTGGAGCTCCCACTCGTGGCTTTTCTTTTGTCTGAAGAAAGAAACTTTACTGATTGTGCCACTAGATTTCTTCTTTTTCTCCATTGATTCCGTTGTACAGAACCGCTCTCACCTGCATAAAGGAGGAAAAAGCCATCTTATTAACCCAACTTACATTTTGTCACTAGGTCCAATAATCAGTTGGCTTAAATATTGTCCAAGTATAGAAAGAGTGATGACAATCACTTGTCTCAACAGGCCTGAAAGGGCAATCTAGAGGACTCAATAAGGCACACAGCGGGAGATTGTCTAAAATCAGCCATGAGAAATATTAGTTAGAGTCTTAAATGGAATTTCATCAATCTGAATAGCCCAAGTTGTATTTGCAATATCTTTCCCCTTAGTAACACAATAGATCACAATGTTTATGAAGCTGACTTTGGTTCCTGTGTGCTTTTCTTAGACTCATGAATCTGTGAATATTTAAAAGATGATTTAAGTAGAAGTTTGAGAGTTTGAATTTCTGTTTTAAATATTTTGTTGATTAGTAAGTTTTAATATATGAGCAGTGGCAATGTTGAATTTTGCATGATATCATTTCTGTAACTCCAAGATAGGCAAGACTTATTTGAAGTTGAAAAGACTGTTATTTCATTTGAGGAAAGATAAATACCCAAGAAAGTGCTGAGTTATCAAAACAATTCTGAGATACAAATTACATCCTGAGCTAATCATTCGCATTCACTGTCAAAAGCATCTTCCTTCCTTGCTTACAGTATTAGAATTAGCAGCTGCTGTTGAAATCTCCCCTGGAGATTGTTAGGATCTGCATGAGAAAAAGCTGTATGCTGGAAGCCAATTTTGGTATATAACTTCAACTTCATTGTACATGGTAATTTGTAGATAACAAGGCAAAAAGGCAGCACCTATTTTCATACATGTCAGCTGATGGTGACCTAATTATGACGTATCTACCCACCTATCCAGACCAAACATTGTATAGAAGTTCCATTGTATGGAGGCTCCATTTCCCTGTTTCCATAGGTCACAACATAAATTACCCACAGCAGAACATGGGGTGTGGGCTGTAGGACATCCTTACAGTGTTACTCTTGCTGAGGTCAAATTTCCTTTTAGATGGCTTTAGAGACTTTCTTTGGTTCCCATCAAAGTAAATGAAGAACACTTAATTTGGTTTCATTGCTGTGATTATTTATAAACACACATTGCCTTTCTCAAGGCCAAAACCATTGCCAAATGGTCTCAGATTGACACATGGAACCCTCTGATAATTGCAATCCCACAATGTACACCATTCTTCACTCACTGAATCAGAAGGGAAATGTATTTTAAACATTCTATTAGTGTAGAAAATAAAGGAAGTGATGAGGCTTCTATTGAAAGTAGGATCTTAGTTGACCTCCTAAAAATCAGACACTTGAGTAAAAGTTTTGGGAAATTCTGCTCATGCTTCTTTTCGTACAATTAAGGTCAAAAGTACTTTAATCATTGCTTGCTTTGAGAAGAACAACCAAGTAGGTTTTTCAGTGATAAATTAAACACTGAGAAAGAATAGGGCATTTCTAAGCAGGCATCAATAACAATAATGAATGTTTATTTAAAAAAATAAAACTTAAAAGGTGCCAAATAGAACAGGTAGAAAAAGTGTGTTTTCTTTAAAAACCAGGACATTTATCAAAGATCCTGTGCCTTCTCTATTGACTCTTTTATTTTCTTGTATTGACAAATTTAGTGAAAACTAATGACCAGTTTAACATTTCCTATGCTACTGATTTAAAATAAATAAAGGACACAAAACCATCACCATTTTCTTTTCCATCTCCAAATTGTTATCTATGGAAACCACACTGTTTTCTAAGAAAAGCAGTTTATAGTTTCAGCATTTATTTTTCTTTAAGGCAGTGTGTAATTATTAGTATCCTGCTTGTGTTACTTGCTTTTGACCTTGATTATTATTTATTCTTCATGGTCATCTATTCCTAAATTTGGGTATGGAAAAGAGGTATTAAAAAATTTCTGAACTGCAGAGTACATAGGGAAATGTAGAATAATAATATTAATAATAATCCCAACTATTAAGAACATCAACAATTACTTGTATTTTAGTGTATTATTTGGCATATGAGAAATAGGAAATTTTCCTCTTTTGTATTACTTCTCCATACTATATTTTGTAAAAGAGAAAACAAAAACCTAAATATAAATACAACTGCAGTGAAATATCTTTACCAAAACAAATATAATCAATTACCTAAACCTTGATATTAAGGCACTGGTGAATCTGGAATCATAGAATCTCCTGAGTTGGAAGGGATCCATAAGGATCATTGAGTCCGACTCCTGGCTCCACACAGGGCCAGCCAAGTCAGAGTGTGACTGAGTGCATTGTCCAGATGCTTCTTGGACTCATCTAAGCTCAGTGCTGTGACCCCTTCCCTGGGGAGCTTGTTCCAGTGCCCAACCACCCTCTCAGTAAAGAACCTCTTCCTAATATCCAGCCTGAACCTGTTTCAGTTTCATGCTGTTTCCTTGGATTCTATCACTGGTCACTAAAGAGAGGAGATTGGCACCTGCCCCTTCACTCCCCCTTGTCAGGAAGCCATAGACTGTGATAAGGTCTCCCCCCTCAGCCTCCTCTTCTTCAGGCTGAACAAACCAAGGGAATTTGGCCTCTCCTCATAACACTTTCCCTCCAGATCCATCACCATCCTCCCTGCCCTCCTCTGGACACTCTCCAATTATTTTATGTCCCTCTTGTACTGTGGTGCCCAAAACTGCACACAGTATTTGAGGTGAGGCTGCACCAGTGCAGCGTAGAGCAGGACAATCCCCTCCCTGGACCAGCTGGCAATGCCATGCTTGATGCACCCCTGATACAGTTCCCCTCCTGGCTGTCTGGGCACACTGTTGGCTCATGTGTCACTTGCTGTTGACCAAGACCCCCAAATCAGCATGGCTGGCCTCCTGCATCTGATCCCCCAGTCTGTACATGTGGACAGGGTTGCCTCTTCCCAGGTGCAGAATCTGGCACTTGCCCTTGTTAAACTTCACGCTGTTGGTGATAGCCCAGCTGTCTGATCTGTCCAGGTCTCTCTGTAAGGCTTCTCCATCCTCAACGGGGTCAACAGCTCCTCCCAATTTAGTGTCATCTGCAAATTTACTTAAGACCCCCTCTAGTCCTGTGTTCAGGTCATTTATGAAAATGTTAAAAAGAACTGGACCTAAAATGGAACCTACCACAGGTAGAAGATAGAAAATACTACTTCTTTATCTTTTCCTTCTCCAATTACTCTTTTATATAAATCCAACTCTTTGTATGAGATGATGATCATCAGTAACTTTCCTCATGGAATGACTTCAGTATGGCTTAGTTATTGTTGCCATGTGTCTCATGAGGTAGAACAGAAGCGATCTTCTGAGAATTAAACTATTCAGATATGTCTAGCATTGAAAATAATCGACTATACTTTCATAGCCTCTCCAAGTATGTTATTTGAAAAGTGTAGTGACAGGAACCAGGATTGCTCAAGAAAATATGAAGTGTTTTTCCTGGGTACTCTTCTTATGGTGACTTAATGAAAATATTCACTTTCAATCCAGTACACTATCTGCTTAGTTTTTAGCATAGTCTTCCCCATATTAATAACATATTAATAATATTAATAATAGTTTGAGCTTGCTACTCATCTCACATTAGTCAAAACCTGGAACAAAGCCAAATGAAGTTAACAGATTTACTCTGGTGTAAATCCAGTGTAAAATTTTGCATGTAGATTGACCTGCTTTGCTTTTCAACTCATTTTGCCCATGCGTGTAAAGTGAACCACTTTATATGCTGCTCTCGGATAAAAACCTACCATGCAGAAATTGGAATTAACATCCAGTTTCTTTACCCACCTGATCCCGTGTGTCAAAGAAAGTAAAACGTAACCATTTCATATTTATTCTCAGATATATCTTTTGAATTCTACATTTTTCTATGTCTGAAATTGGTTTTATATCTACTTTTCCATGTCAACTTACAAGAAATTTTAGCTATACCTTTGTTACAAATGTAATAGCTTATCATAGAGAATTATAGGTGACTTTCTGTGGGGTTTTTTTTTCAAGCTGTGCTATCTCTGTAAATAATCACAGAATAGTATGGGTTGGAAGGGACCTCTGGAGATCTAGTCCAACCCCCCTGCTAAAGCAGGTTCACCTAGAACAGGTTGCACATCATTGTGTCCAGATGGGTTTTGAGTAACTCTGTCCAGAGAAGGAGACTCCACAGCCTCTTTGGGCAGCCTGTGCCAGTGCTCTGTCACACTCACAGTAAGGAATTTTTTCTCATATTGAGATGAAACTTCCTGTGTTCCAGTTTGTGCCCATTGCTCCTTGTCCTGTCACTGGGCACCACTGAAGAGTCTGGCCCCATCCTCTTGACATCTGCCCTTTAGCTATTTATAAGCATTGATTTGATCTCCTCTCTGTCTTCTCCCAACTAAACAGACCCAGGTCTCTCAGCCTTTCCTCATAAGAGAGATGTTCCTGTCCTCTAATCATCTCTATAGCGCTCCACTGGACTCTCTCCAATAGTTCCCTGTCTGTCTTGAACTGGAGAGTCCAGAACTGGATACAGAGCTGCAGATGTGACCTCACCAGGACAGAGAGTAAGGCTGCTGGCTATGGTTGTCTTAATACACCCCACAATACCATTGACCTTCTCGGCCACAAGGACGCACTACTGGTTATGAAAAGCTTGTTTTTCACCAAGCTCTCCCCAGATCCTTCCCTACAGAATTGCATTGCAGAAGATCAACCCCAAACATGTACTGGTGCCTGGGGTTATTCTTCCCTAGGTGCAGGACCCTACAATTGCTTTGGTTGAATTTAATTTGATTCCTCTCTTCCCAACTCTCCAGCCTGTCCAGATCTCACTGAATGGCAACACAGCCTTCTGATGTGTAACAGACACTCCTCCCAGTTTTGTATCATCAACAAATTTTCTCTGTCCCCTTGTCCAGGTCATTGATCAATATGTTGGATAAGACCAGGCCAAGCTCTGACACTTGGGGCACACCACTAGCTACAGGCCTCCAACTAAACTCTACACTGCTTATCACAACCCTCTGAGCAACGCCATTTAGCCAGTTCTCAAGCCACCTTATTGTCCACTCATCTAGCCCATACTTCATAAACTTACCTCTACAACTGCTATGCAAGAGAGTGTCAAAAGCCTTACTGAAGTCAAGTTAGACTGCTCTCCTCTCATCTACCCAGCTAATCATACCATTACAGAAGGATTTCCCCTTGGTGAATCCATTGTGAACACCCCTGATAATGTTGTTTTCCTCCACATGCTTAAAGATGACCCTCAGAGTAAGTTGTTCCATCAACTTTCCAGGGGTGGAGGTAAGGCTGACTGACAGGCCTGTAGTTTCCTGGATCCTCCTTCTTGTCCTTTCTGAGGACCAGAGCTTTCCTCCAGTCTGCAGGCACCTTTCCTGTTCATTATGACCTGTCAAAGATGACTGAAAGTGGTTTAGCAGTGACATCTTTCAGCTCCCAGCACTTGTGGGTACATCCCATCAGGGCCCATGGATTTGTGAATGCTGAGTTTGCCTAGATGATCTCTAACCCAGTCCTTCTAGACCCAAGGAAATTCATCCTTTCTGCAGACTTTCTCTCCTACCTTCAGGAACTGATCCTCCTGACGGATGGCCTTAGCAGAAAACACTGAAGCAAAGGTGTCATTCAGTAACTGCCTTCTCTGTATCCTACAACACCATGGCATCCACCTCATTCAGCAGCAGGCCCACATTTTACCAAATCTTCCTTTTTCTGCCAAGGTTCTTGAAAAAGCCCTTATTGTTGTCCCTAACAGCTCTTGCTAGAACAATTCCATTCCACTTCAAACATCTGGAGACTCAAATGGCTCAGGTTAGGAGGAAGACCACGAGAAATCTGTTTGCTAAAATAATTGGCTTCATGCAATATGTTTATTGCATGAAACAATGCAATAAAAGAAGTGTTCAGATCATTAAATAGTCACTGGACTGCAATGAAATAAAATTTAAAAAAAGATAATGAGATACAGTCAGAACACTATTGGCAGTTAATAACGTGGGACTAAACCCAGATGACTTGTTAGTTTGACTGCAGTTATGAACTATCTGGAGTTTCACTGACTTACGACACCTGAAGACACAGCTTCGTTTAAGAACAATTCCAAATAGAAATTATTCCTACCAAATTGCCAAGAATTCTTTTACTTTCAAGTACAATGCTTCCAAAAATGGAGTTTGTACCTGTATTCATGATTTCTTGTGCACTTTAGAAATTTTACCTTGAAAAGAATGAGTTAACCTTAAAACAATGCCATAATAATGGCAGTCTGAGGAAAGACTTTCTTTAAATGACCCATAGCTAACTGGATGCAGAAACAGGACATTGACCATGCATGACTGAAAGATACCCTAACATATAAATCAAAAATTCTCACATACAAACGATGTGTTTCCTAGATGGAGAATCTTTTTAAATTCACGTTAGCAAGGAGACAGAAACATAGCCACCACTAAATTCAGAGAATTATAGCTAAAAAGATCAGTATGATTATGGATGAAGGACTGACCTGCTTGGCCTTTTCCAGTAGGCCATAAAGCTCAGAAGGCTTTTCTGCCTCTTGTATACTATTCCAAGAATTTGAGCTGTGAGGTCATGGGATCTAAGGAACCTAATATAGTGTCACTTACCATGCTCCACTTCATGAAAGTCTATCTGGTTCTCTTACACTCAACTGTTATTTTGAAGCCAAGTACTATATGGAACATGCATTTTCCATAGGCATTGTACCTTACGGACAGGTGTATGACATGAAAATATCAGGATAAAGCAAGATCACCATGAAAGCAGTTTTTCTGGGAGATCAAGAAAATTTAATAAATATGTCCTTGCTTTTCTGTGTGTGGGAGATCTACTGAAAATCAGAGAAGATATTATAAAATATAAAAGACACTAAAGATGGTTTAAAAATAAGTTGGAATTTGTTAGAGTAAAGAAACAAAGAGAAGAAAGGGCAGCAAAAGCAAAGCTTACAAGTTGAAACTCGGAACTGAACAATCCGAGTATGGCTATCCAAGTTTCAGTTTCCAGTTTCAGTTGACTGGTCTTGCAAATTTACCTATGCAAGACAGATACCACAAGGCTTAAGTAGTTCATACACTCAATTAAAAAATATAAAGAGAAAGCTATTTGTACTAAGTGGTGCTTCTGTGTACCATTTCCCTGATGGCAACGTCTACTTATGCTACTGCACTGATTGTTCACTGTTACCCTTTCCCATCAGGCTCCCACCATTTTGCTGGTTCTTTCATATTATTGTAGATCATCAACAGTACTGTGCAACATGACTGCTAATGAGGCCTGCTTCACATAAAATAAAATGAAGTTATTTGTAGTCCAGATCAGTTCCTCTATTAAGCTTCTGGTGCATCACCATAAAACAAACAAACTGAAAAACCCAACTGGGCTGAGAAAGACGGAGATGGCAGGGTAGGGGTGGCAACAAATGACTGCCAAAGATGAGGAGACAGGTGCTGGTTGCTTTAATCCACAATCACTTCAAAGGAAATGATTCTGGTCTCTTAGACTGCAAGAAACAATAAATGACACAAAACCTCTGAAGCATAGAAAAAGAAAAAGCCAGGACTGGAGAGATCAGAGGCAAAGTGTATTTGTAAACAGAAATAGTAAGTTATGTGAAGAGGTTAAAAAAATCATGCAAGTAAACAGCGCTGTTCTCTCACAGTTCTCTGGCTACGTGTGACTTGGGGAGTGCAGCAAAGTCCACAGCGACTCTGCAGAAAGAACACCGGATGAGTAAGCAGCTTATACAACTCAGAGGAGCAGAAGAAAATTAATAAATCCGTGGGACAAATAAACAAATTGCCAGTCAAAGACCATAGCCATAAAGAAGAGAGTCAGTTAAGGATTATAGGGTTGGTGGCAATGTGTAAAGGCAATAAGACAAGGAAAATGTAATTCCAGGAAGTGAGGAGAGAAATGCTGAGCAACTTGCTGGATATTTTTTTCCTGACACTAAACAAGGGCACTAATGAGGCCATATTTGAAATGTTGCATTGATTTTCTGTCTGATTCATTATCCTACAGATAAATATGACTTTATGAAAAAGCTACAGCTTTGGCAGACAGCTGGATACATACGTATCTGTAAAGTAAACAAGGCCAGGAAATAGGCTGCAGTGCTAGTGTGTGATTGCCCACACATTAACTCTTAGCTTGCTTTCTGGCACTGTAATGTCCAGGAGTTAAGCTGACTACTCAAAGTGTGGCTTGACATAGCACGGCTGGTGGCTTTGCCTCTGTTTCACTAAGAAAATTGATACAGACCTGAAAGAGAGTCTGCAAAGTAAAACAATGCAGGTTAGAAAAGCGAAAATCCAGAAGTGAAATAATTTAGGTGGTGATCCTCATTCCCTCTTCTGAGGAAGTGCTCCAGCTTCCATCCATGCCTACTTATTTATTCTCTTAGTCTAGATACATCCCCAATTTCCTGGCCAGCCTTCTAGTTATGTACAAGCTCCTTTCCAAGATCCCAAATTCCTGTGAGCTCCTTACTAAGCTGGTAAACATCTCCATAGGGAGCATGGATGTAGCCTTCACGCAGCAAAAGCAACATGTTGTTTGAGCATCTGGCAAACAGGTTGTGAATACATCTGCTGGCACAAATTCCTGAACTATTGGTCCCTTAGCCAACAATAAATAGCTCCAAAAACACCAGGTAGAATTTTAGATTCAGAAATGGTTTTGGATGGATACATTTTAAAGAATATAAAAATATGTCATGGTCTTTGTAAGGATGTTCTGTGCTTGTATGAGGTATAACAAACTCAGCAGAAACTAACTAGAAGAAACTTTGCAATCATGTTATCTGAAAGACCATAAAAAACCTATTGGTTTTAAGATACAGGCCACATAAAGAAAGTTACAGTTTTAATAGAGACTTAATAAAATATCAGTTCTCTCCTCAGTCTGTTCAGATTAATATTTTTTCACATCAATTTTCTGATATGAAAAATGTGTTTTCAAAATGTGAGGGTTCATGTGGTAGCACTGCAAAATGTATCTTAAGTGGGTGACATGGGCTAGACATAGTAAAACTGAAATGCATAAGATATTTGTCCATGGAACATTCAACAGTGGGTGGGTGTTTTTAAATGCATTGTTAAGTTCAGGATAGGACTAATAAGGAGAAAAAAACCCAAAACCACCACCAAACAAACAAACAAAAAAGTAACCCAAGCCTGAAATTCACTCTGGAAAGTATACTTAGGAATTTCTTGAGCATAAAATTAAGACCAATGAGATTTGCCCCTGTGGAAAGTGCTTTCATGAAGGCAATTACAAATTCCAGGTACATTTTAATTAAATTTCACTTAGATATGCATGAACTAATGCTCTGTACTGGGTAAATATATCCAAGGATGACTAAAGAAAATATATTCTGATTATTCCATGTCTGGACTGATTGGTTTCCTACGGATTTCTCCGACTTTACTGTTCATATTTGTTTGACTCATATCTGAATGACATATCACTTCTCTTAGTAGGAGATGAGTAGAGTCTCTTCAAAAAGAATATTACCAGTATTAGGGGGGTTGGACTCGATAATCTCTTGAGGTGCCTTCCAACCCCTATGATTCTGTGATTTTCAGAAAGCTAGTACAACGCAATATTTTCCTGTATGTAAAACATCTTAAAACAATTTGAGATTTCCTTTTACTATGCCACAGCTGCTTCAATAATTTTCAGTCTTGGTGATTTCTGACAAGCTGATAAACCATGAAATTCAGCATTATTGCCATGGTAAAGCCATGAAATCCTTCATCTGCTGCCATGATCTATACAAGCCAGTGTATGAAAGAATTAATTAGCATTAGAGTAGCACGGAGTTATTTGAATCCCTGCCAGATTAGTTTCTGCAGATATAAAGAAGAGAAGACCAAGTTTATCTATATCATCTCTCCAGAGGGTGTGTCACAGGGTCCTTGCACCTAGATTTTATCTATCTTTCTTCTATGGTCTTCAGTGGTAATGGAAGGTGGTATCTTGTTACTATCAGTCACAAATAATCTATAAAATAAATTCTGATAATTGGTTGCAATTCAAATTACACTGCCTTTGGACACACATGTCCAAAGAGGACTTCAGCTCCTGATTTCCAGCTCTGTATTTCCTATTAGCTCCCCTACTTCAACCTCTACAGCATCAGAAGTGGTAGAGTGATGTAAGCTATATGATGATTCAGTCCCGACACCTGTGCTTTTAAACCAGGTCACATCATACAAGTAAAGAAGTGTAGAAGAGTATAATGTAGCACAAACTCAAACCTTAACTTTCTTTACATTCTTACCATACTTTAATTTGATGGGAAGGGGAGAGAATCTACTCAGGAAAAGAAAAAAAGGCACCATTTTTTAAAAATGTGACTCTATCAGAGAAATTTATATAGAAAGACATTTCTAAAATAAAATGCTTCGACTGCTTTTCCTCAAGAATGAGGGACCTGGCCTCAACTTCTCTAGCTCTTTCTTCTTCATGTGAGAAACCCGCACAGAAATATTTGCTTGCTCCTATGCAGGATTTTCTTTGAGAATAACAAATCCTGAAAGCCTTGTGACCTTTCTGCAGAAGTATGGTGTTCACCTATGACATTCATGAGCACATGCAGGTCTAAAAGACATTCAGCCGGCCCATAGTGCTTATTAACTTTTTTCAGCTGATGAGAACAATGAATAAGCCAACTGTGTACTATATCCTTCAAAGTAATAGATATCCTAGACTCTTTTTCAAGAGGAATGCAGTGGTTCTTTGTCAGGTAATCATTAAAGCTGGCAAGGGGATTTATATCTCCACTTGGAACATGTTGGGATATAAAGTATTATTGCTAAGCTTATTATAACAGCTAGAAGTCACATACACATATTTAAGATCACAAACTAAACCAGCTGCATATAATGTTTATCTGGTAGAAATAAAAACACCACCTGGCTCTCCCTCACTGTTGAAAGCATTGCAGGAATAGAGATACCACAGAATATGGGACAGGTTCATTTTTACAGCTTTTTAATTTATTGCTTGGTGTCCTTTATTCCATGAAGCATTCGCTTAAAGGCATATGATTAACATCAAGCAACCTCTGAAATAATTCTATTTTAGGAAAGATAGCATGGTGTCAGCCGAGAACAATACAGAGGTTTCATCACAGACATTTGCTGGTCTAAACTACAACAGCACAGTTGCCATTTAATGGTGAAGTCCTGCTCCAGCGTGAGACTAGGTAATCCTCAGGGCTGCTTGTGATTCTTCACCTGCCCACAACCATCTCCCTCTCTCCCTTACTACCAGCAGCCTCTCTCATTCTGTTCCTCACTCCAGAAGAAGTCATTAGCCCCAAACAGACTATCACCCTTTGGTCCCCTGACGGTGCCCTCCAGCTCCCCTAAGACCATTAGATTGGCTAGTGTTAGAAACAAGGAATCCACCCTCTGCAGTGCATGCAATTCCTGGCTCACCAGGGAAACAAACAAGAGGTGAGTGCTGCTCAATGTGATTAGCCTGCAACAAGAAAAGACCCATAAGTAATAGGGTTTTCTAAAAACAAAGAAAAAGCAACAGCTAATTATACCTTCTAGTCATTAAAGGGGGCTGGGAGCAGGCAGACAATCTAAGTCTGCTTTTGACTTCAAATTTTGAGCTAAGGTTTGGAAGTATTCCTGACTTAGTACATTCACAGTATACGGGTGAAACTAATATATATCTGAAATTAAAATACTACACAAATGTACCTCTTTGTTTTACTTTTTTAAAAATAAAGCTGACATGACGATTCATAACTATAAACTGAAGATTTCAGTAACAACTTGCTAGTATAAAATCTATATCTCCTTCAGCCAGAGATGCTAAGAACAATAGCTTTAACAGGAAAACCTAATATTTCTTTTACAATTAATACCCTACAAATATGGACCGTAGTTAGATTAACATTTTTTCATTGAATTTAAGAATAATAGAACAAATTCTAAGCCAAGCACATCTCTGCAGCTCTGATTAAAATTAGTCATGAAATGCCAGAATGACTAATTTATCAGTACAACTACTCCAGACATACTACAACAGCTAATGCTTTTTTTAATATGCTATTGCTGTTATAAAAATGCATGTGTCTCATTAACTGTCTGTAACAATTTTTATGGATGTATTGCTTAATTAGGTTTTTACCTTTATTTGACAGGGGTTATTGAATATAGCATATACTTTCAAGTCAGTGTAAAAGCCTAAGTCAGTTTTCATGGGAGCCTGTATTAAAGTGCAATTTAGTGATAAAATATGTGTTTTAACTCACTTCAAGGAGTTTTAATATGGCCTGTTAGAACAAGTGGCTATTTACATATTTTCATAATTTTTCAGACATTTTTTTCTGATTAAAAAAGATATTCTAAACACTAAATGATGACTCTTCTCCCTTAAAAGCCCATCTGCTCCTTCTCTGTGATGCCGTGGTTAAGTATTTATGTTGAATTTATGGTACCTTTCAAAGGGAAAGACAACGGGTATGATGAATGTAACCATCCCATGCCTCTTCTGGGCCAAGCAGAACGCTGTTTGTAAGCAGACTTCTAACCTAGCCTCTGACTTCAGAGGCTAACCCTGATGGAGCAAAACAAATACTTTTGCAAATACATATGAAGAGCAGAGAGAATCATTTAGACCAATATCTGGAGTGTAAGAAAATTATCTCTAATTAGTTATGTGGACTTTTTCTTGCATGGATCCTGCAGCTAGTATAGTGCCAGTCCTATACATTGCCATGGGAGAGCTGCTGGCATTTCTCACTCACAATATGGGTATGGACACAGAGGTCTCATAAGCATTTTCCAAACCTCATGGAATTATTCTTCCCAGTGTGATATTTCTGGCTTTTAAAATAGTGTAATTCTCACATGAATTTTATTGACCCTGGCATATAGAAGGAGAAATAACAGATAATAAAGTTACAGAGGATATGAAAACTATGAGGCAGAAACATAAGGATTAATGACAAACTGTGGCAAGTCTTCAAAGTGCTCTGAGGTCTCTGGTGCTTCGAATGAAATCCAATCCTGCTGAGGGCACAACAAAATGTTTACGCCTCACTGCAACTTTGTTTGGAAGGCTCAAAACAGTTTCTTATGCTTCCCTTACCATGGACATGAATTTCCAAATTCAATGCATAGTCTGAAAAAGACTTCTTTTGTTTTGTTTTTAAAGCCAAGGGACAAAGAAGAACCACAGAAAGCAATTTAAATAATTTTGCACTTAAAAAAAACCCCACTGACAGTGCTTTGATATTTCCAGCCTAAAAGAAAATATTTGTATACAGTCAGTAGAAGTAGTGAGGAGTTTCAGTGCAAAACAAATGGGAGTACTTTTCAACACAGAACAAACATTTGGAAATGGAAATAGCTGAAAAGGGAGAAGAATGATCATAACTATACCTAAACATATATTTTTCCAAACAAATTTACAAGGCTAAACAAAACAAAACAAAACAAAAAGGTAACCAGCATAAAAACTCATACAATTTCAGTTTGTTTCTTCAGGTAGAGAGAAGTCCTTGGGAAGAAGAAACATTCTTGGGAAGAATGAAAAATGCCATACATTTCACCTCAGAAACTGTAAGCAATTGAAAAGGTTGAATGAGAAAGATTTGCAGTAACACTTCCAGAAGAACAAGTGATAGGCAATCTTACCTACAACAGGACAAAATTATTGCCATTATTATCATTCTTTCCATTAATAATTAATACAAGATGCAGGAGGGTAGATTTAGATCTAGACTAGGCAAAGTCTTCCCTGTGAGGGAAGAAGGACTAGTCTAGTTCTTCCCTGTGAGGGGGGTGAGGCCCTGGCACAGGCTGCCCAGAGAGGCTGTGGCTGCCCCCTCCCTGGAAGTGTTCAAGGCCAGGCTGGATGGGGCTTTGGGCTACCTGGTCTAGTGGAGGGTGTCCCTGCCCATGGCAGGGGGTTGGAACTGGGTGATCTTTGAGGTCCCAAGCGAGGCCATTTTATGATTCTATAATTAGTGTTCTACTGGACTGGGTGTTACAGAGAGGCATTCAACTGAAATTGTGACACTAGGCTAGACTGCCTCTCCCCTTTGAAACCAGGTTTGAGGGCAATATTTTCATTAGTCTGCTGGTAAAGTTCTACTAAAAGTAAATACGCAGAATAATATAACAACAGCGTGTTAGGGCATGGGCTGTATTTCTGTCTAGACAACGTCCTGGAATTATGAACTCAGAGACCAGGCTGTTTCACTTCTTTATAAACTCCCATCCTGGAAAGTCCTAGTTCTCTTCTTCTGTGACTGTATATAACAGATAAGATACTTTTTCTCCTCCACCCCAGACACTGTTCCCTCCGTGCCTCCCATACTCTGATTTCTACATCTACCTCAGGCACAGACAAAAAGTTAGAAAGAAAGGAGAGGTCTTGGCCAATGCATTGACAGCAGTGTCTCTGTGCAAATGGATTTGAGGGACAGAGATTATAGCCTGTCATCTCTCCCTTGACCCTGGATCTGCTGTAACAGGGACTGTTTATTTCTGTTCAATGCGATTATTCTAGTGCATTAATTTTTTTACTGCTGTGACCACTGGTAGTCATGAAAGCATGAGGGAGTTGAAGAAAACAAGCAACGTTAGCACAATGACTGTACAAAGCAGGGTGAGCTAGTCTTGCTACTGTTAAAGGCAACTGTTTTTCATCAGTACATTGACTTTTTTTTCTTCAGTACTTTTTTCTCCTCACCTTTATAGTCTGGTATTCAGTATCTTTTATCTTGTGGATCCCTTTGAAGAAATTCAGAGCCTGAAACTGTCAGTTACAGTTACATTTCTGAAAATAAAGTTCTAAAAGATTATATTTTTTCTTTCTCAATAATCTCAGTTTCATTAGCAACCTTGCAATTGGCACTGATATCTAATAATTATAAAGTCTTTTACACAGAGGTGGTTAAGTTTTGGACTATATAAAGGCATTGGGAAGAAAACATACCTGGAGTTTACCACTGATAAGGCATAGACTTGTAAGTCTATATCCAGAGCAAATAATGTCATCAAGACTAACATCCTAATAAAATAAATTTTTAAAATTTTAAAAGGTCGTGAACAATAAACACCTTCAAAGAGAGAACAGTAGCAATTTAAAATAGATGGAGCCTGGTTAGTACCCATTCAAAGAGAGAAACACTGCACAACTTTCAAAGCACGTGTTAGTTGTTTATACAGACATTCCTCATGTTATTTGCAAAGAGGGAAAAATATGCAATGTTCACAAGAACATAGTTATTCCTTATGGAATGTTATAAAATACATATGAAAATAGTTATTCCTGGGTTTAACTCCAGCCAACAAGCACCACACAGCCTCTCGCTCGCTCTGCCCCAGCAGGATGGGGGAGAGAAACAGAAGAATAAGAAAGCTCATCTCATGCATTGTGATAAAGACAGTTTATTAGGACAGACAGAAATACAAGTAATAATAGTATAAATTAGTAATATATACACAAAACTTATGATGAACACAATTTCTCTCCACTTGAAGTTGAATCTGCTGCCACAGGAGATCCCCCAAACTGGCTAGCCTCTCAGCCAGCAAAAGCAAGCAAAGCAACACAAGGAATTCATTCACTACTTCCCATCGCAGGCAGGTGTTCGGCCATCACACCAATGTAGATTCTGTGTAAGATCCCCAGCTGTGATGCCAGGTCCTTAGCTGCCGTGCCAGAACCCCAGCTGCCATACAGCCCCTCAGCCCACCCCCTGTTATAAACAGAACATGATGCTGTATGGTATGGAATATCCCTTTGACCAGTTTTTGTCACCTCTTCTGGCTGTGTCTCTTCCCAGCTTCCTGGGTGCCACCCCCCACTTCTCATTAGCCAGGCAGCATAAGAAGCTGAAAAATGCCTGACTGCTGGGCAACTGCTGGTGTGTTATCAGCACTGCTCTCATCCCGACTCCCAAATGCAGCACTACACCAGCTGCTAGGAAAAAAATTAACTCTATCCCTGCTGAAACCAGGACACCTTAGAATTTGTCTGTTGGGATCTACATAACATTTTTTATTTTTAATTTGTAGATTGTTGACAGTTTTATATGGCATCTATCTATCACAATAGCTCAAGGTGATACATAAAGTCCTGTAATATTAGTTCTAGTTCTTGACTGAAAACTTTCAATGATAAAACATGTAATCCTCTAAACAGAAAAGACATATAAATGCCATTAGAAATTAAATATATATGTATATCCCGTTGTGATCCTTGCTTGAGGCAGAATTTCTTGAAAAATTAAACTATTGCAAAATTTATTAACTAAGTTAGAAATTTAAATTTAATTTTGTCTCATCACATTCATACAAAGTAATTCTTCATGTTTGGTCTTAAATGCAACAATGTAGGTAGATGTTTGTGTGATTTATTTGGTTGTCTGGCATAGAGAACAAGGGCTTTGGAGCCCTTGTGCCCCACATTTTATATTGTTTCAGTATGCATGAGTTTAAAATTAAGTATCAGTTGCATATGAAAGATTAAAATTTACCTTCTATTAAAAATTTATTGGAGATTATATATAAATTTGGAGCAAATGTCCTTAAAACGCATGGATCATTTTTGTGAATACTCCTAGACAAGTATGAGTTTATTCGTCTGGAACTCAACACTGATTTATTCTTTCAGGGATACCCTTTGTGATCTGCCAGGCCCCAGCATTCTGCTTGCAGAACTCCCTCAGGACCTATCCTACACACTTGACCCAGCTTATTTGGGAAGCCATAATCTTTTATGCTCAGCTCCTAGATCTCTTCAAGCCAAAAGGGACATCTCTCTTTCATCTGTCTATCCAACTAACATAAGCATAGAAGCTTCCACATGTAATTTCTGCCTTTAGCCCATCACTTTCGTCTGAATGGTTCTTTTTCTTTTGTAGAAGGCACATAATCCTGAAAGCCAAAAAGGCTGTCAAAGTGGGTATTTGTCAGTGATGGTTAAAGCTCCTGGCTCACTTAAACCTCCAGCAAATTACTTAATCAGAGGATCTCAGCACTACACCTGTTCTCCAGGAACAACCTTCTTTTCTGTCACTTACTACATAATCCAGAATCTGCTGTTCCTTCTCTCAGACTGCTTGAATATTTCCCATCAGACACATTTTAACTCATGTCTCAGCAAGCAATAAACTCCTTTGTACCTTCTGTCATGGTGGATTCTGCACAGCGTGGTAGGACATAACATACAAGTAGAACCTTCTTGCCAGAATGCCCAGCACTTTGTCACAAGGCAGGAAGCTCTTTCTGATCTTCAAATACTCCCTTTGGTGTCAAGGTGGGCAGGGGAAGTTAACTGACAGGGATGCCCAGTGTATTTATGTGGTGTATCTCCACACAGTCTGCCTATGGGGCTGCTTTTCGTTTCTCTAACTAGCAGAAGCCTTTGAAGCATCTCAGAATGAGTGGAAAGAGTCATACCACCAGAGAAAAGTGCTGGAATTTGCAGCAAGGCCAGTGCAGCTGGCTTGTATATACCATCAGTAGCTGCTACAAGCGGTTTTACCCTGCCATGTATTGAATACTCTGCCTATTATCCCTGATTACTTCTAGGCATGTTAAGAGTCATCACGGCCTTCAAAATGACAACGACTATCCTAAATCATCACCTTCCTTTTTTTTTCACTTGTGCGGTTATTCACATTATTATGACATTTAGCATTTGACCCAGTTGTAAGAGTAATGCACCAATTCTCATTCTAGAAAGGACAATCGTTATCTATAAACTGTATGACAAATCTCACCTGTTATGGCCATCTACTAAGGTCATCTGTATTCACAAAACTGTGCAAGATTCAACCAGGAAGCAAGAACTACCTGTACCAAGTTCCTTAAAAGATTATAATAGGAACTCATGGATAGAAGGGATTATAACTCTCAAGACAGCATGAATAGGAATATCTATGAAGTAAGGGACCATCAGGTAAAACAGCAAAGTGTACTTGTAATATATTCACAAGTAGATATGAGATCAGGCATCATTAATTAAGGACTAGATTTCAAAATACTTCTACATTTTTGGATGAAATGAGGGGTATCTTTAAAAAACATGTTCATTATTAAGTGTTGAAAATCTGTAAGAAAGGAAAAATAGGGCCATCTACAAGATAAGTAAACATCACTAATTAAGGGAGAGGTAGCTAAACCAATAGAAGTAGAACAATTTTTATTTCATTCTATACCTCAGAAAGATTATTTGATGAACAATAGAACTGTGTATTATTTGGTGTTTACACTGCTTCTTATAAGTACAGCAATGATATTATCATTTGTTACTTACAGTTGTTGACATGTTTATATAGTTCATTGTGAAGTTCTGGAAAATCTCTCAGAAAGCAAACTGAATAGCTTAAACAAACACACATCAGAGTCAAGAAAATTACAAGAACATTTTCTGGGGGTTTTTTTTAGGGGCTTGGGGGTTATTTTTCTGAGGGATAAATCATCTGCTTTTTGTCAGATACTTAATGAGCAGATACACGGTAAAAAGATAAAAATCTTTCAAATTTAACAACTAAAGAATACTCTTGATAATAACTGAACAACTGTTAAGGAATTTATTAGCATAGAACAAAGGAAAATAATAGCCTCATTTAACAATTTCACACATTATTTCTGTGCGTTTTTCAGCAACCTTTTAGAATATATAAAAATGTAAAGAAGCAAATCTTGAATTTTAAACAATCTATGAATAAACATCATGACATCAAAAATTGTTAAATTTGAGCCTTATTCAAAGATGTATACAACTAGTCTCTTGGTGTGTTACTGAATATATCAATAGTGATGGAAGAAGAGTTCCAAAGAGTCCACACTTGGCATTTGGAATACTTTTTTTAAAGTCCAATATTGTGTTTGGAATATGTTATTTAAGAATCAGAGATTCTCCTGAGCTGGAAGGGATCCATAAGGATCATCAAGTCCAACTCCTGTCTCCACACAGGGCCAGCCAAATCAGAGCATGTGACTGAGTACATCGTCCAGACGCTTCTTGAATTCAGCCAAGCTCAGTGCTGTGACCTCCTCCCTGGGGAGCCTGTTACAGTGCCTGACCACCATCTCAGTAAAGAACCTCTTCCTAATATTCAACCTAAACCTCCCCTGTTGCAGCTTCATGTTGTTTCCTCATGTTCTATCACTGGTCACTAAAGAGAGGAGATTGGTACCTGAACCTTCACTCCCCCTCGTCAGGAAGCCATAGACCACAATGAGGTCTCCCCTCAGCCTCTTTTTCTCCAGGCTGAACAAACCAAGGGACTTCAGCCTCTCCCCATAACACTTCCCCTCCAGATGCTTCACCATCCCTGACGCCCTCCTCTGGACGCACTCCAATGTTTTTCTGTCCCTCTTGTACTGTGGTGCCCAAAACTGCACTCAGTACTCAAGGTGAGGCTGCACCAGTGCAGCGTAGAGCAGGACAATCCCCTCCCTGGACCAGCTGGCAATGCCATGCTTGATGCACCCCCGGATACGGTTCCCCTCCTGGCTGTCTGGGCACACTGCTGGCTCATGTTTCACTTGCTGTTGACCAAGACCCCCAAATCCCTCTCAGATTGGCTGATCCCCCAGCAGCTGATCCCCTAGTTTGTGTGTGTGGCTAGGGTTGCCCCTTCCCAGGGCATTTGCCCTTGTTAAACTTCATGCTGTCGGTGATTCCCCAGCTGTCTGATCTGTCCAGGTCTCTCTGTAAGGCTTCTCCACCCTCAACAGGATCAACAGCTCCTAATTTAGTGTCATTTGCAAATGTACTTAGGACCCCCTCTAGTCCTGTGTTCAGGTCATTTATGAAAATGTTAAAAAGAACTGGACCTAAGATGGAACTGGGGAACCCCACTAGTGACTGGCCGCCAGCTGTTTACTACTACCCTCTGGGCCTGACTCTTCAGTCACTTGCCCACCCTAAGCATTATGGCTTTATCTAGTTGTGTGGGGACATTTTGCCCATCAAGATACTGTGAGACACTGTATCAAAAGCCTTACTGAAATCCAAAAACTCACATCAACTTGGTCAATCTGCTGTGTGACCTTGTCATAAAAGGAGATCAGACTGGATAGATGGGACCTTCCTCTTCTGAACCCATGTTGGCTGTGACCAATGACTGTGTTGTCCTTTAGGTGTTTTTCAGTAACTCCCAGTATGATTTTCTCCTTAATTTTACCAGGCACTGAGGTGAGACTGACAGGCCTGTGAGTACCAGGGTCTTCTTTCTTACCCTCCTTGAAAATTAGGACAATATTTACCAGCTTCTAGTCAACTGGGATGTGTCCAGATTCCCAAGACTGTTGAAAAATAAATGAGAGAGGTCTCACAATTACATCAGCCAGCATTGCATGGACAGTATCTAAGAGTTTTTCATTGATATAAGACTGAGACCCTGTTACAATTCAAATACAGGATCTGATGATGATGGAATGGTATTTCTCTGAAGACAATATGGCAATCCAGGCCAAATAATGCTGGATCACATGGGTACCACTCATTCATACGGGTTTGTCTAAAAAGAGAGAAAGAGAATCCCATTTCACTTAATTCACATAGCAATGAGGTGTGAGTGGACAATTCTGCGCTTTGTACTACACAGAAAACTGCATTTCATGTCCACTTTGTTTATCTTTCTCAAAATCTGTCATGCATGTCTACTTCATTACTGCTTATAATGTAGTGGGTTATGAGAGGTAGGACCCCAGTTATCTGGAGTAACTAATGAAAGTGCTTGTGATTTGAAGTATTTTGAGATACTCTGTTTTGTGGTATTATGGAAGTTCAAGTTTGCTCCTGATGTTCGCATTAGCACCATCTAATCAATAGACATGATTATTTGGGATCTTTCCCCAGCCCTCAAGTATGGAGCATCACTGTCAGGACTAAATACAAGAACCAGTCGTTATGATCAAAAAGGAAAGAAGCAGAATCGACTACTTGTGAATGGCATCTCTGAGCAGCCTATGCCAAGGTTTAGAAGGTAAATAGAAAATAACGTTGCATGATCCCACCAAAGCATACCAGAAAACATTTATACTTCACCCTTTACTGTAATTCATGGTCTATAAAAGGTCAGCAGCATGTTTGCACATGGGAAGCACTTCTGTTTTGCAGGTATCTATTAAATATTGCAGGTTCCCAGGGTGCTTTTTTCCTGTCAGTAACCTGCTATTTCCCTTCTCCAATAAAGATTAGACAAAATATGAGAAAGTTAAGATTTAATTATTGTTTAAATTCTAGGGAAAAACAGGCTTTTAAAAAATGTGTTCTAATTAGAGATGTATAGTATACATATAGATGTAAGTATACATGGATATACATGATGGTATCATTTCATTTGACTGAAAGAAAAAAGTGTTAAAGACATCAAGGTGTAAAGAGTGAAAGGATGTGCCTAGTCATCTCGCAGACCACATACACTCATCATCTCAATATTTTACAAAAAATAATAATAAATATGTATATATATATGTCCTTCACCCCCGAAGTAGCAACAGAACTGGCCTGCCCTGGGTGTGGAGCCTTGGTAACACAGGGCCGCTCTAAAGGATGCGGTCGCCCTTCCGGAGGCCTACAAAGGTCAGAGAGAGACTAATTTCATCCAAATATACCGGTAGCTAGGAAATGTGATCTTAGCACTTTTCTTAAGTGAATAAGGTGAAATTTTTTAAGCCCCTCTCCCCTCCACTGAGTTGTCTGCCTGTACATAACAAGCGGGACCTAGAATTAAGTGTTAAATTTTCTTTTAATTTTTTCCCCTAATAATGGAACTGTGTCCCCTTTATGAATCACTACTTTTTCCTATGCTGGACTGATTCTGCCATAAAGAAAATTTACCATGGAAAAGCATTAGCCTTTTGTAAGCATTTGTAATCTTAAAATGTGTTTTAGGAAAGATTACTCTGAAATGCAAGTTTCTATTATCATACTGAGAAACCCAAACTTTTACCACATTAGACCTTGAGATAAGGAATGTGAAAGGTGAGAACTAGAAAAACTTACCCTGGAATACTGCTCCCACAGAAATACACAGTGCTTTTACTTCTGACAGAATAATCTGAAAGCCAGACTGCTTCTGTGGGCTTCAGAAAACCTCACCCAAAATGCAGATTCCCATAAAACAAACCAGCAGTCAAATAAGTGAGAATATATTGCCTTGTACCACTGAATGACTATAATACAGTTTTGTTGCAAAATGCTACTGGTGAACCAGACAGATTAATTGTATGTGTATGTACACACTGTGTTTACTGGCTGGAGAAAAAGAAAGAAGAAATTATTTAAAAGACATTATTTTGCTTTTGATCTGTATGAAATGCCATCCTCTCAGAACCAAAATTTTGGGGGCAAACTGCCAGAATTCTTCACATAAATTATTTATAGTCAGTAATTTCACTGGCTCTGATACCAAGAATAAATGGCATACTTTAAATACCTTGCACCATTATATGAACCAAAAGAGTGATGGTCTCCTAAGCACTGTTGGCTAGCTCTGTAATGCATTTCCTACCAAAAAATCCTCTGAGAGGAGATGCTAGCTTTGACTGGACAGGTCACCTGGTTGGTGACAAATCACTGCACCTAAGCTTGACTTGCAGATTTTTTTCTACTGCCTTCTAAAGGAGCCTTGTCCAGAAGGACTGTGCTGTCATCCAACATGTGCAATGAAGCAAATGATAAAAGAATGGTATGACCAGACTGAATTATGAGTAGAGGTCAACTTGTACTAATGGACAGAATTTGTGCAGACACGGGAAACTTGTCTCTATCCCCCAGTAAATCAGAAGACATGGTCGGAGTAAGAGAATCCAATTCTCCACACAAACTTCCTAGAAACAGTGAAAAGGTCAATCTTTTCCTCCATTAGTTACATTTTTCTGTATTTCCTACAGTCCTTAAGATCTTAGTTCAGATGTATCAAACATTTTCCTTGTCATCTTGTACTTCCAAAAGTTCAGCTTGCTACATTCCCATAAGCAATGCTTCTGACTTGCTCTCAGCTCTTGCTATCATTAATAAGGATATAAGTGTTTCAGCTAAGAAAAGGACTGTCAGTTTGCAGCTATCCCTTAGCAGAGGCCTAGACTGGGGTTTTGGCCAGTGAAAGGCTTTTTATTACTATTTTCTAACGCAAAGTGTACTTCAGGACCAGACTAGAAGCCTATCCTAGCCTCTTCAAGATGTTTTCTTCTGGTGAAGTAAAATCCTGAAGTTACAAATAAAACTCACATTTACTCTACTTAGACTAGGATTTCACCCATAATGAGGGATGAAAATATCATAAGTAAATATATTCTTCTAAGGTTTCCCATCAGATATCAGCACAAGAGTGTTAAGCAGCATACAAAGTATAGAAATAATACCAGCTGCCTAGCTGGATGAAACCTGAACGATAACTCTGTGCAGGGAAAATAAATATAATAGGTTAAAACACTCATACCCAGATAGAATTAGTTACAATAGTACAATGAGGTGATACATATCAGTTGAAACTATGGTGTACAAGAATAACAAAGACTGATGAAGTACCATGGTATTAAGTATTCATCAAGGTTAATAAAACTGATTCCACTATACAGGTACAAATGATAAAGAAATTTAGGTTGAATATATTTTGTCCTCATTAGAACTCACATTAATAACTGTATTTTTCTGGGCAAAAATTACTAACATGTATATCAAGAAATTGACTCCATAGAAACAAACCAAAAGCAACTGTCCTGTGAAGTTTCAAAGAATGCTTTGCATAGTATTCATGTCTGGCAGATCACCAGATAGCTGCAGCCATCAACAAACACTGAGAAATTGCCAACATCAAGCTTAAAGAATTAAATAGCCCAAATGCACCAAACTCTTTTCTTTGAAGGTTTATTGAACTTTAAATAAGTTAACTGGAAATTACAAATACCATTTGTTTTGATCCTTCCTGTGTCATGCTTCCAGACAAAAGTAACACTCTTACAGGCATGTTTACTAAATCTGCTCCACAAAGTCGGTTGCACAAATTTCACTCTACCATGTGTCCATGCAGCAATTGTGACTTTATTTGAGCCTGAAGAGCTGGCTATTTCTAAATGCAGCTGCATGTCAGGGAGGTTGAACATCCTCTCTATCTCACATCATCAGTCCTTCTCTATCTCTGTCTGCCTCGTTTACTTGACTTTCTCCAGAGCTATGTAAGCTTCCTCAGTGAAGTGGATAATCTCAAGCAAGAGTTAATATCCTCTGTTGCATCTTTTTGTATTTATTTATGACATGGTGTCCTATGTTCCTCCTGCCTCAAGGAAAAACGCATCTCTGAAAGCCTAACTGGTACACAAATCCAATGTGTTGAAATGAAAGCCTGTTGTATGAGGACTCATCAAGAAACACTGATCCCACCAAAGTCAGTAAAAGTGTGCCCTGCACCACAACAAGAAAATCGTTAAGAGACGCTTTAGGTTTGCACAGGAAATATTTTGATTCAAGACTGGGTTTACCCTACAGGCAGGGCTGCCTGTAGGTAGATGGCAGCCTGTCTGACGAGGCCCCAGCAGCACAGCAGCTCTTGCATTGCTTAAGAGCCACCTGTGTTTCTGCTTTTTCCCATGGACTGTCAGGCTGTGTTTGCAGGGCGCTGTGTCTGAGTTTCATGGATGAAAAGAGAGCAAGCCGAACTAAACCTGGCAACGCTAGAGGTAACATCTTGCTTCCTACTGATCAGACTTTAGTAAAATTACCAGATCTCCATCAAATCACTCTGTGCCCTCAGTTAAAGTTAATTGCAAACCCTTATCCAAGAATGCAGATTATGCCCCAATGCTATCATAACGGACTTGTACCAACATCTAAAATTGATGATAATATACCATGTTCAGTGCCAGAAAATTTTAATATTACCATGGCAACAGCTAGAGGCCTTCTCAGAACCACTAATTGCTACATTTACTTTGTTTATTATCTTTTCCCTTGAATTTATTTTTTTAATTATTTTTCAGCACCCTATATAGAGATCCTGAGATCTGATTGAAGTGCAAAAACTTAATTTCTGCATGTGCAGTGTCCTGGTTTCAGTCAGGATAGAGTTAATTTCATTTGTAGCAGCTGATGGAATGCTGTGTTTGGGAGTTAAAATGAAAGCAGTGCTGATAACACCCTGATGTTCTTAGTTGCAGACAGTCAAGGACTTTTTCAGCTTCTTTGTATTTCTCTATTCTTGAGAAAGGAGGGGCGAAGCCAGGACAGGTGACCCAGATGGGCCAAAGAGAGTATTCCATGCCAATTACGTCCTGCCTAGGAAAACGGGAGGCTGTTGGGAAGAGGAAGCGGGGTGGTCTCGGGACGCGTGCTTCTTGGGGGGACGGTCGGGTTCCGGGACAGCTCTGGGTGGTACGGCCTGAGTTGTGTGGTTCGGTGAGAAACTGCATTGGGTATCAAGAGTTTCATATTCTTTTGCTCTAAAGTCCTGTTAGCATTGTTATATTTTATCTTTCTGTTATCTTAGTAAACTATCCTTATCCCAACCCACGGGCCTCAGTTTCTTGGTTTTGGAGTTATTTGCCCCTTCCTTTTCCCTTCCCTTGTTTCCCCTCTTTTTCCCTTTTCCCCTGCTCTTTTACTTTAAGGAGCAGGCAACTGCGTGGATCTCAGCCCACAGCCGGGGTGAAACCACGACATGCAGTCATTGAGAAGTCCCTCCTTTTATTCCAGATGAAATGTTACCTTCATGTGAGTCAGTGTCAAATGTTAAGTTCACTGTGAATCTGAATTTCAGTGATGTTCTAATTATGCACAGAATGCTGGCCTTTCTGTAGCATGGTGTAAACTAGAGAGGCTAAACGTGATGACTGACAAGACTTTGGATGGACGAAAAGACAAAATGTAAAATATCAGAAAGCAGACACAGTGCTTTGAAAGTGTATTTGTTTGTTCACTATAACCCAGAATGTATTTAATCCTTTGTGCCTTAATATTAGTTGGTTATGTGAAAAAAAACAAAACCTTTGAGGGCTTCTCAAACAAAATTAATTTTCAGCCAATTTGGTCTGGGTCTTTTGGAGGTAGGTTATCCAGGACTGTAAAATCTGTTTGCACTGAAGTAATATTCATATTAATTAGAATCAGACCAATCTGACTGGAGAAAATAATGTTTAAAGTGTGCACAGCTTGGTACTATGATCTTCAGCAACGTCAGAGTAACACTGAAAAACTTTCCTTAAGAGAAATTAGGTTATATCTGATTAGCAAAGGCTGGTTATGGAGCATCTCCATAATATAAGTGCATATGTAGTCTGTATTATTAGATGCAAGAACAACTTCAGCTAAAAAATTACTCAGCAAGATGCTGCCTCTCCAAGCAGTTCAGATGTACGAGGGTATTACAAATTTAGAACCTGTTGGCTTCAAGACATCTCTTATTTTCAATAAATTGGGTAGAAACAGAAGGCAGTTTCACCTTTTACTAACCTTCTACAATGTTTCTTGCCCTCTCTTACAACTTTATACAGTGAGCCTTCTGCTGCCTATTGTAAATCATCTACCTTTCTGCATCCCTTTTCAGAAGAACTCTTAAAGATCATACCTTTCAGCAACCACTGCATAACCACACATGTTATTTCAGTGATTGAGTACCCTTATGAATCAGAATATACTACTAAAAGCCACTAGAGCATTTAAAAAGTGAGTAATTTGAAGAAAAGCTGTAATACGATAGCCACTCAACAATGTCTCTTAGTCATTTAATCAGGAGATTTCCTTATTTTGGATGTTGTTGGGGTACAGAAATCAAATTCAGTTTAAGAACAAGTTAAAATATAAGTAAAATGCTAAATTAGTAATGAAAACAAAGCATTTCAAGTCACAATATATAACAGCATTTTATTAGGTGGTTAGACAGACCTACAGATTTTATTATGGTTTATGCTCCTCACCATCATTTATCCTTAGAAGTGATATAGGCTTATTTCATTATTCTATGCTCTGCCTATAATGTATTGCTCTCTCCTCTTTTAATGCATTCTTGGTTTTTTATTGACATATATAACCAGTGCATCGAGTACTTTTTTTTTCCTAGGGACTTCATGACAGACATATGGTGTTTTCTATGAGCCTCAAACTTCTTAATTGGACTCACATTTAGAAAACACTTCAGGCCTGACTGATTAGGATTTTCACCTTTACAACAGTGTTGTGATTTGATAAAAATGGAATACATTGATGCAAAAATAAAAAATGGAAATTAGCCCATTAGATGCTGATATCTAGCAGAGAGAAGTTATCCTGTATACATATCAAATATTTAGCTTCTCCTTTAATTCTCATTAGATGGTTACCATTTTCATTAATAAAAATTTTGTACATAAAATTGAAAATAGGTAACTTTCATGTTTTATAGCTCTTAATCAAAAATTATAATTTTTAAATATTATTTAATGAAATAAGTAATAAAAGAATGACTACTGTGAGGTGGTGTGGTTCATTGGATAGATGAGATGGAAAATGAGAAAAGAACACATAAAAAATAAATGAAACATATGAAACATCCCTCAAAGTACATGTGGAATCAAAAAGCATAATAAATAAAGTTGTGTGAGAAAACTAAGCAAATTCAAGGTAGTCACCTAAAGCTAAGAACACTGTGTTAGACATGAGAAAAAAAGAAGCACAGTAAACAGAATTAGCAAAAGAGAAATAGTTTCTGAAGGGACTCATTTGATATCTAGAAAGTGTTGCTAAGGGACTAGTACTTATCTGTGATTGGAAATGTTTGAGAAACTACAGTTTGACATTTCCCTCTCTACTCCATCTCATATGTTTCTGCCTGTTACTTCATATACTTGCAGCAGATTTCCTTTTGGCCTTGGAAACAGTAATTCATGCAAATGCTTCAAAAAGGAGCACACAACATTAGACACTTCAATAAGATTACACCTCTACAAAAGAAGTTTCTTCTTTTTTCTCCATTCACAATCACGTCAAGCATCTCGACCATCCAGCAATCTAGTCCTCCTCAATAGTGTGCATGGAGGTTGTTAATACATGTTTGATATATAAAAACCACAAAATGCCATGACTAAACTGGCTAATGTCAAACACAACTATAACCATTGAGTTTTACCAGTCTTCTCTCCATAGCAGGTATCCTACTTGGTCTGCAAATTTACAGAGTTGTAAGACTTCTACCCTTCCTTCCAACTTGATAAAAACTAGCAAATAGGTCCCAAAGTTTTTGGAAAGAGAAGGAAAGTTCATGGGAGGGAGGGAGGGAGGAAGGGAGGGAGGGAGGGAGGAAGGGAGGGAGGGAGGGGCCAGGGGAGGGTAGGAGAGCTGGCTGGCTGGCTGGCTGACTGATCTTGCCAGCTCTATCACAATAGATCTTACTCCTTTAGGGAATCAAATTAAAGATATAAAAGGACACATAACATTTTAGAAGAAGAAAGCTCTCCAGTGTTTTCCTGCACCTGATTTAAGCTTGCATTGTTTACTTTGTTGAATGGATGGGGAATGTGCAGCTGGAAAGAAACACTCCTCACGCAAAATTATCAGTTAGAATAACCTTAATGCTGAGTATGGCATTTTTTTTCTTTACAGCTGCAATTTCTATTCCTGTTGGGTTAATTTGTTGTTCGGAAATGTTTTTTGCATGAATGAGCATTTTGCTAGTAGAGAATGATTGTGCCCTAGAGGTCTGCCTCTCTGCATTTCATCATATTATGTAACTACTTCATGTCTATAAAAGCTATCTTCTTGTGCAGTGCGTACATACCTCTCCCCTCGAGGACACAGCTCCCTCCATTGCTGACAGCTTTTTACCATTTGCACCATGTTTCCTTCCCTCTTTTCCATTTAAGCTGAGAATTAAGGCCTACCTTTTCTTTCTAGCCTTGTCCCTTCAGAAGGTGAGCAGGCCTATCTGGAAAATTTCCTTGTGTGCATTTAGTAGTACTGTTACTTCTGCCACCTGATTAAGAGAGAGAGATTTTCCTATCAAGACAAGTATTTTGCAGACCAGAGCTGTCATGAAGTTAGTGAGCAAAGACAGCATTATGTTCAGCGCTTACTGTAAGGCGTTACAAATAAAACAATGATAATGCTTTAAAACTTATAGAAAACATAGAAGAAAAATTATCTTCCCTTCTCTTAAATTTGTAAGCCATCAAGGAGGAAAAGTGGATGTAGTGAGTTAATAAAATCTACCATTCAAAAGCAAGCAGGGATGCGTATTCATTAAGAAAACAGCATCGCCTGAAACATTCAAGGAACTAAACTATGATTCACTTGACAGTGCTGTCTCACGAATATATAAAGACGGTTAATGAATGGATTTAGCTCTCTGGTTTTAGGACATTCTTAACTACTAACTATTTGCTAATAATTCAGTGCTGGAAGAGATCACATTGCCGGTGGCATAAATCAAAGTCTAGTTATGAAGAATGTTTCCAATATGCTACCCTTTATGTGAAATCAAAATTATTACTCTGCTGTCCTCAGTCTAAACCTTGGTGTTCAGCCACAAAATACAAACTCAACCCAATATGAAATTTACAAACTTGGACTGCCAACTTCCTATGACGACAACTTTGACAGAATGAGAGAGAGCACACAAGCAGTGTGACAGCACTTGGGGCTTTTGCCACAGTTAAAATTTCTCTTCAGCCAAAAGGAAAGAACATGGAAGATAAAACAATATTCATCTGCAAGTTTAATTCACATATGCTATTATTTTCTTCACAAACAGGTGTGGTGTTTGGAGGAGAAAAGTAGCTTGTGGTAACAGACTAGATATATGGCTGATGCAGCCTCTCCTTTAGGGTGCTGGAGGCAGCAGTGCAGTTTTAGGAGATGCTTGCAGGTGGAGTTAGGAAGAAAGTTGCACTCAGTTCCAGGGATCTGGGCAATCTGAGACACAGATCTGACTACTCTACTCAACCTCATTTCAAGAGTACAGACCAATGTTTTTCCATGCCTCTTGCAGTTGCTTATTAAGACAGCAAATATGCTTATTTTCCTCCTTTTCCTCCACAGCCAAAGCCGAGTCAGAGTCTGAGGAAAATATGTCAAAATGTAAATACAGTCACTGATAAGAGATCTTGTTTATTTAGGGAAAAAATCTGAGCTTTATGTAGTCCATACCAGGGTAAGGATTTTTGAAGAACTCTAAAACTTACTGGATGAACTGGAAATCTTATAACACCATGTCTATGCAGAAAAGCTTGGTCATGGAAATCATGAAAACACAATCTATGTGAAAACACAGGTTTAGAAGGAAGGGGCTGATAGAAATGGAGACAGTCATACCACACCTGTCAAACTAGATTGGGACTGTAGTTGGTCCAATAATGTGCCTGTCAGAATAGTCAGCATTTATGGCCTCTCGTAACTCCACCTACAACCATCCCTAGAAGATACCTCTTGGAAATTTATAACAGTTCAACTTTGCCTGAGGATCTAAACTGTCATTATCTTTTTTAATATGCACTTACAAAGAATGCCTCTAACAGGTTCTTCAAGTCACACCAGCACCACAGCCCTAAAGATGGCAGACTCTTATCCCCTGTTTCAGGGGTCTCTGCAGAAGAGATGGCACCTCTCCGCGCTCCAGGGACAGGGCTGGGGATGGGGAAGATGGGCCCACACAACACTTGGCTATCAGCAATTCTTTTCTGGAGTGCTGGCAGACCTTGAGCAGGATGGCTGGGCCTTCCTTTCCAATGGTGAGGCATCTGGACGCTTCACCCCCTCACAACCACTGCTGAGCACAAGGAGCTGTGCCACTTGCAGGGAGCCAGGTTGGATGGGGTGTCACTGACGACCCTCAATCCTCCTGTCCAGAGGACTCCAGGCACGGGATGAAAAGGGGCCCATGGTACACAAGGGGAGGTGGAGGGTGGTCCCTGTGCCCAAGGGGCAGCAAAATGGCACAGGGGAGGGATCCCCAGGGAAAGGTCCCTCAGCTCCCTAAATCTTCTTTCTCCCACATTTGGGCATATTTCATGCCACAGAGCCCCCATCTCCCCAAACAGCCATATTTGGCCACAAACATCCACCACCACAGTGGCCTCCTGGTGTCACAAGCCACCTCACTGCCTTCTCTTCTGTGCCCTATAAATGCATGGCCCCTGGCAGGTGGCTCACAATTTGCTGAGCTTCAAGGGCCCTGGATTCCAGGGATGCTTGGTAGTAAAATGTCCCAGAGCCATAACGCTGTTGGCTGCCCACCTTTGCATGGGAGAACAGGGGCTTGTCTGCAGAAGCCAGAGGAAGAGAAGGTGGCGTCAGAAGGGGGCACTTTAAGCTGCATAGTAGTGATGGCCATTGCTTGTGTGACTGGTGGTGTGGAGCCCATGGAGGTGTATCCACCAGAAAAGGGGATGAGATGACCTGGTTGCCCCTGGCTGCAGAACCAGGTGAAAGGAGGTGTTTCTTACAGGGTGACTAAGGTTCCTGGTGCCTGGAGGTGGGGTTTCTTCATTCTGAGGATGAGCAGGCTGCCTGATGAGTGGCTGAAGATTCAGACAGACCCTCCATGATGGTGTGCATAGAATAGCAAACAGATGAATCACAGAAGTTAGAGAGCTGTTCCTTTGGAGCAGAATTCTGCAGTTTCTCCAGGAAGAAGTGCTTGCTTTCAGCAATAAGGTCCCTTCCAGATGCTTCACTGTGCATTCTTTTCAAAACTAGACAATAAGCAATGTTAAATACAATAAAACAAGTTAAAAAGAACATTAGAATCCTTTTCTCCTCTCTTATTTGGTACTTTGACAACTGCATTTGGACTCTTCTGTCTCATCTTGGTCTTTACCCAGTCCAGGAAGGACATTGATGGGTGGGGTGTGGGCCCAGCCCAGGGCCTTCAAGATGATGAGGAGCTGGGACACATGGTGCATAGGGGCAGGCTGACAAACCTGCCCCTGTTCATGAGGGTGGTAAGACACAGGAGCAAGTTGTCCGGGAAGCTGGACAGTGTTCAAGGCCAATTTGGATGGGGCTTTGGGCAACCAGGTCTAGTGGAGGGTGTCTGTGCCCATGGCAGGGGGTTGGAACTAGATGGTCTTTGAGGTTCCTTCCAAACCAAACCACTCTACGATCCTATGATTCTGTAATTTTTAGGTAAGTTTAGGATTATTTTTTTCCCAATCCAGTTATAACATCTGGAACTGACTTCTGCTATAATAGTCTTGTAATACTGAACTGTGCCCTTTGATAAAATTTATAGATAAAGGTAAAGAAGATTATTAGCCCCTTTCCAACACTTGTCTGTGAAAATGAACTTTTGAGGCACTAGATTTGGACTGATGCATAATGTAATGCAATTAATGTGCTGCACTGTGGATGCATTAGTGAATGTGGCACAAAGAACAATGCATGCTGAAATCTTGTGAACTATCAGTCAGATTTGTTCAAGTTTCTCACTTCTGCTGCACTGTCTGAAACTGTCATGCTTCAGTCAGGCATGGTAAAACCCTAGAGAGCTGTGCTGTAATGTTTGGAATAGCTGACATGAGTAATGGCCTTCGATAGATTATCACAAGGTAAGGAACTTGCAGCAGTCGGTGATGTTATGGCTTTGCTCTGCATCTCGTCTATCTACAGCTAGCCACACCACTTGCAGTGAGCATTACACTGTTGGCTCTTGACAAGAGAAGATCACAAGAACCAATTTGCATGCCTTTAAGTTTTTGTCATACGTTGTTAAGAGGTTTGTATACAGAGAGTCTTTCTCTAGAAACCCCTGGGATTGCATTGCTATTTCTGTTTATTTTATTAAATGGAACGAAAAGAAATGTCTGGTTTTGAACTCAATTGAGTTAAAACTATATTTTTTTCTCACATTACAAGAAGTAACTAGTAAGCTAGCACAAATCCTTAAATCTCCTCGTCGGATAAACGATGCTTAGCACATCTGATCATTGTACTTCACAAGCATGATTCAAAACACAAGAATCTCAGTGGAAGATTACAACTTTAGAAACTCCAGATATTTAATTAAATTTCTTGTGAAATAAGTGAATTTGAGAAAGTTTTAAGACTGGAGCCAAATTAGGGTTTAATGACCAGCATTTACATTGGCAAAATTAGAATCCACATTTGACTATCAAAGATATGATGAAACTAGGAATTTGGTATTAGGGTTAAAAAATATATTACCTGGGGTTTAACTAACTGTTATGTCTCATACCTGAATTCTACATTACAATTCTGCTGTGCAGCTTGTGGTAAGCACCAACAGTATGCCCCTGGTGTATATTTTTCTTTCCTTTTTTAAGTTTCTTTAAATTGGATTCCTCTTTTTATCCAACTTCTGTGCAATCTGTGATCACAGATTTCCATACAGTTTATACAAAAGTGTTTTGCTTGATTTGTTTTCCAATCTATGCATTTAGTTAGGTAGAACACAACAGAACAGAACTAAATAGAAACAGGATGGGAATAGAATAGAATAGAATAGAATAGAATAGAATAGAATAGAATAGAAAAGAAAAATAGAATAGAAATTACCTCTTGCATTAATTCCTTCTAAAGGAAGCTGAAATACAATAAATATAGGAACTTTTTTCTTATTACTTAAGCAACCCTTTAAATATTGGTATTCTTAATTACAGACATTACATTACTTAACATTGTAGTAACTTCTCTTATCTAACAGTATCGCTGACCCATTGGTGCTACACCAAATTTTGTAGCTTTAAACAATACATAGCAAAATTAAATCAATAATGTAATCCAGAAATGCGCTGTAAATTCAACAGAGTCAAAAGACTGTGATAAATAATCTTGAGAATATACCTCAAGATGTTTGGGGAAAGGAAGTCAATTCTTCAGTTTTCTGGAATTTCTTCCTTCTTCATTTTGCATTATGATCAAATCAACATATTAAAAAAATACTTTTTATCACCTCATCATGTCACAGCTACCCTTCAAAGATCAATATTTTCCGAAGATTAATACTTAAATTCCTAAATACCTAAAGTCTTAATAATAAAGTACAACAGTTTCAAATGTCATAGTTACTTAAGATGTAAAAGGCCCGGGGTTTAAATACTCCTTCTATACAAAGCAGATACCACAGACTCAAATTTAGTTATTCCATATGCCAAGCAAATGTAAACACTATTCAAATGCTTTTCTCATTAAATTTTCATTACAGACTACACCCTGGATCTTAGAAACCTTTCTCTGTCAAATTGTTATATTCTTGCAAAGTAAGATTCTCTTCCAATAATTCAGCATTTAATTTCCAAATAAAGGATTTATAGTATTTGCAAGTGGTCACAGTTTGGTTTGTGGTTTTGTTCCTTTTTTTAATGTCCCTTTATCCAACTCTGTGGTCATACACATAGTGCTCCACGATGACACAGAATCTTAGAATCATAGAATTGTCTTGGTTGGAAGGGACTGTTTAGATCATCAAGTCCAACCATCACCCTAACCTGCCATCCACTACTATACCATGTCCCTCAGCACCACATTTTGTTCTCAATAAGGATTTTAAAAAAAAAAAGAAGAAAAATAAAGTTACCTAATACATAGTTGATTTTATTTTTTTTTGTACCCTGGATCCATTTTGTAAACTTTTCATTCCTGGAGTGAAGGTGTACATGATGTCTCTGAGATGCAACAGGTCCATAGCTAAGCAGTCACAGGGTTGTTAAGCATTCTTTAATGAAGGAAGGATTTTTCAGCTTATGAGCGGAGCAGACATCTTCTTAACAAACTGAAATTTGAGGATCACATCTCTTTGACTCCTTTGACTTCCTTGCTGTATCTGTATCATAGTAGAATATCCTGCTCAGTTCTCCAAAACCCCAGGTAAGGTCTGTAGTCAGGGTACTATAGAAATGACTTTATACACGGTTCTCTGTTGGAATAGCTCCTTTAAATTTTGACAATCAAATATGCATTGATAAAAGTGTATTTCTTAGAAGAAAAACTTCACTTGGATCTCACTCAACACAGAAAAGTATCCTCTTGCTGCATATGTTATTATTCCATAGGATACATGGATGAGGATTTTTCTGTGGGGTTTGATGGAGGGGAAACATTGGAAAAGTCTCATTTACAGATTGATGCAGAGCCAAGACAAACACAGAAACACTAAGACCCTTGCAAGTGGAATTCAGGGCACTGTTTGGCTTTGTGTGGCTTCTGTAGAGTAGAACCGATAACAGAAAACAAACCAACCCTCAGCTTCTCCTCCAGGCAAAAGGATGCAGAATCTCTCACTTTAAATGTCCTTACAAATCACAGCCTTTCATTTTGCATGTTCACATACAAAGGCCACTTTATACTGTGCAAAATGCTCCCCTAACAATTACATAGTTGTGTGGTTTTGCTGCTTTAGTACTGCAGAAACAATGTAGACAGAGACAATTTTCTTTCCCTGAAGCTTTTATTTCTACAGGTCATTTGCTGATGATTTAATTTACCAAATGTTTCTGAGAAGATATAAAAAAAAAAAAATCCAGAGAACGATGTAGTGTTTCAACATGTTTTTATGCATTATTTTCAAATGCCACAAGATTCCCCTATAGTCAATATTCAGACTTCCTTGTATTAACGTTCCTTGATGTGCCTTGGCATCCTGACCTTGCAATGTTTTGCCTGATAATTTTCAACTTTTCTCTCTTTCAATCTTAATTGCTTCTGTTGTGTGAGTTTTCTTGCACACCACTTCTTATAGCACTCGAGGCAGAACTGGCAGAGATGTCACCGCTACACAATAGGGGTTTCAGCTGCTTCTAATTTGCTCCCTCATATACAGAAGTGTTTTCCAGAGGCACTGTTTCTTGTGATTATGTAAAAATATGTCTTATCTAATGGAAATAAGGGAATGACAGACAGATAACTTTTAATAATGAAATAATGGATCCCTGGCTACTATGTAACATTTTGCTTCTGTCTTCCAAATATAATGTTAAAAGCAATCAAGACTCAGCAGTTATTTTACATTTAAAATGGAATCATGAAGCAATATTTGATGTTCTCTAAAGCTGAGCTTTAGAATACATGGACCCTCTTGATGGCTGTCTATCATCTCCCTCTTATTGTGTTTACTCATATGAATGAAAGATTTGGACCATTGAACAAAGAACAGACAAAACCTTTACAGGAAATGCAGCATCTTCTGCCGATTTAAAAAAAAAACCCAAAACCTTTAGATTCACTTATTTGTTCCTATGTTTAGGATACCACCCTAACTTTTAAGAGTTGAGTGACTTTTTTTTGAATCTTTTTTATTGTGTCTGCTTGGCAATAAAGGAATGTTTTTTGGTAGATATCTGAAGCAATTTGAAAGCCAGCAGAAATCATTGATTTTTTTTGTATTTACAGGAAAGAAGGTGGGCTTTTTCTCACACGTAGAGCTATTAATTATAAAAAAAGGAAACATAAGTTGCTTGTTTGGCAAACACATGTACCAAATAAATCTATATGTCCTTCTACAATTACTATTTGCACATTTAATTTATATATTATCATAGTCAAAATTACTGTTGCCACCAATAAAATCACAATTCTTGGCAATAAATTTGATTTAAGAACATTGCTGAAATCTCATAAATAAATCACATTGCCAGGAAAACTCCAAAGATTAGAATATACCACATAGAGGAGCTGCCATTTTAATATAAAATTGTGGATTGGCTATGAAAACCAGGTATTTTCCTCTCTCCTTACATTTATAAATGAAACAATGCAAATCTTGTGTGGTTTCTATGTCCTGATGCCTGATTCTTTCCCATCCTTTTTCTTTTTTTCTTTTCTTTTCTTTCTTTTCTGCATCTAATCTTGTCTGATTTTCATTATTGCATGTTCAGCTGTAAGTCCAGTGAAATCCTTCCCATAAAGTTGGTGGTGATGATCAGAAAATTACATTTCCATGCCTTCTCAGTAATGATGACCCACAAAAGCTCAGACTTAGGTCAGATAGCCGAAATCAGGGCGGGCCAGGACCCATGACCAGAACACTGAGTATTCCACCCAAAGTGGTTTGTTATGGGTGCAGACAGACCTGGAGTCCAGCAAAACTGAGCAAGCCTACGTGAACTACTGAAGGGATGAGTTGAAGGCAAAAGTTGTGTCAGACTATAAATTACCAAGCCTAGGGAACTAAGACGTAAGGCATATTTACAGGTGAAAAATAGTTCCAAAGACAAGAGCCTGTACAGGGCCCTTGGTCAGGATCTGCAGTAAGGTCAGAGCTGGCACCTAAGATAACACAAGAGCAGAGCAACCACAAGGAACAAGTATCTGACAAAACCACAGTTAGGGCTACGAAGATGATTAAGGGCCTGGAATGTCTCCCCTATGAGGAAAGGCTGAGTGAGCTGGGACTGTTCAGTCTTGAGAAGAGAAGACTAAAGGGAGACCTAATTAATGTTTATAAGTATCTTAAGCATGGGATGCAGGGGGAATTGGCCAGCCCCTTTTTCAGTGGTCTGTGGAGACAAGATAAGGGGCAATGGCTGCAAGTTGGAGCATAGGAAGTTCCGCACCAACATGTGGAAGAACTTTTACACAGTGAGGGTGACAGAGCACTGGAATAGGCTGCCCAGGGAGGTGGTGGAGTTTCCTTCTCTGGGGATATTCAAGACCCATCTGGATGCCTATCTGTGTGACCTGTCCTAGGGAGCTGCTTTGGCAGGGGGGTTGGACCTGATGATCTCTCGAGGTCCCCTCCAACCTCTATGATTCTGTGATTCTATGATCATGAAGTTGGTAGATTTCCTTCATTCTAGCTAAAAAAGGAAGAAGGCAATTTTCAAATTAAAAAACATGCCTGCACAGATTTGCCCCAGGCAGCAGCTGAGCTTAGGCAGCCCCTCGCTCACTCGTCTCTCCCAAAGTGGATGGTGAGGAGAATGGAAAAAAACCACTAATGGGCTGAGATAAAGAAAGTTTAATAGGATAACAAAGGAAGAGAATAATGATGATGAGGATGATAACTACAACAGTAAGAAAAACAACAACAATAATACAAATGTTCACCACATGTGAAAGGAAAAGAAAATCACCTGACACCCAGTCTGATTCTGAGCAGTGAATCTGCCCCCTGGCTCACTTCCCCAGTTCTATCCAGATTGTGATGCTACACAGCAGGGAATATCCCTTTGGCCAGGCTGGGTCAGCTGTCTTGGCTGTGCTCTCCCAGCTTCTTGTGCACCTGGCAGGGAGTGAGAAGCTTATCAGTCTGACTTAGGCACAACTACTTAGCAAAGATTAAAACCATCAGTGTGTTATCAATATTACTCTCACACAAAATCCAAACACTGCACTATGCCAGCTACTAGAAAGAAAAATTAACTCTATCTCAGCTGAAATCAGGACAGTGCCATAAAAAGAATTGTGTACTTAGCCTTCTGTTTCTAATTTCCTGATGATAAACTCCTTGACACTCATTTCAATATTATAACTGTCTCATCTGTCCTGTTCTGTGATTATTAATGAGACTATGAACATCCTCTTTTCGGGATAGGTTGATGTGGGCAGATAAATTTTGTCACACGTGCACACACATTTGTTTATAAACAATACTGACATAAGATAAAATTGTTTATCAAATTCATAGTGGTAATCTCTTATCACAGAATCGCAGAATCGTAGGGGTTGGAAGGGACCTTAAGAGATCATTGAGTCCAACCCCCCTGCCACAGCAGGCTCCCTAGGACAGGTTGCACATATAGGCATCCGGACAGGTCGCACATTTAGGCATCCAGACAGGTCTTGAGTATTTCCAGAGAAGGAGACTCCACACCTCTCTGGGCATCCTGTCCCAGTGCTCTGTCACCCTCACTGTGTAAAAGTTCTTCTAAACTAAGAGGAGGGTGAAGGGGAAATACTTGAGAGTTCAGTTGTCACGTTAGCAGAAAGTGTACATGATACTGTTAATAAATCTAAGTGGTATTCTAAGTGTCTATCTGCAGCACTGGATGATTTCTTTAGCCATTGTGAGAGACCTGTGGTTCTAACCTATGCTGTAGAAATGTAATCAGAAACAGAAAGATATAATTTGTCCTGTTACTGTCCCCATCTGTTATTTGCTCAAATGTTGCTGCAGACAAGTGGATATGGGCTAATCTGCCAGATTTAAATACAACATCATTGCCACAAACAAGGATGATACTTTTGACAACTGTCAAGTTGAACATTTTACTTCAGAGATTAAATAATAATTTGTTCATGATGAAGAAAAAAAGTTATATATGAATATACTGAAAATGAAGTTTCAAGGGGGTTGTAAGAAAAACAAATGAACAAAAAAGTTCTCCCCGAAAAAAAAAACTCAAACTTCAAACACTTTGTCCAGATGGCAGAAACATTTTTGTAGAACTCATTTTCTACAAACCAGGCCCAACACAGATGTCTGAAAAATGCTGTGGTATGAAACTGTCACTAGTATGGTAATCTACAGAAAAGCCAGTTGTGATACCCTTCCAACATGTTGCTATAAATGACCTATTTCTATACTTACAAGTGCAGAGTTATAACAACTCTTTCCCTGTTTATGTCACATATACAACGGAGCTATGGCCCACCGAACTCCAGCAGAAACATACAGCATACAGTTTGCTCTCTACAGGCTGCAGGGCGAGCCTGCACACTCAGTGTGCAAACTACAGATCTTTCAAAGCACCAGTATGCTTTGAAACTTAGGACCACTGGTGTGCTACAAAGTTTCCCTACCTGATTTCTGAGTCATAACCCCCTCGGGAAGAAAGGAGGTTATGTAGACAGTGCTTTGCAACCAGCATACGGTATAGAGGTCGTGCAACTACTATTTAACTGGACATGAGGCAAATATGCCTAAAGGTCTGGTGGTAGTGGGAAGAAAGCAGCAAGGGGGAAGTGGGCAAGAGACCCATTTCACAGAATCATAGAATCACAGAATCATAGGGGTTGAAGGGTCATCGGGTCCAACCCCACTGCCAAAGCAGCTCCCTAGCTCATATTGCACAGGGAGGCGTCCAGACAGGTCTTGAATATCTCCAGAGAAGGAGACTCCACCACCTCCCTGGGCAGCCTGTCCCAGGGCTCTGTCATCCTCACCCTGAAAAAGTTCTTCCACATATTGGTGAGGAACTTCCTATACTATTAACTTGCAGCCATCGCCCCTTGTCCTGTCTTCACAGACCACTGAAAAGAGGCTGGCCAATTCCCCCTGCATCCCATGCTTAAGATACTTATAAACATTAATAAGGTCCCCCTTTAGTCTTCTTTTCTTTAGGCTGAACAGTCCCAGCTCACTCAACCTTTCCTCATAGTGGAGACGTTACAGGCCCTTAATCATCTTTGTAGCCCTCCACTGGACTCTCTCCAGGAGATCCCTGCCTTTTTTATACCAGGGAGCCCAGAACTGGACACAATACCCCAGGTGGGGCCTGACCAGGGCAGAGTAGAGGGGCCTTAGAAATATCTGTATTTACAGGTACAAACTGACATCATCTTTCTTCAAATATTTTACAGTCAGGATGCACCTGGCACTTGTTTCCCAGTCAGATACTACTATTTCAGCAGCAGGATTTGAGAGGAGGATGTTGTGTTTGCATTATGTACTTTGCATATGAAGAGCAGCAGACTGGTTAGAAAGCTGGTGGGGATTGCCCCGTGTCAGGGAGCACACTATCAGTGTGCTAGTAACCCTGTACTGTGGTCTGAGCATTGTCACAGAGAGACAGCTTTCTAGTCTGTGACAGCAATTCGTGCTCTGCTGGACATAGGGTCAATTTACTAAGGCTGTATATGTCCAAAGGTATCTTCCTATCTAGTAAACAACAAAAAAAAGGTTAGTTTAATGGCCAGTGGCATCCTGGCACTTTGAGGAAAGGTATAATTAAGGCTACTAATCAGAAATGTATTGTGATTTCCTCACACTGTGAATCCTGATTAGTAAAGCTGTGTTTGCTTCTGACTGATTGCCAAAACACCACTCCACTCATGGCCAGAAACATAGTTCTCCACAGGTTTCAGGTACTTTGTTCCATCCTAGGGTAGACAATCCTACCCACTTCTTGGAAATACCAGTATCTAGAATCCCTGAGATTACTGTGTCCTTAAAAAAAAAGTAATTGTGGGTTAAAGTGTTATATGATAATAATAAAGACTTCTTTATGATGATTACCTACCTCCCTTGTACGTTTTCAGAAAGTGAGTGAATACTCATCCAAAAGGAAATAAGTCACCCTGAATTCATTAGGAATTTACTCTGCAAGAAAAAAATGTAGTTACTCCTGCAATGTCTCAGAATTTGTTATATGCCTGCATAAGATTTTTAAATTGTCAGTATTACATTCCCTTACTCAAAGTGATTAAATGTCAATAGAGACAGAATGCTATAAAGGAGTAGAGTGAAAGGCATTTAATAGGACAGTGACTGTCACTGTTATCATACAAAATCAGTTGTTCAGTTGCAGTGTTTTTCCATCTAATAATTGTCTCTGAAATTAGAGAGATGACTTCTGTCCGTTGAGATAAAACTCATAGCACTGAGGAATTGTATGTTTATCTCTTAAAATTCATCCAGGTACTGGATAAAATAGATGTAATAGTAAACTAAGAATATATAAAAGCCACCTCTCAAAAAACATGCTTCCACATCTGAACTTCCCAGCTTTTTCCTCACTCTGCTATCAAGCACCCTTTCCAGTTCCATGCAGACACTGCTTACTAGCTGGTGGTTGCTTCATTCCTCTCCCAGAAAAGACAGGCAAACCAGAAAGCATTTATAAAGAACTGGGCCAAATACATTGTTTTAGCTATGAAGAAAAAAAATACAACACAGGAAAATACTTTAGTGAAGCTTCCCAGAGCTGAGAGTTGCCAAAAAAGGCAAGCTTTTAATTTTGGGAAATCTATTCCCACACAAGGTTACAGAGTGACTTTTCCCTGGATTATCCAAAGTGCTAAAAATAAAATAGAATTGTTAAATAATGAACACCGAGGACTCTAAAGAACATAGAGCACAGGCTGTATTATGCATTTCATTATTATTTAGCACACGTATAACATGCAAATGTCATCCCATAATAGAGATTGATTAAAGGTCTAAATCATACTAAGAAAACAGTTTTAAGACACCCATCAGTATGTTGTTGATAATTTTCTTTTATTAAGCACATGTTAATGGAGAACTGGAGACACCTGGTTACTTGAAAACAGATGTATCTATTTGCAAATAACTAAAAGGCATGCACTAAGCTTATGCTTTGGTAACTGCTAGTAATAAATGACAGTAACTTCTCAGCTTCCTGCAGCAGCCCGGAGAAATTCTCAATCACAGAACTGAACTTTTAGAAATACACATTAGTAAAGTACCTACACACTCCTAGAACAGATGGGCTTGGCTGTGCAAATACCTTGGTAAAACCCTGGCTGTATATAACTCTACGTGAGCTTTAACAATGGTAATTTTCCATTTGATTAATCACTGGTCATCAGACTTTGCAGTTTCCAGGAAAAAAAATTATCTGATCTTCTATTGGCAGCCAGAGGGATATCAGCTAAGCAAACTTTAGCACCATAACCAGTTACAGTGTTTCTACCATTATCACTCATTCTGCAACTGAGTACAGCCAACTTTGTGATCCCAGGAATTACACAAACAAACAAACAGCACAACAACAAAAGAACCAACCAAACAAAGAAAACCACAACACATATGAAAATTAAAGAATTAACAGCATATGCAGATAATTGGGATTCAGTGTTTTAACCACCCTTAGCATTTAACATGGTTATAAACACTATGATCGTGACTTTAACATTTTATTGGATCAAGTCTCAAAATCAGGTGATGTTCAAATATTAAAATAGGAAGTCATCAACAAAACTCACAGTTAATTTTCAATACTGCTCTATAGATCTCTGAGCAACAGTGTGATGCAGAAGGTAGTCTTAATGTGGAAATTAAACTGCAAAATAGAAATATCACATAAATGCCTATATGTTTTATCTTCAATATTTACAGTAAAGTCATTCTGTCTGAGACATCACAGTCAAACTATCCTGCCAATTTATCACCTACCCTGTCAGGATCAAGAAATTGTGTGACTGTTTGCCTCTGTTCCCCACATAGCTCATTCGATATTCCATAAACACACAAACACCAACAAAATCAAAATTCCTCAAAAATAGAAATGCAGCCTCCACTTTAATTAAAAAATACTGAAGTAGGTGTTTCCCTCCTACCCTCAGAGTGCTCGTTAAGGAAAACTGAGACCGGTTTCAGGCTTTCTGAAGAAGTCAGTATCAATTCTTTTCTCCACTTTCAAAAATGTAAACTGATATCCCCTTCAGACCAGCAGGCTGAAATAATAATCCAATTAAAGGTTACAATCAATTTTGTGGAATTTTGTACCTTGCAGCACTCTTCCAAGATGTAACAAAGAATTGAAAACTCTAAACCAGGAAGACAGTGTAACAGAGAAATCCTCTCCTCTAATCAACATACTTTCTCTTATTTGATGACCACATTTGTTCATAGCACCTTCTTGCAGAAGCAGCAGAATGAATCTTCCTTTACTGCTTCCTGATTCAATATTGCAACTTGTAGACTACAGGATACCAACAGAAATGCAGGTAATCTTCCTACTCCAATGACCATGATGCCTACTCCTGTGAGCAATTCAAGCCACTAAAGAGAAAGCAATAGACACTGCACTTCAGGAGTGGACTCAGGCCCATGGTAGGAATAATACTACTTTCCTCTATGAGTCTTCTTAGGGGCAATAGTCAAATTCTGAGCCTTAGGTTTTTATGGTATCTCACACTATGTACTCCCCAAGTAAGCTGACTGGATGATCCTCTACTGATTATGCTGCCTTTTGGGGATCCCATTCAGAGGCGTCCAATTCTCCTGTAAAATAAGAGGCCTAGGAGGTAACATACAGATCTGAATTATTCTACTTGGGTGAGGCATTCAAAAGAGTGGTGGTATTTTATCTAAATTTTAGATTTTTCTATCTCCACCAAACCTGACCCAAAGGCCATAGGGTGCCCCTTCTTTAAGCACCTCAGGTTCCAAGTAATTCTCAATAAAGTCAGCAGGTGCAAAGGCAACATAGTTACCCTCTAATTTTGCTACATCTTGTAAAATCTTCCCAGAATTTAGGCAAATATATGAGCATGCAGAGTTTTCAGTCAAAGAAATAAAATAAATTACTGGTTTGTAGGTTACAGGCTTGTAAAGAGATTCTGGCTCCAGTTGGCTATGAGAAGGGAAATGAAACAGCTGTTCAGAAGCATTTAGTTGCTATCTACCCAATTATATGGAAAACAAAAGGGCTAATGACTTCTTCTAAGATGCAATATTTGTATTGTTTATTAAATTCTGGATGGGTTATTTATCTCCGTTGACATTAAATGGCGCAGGTTGCCCTATCTGACAAATGTTAGACTAATCTGTTAAGACAAGAACTGGTCAGCAACATGGTGTTAGGAAACATTGATTTATAACTATTAGAAACTGATCTAATGCAACTCATCATGCTTCTAGCAAATGTAGTCTTACATGTAGTTGGAGAGATTTTTGACAATCCACTTTCTCTTGGTACTTATTAATGAAATTCCAGAACAGGCCCTCAATAAGACAGAATTATCTGTCTAAAGAAAAACTAAATGTTTCATGTCATATTGTTTTGGTGAACATTTCTGACCTGCTCTCCTTAGACTACTGAAGAGATCACCAGAAATGAGAAATTACGCTGTCAGACAAGTCTTTGAGAGTTCAGGAAGGCAAAAGAGCAAACCTTAATCATAACGATTAAATACACAAGTATATCCAGAAAACACCACTTTGACAGTGCTGTCTAAATGAATAAACAAAAGAAAGTACAACTGGAACAAATGGATAAACCAGCTCCCATTTTTTTGTGTCCCTCTGGTTGCATCAGTAAGACCATTAAATCTGACGCTCAACAACCAATTTTCCTTGTTGAGCCAATAGCAGTTAGGACAGAACATTAATCTGGAACCTGGTTTTTCAACAACCCGTAGCTGAAGAGAGGCTTCATACTCCCTAAAGTGAGCTGAGACTTTTTCTTCACCAGCAGCCTCATAGATTCTGGGACCCCACTGAATATGTGAGTGAATAAAAGTGAAAAGCCTTTCTGTTCAAATCCCAAAGCTAACCTAAGCTAAATTCAAATGGTTGAGAGAACAGCCCTGTCCTTCTACAATATTTTTCCCCATAAGAAGAAATATTACAGACCATCTGAAGATTTGAAAATGCTATTCTGAAAATGCATAATAGAAAATCCTATAAGGATGCCAGCTGTGCATTTATGGATGGATGAAAAGTACAGGCTGTTAGTTGTGCAGTCATTTTCTTAGAGATACTAAGATCTGCTGCTAAAGAGCAGGAAAATACAGTCACAGAGCCCACAGCTGACAAGCTTTATTGATGAAGGGCTGGAGTTTTTTTCTGGAGGCTTGTTTACTAGGCATCTGAGGAAGCAGGAAGAGGTAAGGGATTGACATGACTGGTGAGTTAGACTGGAACAAATTCATATCAGGGTTTTTATTTTGGGGTTGAGGGTGGCAAAAAAAACCCCTAGGTTTCTGATCATGAGGAAAGCATGAGTCAGCAAAACTGCCGAGCTTTTTCTAGGTCAGCTTGGGGGACAGCATAGCTTGCATGCCAGGAAGTAAAAGGGACTTATGGGGACCTGGCAATTTTAACTGTTACAAGATAAAATTGTGATAGATATATCTACAGTGATAAAAGTGATGTGATTTTAGTTGTGTTTTGAGCCAAGACAGGGGCAAAAATTTCCACAGAGGTGTTGAGTCCCTCCTTCCATTCACACAAGCTCTGTGGGGCAACCATATAGCACATGGGTGGCTCTCTGCCAACACGGCCATTTCCTTCACCAGCTGGGACACTGGCTGAGCTCCCTCGGGAAAGTATGGATAGTAATACACTCCCTGATAAACACAGTGGTAGAAATAAGGCCTAGGAGAAATGACAGTAAGCTTCCCTGGTCTGTTAGATCTATGCTCGTCCTGTCAAGAAAATGTTTTCTTTGATACTTCAAAAACACAGTAGGTGAGCAACTGATTAGGCACCAGCCAAGTGCTCTTCTGAGTGTATTGGTGGAGGGGCCGGAGGAAACCCCAAGCTGTGAGGGCATCACATCTCCTGAACAAAGAACTCCCCTTCCACCCTTCACATTTTGTCCTCTCCAAAGTGAACTCACTGCTCTCCAGCTCAGTGTCTGTCAGAAGTCTAGATTTAATTTAGCCTATAATAGATCAAGGAAGGCTTCAAAATATTTGTGAAGCATTCATTGATTAACCTGAAACCGAAATGTCACACTCTTTAAGTCATAATTCTAAGGCAGAGCTGTCTGTTACTGGTGTAATTTAAATTTCATTTAGTGTGACAGCACTTGGTCATAGTCTTGTTTAATTTACCTTCAATTAAGTTGTTATTATAATTAATTTCCATCAGAACTATTGGGTTATATCTCAGCTGAATACACTGAGGGATTTCTACAGCCTTATTTTTCCAAAAGCAGGGGGGAAAAATGTATATAATTCACTTAATTTCTTTGCTTAAAAAAATTGGAGCAAATAGCTTTGGCACAAGCACACAGCAACATCTCCCTGGGAAGCACATATAAACAAGGGTGCGCACAGAAATCATCATTCTTCTTTGACTAGGGCTTCTGGCAGTTCAGAAGGTTCTGGTTGCATCTTGTTTGAAGTCTTTTTATCCATGTTTGCTTCCTTCTCAGGCTTAACCACTTGTGGTAGATTTTCAGCAGAAAGGTATGCTGAAAAGGTTAGTAAATACACTACTGCTGGTCCAGGCCTTTTTGGCCTGGTGAAGAGTTTGGTAATTGAAATATGCCTAAGTTGGGTGTCACTCAGGTAAAAAATTGTCTTTTACTGTTTCATCTTGAATATGACATTCTTTCTGTGTAAGTTTTCTTAATCATTAATGGCCTGCTAAAACAAATTCTCCTCATTAATACCTAGGAAGTTCTGGAATTATTATAATCATGCGGCTCTCACAGAGACAGGTGATCTGATTAGCTGGAGAGAATCTCTCTGGTGCAGAATCATCAAAGATTACAAAGTTCTTGTTAATTTAGCATGGATTTTGAATTACTCTCTCACATTGTTAGTGATGTTCAATTAATACTGGCAATTTTCCTAGTATAGGATTCAAAACAAGGTGTCTTTAAGCCCCAGGGTAGGCAACTGAAGTGAAGCCTTCTTAACGTGTTAAAATGTGTTAAAAATGAGAGAGAAGAAAAATGTTATTCTAAAGTAAACACCAGGATGGCTGTATGCTGCTCCCTTACAACACTGGGAAAGATCCACACCAGTTTTGGATAAATTGATCTTCCAGAAATATGAGGGACTGATTTCTAAAGGCATAATGAGAATGGTACTGTGAAATGAACTAGACCAAGATTTTTCTGCTACAACACACCGCCAGGAGAAAACATAAGCTAATTGTAACTGCAGAATTACATCTGTAGCGAAATAGGGGTTTAATAGGGTCAGTGAATAAGGGGATGCAGCTGTTAACAAAATAAATTTCTAACTCACTAAAGGACAAAGCACAGAAGACCTCTTCAGATGAATGTATAAATTATATGTATATAGTGCTTATGGCATGTCTGAATTGATTACTTTGGAAGAAAAAACAACTAAGAACTGCAAGGTGAGTGGTACAGCAACCAGCTAGTACTAATGATATATAGTCTCCCATTAATCTGAATAGTAAGTATTTTCATGTCCTAGTGGAAACTTTTAGAGTTAAATTTTCATATGAAAGAAGTAGAAGTATTTTCCCTTGATCCCATCCTGTTGTATTAATTTTATTTTATTTTTTATTTGCCCTACATTTCCAAGAGGACATTTAGCTAAACAAAAAGATTTATAGTGATGTTGAATTTAGAGAGAGTTGGGAGGCGGGGGGAGGGGGTGGTGAGGTTACTTACTGAAATACAGACTGGGAAAAAATTACTCCTGACAAGTTTTTTAAATACAAGAGAACTGAATGGTGGTTTTAATAGTGTCTGGAAGCTATTCTATTACCCAAAAGGTTTATGTTGCTCTTATTTATTGAGTAGAAAACAAAGACACAATGTTTTTGCTATCACAGAATATTCTGGTTGCTTGCTAGAATTACTTTATTAGTAATCTGTCTGTAACACTAAGTTTTAATAAAATTACGACTGTGCTGTTACAGTAAATATGTGCTTGGGTAAATCTAATCTAATTATAAATATTGATTTCATAGGGAATAAACTTCAGATTCCAAAGGTTTAATTAAGAAGTGCTTCACGTATGAAAATATAGAAGGTGTATTTAAGTTTATGACTCTGGAATTTTTCCTAAGCTGAGATAAATTGCCCCAACAATGTCTCAGTCACCAGGCCATGATAGAAATTACAGTTGCTAATAGCCAAGTAAACAAAGCTTTTTTTTTTTTAATAATTAAAAACTCAAACCTGGTTTTTGTTTAACAAATAATTGGTATTGTGGAATATGCTTAGAATAACAGATCAGAGAGTAATGGAATAGAATATAAGAAGTTTGCTAAGTCCTAGTTGAATCAAGCTCCTCTGGTAGATGCAGACCTATGTGAACTGCATGCACCAACAACAAACCTTGTCTTTCAAGCAGACCTCACTTCTGCATGTTACTTGAAAATACAGACCATTGTCAGAATAATGTGTCACACTCTCTCACACAAGTGTTGAATTCAGCTGGGACCAATTTGACAGAGGAAAGCTACCAAAAATGGGTTTTAAGTCAATTATTTTTTCCTAATTTGATAGAGCTCATTTATGGTTTTAATGTATTTTTATCAGATTATGGCTCTATAAAAATATGTGACATATAGATTTTGTAGATTAATATTAGAGTTTAATGGCTGCAAAATATCACATTTACTATTGACAGCCATTATATATTCTGATGTTACTTCTTTGATGTAGAAGTGATAACTATTTTGGTCTGCTTTGTAGTGCAGACTTTTCTCTAGAGGCAAGCTCTAAGTAATAGAAGATTCTTTTCATTACTTGTAGAAAAATGTGGATATTTGATCAGATGAAAACACTTGTCTTTCTGTATCCAAAGAATTTGTATTGGGACATACATTGTGCCAAAGATAATTTGATACCATTCATATTTGATTGCTTTGTTAGCTTGAGTTTGAAAGGAAAACAACATCTGCCTGTTGCCGGAGTCCATTTCCCTTTGAACCTTGCTTGGATAAAACTCACAGCTGAAGCAATTTAGAGCAAGGAAAAAAAAATCACCATTGTTTTGCTCATAGAACAGTTTTTTGTACCTTTCATGGTTTGTATGGTGCTTAAAATAGTGGAGAAGGTATTACATTTCTCTCTGAATATCAAGTTCTTCCTCTTTTAAAAGTAACATTAGTTGTAAAATAATATTCAATATGCCCATACTTCCTCACCAAATATGAACAGAGAAAAAATAGCATGGGGGGCAAGACTGGTGTCCAAACACTGTGTATGGCACAATGTCGCAGGAGGCTGAGCCCAGAGGGTTGTGATAAGCAGCACAGAGTCTAGCTGGAGGCCTGTAGCTAGCGGTGTGCCCCAAGGGTCAATGCTTGGTCAGACCTTATTCAACATATTGATCAAGGACCCGAACAATGTCCCTGAGGGGACAAAGTGTACCCTCAGAAAATCTGTTGACAATACAAAACTGGGAGGAGTGGCTGAAACTCCAGAAGGCTGCACTGACATCCAGCAAGATCTTAACAGACTAGAGAACTGGGTGAAGAGTAACATAAATAATTGCCAGACAACTCACAGTTTCACCTTTTGTACAACACTACTTCTTATATAGTTAACAGAACTGGAGATAAAGGTAAGAATTGAACTTACTTTTATAAAACTGCCAATTGGGTCATTTAAAAAAAAAAATTAAATGTTGTTCTCATTTATAAACTGAAAAAAACCCCAGGAGATAGAAAAGTAAAAGAAATGTCTGTATTTTTCAATTCATTTCCTTGGAATCTTTGCACTCATATTACTTTGGGCGCAGGGGCTGAAGCACTGTCCCCTAGATCTTGACACTGGCATTGGTTTCTCAGATGTGGGTAGGATAGGTGAGTTTCTGACCTCCTCCTTTGAATGGTTTTTTTTTTTCATGGAGAAGCAGGGGACCTTCTGATCGTTATTGTTGATAAATGGTGAAAGCACATTTTGTCTTTATGGGCAGCATTTCCCTGTTATTACAGGTCAGGTCTCCTACATTCTGCTCCTGATGTGAAGTGGGCTTTAGAGTCTCCACTTACAAAGAGTTTTTCCTTGAAAAATATTTCATTGCTTTTTCTCCAAAAATATAGAAACCAGGCAACTTTCACCTAAAGTAAGTCAGAGGACTCATGTTTATCAGCTGCCTACATGCAAGCAAATTAAGAAAACAACTATGGGGCCTTAACTAGTTGATAAGTTTATACCTCTAAAAACATCTTCTCAAAATCAATTCCAACTAATATAAACAAATAAAATTCCCTAGACCTAGCTTGCATTTGGGCTATTTTCCTCAGATATAGGAAAGCCTCTACTGGTCATCTGTGGTAATATTTTTTGTGTTGAATAGGGAATATTTACTCCACTCCCTAAAGCACTGTTAGCACTTAGTCATATTAAACTTGATATTATTTCGATGTGTTTCATCTAATAATGATTTCAGAGTCTGCATTTTTACCTCTTCTCTAATCCCATATTTTCTTCTGTTCTACTGCCAATAAAGATGGCTACAGATGGCAGCAAAATTATATTAGGGAGAACAATAGTACACTATAGAGCTTCATACCTTTAAATAATTCAGGTACTGCTGACTGTGACCAAAATTCATTGCCATCTGTCAGTAAGTAGATTTAATTTAGTTAAACATTGCAATCCTTTCCTACAGCTGTCCACAGAAACCATGCCACCCCACACTAAAAAATTCTCATCAGGAAGACCAGTACATGAATGAGCATGGAGTTTTATCCTGATCTAGAACAAATCAAGAAATTTAAATTTATATATATTAACACATATATTTAATGTAGGTGTATTCTCAACAACAAGCAAAAAAAATCTCAGATTTTAGGAGTATATGCTTCATGGAAAATATAGATAAATAATTATGACCTAGTTTTTCTTATACCAGTATCTCAAACTGCAGACTTTACATATACCTAGATTAATAGGAACCTCAAAACCCCCCACACCCCCTAAAATAACCAGATCTTTTGCATTTTCAACTCAAAAGCAAGTTCTTTAAATTGTGCTATGGGATGTTCACAAACCCAAAGGTGGAATTTCAGTCACTAGAGTATCACATTCAGGTCACACTCTCTTTTGACAGTTTAGCTTAGCACAAGTTAGTGATCCTCTTTCTGTAGGGGAGGAATTTGTCAGTTGCAAGAACCTGATCAGAACTTTAGAACCTATGTAAGTTTGACTGTAAGGATACAATACAAATATTGACTAAAGTAAAAACTTATTAATTCAAACAAACTTTCAAGATCTCACTCAAATTTATACCAGGTTTGTTATGATTCCTGTGCCTTGAAATCTTGGATCTGCAGAAGCAGAGCAATCCATACTCAGGGAATGGATTCAAGGTACTTTACAGAACACATAAAAGCATGCACTTAATTTACAACAGAGCACAGAAAATCTCTTGTTAGTGGTAGTTGAGAAGAGAGACTTTTATGTCACTACTTTAAACCACCACGATCAACTTAGCAGCCTCTTCTCTTTGACATCATATGCTTCATATTTGTAGTAAAGGATTCAGAAAGTATTCATTCTTACCCTGAAAAAAATGCCATTCCTCTAGAAGATAAAACACCCAAAGTTCATAGGTACATGATTAATTAAATGATGCTTACATACATACTTGCACTGCTCAGCTTCAGGGACTACTCTGAAGCTAGGGCTCGCCTTGTCTGCTGCTGTTACTCTTTTATAAATGTCATGATACTTTTACATTTTTATTTTTATATGTTGTCCATCATTCTCTGCATGCTAAGTAATGTTCAGATCAAAAGAATCTGATCTGCCACAGAAATAACTTGGCTTTATTGCTGCCACTACTAAATACCATAGTGTACTCCAGGTGCATACCCATCCCTACTCTGCTTATTCTTCTATATTACTTACACTTAAGAGTGATGTTGAATTCATTGTACTCCTTATTTATATAAAAAGGGGCAGGAAAATGGCTCTCTAGATCTCTAAACAAATAGTTCAGGTATAAGCATGATAACTTCACTACCTCAAATTTGAACATTTAGACTCAGCAAATGCCCATCTCAGGAGCTGACTTACTTCTATAGAAGCCAAAGGTTGGCATTGACTTTAGATTCCTACAAGGTTTAGATTTTAGCTTCCTGCAAAACATTCTTAATTAATACACTTTAATGATTAATTTATTAACAATCTATTAAAAAGGTAGGTATAAAAAAATCTAAATAATTTATTGAGGAATATAATTTTAATAATTATGATTATAATCTGGAAAGGGAGGAAGGATAGGAGCATAAAGCAAGTGTACCATAAAACTAAAGTTTTGTAACAAAAACAACAACAAAACCATTTTAATTTTATTCTTATTAATTCTATTACCAAATTCTCCTTCAAGAAAATGTCTTAACTATTTTCAATGTAGTGAATTAACACAAATTATCCAATATGATTTTGAGGTTGGGGAGAAGAGGTGTACATTGAGATTACTTATTCAATGATCTTCAAGATTCTCCAACTGAAATAAATTATAGAGAATTTTTATTTTATTGTTTTTATAACTGCTGTTGTAGGTATGCCAGCTTTATGTTTTATACATGGTATGATTCAGAAATTATAACTCAGCAGTTCTCATGTATTTTGATTACTATTTCAGAGACTTATTAATCAAGGAATTAAGCTCAGTGGCTAAGTTTGATAGTTTAAATAAGACCCTCTGCTTAGAGAATGTTAGCAATTTAATTCTGAACATAAATCAGCTGGAAAAAAAGATTGCTTCTTTTCTCTATACTTTTCATGAAAGCAAGCTCAGTCATGAAGTTGTCATACTGTAATAAAAATATTTACAAACTATTCATGTGCAAAATAATTACATGCAAACAATTCTGTCATGGAATGAATGTGTGGTAAAAAAAAAGTATCCTTTACCTTCAAATGAAATATCAATGATTGAACAAGAGAAAATGAAAATTCTAACTTTTAGGCTGATTTGCAATACTCTTTAAATGTAAATGTTTGTATGAATAAAGATTTTCATCACAGCATAGCAATATACTGTGTAGTGTTATAAGCAATGGAAGTTTAAAATATTACAAAAAAAATCATTCTCCTCAAATCTTACTAATATGCAATAAATTAAAGAAACCTTCAAACCCAAAAGTGCTTAGATGCCTGAAATGCATGGATTGACACAATTTAGGTAACTACATTGTCTATGGAAGTCCTGAAATGTGTTTAGCTGACCTTGCTCTGGAGACACCCACCTCCCCTCTGTAAGGATAAGTAATACAGTGATGAAGTGTTACAAAAAGATATGTAAGTGTGATTACACAGTTTAATTCTCATGTTATTCAATGTTTTATATCTCTTTATGACTTTTCATCCTCTCTGTAGTTTCAGCTCCACTTTAGATCTTGTTTGCTCTTTGTTGCTATTTCCTGTAGTGCAATATTCCGGGTTTGCAATAATATTTTTCTTTTCTATTGTCATAGTTGCAAATTTAGCAAATAATTTGATATGTATTTGGTAAAGACAAGAAGAAAGCAATCGAGCTGCATAAATATCAGCAAGCATATTTTTTAAAATAATATTTTCTATTTGCAATATTAATGATTTACTATATTCATAACTAATAATTATATAAATATCATTTCAGAGTGCTTGAATTACTTATATAATGAAAACATTTGCTTCACTGTGATGAAACAATACTGTGGCAGTGAAAAACTTCATGTTATTAAATCAACTTCTGTTTTCATGCATAGCCTGACAAATTCCATTCTTCATACCATTTGAATTTGAGTAATCCATAAAATATTCAAAGAAGACTATGGTATGAATTTTAACTAGATTATTCTTTATCAGGTGCAGTTAAAGGCACACACAGGCAGTTCAGCCTGATTCTTACCTTTGAGCAGCAAAGGAGGGAGGAAAAGTGCATGCTGGAAATAGAATTTCTTATTTGCGCCCTTCAACCTCTCAATCTATTGTTGATGAGAAGCTGTGGTTGACTGTGGTTGTTACAAGGTGTTGTGGTTTTGCATGGCTGGGTTCTGGTGGAGGAGGGGGCACTCTAGGGGTGGCTTCTGCAAGAAGCAGCCAGAAACTCTCTGCAGGCCCATGAGAGAGTAAACACCAGCCAGCTCAAGGCTGGAGTTGTTGCTGACCAAGGCCAAGCCCATCAGCGATGGTCACAGCACCGCTGGGAATCACACTGAAGAAGAACGCAAGCAGCCACATTTTGCCACCAGAGAAAGGAGTGAGAGGATGTAAGGAACTATGCAGTGAAGAGCTAAGGGAGGAGGTGCTCCGGCTGCCAGAGAGAAAGATTCCCCTGCAGCCCATGGAGAAACCCATTGTGAAGCAGGCTGCCCCCCTGCAGCCCATGGATGATGATGGGGAGCAGAGATCCCATCTACAGTCCATGGAGGACCCCATGCCAGAGTGGGTGGAGACACCTAAAGGACATTGTGACCCTGTGGGAAGCCTGAATTGTAACCTGCATGTAGCTGCCTAACAGCTGAGTTATTTCTAAGAGACACCTCTTCCCTCCATTTATTGTTTAGGTAATTAATTACATCAGAGTTAGACATCTAATATAACCTGGTATAGGTAGCTTGGAAATCTCTGTGCTTCTTTGTTGCCCCTTAGAAACAGTAAGACACAGCTCACCTCTCCTCCCAGACTTATGCTTACTTTGGTATACCCATGCAAAACCCAGGTAGTCCAGGAGAACAGGGAAGGGAAAATATCTTTTCCAGTCTGACTTCCACACACAGAAGCCAGTTCAAGAAATAACCCCATCCAAAGAAAGAATACACTAAAGGTTTATTTAGTCATCTCAATCCATTTTTTGAGGTTGTGACATCAGCAGCATGCCCCGTATAAAATATTTTGGCTGTAGAAATACACCCAATGGATACACTTTGTAACTGTCTTCCTCCTAACATATGCAAGGTATAAAGTTATGATTTGTAACTGTAGCTGCTATATGATCAAAATCAGCACAATTAAATAAGGAAAGAAATCACATTTTTCCTCAACATTTATCACTCAAAAGAAGAGATAATGTAATCCAAATTACTTTGTGAGGATACACGATCTTGACAGTCAAGCTTTACTGAGGATAATTCCTGATGCTGTTGAAATAATGTGAATTCCTTGTGCCTTGAAAGCATGAGAAGACAATTGCTACATCTAAGAGTCATAGCTTCAGAGGCAAAATTTGCTGTGTCATTCTGCCAACTATCACAGTTGCCCAAGGCAGTCTCACATAAACCAACAAATAGCTATAAATGTACTTGCCCACCTACACTCTGTAAAACTAGGCTGGAGTGTTTTGGAGCCAAGAAAGGTGAATATGGTTTAGAAACACTGCACTTAGTGTATAAAGAACAGAGTAGATTCAGTGCTTCATGGAAATTGCTCTAAGATAATATCATTGCAGGATAAGAAAATCCTAGGTGACTTTTTGCAGCTCACTGAATCTCCTCTCAATGCTGTGCTTTGGGCAAGTCAGGGCTGGTTGACCTGGACCTTGCCATTTGCTGGTAACGTTTCTGAACCCCTTCTAGCAGGAGCAGCAGGAGCAAGAAAACTAGTCAGTACTCACACTGAGTAGAGTGGGGTAGAAAGGGGCTGGAATACTATCATTTTCTTCAAGTCCTTTGCAAGCATCATAGCAATAAAACACTAAAAATTGGGGGGGTCAACTCAAAGATGAGGAGGTACTTACATTTAGCATGCAGTCTTATCCGAGACTGTTTCTTCCCTCTTCCCTTCTGTAGTACTGCAATACTCCCATTCAAGCAGCGTGGTTTGGTTTGATTTCATACAGCCAATGTGTACCACTTCCAGGTAAGTTCACTTGATCTTTTTTCTAAATTAGCAAGGATAAGCTCATAGGACGTAAACAGAAAATCAGTGTGTTCAGCCTTGTATAAGACAGGAAATAATTTTCACCAATGACAGAATTCCAGCTAAGCCCCTGTGTTCTTCCTTAGGGTTTCTTTAGAAGTAAAAGAAACTGTCAAAATCCGTATTTTTCAAAACCCCACAGCATTTCAGTGTTTTTAATAGATATTCGCTTGTTCTTGAAATAAAGTCATTCCTGTCACACTTTTATCTTAAGCTGTTTCAGCTCAGTATGTAAAACTAGTCATAGACTGGGAACATAAATTACTGTGTGTATACAAGCTCCTTATATAAAATGCAGATAAGTAACACAATATTGTTGCAGCTGTATGCCTACGCTCGCTTAAAAAGATCTCAAAACCACTTTAGCATTCATCAGATAACTCACATATTAATGTAAATATATATGAGATTGTGTATATACATTTTTAAAAAGATTATTTATCTCATTGGTACTGAAATAGACATAGAAAAACTATATTAGACTGATGAGACACTAAATTTAGAGTCTTAAATGCGTTTTTCATTTAGCATTAGAGATGAAAAAATTAATATTCTAAAAGTTATTACAGGCATATTTTATAAAAGATATGAATAAATTACCTCTGTAGCATTTCCTAACATGAGTAGTTTTATACAAAACCAAAACAAAATCCTACCATCTACTTTGATTGACCTAAGCAAGAAGAAAAGCATTTACATAGCTGAACTGATCTTGAACAGAGCTTGCTTGAGTTGGGACTTTAATAAATTTGAATTCCAAAACACAATGGCTAACTTTTGGTAAAAAAAATAAAAATCAAAGAAAAGAAAAACATTTGGAATTACATTACTTATCAAAATCTGATGAGTAAGTCATGCCTACTTCTGCTCTGGCCTTTGGCAAAATGGCCTCTTTGGAAACAACTGAGGTGGGAGGTAGATGACACATTCTTTAGGCTTTCTGAAGCAACTCAGGAAAGTTTCATGCCACCGGACAATGTTGTGGATTTAAGCAGTAAAGGGGAAAATCCACCAATGGTGAATGAAAACTTCCCTGCAGACAAGAGCAAAGAGGACACCGATTAAGCAGAGAATTCAGGAGTTTCAAAGAGATTATGAAAAATGGACATCAAAGGGAAAAGACCTTGGGCCTTGCTCCTCTAGAACAGTGTTGCCAGCGCTTCCTCATTGTGCTATGTTGGAAATGCATAATACATGACTCTCTTACTCCTAACGTTGGACATATCAGGTAGCCAGGCAGTCCTATCAATTCTTTTTGGAAATGAGTCACGATGACTATATTCTTCATTCTTCTATATCTACCATGGCAGAGGTTAGTTGCTAAAAAAAAATAAAAATCGATGCTCTATTGCAGTGGAATGCAATAACTGTAAGGTGTGCAGCTCTGAGTCAAATGAAGGTGCAGGTCAAGCAATCAATTTTTCAGTAAAAATCCCCATCCACAGCACTAGTGATGGGGAAGGAAAAAAAAAGGGGGAAAAAAAAATCAATGCTTGACTATAGCCCCAGGTTCTACTGAGGAACACGTGCTCAGTAGTGTAACATGAGACATTATTATTACTAAGAAATGTGGTTAATGCTTTCATAGGTTGAAGATCCCATGAGAGGAAAAGTAAGATAGAGGCCAAAAAGGGCAGAGTGTAAGAAAAATGAAAAAAAGAAACATAACATCATGCTTTTAGAACTTCATCACTGTAAATGGCAGTCATCCGACTAGTATAAATTTACAAAATTTGGCTGGTGATGCTGACCCTGACATCAACTGGGGCTCCAAGTTTTGAAAAGGAGAGATTTTTTTACCTTATTGTGGCCTGCTGAAATTGTATTCCCACTGTCCCTATCACTCTTGTGACCCTATAATGTCCACATCCTGATGCTGCAGCATGAAAATTGAATGGCTTTTTAACTACAAAATTAATAGGACTTCCATCTCGCAGACTACATCTTCATTAATACTAAATAGGTTAATTATTATTAAAACTTTACCATAAATAGTATAGGGATTTATAATTTAACACCTATAAAAGTATTTCCATTTTTCATAAAATCTCATGTAAAAACCTCTCCTAGACACCATTTGGATTACCCAGAAAATTCCAGGCTTAGTAGCCCAGGGTTTTATCTGCCCTTGTTTTGCACATTTAAAGCTCCTGTTAGGCTAATTTAGCCCCTATGAACATGACCAGACCTGCATGGCACAGCTCTGCACCTGGTAATTACACAAGCATTGGGTAGTTCCCAGTTTAGGAAGTGACTCTATAGTTTCCCTGTCTTGAAGTATGTCTTGGAGCTATGGCTCCAAGTTAGAATAGATGACTTAATCCTGAATCTAGCCCAAGTCTAACTGTACAAGTAACTTTAGGCACAAGAAAAGCCCTTTTTAAATCAATGTCAAAGATTCTCTGACAGTGATATTTTACTGCTTCTTGGACAAGGCCTGAGAGAAATGGTTTTAGTTATCAGTTTGGATGCCTGGGTGAACATGTCCATCTGCTTACTCCTTGTTTTGTCATTGCCTGTGAAAAACTAATGGTGACAAATCTTCCAGTCATCATCTGTGTCCTCTATTTAGAACATAAACTGAGGGCTGAGAAGGTAATGGGGAAGGATCTAGACATGCCCTGTCCTCACACTCTTCTCTAAGCATCCTCTACAGTCTGCTACAAAAAGCATAAAATAAATATTGCATTTCAAACAAAGAAAGAACTGAAAAACAAAAAAGGATTTGGAAAATGAGGATCTGGGACCTTGCACCCCTCAGAATAAAAGGAAAAAAACCTCAAAGGAAATCAAAAAGAAAAATGTTCTTCCCAAACTTACACGACATAAAGCTATTAGTTATAACAACATAGTTTTCCAGAAATACATTCACACAAAACCAGCAGTATTTGAGCTTGAGATAACATATGCACAAAATCCATTAGCAATTTGTAAGAGCTGAACCATGCTGACAGATCAATTCCTCTCAACAACAGTTCTGGGCTGAGGTGTACAACATTCGCCACAGCATTTCACTGAGCAGCACTGGCAGGCTTGGCACAACCTGCAACAAGCACCTCGAGAAATGTCAGTAAATAACACCCTTTTTTCCTGCTGCTGATGACAGAAGAGCCCACAGAGCTCAGGCAAGATTAGGTCCTACGTGTATTATTGGCAGATATTGACTTTAAGAAGGCATAACATTTAATATGCCAAAGGCCGAGGGAGGTGATGACTAATGTCTGCCTGTACGCATTCAGTCACTACCTCTGTCTTTGCTTCTCTCTGGAGGGAATAACAGGACTTGCCTGGGGACTCTAACCTGACTGCAGGGAACATGTAAGGAGGGAGAGGCACATGTCTTCCTCATCTGATAGCTTGGCCAGTTGTGCTGCCCTCTCTGCTCCACATCTTGTTGGAGAAAAGGACAAAAGTGATACTCTGGGGTCAATAAGCCAAAGAAAATAGTCATTTTCATGCTTTTGACAGAAACTCAAAATAATTTTCTGTAGAAAAATAACATGCGTTCTAGCCAGGTGAGATATACTGGTAATATCTCTGAAGGTATGCATTACAGAAATAGGATAAATTTCCTGTGGGCATTTGACAGGTAGTTTAGCTGAACTGCACCAATTCCTGGCAATGAGTCCGAATGAAGATCCTTGGATCTCACATGCAAGGTAAACTTAGACACAGTGGACAGCAGTTTCAAAAGTGAGGACTTTGTGTGCCTCACTATCAGTCAGTCCAACTGTGATGAGGGATTTTTATTTCACGATGTGCTGAGAATGTCTGAAAATCAATCTCCTTCATGGTCCTTCAGGGTGGGCAGTAAGAGTCAGAGGACCCTAAAGTCTACCCAACCACAATTCAAAATGTCAAAATTTCACCTTTTTAACCTAGCTCTTACCTAATTTATACTACTACTATCAGCAATACATGCAAAAATAAGGAAATTTAAAATACAGTAATATAGGCTTCAAACTTTGCTTTATTAGCCTCATAAAGTAATACTAATTTTTTACTGTTCTCATATAAAAACCCAAAGGCTTTCTGTTATAAAGAGAACTAGCTTTCCAAATTACAGATTATAGTCCAGTTAATATGAAATTATTATGTTGTGATAAATATGCGATATGCAATATGTAATAAAAGGATTATTTAAAGAATAATAACAATAACGCAGACAAAACATCACTGCAATTTTCTCAGTATTCTAAAACTTTTGTTTTAGCTATTTTTACAATGTTTAAAGTAAATCCTCAGAGACAGGAAAGCAGAATGTGACTGCAGTTTCACTGTTCTCATTAATTCATTATTGCAGAGGTGTTGGTGACCAGTGAATTTGTAGCACTAAACTATTCGCTTTCCATAAAGGAGTATTAGAGCATTTTGTTTACGTGTTCTATATGCACAAATAATTATTCAAATGTTATGACAAGATGTAACTCCTGGATATGAAGTCTAAGAGAAGGTGGCAATGTTTTAAAGGTGAAAAACTTCTTAACTTTTCTGTAACCTTGGTATCACTGCACCAAGATACAGCAATGGTGTAAGACAAATGGAATAAAGATCTCATCTTCAAGTGCATGACAGAAAAAATAAAAAGAAATAAAGAAAAAGAGTGTCCACCTGCATTACAAGGGCATATCCAAGTCCTTAATAGTATTTCTATCAAATCTTCGAGTTTTAATCCCAAAATCTCAAATATAGCTATGCTTTGTGCAGCTGAGATCCATAGCAGGAATAGAAAATAGAATTTTGGAGCAGACATATAACATGTTCCCTCTATTACAGGCAAGATAGGATTTGAAAGTAAATGTTTCTAACAACACAAATAGAAAAAGGGCTTTGTTAAAAGAAAAAGCTAGGTGACATTATATTATTCATGACGATTTTTTTCCAGAAAAAAAGTTCTGTGACTGTCAAATTGCCTGTTTTGAATATTAATAAAATTAACATAGACAGTTAAAAAGATCTTTTATGCAGTTGTTTTGTTCCTTTACTTTCTTAAAGACCCATAAATCTTCACAAAATGTCCTGAATGATTTTTAAACTTAATTGTATATTCACATCATTATTTATTTCTCTTTCAGCTTTTATTTAAATTGTTTTCTATGTTTCTTTTGCTTCTCTTTCCCTCTCTTCTAAGTAAGACTTCAGTTTTATATCTCAAATATTCAAGGTAAGCAAACAGCTTCTCAATATTACTGTATTTGTTACTGAAAATATTTGTACCACCTTTTATTTTGAGATGCACAGAAAAAGCGCAAAATAACCCTGTATAAAAGAGACATCTCTCCCCATTATTTTCTTACTAAATTCCAAAACAATGTAGTGTAAGAAGAGTATCTGTACTTAAACCAGAATTTCTTAGCCATTTTCTCACCAATGGGTAACTTATTGCCAACATCTCTGAGGAAAATGCTACTGCACACATGGCAGAGCAAATGAGCTACAATTCCCCCTCTAGCAATACAAGCATATCTATTTCCACCATCAAGAATGCAGATAACGTTTTGAAGCCCTCAGAATTCAGGGTAACCATGGAACTGCAAATACCAAGCAGTCCACAGGGCTGGGGTGGGGTTGTTGCAGCAGAGGGCCAACAAAGCTAGATCATGACCATAAACATACCTGATGTTTACCTGTGTATACTCTCTGAAGTAGGTGTAGAAAGGAGATTTTGTGCAATGGACCCTATTCAGGACAGCAGGGGTGTTTCATCTCAGGAAAACAAGGACATGCTGGGCTACAAAGCAAAGCTGGGGAATGAAGTTATCCTGCCCAGACATCACAAACCTGGGGAAGATTTATTTTCACAGTTTCATTTAGCCTCTGTATTCCAATAATTATTTTGTTTTAATAATATGTTTATGTCATAATAAACCCAATCTTTAATAATTAGCAGCATTTTGGTGGGTTTCATGGGCTCACGTTAAAAAATTAAATTATAAAAAATAGAAAAAGCTGTAGTTTCACCTCAGGGCCAGAGCTGACTCCAGGTCCCTTTAATCAAAAAGACAACAAGCTCATCCACCTCCAGGGACACAGATATATACTAAAGAGGGACTCATGGGTTTTTTTAGAACAAAAGTGGAAATGAATGGAATATGTTACCTAGGCAACAAAACATCTGCAGTAGCAGCAAATGATACAGAAAACTGGCCAGCAGGGAATGAGTGGTGACAATGTCAGAGAAAGAAGCAAGACTTCCCCTGTAATAGAGAATAAAAAAGAATATTCTGGAATTCAGCAAACATTTAAGAAACAAAGCCCAGCTAATTTTACCTAGAAATAAAAATGTATAAGACTTACTTCATCTCATTGCTGTACAGCTTGGTCTACAGTGATGTCAAGCTACTTTTGATTGACATCCTTCCCTGTGTTTTTTTTAATCATTTAGCTGTCCTTTCAGGATGCCCATCAGTGTTAGGTACAGCTTCCAATACTGAGGGAGGGGTGCAGAACTGGCATAGCCTAAATAATTATTTTTATACTATGTTCCTATTAAAGTCAATGCCAAAGTTCCCATTAACTTTAGTAAGAAGAAGATATCAGTACTTAAAGAGCACATTCAAAGTCACTAAACTCTGAAGGAGACTTACATTTAGGAGGGCTGGCTTTACTGCTATTGACTTTGGCCATGGCTGAGAGTAATTTCCTTTCTGTAATACCCTTTTGTAATGTCAGAAGGGGTTAAATTAACACTACTTTCCACTTCTGAGTATTTTCTAACTTCATACCACTCAAATGAATTCAGGAAAGAATTTCTAAAAACAACAACAACAACAAAACATGTCATTATGGTGGAAAAAAGGTGTTTCTATGACTAAGAAATGAAAAGATTTCATACTTCAAGTCCCTTGCACATATAATGAGACTGGGGAAAATAAAAAGGCAAATTTTATTTTATCTTAGTGTTGAAGCTAAAAAACTATTCAAATAGAGGACCTATAACATATTCAGTGGCACATCTATTTATCTATATGTTGTAATCTAAGGAGTTTGTCAGTGCTATGTGTCAAGACTTTATATGTGTGTGTTTGTGGGGGCATGAGGGAGATATGTGTGTATGTACAATAAAAACGATAAGAACCAAAGAAGAGAATTGGGGGCTTCAGATGTGTGACATGGATAATGTGATTGACAAATAATAAGATAAACAAAGGACAGGGGAAGGGAATTGACATCATTTTTTCTATTTACCACATTCAAAAAATAACCCGTTTTCGTGTGAGAATGAGATTGTAGAAACGGAGACAGATAAAAAACAGCCTGTCAGTTGGTGACATAGCCAGGTAAGTTAAGACCTTATGAATTTTAATAAGTGTGTTGGTCCTGTACAAATTCTTTCTAATATAGTGACAAACCTTCTGAAAGGAAATAAGATGACATTTTTCATACTGATTATGTTGCTTACAATTAGGTATATGCCAGCCCCTCCTTTCTCCCCCACAGAAACCCTCTCAAAACAACCTGAAATCTAGTATTAATCTGCATATGAAAAATATTTGTTATTCACATGTAGACAGAGATTACGGATTACTCTTTCGTTCTTCATGTCCACTTATTGACTAGAGAGACCATTTCAAGGTGGTGTACAATGAGGCACCTGAGCAGCTGTAGGTCAAAGTAAGCTCTTCAGTTGAATTTTTTGCTATAGCAGTATGGAAGCAAAGCTGGTGCTGTGTCAGCTCAATGAATGTAAATCACACTGAAAGAAGGAAAATGTTGTTATAATGCAACCCTTGGGAACAGAGAAGATAAGGTCAGAGATGAGGCAAGAAAACATTCCAACAAGTATGTGATGAGCAAACTTTCAAACCTTGTGCAATCTAAAACTACCCTCGGTATAAGTTACTCCTTTGGTATGGTGCCATCCTTGGAGAAATCTATCCAACCTGACTTTGCAGCCACCAAGGGCATTTAATGGCTAGGGACCTTCTTCATTCCTGTGTCTCTCTTTTTCTGAGAGGACGAAGGGTTAGGGGAGGTGAGGAAGAAGGGGTTGATTGACAACAGAAACATCATGAAAGTTTGCCTTTCTTTTTTATTTTTTTAGTTGGGCAGATGGTGCCTGTGTGAAAGAATTTACCGATTACTTTTTGATGCATTGACAGAAGACTTAAGAGATTCATTAGCTGCATCAACTCCTACACCTGCCTTATTTGGTTAAGCATTCCTCAACATGTGCACAACTAAACAAATATTAACGACTATATACAAGAAATATTCCTAAAATTGTAGTTCTTAATCGTTTATGGATGCTACATGTCTATTATAAAGTCCTGATCTTATTGGGAAACCTGTTTCCAAGGAGATGTGTGTACAAGACAATGGATATTGAATGAAGTGACTGTAAATGTGTTATTTATTTCTAGCCATTACTGATGACCTTATGTATAACTTGTGAGTGACAGAGCATAGCAAGCTATGAATGATTGTTGTGAGGTCATCAATCATGGGCAGAAATTAATTCTGCATCTACATGTGCCTCATTGAAGATTTTGTTCAGTATAATCACACTGTTTCAATATTTATGACTTTGGTATTTCAGTATTTGTCTAAATTTAAGTATACTGCCTTGAGCTCTGTTGGATGGAAAATAAATCAAAAGGGTTTTCATCTAGATGTATGCTTTTTACCCAGAAGCCAGATACATGAGAATATAGTTGGTCTCCATGTTCTGGGAAGGGACAGATTATTCCTATAGTAAACTATATTTATGTTAATAGGAACAATGTCATTGAATTTTCAATAAGGACAGTGGCTCTGAATTTAAGAGTAATCCATATATTTGGAAGTAGAACATAAAAACAAGTTTATGAAAAAAATACCTTTTTTTTCATTGGAACAATTATTAAAAAATTAGAAATTATTATAGCATTTGATCATATTTAATATACTAACCTAAATACACTCAATACATCACAGCAGTAAATTCATTCCATATTAAGAAGCAATCATTTGTGTATTAAGAAAGAGCTGCTCTAATATTAATGATGAATTCCTGATAAAAGAAACACTTTGAAAACTGCTTCAACAACAGACGAGGATTTGTCTATGTTAAATATTAAAAGAAGCTACTAGAAATTACACAGGCTCAGTTGATTAGATAGGAAAAAATGAAAGGGAATGGGAAAGGGAAGGAGGAAAAGAAAGACAGAGGTAAAGAAAGACAAAGAGAGGTAAAGAAAGACAGAGGGAAGGGAAGGGAAGGGAAGGGAAGGGAAGGGAAGGGAAGGGAAGGGAAGGGAAGGGAAGGGAAGGGAAGGGAAGGGAAGGGAAGGGAAGGGAAGGGAAGGGAAGGGAAGGGAAGGGAAGGGAAGGGAAGGTCCTAAATTAATGTCATCATTTGTTACTGGGAAAGTATATTGAAGCCCCTGCATATAGAAAGACTTTATAAAAAATTTAGATTGCCTAAAATAAGATGTACTGCTAAGCATACAGAAGGAGATTATTTCAATCAAGTTAACCACATATGAATACTCTAAGCAAGAATTAATATAACCAATGGCAATATATTGAACCCTAGTTCTGACTGAAGGTGTTCATAGATTAATTTAATATGATTTAACTAACCAAGTAAACAATATTTTCAATATATTTTACTGACACTCCTCATAAAGGCAATTGTCCAACTAAACTGTATTGTGGTCAAATTTTCTTTAAATGCAATTGGTGTCCTCTGTAATATAGACTTTTCTGGATGGAAGAAGGGTCTAATGTCCAGCCTGTTGAAAGCCTGACTTCCAGGATCAGGTATTGTGCAAATCTTTCTTCTGCAGTTGTTCCTTTAATGATCTAATGGAACTCATACACATGTCAAAAAATAATTCAACTAAAGCCACAGACTTATCAGCTCAAAACATCTTGCACAAACTTCAGGTTACAAAATCCTGTACCAGGCAAAACTAAGATCCCCTGAGGCTTTATTAGGAAACTTGTATTTGAGAACATCTTACCAAAAGGCCTCTCAGAAGAACTTAAACCCAGTAATGAAGAGACATGATTATATTGTTAGCTGTGCAAAGCAGGCCTCATCTGAAATAAGAGCTTGTCTGGAGAAAAACAGTCAAAAAAATCACAACTAGAGACAGTATTCACTGAACCAGTGGTGGACAGAAACTACTATACAACAAGCACTTCGACTAAAGAGATGTTGGACTACACTCCACTTCTGCTGCACTTCACTGCCAACAGCAGACTGCCCTTTTTTTTTCTGCAGAAGCAAGGTTAGATACATAATGACTAATAGCAACACATAAAAGTTTGGCTTTCTATCTAGGCTTTTCATTGAAAAATAAAAGCACATGAAGAGATAAATAGGCAAACAAAAACTCAGAAAACTTATCACAGTATTCCAGTATCTAAAGGACAGCTACAAAGATAATGGAAATGCTCTTTTTCTTCACAAGGACTCACAGGAATAATGGGTTAAAATTGCATGAGAAGAGGTTTCATCTTGATATAAGAAAGAATTTTTTCACAGCGAGAACAGTCATCCACCAGAACAACATTCTCATTGATGTGACGGAGTCCCCATCACGGGAATTTTAAAGATGCAACTGGAAAGGATGCTAGATAATGTTGTCTAGGCTCTCTTTCCCATGAAGGGTTGAGTCAGATGAGCTTTCAAGGTCCATTCCAACCTAGGCTGTTCTATCATCTTATGATCTATCACAATCCTAGCTGATCAGAAAGAATTATTTCAACGAGTTTTCAATGACATTTAAAAATTCACCATAATTCCTCAATTTCTTTAGCTTTTCAGGAAACTATCTAATAAATAGTGAATTCTAACAGGAATTGTGTTTGTTTGTTGCAATGTTTAATGTTTAATGAAAATAAAGTTAAAACTAGTATTCCCCACAAAACATTTAATGAATAAAACTTCCAAACTATTTCTCTTGAAGTGGTTTGGGTTTGGGGGTTTGTGTTTTGGCTTTTTTTGTTTGTTTTGGTTTTTTTTTAAATTAGTCTTCTACATTTATTTATATCTGGATCGAGGCAGAATGGATCTGTACAACCCTCAGATCATGGGTGTTATGGTCTTTGGAGGTTTTATGGTGATATTAGCCATTGGGATCTTCTTTGTGTCCACCTTCTCCATGAAGGAGACATGTTATGAGGAAGCCTTGGCCAAGCAACACAAAGAGCTTGAGAAGACCCAACAGCAGAAAATAGAGAAAAAGAAGAAAGAGAAACCTGTTGAGAAGAAAGGAAAAGCAAAGAAAAAGGAAGAGAAACCTAATGGAAAGATGGATGATGAGAGGCATCTCATTATATTTTCATTAGTCCTTAATATTTTCCTATTCTTTCTTATTTTCAAAACACGCCTAGAATAACTCCCATGAGCGGAAAGACGACTGCCAGGTCTCAAAGACAGAAATTCTTCCATCCTTTGTTCTATAGTTTGAAAAGCTGCACACAAAGCAACAAACCAGTACAAGAAATTATCTCTTTCCACACTAATGCAGGCATATATCATATCACTAAATATTGGGATACTCAAAGAAAATCCCACAGAGTAACAAGTAACTGCAAGGCAGCAACACACCAGGTCTGTTCTTTGGACACAAGTGGTCTGTGGCTTTCATAGTAAGTAAAATCTTTACTGAGGTAATTTTACCTTTTAGTGAAATATTTATACAATTCCTGGAGTGATTTGCAGGATTCTGCTGGGCAAGAATGTGCACATAGGTAGGTTTTGTAGTGCAGGTGACGCAAGGTAATTTGCAATCCCATGGTAACCTGTATATGCACCAAAGCTCTAAAGTCTCTGAAACAGATTTGATTTTTTTCTAAAAAACCAATATTAATTTCAATATAAGCTTTTTATTTCTGATTCCATCAAAGAGTTTGGGTGTGACCTTAGACAAGATTCTTAACTTGTGGGAATGGAGGCACAGGGAATTAATTAGAAAATAAATCTGTAAGTAGGTGTTACAGGTTCATAGGCAGATTATACACTGAACCTGATTTAAATACATCTTCACTGGACTTTGTACCTTTAATTCCTTTTATCTTTAAACTAATTTGATGGCCAAAAAAAAAAAAAGAAACAAAAAAAAGTCAAACAAAGCTTCTATCAGTAAACCTAAAAACCCCATAAGAAATACAATACAAGATGATGAGATCTCGTGGGAGACTTAGATAGGCAGAACAAACAGTCATTTCAAAGCCCAGTCTTCCAAAGAAGCTAAAAGAAATTAAAATGCATAATAAAGAATGGAAAAATACTTGGATCAGGCTATTCAGGCAATGTGAAAGAATTATAGTAGTAGTATTTAAAAGTGATTCTCTTGTCACATAAGTTTATGCAAGATTCTAGCTAAGTTAAACTTTAAATTTTAGAATTCTTTTTTTAATTAAATTGATCTCTCTTTAATCTGATTCCTGCATGCTTCCCCTGAATACCACTGGGGTCACCCTTCTCTGCCATGGTATAAGCAACTAGAATTATTGAGGTAGCTCAGCTTGCCAATCAGGACCATGTTTAGGCTTATAGTGCCTGGAAATGTTTCATTACCATGTGGCTAATTTCCTACATATATTTTTTTCCAAGAGAGTAAAAAAAATCCCAACCTAAAAGACAAAGACATCACCTAAAAGCCATATTTCAAAGTGGGGAAAAAAACCTCTTGAAATAGAAAATTTCCCAATAAAACAAAACCCACAGCTATAACAGTGAGCAAGAATGTCTACTGAAATACCCTCCTCATTGATAGTACTGAAATACCCTTTTTTTATTTCCTCTTTCATGCTTTCTTTTATTCTGTTTTTGGGGTTTTTTAAAGAACAATACATACAGTGATTTCTGTACTTCTTGCAGTTCATTTAGAAAAGTGGGCTTTTTTCTTCTTTGTTTAGAGAGAGCAGAGACTCCAAATTCAAAGCTTATTAACATCTAGCAAATGCATATTGTATTACGTCTCTCAGTAGATAGTCTTTTCAATGTCAACTCAAAGTAAAGCCTGTGGCCTTTCCTGAAACCCTAATGGGAAAAAAATCTTTTCTTTACATGCAACTGTAACAGTTGCAGCAGCAGCAGAGAATAAGTGCATTCATCCAAACTCCACCTCCGAAACTCCGAGATTTCAATTGTTTGGAAGCTTCACAAAATGTTCTTGTGTTTGGATTAATCTGTGGAGACCATCTCCGGATAAAAAGCAATCTCATCTTGAAATCCAGTGGGTACCACAACAACAAAGGGTAAACAAATTTAAAACAGAGTAAACAGAGGAAAAGATACAAACTTCTGGAGATAAATCTGGTATTACACAGAAGGAAGTGCATAACAGTTTCAACATGAAACAGATCCACATAGCAAAACAAAGATTGCTTCTTTTCACAGCGTCCTCCCCTTCTCGGGTTGAATATGCTTCCTAGGAAAAAACCTCTTCCTGCTCTTTTGCTGCACTGAATAACTCTATGTTATTGAAGTAGTATTTATTCAAAGTAGGCCAGGCTTATAACACAGCAAGCTATCTCTCAATATATAATGCATACACAGTCAAAATATGCATATACAGTTTTCTTGTAGTCTCAACAAGTGTAAATATGAACTAAGAAATATATATATATACACACACATATATACACAAGTATACCAAAGCCATTGTGAGTCAAGCTGGGGAATGGGTCTGATTGCTAAGAGATCACTAGGAACAGAAGCTGGGAGTAGTAGGCATTCCCTACAGCAGTTACTATGACTACCACTTGGTTATGGACATTGTGCACAATATTAAACAGCTCTTAATATTTTCCTTTCTAACAGCAACAAACAAACCCCCAAACCAAAGCCACACCCACACCAAACCAAAACCAACAAAAACAAGAACATGTTTTTTTGCTCTAAACTAGTATAGAAACATATTAAATTTCATGAGTCCCTAAAGTCCTTCTCACATAAAAGGACTGTCTGGAATCCTTATCTCTTTTTGATGCAGATGTCCTGTGAATGTGTGTTCTTTCATCTTCTGCAGTGGAAATCTTAAGCAGCAGTGGTAGAAAGTGCAGCACAACTAACCTGGGGTACTCACATACACTCAGATTTGTGAAGACATTTACAGATGTCAACTGGGGATGGAGGGGAGGGGAGCAGGTAAAAGCTAAAAGCTTTCTTTGGCTTATTTGGACAGGTGAGCAAATTTAGAGGTCTTCAGACACTCACAACTTGCAACTCAGTCAAGTTTACAACACTTATTTTGCTGGCTTTTATTTTCATGGGTTAAAACAGTCAGTGTTTGAGATCTAACTTCCCATTATCTACAATTTTTCATATTTTCTTGCATACTTTGTCAGTTTTGTCTTCTACATGCTTAAGAGTGCTGTCAATACTTTGTAAAATAGCAAGTATTAAAGCTTCTTGAAAACTTTCTAAGCTAGATATTTAATAATTCACATGATAGAGGTAAAAACTAACACCCCTCTCACAAAAGGCAGTGCAGTGATTACAGATCAGAATCCATGAGTAGATATCAGATACTCTGTTGCTCAGTATCCTGCTGTAAGACAATGCAGTCCCTCCTTTTGCTCTCTAAGATACACTGCATTTTTAGTATAATGTAATCATCCCAAAGTACTCATACAATTAGAGACTTTTAACTTCATTATTACTGATGGAATTTGGGCTAATTAATAATTCCCAAAAGAACACTTAGCATAATCTACATTTTGACAATACAGCATGAAAATTAAAAGAACAAATGTATGCGCATTTCCTGCTGTCTTTGAGTTATGACAGTGACATTAATAATTTGTTAGATTCATTGCTCAGCATTTATTTAAATTGCTCATAGAGCATGATAAACATAATTAAAATTAATGAAACCTAAAGAATACACAGAGGAACAGATGTCAATGTCAATTGTATTTGCTACTTAAAAACAACTCTGAAGTTGGAGGTTTTAATTTTAGATTTGCTTTATGTGGTAGTTGACTGGTGTATGATTGATACAAGTTATCATTCTTATTTTACTGCTACTGAAATGCTAGTAAGAGGTTACCAATATGAAAGCAATTATTTTTGAAATAATTATGTGGTGGGTTTTGCATGCTACTCCAAAGTAGTTCTTGTAGTGATAGAACTTCTAAAACTTTAATATCTTACAACAAAATTCTCCTGACTATTCTGAAAATGTTGTGGCTTCAGTTTTAGTTAAAAGCAGGTAAGTTGGCTAGTATCTAATTCATGTTCATTTTAGCCATACATTTATTATGTGGCCTGTATCTAAGATCAAGTTTGGGTCTCTGGCTTAGATATTTCAAACATCTTTTTCTGAATTGAATTCTGTAGCTTCAGTAAATTCTTCTTGGGATACAGGCTTTGAATCCTAAGCTTAGAATCATAAGCTTGTGGCTTTAAATTTGCGCCTTGCCCAGCTACTTCAGGAAGTTTTCCAAGAGTTTGCAGCACATTTGTATTTCCTCAGGCTATAAAATGTATCATAGGACGTTGACTTCAATTGAATTAATCCTTTCAAAAGATGGGCTTGTCAGGTGCTATGAAAATATTATTCTGTTTACAGGCAGGACTTAAACCTATGGAAAATGTTAATGGCAAATAATGCTTCATAAGGTTTAAACAGAATTATGCACTAGAGTTATGTCAAATCACTCCAGCTAAGAGTATAGACTGAATTCATCACTAGAGGCAAGGAATCAGGGCTGCTCATGCTTCACTACCAGATCTGAATTTGCCAGTTCTAATCCTGCCCTTTGACTTTTGCTTTATAGCCACCCACTGCCTAGAGAAGCAATTGAGCTGTTACTTCAAACGCACCTTAGAGAACAGAAGGCTGAATGCGGCTAATGCCAAACAACTTAACTTACTCTTCTGTTTTCAGTGAGTTATCCTCAACTAGTATTAAGAGGGATGGATACAGATGAATATGGTCCTGTTGAGCATCTAGCCCACAGTGTATCTGCTTCTGCACAAAGCAAGTCCAGGTAATTCTTCGGTTTATATGGACACTTATACTTCTCCGGGATATTTCAGGCAATGTTGCTCAGTGGACCTGTGCCCATTTATCCCATATCAAGAGCTTTAAGTATGATTTTTTTTTCCTCATTGAAATTTTTTTTTGCAACTGCAAAGAGCTGATGATGTTGTAAAAAATAGACAGCATATTCACAAATAACTGCCAACAGAGGTTTCTAAAATAATATCTACTGGGGTTTTTTTCCCCTCATAACTGCATGAATACTTCTGAGGGTTTTTTTGAATGAAATAACACAAGAAAAATAATTAATTACTTTTTTTCCCTCAACCGACCTCGGGAACAAAGCAGCAAACTAGAAGGGTTAAATACCGCATCTTTCCTTGCTGATAAAACCCATCAAACTACAGTATACCAACTTAGCTGATAATTTGAGATGATATGATCACCCTCCCAACCCTGTTCATTGGTAGTGGAGGACAGCAATGCATGCCACCTAGTCTACTTTGCACTTTTTTCTAGGATGGATATTTTCTGTTTAGACTCCACTTGTCCTGCAGTTTGGATACATCACACTGAGCCAAACTCATGGCTTGCCAGCCCTGTATGATGCCAAGCCAACATGTCTTTTTCTGTCTCCACCACAACACTATGTTAGAGAAAATGTAAATGAAATGTAGAATATCTCCACAGGGTACTAGCTGATACGGATGTGAATTATCTGGAGATAGTTACAAGAGGCTTAAAGTACACCAAACATTTATTTGACATTAATTTGGATTTGGTACCTATACAGCTTATGAAGAATATATATAGACAGAATCATAGCGGTACTGTTTTGAAAGATAAACATATATATATATTTATATATGCACATATATATTTTAAAAATAAAAAAAAACCCAACTAACCACTGAGAATCAATTCTTTGGAAGACAGAAAACCAGAAAACTAACAAGTAACTACATCTCTAGCTCAGAGCCTTGTTTTTTATCTCCTGTTTTTTAAAGTTCTCATCTGGGATGTGCTTTTCGGACTGTTTTATCTCTTGGTATACGTGTATTGGCAGAATTTTACATAGCTGTTGCAAAAAAAATTATGGAGTCAGAAAAAGCAGTTCCAAAAATAATCCACAAGTGGCTCCAAAAAAAGATCATCTTCCCATTTAGGAAATGAATACATTAAGAATCATTTAAACTATGGCCTATTATTAAATTCAACCTTCATCTGAAGGGTTTGATTACTCTCATTGGCAACTTTTGAAATTACAATCCTGTGTACAAAATCACATTCTCAGAGGACTTGCTCTTTTATTTTTGAATACTTCCTTCCCCAAAGCTGAGTGCAAATCAAACATGTTTTTCACCCACATTCTGCATTTTTTAATGAATAAGCAACAGTGGCGTATGCAGATAAATCCAGAAGTGGAGCCTTCAAGAATTTGGTTCACAAGTACAGGCAAATAATATATATTGATCAGCATCAATACTATATTCCTCTGGATTTTTAGCTGCTATTGCTTTCTTGAACTGCCGCGGATTTATCAGACTGTACTATACGAGCCTTACTCATATTGAATGATGTTTTAAAACCAGCTGACATGCAGTCCCATGAGATCCCTGATGTTCATGGTATCATTCTTAACACAAATGCAAATGAAGCTTATTACTTCACTTGACTATGCACCAAGATGTCCTGCAGATTTAATAAAAAGACCACCATAGTTGAGATCTTTGAAAAAATTGAGTTAATTTCTGTGATCCTACAGTTCCATGCAATTCATTTATTGCTTGCAGTTTTACACAGCCTTCACTTAAATTGTCAATTATTGCTTTGCTCAATTGCCCAATGTAAAAGGACTTTCTTCATTTTGCTACCATAAATAATGCCATCATGTTTTTTCCTAATGAATAGTGAAGCTGTGTAATTCTAGATTTCAGTGAAACAGCAGTTCTTTTCTGGAAGGTGCTTTGCCTCATTTTCTCAAGCCAGTGAAGAGGCTAATCACTCTATCTTATTAATTGTATACCTCCACAAATGATTTTGCAAGCTCTCACACTGCTTTTTAAACTGGTTTCCCTATAGCACTAACCACCCTGAACAGCATCATCTGTTTAACCCTTATCTGAAACCCTATGATTCTGAGAACAGCTCCTGATTGATTTATAGTGTCTGCTGGAAAAATAAAGCAAAATAAAAATCTTAACAGAAAGGAAGCACTGAAGGGCTTCCAGATTCATAAGTATTTAAGAAACTTAAAAATAGGGGGAAATTAAAAAAAGAGCAAGTGTTAGTGTTTTTTCACAGGATGCTTTGAAATAAGAAGAATAGAAAACAGGGGATGAAAAAGGGCAGGCAGGAAGGAGAGAAGAAAGGTAAATAGAGAAAAAAAATTCTGCAGATAGAACTTGGGACAGTGCCCTCATTCTTGAGCTGAGGTTCTGTGATCGTCTACTTATTTTTAAAAGCTTTGTCAGGACCAATACTACTATGTTCGTTAAAATTGCATTTCATTCATTAGTGATGTAGATATTGTGCCAAAATGCCAAGACACAGATAGACAGCAGCATACAGACCGAACTTCTCTTGACAAAGCTGTCACAGATAGATGATTTTCCTGATGTTTTACTGTCAATCAATATAACAAATGAGTTAATCACCAATGGTTTCTGGAGCATGCTTAAATACGTATAAAGCCACTTTTACAAAAGTACAGAGAGGACTCTTAGTTCTGAATTAGGTCATTTCTCCTGTTTCTAAAGGAATTGTGGGGGGAAAGAAAAAAAAGATACAGTGATTTCATTGCCTAGGGCTGCAGAGATGCTTGAAACTGAAACTGAGTACCTGTTTTTATGCATGCACGCATAAATCAGGAGTGATCTGTTCTGAAGATGTTACTTATTGAGGTACAAAGAAAAAGCCTAACTGCTGCTGATGGCATTATCCACAACAGAGCTGAATACAGGATTCAGTATTCTGCTAAACTAACTTGGAATGCTTCATCCGAAGCAAACTCTCTGAGAACTGCAACCACAAAATGTGTGGTTCTTAAACTCCATGCAGCAGGTGAGTGACCAGCAATTTTTGTGGTGCTCAGAGCAGGAAAAGACTTAAATGAAAATATACATTATTGCAACCAAGACACTGAACATTTCCATATTTGTTTGAGTTTTTTGTCAAAGCAACACTAGTTGTTAATTTTCATGGAACCCTTATGAGATGCATGAAAGATCTGTATTATAAGAAACATGGACACCTTTGTGTTTCAAACAAAAGTTTGAAACAACTAGTACCACTGTATGTGTTTCAACCTTTTGTTTGAAACAACTAGTACCACTGTATAAAAATTTAAAAAAAGGTATCTTCAATGATGAAAAGTACCATACACTATTAAAACTACATGTAATTAACAATATTGAAAAAATTCTATTTGCAATATATAAATAGAGCAGAAATTTTAAGAACACTCTTTTTCCCAGCAGTCATTCCCCCAGTTTGTGGAGGATTTTTCTTAAGAATTGTAGATAAACTCAGTTTGGAAGGGATAATTGCCTTATGGATATTGGAAAGTTGCTAGCAGGTTAAACCCCACCAAAACCTCAGGCTTAACAAATCCAAAACATCTGGCTTCTCCTCACAGACCATGTGCTCCAGCTCCAAGCCATCCTGGGGGCTCTTCCCTGAGCTCACCCCAATTTAATAATGCCTTTCTTGTACTAGGTGAAGGCACCACTGTATGCAGATTGTCATCTAAAGAGTGCTGAGTAGAAGGGTATGATCCCTTCCCGTGATCTGGCAGCGCTGCTGTTCATGCAGCCCAGGCCATCCATACTGCTAGAGCAGGCTGCTGGCTCCCATGCAGCTTGCTGTCTGCCATGATACCCAGGCTCTTTTCTGCAGAGCTGCTCCCCAGCAAACTGATCTCCAGGCTGTGCCACTGCAGGGACTCGCCTTTCACTAGTGTGTGGTTGGGCACTTGTCCCACAGTGTGGAATTGCATGATGCTCCTGTTGGCCCATTACTCCAGCCTGAATCACAGAATGTTAGGGGTTGGAAGGGACTTTGAAAGATCATCTAGTCTAGGCCTCTGTGGTCTCCTTGAATGTCTCTTTATAGCAGCTCTGTCATCAAGCATATGAGCTGGTCCATCAAACTGAGTGTCATCTGGGAACACGATAAGAGCGTACCAGGATCAATCTTCAAGATCTTTGTGATACTGTACTTGTTTCTGGACACAGTCCTGAGCAATCTATTCTAGCTGACTGTGGTTGAACAGAGAAGGGAGCTGGACTAGATGATCTCCAGAGGTCTTTTCCAACCTCAGTGATTCTGAGTCTATGAATCTAGTTTCTACTTTGAAACAACTTCAGCAGAAGCAATCTAACGAACTCTACTCGCACTAGTCTATTGCCTCCAGCCAAAGAAGTGTGTCATTAGATCTTGTGTCTGGCATGTAGAGCCCATGTTCTCTAAAGAGAAACCAGGAATGCTAACAACAGTGTGGTTTCAGACTACACCATCAATGACGTTTGAGCATAAAATTCTGCCAGCAGGAAAAACCAGCGTACATATCAGAGGATTTAGAACCCTGATGTGCCTATATGTAAATTTCAAGATTTAGATTATAACCTCTAAATATCTCCCAAAATGCTCTTAAAAATTTGAAGGGATTTTTTCAGAAATTGGCTGGGAAGAAACCAAGAAGAAATTTCAAAAAAATATACAATTTTCTTTCAAAGAGGATTATGTTGTCTCTAAATGCTCTCACTCAGAAATCCTTGCAACTGTTTTTGTTACCAAAGATGACTGGTCATTACTGCTTCACTTAACCACTCCAGTGAGAAGCAAGAACCCATGATCATGAAGTTCAGCAGCACAGGTGAACTGGCTATGGAAAATATGATGTAAGATCAGGAATCTCTATGAAAAAAATTTGCCTTAGTCAGGCTCTCAACAGAATTTTAAAAATTTCACATATAACTCTTCTACCCACTGGTAAAAACAATAAAGGACATTTAATACTATGTTGGGGATTTTTAGTCTGCATCATGTGATAACAGGGATAGAATCAATCACTTCTTAGAGATGTGTGTTACAACAATAAATCTAGAATGTGACTAAGCATTACTCAGTTAACAGTAGAATATATAATGTTCTTTCTAATGGCTTTTTTTCCAATTTTATGGTACGTGCTTATCATTGCAATATGCAACATCATTACAGTAGTGAACTCGAGAGCCAAAAAGAATGAGTATAAATTAATGAGCAGATATTAAGATTATGAAGAACTCAAAAGCCGTTTTATATCTAATTAATCTATATATTTTTAATTTTTAAATGCCACAGGACATATAGTATATTATAAAAATAATAACTTAGTAACTTAGTAATAATTTAAGAAAAAAATTCCTATTTTGTGGAAATAGGAAACTAAATGCTCAGCAAAAATAATATGATTGTGCAGAATGGCTACAAGAAAACTGATAAATCTGGTCTTTTTTTTTAATCTGATGACATTCACAGAAGTTTAAAGTTATTAAAAAGTGATTGAATCTATGTGGATGTGTGTGTGCGTACATGAGAGAGGAATATTGACTAAAATAATCACTACCTTGGGAAAAGCATTTGATTAATTAACATACAAGCAATTAAAATAAATAGTCTAAATTATTTCATATTTCAGACTTAAGAGGTTGTGTTTGATTAGACTGTCATGGAAGCTGTCATATGTGATCTGATTAGTATTTAACAATAACTTGCTTTAAGAATACATAGTCTCTATAGGATAACAAAATCATAGACTCAGAGGGAAGAATTAGAGATAATTATCTCATTTTTTGATGAGAGGGAATTGAATTCTTAGGCATTAATTCTTCCTGAAAAAAAAGTCATGACTACTTCATTTTAAATTCATATAGCTGACATTATTATTACCGGCATTCAGTCTTACACTGATTACTCCAGTAGAATGACTAACTGCCAAAGTTAATTTCTAGAGGTCCTGCTGAATGAGAGCCTTGGAGTTTGACTCATTTTGTGTTGACAACTATACAAAACTTAAATATTTGATCTTTTGACTTCCCTTCACATACCTATTGCAGGCATAATACTCTCTCAAAACTAGATTATCTGCTAAGCATAGCACTACCTCTAGAGTGAGGATGTGAGACAAGGGACATTAAAGTGTAAATGGGATACTGAAGGAAGGGCAGACTGCCTGCAGCCAGAGTCAGCCCACACTACAAAAGGTCTTCTCAAATCTCTGCAAAACACTCTGAGCAACACTCCTCCTGCTGTTCTTCTAGTTGAGGGAGGTTAAATGAGGAGGAAGACTAAAGACATTCTACATTTCTGTGTTCAAAAGCTGCACCTGAGTATTGCATAGTTGAGAACAGCGGGTCTCAGATGTCCCTGGCACTCCTCTTCAGTTAGATACAGATGAGTCAGTTTAGAGAAGAGCTCTCATTTTCAGGCAGCTGCAGAAAGAGAATTAGCAATTCTCACTCCTATTGCATAGTACTGACAACCACAGCACAGCTCCACCACAACAGTGTCAGAAAACAGGTGCTAGACCCTGAGGAGGAGCTAGACAACTAGACTGCCAGCACCAAATGCTTTCCTACGGTGGCAGCACCAGTACCTAATCTACAAGCTCAACAGACTCCAGCCTATCCTAACCAAGAAAGAAGTGCATTTTGTAGAAGGTCATCACAACTAACCTCAGTAGAGAAGTGCATGGTCTCCTTAATGGCACAGCTATGCTCCCATATGGAGATTTGCTCACTGCCATAACCACATACTGCAGTTATCCAGGCTGTGAGAAAAAGGGAAAAAGAGTCTTAGAGGTTGATAGGCTTATAAGAATAGGATTAATTCCTTCAAACTAGCATATGTTTATTGACAGATTTCAACCACTGAAGAACACTTCTACACCACATTCTGTAAAGATGGGTGCTGTCACCTACAAAGCAGGGAAAAAAATAAAGCCACAGGGTAAATGAGCACCAGCGCAAGCAATGGAGCCTAATGTTCCACATACAGGGGATGTTGTTCAGCACTAAGACAAGGAAATAAAACAGGACTCCTGGATTTGCGTCCTTCCCAGGAAATCAATTTCTCAAGTGATGTTAATCAACTCAACCTCAAACAAGAGATGTCTGAAAAAGTCAAATTTGGGCAAGTTCTGTCATTGGCCTGCTGGATGAAAATGAAAAAGTCTTTTCCTTTCTTCCTTTCTTCCTCTCTCTTCCTCTCTTTCTTTCTTTCTTTGTTTCTCTCTTTCTCACCTTTCTCTTTCTTAAATGTTCTTCCTTAACTTCGTAGCCCTCAATATTGGCAAATTGATGCCTGCCCCCTGTTTTGAGCATATTGAGTCCCACAGAGAATTACATTATTCATGTTTTCAGTATTTGAAGAATTTCTTGGACTGATGGATGTTCTTAGCTCTATTTTTATAGAATTCAATTTTCATGTGTACATCTCTCTCTCTTTAGTACCTTGGTGATCCTGATTGATAAGTACTGTAGGCCAGCTATAGAAAAGTTTTGATTTTCTGAGATCTCTGTTTGAAAATGAAATGGCTGTTTTGAGGAGTAAAATTTGGCATAGAGCAGAGAAAAATGTGGAGAACACATAAATAAAAATGTCCTTGTAGCCACAGAAGAATGATGATGAGGGTTATGGAAACTAGGTATGACCTTTATTCCCTCTGCTTCTGGCAATTTCTGGAAACCAGAAAGATTTGCTGCAGTTACAGCTGAAAACCCAAAGGCTATTTTATATATATATATATATATTATAGTGTTTCCATACTGAGATGTTCCAAAACTAGGAAAGTTTATCTTAAAATGAAATTTTAGAATTGGAACTAAGAAAAAATAATCTGTACACACTGAAGAAAAACTTAACAAAACATAAAAAGTATTGACAATTAATAAATTAAATTTGAGGCAATTTAGGCAGATTTTATCCTTACCTTCATGTGTGTATGGCATAATAAACCAAAAATTCTGACTGTGAGATGTCTCAAAATAAATACTGCTTATAGTATTACATTTGATGAGAACAGAATGCACATAACGATCATTTCAATATCATGCTGATCAAGTAGGATACTGTCCGACCCTTCTTGACCTTCTTAAATGTTTCACAACTCCTCTAGCAATTTCCTTTAAAATTTTTACTAGCTTTACTTTCACCTTCAGTTAGGTCATTCTAATCAAAAACCAAATTAAAATACTGAGTCTAAGCAGCTTCTAACATAATTTAAGCATCACTTTAGTAAAAGAAATTAAGACCAGAATACATACAATGATCTTCCATTAGCCTTTGTTTCCCACATTAGTACAAAAACGAATAATATGTTGTCTTAAGATGAGTTGGAAATTACCTTTACGAGAACTTCTTATTTTAAAGGACTATATTCCTTGTTATGAATTATTGATCTATTAATTGTAGTTTTCCTTCTTTAAGGTTGACTTCAGGCATATTCTTGGGTATAGATTTTATTAAATTCAGCTAAGAGTGCTCAGAATCATTTACTTGTCTTGCTGCTGTACTGTCAGTTAGTTTCTCAGCAGTGATTTTCTGTTTGAAATTCCTACACATAGAAGAAAAGCTGTGAGTAGATAAGGAAGTGCTCCACTCTCACTTTTGCTCTCCGTTCCACAGGGACAACATGACTGGCAAGGGAAAAGGAAGAGAAAAGGCCACATTTTCAACCATTTGTGCATTTCAGCTGGGAAAGCCCCTTTCACTGCTGCTCTCTTCTCTAAGAACACCTATAAATGCAGTATAGAAAACTTATGGTCTTGTGACCTGCACTGTTGTAGCTCACTTACTGTCTTCTCAGAGGAGAAATAGAAAATTACCCAGAATTCGCTTTTACTACATTTAGATGGAACTACATAAGCTAGATAACAGAGATACCAATTAGTTTTTCAATAATTCATTATTAAAATAATAATCTCAGCCTAACCCAATCAGTTACTTTTATGAATAAAATACCCTTATGACCCCAGAAAACACACCAAAAGGTTAGGTGCTATTGCATTCTTTGGGTATATTATACCCGTGGATAAACTCTTGTCACTAGCTCAGAAATGTTTGATGGTTAAACTTCATATAAGCTGTTTCTACACAAAATTGCTATCAACACTTGGCACCAAGTGATTTCACAGCATATTAAGTATTTCTCATTTTTCTGCAATGATTTGAAACAAAAATCACAGAATCATAATCACAGACTGGTTTGGGTTAGAAGGGACCTTGAAGATCATCTATTTCCACCCACTCCCCATTGTGGGCAGGGGCACCTTCCGCACGACCTGTTTGCCCAAAGCCCCATTGAACCTCACCCTAAACACTGCCAGGGAGGGAGCAACCACAGCTTCCCTGGGCAGCCTGTGCCAGTGCCTCAATGCCCTCACATTAAAGAATTTCTTCCCAGTATCTAATCCAAATCTACTCTCCTTCAATTTAAAGCCATTTCCACTGGTCCTATCACTACACTCCCTAATAGCAGTCCCTCCCCAGCTTTCCTCTAGGCCCCTTTCAGGTACTGGAAGGCTCCTAGCAGGTCTCCCCAGAAACTTCTCTTCTGCAGACTGAACTAGCCCAACTCTCTCAGCCCACGTACATAAGGAGGGAGAGGTGCTACAGCCCCGTGATGTTCTTTGTGACTCTCCACTGGTCTCATTCCAACAGGTTATTACACAGGCAGTATGTTAAAGTTAACCAAAAATTAAAGTGAAAATAATTATGTACCATGTCCATCTGGACCAAACTAGTACTTCTGCATGGTTTAGCAGAGATTTATTAATAATACTGCCATCACAACATCAGGAAAAGTACTGATAAAAGTTAAAAGAAAGTAAAAGCAAGTTGTTGTTTATCTGTGTAAGAGCTGATGGATCTGTGATCTTCCTTATACTGTCTGGGTGAGCCACCTGTCCATTGTAAAGTTTGCACAAAATAATAAGGCCTTGAAGGAAATTAGATGCAAACACACACGTTGCAAAATAGAAAATAATGCAGAAAGAAAGAAAGAAAAGTAGGAATATAAGCTTAATCAATTGTATAAAGCGCAGCAATAAAGCACTTTGTATATGAACTATAGAGACACCTTTCATAGTACAATACGAGCAGAAGTCAGCAAAATCTCAGAGGTAACTCGAAAAAGCAATACAAAGTTAACAGCAAATCACTGAAGGCCTAGATCAAATGAATTCTCAACAGCTCTACTCTGAATCCAGCAGATCCCAGTTGTACAGCAACAGTTGTAGAAAAAAATACAGAATTCTTGTCCTTCAAAGAAATTGTTGTATACATATATATCATCCCTGTATCAAATGAGAAATCTCACCATTGGCTTGCTGGTTTTCTCCCTGTACTATTTCACCAGCATGAACATCCCTCAATAGTGGTTCCACTGTATAAAAAAGCAGCATAACATGCTGTTTACCTCCTACCATGCTCTATAAAAATGGCCCGAAAGGAATTATGAGCTTCTCTAAGTTAGCTGGTGGGAATGTGGAAGCAATGTCCTTAAAAGAAACCACTCTTGGAACTGATCAGGGAAACTATAAAATCTACAAAAAGAGAGCCTTTTCTTTCTGATAGGGTCTAGCACTTGCAGAGTCTGCAGCAATCTGTCCCCTTGGGCACAGAGCAGAACTGTTGAGTTCACCTGCTCGTCTGCTGACAGTGAGAGTCACTCTTGGTCCACATTGCAGATCAAAAAACATACAAACATGTGTGGGCCATACTGGAGATGAAAAGCATCCAGTCTTGAAAGGATACAGAAGTAATTGTCCTATTAAAAATAATTATGCATATTAATTATACTGATGTAAGTGGTGAGTCTGAGGGAAGCTTTTGCAATGTCAGTGGAATCTGTCATTTTTTTCTTTCCCAAGTGTATGTATAACACCCTAAGGATTTTTGGAGTTTGGCTTTGCACTGTGTAGAACTTGCCCTTTTCATTCAGCCAGTTTAAATAGAACAGAAATCTTTTTTTTTATTAGCACAGAGAACGGTAATCTGTACTTTCCTGCAGAGTCTCCAGTTTGGCTGAATGGAAAGTTCATTGCCAGTGGAGAAGAATCAAGAAATGCACTCAAATTAGCAGAGCCTCCACAGCCTTACTCTACATTTCTTCCACTGAGGAACCTTTTCTAAATCAGCCAGATATCTTGAGAACCCAAATTTTTGCATCATACATACAGTCAACATCAGCTTACACTGAACACAGTCCACTAGGCTTTGTGGTTACATAGCTACTGAAGAAGCTGGTTTTTTTCAACCTCATGAGAGTCAACTTTGTAAAGAACAAAGTAATTTAAAAAGTTTTTCTTAATTTACATATTAAAGTTTAAAAAAAAAGACAACTGTAGCTGGTATAGGACCTGAGTTTTCCCCTGAAATAAGAAAAGGTAAAGAAACAAACTTGCTTCAAACAGAGCAAAATCTAGACTTAATTTTCACTACCACATCAAATAGGTCCTCAGAGGTTGTAACTGTTCCAACATCAGCAACTCCTTATTCTGCTTTTCACAGAGATTTATAAACATGACCCAGAAGGAAGCAACCTAGCATCGATACTGATTCACATTAAGATCTCTGAAACATAATTAGAATCAAACTGCCAGACAAGGGATGGAAAAATGACTTGTGAAAATGCTCACTGAATTTTTTTTAGTCCAGTTAGTATTCTTCTTTTTCCAGGTTAACATTTGGTTCTGAAAAAAAGTTTCTCCTTTTACTCCACTGTGTAATCACAGTTTTGTACTCAGTTCTGCAGCATGAAATAAATTCATCATATTGTATGCATCTTCTTTGGTCAGGTTACTGAAACTGAACTCTCATCTGTAGATGGAGACAGGCCTCCAAAGGTAATTAAGATATGAAGAGGACTACATGCTCTTCATCAGGAGACACTCTCTCCTGGTTGACTAGACAGGGAACCTGCAGTGACTACACACCTAACTTAGGCTCTTCAGCTGTAGGGGGTTGATTCCAACTGCCTATTTGCATACTTAGGATAAAAGGCCCGTTTCTCTGCATTAAAAGAAAATAATTTTACTGGACTTAAAAAAATTAGTGAATATTTTTCAAGTTGGAAGCATACCTTGGGATACATATTTTGGGATGCTAAATTTGGATAAGAAAAGAAGCAGCACTATGGAAAATCAGGTTGTAAAGGAGAAAATGCACCAGAGGAGACCTCGTTATCTTCCTTTGTTTCTCCAGATCTGCAGTGAAAAGTTTCATTTTTTGTACAAGCTATCAATATTCTTATCAACAGCTCAGCATTTAAACAACTGAAATTGAAAGCAGCTAAACTTGAGTTCTGTTTGCCCCCATGCAACTTCTACTGAGTTCAATTTGATACAAACAAAATTGACTTTACCTTTTTATGAGGGCAAAACTAAGCCTCTGTATCTTCAACTACACCTTTACCTGTAACATGTCTTCAGAAGACATCAGAACTACAGCAAAATGCAATTTCCTCTGAACAGCAGCCTATGAAAGGAGAAAAGGATTTGATTAGGGAAGACAAAGAGATGAGGTGTCAGTTCCCATTTTGAAATGCATTATCAAGAGACACCACTTGAGGAGAGAGATTGAATGAGCATATTTCAGTTCTAACACGTTTACTACCTGCAATGCCACTAAACAATAATTATAACGTATTGTAAGTGATCCAGGGAAGGCCTGTATAAATACCAAAACCCACATTTTAAAAGGGGCAGGAGCATACACCTCCTTCAGTGACTGTAATTTGTGTTAGTACAGGGCTGTAAAGAAATATATTATTTTCTCATTACCTTCCTAACTGGTTTGTTATGTAGATCAGACACCTGAAAATTAAACACTGCACAAACAGGATTAGATCATGCCAGGTTTACTTCACGAAATCCTCTCTCTTGTTTTGCCTTAGTTTTATGATTAAAAAAAGCGTATTATGTATTGGCTCTCTTTTGCCACTTCATAGTACAGCTTTTACAGTGACAGATGTGCCACTTTGGCAAGCTGCAAACATTGCTCAGCACTTTCACCAAGACCCATCTCAAGGAGTTTACAACACAGCTTGAAATGAAAAAGCTGTATAAAGGAGTGCATCCTAAATATGGAAGGAAAAGGAAATAAATTGTAACACAACAGCTAAAGAAGACAAAACACACCTTTTTCCTTTATGCTTTCTGAGACACATGGTATAGAATTAAACAAATAGTAGTTTTCTTTTATTATTATAATTATTTTCTCTGCTGTCAAAAATCAAGGCCTTCTGAACAGCAAGGAAACACCCCACCAGTGATTTTATCTTGAACTCATGCACTGTGCTCCTGTACGTGTTATAGGCTAAACATTCACTCGAATGAAAATGTGACCCTTTTCTCTAGTAAGTAATCTGATAACTGGATTAGATAGTCGGGTTTCTTTGCCCTTTCTCCTTCCTGATGAGAACAGTTCTGCTTTCAGCTATAATGCATGGGGGAATAAAATGATCAATTTAATTCATGGTTGGAATTATATTTATCGAATATGCACACCTTTTTTTTAAATGCAAAACAGCTGAAAAATTAATCTGTGTAGTATTATAAAACAGGATACTCCAGGAGATTTGTGTGCCCATTCATGTGTCTAATTTTGATTCATATGTCTCATTTTGTGCTTTTGAACATTCACGTGCATTTCAAGTATCACTTTACTGTGGTACCTTGCTATTTCCCTGTTATGCACAGGCAAAGCCATCGAAGTGATGGGATTACTCACATTTAAAAGTGCCTTACATGATCAAACAACTGTTGAGCAGTGCAATGTAAGCTGCTGCTCCAGAATTATTCTTCTAGCTAAAACCTTTTTAACAATAGGAGCATTATGCATGATTACACTGCATATTCAAATTTGGAAGCCAAAAATGATATTAAGGTTGCCTGGAAAATCCAAATAATAAAATAGTACTGAAATCTATTAAAATAATATGATGTGAAGTAGGGAAGGGAATAGAACCCTGAGCAACTTGGTCTGATCTCACAGCTGACCCTACTTTGAACAGGTTGGACTGTGACTCTTGGAAGTTCCTTCCAACCTGAGTTATTCAATGGTTCTATGGAGAAAGATGTCATTACTTAAAATGCTCACCTGATTTTCACTTAGACAGCCCAGAAGGTATGATATCAAAAATAAAAACTGAATATCCAGGAGAGAGAACAAGTTATTCCAGCAGAATCACATTTGGGCTTCAGAGAATTTATAAAATCACACCATAATAAAACTTACTCTGGTTAAAAATCACCAGAGGAGAAACTTCTGTGGCCACACAGTTGATCTGCACTGAAATCTTGGCAACACCGCTATCAGAAAGAGTTGCAAGAATAATAATAATGAAGCTGATTAGCAAACCTAAGACAACACAGCGCACTGAGAAAAATCCAATATAATACAGCCTTTAGCAAGAGAAAGGTAGAAATGTTAGAGAAAGAGAGATATATTTGCAACCTATGTTCAGTTTTGTAGAAATGTTTTTAGCAATAATGTTCATTTTCAGATAGTGCAGACAATTTCTTATTTAAAATTAAACACGACTTTCTTACTGAAATGGGATTTTTAAGTGGCATTTTAAAAATATTTTGTATTCTTTTTCTTTTTATTCTGTTTCTGTAAGATTTTAGGAAATCTTCACTCTTATTTAGAAGGATGAGAGTCCCAATATCACAATACTCATGCAAGCTCTCAAGAATCACGGAGGCACAAATAATTAATGTGCAAGCACAAGCCCTTAGAACAATCTTTCTTTGGCCGAACAAGAGAAGAAGTGCCCCTCCTCCCAAACATACACTCAAAACAAGATAAAATTTCTAAGAAGGCAGCACTTCTGTCACTTTTCTGTGCTCAGCTCCAGACAGGACTTTTCTGAGGACCACAGCTTCATTAAACAGCTGCAGATTTAAGCATGCAAAGCTTGATTTCAGTTGATTTATATTACAAGTAATTTCCATTTTCTTTTTCAAGTTCTTATGCTTCCCTGCCAACTGGTCTTCAGCAAATCTTTCTCATATCAACTCTCAGTTAGGTCCTACACCGAATCTTTGTACAACTAAATTATGACATAGACAATGTTATTTCAGAATTACAAAAGGAACCAGGATTTTAGTTAGTCATTCAGTGGAATATGGGGCGTAGGTGTTTTGGAAGCACTTTCTAAAAATTACATATAAATGAAAAAAGATAAGGATTGAAAACATCATGGCATCTGAGGCTTGCTTGCTTTCTTTAGACTCCAAACAAGAAAAACTCTCAGTGAAAATATATTCTTTTATATAACACATACAAATAACACTCAGCATGTTTTTCCACTTTTCTCTTGCATTTCTTTTTGATTCAAGAATATCATCAAATGTACTGAATGACTGTATTTTGAGAATTGGAAAAAAAATGTTATAGCTATTAAAAAAATCATGCATGCATTTCCACTTCAGAGGATGGAACTTTCCATCTTAAACTGTTTCTGTTTAGCATTTGTGAGGTCACTGTCACCCCCTTTTTTATTCAGCTGTTTGTTTGGATCCATTCCCTTTAACACAAAAAAAAAACCAAACTGCAGAGAGAAACCACCAGCCTCCTCAAGGCTGGAGTCATTGCTTACCAAAGTCAAGCCCATCAGTGATGGTCACAGCGCCTCTAGGAATCACATTTAGGAGAAAAAAACCACAAAAGCAGCTGCTTTTTGCCACCAGAGAAGGGAGTGAGAAGATGTAAGGAGCTGTGAAGAAGGCAAGGAAGGTGGGGAATGAGGTGCTTTAGCCACCAAAGAAAAAGATTCCCCTGCAGCCCATGGAGAAGACCATGGTGAAGCAGGCTGTCCTGCTGCAGCTGATGATGGGAAGCAGAGTTTCCATCTAGAGCTTGTGGAGGACCCCACACCAGAGTGGGTGGAGACACCTGAAGGACGCTGTGACCCTGTGGGAAGCCTGCATTGAAGCAAGCTCCTGGCAGCGAAACTTGCAGCTTGTAGAGAGACTGACTCATGCTGGAGCAGTTTTGCTGGGTTACTTGTGACACTGTGGGGGATCAGGCTGGAACTGTCTGGGCCCGAAGGTGATCCTGAAGGTCAGCACCACATAGAAGTGACCCTCACCAGGGCAGCTGTTGAAGAGCTGAAGTGCCATGGGAAAGAACTCACATTGGAGAAGAAGGGAAAGAAAGCAGACTTAACTTTGGCCAAGAAAAGAAGGGAGGAGTAGGGAAGGTGCTTTAAGATCTGGTCATACTTCTCATTATCCAACTCTACATTATTACACTACACGCACAGTGAAACCAGAGTTTTCTTTCCTTTATTCCATATTGAGTCTGTTTTGCCCACTGTGCTAATTGCGGAATGATCTATCTCTCCCTGTCCTTATCTCGACTCCTAAGCCTCTCAATAGGTATTTTCTCCCCTGTCCAGCTGAAAAGGGGAGTGATAGAGCAGCTTTGGTGGGCACCTGCTTCCAGCCTGGGCAAAATCACCATGTCTGTTTAAAACACAGGACAATCCTTTCTACCACTCCTTCATTTCAGTCTTATGCCAGTTATGGGAAAGTTATTGCCAAACCAGCAGTTGTGTAATGCAGCAGCAGCTAAGAACAGGGACACAGGAAAGTTTCTGAATATGCAGCACCATGCTCCCTAGGAGAGGAAGAAGTAGGAATTTGCTGATCACTACCGGTGAATTTGAGGTCTTTTCTTCCTGTCTTTGTCAATACTCAACTAAAGTGTGAGCTACCCAGGTCTGCTGACACTACAGTATATTTAGAACAAGTTCTGCTAAAGAATGATGCTGTATTTCTGCCAGGAAAACAGTACTAAATCCACACTCTTGCATGTGCCTAAACTTCCCTTTATGTGAACATAATCAAACCTGTAGGCAAATCCACAACCAGACTAATTTCCTGGCAACGATGAGAAATTTTTACTTGTCATCTGCAATTAGGGGGGCAATTAAGTAAAAACATATGTATTTGATTTAATAAAATTTATCCAATTTCATAAATATGTGAAAATTCTGGAGCAATTTATGACCATTTGGAAAACAGAGAAATGTGTAATAACTGACAAAAAATTTGAATTAATGTCAAGCTAAACTATCTCCTGTTGCAGAGTAACAGGTTTTGCAGAGAGGGTAGAAACCATAAATCTTAATTAAAGCTTTGAAACTGCCTTCTGAAAAATAAGCTGGTCGATGACACTTTTAGAATGTGGGGATAAAACTTCACAAAGCAGCTGAAGACTAGTTACAAACGATTTGCTGTCAAAGTGGACAGCTGCACTAAGTGGGACTCTGAGGGTCCATACTTCATCAGCAACCTGGATGGTGTGATGTAGCCTACATAAAGCTTATGTACATTAAATATGCACATGGCAGGAAACTAAGAAGGTTCACAAGTACACTGGAATTTATAGAGAACCAATAACTATGTAAATTGAGTTATGGATAACCACCTGGACACAGAATAAACAACAAGTGGTTCAGACAGCAGGTCTTTAGAGAATGATTTGGAAACCTCAAGCTGAGCATACATCAACAGTGTAAGGCAAGCCAGGCAAATGGGCTGAGGCAGAAGTGCAGAGCGAGATGAATGGGGAGGACCCTTTTGCTTTATTCAGCATTGGCATGGCTTCAAACAAGAAGTTATTGTGTCAGGAAAGGTATGAAGTGCTACGTTTGCATACCAGAAATGGAAGTAAAAAAAATATTCAGACAAAATTGTATTGCATCGGTATTCTTGAAAGACAGAATTATATACAAGTCATTGTGATCCTGAAGTATTCAAGCAACTATAGGAAAAAGAGAAGAAATTGATATTACCATCAATATCATAAAGGTAATAATCCATATCATAAGGCAAATGCACAACACTTCCATAATATTCTGCAGAAACAGGGCAAATATGATTGAACTAGTAGCAGACATTTAAAACAAATAAAAATAAGTACTTTACACAATAGGCAGTGACCTTGTAGTACCTCCTGCAACAGGAGACTGAGGCAGCAGATGTTAGCTGCACTTTCAAAAGAGGATAAGAGAAATATCTGGATCCATAAGCAGATGAGAAAAGAACTGAACCCTTCAAGGGATTGTAGAAATTTATGTAAACTCTAACAGGTCTGGGTGCTCATGAATTACAAGGGCACAGAAACCAGCTACACCAATGCGTTCTCCTTAAACAGCATTTCTCTGATGTAGTGAGGCATTCCTTATGTTCTCAGGGTATGTGGGGCAAGAAGAACTTACACTAAAGCATCTTCTCATTCAAATTACATATTGTCACAGTAAAATTAGTAAAGCACTAGAACACACCCTTTTGATAATTAGTTAGGCAAATTACATTCATAAACAGAAGTATAATTGATTCTGCTCTATGACTACATGACCTCTCAAAGTGAGTTTCAAATCTGTGGTGCAGGATCATCAATTTCTTACATTGTATGGAACCCAACAGGTCCACAAGGTGACAATTTATGCTGCTTAACAGTCAATTTGCCAATCATTTTAGCAGTTCAGGATCCATTATCACTTTATAAAGCTAGGATCCTTTGATCTTCTGTTATCTTGGTGTTCAGATTTATGCTGTGGTAAAATTAATATTGACTTAAGTCACAGGTTTGCAGGTATTATAAACAAGAGCATAGTTTTATTCTAAACTATATTTAAGAAGTGTAAGGTAGAAGAAAATAAGGGAGGAATCCAGAGATACAGAACTGCAAGACTTCACTCAAGATTAGGAAAAGATAAAGATATTTCAGAAATGTGATACCCTTTTTATTTTCTATTTTTGAGACACTTTAGCAAACACAAAGATATTAATAAAAAAATAAAGGTAACTAGCTGCTAAGCTAATAAACAGTTAGCCATTTTCCAGAAGGGCCTATGTTCACTACTGGCATGGTAAAAGGACAATACTGAAATAACAAATGAATGATGAGAAAGTTAATGGAGGGCAATATATTGTTAGAAGCTTTTTACAGAGTTTCTGTCTGAAGTTTATTGTTACAGGCTATACATTTATGAGATAAGATGAATTAGACCTGTTAAAGAAGAAATTATACCAGGATAGTAAAAAACACTTATGATGCAAATTACCTTTGTATTTTGAAGAAAACTGAGGACCCTAGAGAAATATGATGTGATCAGGAGGCTCTGGTGTATTTCCAGACAAACTATAACAGTAACTTGTAGCTATAAACATTGTAAAGACAGACCAAGTGTTCATGCTATAACCTATCCATATATAGCAAAAGGAGGGAAGACTGGCAGAGTTGATACATTCAGGATTTAGGTCAAAGAAAATGTATAAAATAGTTTTATACACTGCAAGACAAACAGTAGTGAAACTAATGGATGAATCTTCCTTTTTTGATGTGTGTATGCAAGAACATTGATGAAAATCTGATCTTCTCAAGAGTACGATTCTTGACTGGTCTTGCAAATAAAAGGAAAAGGCAATTGCTCAATGTATACTTTTTCAGTCCAGAAATTCTAATGTGTTGAGAAAAATAGACCTGATGATAACTCCATGAATAGCACATTTCCTACTTTAGCTGGCAATGAATATGTAGCACAGTGATGTATCTGGGTCCCTAGAGTATTTTCCACATATTTTATTAAATGCCCTTTAAGACAAAGTAAAATCTCAACATCATTAGCTACTCTACTATTGATCATGAGTCTCCATGGACTTTAAATTCCCTAGAAGATGTTTTCACCACAGACTGAGTTAGGATAGAATAGGTTTACATTCTGAATCCTGGACATATTTGGATGAGTTCTCTGTAACTTTGAAGCCAAGACTAGCCAGAGGTGAATTATTGTTTGTATTTTTAGATACTTTAAAACTGAAACAGGGCATACATTACCAGCTTAGCACAGGATATTCAGACAGTTAACATGGAGCTCTATGTTTCTTAGTATCTAATCTGTCCTAAAACTTATACTACTATCCACAACTACAGTCAAATCTGAAATTACTGGCTCTTATCCACTTCCATTTTGCAGAAAAATCTGTATGGAGTAATTTTAAAGACTAAGCTTCTTTTAAATGTTTAAAAAATTGAATTAAAAAATAGAACCTCTAAGCTTGTAATTACCACAGCAGTACTGCAAATCGCTCAGGTTATGTGCAATCAAAACCAGAAGGACTATGTCATTTATATTAGGTACCTGGGCTAGTATATGGCAAATGCAATTTTACCGCAGATAAATGTATACCTATTTCAGAATAGATACAGTGTCTTAATAAATATATCTGTACAGATTCAAGAGATAGAATATAAATTACACTAATGGAAGAATGATACTGCATAATAACTTTAAAAGGGCCTCCAGCATCTCAATCAAGTACGTGATCTGCAAGTTTCATTTTCCCTGCCTGCAATTCCCCAGGCAGTTTCAAATGTCTGTGATATTTATCTTCACTTCTTTTCCTAAACACTTCTAACCAATATTTGAGAAATAGGTAATTCACAAATTTGAGGCCTGAACACTTCATGGGTGAACAAATATTCAACCTGAAAATATTTATTAATCAACTGCAGAGTTTTCTGCAATTTAGAAAACAATTCAAAACGTTAACACCAGCGGGGGAATTTACAGGCCATAGGGGATACATTTTCCTTATTAATGCATTCTATGCAAGACCTGAGAAATCAGTAGAACGAAGAGGGCACACGGCAGGGCACACAGCAGGGCACATGGCACCCAAGAATTTCCCACTATCCATTGAACAGCCACAGGTGGCCATCACAAGAGTGGAAATTGATCTCAGTTAGAAGGTAAAATATTTAAGCGAAAGGGAAGTGGACTGACATTTAGCCTACATTTCTCAGGCACCCAGATGCAGTATGCAACCACGTACAATCTCCAACTAGTCCAACGCAATATGAAATTGAACAGATTAGGTCAGAAAAGCAATAACTTCTCAGGCTAAAAAGCTAAGCAGTACCTTCTGACAGTTCCCTTAGCTTAAGGCTCAGTGAAAGAGAATACAGTCAATGCATTTTGCCTCATAAATGTGATGTTGATTCATAAGAAAACAAGGCCTTCCTCTAGTTTTTCAGTCCAAACAGTTAAGAGGCTAGGGTAAAACCGTCAGTTTATCAGATTTTGACAGATACCACGTGTGGCAGTTGCAGCTACACTCAAAGCTTTCTATGAGTCTTTTATTTAATGAGAGATGAAAGATGCAAATAACTGCTGAGTGGCATTCCCATCATCTGTCATTAATGCTGCTTTCATCATTGAGACAGGACCTCCAATGCCCAAAGACAAGACAAAGAATTGTTCATAGAGATAAAAGTGAGCTGGAAAATAGAATTACACTGAAATATATCTTTAGTGAGCATTAATTAGGCATTTGAGAACAGATGGCATTGCTAGAACAACAAAATGCCAAAGGTTTGTCAAAAATATTGTGACTCAGTCATAACAGAGTGCTTTTTCTCCCCATGCCATCATAAAAATGCAAAAAAAGAAACACTTTTCAGGTGTGCAAAATAGAATCCTGTATCTAGGATCTCTTGCCCATTATCGTTATTGTACTGCTATCAGGATAAAGATGAATGCTTGGAGGTAGAATTGTGAATCAATAGTTAATCTCAATGACATAATTACCATGGACACAAAATAATTACAGGGGAAGAAAATCTGAGTAGAGCAGAGCTGTATTTGACTCAGGAAAGCTGAAAGTGTTTATCCCTTCAACATGTTTGCATTCCAAGTAACCATTGGTGGTAATAATGACAGACACCTTGGTGATTTAAAGAAAGTAAAAAGGTAAAACACAAAGCCCAGTGGAAGCCTCTTTCTTGCAAAATACATTTTTCCCCTGTGTTTGCTGCCTGGTAGGTTTTACTCCCAGAAGCAATCATAGAATCATAGGGGTTGGAAGGGACCTCGAGAGATCATCGGGTCCAACCCCCTGCCAAAGCAGCTCCCTAGCTCATATTGCACAGATAGGCCTCCAGACGGGTCTTGAATATCTCCAGAGAAGGAGACTCCACAACCCCCTGGGCAGCCTGTGCCAGGGCTCTGTCATCCTCACTGTGAAAAAGTTCTTCCGCATGTTGGTGTGGAACTTCCTATGCTCCAACTTGCAGCCATTGCCCCTTGTCCTGTCTCCACAGACCACTGAAAAGGGGCTGGCCAATTCCCCCTGCATCCCACGCTTAAGATATTTATAAACATTAATTAGGTCCCTCCTTAGTCTTCTCAAGATTCAACAGTCCCAGCTCACTCAGCCTTTCCTTAACCATCTTCATAGCCTTTCTCTGGACTCTCTCCAGGAGATCCCTGTCTTTTTTATAACAGGGAGCCCAGAACTGGACACAATACTCCAGGTGGGGCCTGACCAGGGCAGAGTAGAGGGGGAGGATCACCTCCTTTGACCTGCTGGCCACACTCCTCCTGATGCACCCCAGGATCCCATTGGCTCTCTTAGCCACCAGGGCACACTGCTGGCTCATGGCCAACCTGTCATGAACCAGGACCCCCAGATTCTTCTCCACTGAGCTCCTCTCCAGCAGGTCACCCCCAGCCTGTACCGATACAAGCGCTTACTCCTTCCCAGGTGCAAGACTCCACACTTGCTTTATTAAACCTCATCTGGTGTCTCCCTGCCCAGCTCTCCAGCCTGTCCAGGTCTTGCTGGATGGCAGCGCAGAGTTCCTGTGTGTCAGCCACTCCTCCCAGCTTTGTGTCATCAGTGTACTTGCTGAGGGTGGTCACTATTCCCTCAACAAGGTCGTCAATGAAAATGTTAAACAGGACTGGACCCAACACCGAGCCCCGGGGAACACCGCTAGTCACAGGCCTCCAGCCAGACTCTGCTCCACTGATCACAACCCTCTGAGCTCGGTCCGACAGCCAATTCTCAACCCACCTCACTGTCCACTCATCTATCCCATGCTTTCTCAGATTTGCTATCAGGATGTCATGGGAGACAGTGTCAAAAGCCTTGCAGAAGTCAAGGTAGATGACATCCACTGCTCTCCCTCCATCCACCCAGCCGGTGATAAGATCATAGAAGGCTATGAGATTGGTCGAGCATGATCTCCCCTTGGTGAATCCATGCTGATTACTCCTCATGACCTTCTTCTCTTCCAATTGCTTGGAGATGGCATCCAGAACAAGCTGTTCCATCACTTTTCCAGGGACCGAAGTGAGGCTGACTGGCCTATAGTTGCTAGGATCCTCCTTCTTGCCCTTTTTAAAGACTGGAGTGACATTGGCTATCCTCCAGTCCTCAGGCACCTCTCCTGTTCTCCGAGACCTGTCAAACATGATAGAGAGCGGCTCAGCAATCACTTCCTCCAGCTCCCTCAGCACACATGGATGCATCCCATCCGGGCCCATGGATTTGTGTGCATTAATCCCTTTGAGACGCTCCTGGACCGCCCTCACCTCAACCAGAGGGAAATTCTTCATTTTCCAAACACTCCTACTTTCATCCAGTGCCTGTGGGTCCTGGGGGGCCTTTGAAGTAAGACCGAAGCAAAGAAGGCATTCAGTATCTCCACCTTCTCAGTATCCCCCGTTACCAGGACACCCTCCTCATTCAGCAAGGGACCTACATTATCCCTGGTCATCCTCTTACTATTCACATATCTAAAAACCCCTTTTTATTATCCTTTATGTCCCTTGCCAGCTTCATTTCCAAGTGGGCTTTAGCCTTCCTAGTTGCATCCCTACAGGCCCTGACAACTTTCCTGTATTCTTCCCAGGTGCTCAGACCCCTTTTCCACAGTTCATAGACCTTCTGCTTCCCTTTGAGTTTACTCATTAGCTCCCTGCTCATCCACGCAGGTCTTCTGCCTCTCCTTCCTGATTTCTTGCTCAAAGGGATGCATCGTTCCTGTGCTTGGAAGAAGCGTTGTTTAAATGCTAGCCAGCTCTCACAGGCTCCCATTTCTTTAAAGAGCGTAGCCCATGGGATAGCCCCTATTAGGTTGCAGAGGAGATCAAAGTTAGCTCTTCCAAAATTCAGGGTAGTTATCCTACTTTTTGGCTTGCTTCTTCCACTCAGGATCTCGAACTTGACCGTTTAATGGTTGCTTTGTCCTAAGCTGCCCCCGACCTTCACTTCCCTAACGAGCCCGTCCTTGTTAGTAAAAACAAGGTCCAGCACCCACCCTCCCCTTGTAGGTTCCTGCACCATCTGTAGCAGGAAATTGCCTTCAACACACTGCAGAAATTGTCTGGACTGCGTACAACTGGCCGTATAGCTTGCCCAGCAAATATCTGGGTAATTGAAGTCCCCTATAAGGACCAGTGCCTGGGACCTTGAGGCTATTTCTAGCTGCTTATAGAATGCACTATCAACTTGCTCCTCTTGATCAGGGGACCTATAGTACACACCCACAACAGTGTCACTCATACTAGCCTACCCCTTGATTCTTACCCACAAGCACTCAACTGATGGTTCATCCTTCCCCAGGTGGAGTTCAATAGATTCTAGCTACTCTCTAACATAAAGAGCAACCCTCACCCCTCTGGCCTATCTTTCCTAAAAAGCACATAGCCATCCATGACAGCATGCCGGTTGTCCAGGCTGTCCCACCACATCTCTGTGATCGCAATGAGATTGTGGCCCTGCGACCGCACAAAGATCTCTAATTCTTCTTGTTTGTTCCCCATGCTACGTGCATGTGTATAAAGGCATTTTAGTGGGGCAGCAGATGCAGGTATCCTCAACAGATCACAGCAAGATTTCTGACAGGGGATGGGCAACAGTGGCTCCACTGAGGAGTACTCAGGGAAATCCACAGAATTTTCCCTACTATCACATGGAACAACATCCCCAAGTCCATCACTGTGCTGTTGGCATTTACCTTCTTCCACCATCAACTCACGTTGTGACTCCCAAAGCACTTGCCTGACCCCAGCAGCCTTCGTAATATCCCCTTCCCCCTTCCTAACTAGTTTAAAGCTCAATTGATGAGCCCTGCCATCTCCTGGGCAAGGATCCGCTTTCCTCTTTGGGACAGGTGAGCCCCGTCAGCAGTACTCATGCCAGAAGCAGAGTACACCATCCCTCAGTCAAAAAACCCAAAGTTCCTACACTGGCACCAGCCTTTCAGCCACAGGTTCAACTCATGAGTTTTCCTCACCTGCTCTAAACCTCTCCTCCCACAAGTAGGGATAGATGAAAATATTATTTGGGCTCCCCCCTTCAACAAAGTGCCCTAGGTCCTGGAATTCCTTTTTGATAGCGCACAGGCTACACTTCGGGATTGCGTCCCTGCCTACTTGAACTATCAATAAGGGATAGTAGTCAGAGGATCTTACCAGCCCTGGGAGCCTTCTGGTAATGTCTCTGACCCTGGCTCAAGGGAGACAGCACACCTCCCTGTGTGTAGGGTCTGGTCTACATATGGGGCCCTCAGTCCCCTGAGAAGGGAATCCCATACCACAACTACCTTTCTCTCTTGCCTAACAGAGGCAGTCTCAAGGCATACAGACAATCACCTGACTCTAGGCTTCCGCTTCCTCTGAGGCAGAGGGGCTGCATTCATCTCCTCACATACCTCCTCCTCAACTTCCAGGGCCCCAAACCTGTTGCTTAGGGAAACCTGGGGGAGTGGGGTAGGTAGGGAGGAGGAGTGCCTACCTTGGCAAGACGGGACTGTCTTCCAGCCCTCCTCAGGGTTCGGGTCACTCCCATTTACCTGACTAGGACGGGGCAGGGAGATCATCTTCAGTTGCAAGGTATCTTCCTGGCACTCTTCCCTCTGGGACACCAGGGAGCTATTCCACCAGTCAAAAGCAATATTATGTATAAAACTAGTTCAGCTTTAGTTTCCCCTTATCATTTTGTTCTTCAGAAAACATTGTATCACCAGGGTACAAGGGTCTTCAGCTTGGGAGAACAAAGTAAGAATTTTTTTCTTTTGTAAATAATTGTTCTATTACTTAAACATTTTGCTTCATTTGCTAGTAGACTAGGCTTCCTCTACTTCACCACTTTCATTCTGTATCAGGCCAAGCTGAAGTTTAAGCTGTGTGGCCCTACCAGATCATTATTGGAAACAGCAAAAGTAATTTTCTGGGAATATGTTTGTGAGAAGCATCAGGGAGCAGAGACCATACAGAATATTTTTGTCATCCAATATCATCCACATTATACCTATTATCAGTACTTACTGGTCTTTTGTAAGAACCTTTCTCACACATGCATATACATTTTAATATTCTCTTCATACATAGCTACTATTGACACATATCTATATGGCTTTCAAATAAAGAACCATAGGGTGGTTGTTCAGCCCCAAGCAGTGGCTGAGCACCACACACCACTTGCTCACTCCCGGAGGAGAAACAGACAGAGCCCCCGTGGGTTGGGGTAAGGAGAGTTTACTGACAAAAGCACCATGAAAGTAGAACAATATCAGCCAATTACACTCACACCCAGTGATAACACAAAGTACCTTACCAACCTGACAATTACAGAGTGCTGCCCAACACAAGGCCCAATAGACACGCTGGCCACACTCAGACTGCCCTCGAGGCACCCAGGTGTACCCCTCCCCAAACATCCCCTTTTATGGGGAAGTGATGTCAGGTGGCATGGAAACAGCCCGGGCTGACTCATTCACCTTGGCTGGCTGCTTGGGAGGTTCTGGACAGGCCAGAATCAGGACACATAGGCAATACCCCTCTTCAGTAAGTTCAAAATAGATTCTCAGGTGAGGAATCAATGCGTTCTCTTTGGCTCCGTACTGGACTTCTCAAGTCACCACGAGGAAATCACCTATGATGGATAGAGATCCTGTTACTAATGCAGTCCACATCTTTCTGTGTTTTTCTTTTGAGATTTCTTTATGTTGGCTACATTTCTTTATTGTAAAACACAGGTATGGCTCACCTGATTTTGAAAACTACAGAAGAGAAATGTAGTGTAAATGCAAAACCAAATTATTTTAATTCTCAGTTACTTGCAATATTTTCTTTGACAAGAGTTTTACTTATGTTTTATCTACATGGCTGTCTATCATTCACAAGCATCTAATGCTCAGTTTGCTCAGAACTGTTCAACAAAAACACAGGGATGCATACCTTTCTTCAGAAGGAAGGCACACATACTGGAGAACTACAGCCCAGAGAAAACTCAATTATGTCAATAGAAAGACTGATTTTCATTGTAGAAGATGATTGTGTGGATATTATTTGTGATACAAACTCAGTTTACCCATTATGTTAATTTTCATTTACACACTCATGTGATTTAATTCTTTTAAAAAAAAAAAGCAGAAAGCATGTGTAGTTTACTTAGAAACAATCCTGTAGATGCTTGAATAACTAAATGCACTAAAGCATACTGAGGGACTGATTTTTCAGACAAGAGCAGATAATTGTTATAGAGAAATTAGAAGGCATTAAGATAACAAGATATTAATAAATCCAGTATAATAGAAGTAAAAAATATTTGTTTCAATTGTAATTCTATAATAAAATTACAGATTCTTTTTTTTTAATTGCAACCTCCTTTGAAAACCAAAAGAAAGCCTTATAATTGGTTTATTATCTCTCAGCAATTGATTTCCATACCTAGAAGTGCTCTTTTTGCATACGAATGCATGCTTCCTAACTTCAAACAGTCTCCATATCTTGGCATTTTTTCTGTTCCAAATATTGTCATTATTAGTACAGATACACATCAAAGGGCAAATAACAACACTTAAGAAAATCTCATAAAACTCAATCACAAAAGCTACCGTGAATGCTTTGCTTTGTACTTCCAACATCAGCAGTCATTTCACTCCCTCTGTAGACAAGAGAAGTAGCCTTTAGTGGGTAAATCAGACAATGTTACATTCCTAATCTAAGTCATAACCCAGAATAGACTCTTTCCTCTCTATCATCTATAGCCTTAGGAAACTACATTCTTGGTACTAACTTGGTTAAACAATGAAAATAATACAAGTAAACAATCCTGTTGTGGAGAAAGAAATGTTGAAACCTGGTTGGGTTTCAACTTTGTTGATTTATTTTAAGTCAAAAGATTAACCATTAATTTCTGACAAATGAAGACACAATACAGTTCTGTAAACTCACTAAACAAGAAAAAAAAAGTTACCATGAAAAGAGTGAGCTCAACATTTATATGACTCTCTATTATCTAGCTCACTGTCAAGCTGGGTGAGTGGTCCTTAAGGTGACCTTTGATGCAAGATGGGCTTCTCCCATAAAAAGAAGACCTTTCAGAAACAGTCTATGTAAATTCTATTTCAATTTCCAGGACAGAATGCAAATAAAATACTTCTTATAGTCTGAATCTGTATTTTTCAAAAGACTGAATTTTTGTCTAATATATTATTTGGATGTATAATGAGAACAAGACTTTCACTTTTATAATGAACATGGCAGTAAAGACCACAGTGAATTTTTTTCACCTACATATTCTTCATGATTTCTTGAGAGAATTGAAGCTGCAATTACAGTCAGTCCTGATACTGAAAATTTGTCTTAAAATTTTGTGGACTAGTTAGATGAAGGATACTTGAAAGTTGTTTAATTTTGAAATATTTCACAAAATATATATAAGATAGTAACACCATTTTTTAAAGTTATATCAAATTTATGTAACCCTGCTATATTTTAAAATGTTTTATCCTGCTCCTTGTCTAAACATATCCAGAGAATGGGTTTTATAAACAAATTTCATATCAGAGATTAATTCCCTATTAATGATTCAGATGGAATGCTTCTGGATTTAATTTGAACTTAAATTGAACCAGACTGCTGGCCTTTAAAGACAAAAAGGTTGTAAGTGAACTTTTAAACTAAAGAGTGGAGAAAAGCTAAGATGTACAAGAGAGTGTGTGTTCTACAAAGACAGACAAACAAATTCTCTAACTGGTGAAGGATAAGATATATTCATATAAGAAATGCCAGAGTGCCATTTAAATGGGATGCCAAAAGGACCAAAACACATGCTTTAACACCAATGCTAAAAATCTCAGAACTAAGAAAGCAGAAAACAAATGTCTGGCCAAGAACAAACAAGCATGTTGGAAACTGGGTGGAAGAAAAACACTCAAGCAGAAATATCAAGGTCCAAAAAATACTAGAGAGAGTACACTATGCTAGTGATGAAAAACTCTATCTTTAAAAGGTTGGTCCTACTATGACAGGAGCAGAGATAATGTCTTTATGCTATCCTGTACAACTACTCACATCTGAGATTAAGATGGAAAAGTTCAGAAAAGGACTATAAGGTACAGAATGGCTTCTGGATCAGGGAAAAGTAAAAGATTAGATTGGACAAGAGACAACAGAGTTTTGTGCAATCGGAAGTGGCAGGAACCATGGTTCTAAGGTTGCCTGGCTGCTCATGTTCTCTCCAAGAAGAAGTGAGAGGAAGCCAGCAGTCAGGCTCAAACACAACAGAAAGAGGAACTTCTTCACACAACAGGATGTCAGAAGGAATACAGAGGCTCAAGTTCACAGTCCAAATTATTGATAGCTACTGAATAGATACATACAGATGTCTATACCTGTAACAGCTAGGTCAGCAGTCTAGAGGAATATTAAACGAAGTACTCCTGCCTAATGTTATTTTCCTCTAGGAGATCCTTATGACCACTGTTAGAAACAGGGTACTGAGGAAGCAATCTTTTGGTCAAACTTAGCAGAGGTGTTCTTCCAATTGCAATTTGTAGAGTGTTCTATTCACAATTAGGTACTTGTTAACTGTCCTTGATCATTGGCCTAACAGTGATTACATCTACTTCTTGGATTATCCCTAAACCTGAAAGAATAGAAAATAAACCCTATGAAGTCAGCTTCAAAGGTCAAGTTCAAATACATGTGCTGATATTCATGCATGCATTACTGCAAATAAAAACATTGCTTCCAGCAGAAATACACATGCATTTTGCATGTGCAGTTTTTTTGCACAAAGGCTTATTCTGTCAAGATTGTGATCTGCTTCTATTCCTCTGAACCTTACTCCATGAAAGCAAAGAGCATATAAAATACCAGTCAGAAATAAATGTCATTTTCACTTGTATCAATATTAATTTACTACAGCTATATACAACAAAACTAGAACAAAATTACTTTTCTCATCTTCACTCTTCCTGAGCCTCACAGCCTCTCGCTCACATCTCTTTCCCAGGGGAATGGGGAGGAAAACGGGTAAAAAAAAGTCTTGTGGGTTGAGGTAAGTGCAGTTTAATAGGATAACAAAAGAAGAGAATAATAATAATAACAGCAATAATAATAAAGACTATATATAAAACAATGATGCACAAATGCAATAGCTCATCAAATGCAGAAGGGAGAAAAATGCAAATCCCAGTGCCCAGTCTGTCTCTGAGCAGTCATCTCACCTCTCAGCTGCCTTGCCCAGTTATATATGAAGCATGATGTTATATGAGAGGGAACATCCCTTTGACCAGCCTGGGTCAGCTGTCCAGGCTATGCTCTCCCAGCTTCTTGTGAACCTGAAAGGGTATGAGATGCTGAAATGTCCTTGACTTAGAGTAGACAATACAACTATCTAATAACAGCTAAAACCATCAGCGTGTTGCCAACATTATTTTCATACCGGATGGCCGGGACACTTGCTCATTAGTTTCATAAATAAACCTAAACTTCTATAATCATAGGAACAAAGAGAAGCCATACAACAAAACTGGAGTTTTGCCAGTAAAAACAAGTCAATTTGATGATCACAAACTTATCTCTGATCTTATAAAATTTTCCATTTCATATTTGTTGCCTTCTACGTCTCTTTTGCTCTTTCTGCCAAGAACAACTCTCACACTTATTTTCTCATTTTTTTCCTGAGTCTTTCCTAATAGGGTTCCTCAAATATCTCTTTCATAAGGGGAGTCAGTCACCTCAGATTTATCTTTATTGGGACTCTGATCCAATTGTGGAGCCCATCTGAATTTCTCAGAAAAAAATATTATTTCCAGCACAATAAGTGCCAAGCTTCCCATCAAAGGACCACCTATTCATATGCCCTTGCATTTGTATGTTTAGATCATCATAAATCACTGTTAGCATTGGTTTAACATCTGTTCCCTTGGAAAACTACTGTCTTTCTGAAAGTACTGCCGAAATCCAAGAGAAACTAGTATAACACTACAAATGGGAGGATTAAGAGGGGGCACTGAAATATAAAATGTGCTAATAATGCTATAAATCAAAATAATGCAATGCTGGCTTCTGGCACTGAGGTATTAAAAGGACTAAATTCCCTCTAAGTCACTATAATGGGGCAAATGCATCAACATAATCTTGTTGCTACTGTACAATCAGCCACAGAAATAACTGCAGACAATTTACTTCTCCAAACCTTCTAACTCCTCAGCGCTATAAAAGCCCTGTGTTTTCACCCTTTTCAGACTCCAGTCCTTGACTGCTGTTCTACAGATGACTTATTCTCTCTCTTTCTGTAACACAATGTTTTATTTATATGCAAGAGACTCTATGACAACTTGGAACAAAGCCTGATTTTGTCAAGTAGTTGATTTAAAGGATTTGCATTTCTAAACATTCTGTATGCATTTTAATGCACTTAAATAAGAAAACCATCTGTGCATTTCTTCCTTTATTTGAAAGTATGCTTGCCAAACAATCATTACAATTATAAGTAGCATACCATTAAGCATATGGTTAAATGACAACATATCTGCTTATTTCAAGATCAATTCACTTGAAAGCACTGTTTTATTTAATATTAAAATTCATAAATCAAAGTTTTATAATAATAAAATACATGAACCTATAAAATAATGCTATATTTTCTCAGAAGAAAATACATGGCTGTTGTGTCTAGAGGTTTAAAGTTGTACACAAAGTTAGGTTCTTGGCACAGTTCAACACCCCGTTTGGCCCCTTGCTCAAGGAAACATTTGTTTCATTCTGACAATCTCAGATGTTGTGCTTGGAAAATATTTACCGCTTCTATATGAACTTAAGGAGACCCCATCGGAGCTACAATACGTATTACTGCAGTTCTTTACAGCCCATAATCAAATGTCACAGTCCCCAAATGAAAGATGTTGTATGAATGTATGCAATACACTTCCTCATGATTTTCTCCCAGGATACGAGACAAAAGACATGCAGGAGATTGGGCCTCATTATATAAAAAAGGAACTCATATAGAAAGTTAAGCAATTCAGAGGCTTATGTCCTCTTTAACATTTATTCTTTCATGGATTTATTATGGAAGATGGTAATGTCTTCCTCTCCTGTAAAAAGAAAAAGCCTACATAAAAAGCATTAATTGTGCATAATCTCTTAAATCTTGAATAAAAATCTGTGGCATTTAGAACTAAAAATATGATTCCATGCAGCTGTTTGACCTCCAAATTCAGCCTGGGATCTGATATTTAAACTGCATTATTTCCTGCTCCAGTATCACTCCCAAGCTAATATTTTCTCTTAAAAATTGTATGGGTGATGCATAGGCTGAAAGTTTCTCACACATTGCCCAAATGACACATTGACTCAGCAGAATTAACAGGGAAACATGGAAGTAGGAGAGGAAAATGGACTTATAACTGTCTAGTCTCAACTACCTGTGTAGGATAATGTCACATTTTCTTAATTATGCTTTTCATATCTAGAAAGTAAAATAACAGAAGTATATGCAGAAACATTTACTTTGGACAGCACTGAACAGGCTCCTCTGTAAAACAGCTCTTTCTGGTTTATGTCAGCAAGGGTGTGTAACCATGAACCACAAAGTGTCAGCTTTAAACTGGCAAGAAAATATGTGCATGAAAATAAAAACATCAGGTGGTCACAAAGGCGAGAGGACATGATATATCTGAGCCTTTTGGTCATGAAATTCCAATTAGAGAGTACACACCTGCCACAATCATGGAAGCTGCAGGAAGACTATAGAGTAGTGAAAGGGCCAGCTGGAGACATCAAACAACGTGAGCATTATTCGTACTTGTTTATTAGCTACTAGGAACAAGCTACTGAAGGAAAAAGAAAAATATACGAGATCATATTCTCCTTTTGTGTTATTTGTCAGAGAGAAATGTGCGGCTGATGTAAAGAAGAGGTACTGCTTTGCATATTTAGGATTTTAAATCTAGTGCGGTGAAGGGCAGTTGCAGTTTTCCATTAACCCAATGAGCAGGAACAGTCTAGGCCACAAGCAGACCTTCCCTCATGAAGTCTCATGTACACAGCAAGATAAATCATTTTCCGTGATCGATGCATGAAAGCTTGGGCCGGTCAGCTCAACTCATTCAAGCGAATTGATGCAGCATCTTCCCTTTTACTTTCTCTATGCTCTATCAAAGAACAAGCCTTTCTGTCCTCTTCACTCTTCCTCTGATCAATCTTTTAAACTTACCAGGTTATATGGAAAATTGATTTTTTTATTTGTGCCAGCCAATCCAAGGTATTGGCAAAATCAATTTTCTTCTCCTTTCTTGTCCTCTGAAAATGTATTTATTTGTATCAATGGAGTAATCTCAGCAGGAGAACCTCAAAGAAGCCACCCTCAGCCTTCACTATAGCCACCAGATTAGAGTCCTCCTCTGACCCTGATCACATCCACTAGACATTCTAACTCAAAAAGTCCTCCATATGATGCTCGATTAGAGGTCAACCTTTCTAAGACCTGCATAAGGACAATTTAGCCTGTATTTACTGCATCTTGTTGTCTTGGCCCACTGTAGTCTACCATTTGTTCAACGCTGCTTTTCACTGCCTTCAGCGTTTCTTCCATAGCCTCTTTAATAAACTCTTAAGCAAAATTCTATCAAGTTTTGGAGATTTGATAACTTTCATTTATGTTAAAATTACTAAATGCTTCTGCAAAATCATCTGGAATACTGCATACACACTGTCAGATGGCATATTTTTCCTGATCTCTCACATAAATACACTGAGAAGTACCCATGTAATTTTCTGCTTTATAATTCCCTCCATCTTCTTTTCTAATCCCCTCATCTGATGTTTTAATTTCTTTCTTCAGTGAATTCTCTTTTGTTACCTAAACCAAATCTTGTTTATGTGTTTCTATAGGTCTAATTTTAGTTCTCCTGGCATTGCTATTGCATTCTTTTTTTAATAGCATTCAGTATTTTCTTGAATTCCTTTCATTATTCATGTCCTCTTATGATGTCACTTGCACTTTCCACATAGTTGTTGACTTTTTTTCTTATTTAAATTGGTCTAGTGACTTTACACTATGTTTAGTTCGGATTGTTTCTTATGCTGAAAAGATATTTGTATAAACTAGAATATTTACTACTGAGTCCTCCATATGTCACTCAAGTTCATTTCTGTCCACTGGGAACTTTCAGATGCTTGCTTTGTTTACTGTTAAAAATAATAATTACATAAAATTTTATGTCTGAAGTGAAGAAACACTCAGCTTGTTCCATATCCAGGATGTGATCTAGAGGTCCCATCTCCCCCACCCCAATTCTTTTTTCTTGATGGATAGTGATCATTTCACTTTCTATTAAAAACTAATTTACTCTTTAATTCAGCATTCATTGTTTTATCATCTCCAAGAGTGACAAATAACAATATTTTGCCCTTTGGATGAGTCAGGCATTGCAAGTAGCCTTTAGGACTGTTTCTGACTCAAACCCAACTTCCCAGCCTAGCATGCAGGAAGAAAGAGATTTGTGACATACAGAAACGATCCAGAATTTTGTATTCTGACTTCTATGCCACAGGCATCATTATGGGGAACTCAGAGCCAACAAAGATGTTCCATGTTCAGAATTATGGTCTCTGCACAGCTAGAATAAAAGGTTTCTAAATGAACAATGGATCAGCCCTTCAGGGAAGATTTTACATAAACTGTAAATTACAACAGTTTAGACTCCTTCAGGCTAATCTCTGATTTTGGCCATTAGTCCTTCTCTGCTGTAATGCAAGCCATAATAGATTCATTCACTTTACTCTTTTAATTATACACATCTAATGAATATTACTAGGCTTTGTTTCCCTCTTGCATTCTGTCTTTCTGAAATATTGCATGACCTGAGCTTACAACCTCAAAGATGGATCTTTAATGATCTGTAGGCAATGAGCCTCATAACTTCCTCTTGCCAAATAAGCTTTCATTTCAGACAATTTTATTACTCCTTAGCATTATAAACACAAGCATGTCTCTTTTGTTTAGAAGAGTTTCCAATCTTGGGGCTTTATCCATCCCTTGTCCATTGAATTCCTGCAGTTATAATAGCTTTTTCAGTCTAAAGAGTACCCAACCAGAATACCCAAGAATATCCTTTGGAATACCCTGAAAAAAACAGAGGAGCAGGCCAGCAGACTGACTCATGCAAGGTATTCAAAACACATGGTATGTGCATGATATTTTACAATGCTTAAAAATATTTTGCATTGAAATGAGAACATCAGTATCTGTTCTTAGTGGGAATGAGGGTCTATCTGCTCCTAAAGAAGCATAAGGATTTACCTCTACATATTGAGAGTTTCTAAAGGACTTTCCTTTGCTCGTCTCAGAATGGAAAAGGCTAGTCCCTCACAAAGGTCTCCTCCTTACAGTTAGTTTCTGTCCTTTCCCATCCAGAGCATACACTGAGACCACAGGTCTCAGGATGTTTGCTTCACCATATCACCTTCCATTCTTTGGGAAAAATAATCTGTGATTAGGATACGAAGATATTAAAAGAACAAGAAGTCTCCTTGCTGACCCCAAGGACAAACTGGGCAGAGAGAGTGCAACACTATTAAGCATTTCTGTTTGGAGCTGATAAATAATTTCCATCACATCTGATAGCTATGTTGAGTATTCAGTAGGAAATCAATGTCCCAGCCCATTGTGAGTTATAGGGCTAGATATAATTCTATTATACTTACACTGGGACTCACTCAGGCTGTTAATGATACCAGATATTGGATCCAGGCACCAGGGTAGAACATCTGTGCTCCTGAGTGCTCTTCACTATGAACTTTCTTCACATTTACTAGTATCCTTCAAGGGTGGGTGGGAAATTAGGAAATGCCACTGACTTTTCAAACCGGTTAGGTGGTGAGAGGGGAGCACAAAGATACAGGAATCAATGCATCATGTGAGTTTTCAGGGCAGATTTTGCCATTGGAGCAGAGGATTTTCTCTGTCATTTTAACCTAAACTAATGACACACATGCATAATCTAGTCTAATCTGCAATATTCCATTTCATCTGCTACATGGTGTTGACCTGTGTCGTTAACTTCTCCCATAGTCAGCTATACTACTGAGAAAATAGAATATCAACATTAACAGAATTTGCCTTTGAAGTTTTACTGGCAGATATCCAGTACAATCCAAGGCTATCATGCAAAAGAACTAGAGGGTGCACTCAGCTTCTCAGATACCATCAAAAGGACAGAGTGGCTAATAATCAGATACCCCTCTAAGTTTTATAAACAGATCTTTGAAAGCATTAAAAGCCTGCCACAATTCAGTTAGAGAAGCAGACTTTACTGAACATATCTGCCACAGAATCCTAAGAAAAGGCATAAGAATATTTGCAACACACCACCCCACCACCACCTTTTTTCCAGCGGAAAACTGCAGTACTGACTTTCCTCAGCATCAGTACTTGCATATACAGAAATAACGAGTAAAGAAATGTAGCAATATTGCTGATTTGATATTGCCAGATGTCAGATATCTTCTGCTAAATAGGAAACAAAGGTAAACAAGCAGGAAAATGTCTTTGATACATCTTGATATTTTAAAAGTCTGTTCTTATCAGCAACCTCTCAGAGACTTCATTGTAGTGAAGAAACTGTCGCATGGAGACAGTTGGTGCTAAGTCTATTTGGTTGGGAACCACAAAGGTTTTGGTACTGTAGGTATGTACTCTGATCCCGCAGCGGAACTGCAGGGCTGTGACAGCCTACTGTTTGCTCTGATCCCATCTGCAGTCCTGAATCCAGAATGCTTTTCAGTCTTGTTAGTGCAGCCTTCCTTCTTTGATCTGTACTGCTGTAGGAAGGCAGAGCTGTATAGTAAAAACGTACAATGAAAAACACTATCATCCTGATACTGCTACTCATGAATTGAACTACTGCCTTCTTCTGGACAATGAATGTCTGTTAAGGTAAAGGTTTACCTGGATTCATATATACTGGAGGAGACCTTTTTAGAAAAGAAAACACTGACTGAAAATTGTAGCAAATTACCACAAATGGAAATCAAAGAGAAGAGAGAAAGACCACCTGTGGCTTTGAGACACAACTATCTATCAGCAAAATCAGTCAGATATATTTGTTATAAATAAACAGGACTTTTCTTATCATCATGGTAGATGAATCTAGCTTCAAATATATATATCATATACTAATAAATCATACATATGCATGACATTAAATACTTTAAGTGCTCTTTTAAACATAAATAAAAAGCTTGTATATTTAGATAGAAATCTATAGGTATCTAAAGAAAAGCTAACTTTACCTGTGGTGGAAGAAGAGATACTGCCTTTTGTCTTTATTTATCAAAGAGACCAGCCCCGAGGAGAAGGACCTTGGGGTGCTGGTTGATGAGAAGCTCAACATGAGCCAGCAATGAGCACTTACAGCACAGAAAGCCAACCGCGTACCAGACTGCATCAAATGAAGCATGACCAGCAGGTCAAGGCAGACGATTTTTCCCCTCTACCCTACTCTACTCTTGTGAGACTGCACCTGGAGTACTGTGCCCAGCTCTGGGGTCACCAGTACAAGAAAGATATGGAGATGTTGGAGTGAGACCAGAAGGGCACGAAGATGATCAGAGTTCTGGGGCACCTCTCCTATGAAGACAGGCTGAGAGAGTTGGGTTTGTGAAATCAGTTCACTAAAATCCAGGGAACGAGGGAGTTCAAGAGGCTTCAGGAATTTACCTAGATCATTATGTGTGATGGTCCTCCCCATATGGTAGATTTGGTATGGGCTGATAAAAAGCAAGTCTACTATGAACTACTGGTTTCAAAAATATGGAGAGCATTTTACCTGCCTCAGGAAGTGCGGGTTCCAAGGCTTTTGTTCCAGTGGCCACATTCCGTGACTTTTCTCAGTCAGACTATTTGACACAGAGAATCCCTAAAGGCACCCCAGCTTTGGTGAGTAACACAAGCAAGACAAAAATTAACCCATGTCCTGTCAAGCACTTGCTCTGTCACCCCCAGACCTCTGCAGCCTTATGTTCCCCAACCTGGGAGATCTGGCGCTGGGTTTGTGACCAGATGCAGGGCTTGGGCCTGATGTCTGGGAAGGAGCCAGGTGGGAGCAGGCTGTGAGGAGCCTCTCAATCTCAAGGCTGCTTTAAGCTCAGACATCGCTCCTGCACTGTGCCATGTCATGACCATCTCCCTCCCTGTCCCTGAACCAACAATGTGGTTTCCCAAACAGGCATCATCCTGACCTCGTCACTATGGCCATCCTGTGTTCTTGTGACAGTCCCCTGGCTGGATCTCGAGGAACTCGGGACAAGGGGCAAGCACCTGCCCATGTCATGGCCCTGGCTCCCCCACACCCCAAAACTGACTGACTAAGAAGAAAGTTTCCCATCAAACCACAGAAAATTGTTGTTTAAGTAAAAGGTGATTTTTGAAAACACTACATCTGGGTTTAAGGCAGTCTAATCAGATACCTGGATTGGCCTGTGTTACTTCTATGGGAGAAAAAAAGCAGCTTCACAAAATTACCCTTTGATCACATTTAAGAACCTACACAATAGAACGAACTCATGGTCCTAGCCATGTCTACAGCACATTTTGTACTGGGAGTTGGGTATTAAAAGTGCAGTTGCAGTCATCATCTCCCTATCTTCTGATTTTGTACCTTATGTTAAACTGGAAAAATGTGCAGCAACAATGGTCCTGATGCATCGTTTCTTGCAACAAATAGGTGCATATGCATTTTTTATATTTAAATATGTAGTTGTCCAGACTTCTTTTATTCAGTAATCTCAAATCTAATTTCAAAGTGGTAAATTGCAGAGCTGTGTATTCACTCCTACATTTACGGTAGGATTAGTACACAAATATATCTATCTCACCTTTTACACCCACTCATCCCTTTTGCAATCCCTTTTCTTTACTGAATAATATTACTGGCATTTTCTCACTCAATGAAGATTCCTTGTCAAACTGGTACTAGAGATACGACAAAATAGTATATTCTGATATATTTTTAATGATAAAGATGTGGGAAGGAAAATAACTTGTATTATAAAAGTGGTTTGGTTTTTTTTTTTAATTTTTAACACATCCATGAAAGCCTGATCAATAGGTGTTTTCAAGAACATAAATCTAAAACTAATTCAATTTTTATTTGTGCTTTCCAGTTCACTTCTATGACAGATTTCCAACTGTCTAGTGGAAACCTAACTCACAATGTAGAAATAGTCTGAGTACTCACAGATGTCACCTACTAAGGGGTGTACTGCTTTGAGTTAACATTGTCTCATGTGGAAAAGAACATTCTCTCAATTTAATTGCTTCCTATGAAAATCCTATAAAAGACAACCTACTGCAACAATTAATTACCTTGTGTGGATAAAGAGCACTTAAATTATCTAGAAGAACATTTTTCAACTGTTAGCTGAATCATTTCCTGAAGGTAACGATAAAAGCCTTGCCCTGTATAAGTTTTTTTTCTAGTGTCTGCATTTTGCATAGAAAACCTTTTGTGACATTGCATATCCTTTTTTACAATATTTTTCATAACCTGAGTTATACAAATTACAAGGCACAGTGACCATTTTAAGATTCCTACTTTATTTCTAATCTCTGGAGACCCATTAACACCCAGTGCCATTAACTATTCAATGGTTAGCATTTGTTCCTATGCTAGTGCTACCTGACATTATATCTGCAATGAGGTACTGCAAGACAGCATGGTCATTCAAGGGAACCAAGTCCTGCCTAGCACGACAGTTGCTTCAGGTGAAACCGTGCTGCCTTTAATCACAGTAAGCATTGGAAAACCAGAACTTCCCCACAGAATCATAGAATGGGCTGGGTTGGAAGGGACCTTAAAGATCATCTAGTTCCAACTCACCTGTTATGAGCAGAGACCCCTCCACTATTTGAGGTTGCCCATAACCTCCGTGTGTGCTATATGACAGACCTCAGAAGCTCTTTTACCTAAATCAGTCAGCCATCCATAAAGTTGTCCAAAAGGAACAACTATGCAGACATTACACCATTTGACCTCACTCCCATGAGGAACCAAAGAAGTATCAAAGAAGATTTTCAAATTCTCTTTGCAAGCTGTACCCAGCTACAGCCAGGGCTGTACATAGAGGACAGAGAATATAATCAAAACCCCAACAAGCTCCATCTAAATTCAGAAATATGCAGAAGTATGAACTACTATTCCACCAGAGGATACAAAAGAAAATGCTAGAGATATGGATCTTCTCAGCTGAACATGGAGTGACATGCTGTCAATGAAGACAAAATAATGATGGGGGAAGAAGATTAATAGTTATTGAAATTCTTCAAAGCACTGAAGTCCAATCTATCTTAATGGAGATGTCAAGCCATCAAATTGAAAGATAAAGGGGCAGGTCAAATATAGGAGCCATATTCAGCTGTCAGTTTTTAAGTTCCCTGTGATAACAGTGGAATTTTCTTTATGTGCCCTCAGGAACTTAGTAATAAACTTGCTGATAGTTGTTGAAGCTCATGGTCTTTCCTATGCAACTCACTGATACAGAAAAACAGTATGTGAAACTACCTGAAAAACTCCTAAGGCTTTCCCAAGATATCTTTGGATGTAAAAATCGATCTTGTTTATTCATTGAAGTTAAGCTGAGGGTCTCTGAAATCCAACCTACCCTTCAAAATTCTGAAAAAACAGTAATATTTGATCCTGTTCAGAATAAGCGCACTGGAGCAACCATCTGTCCCTCTCCCCATTAAGTCTGTATCATTAATAATGATCGTAACTGCCAACAAGAAAACACAGGAACTGTGCACTCTGACTTTCAGACTTGCCACTCCTATTTTATGGAAGATTAAGGTACTGTTCAGACCGTTTCTTTGCATGCAATTGATTCCCTAGCCCTTTAAATTTAGGGCTTTGATTCTCCTTTGCCTTCACAATTTCAATACTCATAATCAAACTCAAGAAACAAATGGCATAAGTCTTCAAGGCCATCAGCTCCACAGTAGGCATTTCCTAAGAGAAATAAAAACTAGAAAAACCTACAAAGAGGTGATACATGTATAATGGTTGCAGTTTACTGATGCCCTTTAACTACTTCAGGATTTCATTGCAAGAAAGAAAAGCTGCACAAAAATGCAAGTTACCCCTTCCTTGTAGTTTCTTAATGCACTGTTCACACTTAGGCATCTAATGCATCAGTTTACAAACCAGGTTATCAAAGACTCATTCAACAAAAAAGTATCAGATCATCTAAAGGAAGGTCCAGTTATGTAAACCTGAGATTGTTTAGAAGGTTGTTTTGAACAGTCAAACCTGCACTATGCCTGAGTTCAAAGCTGGTTTGGCTGCAGTGCACATTGCTGTGAAATTGAAGCAGGTGGTATGTTCAGACATGGATAAAAATAAACAAAAAGTGTTGAAATCTACACATTGGAAAAAGCATTTGTAACTATGCTCATGTAACATCTCCTGTTATGTGGTCCCAGGAGACATGCAGGCCTGAAACTATTTCAGAGGTGGTAATAGTCTAAACCATCATCCTGAGAGACAATTACTATGAACATGTGATTTATGTTCTATATATCAATCATTACTCCCGGTTCCATCACCCGGGGACACAGTCTGTCTTCTCTCTTAACTGCATCATCCTGGGATTTTCAATCTTTCTTCGCACAGAGCATTTTTCTCACGTTTTTTAACATCTATTTTTCAATTCCCTCCATTCCTAATGTTTTTGTTTTGCTTTCCTTTTTTTTTAAGGACTGTTAGAGAAGGCAGTAGCCACAGGAGGGCACACTATTGATTTATATAGCAGCAGCCTATCAGTTGGAGTTTGACCTGTTGCTTTACATTACAGGCTACCAGACTCCCACAGTTGAGTCTGATTGCCCTGTCTAAAACAGAGTATACATCCACCTGGCTGTCAAAGGTGGGACGCATGTGTGCCTGTCTGAACTACCTTTAAATGAGCTAGTTTGGGTGAGGAAGGTGTAGTGGCTCAGCACGGGTTATAAAGCCCTCCTGGGAAGGTGTGCAAAATGTGCAGGCAATTAGGCCAGGCTAAGCTCTGTGTTGCCAGGAGTACCTGGTACCTGAATCAGCTCTTTGAAAACAAGCCTGGGAGAGGAACACCAGCTGGAGTCGCCATAGCCCTGCCAGGCAGCCCTAACCCTCAGTTCAAACGGGAGCTACAGAGAAAGGATGGGAACAACCTCAGCTCTGTGTCCTCCTATCCCTTCCATAACATACAGCTGGAAAACAGGAGGCTTTTGTTTGTCAAGTAGGTTCTACATTGACGGAGCTCTCTGGAAAACAGAAGCCTCCACACAGCAGTGAGGGCAGGGTTACGTACTCAGCAGACAAGACTGAGTGTTGTGCGTGTGTAGCACAGCACACGCAGGGCGTTGTGCTTTAAATACAGCTATCTGGGTCTCCTGCTTTTTTTGAAAATAGTCTCACACATTTATATATATACATAAGGAATTAACAACTTTATTAATTTTAATGTTTAATAATGTTTTTATTTCAACTGTAATCTACGTGACAGAAGTTAAATTCCCTGATTCAGTATGAATTGTTTGCTTGTGCTTCTTCTGAGATACATGACAGGGGTCAAGATAAACTCTGGAAGTACTGAAATGTTGAGAATAAGCTTAATTATGGATATTCATGTGGAATGCAATGATATACTCCCTCAGTATGTAAGATGCATTATTTGCTGATAGTTCCAGTGCACAAGGAATTTACTACCTGCATATCTTTATTGTAGAAATTTTTTTTTTTTTTTACAAAAATGCATTTTGTGCACTGTAGCAGCCTATTACTTAGTAATAGCTTCTGCTCCTGTGATTTAGTTATCTACTAGAACATAAAATTTTGGAGGAAGCTCTTGCTTGGAGGGAAGGGCACAGGGATTAATTCTGAGCAAAATATCAAATCCTGAAACAGCCAATTTACATCTATATGCAAAAAAAAAAAAAAAAAGCTCAAATGCAAACCAGGTCAAGTTCTATTTCCTGGACTATATAAACAGGTCTCATGTTTTAACTATCATGCAGGAAGGATACTTGGACTTATACTGTGATGTGAATAATTGTAGGACACAAGCCACAATGTACTTTGTTTTCAAGCACTATGAAAATGCTTGCAGACACAGAGTAACTCAAGTGGATATAGTTCATAACTGAAAAATGAGTGAAGACGATGATTGCATATTTGGATCCACAAGGTTGGGGTATTTGCATAAGGATTGAAATCAAGGATGGATCGAAAACAGCCATTTTGGGACTAATCAGCTTGCTTTAGTGGTAATACGTAACATTGAAATATCCATTTGGTGAGGGGAAAAAAACAAACCACCATCCATTTTTACTAAATGACCTGCTTATTCTGCTTCTACAAATAGAGTAATATGAGTGCAAATGTAAGGTTGGTGTCATACCTACTGATACAATTCTGAATATGAAAGTAGTATCTAGAGAGTCCAACTGAGAGGGAGGCACATTTATAATTGGATATTGCACAAACATGCTGTAAGACAGACTTCTGCCTCAGGAGCTCAGCTGTATACAGGAGAGAGAAAGACTGGGAAAAAGCATTTTCTGAATGCCTCCATTTTCAGAATGGATAATGTGACACAAAAAACCATAATGAATTGCCATGTACACTGATGGATAACAGAGGAATTTAGGTATCAAATAACTTTGAAACTGCAGACTGAAATTATGTGTCCTAATCTGTAGTAATTAAGAAACCAAATTCTAACCTGCTGAATTTTAGTTGAGAGCTTTAACTAACACATCCCCCCCCCAAATCTGCCAAAATCAATGTGATGGGTTGGCTCTTGCTGGACATGAGATGTCAACTAAAGCCGCTTTATCACTGCCCCTCCTCAGCTGGATAGGGGAGAGAAAATATAACAAAAGGCTCACAGGTAAGGACAAGGAAAGATCACTCACTAATGCCATCACAGGCAAAACAGACTTGACTCGGGGGAATTAATTTAATTTATTTTCAATCAAAATCAGAGTAGGGTAATAAGAAATAAAACCAAATCTTAAACCACCTTTCTCCCCACCCCTTCCCTCTTCTAAAGCTTAACTTCATCCCAATTTCTTTACCTTCTCCCCACCAGCAGCTGAGGAGGACAAAAAATGGGGGTTGTGGTCAGTTCATCACATGTTTTCTCTGCTGCTCCTTCCCTTTCAAGAGAAAGACTCCTCACACTCTTCCCCTGCTCCAGTGTGGAGTCCCTCTCACAGGAGACAGTCCTCCACCAACTTCTCCAACATGGATCCTTCCCACAGGCTACAGTTCTTCACTAACTGCTTCAGCATGGGTCCCTACCATGGGATGCAGAACTTCAGAAGCAGACTGCTCCACCATGAGTCCCCCATGGGGTCAGAAGTCCTCAAGTACTGGCTCCTCTCTCCAAAGGGCCACAGGTCCTGCCAGGACTCTGATTCAGTGCAAGCTTCTCATGGGGTCACAGCCTCCATGGAGTCCTCCATGGGCTGAAGGTGGATATCTGCTCCACCTTTAACTCCCTCCATGGGCTGCTGGGACACAGTCTGCCTCACCATGGTCTCCCTCCATGGGCTGCTGGGACACAGTCTGCCTCACCATGGTCTCCCTCCACGGGCTGCAGGGGATGCTATGCTGTGGAATCTAAAAGCACCTCCACATCCCCTTTCTTCTTCACTGACCTTGGTGTCTGCAGAGTTGTTTCTCTCACATATTCCCACTCCTCTCTCTGATGACTGCTGCTGTTGCACATATTATTTTCTTAATTCTATTCTCCCTGAGATGCTACTGTGACTGTTGCTGATGGGCTCAGCCTTGGCCAGTGGCAGGCCTGACTCGGACCCAACTAGCATTGGCTCTATTGGACATGGGGGAAGCTTCTAGCAGCTTCTCGCAGAAGCCACCCCTGTAGCTCACAAAATTTGCTGTGGAAACCCAGTACAACCAAAAAAACAAATATCCTCCCACCTGCCCCCTCCCAAAATTCAGAATAAATTCACCAGCATTCATACTGCCTTTTCATCGGTTGTCTCCTTGTGTTTGAAAAGATAACAGTAATGACATGCTGATTGACATAATGCATTGTTTTTTGTTTTGAATTTGAGAGGTAGTAAATGTTTGATTTTGTTTTGGTTTTGTACCTTTTGTATTCAAAGAGTAAGAGCTGTCATTTTCAAGATGATGCACAATGGGGACGCAATTTCTATTTTAAAAAATTACCAAAAAAATATCCTTTTTTTATCATTGCTTTGAACTGGTGGTTTAGGAAGTCAGCCTTGATGATGCAAATATAAACAAAGCCTTCAAGCTTAAAAGCTATCTTCATCTTGTGTTGAACAGAGCACAAACTGAATTTTAAAACCAAAGAGATAGGTCTATGCAGTTGTATTGGCAGCAAATCTAATTTTAAAGCTGCCCTCAGGCATCAAGACCAGCAGAATATTTGAAAGGACTGTGAGGAGGATTATTTTCTGATCCCCATTTCAAGCTCAGAATTTGCACTATGCTTCACTCTCTGTTGATAAACATCTCTGCTCTCTCATAGGCAAAGATACGCATTTTGCTTTATGACTCCAAACACCTTCCTTGAGATTAGGTGAGCTTCCAGGGAGCAAGATGCAGCTCAGAGGATGTCGAGACATGGGAAGGACACAAAGAGCAGTTGGAACACCATCTTCACTTTTGTGATATGATTTCTCTTCGGTTTGTCGTTAAGGTTATTTTGCCCAAAAGCAACATGGACATGAACATACAGTGTGTGAACCAAGAAAGGCAGTTTCCTTAACTTATCTATGTTTGAAAATAAGGAAAATGTAATGAGGCTGGGAAGGAGTGGCTGAGATCTAAGAGGTGGATGAGATTTATACCTTACTCCATAAATTTAGGAGCTATTTGCTTTTGTGAGTTTTCTACTGTAAATAATGTCTCTTAATTGCATCCTTGATACCTTTCACCTCCCTTTTGAATTTATCGGGAAAATGATAAATATTTATCTCAAAATTGATGTGAAGGGAAGGGGGAAAAAATGGGGAGCAGGTCATATTTGCACTATATACCAATTTTTTTTTTTGTAAAGCACGTCTTTAATATTCTGAATTCAAACTTTTAGGAGGGAATGAGAAACATTCAGGTTTAGCATTCTTAAAGAATCCCATGACCATGATTTTCAAAGGAGCAGCATTAGTTACAGAGAAAAAAAAACCCCACTATTGAGAAGTTGGGTCTATATATGTTTCATATACTGAAAATCGACAATGTTTTGAAAACCACACAAATGATCTTTCTTTTTTCCTGCTTATTTTTACCAGTACTTCATTACAATTGTCGTTTTTTATATAGCTTTGCTTTACACATACCTGAGACTAGGTTAAAACAGTGCTACTTCCTTGCCCTAAGAAATAAATTTGAACAAATATAATAAATTATTTGCTTTTGTTGATAATTATCATGTTTCCATAGTTTATTCTAGTAAATAGTTTCAATGCAATTTGAACTCAGAGACCTGTGAATATTATATCCAAATTTCAGGACTTAACATTTAAGAATGATAAGAAAATTACAGTGAATATTTTCTACCTTCCATGTTATGGCTTATAATGGAAACACATGCATTGCCCAGAGTTAACCAAACTTTACCTTGGTCCTTTAGTCTTATTTTTAACTCTAGGCTACATTTCAGCATCACCATAGTGAGTCAAAAACATAAAAGCTGTCTGTTTTGTCTAGCAATATGCAACCAATTTTAATTTATGTAGACAAGCATGCACATACATGCATTCATCCACCTTCCTTATGAGGAGAAGCTGAGGGAGCTGGGCCTCCCTCAGCCTGGAGAAGAGGAGACTGAGGGGTGGCCTCATTAATGTTTATAAATATGTAAAGAGCAAGAGTCAGGAGGATGGAGCCAGGTTCTTCTCAGTGATGTCCAGCAATAGGACAAGGGGCAACGGGCGCAAGTTGGAGCACAGGAGGTTCCATGTGAATGTAAGGAGAAACTTTTTCACTGTGAGCGTGACGGAGCACTGGAACAAACTGCCTAGAGAGGTTGTAGCATCTCCTTCTCTGGAGATATTCAAAACCTGCCTGAATGTGTTCCTGTGTGATTTAGTCTGGGCGATCCTGCTCTGGCAGGGAGTTGGACTAGATGATCTTTCGAAGTGCCTTCCAACTCCTAACGTCCTGTGATTCTGTGATTCTTATCCCCAAATCTGCTGGGTCCAAGAAATCTATACTTACTGAGATGACTAGCTTCATATTTTACCCATGAATATATAGGAAGGATTTCTACATTAATTCAACTTCATAACAATCAGAAAAAAAAATAGACTGAACAGAAAAATTGCCTATATAAAGGACTTTCAAAGTTAACATAAGCCTTTTATAATAGATACCAACTTGACTGGCAACCTGGAGGGACAGGCACTGTAATTGAAGAGACTTGGGTTAGAATCAATAATTGAACTTTAAAGTGCTAATCAGAGCAATAGTGTTGATTGATTTTGAATGACTTTAAGCCTATTTATCAAATGATCTGGACTGACACTTAGTAAAACTTTAAAATAATGAGTTCAGGAAGTAACAAAGAGTATTGATCAGAAATAAGGAGGAGGAGCAGAGAAGAAAAGGCAGAACACCTGAATTTTAAAATGAACATTTTTTCTCAGGTGATGGAAACACAAGTTCACCACTGCCTAAATGCAGACAATTAAAAAAAAAAGCCCTTTTACGTTCAGTGGACTGCTGCAGCAGAAGAGTGATGATCAGCATTATTCATTGTGAATTGGGAATTTAAAATAAAAAAATATTTCTGGATGAACATAAATTATCCAAACAGACATATATAGAGATGTTATCTAGGTAGTTTCTGAATCATATTAGCCTTTGGAGCATGGCAGGGCTATTTCCTGTGATACCATTGACCACCTCTAATTCACTGCTCCTATTGGGCAAACACTATGCTTTCAACATATTTCCCTTTGCAAAGGGAACTCGGGGGTTCCAAGACACGTCCTAGAACATTTTATTGCAATTTTTCACTATTGAAGTGGCTCAAAGCAATCTGAAGCACAAAGAGAGGGCACTGTCTTAGCACCCACTACCCAAAGAAAAAGCACGTGTATGTTAAGCAAACATCTCTCAGAGACAACACAAGTAACAACATCTGAATGCACATGGAGAGAAACTTAGAACTGCTGAAAGTTCAAGTGGTCACTGTGAGGATTAGGACACTTTCAGTCAAACTGATGCATGTCCTCTCAACAGAGTGTCCTGACCCATGCTGTCCTTTGAAACAAGAATATGCTGTGAATACAAATAACCTCTAAAGAGCAGCAGGTCTGAATTCCTCCATGGCCCCTGAGCACTTACGGAGTGGAGAGTGAGGTTTGAAAATACAGCCTTAAATTCGTGAGTCATTCCTGTCTGTTCTAACTAAAAACAGAGGCCAACAACAGCTTAGAGGAAAAGAGAGTCAAAATCTTCATCAGGGTTACCACACCAGACTAATGACACCACCTGAAGAAAGACTTATTTTACCCAGCACCACATCAGCTATTTGGGAACAACCACCAATTCAACTACATTTCTTGCATCATATATATTGGAAAGTGACTGATTAAAAAGGGGGGAAACAGTGTCGAACATGTTACACTCTCTATATTTATTCTTGTTCCAGTTTCAAACTCTTGACTGCAGACACACAGTGCTCTTGTTTATCTCTGAAATGCAAACACGCTCCAAACGACTCAATGCCACTTGCACTTTTAACTTCAATTTTTGCTGGCCTTGTAGGATAAAGCTCTTTGTGGAAATGACAGAGACTCTAGTGCATGCATCAGTTACTCTCTGGCCGCATCAGTAGAATCATCCCTGACCTACTTTCCCTTATTTTTCCATCTGCACTTTTAATTATGTTCCTATTTACAGGGCTCACACTTGATGCTTTTCATGTCTTCTTTGAAAATGTCTCATATATATGGGAACTTTTTTCTGCTACTGACCTTTCCAGGTTCCATTCTTTTGAGACTTCCCTACATGTTATTACTAAAAATAGTGCTGCTTAGGCTAGTGACTAATGCCAAGCCCAGAGCGGGACAGCCCTGTAACAGGCCATCAAACAAGGCAGGAAAATGTGTAACTGCCTAGTCTGAAGATTTAGATATCAAGCCACAGCTGAAGTAATTCTCCTTAATACCCTAGTTTAACTGAAAAAAATACTGAGGGCAAGATATAAGTCCTAGCTGTTCAGGTACACCTCTGACCCCGACTAGAAAATGTTTAGAAGCATCTATAAACAGAGATTAGGCAAAGGAAAAGGAACTAGTGCTGCAGGTTGAGTCGTACTTTTTGCACAAGGATGGCAGATACGCTTTCAGAATTCATACCGTCTCTTTTTTTCATGTGTATCATTGAAATATGAAACCACTGAGTTCCTTCCTCTGCATTCAGAAATATCAATATGTACTCAAAAGAGAACCATTTGGCAATGTCAGCAAAGGTAGATAGCAGAATTTGTTTAACTTAATTTTCCCTAACCAGTCTAAATTAATCATGTATGCTTCCTTTACAGATGATGGAGATACTCTGCACCTTCCCAGAAGATGATTAAACCTGCCTGTTTTATGATGGGGAGCAAGAATCCAGAGAGACAATCTACTAAAAAGAAAAACAGCATGACAAAAGCAATGTTACAAGTAATTTGCATATTTTGAAAATAAGGCAAATAAAGGAGAGGGATCTATAGATTATACTAGCTGAAGCAATTGAAAAAACTCCATGCAACAACACATGTGGGAAAAATAAATAACTTTCAGAGTATTCCTGGGATATGGTGTAGCCAATAGCAGCATCCTGATTTTAATTTACATATTTATTTAAGACATAACGCCAAATCCTCAGCTGCTGTAAACCATCATTACTCTAAGTCCATAAGACATCATTAATTTATACTCATCAGAAGTTTGGTTAATAAAATTTACAATCAAAGGAAAAATTGGAGCTGATGACAAGCAGAAAGTTTAAAATCCTATGTGAATTTAGCCAAAATAGAAGATATAAAGAAACAAGGCCTTTATTCTTTGAAAAAATAAATTAATGAACCTCATTCAGGAAATGTTGAAGGAGTAGGAAGAGATACATCAACATTATTTGCACTTCTGTCAAATGAAAGAACCCAGGGTAGAGACTGAAACGTAAGGAACCTTTAGGATTTAAAATCAGGAAAGCTGTCTTTCCTTCAGGGGGACATAGAAAATACCATTATGCACTGGGTCAAATCTCTTCAGACTTTTCTTCAACTGGTTCCTGTAGCCCCTAGCCAACCTGTCCTTTTTGAACCATCACAACTGTGCTACTGTACTCTCACTGGAATGTTATGTCCCAAGGACTTTGGGGCTACTGTTCCTTTTTCAGAAACAGAAATATTCCCCAAGAACAAGTGCACACCGTAGCATGACTCACTTCACAACTGGAGGAAGAAAAGTTCGACATCGCCAAATAATTTTTGCAAGTTACTGTGAGGATTTATTGGATCTCAATTTGCTTTTAGAAAAACGTGCACAGCCTGAACTATTTTACTCAAGGAACATGAGAGTGTATGTATTTGAGTAACAGGAAATATAAACAACTCCAGGTACAATTGTTAGCATTCTTGAAGTGCTCATAACTGCATTTGCAAGAATAAAGCATTGCCACCTGTTTCTACAACTAGCTATAATTTTGTGTACACAAACAAAGCTCCTTGTGAAGAATTGCTTTGAAAGGAGTGTGAAAGTTAAAATATTAAGAGTGCTTTGCTCCCCTGGGGACCTAGTCAGCTCCTCTTCCATCTTAGCTTTAATTCAAGCAGTCAGAATGTCAAATATGCTTCAGACATTCCAGCAAACTAGTTATACAGCTATGCATATCTGACAAACAAGAAGTTTGTTTGTCATCAACATATTTTACCAGACCTTTCCAGGGATCACCGAAAGACTGAGGGGTTTCAGTGGTGTGCATGTGTACATATGCAGGGCATGTTAGTGGGGACAGTTATACAAATAGTTTTCTAGTCTAATGCTGAAAAACTCAATAGAATTGGTATTTGAAGTAAATCTGAGGTTTGCTATTTATTATTAAAAAACATTTCTGATTGTGTTATAATTAGATGGACATAAGCTATGTGGTGTTTCTCAACCCATACATTTAAATCATTGTGGACTTTTTTAGTAAATCCTGATGCAACACAGAAGATAAGGAATTATATATATCTATATATTTTATATATTTTATTCTCTCAGTACATGCATAATATATAATATAAGACCTTATATGAGCTCCATATACAAATTTTCTCACACCCACAAAAAAAAGCCCTCAACCTAGAAGACTACCATACAACATGATGAGGGTTCCACCTAGAGAACCAGAGTACTGGGGGCCTACCCAGATTATGAAACCTCAGGAGCGAACAACAAAGAGAAACAGCATCCTCAATCCTTCCCTTTTTTAGATTCTTGAAAACACTTTGTATTCTGTCTTTATTTTGCTTTAAACTTTCCCAAATTAAAGATATCAACATAAATCACTGGAAAATGTGCTGCATTTGGCATCAAACTGCTTTGCATTCACAAGCTTTCCTTGGGTCTCCTCCTCCCTCCTATCAGTTCTGTCTTCCCGAGTCTTCACTTCTTCTCAGTTTCCTTGGCGCACAAGACAAGACAATATGTTGTTTGTCTCTGCATACAAGATGACGACTTTCTGCTTCCCTTTCTGCCCAATGCTGATGTTGCAGGACAAAATACACTTTTGAGATGAAAAACCTGTAGAAAGCCTGCACACGCTACAGAATTTCTGTTCTGTTGCTGACTACAAAAATTCATGAATGTAAGAAATAAGAGAGCACCCAGCTGCATACAGAAAAACTGCAGTTACAGTGGCAGCTTCCCTTGGGGCATCATGTATCACAACAATAGCACTTTCTGGATCTCAATTATCAGTTGTGGCTGCCCCCTCCCTGGCAGTGTTCAAGGCCAGGTTAGATGGGGCTTTGAGCAACCTGGTCTAGTTGAGAGTGTACTTGCCCATGGCAAGGGGGTTGGAACTAGATGATATTTGAGGTTCCTTCCAACCCAAACCAGTCTGTGATGATATGCTTCTACGATTCTAGTGAATCCCAGTGTTCAGAATGTGCCAACATTTCCATAGATTATTCTTAAATATCCAGAATTATTTTGCAAATCTTATTCATCCATAGAGTTAAACCTACTAAATACAATTATTAACCACATCAAGTAAGGTATTTTACAGTGACAGAAAATCTGGAGTGGAAAAGGTCTCAATGCCTAAGAATTATTCATAGATCTTGCTGAAAAAGTAATGCAGTAAAACGTGTCAGTTGAATAATACAATTGTATGTAATACAATAATGTACTAAAGAAATGGATTCAGAGAAGAGGAAGGCTGTCATTATTTGGAGAAGGACTTGCCATTAGACTGAAGTAAAGAGGTTTCCTTCTCTTGACGTCTATAATGTTGCTTGAGAACATATGAAAATGCCTAAACTGGTAAGAAATCTAGCTGAAGATTTATGAATGTATACATTTGTCAGAATAGTTAGCAGGAGAAATAGGATATTAATCTATATTCTACCTTATAATTTTGTGGTCCAGCCTAGTGTCACTGGATTCTCAGAATGGTTCCTTTTTCATCCTTTCCATGATGGACTTTCAGGTTGCATTTTCAGAAACAGATGCTTAGGTAAAAATGAATAGGCCATTTCCATTTGTGGGTCCATCCCTCCAAGTCAGAGGTAGCAAAGGAGCAGAAATTCTTCTGTTAGTGCCAAAGTATGAGAACCAAGTACAGAATGATCTTACAAGTAAGACCTTATCTTTGTAGCATCTCTTTCCTTGCTGTAGTTTCTTTAAAGCTTTTAAATGCACTGACAATATTATGATAAGGTGTGATGGTTTGAGCCCTGGCCAAAGGCCAGACGCCCACCAAAATCAGTCTGTTACTCCCCTTCTTAGTTGGACAGGGGAGGAAAAACATAATTGGGCGGCTCAAGGGACAAACTCGTTAATGTCGCGGGCAAAACAGACTCAACATAGAGAGCAGAAGAGAAAAGTTATCTAATTTATTACACCACGCTAAAGAGAAAACAGTGAAAAAAGAACCAGAGTCAGGAGTGCAACCAACAATCTTGAAAACGAATGCAAACCAAGCAAACACCCCCCCCCCCCCCCCCCCCACTCCCTCCTTAGTAGGCTTTAGTCAGAAGCTTGCTCCCTTCTTCCCTCCTGGTCGCAGCCCAGGAGGGGCAGGGACTGGGGAAAATGGGGGTCTCGGTAACACCTTCCCCCCACCCCTCCATTCTAAAGCAGACTTCCCTTTCAGCCATGATTTTGCTCCCTTCTTCACCTCTCCTGCTCGCAGCACAGGACAGGGGGGCAGGGACTAGGAGATGGGGGCTTCAGTCAGTCCCTTGCAAGATGGTTTCCTTCTCGGCCGAGATGGGGGCATCCATTCCACACACCCTCCCCCTGCTGCACCGTAGGATCTCACCCACAAGAGCCAGTCCTCCACGAACTTTCTCCAAGGCAAATCTCTTCCCACCGGGCTTCATCTCTGCTATGGCAGGCAGCAACAAATCACAGTGTCTCTCAGTCCCAGTCCCCCACGGGGCTATGATGCCTCCGCCAGCAAACCTGTTTCGCACATCTCTGTAGGTCGCTTGTGCTGGCAGGGGCTCATCCCACCGTAAGTCACGGCATCTTCTCTATGTCTCCACCGGCTCCATCCAGCGTGGAGCCGAGCCTCTCCACCGGGCAGGTCCGGTCTCTGCCTCCTCCATGGGTCCTTTTCCTCCGGCTACTCCAGGTGCTTCTGCTCGGGCTGCAGGGGCAAACTCGCCTGGGTACCTGGGCGCGCCTACTCCTCCCCCAGCCTTCCCGGCCTTTTATGTCTGTCAACTGCTTACATTCACAAGCAAATATACATCACAATGCCCTTAATGGGCCAAACTTTTCGGTCTTACTGGCACTCCAAGTTCTGGTTGGAGTCTTTGTCTCCTATATGTGATTCCCAGAGGCGCTACAAGCAGGCCTGCAGAAGATTCCAACAGCCATTTTCTGCCGGACCTGGCCCTCTCTCAGTAGAACTGCAACATAAGGCCTTAAAGGTATTACATTTTGAAATAATAACTTCTAAAATGCCAGAATATAACAAAAGAAAGTTGCTTCCTCCCATTGAATCACTTCAATGGGAAGCAATTATACAATCTATTAGAGCAACTGAGAACCAAGCAACACACGGGAACCTTCAATGCCAGAGGCACAGTTGTTCCTGGCAGGAGAGTTTTAATGAAAACACTTTGGAAGATTTTTCGCTCCTTAACACTGAGAGTTCCTTTAACTTCATTTAAAGGAAAAAATGAGAAAAGTACTTCTACGTGTTACTGTATCTTCCTTTCCTAAGTACAGCTGCAGAGAGCAAATAAAGAGCATGTTAGAAAATTAGCCCAGAGGAAGGATGATTAGCTGAGTGGAAAAATTACCACAACTAAAGGTAAACTCTGAATTGGCTCAGTTTAAACCAAGAGCCTTTATTTATGCTGTTGTGGGTACGCAGCCTGAGACCACTGGTGCACTTTATGAGAAGTACTATGGTTTTGAATTTTTCACAAGATTGGCTAAAGTTTAGATTTTTTTCAGGTATATTGTTGCGTTCAGATATAAAGGAGAAATAATGTCCAGTGGTAACTACTAATATGCTGTGACTGCCAATATTTTTATGAACAACCTGGGATGATAGAACAGAGAGCATGATTATTAAAGTGACAAAGAACACAAAACTAAGGAGAGTTCAAGTAATTAGAGGATACCCTAAAGAATTCCCTGTCTTTTTTTCAAACAGCTTTGGTATTCGCTGTCTCTGATGACTGCTTCCAAACCTCTACATAGCACAAGTTTTCTCTAGAAAGGGTACAGATACATGTGTCTTCTTTTGAGACAGGAGAAACCACCACCAGTGGCAGCTGAAACAGGGCAATCTCCAGAGGAGTCAACCACAACCCATAATACAACAGACCAAAAGGCATCAGGCCTTCTAGAGCCAGTGCCACCGTTTTCAATTTTGCAGTTAAAGACCTTCCCACTATTGTATCTCTGAAAATTTTTCATTAATATTTTTTCTAGAACGACCTTTTCTCACTTTGATCTATTACTCAAGGTCATTCTCTTTTCCCTGATGTATATTTTATTTTACCACAGGCTAATATGGCTCCGTTTTTCTTCAAGCAAAAATGCCCAGAAGTGTCATCATCCCACACGCACTAGGAACAGTTATTTGAAACATCTCTTCTGTTTTTCCAATATGAGATAAAACAAAAGTTCTGTTAAACATAGAATTACAGAATACATAAAGTTGGAAGGGACATTTAAAGGTCATCTAGTCCAAACACCCTGCCGTAGGCAGGGACATCTTCACTAGATCAAGTCACTCAGAGCCCCATCAAGCCTGACCTTGAATATCTCCAGGGATGGGGCTTCCACTACCTCTCTGGGCAACCTGTTCCAGTGTTAAGAAGATTTACTGCTGAAAGGCCTAGTCATAAAGTAAATTTGCACTCTTGGAAATTCTGATAATTCCTGGGGGTTATGCAATGAGGATTATGGGATTTTGCAGGAACTCAATGCATTTAATTTCTTTTTTTGTCCTAGTAATCCAGAGATGTGCAGCAGCAAGTACAGAAATAGCACATATAATATTGGGTTCACTTGTATTCTATCAAAGCATAGGCCAGTGCCAGGTCTTGTACTGTCGTATAAAGACAATATCCATTTGTCTTTACATAGCAGCAGAAGTTACACTGCATATAAACATCACAGTTTGCACTACACCTTCAACTTAAACTAGAAGGTGGAGAAACAAGGCTATTTTCAGCATTTGGTGTAACAGTTCCACAAAACTCTACTGTATACAGCATACAACATGTTCTTGCTTTTTTGAAATTTCATCAGCTTCCATTTGATTTTGAAAGCTCAGCTGATCAAGGATCTAGAAGTGTTGGACAGGAAAAGGCAATGGAATCAAATTAGAGAAAACACAGCTTGCATTAGCTTGGGAAAAAAAATCACTGTTAGGAAGTTGAGTAAAGAGATTCATCATCTTAGAGTGAAGCCTCAGAGCTGACTTCACAGATTTTCTTCGTGCTTTCCTGCAGATTCACTGTGGGATTTAGCATAGACAGCCTAATACCACTAAGCTTTAATGTGCTTATCATTGGCAGCATGCTGAAAACATCAGTGCTTCTGTACCCCAAAAAGATGTGAAGAGCAGAATGTTGGGTGATAATGAGTTGAAGCCTCTATACTTTTTTGCTTTCATGCAATGTGTATACAATTAAAAAGATGAGAGAACCTGCCATAGACCATTTGTTGGTCCAAGAGAGATTTGCACGTCACCTAATACTTTTTCAAGCATAGCTTTACCCTTTAAACCAAATACACTGAACAAGCCTTCCATATAGAAATCCCTTTTATCTTCCTTGCCCACAACACAATATAAGACATCTTCTTTCTTGTGCAGGCTCCCCCTTGAAGCTTTTCCCTCCAGCTGTACTCAATAGTCTATTATAACATCTGGATTCTTCCCAGCTGTCACTGGTTCCTCCATTACTGTAGCCATATAACTAGAAAGGATATATCTCTAAAAAGGTCTATCTCTAAGTAAGTCTTCTTGTCTGCAGAACCAAACTGTACCTTAAAGTCTGTTGTTGCACTTATCCTGAAATGTTATCTGTATTTCCACTTGGCTCTGAAGCCCAAAGCAAACCAATGGGAAGCCAAGGGGATATCATCTTCTGACCAGTCATAGCTGGTTTTGCACATTTTTGAGCTTTTTGACAATTTAGTGACTTTCAGTTAAGAAGTCATTAAAAACAAGAACAGAAAACCAAAATCTGCTCAATTAATTTCTTGCTCATCAAAATATCTTTCTTTTTTTTTTTTTTTTTTTACCCCTCATTCTTGCAATATCATACTAAAAGAGGAGAGGAAATTCCTACATCTTTCAGAGAACTGAAACTGGTTGAAAAATACTGTAATTACCTATTTGCAACAGAATTTACTTTAGTGAGGCACCTATATAGAAGCCTAACTATCCCAAACTCCCTATATTTTAGCAACAGGCACATAGAGAGGTGGACTGAATCATTCCTGGGATGTGCTTATCCCTTTGTACTGATTGCCAGCCACTCTAAGGTGACCATGTTTCTAACTCAAGTTCTGCAGCTAAGTGTGTCAAATTAGATTAGATGAATCTGAGCCAGAATAAGGAAAGATGTCAAGTTCTTTAATATCACCAGATTAGTACATAGTCAAGAGGCAGGTAGAAATCCATATCAAATAGCTCTGATGTGTGTGGTCATGTGGTGAACAGGCTCTACTTCTGGCAATGACTGTCCTTTTGGTGAAGTGATTTAAAGTTGTACCAGTTGTGAAACATGACAGCATGTACAGGATATAGTTATTATTTTCTGAGTACAAAAGATTACACAAAAATGTAGGAAAGAAGGCACCCTGTTTTAGGAATTGCATTGTCATACATTTTAAATGTAACTTGAAGTAACACATGAGAATCAAATATAGGCAACAGGGATAAAAGAAAACACACAGCAAAAAGAAAGGATTACTTTATCAGTCAATAAGGCAAAGCAGTTATTCACCTTGTTGGTGTGACTCATTGTCTTTTTGTTTTACTTTAGCATATGCAGTCAATTATTTAAGGACTGCAAATTCAAAAAAAAACAAAAAAAAAGACAGAAAAAAAATACAATACTTTCAATACTGCTCCTGAAGGTACCTTGAAGGGCAGACCAGGTTTGACCATCTCCTAACTACTGAGTTTGAAGCCCCCTAGACTGAGTTTTAGGACACAGCTACAACCTTAACTATTGTGTGCTTAGGGCAGACAAAACAATGATAAAAGAAATATCCCTAGTGTTCCTTATGGTTAGTTCATAATGCTTTCCACTTTATATGAACTTCAATTCAAAGAGTATCAGGGTGAAGCAGCTCCCAGGGCAAGACATCATTCTTTATTATTGTTTGGCCTATGGGTTCTGTCTAGGAAAAACAAACAAAATCTTGTCCTCAGTCTTAAACTAAGATGAACTCAGAAAGTCTTTTTATTAACAAACAAACAAACCCATTTCTACATTGTGGTCTGCCAAAACTCCCACTGACTTGAAATGTATCTTGCCCTTCATCAGAAGACCAATGCCATCAAGTTTCACTGACTCTGAAAGGCCAGCCCTAGTTTCAAAAGGAACAGTTTATCTTTTCTCATTAAAGGGATACATTTATGTATCCATGAATGAGAAGGTGACTTGAAACAGTCAGCATGGATTTATCAAGTGTAAACAATGCCTGACAAGCCTGGTTACCTTCTATGATAAAACACACTTGTGGAGGAGGAAAGAACAATAGATGCCAATTACCCTGACTTAAGCAAGGCTAAACAAATGCAATATTCTCCCACAGTAATCTTTTATACAAGTTAGTATCTTATAGTCTAGATGGGTGAACAAGTTGATTGGGAAAAAAAAAAGGATGATCAGGCTTGAAGGGCTGTGATTAATGGATCATGCACTGCCTGAAGGCCAGTAACAAGTGGAGTAACACAAGAATTTATCTTAGGACCTGTTCTGTTTTATATCTTTCTTAATGACCTGGAGGAGCCATCAGAGTGCATCTTATCAGGCTCCTAGATGATACCAACTTGGAGAAAGCAGCTAAAATGCTCAAGGACAGAGCTGCCATAAAGAGGGACCCAGGGAGGCTGGAAGAATGGGCCAACAGGAGCATCATGCAATTCCACACTGTGGAACAAATGCCCAATCACACGCTAGGGAAAGGCGAGTCCCTGCAGTGGCACAGCCTGGAGATCAGCTTGCTGGGGAGCAGCTCTGCAGAAAAGAGCCTGGGTATTGTGGCAGACAGCAAGCTGCATGTGAGCCAGCAGCCTGCTCTGGCAGTATGGATGGCCAGCAGCATCCTGGGCTGTATGAACAGCAGCATAGCCAGATCGCAGGAAGGGATTATATGCCTCATTAGTACACATCCAGATACTGCATCTAGTTTTGGTCCCCTCAGTCAATACCAAAAAGGTACTGATAAACAGGAGTGCTTTCAGGAAAGAGCCACCCAGACAGATGGGAACTGGAGCCTTTGCCCTTTCAGAAGAGACTGAGGGACCAGGGCTTATCTATGTTGGGAAGAGATAGCTTCAATAAGGGGGGTTACCTGATAGCCATCCCCCAGTATCGACAGAGAGGTCAACCAGGAAACAAAGCCAGGCTCTTGATGATCACACATACTGCACAAGACACTTCAGAAGTGGTTCAGACTGCATTTAAGGAAAAGCTTTTTCCCCATGAGGACACTTACACATTAAAGCAAGTTGCACAAAGAGGATGTTCAGCCCCCATCCCTGGAGTTTTTCAAGTCCTGACCAAAAAATTCTTAAGTAACTGGCCCTGACCTAGCTGTCTCTGCTTTGATCAGGAGATCAGGCTAGAGATGTCCTGAGGTCTTTTCCAACACAAATTATATACTGAAATATGAATGCAGAAAAACAAGAATAGACAAAGCAGAAAAGGAGGAACTGCATATCAAAATAAAGCAAACCTGGAGCAGTGCAAATGTCAACAAGAAGGCATGTGAAAGATATCCTTTAGAAGTCAGGCACACAAGTCTCACCTTCACAGGCCACATTTCAAAGTTTTCTCTCTTGCACACATGAAAACCTTCCCCCTCCCAAACTTTCCTTCTATCACCAGGGATGCACCCTTGACAATCACAGGATTACAGAGAATTTAGCTGTTGTATTCTTACTGACACATTGAGTCCTCTTACTGATATGCACAAATCAGTAATCTGACCACAAGCTAAGTCCCTCGTTATAGTAGGAACTGCCTTTCCAAGTATTTTGTGACACAATCCCTTAGCAACTGTTCAATGAGACAGACAGCTAATCAAACACAGAGCTACTGTAAGACAAAAGAGCTTTGAGGTGTTAGAACTGAACAGTGCTTCCTAACTTTACCTTGCTGAGGTTTGATCTCTGTTTGTTAGCCCAATTCACGCATGCAGGTGCTAAATTGCTGTCACAAAGGAACTCTATTCCCTCAGTGCTTGGCTTTGTAACCATAAAACCGTTTCGAGTGTAGGAGATACAAGCAGAGCTGGACTATGCTGGATCAATGAAGGTCCAGAGCAAAGGGCTAGCCTTGAGCATCTGCCTTGCTTGTGTCTAACTCACACACTGGAGGACAGACTGTCAATGCTATCAGACTTAATCTAGGAAACACTCATGCAGCATCAGGCTTCATAGAATTGCTCTGATTGCTGTCTCTCTTAAAATGTTTTGTTATAGAGAACAGCAATTATCCTCTTGAAAATGACACAAGAGAGTGCTTCCATGCCTGTCAGCATTGGTACTTTTCAGAGAACAGAAAATTATTCTTTTCTTAGTGAGCGTGCCCCATCATGGAAGGAAGATCCATGAAAAACACTTTGACGGGCACAGCAACTTTATATCTTGCACGTATCTTCCTGTTATTGGATCGGTTTTGGTATTATGCTGTGATTTCACTTTGATGTTCTGAGATATGGTTTCATTTGTAGTATTTCAAAAGCTTATTTTTCCTCATTAAACCACTTCCGTGTGCAAACTTCTATAAGGAAACACAATATTCTGTTTGCTGTACAAACAGAAAACTTTTTAAATTGAAATTACACTTCTATGTAATGGCTCACCCCAAATAGCTCTTTCAAGTTCCCACTACACCTTTCTTCAATTCCTCCCTTGGTATTCTGATTATTCTGTCTTGAAATTATGAACAATAAAACCATCTTATAAGAGGTAGAATTGCACTTCTTAGGTTTCTTTTTTATGATAACAGCAAGAAAAATACTCTTAAAAAAGTAAAATTGTTCATTTAATCATCTCTGAGATCAGGGTGTTTTCTGTGTTACATGTTCCAATACCATTCACTTATTTGTTCCTTGGCTATTTCAGTACCATATTCTTGACAAAGATTTTACAGATGCAACAAAAAACCCTTCAATATGTCCACGGTATCAGTGATAAAGAGATGACAAAGTTTCACAGAAGCCATTTAGCTATTGCAAAATAAAAAATAATGAGAGATAACACACATATTACACTTTGAGTAACTAGCTTTGGTGCCCTTCTGAATCTAAGATCTGTATATTTGGAAAAAAGATGTAGGTGTCCAGGTGAAGCATGTAGGTACTCAGAATATTTTTAGTTGGAGACCAGTGTCATAGAATCTTTAAGGTTGGAAAAGATCTCCAAGATCATCTAGTCCAACCGGCCCCCTACCACCTATATTACTAACTAAACCATGTCCCTAAGTACCTCACCCAACCTTTCCTTGGACACCCCAAGGGACGGTGACTCCACCACCTCCCTGGGCAACCCATTCCAATGCCTGACCATTTTCTGAGAAGAAATTTCTCCTAATTTCTACCCTGAACCCCCGCTGGCACAACTTGCAGCCATTCCCCCTTGTCCTATCTCTAGTTATCTGTGAGAAGAGGCTGACTCCCAGCTCACCACAACCTCCTTTTGGGCAGTTGTAGAGAGCAATAAGGTCTCATAGAAGTGTTTCAAACGCTGCTAATCCCTGGAAGATATTTTCTTCCAAGCCATGTCTTGGTGTGAGAATGACCATTTTAGGAAATAAGGGTAATGAAAGTAAATTAAAAGCTCATATCATTTGACCAACTAATTCTCATGAGGAGCCACAAAGTAGAACTTCATCCATAATTACTGCAAATTAATTAACTGAGGGGTCAAAGTATCTTTACAATCTGTGTGGAGAAGCTCTTTTTAAAGTGAATAACTATATATTTTTAAACCTCAAAAATTGTAAGCACAGGCAAACAAAATTAGGTATCAGCAAATTAATTTTCATCTCTTCTAAATTCTTCATACCACTTGCTTGTTGGTGCCTAAATGCAGCAAAAATATTTACTGTGCAAATCCAGTAGATGTAAGCCAGAGAAAACTTTCATAAGGAGAGCTAGTCAGATAGTCTTCTAACATGGCCATTCCCTGCTGCTGTACCCTTTTTAAGATTGTTGAAATCTTAGAGTGTTGTTAATGTCTTCAGAATGTGACCTTTATCAACATCATGAGGGAGGGATTCTCAAATTCAGCACTCCAGCTTATCTGTAAAGCCTTTTCTGGTCTGTAGGCAGTGAGTTAGTTCATGAGCATGCACTTGATCATCAAAATTGAAGGTGCTCAGTTTAGCTTTAATAAATTGCACATTTAATTTTAGCAGATGCAGATATATTGCTACTAGTCAACCAGGCAAGACAAGTGTTTCAGTTCTCCCCTCATACACTAGGAGCTTTTAACTTCAAACAACTATAAAATTATGGTTCCAGGCATCTTTTTTTTTTTATTGAGAAGACAGGTTTTGTAAAGTTATACATGAAAGTAGTTGAAAAAGAACCTGATGCTCTAGGTAGTCATTTTCATTAGTAATCATTAAAGAAAATTCAAATTTTCAAGCTTGTTGGTTAAATGTACATCATTGTAACCTGATGAAGGTGAGGAACTTTTTCATGAACATTAACAGATTGGAATTATTGGCAACTACCTCTAACAAAAGCAGGGGGAAAACCCCCTATTATGATTCTTCTATAACTAAATCTTTTTCTTCAGTAAAACCACTTCTTTAGACTGTGCCTTCTTTGATGCCAAAAACAGTTAAAGAAAAATTTCTGGTTGCCTTTCACTGTCAAGGTATTGGTACTAATTGTTTACATATTTTTTATCAGTGCTCCAACTGTATAGTGTTCCATCATAAGAGAGAGAACACAAATACAAAACTTACTACACATTAGGGGCAATTCTGAAGGGGTTTGCTGGCACTACATAATCAATAGGCCATTACATATCAGCAAAATAAAACTATAATGTATAAAAATCTACCTACACTTAGAAGACTTTGTAGCTATAGGAAAAACAACAGCACCAAGACCTGACATGCCAGAGGTCCCACTGTGGTGGCAAAGGTATTCTTTGTGTGGCAGAAACACCTCCCCCACACACACACTTTGCGGAAGCTGCAGCAATAGCAGCTGATTTTCACTGGGGTATGTGCATCTGCACTTGGGGCCTTGAACATCTCAGATGGTGCTTCACATCCTCGTTCGATTTGGACATGCTGGCAGAGTGTTTGAAACATGGTCTGAGACACCCCAGTACGAAGCAAACACAACCAAAGCTTGACTATTTCTGTGACAAATAGAGCGAATCTGCAGTGATGGATGGCACAGCATCTGAAAGCCAAGGTAGCTCCATGCTTTACATTCTGGGCACTGCAGAGAGAAAAGACGCTCTCAACACTTTGTGAACAGCTTAAATACTGCACACATGAGCAACATATTTAATTTCCATAAGCTGAGCTGACCGGAAAAGGGCTCTGCATTTCAAATGAGGAGCAGTGCTGTCTCTGCAGGATGCTGTGTGCTGAACACATCAGCCTCTTGCTTGCCTCCATTCACTCCCTTCATGTACCAAAGTGAGGCAGCGAAGTAAGCAATATTTTTTAAAGATATACCCAACTATTGTCTCAAACATCAAAAGAGAGCACAAGGAATACTTATCTTGTTAAAGAGAGGGTCTTCCTTAAGTAAAAAGCAATCCACTCCCCAGCTTGTCATAGACAGCTGTGGGAGGAAGGAAGCACTTCTGGCGCCAAAATATTCAAGCAGCACTAAGCTAATCCAACCTATGTAGCTAACTTATATACATATAAAAGAAATAAAGAACTGTTCCTTTCTCTTGCAGTAACTCAAAAAAAGGGATGCTGGATCGTTGAAGTCTGTGGCAAAACTTTATTCAATACCGCATAGAGATATAAAGGCTGAGCATAGACTTTTTTTCAATCATAGATGAATTGCTTGATTTTAATAAGTGCTAAACACCTGCGGCTTTTATATAAGTGGAGACTATGAAAGCTGAATTTTTTCCAAGGAAAAAAAAAAAAGCTAAATTCTTGTTTCTGAAAGTCTTTGACAATAGATGTGTAATTATCAAAACAGCAGCATATCTGAAATATCAATACGATGAGCTAGAACACTACCCATTTTTAAGAAGTCACGTTCACTTAATCATTGTTCTGTAAGTGCAAGTAAAAGGATTACACAAAAACCACAAATAATTTACCCAGTAGATCCACCTCACTTATTGCTTCTATGGCTCCTTAGCACAAATAGGGAAGCAATGAACTGAGGCCATGTGTGCATGCCAACTTTCCCAATTTCCATGACTTTCAATAAACAGAAATTCCTCTGTCTCACAACTGTTATTTTCAGACCTTTTCAATAATCAGCACTACGTAAATGTAGACTTACTCCAGAATTAGCAACGGCTATGAGTTCATACCAGGATATTTGAAAAATCTTCTATTTTTCTTTTTTAATCAGAACATCTGAAAGTAAAATGTGGCTCTTTTTTCCTCTATGAGAAATAGATAATTAAAAAAACCCCTGCATTTATGAAAAAATATTTAATTAAAATTATAATGAAAACGCATAAAGAAAATGTATTCCCTGGCTTTGAAAAAAGAATTAGAGTCTGTAAGTATGTTCAAGTAGGGAGCCTTTCATTATTAGCCTAGATACTTTACAAATATTGAGGCCTATTTCATCTAAGTCATCTTGTCCAATGATTTCAATCACTCCACTTGGAAAATTGCAGGGAAGGTAAGATGTGGTTTATAGAAAAAAGTATACAAGTATTTATAGAGGCTGATCTCCTAGAAGAGTTGGAATAGCAGAAATCCTCAGAAAACAGAAAAGAAACAAAAGTGTTGAATGTTCTTCGCATTTTAGCCAAGTCAAGGTTGTGAAAGAAAGGAGGACAGCAAGCAAAAGTTATATTAAAGGAGCTGGAAAAAACCAAACAACCCACCAGAAGATTAGGCCCATTCAGGGTCAATGCCAAGCTTGTACTTTGAACACAGAAGACAACTAATTGTTGAGAGACCCTACGCAATAGCATGGCTGACTCTCCATTCCTTAGCTCTGGACCCCTAGGTGGGTGTCTTTTCCTGTGATCTGCTCTGACTCAGCACACTGCTATGGTCAAAAACTGAGACCTGACCCGCAGGAAGCCAGATCATAGAATCACAGAATCATAGGGATTGGAAGGGACCTCCAGAGATCATCGAGTCCAACCCCTCTGCCAAAGCAGCTCCCTAGGACATATTGCACAGGTAGGCGTCCAGACGGGTCTTGAATATCTCCAGAGAAGGAGACTCCACCACCTCCCTGGGCAGCCTGTGCCAGGGCTCTGTCACCCTCACTGTGTAAAAGTTCTTCCGCGTGTTGGTGTGGAACTTCTGCCCTTAATCATCTTCATAGCCCTTCTCTGGACTCTCTCAAGGAGATCCCTGTCTTTTTTATACCAGGGAGCCCAGAACTGGACACAATACTCCAGGTAGGGCCTGACCAGGGCAGAGTAGAAGGGGAGGATCACCTCCTTTGACCTGCTGGCCACACTCCTCCTGATGCACCCCAGGATCCCATTGGCTCTCTTAGCCACCAGGGCACACTGCTGGCTCATGGCCAACCTGTCATCCACCAGGACCCCCAGCTCCTTCTCCACAGAGCTCCTCTCCAGCAGATCACCCCCAGCCTGTACCGATACAAGCGCTTACTCCTTCCCAGGTGCAAGACTCCACACTTGCTTTTATTAAACCTCATCTGGTGTCTCCCTGCCCAGCTCTCCAGCCTGTCCAGGTCTTGCTGGATGGCAGCGCAGTGTTCCTGCGTGTCAGCCACTCCTCCCAGCTTTGTATCATCAGTGTACTTGCTGATGGTGGATGATATTCCAGATCAGATGGTCGGAACAGTCTTAAATAGCCTGTAGCCTATGGCCCTCTGACAACAGTGGCCTGCGTAACTGAAGGGAGTTAGACTTCAGGAGGGGACAGAAGGACTGCAGTGAATTGTCTCCAGAGTCTTGGATCCAGCTAGGCAACCATTCAGAGGTGAACTTTAAGTCCTTCTTGTTTGGGGAGATATTTTAAGCGTGTGTTGAATTTCCAGAATGAATTGAACTCTTTTGTTCTCAATGAGATTTAAGTATTATGATGAAATATCTCTTTTAGTGTTGTCTTCAAGGGGGATATTTTCCAAAATAAGATCTGTAGAAATTAAGTTAACCTTTAGGAGCAGTATTGTACTGTTAGACTTCACCGGGGAGGAACATGCTTCTGTACGAAACTGTCACTAGGTAAAAGCAGTAGTGTTTCTGGCCTTGTCAGTCACACACCTGTGCATCAAGAATAGTTCAAGCCCAGAGTCGGGCTTCAAAAGCCTTTTTGACACGTAACCCCCTACCTGAGGTTACCAGACCTGATTTTTGAACTAAAGTTTTATTTTCATAAATAAAGATACTCAGAAATAAGTATTTAAAGTGCTACTAGAAGAAAGTACCAACGGATGTCCAGTGGAAGCAGATGCATGAGGACAAGGAGGAGGCCTGCAGAGAGAACTGGGGAAGAACTCTCTTTGCAGCATTATCTTCTCACTGCAGCAGATCTCTCACCACAACAGTAGTCACTGAGCACGTGCCTAGTCCTTGCTGGGCGTATCACTGTTTAACCATGTGCTGGGATGGGCTACAGTAAAGTCAGAGGAAAGAGTCTTGCTATCAGTCTCCTTGTAGTCTTAGGAAATAAATCTAAGCTGGATAAATATGACGCAAGTAAGTGAGAATCTTCGGTCATGCAATCTTATAATTACTTTACCTGTTGTTTTGGGTATGCATAGCCAGGTTTTGGTAGTGGGGTGAGCTACAGTGGTGGCTTCTGTGAGAAGCTGCTAGAAGGTTCCCGACATCCAACACAGCCAATACAAGCTGGCTCCAAGACTGACCTGCCACTGGCCAAGGTCAAGTCCATCAGCAACAGCAGTAGCTTTTCTGTGATAACAGATTTTAAAAGGAGGAAAACAAAGGACAGCAGGGCTTTTTGCAGCCAGAGGTAGGAGTGAGAAGATGTCAGAAACTCTGCAGACAGCCAGGTCAGGGGCGGGGGATATGGGAGGTGGTCCAGGCATTGAAGCAGAGATTTCCCTGCAGCAGCCTGTGGAGAAGACCATGGTGAAGCAGGCTGTCCCTCTGCAGCCCATGGAGGATGATGGGGGTGCAGTGATTCCCCTGCACCCATGGAAAACCCCACACCTGAGCAGGTGGAGGCACCAAAGGAGGCTATGATCCAGTGGAAAGTCCATGCTGGGACAAGCTCCTAGCAGGACCTGTGGCCCTATGGAGAGAGGATCTTACAATGACTGGAGCAGGTTTGCTGGCAGGATTTGTGACATGGTGGGGGACCCACTGCAGGGACTCCCCTATTCCGGAAGGTCTGCACTCTGTGAAGGAGACCCACACTGGAGCAGTTACTGAAGAACTGTAGCCCGTGGGAAGGACCCACGATGGAGAGGTTAGTGAAGGATTGTTTCCCATGAGAGGAACCCCATGCTGGAGCAAGGAAAGAATGTGAGGAGTCCTCCCCCTGAGGAGGAAAGAGCAGCAGTGACCACACATGATGAACTGACAGCAATCCCCATTCCCATGCCCCTGTGTCACTCAGGGGGAGGAGGAAAAGAATTCAGGAGTAAAGTTGAGCCTGGAAAAAGGTAGAGGTGTGGAGAAGGTGTTTTAATATTTGGATTAATTTCTCATTATCCTACTGTGTTTTTCTTGGGTAATAAATTGCATTAATTTTTTTTCTAAGTTAAGTCTGTTTTGTCTGTGACAATAACTGGTGAGCGATCTCTCCCTGTCCTTCTCTCAACCCAGGAGCCTTTCCTTGAGTATATTTCCTCTCCCCTGTCCAGCTGAGAAGGGCAGTGACAGCTTTGGTGGGCACCTGGCCTCCAACCAGGGTCAACCCACCACTCCTGTTCATAGCAAAAGTAGAAAAATATTTGATGATTAAATAGTAGTCTTGGAGAAATGCTAGGTAGTTTAGAGACAATAGCTACCAGGGGGCTTTAGCCTATAAAATCCCAAAGATTTTATGAAAACGACTGGAAGATCAAACTTAATGTGCATTTCAAATAAAAACTATGGACCTATCTTCATTCTCACATCGATAGAAATGTAAGACAATCCTCGGCTTCAGTGGAGTTACTGAAGTCACCAAACATCCTTACCAAGAGCTACCAAGAAATTAGGTAGGAAACTGAAAACTTAAGCAACTAAGGCCAATCATTCACTGGATAAATTGCCTTACTTCTGCTTACTGTAACAGTAGTAGCAAAGAGAGCCGAGTAGTAACAAAGATATGAACAAATTACTCAAGACATAAACTCAAGTTTACACAAAGGGTTAGCTTTCTTTTTTTTAATTTTCAAGGGAGAATTTAATTACAAGGCAGAAACTGTTACAGCAGAGCTGTGAGTGCACAAATACTGAAGTACAATGTACTGTCTGCACGCAAAGAGAGCTACTAAAGAGAGCTTCGAATCTCACTGCGCACTGGTGCTCATGCTGCCATTGGTCCTGTGGGTGAGAACTGGCACTGCTGGCTGTCAGGCTGCGGCTGCAAGAGCAGAGACAACACAGCCACCCTGGAAGTCATCAAGTGGCTACTCCTGTGCTAATGAATCAGATGAGAGGAAAAAAATCAAGCAGAGTTTCTTCCCACTTCGGCTTCAGAAAAAGGAACAGTGTATGGGAATCTGTCCTGCCTCCTGCTGACAGTTTTGTCGAGCCCAAATAAAGCAGCTCGCAGCAAGCTGGCCGAGACAGAAGTCCAGCTTCTCTGTGCTTGGGTACCACCTGCTTCACACGCTGCGTCTAATGGTACTCATCTCGCAAGAGCTGCGGCCACCTGCCCATGCCCAGCTCCCTGCCATAGCAGCCCCCTCAGACCCTAGCTCAGCTGGCACTTGTCTTGCCCCCTCCTCATTTCTCCAAAGCCAGGCTTGAAGATTTCTAGAAATACAGGGGAAAATAGGAAAGAGAGCACTTACTTACATTTATTTACTGTCACGATGCTTGTGGTGCCACATGAAAAATAGGGTTTTTTTTCAGGATTGTAGAGTTGTATTTATTATTCATTGTACTGGCAGTGTTGTTCACAAATCCCAGGAGGAGTCAGGCAGTAATATCCAACACATTGAGATGAGAAAATTTTCCCAAATGTCTTTAACTTTCCAAGGCTACTGGCAGATTGTTATTTAGAAGAACATGCGAGTGGGCTAATCCACCCAGGTAAAACATGTGTTTATAAGCACAGGATCAGTTCTGTGAGCAATCACAATGAAACACAATGCTCACCAGAATTTATTATAATATTCTAGAAATAGTTAATGTTAATATGAGTGGGCAGGGGAGCACTAGAGAAAATATTCTTTCATTTTAAATAGCCTCTTAGTACATGCCATATATTTTTTTTTTTTTTCCCCTTAGCACAGAAAGATTTAGGTCAGGAAACATTGTTCATGAGAAACAACTAGTTCATTTGCAAATCCTCGCTGGAATGCACATGCTCTTGGCAGGTTAACATTTGCCTTAAGGGGTCTCCGATGAGGAGAAACAAGGACTTTGGTTTCCATCACAGTCAGCATAGTCAGAGACACGAAAACAAACTCAAAACAATAAACAAATTGGGGGCAGGGGAAGGGGGAGAGAGAATATTGGTTGCATTTTAGGGGAAGGGTAAGGAAAAAAAAAAACAACCCACAAAACAATCTCCCTCTTAAAAAAAAAAAACCAACCCACAAACAAAAACCATGTAAGAGATCACATTGATCTGGGCGGGGAGGTGAGTTTAATGGTGCAATAGCCTCTGCTTCAATACCTGCCCGGCATGGCAAAGTTACTGGGACGATTCAAGGGAGCAGCTGCTCTTTGGAGAACTTTACCTTCTTGCTCCCTCTAGTGCCCCAAGACATCACGCTCCGTTTTACCTAGCCCTAACCCGAATGGGTTTTTCTCGTCATTTCCTTTCCCATCACGTCCAGCCGAAGTGACTCGATAGCAGAGGGCCGACACTGACTTTATGATGGCAATAACGTCAAATAGGAGCCCTGACCCGGCACAACGCTAAGCAATCAAACTGTTGTAAGGTCCTATATACATCGCTCAAATTAGCACGTCTTATCTTTTGCAGACAAAGCAATGTTCATTGAGAAACGAAGTGCAAGCAAACAGACTACGACAGCTGCTTTTAGGCACACGTAATTTTAATTAGACCTTGGTGTCACAGACCCACGTTGTGATCACCAATTAAACTTTCCTATAACCACAGAGAAAATGTTCCTGCGTGTGGTACTTACTTACTCGTCTGCATCACGGCGTAAATACATAAAAGTAGCAACTGTCATCTACAAGAAAACAAGTTTCTAAGCTTAAAGGGGAGGCAAACCTCCACTAGCTGTCACCACTAACACAGCCTGCTGCAGTGAATGATGATATAAGAAGGTGTACCGGGAAGTTTGCACAGGACAGCTAGTGAGAAATCCAAATTATTCCCCCAACACCACTGATAATACGTTTAAAATGTCCATCTTTATTTTAAAAAAGAAAAGTCGCAAAGCTAACATCACAAACATGAAGACAGTATGACTCACTGACCCCTGTAGCCCCAACCTACCTAAAACAATGCTGCTCCCGGGCACCTCCATGGAATAAGTAAAAGTCCAAAATATCAAGCTTGCAAGACAAGACTGTCTGCAGAATCCACTGTGGAAAGCAGCATCTTGTTGAAGCCGGGAACATGATAAATATTAGTTGGTCAGCAAGGAGCTACGTAAAGGATGTGCGAAGTTCTGCCTAAAGGACTCCAGTGTTGGCACATTCTGTGCATTGTGGTACCTCGGGAGAAACAACTGATCTCTGAGAAGGGACAGGGTGCCCAGGGAGGTGGTGGAGTCTCCTTCTCTGGAGATATTCAAGACCCGTCTGGACACCTCCCTGTGCGATATGTCCTAGGGAATCTGCTTTGGCAGGGGGTTGGACCCGATGATCTCTGGAGGTCCCTTCCAACCCCTACGATTCTGTGATTTTATGAATCTGTGAGTGACAAAGAGCAAGAGGGAAAGAGAAGACCAGGAGGCACCTCAAGTCTGCAGAACCAGCTCCATGGCTTTGTTAGCAAGACAAAAGCTAAAGGACCTGTAAGGAAGAGGAGTAAATGAAGTAAACGGCCATCAAATGTCTTTGAAGCCCACCAAGAGATTATCAGGGTGGGGTAGATGGGTGGGTGATAATGAGCTCTCATAATGGAAAAATTGCCCATTCGTGCATGCGTATGTCCCCTGTGTAGAGGCTGGGTAACTGTGAGGAGCGATCGATCCCCTGTGCTGCCATGAAGAATACCTGCTTCATAGTCACCGAGGCTACTGAGTTTTGATTTCGGCTTTTCACGGCATCGCTGTGATCAAAACAAAGGAAAAGCCTTGAAAAGTAGCATTTGTAGGTGTTTCCAGCCCGACTTCTGCCAGCGGCAGGCTGGGAGCATCCCCACGGCAAGAAAACGTGAAAGGAAGAAAGCCCTTTCTGCTGAATCAGCACAATCTTCCTCCCAGTGTCTAAATTTGAGATGAGAAAGAGCAGAGCCCTTGCCTGTCACAGTTTTCAATTTTTTTAAAGCCATATCTTATATGCACAGTAATATCTTGGAGCAGGAAGATATCACGTAAACACTTTTCTTCTTTTTTTCTGTACCTACAAATTACTGTACCAACGTTGCCATGGACAATGGAGGTCTTAACATATAAACATTATTTCAACCTCATTCGGCTTCTAATACAATGTCCTATTCTTTGATGATATATCAGAGGTCAAAACTTTTCACTTCTGTACTTCAATTTAAATTCTATTTCCTTTGCCATGAGATGTGCCTAAGCCTTGGAAGGTGGATTTAAGCCAGCTGCTACGAGGAAGGAAAAACTGCAAGGTAGTGGTGAATACCAGAGAAAGCTTTACTTGCCTGCCTAGTGCTGAATCTCTGATAGAGCAACGGATTCTTTCGGTGTACAGGTGCACCTTTTGAGAAATCAACTCAAGACATTTAAAAGGGTCTACCCACATAGTGCCTCCTTAACAATCAGGGTCATATTACTTTCTTTACAAAATCATTTCAATGTGAATCAAGAAAATAACTCGTCCTTATTTCCTCCCAGTCTTGAGTGTTTCCGGCTGCTCATAGTTTGGTTTCAGATCAAAGCAAGATAAAAGTGAATTAAAGATTCTTCTAATCTGTTATTTATATCTCACTAGAATTATATATCCTTTTACCTACTGCGTAGCATTTCATATATTTCATTTTATTCTGTTCTGGTAAGAAAATAGAGTAAGTTATGCTCCCAGAAAATAAAGTGTTATTTAAATTTAGCAAATGCTTTTATCTGCTCTTACAATGTTAAAACGCATTCGATCTCTACACAGATAAGTAAATGAACTACAATACTTATGAACTGCAAAAATAGACATGTGTCTACATTTATTTTGTCAAATTTATAGGGTAAAAAAGCATAGAAATTTCAAAGGCACTTAAGGTAGCATTGTATTAAAAGATCTTCTGTTTTGTTTGAAAAACTTCACAACCAAAAATATTTTCTTTGTCCACTTCTGCTCCTAATTTTCTACTTTCCCACATGGGGGAAAAAACCCACACAAACCCAAGCAACAATACCTACAGAAAACAAAACACCATCACCCTCCCCCACCCCACCCAAAAGAAAGTAGATTGAAAGGGGGGATGGGGGGAAGAAAGGGGAGTTAACAAACATACAAAACCAGGAAAATGGCTTGTATTTTAGTGGTTTCTTAGCAAAGAATATTTGTACATATTCTTTGTACAAGATAAATGATAATGCTTTTTAGTAGATGAATTTCAATAAATGCAGCAGCAGATGACCCAAAAAACCCAACATATGAAAATATTTGGGAAGTCAACATAAGGATTGTTTCTTCCCCCAAACCAAACAACAGGGAAAAAGCACTGTTGCATCCTGAACAGTGACAATCCTGCCTTTGTGATGCTGCTAGCTAACATGGCAGCTTCCTTCTGGAAGAAACTGGGTTAAAGAACAGGTTCTTGTTTTCTTCATGCTAGCCAGTACATCAACATTGTTTTCAGACAGTGCTCCATATATATTACGCCTAGTTCAGTGTCCCTTCTCAGCAGACATGGTCCTTTTGAGATGGCTCTTGCCATCAGACCTGCTGCCATAATACAATTAGGCCTGGACACCCCCTCTGGGATCCATTAAAGCTGAAGAGCCACATGCAAACATGCTGTTGTACTGTGATCGAAACCAGTGTCAACTGTTTTACATGCTGCCTAGCAACAGATGTAGAAACAGCAGCAACAGGGGTCACCTGCAGCATTATGTACATGTCTACCTTCCCCATTCAGTCCAGAAGGGAAGGACTGACATGAGGACACCAGCCAGACTGGTAACTGCAGGCCATCTACTCTGGCCTCAGAAGATTCGAACCTTGCAGAGAAGCAATTAATTCTGCAGTAGATTCCCAACTCTGCTGAGACCCACTGAAAAAAACCCTAAACCCTCTCCAAACACTTTGAGACCCTTGATTGTGTAAATAAAGACCTTTCTGTAAGACATGCACATTTTTCACCGGTTCCAAAGTCACACAAAGAAAGGCTAGCAGTCAAACTGACATTTTTCCCCAGCCCATGGATAATTTGTGGAGCTCTCAATGAAAATAAGTTGTCAAAAGCCCTCCAGAACTTTCTGCAGTTATTGAAGCAGCGTGTTAAATCCCTAGCACTTAGATCTGGTCAGGAACACAGGCAGTGTACGTGAGAGTGATAAGAGCTGAATCCTGAACGTTAGCTCTAACAGACTCAAAATTTTAGTTATTTGTTTGCAAACAGTTGGTACTCCTGTGAACACAGCTACTAGGAAATATTCTCTAACAAATGGACCTCCACACCACACACCTTTTTTTTTTTTTTTTTTCTTTAATATTACAGAAATACCAGTGTTTTCTTTCAGGTATTCCCAAGCAAGGTGTTTTTCACCTGACACCTACTGATGCACCCCTCTGATGGAAGATGCTGGCTGAGAGAGCAAGCATGAGATCTGGTACTGAGCAGAATAGATGAAAGACACAGCCATTACCTTTGAGCTCTCTGAAGGTAGCAGATTTATTCAGAGAAAGAGCTCTAATGATTTAGCAGGAGTGAAACAGAGTCACGAACCACAGATAATGTCACAGTTCTTCAATATTCCCTACAAAGACAATTTGGGGGAAGCTTTCACATGCAAGATCTGACAACCAGTACAGTGAGCAAAAGGCAAAGCAGCTATCATGGGAAGCTTCCTTCAGACACTGAGGCTATTTCAGCTGTGGTGTATTTAAAGACCTGTATAATAAACACATGGTACCAAAAAAAAACCCATGAAGCGAGCTGCAGCTTGACAGTACTGGGGCAAAAGCCAAAGACTGAAAACATTTATTGATAAAAGCCTATTTAAAGAAAAATAATTTTGACCAAAGTCCTAGCAAAGCAACCTTGATGCAGACACAGTTAAATCCTTCCTGAAAAACTTGTGGCAGTTTCTCTGTTACATCCATGTATTTGCAGCCATGGGTATTTATGAGGGAGCAAGGCTCACAGCAAGAAACTTTCCAATTCTACCCATGGCCCATGTCTTGAAGGGGTTAAAAAAAGGGCTCTTTTCACTTTTCAGACAGATGTGCCATTCAGGCACAAAGGAACATTAGGATTTCCTGCTTCAGACTCTGTCCCTGAGTTCAGACATGTAGCAGACACTGCTACTCTCACCCTAAAGTGTGAGGCACCAAATTTTAAAAAGGAGAAAGAGCTCAGAGGATGGGAAAAATCAGAGTGGAATCAATTTACTGAGCAACTTCAAAGCCATGGTACTCTCATTTACCCCCTCTAACTTTATTTTCTGTCACACTTGTTGAGAATCTACCTGAAAGAACCCAAGTTTTATTGTTTTCATGTTGCTAATTCAGTGAACTGTAATTGCAAATGAGTAATTGGGGGATTGTTAGTGTTTTCAGAAACTGAATGTCACTGGTCTTTTGACCTTTAGTCCTTTCTATAACACCATTTTGTTTAATCAGACTGTAGCTGCTAGTCAGCTTTTAACAACATCTGCATAGTTGGGTTTTTCCCCAACACCAGGCCACATCTCTTCATCCTCTTAAAGCCAAAAGTCACCTCCCTGCCTTCTTTTATTGGATCTGGTGGGGATAGAGTTAATTTTCCTCATAGAAGCCCTCACAATAGTGTGCTTTGTACTGCTAGCTACAAAGGTGTTGATAACACAACAGTACTTTAGAATCATAGAATGTTTGGGTTGGAAGGGACCTTAAAGACTATCTAGTTCCAACCCCTCTGCCATGGGCAGAGGTGCCCTCCACTCAACCTGGTTGCCCAAAGCCCCATCCAGCCTGGCCTTGAGCACTGCCAGGGAGGGGGCAGCCACAGCTTCTCTGGGCAACCTGTGCCAGAGCCTCACCACCCTCCCAGGAAGGAATATTGTCCTTATATCTAATCTAAATCTACCTTTTTTTCAGTTTAAGGCCATTATCCCCTGGCCTGTCACTCCATACCCTTGCAAACAGTCCCTCTCCAGCTTTCCTGTAGCCCCCTTAGGTACTGGAAGGCTGCAATAAGGTCTCACTGGAGCCTTCTCTTCTCCATGCCAATGAAGCTCAATTGTCTCAGCCTGTGTACATAAGGAGAGGTGCTTCAGCCCCCTGATCATCTTTGTGGCCCTCCTCTGGACTTGGTCCAACAGGTCCATGTCTTTCTTGCACTGGGGACCCCAGAGCTTGACGCAGAACTCCAGGTAGGGTCTTGTGAGATTGGAGTAACCAGAATCACCTCCCTCAACCTGTTGAACACACTTCTGATGCAGCCAAGGATGTGATTCTGGGCTGCCAGCATACATTGTCAGCCCAACTCCAAATTCACAAATAATATCACATTATAAAGAAAAATTAACTGTCAATACTCTAAAGTTCTGGAAATTTAAAGATGGAAACAGTTGTTTTTCATACAATTAGCATGAATAACAGAAGTAGCTTGGATAATTTTCAAAACTGTAGAATCAGAAGTGTCAAAACTTTTTCACAATTAGAAATAAACAATTATGGAAATATTTACTCAGATATAAGGCAGAAATCTATGTAGTATATACACACACACGTATGAGTATATACACTCTTAACTTTCTAACACACTCCTGTGAATATGATTTTTTAAATGTACTTTAAAACATTTTGTACATGGAAATATTTCTATCCTTCTATGTTACCCAGTTGCTGAACATTTAGAAAATATATATCTAACTGGACAGCTTGCAAAGACTTTAAAAAGTATATTCTGTGCATTAATTTTTACTATTAGTTTGTATAAAACATGCAGTTAGTAAAAAAGACAAAAGACACTACTAAAATGGAAGCGCAGCATTATCTCAATGACCAGCATGTAAACAGCTGGGCCATCAATAAGAATTTTCAGTGAATAGTTGGCCACTGACAAGCGCCACTTCTAATCACTTACTTAGCTTTGGAAGGCGGGGGGGAACCCAACCCAACAAGACAACACTTCAAAATGTTGTGCGTGACCTTGGTTCTTACCTTTCCTATCCCGAGAATACTCTTACCTACCTGTTTTGGATTCACATATTGCTAACAGAATTATTCATAATAACAGACTTCTAAGAAAACAATTTCAGGTTCTTCTTATTAGACAATTATCATTAGCTACAAAGTACTAAATGACTACAACTCCTCAGCTAGATCATTACATGCATATTCCATTTGATTCAGAATAAATGTCACACGCTCCTTCACTCAAGTTCTCAGCTATAATTATTAAAGTCTTAAGAACCAGCTCTGAATAATATTAAAGAAAAAAAACCTCAGAAACTTTTGCATTTTGAAGAAGTTGAATCAAGTTCTAGAAGATTTAAGTCCAAGGGGGAGTTGAGGTTTTGAGAGGGTCTGGTTACTGCGTACAGTAAGGTAGACCAGGAAGTAAAAGTGGTGTCAAAACGCTATAGGAAATAAAGTGTGCAATTTCTCTATTTCAGCAGAAGTTAACAGAAAAAAATCTTTCTGATATTTCTCTTGAATTATATGCATTGTACTTAATTTTTTCTCTCCTCTCTCCTTGGTATGAGGGTGCAAGAACTCAAGTTTGATTTTACCTTACACTGCAGCACGTTAAAGGATCCGATTCTCTTCCTGCCAGGTACCTCATGGTCAGATGAATCCCCAGGCACTTTTTAAAATTGTCCGTGGCACACACCAGTAGCCTAGCAGGCAGCCAAATTAGGCATGCGTGGTATCCTGTAGCTGGAATAAATTACTTGCAAGTGGAAATCTCACCTATTGTCTTAATCATTTGCTTATATAGCATACATTTCCTTTTTCTCCATTTGTACTTTGTGGGAAAGCAAATAATGAGCCTCGGTCATTTGATCCGTGGAAGATAAGGACGTGCATGAAGTTCTACAGTGCAGATTTGTCTGATTTTTGCCTTTACAGACCCGTTGTGTGAAAGGAGCCAGAATGTGCCCAAAAATGAATTTCAGTGTAGCAACAGGCATGAGGGCCCTGCTGGAATAATATTTAACATGATGCAAAATTCGTAATAAAGAAGAAAAATGCTTTGATTCCTTTCAGCGATCTGCATCATTATTCAGGATGGAGAACTCATCCATTGAAACATTTAGCAGTGCCTTGCCTGTTGAGAGCAGCAGATCGTTGCTTTCTATGCGAGAATAAGACAGCTGTGATTTCTGCTCCCTACCTGCCACCCGCCTTCATCGCATTTGCAGCACCATTTTTATTTTTAATGTAAGTATCTAACGCAGCTCAGGAAGCATTTTCTTTTTAGTTGTTGTAGGCCTCAGGAAAGCTGTCTGACCTAGTCAGCTCTCAATCACTTAAAGCCAGATCTTTGCACCGCTAGCTTTGATCTCCTTATTCTTTAGGAAGAAAAATTGAAAGTGCTGACATAAAAAGATTAAATCGCATTAAACTGAATCAAATAAAGTGTCAGCTTTGCTACTCACTAGGAAAAGACCAGGAAAGCAATATTCTTACCTAAATTGGGTTTAGACTGATCCAGGAGTTGAGCAGTTCCAGATTCTACTCCCTAATTTATGAGATTTCAGACCCCAGTGATTCAAATTTCACAAGGACAAACAAGCTCAAAAGGCACCCAGTTTCTCTGCTGAAAATCACATTACACGTCTTCCACTACCCTGGGAGAAATTTATCATATTTGGTCATGACAGAACCAAGCCAGAGAAATAAGTTCTTTCTTTTCAGGACAAAAATCTATACAGAAACGTAGTACGTAGCTGGATGAAAAAAGACAATACATGAGTTCTACCATCCTGTCCACTGGAACCACCACCACCTTTCCACCTCCACTGAATTTGTCCTACTTTAATTTAAAGTTCCGGCTTATAATTTTTTTTGCCCACCTCATTCTGTAATTGGATGAAAAATTGGGGCCTGAAACAATCTGCTCTGTGGCTGCCAGAAGTCTTTCTTTTGACTTTGGCAGTGAGATCATCCCTTAAATGTATGAAAATCATCTCTCCAGTTTCAGTGTTGAGCATTTCAGATATTCAGTTGATTTTCTTATTTTGAACTTAATTCTTGTTTATCAGTCAGAGTGAAAGGCACACTTTCATAGTCAGAGAAATTTCCACTTGAAATAACACATGAAGCTTTCCTAGCAAAAATCTCAGAAAAGAAGTTATTCTTTAAAATCATCATCTGTCTTTGATTCAAAATCCAGAAGTGTTAGAAAAAATATTTCTGAGTGATTTATGAATTCAGGGATTCTTTAATCATTAACATGTAGATGACTAATACTGTCCAGACTTCTAGTTTAGGAATTGAAAACAAAAACCTCCAATAAACCCCAAACCAAACCAAACCAAACAAACAAACAAACAAAAAAAGAAACACAAAAAAAGCCCACACTCTGAAAAAATCTTCAAAAGACTTTTCTTGAAACTTACAGTCTTCAGGAATACAGCAAGTCAAAGAGAGGGAAAATATCCTCAGACAGAGCCCAGTACACCAGAACTCAATTAGATTTTGACCTTCTTCATCCATGAAGGATTGGTATACAGACATTGTTTGGTACTTGCCTGAATTAAATTGGGTCTCCTGAGATACATATGCAGCAATTTAAAAAAAGAAAAACACTGTTAACTGAATTTACTGAACCATCAATCCGAAGTAAACCTTATTTACTGCATTCATCTATTAAACCAATATAAACATCCACATTTTATTCAGAAAAAAATGATACTTAATTAGTGTTACACAGCCAAACCTTGAAAAAGCTCCCCTATCTAAGCATTCAGCTAGACCACCATTTTTCTATCTCACCACAGTGAGTCTTGCACACTTTTATGCTTCCCTTGGTCTAAGGAAGCTGTAGGATTGTATGAATTCAACTCCCTGGAACACTTCCTAAGCCACTGTTGTCACAATTTCGTACAAATGGGACCTTTTGACTCAGCTACCTTACCCCCTCCCAAGAACTGGCCCCTTCTCCTTTCCCCAACACATACCCTAAATTTCTTAGTTTGCATTTCAAATTTGTTAAGGACTTGTGTTCATTGAGAGAGAGTGATTAGCTTATAAAAACAAAACAAGAGCCAAAGAAAGCCCATTGATCGTAATGCCAGCAATTTACAGATTTAGACACACCAAATAATTGCAATTAAAAAAGCCCTTAGCACATGTTCTTGCCATACATTCCTTTCGAGTTTTTTCATCTGAGCAAGAGCTCCTGCTGAGTAGTTTCAGATTAGGACTGGAAGATGCTTGGTTGTGCCTTGCACATTCAATTTCTTCCACCCTAAAATCCTGAAATTAAGCAGGATACTTCTGGAGAGCATACCTCTGTTTCTGCCCAAATGTCCTACATCTGCCTTCTTTTTCTTTCATCCACACTACCTCTTATGCACTTTGCTTTGTAAGTTGTTTTTGTTGCTCTGATTCAGGACATTGGAAACTTTCCTCTTGTGCAGAAATTAAAGATAACTGGTTTCAGCTCAAACACAGCCATCCAAGTGTGCCATGGCATTTCTTCCAGGGTGGTGACTGATGAGGTTTAATGGCTTTTCAGTGATTTGGATCCTGAGGAGCATGGCAGAGTTCTGATAGTACGCAGCAGACAAGATATATACCATGCCATTCTAGTGATAAAGCAGTTTCATAAGCTCACTCACTCCATATGCACATGGAGACCAAATGTGTAGATATTCACTTTTTATTTTATTTTTCCAGGATTTAATTTTACTTTTATAGAAATAGTTAACATGAATTTTTACTTTAAAACAAGCATAGTGGGCCAAAATCACACCAACAAATCAAGCCTCAAAAATCAGTCATCTGAGTCAGCTTGCAAAGCTTAAACACAAATATATATTTTTTTTAATATTTCATCTTTGTAGAGCAAGGAAATAGAGCAGCAGCATTGTACAATTGTCTATTACAAATTGAACTCTTCCCAATCTCAAAGTACTCTTTTCCTTCCCCTGCCCACCCCAGAGTTACATCGCATCAATCCACTTCTAAGTCACCGGTTCTACAATTTCAACTGTCAGACAACCAAGTCCATAGAAATGGCAACAGCCACTTTCCACAGGAGCCCCAAACACTTGTTTTGGAAGAGGCACCAGTTCACTCCAAAATTTTTTTGTATTTTGTTTTTCTCCCACCACAATGCACAAAGTGTTATTAATCATTGACTGTCCATTTCTTTTGACATGTGTATGCTGAAGGCTGTGGCATGGCCTTATCTGAAGCATCTAGCATCATAGTATACATTTATTGAAAAGTTTATTGATCAGTGTCTGAATGCTTGTCTTACTTTCTTTTAACATGCCCATTAAACAGCATTTTGACAATTTTTTCAGAAAAAAAAAAAGAAAGAAAAAGATGAGAAAAAAGAATCAGGTCATTAAAAAGATACTTGAGAATTCCTCCAGCAGCAACCTGCAGGCATAAGGGGAAACTCATTGTCAAGTATGATTTATGAAGCCTTGTTAAATTTACTTAAGATAACTGTGAGGCAGACTAGTACACTAATGACCTTTTTTAACATAAAACCTTATGGAATATAGTGCATCCTTTATACAACAGAAAGGCTAATTTAGCTTGTCACAACACAGAACTGAATTAATACAGAAATCAAAAGGCCCTCAATTTGTGCTATTAAATACAAACATGGGGTGATAGCCTAGGTATTGCTACAACTCAACGGGTTTTTCTTGCCTTTTCATGCAAAAATTAGATATTAAGTGCGCATCCAAGAGATTACTGTACTTAAATGTAGAGCCACTACAAAAAAACCCCAACCCACAACTACTGTACACTACAACATTTCAGATCAGTCTTTTTTCATTTTTTTGATTTTGATTTTTTACATAAAGCTACATTAATTAAGCCACTTGTATTATAAAATTTCCTTTAATTAAAAAGCATTGCTTTTTTGGCAGGTTTTGGTCTGCATGTAAGCATTTTCTTGGTTTACTGAGAACTGGTAGCATTCTTTATGGCCAAGAAACTCACCTCTGCTTCTACTAGTTATTTCTTGTAGACAAACTGTTAAGAGCTGAAAAGTTATTGCAAGTAAAACGCACGTGTACATACACAAACGTACACACATATATATGCTGCTGAAGCTGTATCCTATCCCGAGCCTAGACTGGCAGGCGATCGTGATGAACAATGGGAGATCCTTGTGAAGAATGTGAGACACCTTGCTGTTGTGTAGCAAAATTAATGAATACCTATGATGTGGAGAAAAAGAAAATAAAAGAAAGTAAGACTTTCAAAAATACCAGTAATCGAACTGAAACTCTGGAGATGTAACTGATCATATTTTTCAGTTGCTTTCCTAAGGTTTTGTGACACAAAAAACTCTAGTTTATATTGTGAGAACCCTTCTAGAGATATGTTTTGTAAACTCTGGAAATAACCCCTCTTCACCTCTCCAGTTAACACAGTGGTTGATGAGTTATAAAAACAATGGTAAAATCACTTACTAACTTAGGTAAGAAATTTATATTTTACTGTTGCACAAGCTAGTGGGCAACTCTTGTTTTAATTTGCTTTGAACTTGATCCTGATGTTTCTATTAATAACCATCACAGATGTAGGTCCAGATATTTCAAGGTGAAAAGTATACTTCTGAACTTTGTAGACTGATGATTCAACAAGCAATGTGGCTCCTTAGTTTTTACTTTAAAAAAGAATAAATAAATAACCACCCAGCTCTTACTGCAGAAAGGCTTGTTTGCTTTTTAATAACACAACTATTTGACAGCAAAGAATGTAGAGGGAAAGATGGCTTTTCTTGATTCAAATGATCATATTCATATGCAAACAAATTAGGATGCATAAGGGTGCTTGTTTTTCGAGAGAACTATTTTTCTGTTTAAAACTGATTCCCAGTTAGTCAGGGAGAGGAAACAATAGTAGGTGACTGAGGTGATGAATCACCATGAATAATGGAGAAGTAGCTTGAGTAAACAGTGTCTGAACAATCAACCGGCTGAAATTACCTGATATTCAGCCATTCGGTAAACAGGTCATTTACAAGCAGTTCATAGATCAGTAAGTATCAGAATATTCATTAATGATTTGCACGTGGGAAAATGTAAGCTCACATCATCTATCATAGAAAATTAATATCCTGACTAGATGCAACTCTCTCAGTTTGCAGAATACCTAACAAGATGTTGAATGTGAAGATGCTGTTACATATCACAACCACCCAGAAATCCTATCCTTGCCATCAGTCTGTTCTTCCTTTTTGCCCAAATAGTGGGATCTCTTCCCTCTGCTTGTGCATTTCCACTGTTCTGTAATGTGTAGTGTGATACTGCAAGAGGCAGTTCACATTCCCACCTCATCCTATAAAGATCTAGATATCTGCACCTAAGCACTGATACTGTTTGTGCACAGTAGAAGTATCTGACTTACTGCAATGTCTTTACTGTGCTCACCTCCAATGTAAAAGCAGGATGATTCATGAAATTATTGTCTAGACCAGAGATCACCCAGAACTGCTGGTTTATCACATACATTTGGGTAATCCAGAAAATTATATAATATTCTACTACATCAATAATTACAATACACAGCATGAAAAAAAAAAAAAAGACAAATAGTGAATAGTGACAAGGAGGGGAAGAAGAAAAATACCTGCTCTAATGTAGTTTGGCTAATGGAGTAGTGTTTGATTTGGAGAAAAGCCTTGTGATTCTCTAGGACTCTGAAGAGCTCTGCTAAGCATCCCTGGCTTCGTGGTATGTGGTACTCAAGCAGGTTAAGATGCTGTCCCTTAAAACAAACAAAAATGGTACAAGCAGATAGGAGTGAATGTACATTATGATGAAGTTACATTTGCTTATAACCAGTCTAATTTCAATAGGCTCTCATTGCAGATTAACATGGAAAATAGGAGCTTTTAAATAAGAATACATTTTGTCTGTATTGGTAGCACAAAGAAATGTTCATGCTCAAAGCACATATTTGGTGTGAGTTCTGAGATGACATTTTGTTAATCTTGTAAACAATATATACATTTAAGACAATTTTATGCTATAGCATTTTAATCCAAGTGCTAGTGCTGTTACAGTGCCGTAACAATGGGAAAAGGCTAAGTGAGCACTGAGACTTAGCACCTCTGGACCTTATCGGGAAGCAATCGGAGTGAACAGTCTCAGTGACTACACTGCACTTCAAGTGAACAGAAAGGTGAGTTCAAAAAGAAAAAAAAAATAAAGAAAAAGGAAATTTTCACTCAGAGAAAGGGCCTGATTACCTACATTGCCTACATGGCTGAGTGATGTTGACTTAATCAATATGACAAGTCAGATTTTTAAGAATTGCTTAATAGGAAAATAAAAGGGATGCTCAGACATACTTTTTCCTAAGAGATCGATATAACCAAATGTGTATATATAGCTCTCACTAGCATATGCTTAATCCTGCCATAGAACAAATACTATGACGAGGAGTTTTAACCATACCTTAAACTGTGTTCCAGGAAAATGAAGTTGTAGACAATCCAAAATCATTCTTTGGTATCTTATTTCTTTACTGAGCCAAACCTTGACTGAGTAGCCATCTCCAAACCTGAGAATGATACACAGAATCATAAACCCACTTGTCTACACTATGAAGACAGGATGACTGTTTCCTTCAACTGATTTTCTTATGATTATGTCAAATAACATCGTGTATGCCCTCTGTGAATTTTACTATTGAACAGCAGAATTCCAACGAGAGAGTTGTTAAATCAATTATAACTATAAGAAAAAAGCCATATGTTATGCTTAGGTTTTAACTATTACAGGATATTTCACTATCCAGTGCACCTAAATTTATGTTAACTAAACTGTGCTTTAACTGCTACATCACTTTGAATGGTTAGCAAAAAATGCTGAAGTTTACCAGTTACAAATACAGAAGAAAAAAAAATTGTGTACCTTTTCTAATGGGACAAATGGGCATGTAGTACTATTTTTCAAATTTTTAATAAAGCTGCACATTTATATGCATATTTCAGCAATGTGAGTCCAACTGTGTTTTATAGGCAAGTATAGGAGTATTTAGGGACGTGGCAAAGTTAACGAATTTTCTTTAGCTCTGTCCTCACAATCTGTCTCAGAATAATACAGGAAATGAACTTCTCAATATACATGTAATAAAAGTTAAGTATAGGCAATCTAACCAACACATTATTTTTTTATTAGATATACTCACTGCTTGTATCTATTTGGGGAAGTTGCAGTAAACCCATAAACTGAAATAGCAACCATATTCTTATGCACATTTCTTGAGCAATGAAAGTTTTGTGGCACCAGTTCCCAGAACAAGGGGCAAGGGCAGATCTCAGGGGGCAGTGGGATGACACAGGACTGCTGCTGCAACCCTCACCTCCCAGCCCTCCTTTGCAGCTAAGCCTCCTGTTTGGGTTGACCTTCTTGGTTAATTGCTAGGGAAACAAGTCAGAAGAGCTGTCTTCTGCTGCCAGTGAGGAATGGAAATGCAGAGCTGGTAGAGGGACAGGGAGCTCCGTCTGAAATGCCCCAGAAACTTGAAAATTCATCCATCTTCCCACTGACCACCACTCCCACATCCTTCACTCCCGCATTATTCTTGTCACTCTCCAGCTTCACAATTATTCATTGCTAAATCCTTTGCTCCAGTTCTTTGGTTTCTAGTGACTATCCTCTGTATTACTGCCTTGCGTCAATACCCTCCTCTCCATGTCTCCCCTCCATGCACAACCTGTGATTCAGGGTAGCAGCTGGGTTAATTTGATCTGACAGGTGTGAAGCACATTTTCATGTGATCAAAGCAGAAATATATCTATCCCAGCACATTCTATAATGATGCTCTTTTCTAATACAGAAGAAAAAAAAATCTACAGAACATCAATCAAAATGTAACATACAAAAAAATAGAAATAACTATTCTGAGACATATGTCCAGTTTAACCACTATCTGTGTGACTCCCAGCAAAATACTTCACATGAAGTACCATGTGTTCTTCATCAATATTACATGTATAGTAATGTAAGGGCTTTCAATTTTATGTTGGATCAGAACCTCTCTTCCTGTAAAGAAATCAAGTCTTCATTGATTTCAGAGCAGAGCAAGTTTCCACAATGTAAAATTCTAGACTGCTGACTTTATTCTACCAAGAATATCACATGAATCCAAAATGTAATTTCCAAGGATCCTCTCAGACAAGGATCATATTTCTTTGTGTAGAATAAAACCATAGTTGCTACACCTGAGGTATGACAGTGGCAGCTTCTGCATAAAAAGTTGCACTGTATAAAAAGCCCCATTACAAATAAATTGTTGTAGAGGCTTGGGCGGGTTTTTATTGCAGTCAAATGCAACAACTGAACTGCTTGCAACAGAGTAAGAGGAAACATTTCTGATTCAATGCCCTGTTTCTTGGTTCCTGAAGGACATTAAACAAATTAAAGCCTCTCTGGTCCACGCTGTGGGTACCAAATATTCAGAGGGCAGTGCAACCTGAAGGATGAACAGTGCTATTACAACAAAGAAATCCAGACTAAGGTGAAATCCAATGCAGTGGCTGACTGTTTTGCTTTGCAATAATTTACTAACACATAGTAGATCTCTAATTAAATATTTTAAATGCATAGCATCATCCCTGAAAAAAAATGCATGTGACAATAAAAAAAGATGTTACAAAGACAGATATAGTTAACAAGGGTGTTCAATTTAGTTGACAGCCATCCTGAGGCAACATTTTACAAGAGATCATTGATTCTGGTTAGTTTTCTGGCATCTCTACACACTCACTGTTGAATTACAGTTTGAAAAATGCTGGTTTATGGAGATACTCAACAGTACCATAAAATGACGTTGTAGGCAACCAAGTTTCCAAAGAAAATAAATCAAAATTCTGCCTAGCAAAGACAGGGAACTCTGTGCAACTTTGGTTTAATTCTAAATTGTGAGTGGCATAAATACCAGCATGGTGCAAATATCAAGCTCTAAAAGATTCTTTTCTTTTGGTTAGTCAGATTGTGATGCTTCAATACCTTGATTTTATAATTCGTTTTAGTACAAGAGGTCCCCATACAGAGAAAGCTGATACGCAGTAAACATTTCCCCTTGCTATAATCAGCAAGCTGCTTTCAGTAGTGAACTGAGGCGATGGAAATTGAGTTGACCATTTTTTTTCCACCCTGTTTTCCTCCCTAATTCAGACAATATAATTAATTCTTCAGAAGCCCAAAGTGGAGTTACAGAGAAAAGCACAATCTGGTGTGATTAGCGCTGTTAGGATCAAACCTTTAGCACCTGATAGTTCAAGACCTAAGGAGGGAAACATTATCATTAAAATGGCATAAGTTGAGCCAGCACACCTGTTCAGCAGCCATCTGCTGCAAAAGAATCACCATCTCTCCAAAGCTATTCAACAAAGGTATTTTCCACTGCTAATCTCTACCACATTACTTTAACAACACCTGCATTTTTGTGTACACACACAGAAAAACACACATTCTGACCAAAAAAAAAAAAAAAAGTATTTTTCCTCTCTATCCTTCCTCTTCTCCCTCAGTTAGACTAGCTGTTTAGGCTTGACTTTCCCTTGATCACTGTTCTGGGAGTATTATCCATGATCACTTTACATACTAAAATGCCACCACAAGACTGAAACCAAAATATAAATTCCCAGACCTATTGTAAACCAATTAACTTGAGTATTAACAACAGCATCAACTGCAGAAGCATGTGTTTAGCAAGGTCTACAAAACACATCCAACTGATAGCTGAGCAGCTCAAATAACAAGGGAACAAAAGGACTATAAAATGGCAACAAGGAGTGGAACAATTTCCACATCAGGAATCACTAAATAGGCTAAAACGTTTCATCATAGAAGAAAGATGACTAGGTAGTAGACAGGTGCTTTTACAGAATCGTGACTGCCCTAAGGAATGATTCTTCACTCTCCTCTGCTCCTCTTGCAAGAAGAGGGGACATCAAATTGAATTACAGGGCAGGTGATGCAAAAATCAGTAAGAGGAAGTAATTTTCCCTGTAGCACATAGGCAACCTGTACAATTCATTGGCACGGGATGTGCTGGATGCCAGAACTTGACATGACTTGAATAAGTGATTTGGGAAATTCATGGAGGAAAGAAAATCCACTAAACACACCTCTGGATTAGGATGCCTCTAAGCAACAAATTCCTGAAAGACAATTGAGTAATGTGGAAAAGCAATTTCACTTGCTTATCTTGTTCCTGTACTTTTCTCTCCTGGCCACTGTCAGAGGGGATACTGTGCTGGATGGGTCTTTGATCTTGCCTCATGAATGTTTCAATAAAAACATCACAAAGAGGATATTGGGGCAGATCAAGCAATGCTAAGTTTTCGGTGTTCCCTTCTGCTCACCCCTAGTTTGCAGATTTGAATGGGAACACGAAGAGGAGTTGCTGAGGAAAGACAATGCCTTGTGGCAACACAGCTGAGCCTACAGTTGGCTGGTCACAAGAGGTCCCTAAAGGCACTGAGAGCTTCTCTGAGTTTGACCCACAAAATCCTGTTTTCTGTGAAGGGTGAAAAAGAAAGTCCACTATCAGCACTATCTATTTGCTTTAAAAAATCCCAGCTACTGTATTTTCTTTTAAAGCTCTCAGGAGTTTGCTTGTCCACAAATAAAGAAAAACACCCCTAGAAACCACTGTCTTAACTTACAGCAGGGTCAAGAACTACCGGTTCTTCGAATCATACTCTTCCCAAGGCCCATTTACCATCTTTTCTCTCCCCCGGTCAAAACCGCTGACTGTAACCTCAGGAAATCAAGAACATAGCCCTATTTCCTTAACCCTGGTGAATAAGAAAAGCAGCTAATCATCCCTATGCTTTTTTTCCACTAATCAAAGATCGCATTTCCTGGATAATATTGTGCTATATATATATACACATCAAAAAAAATCACAGCTCCCAGAAAGTTTACTGGTGGAAATATAATGCGCATACTTTATGTATACGCTGGTCTGACTGATCAAAAGATTCCTTCAAAATGATGCTATTGGATAACAAAATTTAAAATAATAAACAGAACATTGGCACTTTATGTCTGCAAGGAACTGCATCTTTTACATTATGTGCCATAAATCAAAGAGGGGGAATAATTTCTTGCTGTGCTGTTTGCCCCTCTGCTTTGGTTAGCATTCATTTGCAGATAGATATGGTCCTACTTTCCCTACACGAATAGGCCTCATCTAGACAAGTTAATTTAGTTATTCCAGAATAACTGCTGAAGCGCACGGGATAGATTCAGGTCATTCCTCTTGGAGCCCTCGACACAGGAGCAATTTACAAAGAGAACAAAACTTCAATAACATTGGAAACAAAAGACTTGGAAAAGCATGGAAAACAAGAAGAAACAAAAATTGAAATAAAATTATTAAAATAAATACGTCACAGCTAAAGATAGTCATAAATGACACAATTACATTTAATTATGTCATCCATTAAGTGGCAGGTAAAGACAATATCTTGGAAGGCAAAAAGTTATTAAAATTGAAATTATTTTTTAAAATTAAAAAATCAAATCCAAATAGTCTATCACTCACAAAGTGTGAGTTCCTTCTGCAATTACTCAGAACAAACTCAGTGTTGCTGAACAGATAAACTTGATTAGATGCAAAAAACCAAGGAGACATAACAAATTAATTACAAAATCTGTCTTCCAGACTCTTCATAGATTATTTTGCTATAATTTTAAATTGGTTATGATTTTTTCCAGGGTAGCAATAGAAATATAAAAAGAGTTATTAAATCAACAAGTAACACTTCTTCAAGTATATTGTACATGCAGTATTTGCTCACATGAATGCCAGGCTTTCATATCAAGCCATCTAACATTAATTTCTGTATTCAACAATATCATTGCCATAAGCATGACAGCCTCGGGTTGTGAGCAATGCAGGGCACAACTTTGCCTTGCTTGCGGAGTGTAGGCATTTAAGTACTTAGGAGTGATTGCTTAGGAGTATGTGGTAAAACACTGCTTAGGAGTATGTGGTAAAACACTCAGAAAGTCTTACTTGTTTGTACATATACAAATATAAAATCTGTCTGTGTATGAGCCTGTATGTCTGCACATACAGGAGAGTGTGAGAGATCTGTGTATTATTTATATATTACATTTGCAGAGAAAATGGAAAGCAGCACTGTAATTCTGAGCAAGGCTTATGGCACAGCCTACAAAAACACCAAAACTGTTTCCTCAAAGTACCTTCTGGACCTCAACTGTGAAAAAAGCAGCAGGAAGTAACATTATCATTGTATTGCTATCACTGTTTTCTGGCGTGGGTTGTTTGGGTTTTTTTTAGTGAGTGGGTTTTTTAAAAAAATAGGATATTGCACACTAAAATGTCTATTAAATGGAACTTATCAACACTTCGAGGTCAAATTCTCAAGTTCAAAAATGCTAGAATGGAGGCCAGCTGTGAAAATCAATTTTAAACCACCGGTGTATTTGCATTATGTAATAAGCTTCAGGTACATCATCACATAGCAACTCTCCAAGAAAACCCTCTCATGAATGCCTGATAAGATATGCTGGAGGTACCGACCCAGACTAATGGCTTTATTTACTGCAAAATCTAGAAAATGTTGCAAATAAGATAGCAGATTGCTGAGAAAGGGAAAGAAATTGCTTCGTGGTTCTGGTATGGCCCCAGGGAACCGAATCCTGTACTTCCACTCTAGCACACGTGTGTGATCTGTGGTTACTCACTTAAAACACACTTTTCACTACTGCTTCCCTACCTTGTTTAGGGCCCACCTCGAGTCCTAGGGCTTCCTAGTACTTTCAGAAACACCCACAGCTACAGTTAGCAGGTGGTGTACTCAGAATGCAGTGTGAAGCAAATGGAAAATATTTAGCCATAACCTGCTCAGATTGACGACCCAAACCCTTTTAAATTAGCATCATGCTTCAGTTCCTCCTCTATAAAATGGGAATAATTATTTCAAACCCCATTTCCCAGAAGTATTGTGGAAAACATAGATGTTGATATTTATGAAGTCCTGCTCCAGTGAATGCTGATAATACTATATTTAGACACAGGTTTGAAAAATGTCTAGTAAAAGCAGTACACTTATCACATACTAAGGACAGAAGAGAATAAATATGAAATTTTAATTAGCTGCTGCTCATTGAATGAACAGATAGTTGGCGATACTGCAGTGTTCTGTGGAAAACATAGTATAAGAAGATTTAAAAAATGCATTGTAATACACACACAGTAGGGCTGAATTAATGTTGCACAAAGTTTTATGAGAGTGCAAAGATATGGCTTATTCCTTAAGTCTCAATCTGTGTCAACTTAAAGTTGTAAGAACTCTTTTCTTCAAGCCTTCCTCTGGGAAGATAAACTAATAGCTATGTTACATAAACACACATCTACTGCCTTAATGTATTTTTCATGTACAAAAGGAATTTGTTTTCTAGTCAACAGCAATGAAAATGATATTAACTTCTATATTTTATGGCATGTAAGAAATTTACTGCTGGTATATGTTAGTATGGTAACATTTTTTCGAATGAAGGCTGAAATATTGATGAGATCTTAAAACTTAATCCTCGGTTTTCCATTTAAGAAATCTATACGTGTGAGTTTGAGAAAAGCAATAAAATATTCGCAATCAGCCTCTTTAAAACAAAAAAAAAAACCAAAAAAAACCACCATGAGAAAAGCAATAAAATATTCGCAATCAGCCTCTTTAAAACAAAAAAAAAAACCAAAAAAAAACCCCAACAACAAAAAAAAATCCAAAACATAAATAGCTTGCCGACACATTCTCCATTCTAACTCTGCTATAACAAATGGATTAATTGTTGGGTAATTTAATCAGATGGCTTGCTGATAAAATTTGAGCAAAGACTTGATGTTTGTCCAGCACTTGAAAAATTGGTACCAGTTTTTCAGATATGAGAAGTCTGTCCAGATGGCCCTAGAATGAAGGATAGTATTCAAAATGTTGTTCCCAGAGGATTGGCCAGCTGTATCTAACATGGAAATGCTTCTGTGAATTTTCAAAAAACCATAAAGTATAATGGAGAATACTGGAGAGAGCATTTAAATTAAATCCATTCACAATTTAGAGTAATTGACTCAGTTGGCAGGAGCCTCTGAAATCAGGTTTTAACGGGCACAACTGCTAACACATCCATCTCATACAAACTACATCCAGAACAAAGATGCTAACTTTTTTTAAACTGTCCTTCAGATTGCTCTTTCCAGCTAACACCTTTCTTGGCATTATTCAGAAATTTGCCACCTGCAACAAAAGGCTTTTCTGAAGAAGTCCAACACTTGTTAACCTACTGAGAATCATTTCAGGGTACTTTAAAGCTGTTTAAACATAGATGAATACAGTCATGGCTCAACAGTTAGGACCCAAACACTTATATTTGTAGTGGGAAGACATTTTTGGATGAGCATTTCGTAACAGGAATGCACAAGAGCTGGATAAATGATTCAAGTCTCTCACAGTAGAAGCAGCGTCACTTTTTATACCCCTATGAAGCTTTTATGTTTCACATTAGCATCTTCCTGGAGCTCACCCATACCCTTCATAGGAGAATTTTGTACTGCCATCTGACAAAGCTGTATTCAGTCCAAGACTGTGGTCTTTCACATCTGTCAAGGGCTGAAAGTGTAGTGAGAGAGAAATCTGAATCCATGAAACTTCCCACCACAGCAAAGCAGCAAATTTAACAGGCCCCCAAGGAAGACCCATTAAGCATCCATCAAAAAGGTGATCGTCATCGAGACTTTACAGGCTGTAACGATACTAAAGGAAAAACAAATAATTGTGAGGATTTCCATCAAAACAGACAAAATCACCGGGAAGGGAAGAAAAAAGGTCATTTTGGTGAATGTGACTACATTTAAAATGGGGTGGGGGCTGGGTTGGAAATCCCATATCAAAATGTGCTCCTACTGCTATTTCTTACAATACAGGGCTCATGCTGTCATAAAAGCTGTATGGAATGTTTATTTCATTTATATATTTGTACATTATTTAGATTTCTTTCCATCTTCCAATCTTCAAAGCTACATCAGGTCACTTGTACTTGATTTTAAAATATTTGTTCAGTTAGTCTTGTAGAAACAAATTGAAGACAGAATAAAGGATATCAGGAGCAAATAAAACAAAACCACAGGAAAATCTAAAGAAAAAACATGATAATCTATAACTATGGTCCCCGTTAATTTATTTTAGTACCATTCCTGCATGTTAATATAAATATGTATATTTCTAGCATGACTCAATTACACACATAGCACACATTAGAATTTTTTTTATGATATGAGTAATTTAGATTAAATCAGATGCGGCAAAATCAGTTTTGCACCTGCTTTCCTCCACTTAACACTGCTTCATGGAAGTTTTGTTAAACAAAACGTTAGGAGATGGGGTTTTGACTGTGAGACGGTGCCAAGGACAAATACAATAGACAGTGCTGATTGCAGGAAAACACTGAAAAATAGAACTGACTAGTGACTATACCGGTGGAAGCGGCTGTTAAGGAAAGTGTTCTTCTACTAGTAGGTGTTTTTTAAAAGTAGATTCGGAAACCCTTGCCGTCTATCACTTTAGAATGAATAACGTTTTGATCTCTATGGTAGTGAGAATGACAGGACTATTAAATCATAGGGAGGAAAAGAAAATGGGACATGAGGAGTAACTCAATTCTCTTGCAAGTCCTGGATATTTTTTTTTATGTTTACAGGTTGAGAAAGTGGAAAAAAAAAAGACAAAATATTAAAATAATTTGAACCTTAATTATTTCAGAGCTTTTCTTTGAAGTAATAAGTGAAAGAATCCTGTTTGTCTTCTCCTTTCCCAGATGTAGAAGTCCTCCAAAAGGTAGATGGTAGCATATCAGAAAATTGTCTTCAAACAAGTTCGAAACATGAATTACACAAAGATTTTAATGTTTCTTAATGTCCTAACAATTACTTCATTTATGTGGTCTGGAGTGGTCTGGAGTTTATGATGGAGCAGAAAACCTCAGTCAGAAGTTCTGTCTGGGTGGAAGTTTGGAAGTTAAAGTAAGCAACAAAATAACAGGAGTACAGGGACAATCAGGCTTCTCCCCAGCACTTGTCAAATGTTTTACAAAGAAAGCATGGAAAAATCTTTACGTTTAATTTTTAAATTTTATTTGTCTTTAAAAAGGCAAAAAGCTTTAACAGCTGTGTGTATATGAGGTTTTAAGACTGTGATCTCAATAGTGGCTTTGCTCCCGGAATCCAAGAAAATTAATTAGACAGTCAAAGCAAATTCAGACAAATGCATGATTTTGTCTCAATCCTTTGAAAAAGCTAGTGACTGTTTATTCCCTAATAAAAGGTTTTAAAGTTTTAGAAAAAAATTCATATATTCCTGAAAAATAAGTGTGGAAAACTTTGAGAATAAATCAATCAGTAAGCTAGGAGTTAAAGGGATTTTAGTCCTGCCTTAAACGAAAAATCTTAATGCAGCTTCAGCTGCCCAGTCTCTATGGAAAGCCTCAGCAATATTGCTACCCAGTGCACACATTATCCCACACGAATGTCACTGATATACATTAAATAACTGTTGTGGCAATACAAGGAACACAAACCTGCTGATATAATGAAATATTCTTAACGTTGAGAAGGTGAGCCTTTTAAAAATCACAATTATTTCAAATAAATAATTGCAATGAATGTTACTGCCAAGCATTCTTATCATGACTTTGCTTTGGGAATTTAAAAGAGGCTCTCATACAGCCCTGATTCTAGAATGGCCGATCTGTGAATGTCTTGATATCCTCAAAATTAATTTGAAGATACTTCCAGCATGTCATATAGTTTATTTTTCTGCATTTATTTGCTTACTGTGATCTGAAAGACATATATCTACAGAGACAGAGCAGCAAACTGAGAAATAACTGTCTTATTTATATGAATATGGTGCATACTTATGAGCATGTTTATGATGTCTTGCTTCCTAAGAAGGTGGATGAAAAGATGCTGCTAAAGGAAACATCAAGACTGGCAAAACAATGAGGGAGTCACTGAGAAGATACAGGTGAAGCTCGCCTTTGTGGAATGCCTGATTTTGCCCTCTCATGGTCGAGCTAAGACAGAGACATGCACTCACTCCAGAGGATAATGAAACAAAAAGGGGAAGTAACTTTATACACTTAACTGAAGTACCTAAGTTATACCGTTCTTCCTTTTTAAACAGCAGTTTCACCTGTCCAAGGTCTGCGTTGTCTGCTACAGACAACTGTCTGTCTTACTACAAAAGCAATAAAGGGTGCTTGCACTCCTGCTAAAGAATTCCAGCTAGTGGGACAACAGGCTACTTGAAGCTGTTAAATGTGGCAATTAGAGGCGGGATGGCAAAGACAAAGAGCTGTATACAAAAGCAGCAGAAACTTCTGCCAAGGAGGGATTGAATTCTCATGCCTCCAAATTTTGAGGCAACTACTCTCTAAAAGGCACCTGAACATGAAAGGAAGGCTGTAATCGCACAGAAATATCAGACTTCATTTTTAGTTGTTGGTTTTTTCCACCATTCAGTTCGTAATGTTTCTAGCTGAAAGTCTGTCTTGATGAAAAAAACCCCTTGGAAGTAGAGAGCTTATTGAAGTAGATGTGAAGTAGGCCTGTCATGCTAATGTAGCTATGAAGGCAGGGCCTATAGTTCTACCCAAAGGCGAGGACAGAAAGCCAAAAGTGCCCTCAAGGGACACGATGTTATCTGAGACACAGACTTCTGTCCTGCAACCATAGCAGACAGCAATTCCAAAACATTTCTGTAGAGCTTGTTTACATTGTCAAATGTATGTGCACTTAAGAGTGGTAAATGCTGACCTAGTACAATTCAGTGTAGCTTTGCTGCTTGTAAATAAGCTGTATCGTTGTACACAGCTGACTGTCTGGGTGTCATAAAAATCTACTTATTACTGAATGTAAATGTTCTAACTATGAGTTGCAGCAACTTTAAGCTTCTGATCCCGTTTCCTCTGTGGTGGTTTGAGCCTGTCCTTTAAACAAACATCTTCATTAACAGATATTAAATTAATTCCTGAGCAGAACTGAAGTAGTAGAGAAGCTCATGTACACACAAAGAGGATGAAGAAAACGTAGCATAAATACCTGCAATTGCCAGTGAATTCTGTAGGAGGCATAGATGGTTCAAAATAGTTTGTCTTACTGGCTACTGACCAGTTAAAAGTGCTTCTTCCTGTTACAAGAAATCCTCAGGAGGAACCAAAGTGTATTTCATCTCAACATGTTGAATTCTCACAACGTATTTCTCAGGTTGAGCGCAGAAATCCTTCAATTTAGATACAGATCTGTCTCGTTCAATTACCAGTGTGGACTACAAAGCATTTTAGCAATGCCATATGTCAATTTAGCTAGCTAAGATATCCTAATTGGCTCTTTTTGAACTTCCACCATGGCAGGAAAAGAAAGATGTGCATAGCAGGCTTAAGTTTTTATGCCTTGGCAATATTAAAGTGGCTAGCCAACTCATAGATTGAATGTAGCTTCATAAGGTTTGACGTTGATATATAATACCTGTTCTTAATGTGCTGGGGAGAACCAAGACACTTGAAACTTCCATTGACCATAATTGCAAGCCGTGTGCAGAGAGCTTCACATTCTTCCATGCTACAAAATAAAGGGGAAAAAGCAAAAAAGGAGGAGATTAAAAGAATAACACCGGAAACAGAGAACATTATTTATACCTAACTTTAATTAAAGTGGAAGGAATCTGGACAGCTGCAAAAATGGGTACACAAAACCTTTGACTTTAAAGGCAGCAATCCACATTGTAACCCCTAGTCAGTACATACCAAAAGTTATTACCACATGACAGCTAGAAGAGACCCCTTAAAATGGAATTTATGTTTTTAGTCCAGAACCAATTGGACAATTCTGGCCACAACAGTAGTCTGGTTTTATTGCCTCAGGCAAACACCTGACAGGCAGTCTCAGAAATGCCGCTGAGTGTGAAAATTATGAACTCCGGTATTCCCTGTGTAGAAAATGCTGAGGAATGTTGCTTTTGCAAACTGTAGAATAAGTATAATATTTTTCTATACTGACTTGAGGAATAAAAGACTCAAGCTGCCTCATCAAGAATCGTTTACCAAAGACTTAAGAGGCCTAAAACTAAGTCTTACAGTAAAAGGAAGGTACAGGACAATTGTCAATCAAGATATGTTAATAAAGGGGCAAGAGTTAAGGGCTATGTAAGATGAACAGTAGTAACTTAGAAAGATACTGCATTTTGCTCAGTAAGCTCATGAATATTTTCTTCACCAAGGGGAAGCAGGAACATGCCAGACATGCAATGTGTATTACATTATGTGCTGTTGTGAAGAAGGCGCCTCAGTTGAGCCTGTAAACCTTGGAGGTACTGATTCAGAGAATCAATAGGTAAACACTGTTAGTGTAATCTAGTGTAGATCAGCAAATGTCAAGGCCTGGAAGTAAAGTCTAGTCAAAATAAGGAGGCAGCCTCGAGCTGTATCCACAGTGTGTAAGATAACATAGAAGAGGCAACAGGAGGAGACAGGAACAAGTTAGCAGGAGCTGCTGGTACATAGCAAAGACAAAGAGGAGACACACACAAAAGATGAGCAGAGGTGTGAGAAACCAGTTCAAACTTCCCATGTGGGCTATAACTCAGCAATCTGGACCAAAGGTGAAGAGCACACTGCAAGGAAGACTAGGAGCCTTCCTCCAGAAGACCCACAAAGACCATCACCAGATAACATCGTGCCTGCGCCAGAGGGAGGAGACTTACAATAGTGAATTCTCAGAACTGCTTTGAATAACCCAACCTTTTATTGGAATTCTTATGTATATTCATGACTTTGTGTAATAAATATCCAACTGCTTGTTGAAACGGTGTACAAGTCTAGCCCCCTTGCACCCAGTGCTGCAATAAACATACCTGCTTTATAACTCTTAGTGAGCTGTGAAGTTAGTTTCCACAAGTCAGCACCTAATTCATAGGTAAACAAGGGAGGGATTTCGGATGGGAATAGAGTATAAAAATGCTGCAAACTCTGATCACAGGTGTGCTTGCTTTGCTCGGACTACTGCTCTTGCAAGAACATGCGAAAAACTGTTGCTTCACTAGTACATCTACTGTGAGTCCTTTCTCAGGGCTGTTGGCATTTCTAAGAGCTGCAACAGCTGTTTGCGGTCATTCTGTGCTAAAGGACAGAGGGAGAAGAATGAAGCGTATGCTTGATCAGCTAGTCTCTTACACAGTACATATGCTTAGAAAGTAGTTACCTGTAGTCTTATTGCAGGATAGAAGGGTTAAAACAACAGTCTAAACAGAATTTAGGTCACAGACCTGAATAGAAACGCATGGTCCTGTTAGATGCAACTGATTTGGGTGATAAATAGAAACTTTGACTTGTAAAGCGTAGGGTAGATGGGCTGCTATTCTACATATTACACAGAACTGTGTGCGCCATTCTTCCAAAGCATTGCCTTAGACAGACATTGGTTGGTACATCCATCATCTGTTTGATGTTCCTGCCTTTCACTGTGTATGCTCCCTTTTGAGACAGTTAAACAAGTGTTGTCTGTGTGCTTCAGACATGTACCCGTTCAAATTAAAGTGCTTTTATTGAACGCACACGGCAATTAAGTACCCTCTTAGAAACCATTTCCTTAAAATAGGTACAGGGATATGTGAGAACTCCTAATCCACTATATTTGAGAGAGGTGTGGGAAGAGCTTACTAACACATCTTACCACATCAGAACCTATCTCTTTGGGTTGCACTAATTCCTAATGCTCCCCTTGGCATAACACTCCAGCTGTGGCAAAACAACAGACATTTAGGCCTGTCTGGGCAGTTAAGGCAATCTCACTCCTCCCTCCCTCAAACCGGAAGTCAAACATTGTCTCAGAAAATTAAGTAGACCTCAAAAACTATTTTTTATATAGGAAATTATCTCTACTCCTTATGCATTTATTTGCTGGTATGCATGAAGATTCTCTTCATAAGAAAAATTCCTTTACTTACACAAGTATCCTTTGAAAGAATCTCAAATAAATCTCCAATAGCCTTTAGCAAATAATACAAATACCATAAAAAATTTCTCCTTTCTCCATCCTGGCATAACGTCTTATTAATTAGAAATGAAATGTGTACACTAGCACTGTACTTATATCTGCTTCAAGTCATTCACTTGTAGAACTAAATGAGTAATTAGTAACAATTTGATGGATTTTCCTGCTTGCTTGTTTACAGCATATTAGTAATGAGACCACAGTTGTCTCCTGTTCAGCTGGTGTTTGACAACTGAGGGTTTTTAATCTGTACTGAAAAGTCAAAGCTCACCGTTTCTTTAAGATCACTCCACTTAATTCATAATGGGAACACGTGCTCCCTAAATGAGTGAGCTGGTAAGCACTCCGGGATCAAACACATTGTGTGATTTTCAAGATTCAGCTTCCATAAATAGAACACTAGAAATTTTTGAGAATGTTTTTCCATCGATAAAGTAGCATACACATATACAGGGACAACAAATATCTTTTGAGTACACCTTGAAAAAAAGTAACAATATCTAGAAAATATTGAGGGAAGTTTTTCTGCATTCATTTATTGAGTCATTTATGCCTCAAAACTCGTTTGGCCAAAATGTTACATTGCTGCTTTGATAAATGTGTTCTGTCCTCTCTGGGCATGTTTTCATGATCACTCTCTCACTTAAAACCATTTTATATATAATTATATGTACTATACTATGTTCCCTTGGGGAACATTTAATTTATTCCATTTTACTACAAACATTACAAAACAGTATTGATGCTTCCTCCATTAAACTGATATACCAATGACCATATCAGAGAACTGACAAGATATTTAATGTAGATAGACTCTTCTGAGAGGACAGGGTCACTTCTACCATTTCCAGTGATGTATACAGAGACTAGCTGAGGCCTCTGTCATTAGGATGCCACGACACTCTTTATGCACTGATGCAAAACAGAATCCTTAGTAAAATCAGAGGAGGGATTTTTCACTCCCACTTGCATTTCTAAGGATTTGTGAAGTGGGCAGGAGCAAAAAGATGAACTGGTGGTCCAAGCAAGAAGAGACACTGCAACACTGAACAGAAAGGAAGAGGTAATTACATAATTTTTTCCTGTGCCTGCAGCTCCCTTGAGCCACATCCTAATCTTTGAAAATATAGAAAATATTTAGGATATATGCATGTTCAACTATCACAAGCAGGAAGGAATTGCAATAAAATGCTAAGATACATTCGCATTTCACACCAGGGTGAGCATGCCTTAAGAATTTGCTCTTCTGCTCTCAGTTGACAGCAGGTGAGAAGAGACAACAGGAATATGCTCACTGCTAGGGTAAGGGTCTTACCTGTGGGATGTCAGCACAGCTGCACAGCCATCCTGAACTTCCTTCAGAATGGTTTTCCAAAGGTAGCGTTTAGAGCAGGGATCCATCCCACAGCTGGGCTCGTCCTACAGGAAAAATTAAAATGTTGATACAGCAGCAGGCGAAGACCATATTGAAGCTCCAACCCAGCATGACAAAGTAACAAAACTCACAATAACATAGTATCTTTTTCTCTAAAAAAATCTACATTTTCAGGACATCACTTGAAAGATTTGCTCTAACACACATAGTTGGATTTCTAAAACTAGGGAGAAGGAAACTCTTCCAGTTGCTTTCTATGCTATGGAATTTCATGAGGGGTTGCAGCAGCTGTTAGGGTGGTACAGACTTGGCCAATGTATTTGCAGCAAGGAATCCCAGCTGAAACCTGGAAGCAAGGTTCACAAGAAACAAAGCAAACAAAACATCCAGTCTGATGCTGATTGTACTGCTTAGCTACCAATGGCACAGGTGAAAAAGAATTCAGTTCAGTCTCCTACCTCTGTGGTTAGCTAACAAAGAAACCATAAAAATCAATAAAAATAAATCAACCCATGCTATTACTTAAATCAATAGCTATGATCCTGGATGCAATCTAGAAGAAGGTTCAGTGAGTTACATTGCTGCCTTTGCTTTCAGACAAAAAAAAAAAAAAGACTTTCACAATACTTGAATAACTCCTTTAAAATCTGTTAGCTTTCTAAAGCCAGCCAAATGTTTTAAAGCATTTGACATGTTTAGATATTTTTCTTTCCTGTTGTCATTACATATGCAACAGTCTGTGCCCTGCAGCAAGAAGTAGGTTGAAATGGATACTTGCAGTAGCATGCTGTCATAAAGACATTAAAAAACAGTTGGAGCATTTTCTAAGATCAGGGAAAAGCACTGATTTAAGATTATCTTCTCCTTTCACTAGCTGAACTAAGGTCAGTTTACGCATAAAATGTAAATAAAACAATTCAGCGCAGAAGTGAGGCAACGATAGGAAGTTAGAAGCAGCAAAATATGTCTGGTCTGAAACATGAACTCCACAAAACCACCAGTTTCATCTGGTAGCCTCTGATGTATTGCTGGAAGCACTGGTTTCCCCCTGAACTATGGGAAGCAAATTCCCTTCCTCTGACAGTTTTGAAAGGTTTATTCCACTACTGAACTTGTTTAGCTCTTCTCAGCCAAGGCTTAAGAAAGGGGATGTTCAATCTTCTCTACTGAAATCATAGGCAGTGATAAGAAGAATATGATGTCATAATGATGCTGTTCCCAAAGCTTTGCAGTTCCCCCCATCTTCAATACAAAAAGGCATTGTTTAAACTACAAAGGGCAGTTTCAGACCTAAACAAGCAGTAGGATGGAAACACCAAAACAACATGACATAAATAATTATAATGAATAGAATTCAGGAGTATTAGTTTGTGTGATTTTTAAAAGTATCAAACATGATGTAGAAAGGAATATGAATATCCAGAAAAAGATGGGTCAATAGTTAATAACAATGGCTCCAAATTACTAATTACTAAAAGAATCTTCCCTTTTAAGGAAGCCAGTAGAATTGTTCATGTTTTTCTCATGCTATACACAGAGAATATTTACAGCATTGATATATTTTACATATTTGTTTTCTTCTTCTTATGTAAGGAGATCTTACAAAAAAATACATATCTATTTGGCCAGGGGATGCTACAATTGCATTTGATTATGTTTAGGGCCCTTTTTTTTCCTCCTCACCCAACTACACCTTCCCCAAAGGAAAAAAAAAAAAAAGGAAAAGCCAAACCAGAAGAAACATCTTCACTTTCTACTTTTATGAGCACTGGAGAATAAAATAAGAATACATTCAACAGAACAAAGAGAGCAGTTATATATCTGTGTATCAAATGCTCCACAACCAGGGATTTACCTGATTTTCTTTAGAGCAATGTAACTCATTTATCATAGACACAGCATTACCTTTACTCACCAGTAAAAGTATTTGGGGTTTACCAACTAAAGCCACAGCAGTAGAGAGCTTCCTCTTTGTGCCAGCACTGTACGTTCTCACCAGTTTGTCAGCATGGGTATTGAGATGTAACCGGTTAACAAGGTCCTCTGCAACCTGTGGTTTAGGAATTTGAAGGTCATGAAAGTTGAGCCAAATTAAATAGTGTTTGTGCTGTGCTCAGATTGCAAGAATACTGATCATGCATATTAGGAAAACGTACATGTTGTTTCCTGATTTACCCCCATTTGCTGCATATTACTATTTTCAAATCCTAGACACAAAAAAAGCTGCTCCAGGACCCCTTACTTCTCTGTGCAGTATAAGGATTTTCTTACATAGAACATTTGGCTTTGTCATTGCTTGTAACACTCATTTGCAATATTTTTATGGTGTTGGGTCAATGATCCTAAATGTTCTTCATTTCTCCTCATTCTCCTGTGTTTATTTGATCCAACATCTTAGTGACTGAAACTTCAGGAGGCAAAATTCTACATCAGCCACAGAAAGGGGGAAATGGCAGAGAAGCAAGTCACGGGTGGAGGGCTTAAAGTTTCTTAAAGACAAAAGTTAAATCAGGGTTAAATTAATAAACCTTTCTAATAACTGAGACAGATAAATTGACCCTGGTTGGTCTGGTTGTAATTGCTTAAATAACTGAGTGTGATGTGAGTAATCTGGGCAGGCATGAGAGCACACCAGGAGGCAATGTTCATGCTGTCCTCTGTAGCCTCTCTTCTCCACCTGGCAGACACTTCTGATGCACACGGCTCCCTCAAATGCTGGTGCTAGAGAATTTTAAGTGTATCACGAGCCTTGCTCCACCTATATCAACTATCTCTGCCAGACCATCTGGGGGGACCTGATGTAAAAGCATGAGGGACACAGCAGTGACTTTTCTACTCACTGCTGCCAGACACACCCTGCAAAGCAGCAGATGTTTGGTGGCATATTGCTGGGTGGCTGTATCATCAAGGGGTGATCAAACTTGCAATACAGCCAGTATATCTTCCACCTGGATGTACTGTGGCTGGGAGATTCTTGTAAAGCAAGTAGTTGCATGGTTCTCTACTGCCTGAGATCAATTGCCAGAGTATCCTCAGCAGTATGGTGTGTTCTTTTAGCTTCCTCTGCACTACCTCCAGCAAAAAAGCAAGGAAGGACTTGAAGCAGCAATCAGATCATACAGTCTCCAATTAATTCAGAAAATCCAATGGGAAAAATCCAATTGGTAAAATAGATCAATAAACAATTTTTTAAATTAACTATCAATTTCAAATAAACTGCCATAAGCATAATATTTTTTAATGAGACAATTTTATGCAAACTCCCTAGGAAATGCTAGAAATATCTGTAAATCTTTTTAGCGAGCCATTTCAGTGCTACATACAAAAACACAGGACACTTCTGAGATCGAGTTCTCCATAAGCAGCAACAACACTGCCATGATGAGAATCTGGAGTATTCTAGCATGGATCCTGGCACTGGTATTGAGAATCACTTGTGTTCAGTATAACCTTAACAATAACCTGACAGCAATGCACGTTCTCAGACAAAAACTATATTTCATAAATATTTCTCTGGATACAATAAATGTAAAGTGTTGGTTTGGGTTTTTTCTAAACAACCTTAACAACCATTAAACCACACACAGGTAATTTTATACTGAAAAGTTCAAGACTTCTGCTATTTTGGAGTTAATTCACAGTAGGTTTGGTTTTTTTTTTCATTTTGACACTATTGTTTGATATCAGCAGAAGTCCTGCAAATTTAAACATTTTGTATCTTTAGAAATAGTCAAGCATCTAATCTATATTCTAAGATATAAAACCTGAGCTTTTTTGTTGGGTTTTTTGGTTTGGGGTTTTTTTTGTGGTTTTTTTTTACTTCCAAATATAGGTCTTATTATACACCAAAACTATCTGTAAAGTCAACCCCTCTAGAGCACATAGCAGACAGCTTATTCACTCTACTAAACTGACTTGAATTTACTACCATTGTGAACATGTGAATATTACAGACAGCAGGAATATATTCCTACAAATCCACCAACAATCTACAGAGAATTGCACAGAAGAGCTCATAAAAATAAGATCAGAAAGTGGGAAAAAAAAAGTGTTATCTCTTGTTTATACAAAAATTAACATATATTGCAAACTACAGCAAGCTTCAAGAGTTTTTAAACAATAAGGAATAGAGAATTACATATAACAGCTGAAATGTAGTAAAAACTATCCTTTAGCTATGACCAGAACCACTATTTCTAAAACTGCTTTGAAGTGTTACCAAAACTCTCAGTCTAAGTCAGCAAAATTTCATTCTTTGAAAAGAGACAATAAATGCTGTACAGGAGAGAATTTAGAAAGACAAGGGATAGTGCCAGAGAGAAAAGAAGAAAAAAAAGAGGATTCAAGTAAGCTAGGAGGCAGAATCATGTATCAGATATTAGCATAATGCTCTTTGTAGGGAGCAATGTTAAAAAGAATCGACTTTGCAAGATTTACAATTCTATACATAGAATCCTCATAACTATATGGTACGTACTCAAGCATTCAGTGCACAGATACTCATGACTATACCATCCTGTTTTTTACAGGAAGAGAAAGCCTGGCAAGTCCTCTGTTATGGGAATTTTGCAAGCCAAAGTTTACTTAAGGTACAAAGACAGGAGTGGGAATCATTTCATAGTAGCCACTTTGCTTCCGCTTTGAATGTGTAAGGCTTCCAAGATAAACACTTCAGATCATTGCTGTGCACACCACAATCTGTTTTGATATCTAGATGCTCTTTTTTTTGTGCAGAACATATCAAATTAGAACAGATTTGGAGCTGAAGCACACTGTTGTGGTTTTGCATGGCTGGGTTCTGGTGGAGGAAAGGGAGGTGGATTGCAGGGTTGGCTTCTGCAAGTGAAGAAACCCATGGTGAAGCATTTTCCCCTCCGCAGCCCATGGAAAAGGCCAAGACCCCACCTGCAGCCCGTGGAGAGGGCCCATGCTGGAGCAGGTGGAGACATATGGAAGACATTGTGACTTGTGTCCCACATTGGAGCAAGCCTCTACTAGCATTTGCAGCCCATGGAGAGAGAGAGACACAGAGATGAGAGAGTGCGCATGCGGTCCACGCTGGAGCATGTTTGCTGCGGTGGGACACAGGTGCTTGTGATCCCATGTAGGACCAGGCTGGAGTAGTCTGGACTTGAGAGACATTGTATGATTTATGACTGCACCCCATAGAAGTGACCCATGCTGGGGCAGCTGGTGAAGAGCTGAAGCCCCATGGGAAAGGACTCACGTTGAAGAAGTTCGTGGAGGACTGTCTCCCGTGGGTGGGACCCCACGATGCAGCAGGGGAAGGGAGTGAGGAATTCCCTCCCACACCCCTGCCCCGCTAAGAAGGAAAATAACTAGTGAGGATCTGACCAAACCCCCATTCCTGTCTCCCCTGTGACACGTGGGGGAAAGGAAGGGAGAGAAATAATGAATAAAGTCTGCACAAAAGGGAAGTGTGTGGGGAAGATGTTTTAACGTTTGATTGTACTTCTCATTACCCTATTCTATTTTCACTGTGTGTGCAGTGTAGTGTAATAAATTAAAAAAGATGGTTTTCTTTTTTTTTTTTCCGTGTTGAGTCTCTTTTGTCCGTGCTGCTAATTGCAGAATGATCTCTCCCTGTCCTTATCTCGACTCCTAAGCCTCTCAGTATGTATTTTCTCCCCTGTCCAACTGAAAAGGGGAGTGATAGAGTGGCTTTGGTGGGCATCTGGCCTCCAGCCAGGGTCAAACCACCATACACATGAGAACCATGAAGACAAAGGATTTGCCAGATTGCTTACTGCTATTCACTTCCTAGTTACATCTAAAAAATTCTCATATCCCTGCTGTCCTCCTCAACCCTTACATTTCAAAGGAGCGTTGTCAAGCATGCTTCAGTAAATATGAGAATTTAGAGCTCATTCTTCTTTCAAGAGATCACCCAAAGCCTGTTTCTGTTTTCTTTAATGTATATCATAAATTTTCAGTAATAACAGTCTTAGCTTCACCAATATGACCCAAACAACAACAAAAACATTAGTTGAATGAAATTAGAAATATTATGCAGTAGGTATCTTGTGGAGGAGCCTGCACATCTCCAGTATAACTTCATTTGTATAACCAGTGATATCTTGTGGTTTGTATCATTATATACTATAAAGTAAAAACAAAAATCCCTCCTAAACAATTTTAAATTAAATTCAGAACTGAACACGTGACAAATCTTCAAACAGATACAGAAAATTATGCAAGAGATTTACAATTCTAATGGTTTCCTTCCTTTAGCGAATGTGAGATATGTACACAAGCACCTTCTCTCCCTCCTTGTCATATTCATCATGATGTTCTATTTCTGGTTTCAATTACTTTCAGAAGTGAAGAGTGAGGAGACACATCAATTTATTTAGCAAGTTGGTAACACTGAAGCCAAATTAAAAGACTCAGAGTTATATGCAAATACACACATTGTGAGTGCACTTGAACCATAAAGATGTTTTACATCTAGCGATAGCTGTAGTAACGTATTTAAATGCTTTCCTCCCTTCCCTCCCCCAACTCCAGATTATAACTGACTTTACATCTACCAGCTAACAATTTCCCTATTCTCCGATATTCATTAAAATTACTTACTTTTCCTTTGTCAATTGTAACATCTTTAGCAAAAATTCTTTTCCCAGAATTAATTTGGACTAGTTCCCTTAGCTTTGGAATAGACATTGGAATGACCCCTTCAATATGTAAAATCTAAACCAAATCCTCCAACATTTTGTGCATTTCCTAAAGACTACATTCATTCCAGAAGAGGCAGTAACGTAACGTAAATTTTTGTGCACACATTAGTACTTGTAGGAGTAAAGGTTAAAGTAGGCATCTACCTCATTGAGAAGCAGCAAGTGATGCTAATTATGTAACTGCTAATTCCAATAATTATCCACTCTCTTTGAACATTACCATTAATATTCAAATTTTAAAAAATATTAAGTGGTACTGAGATTTTTCAGTTAGTATGTGTTCCAGAAGAACTTGGAATTAGCAAAGACTTAATCTACTAGAAGACTAGAAATGGAATAACATGCCTATCCTGATTTCGAAGGCATCAGTGTGTTAATTTTGCATAATTTCTGACAAAATAGACATGAAGTATAACTTCTTGCTGTATTATTTTGAAGGAATCTCATAAAGCAAATTTGACCCAAAACTATAAAAATGTTTCAAATCTAGTACAAATAATAACAAGCATGGGACGAATTCTACAGTCATCTGAAAAATACCTATACACTTCCAAAACCGTCATGCAAAGTGCCAGGTTCTGAGAAAGAGAATGCAGTATAATTTGAACATCCTAAATAACAGCCATTCATCAATTCCACACAAAACATTATTTATTCCTCTTTAGAGTAAACTCAGAATTATTAAGATTTCTTACATTAGGAAAACACATACTCCTGATCTAACTTTCAGGGGAAAATACTTCCTTGTCCCAGAATCTCCTAAACCAATACACGCCAATTTTGCTCAGAGCCCAGAAAAGGCAAGCATGCAAAGAATAAATGATTTAATGAATTCCTGTTTCCAGCAGGTATACAACATAACATGTAAAGGAGCCAAGGAGATTCCAGAGTCAAAACAAAAATCTTCCTGGATAGTTAATATAAAGAGAAATCATACTGACATTCCGAGAAATTTCCTCTGCAGGCTTGGTGAAACTTCCTTTGTGATTTGCAAGCCAAGTTTTAATGCAAATAAGAGATGCCATTTAATGTGTTAATATTTTAGATTTTTTAACAAGCTGTACGCTGTCTTTGGGCAGAAACAGAGAATTTGAAACTTGATATATTACAGAAATAAAATTAGAAAAACAATACTATTTTAAATTAGTATCTGCCTAAATGGCCCAAAATCTCTAACTTTTCCAGGTCAGCTGCAAAAAGAAACTTTTGAAGCAGATTTGGGAAGTGAAGTAAAACTTCACATTACATAATGCTTAACACTGATAGCAAATGACCCATTTTTCTCCTCCTTTCCCATTCAGTTAATTACTGTTTTGGAACATTAAGTGCACTCAACTTTATGTCAGGCACTTAACTCCTGCTGCTGATAAATCTGTCTAGTAAAGGATTTGATCCTTGAAGTTAGTGCTTCAATACATTACTTTAGCAGCAACACGACCTGTAAGTCACCTGCCTGCTTGCCAATTTATTAAAAAAACCAAGTGAATGCTTGCTTTCCATGTCTAAATCATGTACTCTCTACAATGTACGTGTATGTGCACTTTAGTATGAACACTCAGAGGCAAGCTTGGAGAGCCGTGTCATAAGCAGGAGGGGATGAGGAAACAGCAGCTTACGTTTCCATACAGCTATTCTTACAAAGCATTCCCAGGCCCTGTTTTCTTTCTAGGCAACTAATACACATGCTTTCTCTGGGCACCAGCCATTCCTAAGTTGAAACACAGCAGCTGTGGCAGCAGCACCAGGCAGACAGAAGGACCCACCAACAAACCATTTGTTTTCCTCTGAGATAGCTGCATTTCAGTTTTGGATGAAGGTAAACTAGAGCCGCTAAATATTATTTGCAGGAGCACTTTGATGCCTTGATCACAAGCATATGGCAGCAAGATCTGTTCAGCAATCTATTCAGACAAAAAAGTAGGACAACTGAAAGGAAAAAGGTCTCTGTATCACAAATGTGAATTGTAAGGTCCAGAAGGCTGCCGGTGAAGAACAGGCTCAGCCTATCTAAGGTCCAGGATATTCAGAAGATTAACATTTATCTTCCCAAGATGCATCACTGTAACGTAACTCATCTTTGGACAACGCAGAATTTATTTTGCTCTGCTTGAAGCAGGACCTCTATGTGAATTACCACGCAGTTTGAGGAACTGTTCCACCAAATAGTTTTGAGAACAGTCATTGAAGCAGCTGTGTACTAACTGCCCAGAGAATCGCTTGATCTGATCACAAATGGAAGTTCTTCGGTACACCAATTCCTCATAAATGCTTCTGCATTTGAAATGGTTTTTGTGAGTGCCAGGTATTTCAGAGAGGCCTATTCTCCCATTATCTACAACGAAAGTCTTTGAAGCCAGGTGACCTCTGTGGCAGCAATTGCAGTAGTGTTCATTTCTATATGCACAAGCAGAGAGATGCGCTGCAGGCACAGCACAGAAATCTGTTGGTATGCTCCCGCTCCTCACAGTCTGGAAAACTTCCCTGGCACCTGAGAAAAGCTGAGTGCCCCATGGGACAGTTTACTTATGAAATCCAGGTCCTTAAGCACACCACAGACCTCTCTCCACTCTCAAGCTTCCACATAGCTCCCAATCCTGCTCCTCAGCCTCCAAAGCAGTTGCTGGTGGGGGCCAAATAACCTGAAGGAGCCAAAAAAATCAAGCTGTGACAGTGGGATTCATGTGCGTGCGCGCGCACACACAGATGCACACTCTCTTCTGCTTCCTGGTGTTGATGGGGCTTGCAGCAGTGTGAGACTAAGGCACCAACAGCCCTCTGTAATGCTTGGATCAGTTCACACTTGCCAAAGCTCCTGTCTCCAGTTGTCTGCAGATGAGGTACTACCAACAAGGCCGTGCCTTGCCAGCGCCACCTGAACAGCTTTTCCTCAGACCTCTGAGCACTAAAATAAAACAACAGGTAGAAGCCAGAGACTCAGGAGTCCGAAGTGTAGCACATCACTAAAAGGACTACTCAGCTCCCACTCAGGCACTCCTCTGTTGGCCAATTGATGCTTATTATAAAAGTAACTCTTCCACTAAGGCTGAGGCAATTATTTTAAGTGTGGGGAAGTCCTCGTTAGCCAACATGACAGGCTCATTCCTATTCCATCTGCCTGGGTTTATGTGCTTCAGCTTCATCACAATTGGGGAGTGTGCTTACTCTGAAGTCTGGAGTGAGCTTGCTGACAGTAACACTCTGTGTGTATGACCCAAAGTATGTGAGTTAACAGAGTTCCACAAAATTTAATTGAAATTGTGTTCTTCTATCATTCGGGTGCTTCTGAAATTTCCATTCTTCTTAGGGTGTTTTAAAACCCGCTTCATATATAGTACAGAGAGTAGCATTTGGATATATGCATTGCAAGAATATATTGCCTTTTCTTCTGAAAATTACAAGACAGAAAAGCTTAAAAGCCATGTTTAGAGCATTTTAAGAGCACTGCTGCATAATTAAACAATTAAACTTTGATTCCTGTTTGTCCTGGTTTCAGTCAGGATAGAGTTAACTTCATTTGTAGCAGCTGATGGAACGCTGTGTTTGGGAGTTAAAATGAAAGCAGTGCTGATAACACCCTGATGTTCTTAGCTGCAGTCAGACAGTCAAGGACTTTCTTAGCTTCTTCTATTTCTCTATTCTTAAGAAAGGAGGGGCGAAGCCAGGACAGGTGACCCAGATGGGCCAAAGAGAGTATTCCATGCCAATCACGTCCTGCCTAGGAAAACGGGGGGCTGTTGGGAAGAAGAAGAGGGGCGGTTTCGGGACGCGTGCTTCCTCTCGGGACGCGTGCTTCTTGGGGGAACGGTCGGGTTCCGGGACAGCTCTGGGTGGTACGGCCTGAGTTGTGTGGTTCGGTGAGAAACTGCATTGGGGATCAATAGTTTCATATTCTTTTGTTCTAAAGTCCTGTTAGCATTGTTATATTTTATTTTTCTGTTATCTTAGTAAACTATCCTTATCCCAACCCACGGGCCTCTTAGTTTCTTGGTTTTGGAGTTATTTGCCCCTTCCTTTTCCCTTCCCTTGTTTCCCTTTCCCTTTTTCCCTTTTCCCCTGCTCTTTTACTTTAAGGAGCAGGCAACTGCGTGGATCTCAGCCCACTGCCGGGGTGAAACCACGACAGTCTTTTTGGCGCCCAACGTGGGGCCCGAAAGGTTGGGATAACGGTAGCTCTGACCCTATTGTAATTAAGACAAAGTTGTGATAAGTATTGTTGTTTAAGCAGTCTCCGATCACGATGCTGTGGTATTTATTCACATGGCTGTGGTCACAGCTGTGGCCGCGAAAGTACCGTACGCTGTGTACAATCCTGGCAGGATTTTTTACCATGTCGAGGCTGCGTTTCCTGATCTGGTTCTTGTCTTCTGTGATGACAATCTATGATACAGTAATATTGAGGATCGTGAACTTGTGCTGGTATTTGTATGAGAGCTTGCTGCCCTGTCCATTCTTTGGACAGGAAGAGTTTAGTAACGGCAGCTGGTATGGTGGGAGTTCTGCTTTCTTTTCCTTTGGGATAAATACAACAGCTCTGCTAGCAGTCTTTAAAAACTTTCAGTATCCCTGGGATATTCAAACTAGCATTTTGGTGTTTCTCGGTTTGGTGCAGACGGTTCAGTTGTTGTCAAATATTAAGCAGAGGTTTATGAATACCACTCAAGATTTTTCTGTGAGGCCAGATAATCGTGAGTGGCAGGGCAAGTGGCAGAGCATGGGCAAGTACCTAGGCACTTTCTTAACTCCGGTGGTTTGGAGTTTCACTCCTGAGCAGTTACAAGACCCTGAAAAAGTGACTGCATATCTGAAAAGAAATTGCTCTAAACTTGCCAGAGATACACACCTTACTGCACTGTGCTGGGCCCTGGCCACTATTTACAAAACATTGCTTGATAACAGGCAGCACTGTCAGTACTGTCAGCACTGTCAGAAGGAAAAGAATGAAAACAGACCAGCAAAGACTGCAGCTGCTGCAACCCCAACGACTGGCACTGCAGCTACTGTAACCACTGTGACTAGCACTAAGGCCACTATGACTAGCACTGTGGCTACTGCAACTTGTCCAACTGATGCTGCAGCTACTGCAACCCCTACAGCAGCTACTGCAACCCCTACAGCAGATACTGCTGATAAAACAAAAAACCAACCCCCGCCAGTGTCTGTTGCTCCTGTACAAAAGAGGAAACAAAGGAAATCAGTTCGTGTAGTGAAGGATGAGGATGAATCAGGGCCATCTGGAGCATGTCAGGATGACGCAGGGTCATCTCAAGCATCTCAGGATGGAGCAGGGCCATCTCAAGCACCTCAGGATAAAGCAGGGCCATCTCAAGCCCCTCAGGATAGAGCAAGGCCATCTCAGGCATTTCAGGATGAGGCAGAATCAGAGGTTGTCACACGATCCCTGACCCTGAGTGAGCTGCGTGAGGTTCGAAAAGATTTCAGCCGTCGCCCAGGTGAGCACATCATCACTTGGTTGCTCCGATGCTGGGATCAAGGGGCCGATAGTCTGGAATTAGATGGCAGGGAGGCCAAGCAGTTGGGATCCCTAGCTAGAGAAGGAGGCATTGACAAGGAAATTGGGAAAAAGCCAGAAACCCTCAGCCTCTGGAGGCGACTACTGTCAAGTGTGGAGGAAAGGTATCCCATAAAGGACTATATTACATGTCAGTCACCCAAGTGTAACAACATAGAGGCAGTTATCCAGTACCTGAGAGAATTAGCTGTACGGGAGATCATTTATTATGATCTGGGCAAATGGCAGTCTGACCCTGATGAAGTTGTATGCACCGCAGATATGTGGCGTAAGGTTGTACGAAGTGCACCAGCAGGGCACACCAATTCATTAGCATCAATAGACTGGGATAATATGTATCCACCAACTGTAAGTGAAGTGTCCTGCCGCCTCCGGAAATATCAGGACAATGTTTCCCAATCTGTGATCGCAGCGGTAGAGAAACTGGTCGAACGACTTGACAAAAATTTGTGCAACTCCCAACCCGTATCGTTGTGTGAGGTTGCAGCTACTGGGAGAAAGCGTCCATCATCCCAGAAGGGAGGATGCAGAAGGTGCACACCACGAGACACGCTGCGACAGCAGCTGTGGTTTGAACTGTGTGACCATGGTGAGGACATGAGGAAGTGGCATAGGCAGCCCACCTCAGCCCTCCAGGCACGAGTAAATGAGCTGCGAGGTAAAAGACAACGCGATTTTGCCAGGAAGAAGGCTGCACCAGTGAGCAGCCAATATGAGCAGCAACAATAGAGGAGCCCTGCCTCCAGCCAGGTGGAGGAGAGGGATAACCGTGCTTATTGGACTGTGTGGATCCGATGGCCTGGTACGTCAGACCCACAGGAGTACAAGGCTCTGGTGGATACTGGTGCCCAGTGTACTCTAATGCCATCGAATCATGTAGGGACAGAACCTGTCAGCATTTCTGGAGTGACAGGAGGGTCACAACAATTGACTGTGTTAGAGGCTGAAGTGAGCTTAACTGGGAAGGACTGGGAGAAACACCCAATTGTGACTGGCCCAGAAGCTCCATGCATTCTAGGTATAGATTACCTCCGTAGAGGTTATTTTAAAGACCCGAAAGGGTACCGGTGGGCTTTTGGAATAGCTGCTTTGGAGACAGAAGGCACTGAGCAATTGCGTGCCTTGCCTGGACTCTCAGATGATCCTTCTGTTGTGGGGTTGTTGAAGGTTGAGGAGCAGCAAGTGCCAATTGCTACAATGACAGTGCACAGGAAACAATACCGCACTAACCGGGATTCCCTGATCCCCATCCATAAGCTGATTCGTCAACTGGAGAGCCAAGGGGTGATCAGCCAAACCCGCTCACCTTTTAACAGTCCCATATGGCCAGTGCGGAAGTCCGATGGAGAGTGGAGGCTGACGGTGGATTATCGTGGCCTAAATGAAGTCACTCCAGGTATGAGTGCTGCTGTACCGGACATGCTGGAACTCCAGTATGAATTGGAGTCAAAGGCAGCCAGGTGGTATGCCACAATAGACATTGCAAATGCTTTCTTTTCAATACCACTGGCGCCAGAGTGTAGGCCACAGTTTGCTTTCACTTGGAGGGGCATCCAATACACGTGGAATCGTCTGCCCCAGGGGTGGAAACACAGCCCTACCATTTGCCATGGACTAATCCAGATCACACTGGAAAAGGGTGGAGCCCCAGAGCACCTGCAGTACATTGATGACATCATTGTATGGGGCAATACAGCAGAGGAAGTATTTGAGAAAGGAAAAAGGATAATTCAAATCCTTTTGGAAGCTGGTTTTGCTATAAAGCAAAGTAAAGTCAAGGGGCCTACGCGAGAAATCCAGTTTTTAGGAATAAAATGGCAGGATGGGCGTCGTCAGATCCCAATGGACATTGTCAATAAAATAGCAGCTATGTCTCCACCAAGCAATAAAAAGGAAACACAAGCTTTCTTAGGTGTTATAGGTTTTTGGCGAATGCATGTCCCAAACTACAGTCTCATTGTGAGCCCACTCTACCACGTAACTCGGAAGAAGAATGATTTCCAATGGGGCCCTGAGCAGCAGCAAGCCTTTGAGCAGATCAAACGTGAGATAGTCCATGCAGTGGCCCTTGGGCCTGTCCGGACAGGGACAGATGTTAAAAATGTGCTTTACACTGCAGCTGGGGAGAATGGCCCTACCTGGAGTCTCTGGCAGAAAGCACAAGGGGAGACTAGAGGTCGACCGCTGGGGTTTTGGAGTCGGGCCTACAAAGGGTCTGAGGCCAATTATACTCCAACAGAAAAGGAAATACTGGCCGCCTATGAAGGGGTTCGAGCCGCTTCAGAAGTGATTGGAACTGAAGCCCAGCTCCTCCTGGCACCCCGACTACCAGTGCTGGGCTGGATGTTTAAAGGGAAGGTCCCTTCTACACATCATGCCACTGATGCTACGTGGAGCAAGTGGATTGCACTAATTACTCAGCGGGCTCGAATAGGAAACCCTAATTGCCCAGGAATCGTGGAAGTGATCACAGACTGGCTAGAAGGCAAAGATTTTGGGATGTCACCAGAGGATGAGGAGGTGACACGCGCTGAAGAAGCCCCACCTTACAACAAACTGCCAGAGAATGAGAAGCGATATGCCCTGTTCACCGATGGCTCCTGTCGCATTGTGGGAAGGCACCGAAGATGGAAAGCTGCTGTATGGAGTCCTACAAGACGAGTAGCAGAAGCCACTGAAGGAAAAGGTGAATCAAGCCAATTTGCTGAGGTAAAGGCCATCCAGTTAGCTTTGGACATTGCTGAGAGAGAAAAGTGGCCAATGCTGTACCTTTATACTGATTCATGGATGGTAGCTAATGCCCTGTGGGGTTGGTTGCAACAGTGGAAAAAGAACAACTGGCAGCGTAGAGGCAAACCCATATGGGCTGCGGACTTATGGCAAGACATTGCTGCCCGATTAGAGAAGCTTGTTGTAAAGGTACGTCATGTTGATGCTCATGTACCTAAGAGTCGAGCCATGGAGGAACATCAAAACAACCATCAGGTAGATAAGGCTGCTAGGATTGAAGTGGCTCAGGTAGATCTAGACTGGCAACATAAAGGTGAATTATTCCTAGCTCGATGGGCTCATGATTCCTCAGGTCATCAAGGGAGAGATGCAACATATAGATGGGCTCGAGATCGAGGGGTGGACTTAACCATGGATGCTATTGCACAAGTTATCCATGAATGTGAGACGTGTGCCGCAATTAAGCAAGCGAAGCGGTTGAAGCCGCTTTGGTACGGAGGACGGTGGATGAAATATAAATATGGGGAGGCCTGGCAGATCGATTACATCACTCTCCCACAAACCCGCCATGGCAAACGCTACGTGCTTACCATGGTGGAGGCAACCACCGGCTGGCTAGAAACATATCCTGTATCCCATGCTACTGCCCGGAATACAATCCTGGGTCTTGAAATGCAAGTCCTATGGCGACACGGCACCCCAGAAAGAATCGAGTCAGACAACGGGACTCATTTCCGAAATGCTCTCATAGACAACTGGGCCAAAGAGCATGGCATTGAATGGGTGTACCACATTCCTTATCATGCACCAGCCTCTGGGAAAATTGAACGATATAATGGACTCCTAAAGACTACCCTAAAAGCAATGGGTGGTGGAACATTCAAACACTGGGATACACATTTGGCCAAAGCCACATGGTTAGTTAACTCTAGGGGTTCTACCAATCGGGCTGGCCCTGCCCAGTCAAAATTTCCACGTACTGTAGAAGGAGACAGAGTCCCAGTGGTGCATATGAAGAGTATATTAGGGAAGACGGTTTGGGTCATCCCTGCTTCAGGTAAAGGTAAACCTATGTCGGGAATTGTTTTTGCTCAAGGACCTGGTTGTACTTGGTGGGTAATGCAGAAGGATGGAGAAGTTCGATGTGTACCTCAAAGGGATTTGATTTTAGGTGAGAATAGCCAATGTAATTAGTAAGGTAGAAATTGTATTATAATAAGTACTAAATAACCCATTACTGTATATTCATTATTACTATAATTGCTGTATGTTATTGTTTGTTGTACCAATGGAGTTACAGCTGGAATCATATACGACAATGAAGGAAGACTGCCACGATGATGGGACCAAGACCTGCCATCACAAGAACTTTTTCCTCTTCCCCTTTGAAAATGAACGCTTTTGATTCACAGACTATGACCATGGACCATGTCAGATGCATCGGTTGAGCGCCCGAGATGCAGCATGCAACGATCCAATGGCGAGACCATGAGAGACTGTTACAACAAATGGAGCCTGAAAATCGTGGACTAGATCATTTACTCAACAAAATTCAGATGAATGGTTCATAGACTAAGGGAATAATACATATATGTGTGTCTGAAACATTGATTGTACCCAAAAGAAATGGTTGGACCTGGTCATGACGTAAATGGTATGGAATAAGGGGTGGAATGTCCTGGTTTCAGTCAGGATAGAGTTAACTTCATTTGTAGCAGCTGATGGAACGCTGTGTTTGGGAGTTAAAATGAAAGCAGTGCTGATAACACCCTGATGTTCTTAGCTGCAGTCAGACAGTCAAGGACTTTCTTAGCTTCTTCTATTTCTCTATTCTTAAGAAAGGAGGGGCGAAGCCAGGACAGGTGACCCAGATGGGCCAAAGAGAGTATTCCATGCCAATCACGTCCTGCCTAGGAAAACGGGGGGCTGAGGGGAAGAAGAAGAGGGGCGGTTTCGGGACGCGTGCTTCCTCTCGGGACGCGTGCTTCTTGGGGGAACGGTCGGGTTCCGGGACAGCTCTGGGTGGTACGGCCTGAGTTGTGTGGTTCGGTGAGAAACTGCATTGGGGATCAATAGTTTCATATTCTTTTGTTCTAAAGTCCTGTTAGCATTGTTATATTTTATTTTTCTGTTATCTTAGTAAACTATCCTTATCCCAACCCACGGGCCTCTTAGTTTCTTGGTTTTGGAGTTATTTGCCCCTTCCTTTTCCCTTCCCTTGTTTCCCTTTCCCTTTTTCCCTTTTCCCCTGCTCTTTTACTTTAAGGAGCAGGCAACTGCGTGGATCTCAGCCCACTGCCGGGGTGAAACCACGACACTGTTTTAAATTACACTTAAGGTCAAAACCATTCAATAACATGTAAGATGCATAGATTTTTAACATCACCCTTTTGAATTACTGCAAAGCTCTAGAGATGCTAGAATCTGTTGTCACCTTTGTGTCTATTAAAATGCCATGATAATAGATGTTAGATATGATAGACTTTTAGCCCAGCAGTTAAGAGAGGAGCTGCCAGTTCATGGGCAAAACAGGTAATTATAGTTGAGGGGTTTAGTGCAATAACAATTATCCCTTAAAATACTTCCTTTAGATCAAGGGAAACACATTCAGGTTTTCAGTACTCTGCTAGTACTCAGAAGCAAAACCTACCATCAACAAGTTATGAAGAGCAAACAACTAAATAAAAGTCTGTATGATGATTTCTAAGCAGCCTGCAAGAAATGTACTGTTAAAACAGCCAGTTAAAAGTTTAGCCAGGCAGGATACTGCCCAAGGGAAGGGGCAAAACTTGTAAAAATATTTTATTTCTCTCATCTAGAAACACCTAATGATTAGCTTAAGAGAGGAAAACTTCAAAATATTGTCTGTCCTGGTGCTATTATCTGGGCATGATGGCAGGTTTTTTTCTGAAAATTCAGTGTCCTATTGCAGGAATCTTACCCTTTTTCTGGAATAGTACCTAGTTGCTGGAGAAAAAAAGCTGCAAAGAGCCAGAAGCTAGCCCTCTCACAAACAGACCAGGAACTGATTGTAAATAACTTAGCAGATCCTGAGGCAGTAAGCCAGGAGAATTCTGGGTAGGCAGAAAAAAAATTCAGTTATATGCAGTTTTGCTTTTGGAAAAAAGCAAAAAGTGAGATAACAGGCAGCATCGTGGAAGTTGCGAGGACAATCCTATAGCCATAGCAAATACATGGAACCAATCTATACAGCAGGAAATGACACCAAATTCATATCACAGTCCAGTTTGTTCATGTTAATAGAGATGCAATTAAGCACAAGAGCTGCTCAAGTCCAAGTCAGATAAGAAACTTCCATCTGCACAGACATAAAAACCCTACATTTTCTACTATATCCATTTGATAATTAATTTCTGGTACTGACTGACTGATTGACTCATTACAGAAAAAGGGAACTGTTTGCTGGCCGGCACAGATACATCTGTATCTCTAAATTCAATACCTCTAAATGACATTCCTACATATTGTAATCATCTATGCTAGTGAGTTCCAAAAGCATTTTACTGACACAGGTTTGGCCTCTTCTTGAACAACCCTGGCATGACAGCCAGAATATTTTAGGGACTGCTCCCACCACACAGTTAGAATGCAGCCACCATCTCGTGAGGTTTCAGACATTTACCAGCAGAGTGCTGACACCTGCCATCTCAGCACCCAGATGCTTGGTTTATTTTTATAATCATTCAACAATTTTTAAGCCTTTCAGAGTTTAAACTCATCTCCAAAGAAGTAAGTTTTTCCGAGGTACATGACTGGGAACACGTGGTATTCCTTCCCACTTCTCCAAGTGTGATAATGGCATTTTCATAAATGTCATTTTCTCTAGAATTCTTGTACCTAAGATTTGATTTGCATGTCATTTTACTATCCTTAGTTACATTAATTGTGTTTTGAACTGGCATAACAGACAGAAAAAAAATCCATATTGTTTAAAGTCATATAAACTAAAAAACCTTATTATTAAAGCTATTAAGATTAAATACTAGATATTCTCTTATTTTTGAAAAAAAAAAGTACAATGTTCTTATAAGCTTCACGGCTCAACCTGGCTTCCTGAAAATCTCTTCTGGGTAGTTACCTTATGGATATCCTGCTTCGGAATTCCGCGCAGCGTGCAGTAATAATAAAGATGCTCCCAACCCGTTAAAAGTTCATCCAGGGCATCTTGCTGTGGACAGTAGCCAATGAGAATGCCTTCAGAGCTGGCAGAGAGTATATCCATTTCAGACCTGTTTAAATAAGCAGCAGGGGATTTGAATGTTGTTTCCCCCTCAGGACTCAGAGTTTTCAAGACAAACACCCTTACCCTCAACTCTACAGGTAGACGAGTTGCAATTTGTTTCCTGTGACCCCTTGCCATAGGACCACCCACACGTGCAATGCATGCTGCTTGTCCCCCTGAGATTAGCATTGCCACCGTCGTTATTCTCACAGTGTGTCTGTGCCAAGGTGAACAGATCGATATGGGGAGGGGAGGACAGATCTGTGACAATTTTTACCAGCTTTACCTCCCTTCTCTCTTTGGTGGGCCCTGCTGTGAGGAGACATATTTCAAACCTGTACTGCGTGCATCACATTCAGTAGTAAAGGGGCAGTAGCCGAAGGAGAGGGGAATGTTGCTCTGTATTCTTTGTGTGTCGGTGCACACACATATGCATGCAGACACTCTCTAAACAAGAAGTGTGAAACAGAGCACAGGATATTAAAGCCTACTAGGTTGAAAGACAATACAGGGAAAAAAAAAAGTAAAATTATCCTGCCATAAGAGACTTTGGCCATCACTTTGTAGCTGTACAGTGGTACTTGAAACTACATTCATTGCTAAGAAGCAAGCTTGATTGCAAGGGTGTCTCATTACCCATAATGACACTAAATCTATCCTATTTATTCCAACATCTAATTCAACATTCAGTGATGCTGATTTACATATACAGAAAAGACCTGTCAAAATTAAGATACTTAATAATAAAAAAAAAAATTGAGCTTTGAAAGAAATTTTTTTAAAGGTTCTGAGTAACAGAATGGTTTTCCTCTTAGTGGTTTTCTACACTTCTGGTTAAGAGAACCAAATATATGATTAATCATTTAGACACAAAGTAAATGTATTAAATGCAGGATCTACAAATACCAGCACTAGTGAAAACATAAATACGTATCTTGTGATAACAAGATTCAGAAATCTGGTGGGAAAAAGAAAACACATATTCTGAATTTTACACATCAAACCACATCATCAAAATATATTTTAATGCTATCAAAAGATAAATTAACATGATTATGATGAGCCTTGCTGGAGACTAATTAGAATGGTCCTTTGCTTTTAATGGCAAAGTTACAAAATTTTAGTATCTTCATAGGTTTGGATGGTTCTAAGGAAGTTAACTGCCTGTAGAACCTCTGTAGGCAGACTTCGCAAAAAGAAGAGGGGAAAGAGAATGCCAGAAATGCATTTCCTCATTAATTTATATCCACTTACAGGTTATTTTAAATCAAGTATACACAGATTTAGTATTACCAGCTCAGTTTTCAGCCATAGCTAAATCAAATTAATTTATTTTTAAGGTCATCTTTACTGTAAGATACAGATTGATTAATGCTATCTCTTTGCACAACCTGTCAGCAGCAGTGGATTACTTAATGAACTCTAACATAATGAAACACCATCCACAATGAAATGCTATCATGATGCTGCTCAGCACAGAGAGACATAACTGAAGTTTGTTTTACTGGCAAGATTCACACTAACAAGGTTTCCTTTCTGTGCAGCTGCTGTCTTTGGAGAAACAAGAGACTGGGCTGTTGGTAATATGCCAAGTTCAGTCAGAAGAGAACAAATCTCACTCAGGGGTAATTTCAGGGACATTTACTCAGCAGGAACCCTGTAGCTGGATAGATACATCTAGGCTGGAACCAGTCCATACCATGAAGAACAAAACATAAGTATGCATAGCTGCAAACAAATATCAGACATCCATTATTCTTCAGCTAGAACTATGTTAGACAGTAGGTTGCTCAGGAAATAAAAACACATCAGTGTCCTCAGCGCTAATTCTACAGGTAGGATTTTAGTGTTGTGCCTCCTATAAAGCACACAGCCTTAGATGAACAGTATCCCACCCACTGACCTTTAGCTTTCATAAAGGAAAAATACAGTGAGAACAGGTCATTTAATATTCTTACTCAATTTGGTCCTATCTTGAAACATTATCCATTAGTGCTGACCTTGAAAGCTTAAAGAGTTCCCATTAATAAAGAGATTCTAATGTATTCACAAAAGACCTCAAGGACCTTTTTTTTTCCATCGCTGTATCTGTCAAAGCACAAAACAATCTGACCAGAAGGGGGAAAAAAAGGCATATGAGGATTCTGGTCTTTTATTGAGATTTTTTTTGGGTGTGTAATGCCTATTCTTCCCTCAGGAATATGATTTGAGTAGATTTCCAAATCAAAAAGCCAGAGATCATCCTTCATTTTTGTTTAGCCAGGTCCTAGGCTTTTTCTGAATACTGAAAGAATAGATGAGGGAACAACACAGGATAATTTTAATTATAGTACATATCTTACAACAAAAAAAATCCCTCATCTTTGGAAATTGATTGGTCTTGAAACTGTTAATCTCTCAGATTTCATTTTCACGGGTCTAAATGAAATGAATGTTTCAAGTAGTGATGGCAAGAAACCAGAGAACCTTTTCACTAAATGATACACTGTAAATACTTTTCCCCTTTTTTTTTAAATTCTGACACCATTCATAAAACTCCTTCCTTAACTAACATCTTCATATATGATGTTATCAGAATCAAGTTGCAAATACATTTTTTTACTATTTTATGAAATATAGATTAGATTGCAACAAAGTGCTGATTTTTTTTCTCCTCAAGCTAGATAAAATAGATGTTTGTTTTCTGCCCTTTTATTATCAACATGCTAGCATTTCTCATTAGGCCATTCAAATGAACAATAGGACATACAGCAAGAAAAAAATCAGCTCATTTTATAAAAAAATAGAGGCAGAACATGTAAGTACAGATTCCAACCCCTCTCAGCCTTTTTGTCCACAGTGCAGTAGACACAATGAATTTTCTGTGTAATATCTAAAACCTATAGGCAGGAAAAAACACTGAGTAATTGTAATATTTAAATTCTGTTAGTAACTTTGTTTACATATCCTGATAAAGTTAAGAAATAGAACTGACACGGAACATGAGTTTTCTCCTTGTGGTGGTGACTTAATTTTTAGACTATATTGTTATATTCAGTAAATACTTCCACTTACTGTTTAATTTTTCCTTTGAAGAGGAACAGCTGCAGCTGGCATAACCAGAAGAACATGCCCAGAAAATCTTATATGTTTAACAATTTTTTAAAATTTCAAATATTACATTTCTAGTACACTTTCAAAAAAGGTCAACAGAACGTATGGCATCCTTAAGAAAAATAGCGCAGTCTAGCACTTGAAGCATGGAATATGTTGTATTCCATCCCTTTTCATGTGCTTAGGTCTCCTTTTATGCAGGGAGAATCACAATAGCTTGGAGAAAATCATTGTGAGAAAAATGCAGGACTCGAGGAGGCTTCCATAACTTTGGAGTGCTAATCTTGATGAAAGAAACTTGCCAGAATTGCAGGATACTGGGAATAATAAACCAAACTCAGAGTGAATAATGTTTTTGATTCAAAATTGTTCCTCCACTGATTTATTTAAGGCCTTTTACATTGAACCATATAACTATATCTTTTGTCTGTTGAAAGAAATCACTCAAATCTGATTCCAGGCCTGAAGACCACATTGAGGCGGCATGGGCCGCTCCAGTCAGAAAGCCTTTCTGACACTGAAAAGAAACCAAAACACTGCAAAAGGCAACAATCACCTTGGACAAAACCTGTTGCCTTCTCCTGCCTGACCTGGACCTGTAGATTCCAGGTGACTAGGCTGCTTATTGCAGAGACTAGATGTGGTCCCTATTTGTTAAGAGTAGTAACCAGCAACATAGCTTATAGGTAGCTGTGGTCTACATCTCAGTTTTAAGTTCAGAGACAAGTTAATACCCTCAAAATCAGCCTCTAGGCAGTTTTGGAAAAATTGTTTCACTATCAACTGTGATGTGCACTTTGTTTCACTTTTGTGTGCTTTTTCTGCAGGTTTTGAATGCAGTTAAAATAAAGGCAGTGATGTATATGGCACTTACAATGGCTTCTGTAGGGAAATAAATTCCATTAATTAGTCAAAATGAAATATAAATTTACAAATTGCAAAAGTAGTTAGACATTCCATTGTACTCTTTACGGCACATTCAATTCAGTGCATACTAATGCACAATTAACATTATAAAAAATCAAGGTTAAAATATAATTAATGTAACTATAGCTTAGTTATAATTAAACTAATTATACTGATATACAGTGTAACAACAGCTATCTCAGCCATTATATTGATGTAAATTTATTCTGCCTTTCAAGTAAAGCTATTTGAATTACGTTTTCAATTATTTATCAAGCTGAATATCATAACTATCAAAAGAGCCCAACTTTGAGCTACAAAGAATTATTTTACTTCCCCCTCTTTGGAGGGCAGTTCTTTGGTCCTATGACTTTGTAATCCAACAGCTGAGATGATTGACAGTTCAAATAGAATGGGGAGTTGCTGTCATGGAGGATCTCTCTGCACAGACAATGGAAATTTATGGAAGATAAATTAATTACATGAGGAAAAATGTCAAATGTTTCAGGCCTCAGTGGGGCAACTTATGACCAAGACAACATCCAAACTATCTATTTCTTACTCTGTGCACCCCACTACAAGTGAGATTTTGCTCTAAGAATGAACTTAAAGTCAGCTCTGTTCAGCAAACTACAATGGCAAAGGCTACAAAATAAAGCATGCCAAAAAAGCAAACAAGCCACTAGCCACATTACATTTCAGTATTTTACATGGATCTTGATAAGATACTTAAAAGGATTTTGATATTATCTTCCAAGCTGTGCTTAGCCATCCTCAGTTGAAGGGGGGCTTTATGACACAGTCACTGAAGGAGGTTTAGGCAACAAAGAATGGCCAAAGTGCACTCAAAAAAACCCCCAAAAAACCCCATAGCAGATACACAGGATCTGCTAATACATCAGCCCAGTGAGATTTAAAGACTTTGTTCTCCTCTGTCTTACCACTTTGTTAAGTGTCACCTTTTCTCAGTACATATTAAATACAGACTTTACTTCTTCAAGTTATTTGACAGAAAAAGTAACTACAAAAATGTTTACAGCTTTATACACTTTCATTTAGCCAGCTCACGCACTGGTGAAAATCTAGTTACTGCAGTAGAGCTAAGCATAAGCCAATTTGGGTACATTTGTACTCTTAAAAGAGGAACAGCCATGCTACAGAGAACACAGAAAACCCTTCTAAATGTCAAGCAGACCATGTTGTTAACTGTTATACATATTTAAGCTTGACAGCTTCTTTGTCTGGATGTTTTTCAGAAGCCAATAAGAATCTGATAATGTCTAATAGCAAGATACTTTATAAATACAGATAAGCAAATTTTATTAAAATATTCTCTAATCATCTTCATTCTGCTTTTAATATTTGTGCCCTATGAGAGGGACTGCTGGTACTTCAGTATCAATATTTTATTTCCACATTTTCCAAAGTAACTGTTTCAATGTTGCTTCTTCCTTTGGTACCCTTAAATACTGGTGTTGCAAATATCCCTGATATGGAGACACACTCTCTATGTGATAATTATTTTTCTGTTTCATTTAGACAGATATGTCAGTGATAACAGTAATGTTAATAAGGTACACAAAATAATAAAAAAGGAAAAATCCCCTGTGGATGGCATTTTGCTATTATCTTCATAAGATTGTTTGTGATTGGTTATATATTCCTATTTCTCTTGATGGCCTATCTGTATCACATCACAGTTGCAACCAGAATGGGATTGCAAAAGTTTTAAGTTGGATATAAACATTTTCCTGCAGGAAAGGATATGAAAATCTAAAAAAATGCAGGTTTTGACAGACTTGTATACTACAAATGTGCATTTGCCATGGAAATGGTAAGATACAAATTTTAGGCACATAGTGCATTTAAAATACCTATTAAAGTTGTTGTGTATAAAAAAGAGACCAAGTTTTCACTCAGGTTCTTAGGAATAAGCTGCTTTTTTGTGGTATTAAACATTCAATAAACAAACAATCTCGAGGCCAACAAATCTTTTAGAATTACTTCAAGTTGTGGATCTGCTCCTCTGCCATGTTCAAAAGGCCGCTGCCACTCTGAAGCACATTTTTTCTTATTTTCTTTGAGAATCTAGTAGGAGTTCCCTGAATACCTCAGGCACCTGCAAGATGTTTTAGGTTAACTTCCCAAAAATTCTACTTTGCACCCCAACTGGACACCAGTGATGATTAGCATTCCTCAGGGGTCAGTACTGGGACCAGAGTTATTTAACATCTTTATTGGCAACATGAACAGCAGCATTGAGTGCACGTTCAGCGAGTTGTTGGCAACAACACCAAGTTGTGCAGTGCAAACAACACACTGGAGGGGAGGGATGCCATCCAGAGGGACCTTGACAGGCTTTGAGAGGTAGGCCTGTGCAAACCTCATGAAGTTAAACAAAGCTAAGTGTATGTTCCTGCACACAAGTTCAAACACAAATACAGGCTGGTCAGAGACTGAGTTGAGAGAATCCCCGAGGAGAAAGACTTGGTGGTGTTGGTTGACGAAAAACTCAACACGAGTTGTCATTGCATGCTTGCAGCCCAGAAAGTCAATTATATCCTGTCCTACATCAAAAACAGTGTGATCAGCAGGTCAAGGGAATGGTTAACCCACATACCCAAGGGAATGGTATGAGGTTATGACAGGGGAGGTTTTAGGTTGGACATTAGGAAGAGGCTCTTTACCGAGAGGCTTTTCTGGCACTGTAACAGGCTCCCCAGGGAAGGAGTCACAGCACCGAGCTTGGCTGAGTTCAAGAAGCGTCTGGACAATGTGCTCAGTCACATGCTCTGACTGGGCTGGCCCTGTGCAGACCCAAGAGTTGGACTTGATGATCCTTATGGGTCCCTTCTGACTCAGGAGATTCTATGATTTTTTGATTCTACCGCTCTAATGCATTCTCATGAGACCCCACCTGGAGTACTGAGTTCAGCTCTGGAGTCATCAGAACTAAACCCTTCCACTGTCCTTCTGCAAAACACATACTTTGAAATAGACATCATAGGAAAATAGAAGTTTCAAAATGGCTAGCTAGCCCAGAATACACTTATATACATAGATACACATTTTACTTTTGCCTGACTAAGCCATAACACTACTTGCCCTCCAAATTTACTGGGAAAAATGGTAAAAGTTCATTACATCTAGACCAAAAAATCCATTATCCACTCATCACTCCATCAAAGTTAGCCTCAATATCACCAACACTGTGTCCTATCCTAATTATATGGCATATTGATCAAGTAATTAAAGACTCTGAAGAACACAAGTGTCAGAAAACATTTTAAAATTATCCACTTGAAGCACTGCTCATCAGTCTAGGCCTGGAAACCTTCCAGTGCAGCCTGAATATGGGGGCTCTATGTCCATGCATCTGGACGTACCATATGTTAAGATTTTTGTTACAATTTTAAAAGGCTGTGTGTTAAGGCTTCCTAGAGGCTACTCTTTTGCTAACAGACAAGTTTATTCTCAATTAACAGAGCTGTCAGACAGTATTAAATAATGCTAAAATGCTTTCCTGCAGAGACTTAACAGCAATAAAGCAATATACATTTAAAAGGGAACAAAACAGGTCCTTAGAGTACAGTATAAAGGACTGAAGGCGTGCTGAGTCTTTGATCATTCACATTATCAATTAGCATTATTCTGATCAAACCCTGTGTTATTTACCCCGTAGGAGTCCTAATAACAGCACGTCCTGCAGATGGGATAGTATCTCCAGTCAGCATCTTAAATGTTGTACTTTTCCCAGCTCCATTTATTCCCAGAAGTCCAAAACACTGGTAGAAATTAAAAAAAAAAAAAAAAAAAGGAGGCAAATGCAATCAGTCTGCTATGCTGAAAGAAGGTATATTGATTCTTCAAGTTTCTCCACTTTTCATATATGGATATACTGTATGACTATGTGCAAACTCCCTTTCCCATGGAAAATAAGTTTTTTAAAAAACCCGTATGTGTAATATTTTGATTACCCCCTAATTCCTAAAAGTGACCTATTTAAGGATCCTAGCCCTCTGCTTAAAACCCTGACCAATAACTAATGTGTTATTTATCTGTGTTATTAATAAATGCTAGATTGAACCTGAGGATCTCAAGTCCTATTTCAGAAACCTGACTTCTAGGCTAAAGAGTCAACATTTCTCAGCTTCCAGGAGCTGGTTCAGTCCCTACAAGTAAATGAACGCTGCACAACCAGGATACACACTGACTCTGAGCAGTTATTTCAGGCCCCTAGCTGCAATGAATATATGCTCAAGCTAGGATAGGATGCACATTGTGTATTTATAGCACTTTGTAACTTCAAAAACATTTACTTAATGAACTTTCTTATTGATAAATAGGCTGTAATTAGTAATAATATCTTCCTGGTTACCCCAGTTACCCAACAACTGATATACGTCTGCCAGCCCATCACCATGTCACTCTGATGTCACAGTTGCTTCTTAAACACCACCAGAGCTGTGGATTTTATCCAGTTTACTGATTTTCAAAAATTACTACACTTGAAATTATTCTGCTGCTATCTACAGATCTTTGATCATAGACAACCTAAGTACATCTGAACCATTGCGCAGTGTTATTTTCTGAAAGGAAAAAGAAGACATCTTTACCTCTCCCCTTGGTATCCCCAAGCTTATGCTTTCCACAGCTGTGCTCTTCTTACTGAACCCTCCATAACACTTCCTAAGGTTGTACAGGAGGAGGACATCATTACCAGTTCTTCCACCAAAGAGTCGCTGTCGCTCCATTTCTACATCAACATCTTCCGAAGGGCTGACTATGCTGTTAATTGAACACTGACCCCTAAAACATAAGATGATAACAAATGACACATGGAAGATTGAACATTGCTGTACTCTGTTTTATTTCGCTGGTTCCAATCCTTAAAGCTTGGTGATCCAATCGCAGCAGAATCCTAGAGAAAGAGAATTACTACTTATTTCTTCCACAGTTTCCACTAATTCAGTATGCCATCTTATCAGAAGTATTAAAATAAATTCCATGTCCACTATGGCAGAATACAAATGACAACACACCTTTGTTTCTGGAGGAGATCCCAATGCAGGAAAAGCCGTAAAAGAAGAAGTAGTGTTCCTTGTAGAGCCATTTCCACAAAAATCCAGCCCAGGAAATTCATCTCAAAGGGGCTCACATATGAATCTATTCCAAAGTTGCTGGTCAGGTCAAACTTGATCTGATTGTAGGAAAGCTCTATTAAACCCTGGCCTAAGCAGAATTGTGGGAATATGAGGAACACCCATTTGAGGATACTGTAGATGTTCTGAAAACTCTATATTAAGATTCGGCAAGAGGGAGAGTAGGAGAAAATAAAAAGAAAAAAAATTAATTTAGTTCAGCAGCCTCATAAGCACACTAACAAAGCTAGATACAGCATTCAAATCTCACTCAAGGTGAACTGATTTCAGAAGAGCATACTGTGAACTCTTTTGGGGAAGAGTTCATCTCTCATTGTATTTTAGAGTGCCTAGGGCCATGGGATTCAAATTTTATTTGAGATTCACAGCCAGTAAGAAAGCACATGTGGCCATGAACATTCTATTTTCTTAAAAGTCTTATATTTGAATAGTATTAATTCTAAATGATCAACTTAAACCCAAGTCGACACAAATCTGCCTCCAAATTTAGTGACACGTAATCCAGATTTTCCTTCAGTCATCACATTTTTGACCCAGTGCATTCATAGATATTCACACACATTCTGGATCTCTTCTTTATCAAGTTGCTTAATTACCATTATGACTAATGATAATTACATACATGGAGTGAGAATGCATATTACTATTCACATGGTGCATTACAGATCCTAGTAATATGAAGCTTATCTCTTATGTCAATATTATTCAAACACATTTTACAATGCATGTAATCTATTCAATGGACCAAAACAGCTCCCATTATGTGCCAATTACAACTTAATGGTCTGGAAAATGTCAAGGTTTCAATTAGAGCTGTTTTTCCATTATTACAGTGTAATTTTTTATTTTATTTTTATTTTATAAGCAAGCTAAAATTCAAGACATTAACAAGCAATAGAGTATTCACAAGGACAGAAAAATCATGAATATTTTAAAACATGTAATTTTGCTGGAAAAAATCTTGTCTCTGCATTTGTTTAAACATGTATATATACACAAACATATACATTCATGCATGTGTTTGCATACATCTCACTTATGAATAACTCAAAGCAATGGTTGTATACTGACCTGTACTTTGGAAACTATAGCTAACAAACGAGGCAAGAGAGTCACCAGCATGGTACACAGGCCAAACACAAAATTTAAGGAGATGTAAGAAATAAAAGCTACATCTGAACTTGAGAAGAATCTGGATACAAGATACATCCATGGTAAAGTTGCATATCTGAAAATGTACAGAAGCAAAATGATCACAAATAAGTGGGTTTGGACTCACCAAAAAAAAAAAAAAAAAAAAAGCAGTTATCAAAAAAAACCCCAAAACAACCCTAAATTACACATTTTTTTTAAAATCTGTAAACAACTCTAAGAAAAACTAAGAAAAAAGGATGAATTTCAGATGTGTTTTCTTTACCAAATTACCTTATGATTCTGTAGATGTAAACATAGCTACTTCCATGTGATGTGCAGATATGATCCGTTTTTGCATATATCAACTGTATATATTTACTTTCACTGTTTCAGAAAGCTGGCAGCCCTGATTTCTGAATGACTGTAAAACCATACATCTTCACAATCCTCTTACACAGAGATAGAATTAAAACAAAGTATTTGAAGCTTAAATCATGGATGCTGAGCAATCAGCTTTTCTTGGAGGTTTTCACAGAAAAAAAAAAAAGAATACTGCAGGAATGAGAGAGCGAGCAAAGAAAAAAAAAAAGAAAGAAAAAAAGAAGAAAAAGTAAGGAAAAAGGAAGAAAAAAGCATTAATCCTTGAACTGGAACTAATATATGTGACAGTAATATCTGAGAACTGAAATTTCCCAGAAATCATGTTAGCATTGTTATTACCTAAAACAGGTTATCAGTAGAGTAGTAGCCATCAAAAATGAGTGCTAAGTTACTTCATAGCACAATGATGACATGACAGCATGTCCATGGCTACACCATTTTCAGTGCAGGAAAGGCACCTTCCATTCTGGCAGGTCAAAAGATGCCTATCCAAAATGGAGCAGTCATATTTTTATGAAGAGGAAGATGCATCTAGCCAGATGCCCAGGCAATTTGATGAGCATGAATGTCACGTAAAGGATTTCATTTGCTATTTAACATAGTGCGAGACACATCTGTCAAGCAAACAGTATATAGACTGCAGGAGCATAGGTATCAGCATAGACCACTGCATAGCAATATAAACATATATAGATGTAGATATAAATACTTCATACGTAGTCTTAATATATGTATGTATATATGTATAATTATATGTATATATAATTGTTTAAATAGTGAGTTCAATGCAAGAGCAACTGTTCAAAAATCTGTGCATTCACTTTTTCACTGCATTAAACAGTAGTTTTGTTTATGAGCCATAAAAATCCCTTCTAGATTCAGTGTTGTGTACTTTACAGATGAACTTTTTTTTTTCATCTAAGAATGCCCAAATCCTTTACTTTAAGCAAACTTTCTATTCCAGGCTGAAGTATTAGTGATGTTATCCGCATTTTACAGGAAGATAAAGGTGAAGTGATTTAATGTTTGAGTCTCAAATGAAGATTTTAAATACACAAGATCACACTATAATTTTCAGCATCATGTTACCAGTTTTAATTATATAATCTTTGCTACCCTTCATGCTTATACTACAATCACTATTCTAAGGTTTTCTCTGAATTACAATACCATAAATACAAGATAAGTCCATCATTGGAAAGAGCTCAGGAAAGAGACATGGTTTAGAGGCCTGTTACTCTTCCCTGAATGCAAGCAAAATTTGTTTGCCTATAGCCACTAAGAAATTTGTAAGACTTTTGGAATACTAAAGCTGTATGATGTTCAAAAGCAGCCTTTAAAACACCTGCCTACATTTCTATCCTAACTCCTTCTTCTCCTTCACCTACAGCTGTAATTTGTTATAAGTATCAAAGTTTCCTGGATTCAGCATTTTGAGATAAAAGTGATTAAGCAGTTGTATTATAAAACACTTTTGCCATCAGGTAAAAGAGGAAAAAAATGCAGCTTAGTTAAGAGACCACTATAGTTTTTAATGGAAATCAGCTTTAAAGTAGTACACGAGGAAATTGTTGATTATTCTTTCAAGCACACATAACCTTCCTGCACGTAGCTTAACTTTTTCATATAACTGGGCTATTTTCATCATTATTCTAGATCAGTAATACAATAGATGTATCCTGAAGAGAAAAATAACATTTTTAAAGGAAGAAATGCATTATAGAATGCAGATAAATGAGAATTACATGCATGGTACTGGTGAGGAATAAAATGACCACTATAGGCTTCATCACATTTACTGGGTAGTTAGGTGCAGTAAATGGTGGAATGAGAACTGTGGCAACTCCGAAATTTATCAGTTTCCTTGAGATATAAAGTTACTGTCTGACAGTTATTGCATCTTTAATACTTGTTAATACACAGTGAATACATACAGCTTCATGTTAAAAATTACTATAATACCAGTTATGTCAAGCAAAGCTGAACACTGCAGGAGGGATGAGGCTGAGATGATTAAACTTCATCTGCAGTCAACAATAACAAAATAAACTTAGATGACAGTCCAGCTTTTTAGTTAATGTTTGTTTCTCCTGAAAATACCCAAACTTTAGGTGAACATTTTGGTTAGAATAATATCAGCCTATCTCTGGGCACCCGGGATTTAGTGGTACACTGTGAGCACACCAGAGTAAACATGCCATGACTTCAGCAGACATACAAGTCTGTATGACAGGCACACCGTATGGCTCGTTTGCTGCTTGACTAAGTTCTCTATAGATGGCTACGGTTATGCTACTGTCACAGCAACTGGATTACAAGAACTCAAGATTTGTAATTAAAAAAAGAAATAGGAATGAGATTTAGCAGGATAAAGTCTTTGCCCTGAGACTGATAATAATTTCTCCATTCAACTTGAAGGAATCAATTGGTAATAGTGGAGAGGAAGAAGGAGGAAGACAAGGGTGATACAGAGAGAAGTATGGCCTTTGGCTCTTTCATCTGAGTTATTTACAAGATCCTGATATCTTGAACTCTAGAATATTGCATAGTAGTCTGTCCACTCGTTCCCTTGAAAGATGAGCTCAGACCGGAGTTCTGGGGGAAAATGATAATTAGAATTATCCAGAGAGTGGGGTAGCACTTTCTCAACAGAGGAATATACTTTTTTGGGCTTGAAAAAGATGCTTGATGGGGGACAATTGTAAAGTATGGTTCAAAATAAATATAGGCTGGAATTTCAAAGAATACAATAAACTATGAAGATACTGAAATATTTTTCCAAAAAAAAGGCATTACTGGAAATGTGAGATCCTGAGAACAGTTTCATGATGAAATACATTAGGGGGTTGTTTTTTTCAAGTTTTTATCTGAGAGTTTTTCTGGAACGGAACATGTCTTGATCTTGCAGAAGTTCCTTTCTATTTCACATCCCTACATTTCTTTATCCAAATATCTGTGTTATATAATAGGCATATCCTCCCCCCAAGACAGCAACAAGCAGTTGTTTGAGATAAGGGAGAAACTTCTCAGGATGTTTATCATGTAACTATTCATCTTCAGTATTTCTCACATCACCTGGGACTACATACATGTAGGAAGAGTTAAAGGAACAGAACAGACAGATCATTAGTTTGATTAATCCTAGGGCTCAACATCCTTATTTCTCTAGAGAAATAAATCTTCTGTTCAACCAGTTATTTTAATGTTTTATCACTATATTTTGCATGTGAAATTAAGAAAGAGGGCAGTACGGGAGGACTTTCCTCATTCACAGTGCTATATGGAGACAAATCTCCAACCAGCCTAGCACTCCACAATGGACAGACTTCTCACTGGAAATGTAAATTCCTGGAGCTATTTTAGATTACAGAATTACAAAAAATGGGTAGAGCTGTAATAAAAGACAGCCACTCCTTACATTCTTGATGATATTCTGCACAGCTAAGCACTGAAATTCTGACCTGAATATGTTATTATTCCCTCTCTCTCTGGAAGATAACATACAATCGATTTCTAACAGCAGATGATTTTTATACAGGCTGAGTATTTTCTGAGATAGTCCCAGTCTTTTTTTTTTTTTTTTTTTTTTTTTTTAAAAATCTGTGAGCAAATCTCCTTCCACCTTCCAAGTGGAACTTTCAAACTCATGTTTCAGCCTGTTTTTTCACACCTTTTGCTGAATCATAATCATTTCCAAAGAGAAAAAATCATGCATCCAGCAGCAGGTGCAAACCAAGTCTAAAGATTTCTGTTTGTTTCTTACAGGCTATAATGCCATAGTAGCATTTCCAATCACATACCCAAAGAGTATCAGCAGGAGAACAGTGGCTGCCAAGTTCTTTCGGAAAGTGAAGGCTGATAGCTGGAAGGCACTAATGACACCAATGCACAAAGTGACTGGAACCATGTAAAACAGCTAGAAACAGAAGAAAAAGGTACTTAGCAGGTAAGCATCTCTTACTGGTCTGTCTTAATTATCACAGAAGGGCTCTACAAATTAACTTTTCCATATCTGCAATTTAATTACACTATAAATTAGGAAGAATTAGGCAGAAGAGCTCTGAGATTTCATAGTCCATACTTGCTGTGAAACTGCCCCTCTTACACATATACACATGAAACAGTCTGACAAAATCAAGTCCGACTATAGAATATTCCCCTTAATTCCATTTCTATTGACCTTTCCAATACATCCATTTAACAAGCTAGCTCTTCCAGATAATGAGTCCATATGGGACTATTGCTCCAAAACATCAAATTATACTGTGAATACAGTCTTGGATTCAGAAATAGCAGCTTCACTGATTGGTGCTTCAGTCATAGGAGAATAGTAAGGATACTATTTTAAAAGAGACTTTAATGAAGGACCATGTGTGCTGATGAAGCAAATGACAACTTTTAATGGGAACAGACATAATATTTAGAAGAGTTACAGCCATTAGGCAACAGGGACAGCAGTTTCTCCGTTTAGTTTCTTGACATAATGGTAACCAAATACTTAAGTGGGGGGAGAATGGGGTACAGGGGATTTATATCCAAGTGTTTGAGAGAGAGAAGTTCTGCTTGCAACTAGCAGTGGCAAGATGTGAAAGTCTGTGCTCAGTTCTGTTCTCAATGTCCGCCTGCTCTATGCATTGAAACTGAGCTCACTAGGGCAAAGACTGCCTCCATTTCTGCTTATATAATATTTAACCTTATTCTAACATAACTGAGGTTCTGAAATGCAACTGCGATAGAGGCAACAAATTAAGGTCTAGCTAAATCTTCAGTGCAGATGAACAAGATCCTTACTGTTAAAATTTGACTTTCATACTGAAGTACACTGAAAACCTGTCCAAAATTAAACCAGAGGGCATTGTTTCTTTGCCAGTGGGAAGACAGGTGTATTTTTAAGGGTGATGATGTGAAATGTAGAGAGATGTAATGTTATCATCTTGTTCACAGCGTACATTATTCAGTGCCATATAAAAATATACCATGGCACTCCATAGATGTAGGTTTCAGTTACCTTGGAGCTGTTTAAAGCGGTAGAGAAGTCACAGAGTCTGAGTCCCAGTACATTTCAACAGACCTAGGACTTCTTTTTTTTTTGAGAAATAAGTAACGTAATCATTAAATTCTATTAGAAAACTTATCTGAAAGCATGGTATGTTATACAAGTTGAGTATGCACAAATAATTAACTCTAATTTTGCCCCTCCAGTGACATAAATTTAATCTGAACAAAGCATATGTGTCATGAATAATTTTTAGCACTTACAGATTTTCCATTTGTTGAACACAGTAAAGTATACAATTCACATGTATAAATACAGTAAGCACAGCCTGATTCTCATGACAGCACTTTCATAAATCAAATACTTCTGCAGGCCTAATAAAGATTATGCTACCAATAATACAGGCCACAGCCAGTAATACTTAAAATATGTAGAGGGATTTCAAATTTGACAGTTCATATATTCATGTGTTCAGTGTCCCTAAATGATCCACAGCACAATTAGCATTTAAAGCAGTATCTGTTCTTTCACAGATCATGATTGATCATGCAATACTGTGCTGAATTTGTGAGAACATTTTGAAAGAAAGAGATTGGCAGAAAGTAATGAGGAGCTGACTTTGCTGCACAAGGAGAAACTGAATGATGAAGGACTGAGTTTTTAACCAAGCCCTCTTATCTGACACAGCAGAAAAAGGAATACAAAGATTGACTGACAGAGTAAGTAACATTTGGAGAAATTACTCTTGTGCTCTTACTTCAAGCTTGCTCAAGTGTGAAAACCCTGATTTCAAGCATGAATGGGTGAAGCTCTAATGTTTCAGGTCTAAAATAGTCTGAATGACAGCAGAGAGTGTTCCAAAAATCTCTGTTCCTCACCGGGCTAGTTCATGTTTGGGTTGCTTATGCTAGATCCCAGCTTTCCCTTCCATGACCCAGAGTGTTCAGTGAGGTGCAGAAAGTTTGTGTCCCTTCTCTGGGGAAAGGAATCTTTTTATGTTTGAATAATACATGGGACTTCAATTGTTCACTGCTGCTTCTGAAATCAGTCTCCCAATCCAAAACAACCCACTGTGAGAAGCAAACAGCACCCTAGTTCTTTAAAAACCTCAGTAATTCTGTCCTTTTCCAAGAAGTAGATGAGCTAATTTCAAATTCCCACCAAACACTCAACGAATAGTATAGCAAGTCATGTCACAAGTGAATTATGTAAAAGCCTTTCAGCAAGGGACATACATGTATGCCTTTTAAATATATAAATATATACACACACAGAGATATATACACATATACGTATCAGGGAAATTATTAATTTTAGTTTTTGAAGAGTCACCTTTGAAAAGGATATTTTAAAATAATTTGTGACATTCATACTTAAATGGAACCCAAATGAGCTCCATTACATAGCCTCTGAAAAATCAGTGACTGGTGATTAGCAGTGATTTGAAAAAATTAATTCCATTTCACCCCTTTTACTTATTGGTCTGAACAGAAATCAACTTCTCAGGTTGGAAGAAGCAAGAATTCCTGTTTTCTTTAACTATGTTGGCCTAAATCCAACCTGCCAAAGTTAGGTCTCAGTAGCATTCTTGTCTGGATTGAATGGGTAAGATTTAGGGAAAAATAAAAACTTCTGTGGTATTTTCAAAAGAGAAGATTTTGAGATTTGTTAATGAACTGCACACAGACAATAGTATTTGTAATGCTGACAAAAATTAATTTGTATGAGAAAAATAATGTTCAAGACAGAGACTTCACCCATTTCTGATCTAGAACTTTCTGCCTATGTGAATTCATAAGTAGTATTTTCTACTGCCTCTTCAGAAATAAAAGGTACTGGTTATGAGTGTATCACATATTGCATACCGACAGACAGCAGAATTATGCCTTTGAAGTAGCTGACTAGTATCTTCAGGCATCTCCAAGAATCTGAAAGATTTTGCCAGTGGCAACTCGAAGCACAGGATCTCCTGCTATGCAGTGCTGTGTGGCAGGTTCTCTCTATCTAGGTTGATTAGCCAGCTTACTTTTATTTGTAAATTAGTGTAGGTACCTAATGCTAGCAAATGCTTTGCACCTTACAATTCAACTCTTGAAGCGAAGAACACAATCCCCACTTCAAGAATTTTATATGACAGCATTAAAGTAGGAATGGTGTCCCAATGCTTGTTAACAAGGCAGCCCAGAGCTGCTTCTCTGCACAAGTCAAATCTTATCCCGATGCCTTACGACTGTATCTCCTTTTGCTCGTTTATGAAAAACTAGTTACAAATTTACACCTGAACGCATGCTGCCCCACACGACACATACCATATCATAGCAGAAGTTAGCAAGCCAGTAAGTTTTGTAACCCAGTCCCGTGATGTGCTGCAAGCGTTTTGTGCCAGTTACTCTGTCTTTCACTATGGCACTTACAATGGAAGCGGTAAGGATGGAGAAACCCAGCATGATGCACAGGGCTACACCACACTGACGAACATTCTCCATTCTAGGGTAGAAAGCAAAAAGGCATCATGAAAATACAATGGGGGAAAAACCCTCACCAAACCCCAACATTTTAAAGGCCAACTTCTTACCAAAATAACACTAGACATTAGAACCTTAATCCTGCTTGCAAACACCGTGTTTGTACACTGTCAACATCTCATTAGAGAACCGGGGCAAGATGATGTGTTAGGTCACAAAGGTGTGTTACAGAAGACAAGGTGTGTTTGGAGTCTGAATAATAAGGGAAGATTTTGTAAATGCTTCCCCCTTTATAGGCAATACACATTCAAAAACTTGACAATAATTTAAAACAGTTAACCTGTTTAAAAATGTTATGACCTGCTCACAAACACTCTGCAAGGTGCAGTCAGTGTAAGTTTAGTGTTTTTCTCTACAAAAATAATCAACCATATTTGACATAAAGGGGAGACTTTGCATAGAAACATCAGACGAGAAAAAAATGCTTCAGTCAGTAGAACTGAATTGCAGCTGTCAAGTCACATCATCTATTGCATGCAACATACATCCTTATTGAATTAGTAGTTTTAATTGTCTGCTTATTGGAGCTGTTATAGATTTTAAGAGTTTGCTCACATTTTGTCCTCATCTAGCAAGGCTCCTCCATATGGTTGGCTGTAGAGTGTGATCCCTGTGAAAAGAAAATTAAATTATGCAATAGTAAATGCTACATCAGGACTTCAAGTTCCAGAGAACACTGTTGAACCTTTGTTACACAAGATGAATGAAAGCGTTAAATACTTCACAAGCAACAGCGAGAGGTGTAGAACGAGAAACACACACGCAAAGGCACAACTCAGATCGCAAAAGTAGAGGTTTAAATTAAAAAGATACCCAGTTTGGGAGACAAATTAAAATCTTGAGTGGGCAAAGCCTTCTTGGGTCTATTTTGTTTCGTGATGCATCCAGACTTCTTGTGTTCAAGCCAAAGAAAAATGAGGTGGGGGGAGGGAGCAAAATTTTGTCAGTGCAAAAGCTACTGTTCAGCTGGGCTCACAACTGTTCCTGACACATTTCTCTGTGTGTACTTGACAGGTGTGCCAGCTGTAATGTCATACTGACTGGAAATTCTTGCAGTGAGATCAAACCAGCACTACCTGATTAGAATATCTAAAATAAATCTATGCTGTTCCTAATTTTAAAAAAAAAATAAATTAAAAATCCATCCTAACAGCAAACATAACTTCCCCAGTATCTTTGGCGAAGAAATAAATTGTTGGTAACCTTAGACAAACTCTGCAGGGTACCACTTTATTAAACACACTTTGTCATATTTTGATAGAGTCCAGCTGTATAATGATAAAAATTGTCTTCATTCCAGTAACAGGTGCAATTTGACTGAGTATATCTATACATTTATTTTTGTTCCTTTAATTTTTCATTCATCATCTTCAAGCCAAAGTAAAGGAAATATTTTTTTTAAAAGCTGAATAACAGATGGCGATTAACTCACATATAAAACTAGTAGAAGGTAAAGATTTTTCAAATATAGTTAAAAGCTGAACAGTGAAGCCAAACAGTAGTTAACAAAGAGAAAGATTTAAACTGATAAAGTTTTGGTTCACCACTAGTAGATACATGTGCTATTTGTAGAAGGGGCACTGTTGTGTAAACGAACTTTTTAATGTTTTCCTTTGTTTTTCTTTTACAGCATTATATTTTTAAATGATAGCTACTATTTGTTATAAAGCAAAAACCAGCATATCAAAGAAAATTATTTTTTACCACTGGGATGAGATATTAGCTGAAATTCCATTTACATAAAGAAGAAGAATGACAGGGAAAAGCTTCATTCCCAGGAAATTTTTCTAAGCTTTTCCAATGGATGAAGGTGTGCATATTAGAAAAAAGAATGTCTTTACTTCATATATATATGATTCCAATTAAATTAGAAATTAGTAGCCAAAAATAGAATTAAATCAGCTTTTCACTGTACAGTCAAAATGAAACCAATCTAATCTTATTTTCAAATCTGGTTAGAAAAAAATGGGGGAGAAAACAGGGGAGGGGGTGGAATTTGATTTTCGGACAATGTATACGGTGGACGAAAGGTTTTGGAAAATGGGAATCCTGATTATTTCAGAAGCACTAAACCAAGAACTTAAGAACATAAAATATGCTTCTTGTACTCACTAGTACTCAGCTAAATTGGAAAAGAGAAGAAACATGTCTTCCAGGCCTCATCTTTTATGGCCAAAACTCAAGTTCTAGTTATAGACAATCTTCCAAAGATTATTAAGGTCTTTCCCTCATGATCAAGAATGTGAATGCTCTAACCAAGCTGTCCTCCTCCCAGACTGAAGATGACAGAAATCCTACAGTAAAATGGCTCCAGCTCAAGGTATAACATTTTTAGAGACTGCACATCTTAAAATACTGCTCCATGATCAGGAAATGCCTATAGGTCCTACTGATTCACATCTCTTTTTTTTTTTTTAGAATTGTGAGACAGATAAAGACATCATGTGGACTATGGTACTGAATTATTGCCTATAAAGTGTCTAAAACTGGAGCATTTTGCCAGGAATTCAGGAAGGTTCTATACTATATTCCATTAATTAATCCACGTTGATCTGAATCATATTCCATTCTTCCACTGTTCTTAACTATCTGCTGTATTCAGTGAAAAAAATATGCATCAGCAAAACCAAATCTATGAATTTCCTGTGCAAAAGAATTCTTGATCTGAAGCATCGTTTTGCCCATTTGTACATTTTAAGAAGTAGTCAATACATTTTATAGAAAATCATCTGCTCTGCTGAAACTTTTCAAACACACCCACAGAGAGTTAATGAAACATGCAAAACACAGCAGAAACAAAAATTACATAAATTATTTTACAAAGCATAATTTCTGCTCAGGAATAGTTAATATGTCTGAAAAAAAAATCACCATATCCTGTCTCTACTTGGTACACAGATCCCAAAAGGATACTAACAAAAATTTCAGATTACTGCCTTCCTACTAAAGAAAATTCTACAGCAGTTGACTTGAGTTCCATTTGCAGAAAGACACTGCTATAACTCTCTAGTACAGAATTAACGGAGACTGTGAAAAAGAGATAATTGTTGGAGGAAATAAAAAAACCCATGACATTAAATAGTTAATGCTCCTTGCAGTATTGTATCATACAATACTGAACAAAAAGCAAATTGCACTGAATTAATTTCCTTCAATGGAAGAGTCCCAAAAAGTAATTGCTCTTCCTAAAAGTAGTAACCATTTTCTACAGTCAATTTCCATTCAAACTGTGCAGATGAAACAAAGGATTGCATTTTAAAAAATTTACACATGCAACTGATATAAGATTTCCCTGGGCTGTTGAATTACAATTAACCAAAGTATGGATGTTACATTAAGTTCAGTTCTATGTTGGAATTCAAAATTCTATCAATATATTAAATATATTATGTCCTTTTCATTCATTAATTTAAAATTTTCAGTTAATCTGGTACATGAGGGTCTTCTGCATTTGCTACATTTTTAGTACAATGATTTTAGTACAATGATTTCCCCTCTCCGTTGTCCAAAAATAGATGATGGATTTATATAAAAGCAACAAACTGGTTTGTAATTCAGAGGTAAAAAAAGTTCCTTTGAGCCTAAGGAGTAAATTATAAAGAACCTTCCAATAGCAAAATAAACAAATTCAATATAATCTATCTGCTAGAATATGTTGCAATTTTATAACCTATGCATTCCAAAATTTCTCCTAACCACCTACACCATCTTTCTTTGTATATATCTCTGTCTCAATACAGCTGTTAGCAGGATGTAAAATGTACTTATTTATGCTTTCTTACCTTTATATGCCTTCTTACTACATAAAGCTCCTAAAAGTTGAAAACTAAACACCATCTTTGTGGACTTAAAGATTGCAAATGACAGATAAACCATGAAGTTCTAAATTACAAAGCTGCTATTAAACAGACAAACATGCTGTTTGTGCAAGGATTTTTTTTAAGGATTGCATTTGCAAGCTTTGTGTGAACAGTCTTCAGGGAAAATTTTACCAAATCACTATTCACAAGGGGAAAAAAAGACAGGCGATATCAACAAATATGATAGGATTCAGCTCTAACTCTGGTCTTTTTTATAAATTTCTATGTAAAATCATTTCTTCCACATCTACAGATCAGACTGAATTAATCACAACCAGAGTTTTCCCAGTTGATCTAAAACATCCACTATGTCCTTGGCATGGAGTTGGTCACATTATTTTTACAGTGATGATTTATGCTTCTTTGTGATAGCCACCAACTCCAATCTTTCAAAATCCTGCATAAGCAATTCAAGAACAAGAAAAACTGTGACCACAGAGATTTTTATACTATTTCAGGTTTTAATGCTTTATTCAGAGAGTAACTGAACAACAAGATGCAAAGACTTTCTTGGACCATTTAACCTTGTCCAATATAAAAATAAAGAGCTTGAGAAATGAGAGGCATAACTTCTGCTAGTAGAGAGAACTGAAAAGAAGGGAATCTCAAACAAAGAAACATGACTGTAAACCTATGTCCTGGTTTTGGCTAGGATAGAGTTAATTTTCTTTCTAATAGCCAGTGTGGTGCCCTGTTTGGGAGTCAGGATGAGAGCAGTGCTGATAACACACCGATGTTTTAGTTGATTCTGAGAAGTCAGGGACTTTTCAGTTGTTCATATTTACCTGCAAGCGAGAAGTGGGGGGAAGGGCTCCCAGGAAGCTGGGAGGGGACACAGCCAGAACAGGTGACCCAAACTGGCCAAAGAAGGTATTGCATGCCAATTATGTCACACTCAGCATAAAGAGAGACTGGTAGGGGGAGGAGGAGCCAGCTCCAAGATGCGTACTTTTGGAAACGGTCCAGTTTGGGACAGCTCTGAGCCGTGCGGCCTGAGCTGTGCAGTTCGGTGAGAAACTGCATCGTGTATCACCAGTTTCATGTATTTTGCTATAATGTCCTGTTATTGTTATATCTTTCCCTCTCTCTGCTGTCCCAGTAAACTATCCATATCCCAACCCACGAGGTTTGTTTTTTTGGCTTTTTTCCCCCACCCCCTCATCCCCAGTTTAGAGAGAGCAGATGCATGGTGCTCAGCTCTCTGCTGGGGTGAAACCACAACATGTTAATTGGTATATATAAATGTACATGTGTAGTTCTGAAAAGGAATGAAGAGAGATGTCAATCCCAACAGAAAGCACAAGCAACAAGTTATTTTGGTAATATATTTTCTTAGCTGTTTTTCAGCTAAGAAACTTCTTTTCTGTCTTTCCTCCGTTGTTCTGCCTATAGTTGACTACAGGCTTTTGCTGTGTTATTTTCTCTTTATTCTTAATTTTTTTAGTAAAAGACTCAGTTGCTACCTATTGTATTGCTCCCTGAAAGACTTCTCTTTATGCAACAGAGAAACAAGGGCATTTTTACCAGTCCTGCACACACTAGTGAGGAAAACAGGAAGGAAGTAGTCAGAGGTCTTCACAGTTTAACTATAAATTGCATAAAAAACACAGTAGGGGGTGGGGAGCATTTAGACTGGAAATGGGACTAGGAGCTCCACGCTACATGCTTAACAGGAGAATAGGTTAACAAACAACTAATTCTACCCTCTCCAGCGTATCCATTATTTCCCTTCCAGGCTGAAACAATCCTATTGCTTTCCTTACACTGCTCTTGATTAAACTAATTCTGGTTTCTAATATGTTAAAAAGGCACTCCTAACCTGCTGAAATAAAATATTTATAAAATATTACAAGCCTTAGAACTTTCTTTAGAATAAAATACTATCATTTTATACTTTATAGATATCATTATAGATTACTACCACTCCTTTATTACTTCAATAGGAAGTAACCCTTCTTCTACACTCCAGCATTATAAACACAATTTGACTCGGCTGGATACGATTAGGTATGAAAAAGAGCAAAGTGTTACTTGATCTGAATTTCTTTCTTAAGCTTAAGCAAAACATGTTGCCTTTCAATTTTTTATTCCTCTTACTTCATTATTCCATTTTTTATTTGTTCACAATTACAGTGAACAAATTCTAAGTGTAGAAATGCAGCATTTCAGAAGATGTAAAAACATACAATCATTCTCATAAGCTTGAAGACCAGCCAGACCTGCAGAATTTTGACAAGTACCCAGGATATCTTACCTTCTCTTTTGAATAGTCTTTCTCACTTTTTTTAGATTATTTAACATGTTCATTATCTGTCACTGAATTTATAACCTACTGGAAAATAAAATGGATTTAGTTTCCTTTCAATAAGACAGATGAATTAGATATGTTCCTCAATATAAACACAAACTGACATGATTATGAAGCTAGAGGTGGCTATCCACATGGTATAGAAGATGAACTATTTTCATACAAAAAGTATGCCTGAACTGCTGTTCCAAAATACACATCCTATCCATTGACTATGATAAATTGATGTAAATCAATCTGGCTAACTTCTGCTGCTCTATCTATATACATGTACCTCCAGCTGTTTTTTCTTCAACAACCCTGCCACTCTTTACATGTAAATTACAAGAAACAAACATTGTAACTTTCCAAGCAGCCTTGCTGAGAGGCATACTGATAACCCCTTGGGGGTAGAAATCTCTCCTTGCAAAGAAAGGATTTGAAAATCAGGTTACACAATAATAAAAAGGAAGTATATTTAATCACCAAATAACTCTAATTTCCTGCTCTTGCATGCTCAGGATAATCAAGAGTCAGTAACTTGTACTGACACAAGAAAAACAATCACCAATTTTTTTAACAGTTTTTTTAGCAGATACAAATCCCTTGGAACATAAATCAGTGCAAGGTAATGTATTTCCTCTGTACTCTTGGGTATAACTTCTTCCTTCAACTCTCAAAAAATCCTCAATCTATAATCCCTGCATCCTCTTGACTGAAGAGAAATCATTAGACAAAAGCATTTAGCCTTCTTCTCAGCTCCTTATCGCTAAAACCTATCACTAATTGGGACCAGTACTACTGATTTTCTATGAAAGTTACTAGGTCTGTTCCTGCAAGGAAAGCAGGTAAGAACCAGGCACACTGTCAGGGACTTTTCCCTCTCTGGAGGACTTGGGAGTACTGGAACTAATTCCATGCTCAAGAAATACACACAGGATAGAACTGTTAAGTGAAAGGGTTTCTTAGTATTCATATAAGTATTTAAATAAGCTGTTGACCTCTCTGGGGTTTGTTTCAACATCATAGTGGTTGTTACTCTGCTTACATACGTGATAATGCTTTAACCTATTGAATTCAGTCTTTAACCTATTGAATTCAGTTGCACTGTAAAGACAGGGAAGGATGGAAGGAAGAAGAGACAGATGGAAGGACAGAGAGTATCCTCACACTCCTTTCTCAAAGGTCAGATTATTTTAATGTCACTTAAAATTAATACTGAAGCACTGGTTCTGCTGACAGGAAAAAGTTACTGTGAAGAAAAAGATGGCATCAGTGCAAGTCAGAATTAGAAAGCTACATTTCTGCAATACTCTAACAAGTCTCCTCTCAGTGATTTTCAAAAATACTCTAGAACTGAGCTTGCATATAAACAGAGTGTGCACCTGGAAAAAAAAAGTCAAAATGAATAGATTTCAGTGGTGGAACATAGTATGTAGTCTTCTGGCTGAATATACAGCTCTGCAGAGGCATTTTAATAAGAGAAGCATATAAATAGTTGTTCTCTATCAGAGAAGCATTCTTAAATAAGAGACAGCTTAAAATCAGTGAACTGGGATTAAGTGTCTGTATAGCACTGGAAAACTGAGGGGGTTTTTATTTTTAAATACAATATACATATGTATGTGTGTCTACAAATATACATGCACAAATATATGTATGTATGTCTACAAATATACATGCACAAATACATGTATGTGTACACACACTCATATACTTATATGTGTGTACACATACACATGCATACTGATACGTAGATAACTTAACTTCTCTTTCTGGCATTTCACTGACAGGTCCTGCAGCATTATGTCTCAAGAGCAGCAAAACACAGATTGATTTTGTTTGGAAGGGACCTCAAAGATCACCTAGTTCCAACCCCCTACCATGGGCAGGGACACACTCCACCAGCCCAGGTTGCCCAAAGCCCCATCCAGCCTGGCCTTGAACACTGCCAGGGAGGGGGCAGCCACAGGTTCTCTGGGCAGCCTGTGCCAGGGCCTCACCACCCTCACAGTAAAGAATTTCTTCCCAGTATCTTCTAATCTAAATCTACCTTCCTTCAACTTAAGGCCATTACCCCTTGTCCTTCATTCCCCACCCTTGTAAACACTCCCTCTCCAGATTTTCTGTAGGCCCCGTTTAGACACTGAAAACTTCTATAAGGTCTCCTCAGAGCCTTCTCTTCTCCAGATCATCGCTTCCTGATCTATCCATCTTTATTGCACCTCTCAAATAGATATACACATAAATAAATGCTTTCTAGTTCATAAACATGACTTAGCCCAAATATTCTGCCAGAACATTACATAATGAGCCCATATTTGTACAGATGACAGTCCAGGACTTCAAATATTCACTGTTTTCCTTATTATGTTTATATGTCATACAAAAACATAAAACATAACATTTCCACAGTCCTCAAGACAACATTCATTTCTCCAACTGTTATCTGGATGGTAAGTTTCCATTTCTATACGACAGATATAAAAATAACAGAACTTAAACATGTAAGTTCCAGAATGGGATATCTAATGCTGCAGAAAACAAGCTAGCATCAGTGCTATTCATGAAGTGCAGGGAAACTTGATTAAAAATTGATTTCTATTAAAAATTCCCATTAAAATACCTAATTTAATTTCATTCAAACTTTCTTCAGAAAAACTTTGCCTTTGATTCATTGTCATAATTCATTTAGAAAAATAAAACCCCAGCCATCTTGAAAGCAAGCAATTATTCTTTTTCATTGACAGTCTGGAAACTTTTCTTAATTAATTTCTATTTTCAGATACTCAGGATTCCTTCCCCCTTTCACTGATTTTCATCTTCTTTCTTCCTTCTTCATTATAAACACACTGAAAATCATTTTGCCATTACAGACAACCATCCTACCTTTTCAAAAACTCTTAAAAATTGGTCATAAGTTACTTCTAAATGTCTCTAAACCTAACTAATTCCTCTTTAACATAAACTTAAGAATAAAAGGATCTGGAACAAACAGATTTTAGCCTGAACTATCAAGACTAGTTCAAACTAGATTTTAACATCCTAAAAGTTCACCTGTCATAACAGCTGACTCTTTGTCTGCAGTAATTTTTTTTAAAAATCAGTTTGCAAAAAACTTGCTTTAACTAGTTCTTATACTGTTCAGGGATATCTGAATCAGAGAATTCAGATGTCAGATGTACTAGTCTCTCTTTGGTGATGTACAATAGTAAGATCTACCAGACTCTTCTGCTTGTTGAGTAACAGGACACATCCCACTGCAGTGTGAATTTACAGGATACTCTGGGTTTACCCTGGATATTTACATAACAAGATAAAGTGACAAAGAACTTATAAATTCATACTCTGTTGTGCATTAATCTATCCGTTTAAGCAAGCCCTAGCAGTGGTCTTGCTGGGACTCACATCTCAAGTGTAGCAAACCAATTTACACTTATTCCACAGGAATGTCTTTTATAAAAAACTCATATGGCAGTGAGCTGTAAATTCAAATTGTATCTTACTGTGTACTACATTCTTCCCACAAACAAACCTTCTATTTAATTAAAAGTTCCACTTTCAAATCCTCCCAAGAAATGTGTGACTCTGCAATCCTACTTTTTACTGTGAAAAAAATTTATACTTAAAATTATTTTGGTTTATATAAAAAACTACTTTTCAAAACATATGAAAAAAGACTTAAAGAAGAATGATTACCATATTGTCTCCAATCCACATTAGGAGGCAAATTCAGCCACAGAATGATGTTATTGAGTTCATTTAAGTAGGATGGCAGCGAATGGAAACCTTTTTGATTGTACCACACCTAGAAGAGAGAATGGAAATTGTGAATCAAAAATTAATTAAATCTGAAATCTGATCTGAAAGTTGCTGTGCCTTCAAGAATTGCATAAAGATACCTAATTCTCCTGTTATGACACCTGTTTACAGAAGATGAACTAAGCAGAACAGAATCAGCTAAATTGTACAGGTCTTTCGATAGAGCGCAGCAGTTTGTTTTCTACTGTTGGATCTCTACACCTTTGTTAATTATTAAATTGAGATAATTGAGATTATCTGTTTTAATGCAACACTGTGTCACTTCCTTTACACACATTTGTTCAAACAAATTGAGGATAAACAATGCAAAAATAACCTTTGCCAATTTAACCGAAAATGCAAAAGGATGAGTAAAACTAGTGTTACAAATGGAGAACATTACTGACATTCCAAATTGTCTACCACTGCTCTTCTTTGCATTTGCTTTCACATTTTCTGCTCTTTTTCATGTGGTCTTCACAACTGCTTGAAATCTTAACAGCATCTTATGTTCCTCAGTGGCCTGTGTCTTGGGTATGTGGGCATGTATATCACATGCTTTTGCAATCAGCTTTTCTAGCTGGACAGCAATATCTTGCACAATTTGGGCTATTTTCTTCCTTTTCTCAGAGACTTCTGCCATTGTGCTGCCCCATACAGTGATGTCTGTATGTACTGCAGGTGCTCTGGAACTTCATGCTTTTCCATTGCAGTCTCAATCAGTCTGTGGCAGATGGTGGGGCTGTGTTTCCACCCTTGGGGCAATCAATTCTAGGTGTATTGGTGGCCCCTCCAAGTGAAAGCATACTCTGGTCTGCACTCTGCAGCCAAAGGGATTGAGACAAGTGCATTGCCCATATAAACTGTGGTGTACCACTTTGCTGCCTTCAATTCCAGTTTGTACTGAAGTTCCATCATATCTGGCATGGCAGCACTCATTGGAGGTGTGACTTCATTCAGGTCACAATAGTCTACTGTGAGTCTCCACCCTTCATTATAGTTTTGCACTGGCCATATGGGACTGTTAAAAGGTGAGTGAGTTCTGTTGATCACTCCCTGACTCTCCAGATGACAAATCTGCTTCTGGATGGGAATCAAGGAGTCTCAATTGGTGAGATATTGCCATTGGTGCACTTGTTGGATTTTGACCCTCAGCAACCCCAGAACTGAAGGGTCCCCTGAGAGACTGAGTGAAGTAGACAGATGTTAAATTTCCTCCATCTCCACGGCAACTATACCAAAAGCTCTTTTGGGTCCTTGAGATACCTTCTAATGAGGTAGTACATGCCCAGGATGCATGGAGCCTCTGGGCCAGTCACAATGGGGTGCTTTTGCCACTCATTACCAGTCAGGCTCGCTTTGGCTTCCTGTACACTTAGCTCTAGGATCTCCCTGTCACTCCAGAAATAGAGATGGGTTCTACTCCTTCGTGGCTTGTTGGCCATGGTACACTGTGCAGTGGTGTCCACTAGAGCTTTGTAACTCTTGTGGATCTGATGTGCCAGGCCATCGGATCCACACAGTCCAATGCACCCAGTTGTCCCTTTTCTCCATCTGGCTGGAAACAGGGCCCCTCTAGTTCTGGCCATGGTATCTGTTATCAATGAATACGTTTGCATGGGTTGTATGGATTCAAATCTCATCCTTGTTACTCTCTTGTAAATGCAAATTAGAAGGTCCTGCCATAAGATCCCAAACTTTCCCTCTTTGCAAATTCATATGCAACTCTTTTATTCTGCTCCAGTTCACTTCCAAATTCTTTAGAGAAACTAAGTAGAACCTAAGTGTCCTTGAGGGGAAACTGCAAATCTGTGCACTTCTGGGTCTCCTGTGCAAATAGCAACCAAGTAAAGAAACATGAAGAGTAATCAAGGGCAGCCAGTCTTATTCACACCCCAACCATACTCATTTCTTACTCTATTTTTTTTGAAAGGTTTGTGCAAATAGAACGTTATACATATGTAATGAATCTCCACTGCAATTGTGATAATTTTATTGAAAAAATGCAATTAAGAAAACAATGAAGCAAAATTCTGATGACACATCCTTATTTAATTGAATCAGAACAAAGGTCTCAGGTGTTCACAGAACACCTTAGAAATATTGTAATGTTACCAATATTCTAATGGAAACACAAAACCCACAATGGATCATTGTGTAGAACAATACATTTTAATATCCCACACATTAATTAGACTTCTTCCTTCAAAGTACATTATGTAACTGAATCAAACAACCAGGAAATAACTGAATTGAAGCTGGATATTGATTTTTTATAATCTGGCAAGAGAGGCATTTGAGGTTGTTTAACAGAAGATACATTTAAACTCTTTTTTCTAAAGTCTTGTGGCTTATTCTAAAGGTAAAATATAAAAAGACAAAATATTAGTTCTACCTGAAATATATTTCAAATTTTTTGTGTGCCAAACAGGTAATTATTTACAGAGGGCAGAAAAGAGATGAGCAATGGAAAAATATATAGATTATAATGATTGATTTTTATTTTCATTATTTATCTTCTACTCATGGTTGATAAAATTCCTTCCCAAGGAAAAGACATGGCCCTTTAACATCATATACAAGTTCAGTAAATACGTTTTCCCTTCTTCCATACCATTCTTACCTGCTGTTAATACTCCAGAATAATGTTAGACTGGCATTTACAGTAACCTATGACTTATCAAGAAAAAATGGTAATGAGGGGCAAAGAAATCTTTAAGCATTGCTGGACCAGATTCACGATGGGGAGGCAGAGAGAAGGGGTTATTAGACTGGACGGTAACTTCCTCAGGAAGGTACTGTTACTATACAGTAAAACCTGAAATCCCAACTTTTGAGACTGGAAAAATGCACACTTGGGAATGCCATGTAAAAAGTACTAAATGCCTTTCAAGACTATTGAAAATTATCACAAGTTCTTCCTATAATTATGTTAGAAACAACAGTGTTTATGAAATCATTATGGAAGGCATTTTGCCCATGTTATCAAAGGAAACCAAAGATACAATCGTGAAAACAAAACAAAAAAAAAAATTGAGGACTTATGCTGTTGCCATGTACCAGTGATCATCAATGAATGTCAATAAAAATTGTTTTTAATCAGCCATGTTTGTCATGTGGTAGATATATTCTCTCTCTCGTGCGTGCACATGTACATATTCCCTGCATGCATGCATGTAGTATGTATGCAGCATATATAGCACGGTGTGACTAGGTAAAGTAAAATAGTCTCTGAACAGGTATTTTTAATTTGAACTGGAAGAATTGTTGGCTTTTGGAGTGAAGGAGAATAACATGTAAAGATTCGGAAGTTTCCTAAAATTAAATGAATCACACAGTAAGTCTCTTCAAATGCAAATTTCTCATCTTCTTTCATACAAGGCTATGTAAATGGTACACTCACTGTCTCATGAACAAGCCTGAAAGGTCAAAGTAAAAGTCTGGTCATTAATTACCGAAAGGTTAATGCAATAATCTGACATTGCATCAGTTGAAAGCCACTTCCAGGAGGTATTTTAGATAACACAATGCCCTTTATAAATCTACTCCACTATTTTCTTTGGATCTGAAATATGAAGCTTACTCACTAACAGTACAACTATAATTTATCCTTTTGATGATGGCAGGTGAGGCTCTATGCCAAAGACATTTAAAAAGAAGGTCCCTCACAAAAACCTACTGCAGGCATGTCAAAACAAGAGTCTAAAATGATTAAATATACATGGGACAAAAACAGCAGTCAGAAAAACACATCTTATTGTAATCCTCTGGAACTTCAAGTTCCTTATAAAGGACTAATAGAACTGGAGTTCAAAGCTGTAAGAAATCTGAGGGTAAAAGAAAAATCACAAATGACCAAAATGAAAACAGATATAAAGTAGGGTGTGTATGTAAGATAGAGAGATTTTAAACAAAATTACATGGAAAAGGTGTTGCAAAGAGGTAGTGATTTTGCAAAACTAAATGTGAAATGATATTGAATTGGAGAATATCTGTATGTTATTTCAACACATAGTTCTTTTAACACTGTCCCAAACTGGATTTTGGGATAGAGTTTATTTAACTTGTTCCTTCTCTTCTTTTATAGGAGGGAATAAAACCTAGTTTCTATACCTCCATAAATCCAGAATCTGGAAACTCTGCAGCTTCCTCTAAATAAATATGTTCTGCCTCAAATACAAAAATAGAGACCACTCACTGATATTCTTCAACATTCCTCCAATCCTGTTGTTCCTCTACTTGTTACTGCTTTACCTTTGATTAAATCTTAAAACAAATTTTCAAAGTATTCCCAAGGAACATAAAATCCCTTGCACTGATACCTGTCTGTTAGCCTCTAGGTCTCATCCCAAGTTTTCATAGTACAGGGATACAGTATCTTTCCAGGACATACCAAAAGGCCTTGAGGAAAAATATCATTATTTCAATTATGCTTAGAATAATCCTTTCTCTGAATTTAGAGGTAGCTCAAAACAGAAAACTCTGGCTCTGTATAGCATTGTGAGACAGTATCATCTACTATCAAGAAGAGATTCAGATTGCACAACCTGACAGATTTCTGATTTCAGCAAGGCACACTTCTGTTTCTCTGGGATAAAAATGAAAAGTTACTCATATTTGAAACGGAGCTTAGAAACACAGGGTAGAAAATTTCTTGTGAAGTAGCTAGAAGCTTACTCCTGACTTTTTGGAAAAGTTTGGGGGTTTTTTTAGGGGAGCATGTGAGAAGAGAGAAATGTAGCAAAGTATTCCTTGCAGAAATGAAAGAGCATCAATAATAGCAACTCGTTTTGAGATGTTCAATGAACTTTTGTCAGTTCTCACTGATTTTTTGTAGAAAACAACAATAAACAAACAAAAAAGGAAAATCTGGACTGACTGCCTAAAGAAAACTTTTAAAGATGATCTCAGACTCTGAAAGAAGTCTATAGGAAAAAAACAACAAAAGCTGTATCTTTTGACTGATTTAAAACTGCTTCTCTGAACGCAAAATACTTCAAGAACTTTGAATAGAGAAGTGTACTTAATAGACAGAGGATTTTTCTCCCTATTTTTAAATGCAATTATTTTATGTAAAGATTTATTATTTGCTAAGTGCTATGAAGTCTGGATTCTAAGTAAGCACATACATACAAAGGTGCATGCATACAGACAACCCTTACCTTAGCTAGAGGCTTAGAATTGGTGTGATTCAATTTTTTATCTTGAAGTTCAAATGCTTTCTTCTCTCCAAAAGACCAACCACCATATCTGGTAATAGAAAATAATAAGTTACCTGCCTTTAGTTTAGCAGTCTTTTCTTGAAATGATAAAGTGGTGGTATCTACATTAATGCTTTATTTTTCACCTGAAAGCAAAACTTCATCCCTTACAAACCCCCTCTCTGTTAAAAAGGAGGAACTCTTGAATTGGGGAAACATTATTGCTCCATTCTGGTAAAGGGAGTCCCTCAGATAAGAACTTTTACTTTCTGAAAGCTGAAATCCCTGAGCAACAGGAGGATTTGTGAGCAAGTGAGGTATTACTGACTTTCAGAAACATCTACAGTTTTATTTCTTCCTACTACTCCATTCATATTGTAGCTCAAATCTTTCCTCTTAAGATGTTTACATGTATTTTTATAAAATCAGATACATGTTTTTAATGTATAAATGGCTAAACACTTTTTTCTCCTTGATAAAATCATACGTGATCTAGTATTTACTCTTATGTGAAAGGCACTGATTGAGCTGTCAAGACATGTAAGTAAACTACAAAATACAGCAGATTATAATCTCTGTCTAGAATCACAGACTATGAAGTCTTGCCAGTGGGATATAAACCGTTTTAGTTCAAAGAAAAGATTAATTGGAGTGTAACCACCTCTATTTGACTGAGTCTTTGAGGAATGGAAACTATATTGTTTGTCAGATTTGCATAAGCATACAGATTTTATTTCCCTGAGATGCTGAAATAACTCACTGTGGAGCAAGAAGAGACCCTGTATACCTGGGGACAACTATGCAATTGCTGCCAGAAGCTCTGAGAAGTGATCATGGAGGGGGTTCCATGTTACCTCAGCCTGACTACACCTTGATACTAACCAACAGGTTGAGGCAACTATCCCTTGAATACTCAGTGATGTAGGTCTATGCTTTCCATTAAGAAGGACTGTGTTTTTTATACACAAAGGATAAAAAAAGGTTAGATATTTGAAGGTTACCTTGCTTTGTTGGAAGATCTCAATAAATATTCCTCAACAAGGAACCCTGAAAGATTATACAAACTATGTCCATTCTTATCCTTCACATAAGGAGCAGAAGTGTTGAAATTTGGACACATCTGTAAAATGGAATAGATAAAATTAGTGAAGCTCTTTTAAAACACCAGTTTTGGAATTAAAACACATTTCAGAATTTTTACATAGATTTTACAGCATTACTTTTCAACCTAATTTGCCCCTCAGCTTCAGTAAATTCTCTATATGATATGTATGCATTAACATCCATAAGGCAACTATTATTGTAAATCTCACCTACAAGTTAGAATCACATTTGATTTTTCTTGCAACCCTTTCAGTCAGTTTTGTTTTGAAAACACTAAAACTTGTATTCTGGTTTTCCATAGCTCACAGATATAGGTTCTGACTCCATTGTCAAGTGACTTCTTTTCTTTGAGCTTCCATGGTTAACAGCCTCTTCCTGTGTGAGTTCCCAATTCCGTTTTACTTAAGCTTCTCATATTTTTATGTCTCACAAGTATTAAAGGCAAATTTGTTCCTTGACCAGCAAAAAAAAAAAAAAAGTTTCCTCCTTTCACTTTTCCGAAAATATATTGCTATATTTCTTACTCTAATTATTTGAATCTTTATGAAGGAGAGAACTTATTTGATAGAATAGTCCCACATCCAGGGAAATATATGTCAATTTAGACACAGTTTTATGTTCCTGTTTATTACTCAGAACAAGTCAGCAGGAAAACTCTCTTTTCAAGAAGGTCAGAAATTCATTTTCAAAATCCTTTCTTTCCCTAAAGGTTGTTTTATTTTCATATGCACAATCCACATCCAAACCAAACTTACATAAATCTCATTCACATGAAGATTCCACAGTAGCTTCTATCAGCTAGGATTACCTGCCCTTCCCTTCTGAAAGTACATAGTCTTCCAGATATTACAGAAAAGTTATTTCTTAAACCTGTTTTACATGTGGGGTTTTTTTGTAAGGAATATCCTAGAACATGTTTAAAACAAAGTTTCATCCGCTGAGAATAGTTCAGCTATCTCTCATCTCTATTATTTCAGACTGATGTATAGCTATTTCTAGTGCATATACACACATATATATACATCAAAATTGTGCAGGCTCTTTTCCTGAAAACTTCAGAACGCATAGCCAAACAGTAGATGAAATAGAAGCAAACCTGCAGTCATAACAAAGCCAGTGCTCTGAGGGTTTATTTCCCCATCCCTTCCTCTAGCCCCTCCAAAACCAGTCAAGGTACTAGATGTAATACACATACATAAATTTTACATGAGTAAATATAAGGTGGCATACCTCTTGCTTTGCCACACATCCACATGAATCCTGGGATGATGCAGATTCCATCTGCCAACATGAATTATTTTTTCTAATGGTAATAAACATAAGAATAGGAACACCATTAAATGAAAGGAATATATTACCTAACAGAAGAAATACACAGAGTAAAAAAAAGATTTTTCAACAATCTTGGGAGCCTGGAGAGATCCCAGTTGACTGGAAGCTGGCAAACATCCCAATTTTCAAGAAGTGTAGGAAAGAAGACCCTGGTACTCACAGGCCTGTCAGTCTCACCTCAGTGCCTAGTAAAATTATGGAGAAAATCATACTGGGAGTTATTGAAAAACACCTAAAGGACAACGCAGTCATTGGTCACAGCCAACAAGGGTTCAGAAGAGGAAGGTCCCATCTATCCAATCTGATCTCCTTTTATGACAAGGTCACACAGCAGATTGACCAAGGGAAGGCAGTTGATGTTATTTTGGGGGATTTCAGTAAGGCTTTCAATACAGTGTCTCACAATATCTTGCTGGACAAAATGTTAATAGGGTTACATCTGGCTGGCAGCCAGTCACTAGTGGGGCTCCCCAGGGCTCCACCTTAAGTCCAGTTCTTTTTAACATTTTCATAAATGACCTGGACTCAGGACTAGAGGGGGTCTTAAGTAAATTTGCAGATGACACCAAATTGGGAGGAGCTGTTGACTGCATTGAAGATGGAGAAGCCTTACAGAGAGACCTGGACAGATCAGAGAGCTGGGAAATCACCAACAGCATGAAGTTTAACTGCGGCAAGTGCTGGATTCTGCACCTGGGAAAGGGCAACCCTGGCCACACATTCAGACTGGGGGATCAGCTGCAGGAGGCCAGCCATGCTGATTTGGGGGTCTTGGTCAACAGCAAGTGAAACATGAGCCAGCAGTGTGCCCAGACAGCCAGGAGGGGAACCGTATCCGGAGGTGCAGCAAGCATGGCATTGCCAGCTGATCCAGGGAGGGGATTGTCCTGCTCTACATTGCACTGGTGTGGCCTCACCTTGAGTACTGAGTGCAGTTTTGGGCACCACAGTACAAGAGGGACACAAAACTGTTGGAGATTATCCAGGGGAGGGCAATGGGGATGGTGAAGGGTCTGGAGAGGAAGTCTTACGAGGAGAGGCTGAAGTCCCTTGGTTTGTTCAGCCTGGAGAAGAGAAGGCTGGGGGAAACCTCATTGTGGTCTGTGGCTTCCTGATGAGGGGAGCGAAGGGGCAGGCGCTCATCTCTCTTTGGTGACCAGTGATTCTATGATCTGGTATCTTGAACACCTTCATAACATCTTATCACAGTGGCAGCTAGCTGTGTCTAAATCTATATCAATTTTACTCATTTGTATCAAAGTGGATTCACTAAAAATGAAAAAAAAGAAAAAAAAAAAAAAGTAAAGCAGACACATTGCTGCAAACACATGCCGTGTGTTTGCAGCAATAAAAAAGCAAAGTACGGTCACAAGTCTGTAATTCTGTAATTCTCCCTAACAAATACTGTAATTATTGTCCAACTTTCATTCATATGGACACAAAGTTTGATCAAAATGCTCCTGAAAATAATCAGAAAGCTGACTTTTAAGGGATTTGGAACAGACCTTTAAATAATGAAGCCTATTTATGTACTTTACCAGGATGCCAGCTCCTTCAGAACAGATCTGCCACTCACATCATGCAGCAAGAAAAGCTTAACATGGTCCATATTATACAGAAAAAAAATTTAAATTGTACAATATTTACAATTTATAATTAAGGAAGTGATTATGTTTTTCACAGTTACCCTTGGTTTGAATGCATGCATACGTGGTCCCAATCAAGGAAATATCTCAGTAGAATCTGAGAAAAATTTCCTAGTTTATCATCTTCAGTGCTGTTCAAAGTGAGTTGTGGGGGAAGAGGGGAAAAGGAAAAAAAAAAAAAAGAAAAAGAAACACAAAAATGTTAATATGTCTATTTCTACTAACTTGCAGGCTCAAGATGCTACATGTTTACCAAGTAATTACAAAACTATAAAATCCTTGCATAGGAAACATGCGAAAAGAGCAAAATTATCCCATTTCAAAAAACTGTATGTAAACTTGTAAAAAACATTTGATACAACTATGGCTAAACAAACCTCAACATCTCCCTATGGCCATCTTTCACTATATAAACATGCATTCCAAATGCATGGTTTAATAATGGTTTAATTGTTTTTATGTTTTATTTATAAATTCAAACAGCATCATGTTCTGTTTATGAAGATATCTGGATATTTTCCAGCAGAGAAAGTGATCTGTATGTGATAGGCATGCAATACAGACTAGTTCAGAGCTGAGCTATAGATACCATACATTAAAGATAGATCGATCAATTGATTTAGCTGGTTTCAAAGCTGTGCACATAGAAAGTAGAGGTAGAGTAAACAGGGCACCAGGCTTTGTTAATGCTTTGTGACACTTTCAAACTTGAAAATTATTTTCAGAAAATGGCTTCAGACCTCAGAATGTAGTTAAAATGAAGCATGCAAAGACTTGTCTAAATACACTTTTGCATTTACATATAAATGGCCATGACCGGTATTGAAACAGATTACACAGTTCAGACTGCTCCAGAGTCTTTGCCCTTTCCTTCAGAAAATCCTCTGCACAATGCTTTAATATCTTTATCCCTCCCTCATAATAATATATAGAAACATACTAAACATCTGAAAAATAAACAGGTATTTTAAAAAGTAACCTATTATTCTTCCTAAATGAAAATAGTCTTTAAAATACAAGAACTCAAGGGTAAAGGTCTCAAATCCCTGGATATTGATAATGATGGATGAGCCCTTTACCTAAAGAAGGATTCTGTATTGCCATAAAGTCTTGGTGTCAGCTTGAGAGAAGGATAATCAATAGCCAGCGGCTTCACACTGAACAAGGCCATTGCCAGTGCAACAAAGAGGACAGGCAGCAGCACATGCGACAGACTTCCTCTCCAGTCTCGCCTAGTGTGGTGAAACCTCTTCATCAGAAGGGCAACAATCTGTGCAAGAATAAGACGGGCTCCATGCACGCTTGAGGACCCAGCAAGTGAGGTATCTGAGTGAGACAGAAAAAACAACTGCACAACACTCTTGACAAACAAAGAAAATCAAATGAAATTATGTTCTGGTATTTTTTTGATAAGGAAAACAAAACTATATAAACCTACAATGTTCTCCTGGATGGAACAGTGTAACACACACACACCCTCTTTCTATAAGGGAAATTACCTCTTTCTATAAGGGAAAAGAGATATTCAGCTAACACTAATCTCTGTAGTTCCCATACACAGCTACAGGAGTACGGAATACCTGTTTTCCCATGGTGCTCCCTCTGGTACAACCATTCCTTGTGCACTGCTACCTTTATTCCCAGACAAATGACTATGACAAACATGGTCTGTATTAGCAGTAAGGTCTTGATCCACACTGATGGAAATTAGTGGCAACATTTCCATGGGGGTTTCAATGGGACATCTTCAGAGTATGTAACACAGCATCATAGAATGCTAAGACATAAATCTCATAAAAGTATTCCATTTATTTCTCTGATCACGTGGGACTGAAAATTTTCTAATGTATTCATCAATACAGTTTTCATAATTGTAGCTCATGGGCTGTCCCTCATATTCTTATGGGAGTGTGTTCACAGCTTATTAACATCTCACCAATCAGATATTGTCCTGATAGATTCTCCATTTCATTTTATTGTTCTTTGTTAGACACTTGAGAATCACACCTATCACTTTTGCCACCACTTTAGACCCTAATGCCTTCTAGGTATGTGCAAGCCGTTGCCGGCTTCTTTTACTTGTGGCCTTTACAGACTGAACGTATTTAAGCCTCCTTTCTTTCTTACAGCATAGCAGTGTCTGGTAGAATTACTACCACAGGAATTTGTGCTGTAGCAAGACTGAATAGCCTGTTTATTGTAGTGCTTAAAGACATACTATATTTTATGATCCTTTGAGATCTGTCTCTTCTTATCTACCCTCCTATATAATGAGATTACTCTAAGCAGCATTTCCATATTAGATTTTAGTAGCAGAAGCTTTCAAGTAACCTTAAATTAATTTAGCACAGGTTTTTTCTGGTTTACTATAACATTAATCCTGGAAGAAAAAGTTGTGGGAAAAATGGGTGGAAAAACAATCAGAAAAAGAAGTTGAACTTCTGACAGAGTGGCCAGTCTGCAAAACAGATCAACTTCTCTACAACTGAAGTGTGAATTACAAATTTAAGATCTCTTAAATTAAAAATTACATGCATTTTGCCATGGAAAGTTATAATCAAGCAAAGATGTTGTAGGAGATTGCAGCTTTTAGGGTTTGGGGGCTACACGAGAAGAGGAAGTCAGGTGAGATAATTCTTCATGGTGACACAGAATACCTTGTGTGGACCTCTCAATACTTAGACTTTTGGAAAAAGATAAACGTCACACCTACCTCCAAGAGCAAAAAGGAAGTTCCAGGTAACTACAGGGTAATCATTCTCAGACCTTAGGAAAGTTACAGACTAAATTCTCCAGAAAACAATGGTCAGGTTACAAAAAAAAAGTTAAATGACTGGGAATAGACAACATGGATTTGGTAAGTTTGGACCTTGCCAAACAGTATGAATACTGTACTGGTTTGGTGAGTGAAGGAAGAGTAGTGCATGCTGTTTACTTTGACTTAACAAAGCCAGTGAGTGGTCTCCCATGGTGTCTTTACAGCAAATGAGGTAAGGACGACTACAGAGACTGCTGGTCAGCCCGCCATGCACCACACTGCAGGCTGTGAGAAGCAGTACTGCGTACAGCTGAGGAGCATTTGTTTTCTCAGGCCATCCCTCAAGGGCCATGATGAGGAAAACACTGACTAGCAGTACTTGTTAACCCTTACACTTGCACACACCTGCACCTGGAGGGGTCCAACACTGTTTGGAGGCATCTGTGAATCAGGCACTGAGGATGAGGAGAACCTCCTGGCAGCAGGAGGTGCCCTCTAGCAGGGGCATCTAGGGACTCCAGTGACACCAGGGAGCAAAATGTCCAATCAGGAAAAGGACAAGAAGCAAACACCACCAGCTGGAACATGGGTAAATCTGACTTTTATCAGGGAAAAAAATTCACTGTGAGGGAAAGAATCAAAACTCAGTACCAGACTGCATAAGGCAATGAGTAACCTGCTCTTACTTGACCTACCTGGCCTGCTCTTCTACCCTTAACATTCTCTGATTCTATCAGATTCCAATTACCTCTGTAATTAATTTTGGGGTACGATTTTGGGGTTTGGGTTCTTCCTCCCCCCAACACAGGGAAAGAAAAGAATAAATACAGTGTTTATTCTTTTAATTCCACAACAGAAGTATATGTATTTTTTTCCCCAGAAAATCCCATTCAACAGGAATTCTGTCTTTAAGCAGTTCTAATCACAGTAATATCTTGCTAATTTGATAGCTAATACAAATGCAATTTAAGATTTTGAATCTTTTTGGAGAGAAAAAGCAGCTACAAAATTCAGAGTCTGGTTTGGCATACAAGTGACCCAATCAAGAATGATTACATTTTGGGCTTGGAACCTGTTGGTTGGGTTGGAGTTTTTTTTCCTATAAATTTGACTAGTAGGAGGAAACAATCTAAGTAAAGAATTTTATATCTTTTTTTTTTTATAAAACACATTTATTATGAATGTGTTATTTGAATTTTTATAGTTAGACTTTCAATAGTTGATTCAATACAGAAATGGAGACACTTAGAAGCAGAGCGATTTAGAAGGGATGAGTCTTTTTAGAATAAAACAGATCCTGTAAGCGTTTCCAGCTGAGCATCCCTGAAATTGTAAAATGCACCATCTCTCATATATCAAAGTAGTGAAATGCCAGAAAAGGAACACAGAATGAGATATTTGCCATGGTCCTGGACCTGTTCATAGATTATAAGCATGAAATGTGAGTGAAAGATGCTTCAAAATATTTGCCCCTTTGAATCTCTGAAAGAGGACTATGACAGCTACTTTGTGGGGGAAGAATGGGAAATCAAAGCTGCCTTTCATTCTTTTTTCTTGACAAATGGAGCAGAGAGAAATGATGATAAAATAATTCAGATTGAAATAGGAAGAGAAACTGTCATCCTGAATAAAAATAATTGTCTGTTTTGTCCAATATCCTAACCCTTACTTAAATTTTCTAATGCTTGTCAGCCAACATGCATCACAAGAAGATGCAATAAACTATTATATTAAAAGTATATGTTTACCTCAGGCATTTCTTTTTTAAAATGACTTATCTTTTCTAAACAAAAAATAAAATATGTTTTTTTATTTAAAATTATCATTGATAAAGTGTCAAATGTCTTTCTGAATCACCTAAAATTTCGGTCTTTGTGACCTTGAATTCTGTCATTCTTCGTGTTTCAGGTAGAAAACAAAAATCACGTTTATCTGTTTTGAATTTATTGTATTTAATGGTACTGGATATGCTCTTAATTCTTGCTTTAGGATACAGGTTATAAAAGTTTCCAATTTATCTTCTGGATAAATAACCTCAACCTTTCAATCTCCTCTTTACAGTCCTAATCACCCTAACCACTTGCCTCAAGTCCCCTTATATTACCACAGTATCAGCCTCAAGATACGTTGTGTTCAACACAGCTGTCTATCACATGTGGAAGCACTGCTGATTTATACAATAGCAGTATGCATTCTTGTACTTATCTGCTTGTCTTCCTCATGCATCATACCATTTTGTCTGACTGTGAAAAGTAGCCTTCATTATGTTTTCCCTAATTGACTCAATATGGCTTTCAAGAACCCCGAGGTATTAAATCACTCAAAAAAAAGAGATAAATACGATTTCTGCGTGCTTGCTATTTAACCCTTCACCTTTGTTTAATCCTACATGCATAGTCTAATTTTCTTTCAACTGGAATCTACAAAATTAATATTTGCTCCATAAACCTGCAAGTAATTCACCACCTACATTTGGTATGTGTGTCAGGAGGCATAAAAGAGGCACACATTCATAGGACAACAGTTTCTGATTACGACTGATAACCATAAAGGCAAGAAGACAAGACCAGCTGACCTCTCTGTTATGAAGCCAGTTTTTATGCAGAAAGCTTATGGAAATAGTCTCATTAATAATTTAGATCATGAAATTAAAAAATCTGACCCAACTGTTAAAAACTGTTTCGCTTGACTTATGATTGCAATTATCCACAAGGAGTGCAATTACATTCACAATTAAGTTGTACTTCACAACTCATCTAGACCATGTTATCGAAAAAAAATTTTACCACTTTCCAATTCATATAGCTAATATCAGGTACAAGGAATCTGACCAGAAGTCCTGCAACTTGGTAATCAAGATTTTGAAAGCCCTTACCTATAGATAGTTCTAGAATTAGGAGCAGAACTAAGTATTTTAAGTCTCTAACTGGATATTAGATGTTCTTTTTCTCCCCTTTTTAACACGTCTGGAAAATAATGTAATTCTAAACTTTTTTTCCATGACACAATAAAGGAAAGTGGGCTATGCAATGGTTATGTTAACACCCAGAAGTAAACTTTTTCAACTCTGCTTCTATCATATTGGCACTTAGACAATTCACTTAACAGAGGTCCAGATTTTAGGAAGATAATCCTGGAAGAGAAATACCCTGCCAAAACAGTTAAGTTTGCTCACATGAAACTGGTTGTATTTGGAAGCAGTATATATTTATTAGTTTATCAGAATATCTGTGCCAACAACTAGTTCTAGGCTGAGCAAGTGATCTGACATTGTTTTGCATTTCAGCACATGCCATCCTGGCATAGAGTCAGTGCTAGCCCACCAATCTGTGCACAGCATTCCACTAGATGATATAAAAGGTCCTTCATCATCTTCAATATTTGTTTACTTCTTATAAAAATAAATATAATATCAATTTTGCTTCCAGGAGGATTTTGAGGACTGATTTTCATGTAGAGAGTTTGAATAAAAGACCCTTTGATAGCGTGAGGTATAAAAGGAATGTCTTTAGTCTGTATTTCATACTATGATTGACTCTTGCTTATATGTAATAGGATCATAAGCTGTCTCCATTCAGAGCTGGACAGAAAAATCTATATTTTGGGGAGAATTTCATGAGAGAAATTACCTTCTATCATATTTATATATAAATCCATTTACCCTCAGATTGGTTTTGGGTTTTTTTAAGCATTGTGAAAATTTCTTCTTAAAATATTGATTCAAATTATTTTAATCTTAAGAATATCCTGTCCAGCAAAGCAAAGCTTCAGAAAAATTCACAGTTCCTCCTCCCTCTCCCATACATCCTGCTTAATCCAATTAAACAGCATTTTTCTGAAGTGAAAGTGGGGGGTTTTTTGACCTAAAAATTCAGCTTTACATTCTGGGCTCCAGACCCCAAAACAGGATTCTGCACAGGCCTGAAGACCTTTGAGACAGAATAGTAGAGATTACATAACTGTAGAGTTGATCAGCAAAATTAACCTATTTTAAAGCCAAAGCACTGGTATCAGTCACTCCACAACTTTGTAATTTGCAATGCAAAATACATTTCTAGTTTCCACCAGAGAAAGGGAAAAAAACAAGACATAAGTATAATAGATTTTTGTCCTCTTCCTTCCTGTTCTTTTATTTCAGTTTTTCAGAAAGTACTATGACATCAACTAAAAAATGTGTTGTGCAACACACAACAGATGTTAATATTTTAACAAATAAATGAGCTACAGTCATTTTTGCTGTTGTTGGGAGAGGAGGAACAACTCAAATGACAAGTTTTCCAGTCATGGTTTCACACGAAATAGGACTGATACAAACACTAAGAACCAATCTACAACAGTTCACTCCTCTTGCACGCTGATCCTTAACTCTACCTTCCATGGGATAGCTTTGGATGGCTAACTAGCAATGGGGGAAATAATTAAAACTAGGAGTTATTTTGGGGTACTGTATAACCCAACTGAATAAACACCTTATAGCTACCAAAATCAAACTGAATAGAATACATTATTCTAGATTCTTTACTGCTCATTAAAAGGATATACTGCCTTTGCAGTATATACTCTATATATACAGTTAAAGGTGAAACGCGTGGAATACAGCTTCAACACTGTTGACCTCCACAGCAAATGATTACCCCAAAACGATTGATTCCTGCCCACCAACCACTTCAGTTTACTAAGTGAACTTGAGCACAGCCCATCCAACTCTTCCTCTTCCTAAAGTAGCCCAGATTACGCTGCTGCAAAGGTCTACAAAATATTCGGAACAGGAGATTTTTAGTGTGAGAAAGAATCCAAATTAAGGTGCTGACTCATTCTTTCCAGACATAGCATAGCCTCATCCACATTACAACTATCATCATTTCATTTAAAGAACTTACAGTGGTTTTGTTTAGAACATATTATTACGTGCATTATACAGACAAATACATGAGCACTACTGAACACAAGCCAAATTATTTCTTTGCAATTATACAAATGAGATGAAAAATAAAAAATTAGCTCTGAGTTTTCCCTTCATTTACATCTTCCCAGACACCCAGGACTATTTATAGTAGACATTGTAATTCTATCATATGAAATATTTAGATATCTGTAATGCCCATACAAGATACAAAGAAGGTAAGCTAGACTCTTGAATTCACATATAACTAATACTGAAACACACAAAGCATTTCCTAACCATTTTAACCTTCCATTTAATGCTAGAATACCCAGTCTCATACCACTGCAAAAATCCATTAAGCTTTTTCATCACTCATATCAAAATAACAGAAAATCCTCTAAAAGTATAAATGCCACACTGTGCAACAGCACCTCATGTATGGTAATAGATAAGAATTTTAGAAAGATGTGCATGACAGCCACTGTATTTTAAGGGTAAATTTGGGAAAGCAAGAGAGTCCATTTAATAAATAAATATGGTAGTTAGAAAGTCAGTGAACTGAGATCCCTTTTAATTTATAGACCTGATTTATAATCTTACATTTCCAAACCTATTTGTCTGTTTTATCTACTTACTGCATTCAGTCTTAAGACTAGACTGCAAACTGTCAAAGGCAGTGAGAAACTTTTTTTATTTTACATTTTTTCATCCTTCCTATTAGTCCATATAGTGACTGAAAGAACAGGGCTTGACTTTAGATTGGGTTTCCAACTTACCGCTGCTGGTATAATAAACTGCAATAGCCACCACAACAGCTAGGAAAAAAACAAGACCCTTGCTGTTCCTGAAGTGTTAGCTGATGTCAAAACACCACTTGTTTTTTACTAGTATGAAAATGCGTAGGCATGTATCCATAACCGAAATTCAGCTTGGTATATATATTTATTTTGGAATGTAACACTTTTAGTGAATGGTACAAGCACCTACTCCAGTTACAGAAACACTGTTGTAACCTTCAATGAAGAGAATTCACTTTCTAGTACAAAATAGTTGGTTTTCTTCCTGTCTCTAGTCAGATGCACACAAATAGTGCACAAGCATAAAGAAATGGGAAGCAATGGTGCTACCTCCCTACCCATTACCCTCCAGACCCCAAAGGGAACCAAAAGTGTTGTCACACTGACAGCCGAGCTGATTTGATGAATGGGCATCTAAACTAGTCTGGTCCTGATGGAAGAGAAGGACATGGAGCCGAATGCACTGTACCCATATTTCATAAATATAGGGTTTCATTTATTTCTATAGCTATGACTTACAGTACCTAATCCATGTTTTCTTCTGCTTTTCCTTGACTTATCCCTCTTTTCTACACTTTAGTTGGGGTTGCTGCTAGCCTAAACCATACTGAAAAAGAAGTTGGAATTAAGCACCGAGTATTTTTTAGCTTTGTGTGGCAAACTCTGCTGTGGCCAGAGCACCTTCATCATGATGAGATGGGCATATTCTTTGGAAACAAATGAAAGACAAATATTCAGCCAGGTGGACACAATCCTATCGTGCCCTGAAAAGGAAAATTACTGTAATTTTGGGAGTCCTAATTCTCTGATTCTGAGTTTCTGCATGATTAACTCGAAACATTAACAAATATGCTAATTTCAAATTTCAGCAGATAATTTTCTAAGTTGATATGCTTTTATTGTACTACTCTCTCCCCTGCAGTGATGCACCTGCAATGAATTGCTGTGTGGAGGAGGGGAAAAGAGGAAAAACAGTTGAAAAGCAGACGCAGAATGATGCCTACAAATTGGTAGCCTATTTGCACCTTCTGTCTGAAAGCTTTAAAAGTACAAAAGCAGAGAAGTAATGTGTCAGAAATTCAAAATAAGATCCTGTCTATATGTGCATATATATGTATATATATCAGATTTGGCAGAGAGAGAAGACATTCATAAACACACAAACATCCAGCAGACATATCTATTGCACTAGACTATACCCTCCTACTACAATAAGCATTAAGATCGGTTCCTTTTCATTGTAGGAGTGTAAATGAGTAGTCAGAAAGCTAGGAGAATTCAACCCACAGAATTTGATCTGTTGGCACAGGTTACAACATTTCAACATTTAATCCAATGTAGACCAGACAGCTACAGCCCACAGTACTTTTCCTTTGGTGAAAGAGCAGGACAGCAATACAATTTGAACGTTCTCTCTACCACAGCAGGGAATGTTAAGTGTGAGCGACTTGATTCCCAGAAAGGGGACTTCTAAATTGTAGCTGCCCAGTTTGGTACTGCAGATAACTTTTGTTATGCAACTGCTCGTTTTGCCGGGCATGGGGGGAGGCACTGTGTAAAGCCCTCTGGAAAAAGGTTACTGGAACTGCCTAGAGAAAACTCTTGACAGCAAATGGAGGGAACTCATCAGGAGGGCCAAGATTTCACCCTGATAGACAAGGGCATTCTTAGCTACTTTAACTTTTACAATCTGTGCAGGCATTAGTTTGATATGAACAAAGTATGGAGTCTAAAATGTTGCGGCTTCCATAATCAAGACAATTTTTATATACTATCTCTACTGGAGTTTTTCTATTGACAATAAAATCATAATAGAATTTGTGCAGGGAAGCAATTCAAAACTGAAACATGACTGAGTTCTGCGGGAGGCATGTTTTATTCAGACCCACAGCTATAGCAAACATCTGAAAGATGCATTTGCTGAATAATCTCTTTCCTCGAGCATTCTGGTATCTCATAAATAGTTGTATTAAACAGCTATAAGGATCTTGATTAACAGAACCAACTGTTCTATTTTTTCCAATGCCTCCGATGAATATGGTAACCTAGATAAACTGCAGAACAGATGGAGAAAAAGAAAGAGAAAAAATTAGAATAAAAATTTCCACCTATACCAAAGTCCAGCAATATGTCTGCATATCATGAGGTCCAACTTGTATATTATAAACAAGGAATTAAATGGCAAGAGTGTAATATTCAAATCTTATCAAGGTGTCACCTTGTGATCAATGTAAGTTCGTTGCATGAACAGTTAACACAAAGAACTGCAGTCCTAAATGCTGGCTGCTCAGCATACTGCTTTTTACATTGAATCTACCTTGGATGTTGTCCTTAAAACAGTTTTTGTTAGTTTTGAGAAATTAAAACCTTGTAGTCCTGCAGAATGATGTACTGAGAAAACAGATGTGTGACTATTGATAATGCCTTTGTGGTCTTTTGTAACATAAAATAAACGTTTTAGTGACGGATCGGAGACAATGATATCACAAAAAATACTTTTGAGAAGGTACCGGCCCCATGAAAGTCTAGCTTCATGGGGAAATACCAACATGAAACACAGCCTTGTCAGCACAACAATGATGTGTACCACACCTTCTACATATGTGTGTATTCATTAGATTAAGCAAGATGTTAAAAAGATTCCACTAAGTCACTTCCCTAAGCAATGTTCCATTTGAGAATGAAAAGTAAGCACATTTAGTCTTGCTAAGCATTTCTTCAAAAAAATAGACCATTAACATTGAATTATTTACGTAACTGAAGTATCTTTATTTGCTTGTACAACAGCATTAACAAAGCAAAGTTACGTTTGAAAAAATTTGTGTGCATGTGTGTACATACACGTACACTGTCTTCATCTATAAAAATATATAAATATATATACATGGAGGCATACTTGAGAAAAAAAATATCTATGAATTATACACTCCATCTGTAAACTAAAACAAGCAAGGAACTACCAGAAATGTCTTTGTATACAGAAGCTAAAGACTAGCTATTAGCAGCAAATATTTTCTGACACCATATGTGTAACTTTGTTTTCATTATGTAAGAATCAAAATTTCCTCCAACACAGAGGCCTCACATCATAAGGGAGAGAAATAACTGGTTCATTTTGAACATGAGAAGTAAATGCTACCATTGGAAAACCCCTACTACCGAGTGTACTCCAAAAAGGATTTCACTATTTAAGCTAGAAAGAAAAATATTACTACAGGTGCAGCAAAAGCCTGGGTAGTCTTACCCTAGGCACATCATTGCTGGACATCAGACAACCCATTGCTGTTTAACTTTCAGTTGCTTTCCAGACAACAGATGAATGCATAAACCATATACCAAATACGTATTTTTGAAGATGTTTCAAGTGTGAAAGAAGTGCAATACCTCCAAAAAAATGAAATCAGGTCATTCTCAAAAGCAATAACCAAACACAGAAATACTCTGTGCCAGATCTCATTTATTCTCTAAGGAAGAAGTACTAGGGTTTGGGGTTTTTTTTGTAAAAAGTACTTAGGAATAATTACAAGATGAAATGGAAGACAAGCAGTTCTGTGGAGTGAAGACTCCTGAATATTTCATTAAAAGACAGGATTTTCAAATTACCATGCAAGATCATAAAGACTGTCAATCCATTTTCCCTGTCTGCAGCTGATGTAATAGCCTCAACAAAATAGATGAACTAAAAGAAAACAACAGGAAATCCTGTAATGCAAAGGAAAGATTGAATAGAGAGAGACAGAAGGGAGTACCACCAAGTCTGAGGGAAAACAGAGCCTGTATGAAGAAATATAAAGTCAAGAAGAAATCTAAGAAGGGCTTATAGGCAAGACATGAGTTACACAGCTGAGATGATTTGATAACTTGATTTTTGAGATGTGAAGGAATTTAATATTCAAACAATTACCATTGGATAAATAAAGCATTCCTAGTGCAGCCACAACTATCTGCATCCTTTGTCCTTCAGCTCAAAGAAATATCTGAGCACAGTGGATAAGCTTCCAAGCTATTTAATTTCTGATACAAACAGCATTATTAATAACTAACATGACAAATATAAAGTCAAGGCAGCAGGTTGTTGGAAAGAGCAGGTTCAAAATATTCTTATACATCCACATCCAACTACAAGACCTGAGAGGTGCTAATATCAAATACAATTTTCTGTTTAGATGTTTGAGATATGTAGAAATTCAATATATAGTCATTGTCATCAAAAGTTATGTGAATATCAGTTCTGGTGACCTACAACTTTTAAAAAAAAAAAAAAGTCTCTCTGATGTTTCTGTTTCTCTTAGGTGATAAAGAAAAGGCATAATCTCTTCCATCATAAAATGGAGTGATGAAGCAACTTTCCTTGCTCATTATCAATTAGTTACAAATTGGAAATACTTGGTAAACTTCAGACAACAACTTAAACCCTGAACCTCTATCTGTAGCCCAAAATGTTTCTTCAAGCATACCTTTCAGTCTAAGTAGGATTCATACCTTTTAAGAACAAGAAAAAATACAAAATTACACAGTGAAAGAAAGAAGCTACTAAGTCACACGGGTGACCAATTATGAGCAATTAATATGATTTTCAAAACAGAATTTTCAGAATGGGTTATTGTTTTGTTCACAGGTGCTCTAACACTTGTAGAAAACTGCAGTCCTTTTTCAACTGAGCCTCCTTTTTGGCAGGTGCTTTACCGATCATTTTTTTCTTGAGAGGTGAAGGGAACAAAAGGCCTTTGTGAGAAAGGCAGACAAGGTTAGCTACTTTAATTTGCCAGTAGTTAGGAGATGAATGTGAGGGCAAGGAGGTGGAGAACAGGAGGTGGATCAGCTTCTTGGCATTATTAGAGTGCCTCCCTTTACTAGAAGATGGCTGGTTTTCCATTAAATTTTTCAAATAGCTCTCTGATGTCTAAGCTTACCTAACAAAGAGCCCGAGATGTCCATACTGTGGACAAAATGTAGAAAAGGACCAGGCAGCAACCACAAGGAAAACAACTGTTAGGGAAAAGGTTTGGTAGAAAGAAGAAAATAATGGGTGAAAAGAGTGAAACACACTTGAAGTAAGTGGAACAATCCAACCACTTGCCTTCAGAGGGATAGGAGTTACACTTCTGCACTTACTAAGGAAAAAATTGTATGTAAACCTTAAACAAGTTGGATGTCCTTATTTTTGTGATCAGATATTTTTCTGCGACTATTGATAGGTAACATTATAAAGATGTTCCATCCTCATTCTCTGCTTCAGACAATTCTGAAAGTGTGACGAAAGGAAGCAAGATTCAGGGTTGAGGAGTATAAGGATAAACAATTGGAAGAGGCAAAATTAAGTTTGAAACATACTTTAGAATCAGAGAATTTCCTACAAGAAACTAATTAAAGCAACATTAAAGAGGCAGAAAGAAAATATACTGTATCCAAGTTATTTAAATGAGCTATGAAATGGGGAATATGATAAATATTTGTTAATCTTGTCAAATAAGCATTAGAAACAACTATGTAAAGGATGCGTGAAGTTCCGCCTAAAGGACAGTGTTAGCACACTGTGTGCACTGTGATGCCTCAGGAGAAACAACTGGTCTCTGAGAAGGGAGTGATAAAGAGGAAGAGGGAGAAAGAAGGACAGGAGGCACTTCAAGTCTGCAGAAGCAGGTCCGTGGCTTTGTTTGAAAGACAAAGCTAAAGCTCACCAAAAGGACCTGTAAGGAAGAGGAGTAAATGAAGTAAACGGCCCTCAAATGTCTTTGAGCCCCACTGAGAGACTGTGATGTGCATATGGAGAGGGTGATAATTGGGTTCTCATAATAGAAAACTAACAATTTTTGGGAAACCCTATGAATATGCATGTATGTCCTGTACAAAAGCTGTGTTGGTGGCCCTGCCTGTGGCAGGGGGTTGGAACTCTGTGATCCTTGGGGTCCCTCCTAACCCAGACCATCCTACGATTCTGTGTGTAGCGCACACATGAGGAGGAGCGACCGATCCCCTGTGCTGCCCAGCGCCACAATATGAATACCTGCTACACAGTCACCAAGGCTACTGAGCTGTGATTTCGGCTGTTCACGGCACCAGCTATTTTGACTCTTCTTTTTCAGGTTCTATTGCTGAATTTCAGTTGTAGTATCATGTCTACTATTATACTACCAGAAGACCGAAATGTAGACTGTATCTTCTCCTTATCAGTACTTGGCAAAAACGTTAATATCAGTCTTCATGCAAGCAGCCACTTCTAAAAAGAGCCACTGATGCTTATAGTCCACAGTTTCCTACTCTAAAATCAAATTGCATTTGTCAAGGTGGAGCATTGAAATAGTTCTTATATCCTTCTAATGAATTTTATAGGGACATGAAAGAAGGGAGTTCCACTTAATGATGTTGTACTATAGCTTCAAATATGCTATAACAAATATTATAGTAGATTAAAAGCTCCTCTCTAAGAATAGAAGAAACCACTTGGTCATCTATCAACAGACATCAAATGCCACTGTTACTCAAGTATAGAAATAACTCTGTACTGGGCTGGCAGGGCCAGGTTTTGGTTGCAGAGGGGCTACAGTGGTGGCTTCTGTGAAAAGCTGATAGAAGCTACCTCTATGTCTACTAGACACAATGCCAGCCAGCTCCGAGATGAACCCTGCTGCTGGCCAAGGCTGAGTGTCTAAGTGATGGTGGTAGCACCTCTGGAGGTCGGATCTCATAGAGGTCCATGGTAGAGCAGATATCCACCTGCAGCCCATGGAGGATCCCCACAGGAGCAGATGGATGCCCAAAGGAAGCTATGACCCCACAGGAAGCCCACTGTGGAGTAAGGTCCTGGCAGGACCTGGGGACCAGTGGATAGAAAAGCCCATGTGGGGGCAGATTTGCTATCAGAAATTGTGATCCTGTGGTGACCCACACTGGAGCAGTCTGGTCCCTGAACTAATTTGCCCCGTGGAAGGCACTCCATGCTGGAGCAGAGGAAGAGTGTGAGGAGTCCTCCCCCTGTAAAGGCAGAGGCAACATATGATGAGCTGACCACATGCTGACCATCCCTCTGTGCTGCTCACGAGGAGGAGGTAGAGAAAGCAGGAGTGAGGTTAAGCCTGGGTGGAAAAGAGGGATTGGAAGAGTGTTCTTAAGATTTTGTTTTGTTTTTCATTATCCTGCTCTGTTTTTTATTGGGAATAAATTCATTTCCCCACGTTGAGTCTGGGGAAATTAATTTATTCCCAATAAAAATCAGATGGACGTTTTGTCCACCACAGTAACTGGTGAATGATCTCTCCCTGACTATATTGCAACCCACAAGCCTTTCATTATCTTTTCCCTCACCTGTCCAGCTGTGGAGGAGAGTGACAGAGGGGTGTTTAGTGGGCACCCAGCATCAAGCCACCACAAACACCTTTTTGTAGCGCATTTTCTGCAAAGACCTCAGGCTTCCACCAGAAAAGGAAACCTACATTCCTAGGTAGACTAATTCCAACGGTTGATTAACATCTAGAAGTGCCTCCTTTTAACTTCCAGTTATTTTTTTCTCTTATTTTTTCATTTATTCCATTTATCACTTCTGCCCCTATAAAAGTTAGGACTATACCTTAATAGACAGTATTCTCCATGCATACAAAATAGAAATTAGGTCTTTTAACCGAACTTCTATCTTCTTTCTGATAAACTATGTTAACTGAGCCTTGATGCTGCCTTTATAGGGGGTTCACCTCCAAACCCCAATATCAATTATTCCATTACCTTTCAGCATTCTCAACTTTTCCTCACAGACATTTAACAACCTGGACACAAAAGTTATGTACAGTATTGTAGCACAAATCTTATCAATTATGTACTGATAATCAAAATGACCTCTTCATGTCCTTTTGTACATTACATTGAAACATAAATCACCATAACAACACCAGGATTCGTGGGTACCTTTCAAAGACAGCATTTTCCAGAATATTACTCCCCATTACATAGATTTGGCCAGCATTTGGCTTTATTAAAGTGCATTTATTTAGAATAGATTCAGTTTGTCAAGTGACCTAATTCACTGTTTAGGACTGGTTTGACTTATTACCATTCTACCAATCCCCTGCAGCAGTTGTTTGGGTTTTTTTAAAACAGGGAAGGTGATAGTTACTTCGCTGCCATTGATGTAAATAATCAAAAGGCAGAGATGAAACCCAGTGAAAATTCAGTGAAAGCTCCACAGTTTGATATTTCACTATTGATGATTGCCTTTTGTCAGCTACAATTTCTTAATTAAGTTAGCTTTCAGATGTGCTTTAGAAAAACTGTATATTGTTGATCTCTTGAATTGTAATAGGAGAAATATAATATTTTGACCAGTATCTTTCAAAATAGCTAACACCAGCTGCTTCAGAGAAAGACTTAAGCAACCATAAAAATTATTTTTGCATCAACTTGCTTCCACTCCAACACTTCCCATGGCTACCATCTAAGAAGTTCAAAGACACATAAGTTTTAACAGCATTTCTGTTTCTATAGTAATTCATAGTGTATAAACAATAATAGCCACTCTCAGGCTTTTTAAAACACACTAGAACAATCTTAGTCTCCGTAATGTTTTATGGCAATGAATTGCAAATGTTATGTATTACTGTGTGAAAAATATAATTTTACTCGTTTTGAATTTTCTAAAATTTAGTTTCACTACATCTCAGGTTCCAACTGTATTTACTGCCAAAAGAGATTAGATCAAAACTTGGTATCTTCCAAACACTTCTAAGATGTAGAAGGCTACAGAATTAATTCCTTTGGCCCTTCAATATGAATATCTTAATTCTGTAGTGCTGGTCCCTTAATGATTAAATGATCCCACCCTCTAGCCTATTGCCTTCTTTTGCATATTCTCAGAATATTTTGTTATTTATCCATGGTTAGCTAGTCACCCCTTAGACTTGTTCTTAGCTCTCCTGATTATTTTGTACATATACTGCCTGCTGTAGTTTATGATAATTTTATTGGACTTCATAGAGCTGGTTTCTCAATTTTCTCAAGGCTATTTGGCTCCAATGATTCTGTCATGCAGTCATTGCAAGCTCAGCCTAACCTTTCTTCCGCGTGCTCTGTATGCATCTGCAAAACAATAACCATCAATCGTGTGCCCCAGCTGTGTAGAAATTAATTATGCATGTCTGTTATAATATATGAATGTATTATGCTTGCACACACAGGCATTTCCTGACTTAAAAAGAAAATGCTAACGGTTCTCACCAAAAGGTGAGTTTAATTCCAACTTTTATTTCATTGGAATAAGCCCAAAAAATAGGAGTAAACCTTCCACAAAAGAAACTTGAACACCTAGAAATTACAGTGTGCTTTGTATGTTTAAAGTTATTGGTATTAAAATTATTACAATTAATTTTATTTAAATACTGCTACTTACCTCTAATATTTGCATTTGGAATGCTGTCAAGTAGCTCTGAGTTTATTTTATGTTACTGTGGTGGGCTGACCCTGGCCAGCAGCTAAGTACCACACAGCTGTTTGCTCATGCTTCCCTTCCTCCAGCAGGATGAGGGAGACAATAGGAAGAGAGAAAGTGGTTCAAGATAAAGACAGTTTATGATGCAAAGGGAAGGAAAAAAGCACCAAAAATACAACAAAAACCAAGCGATGCAAAGGCAATCACTCACCATCTCCCACAAGTAGACAGATGCTCAGCCAGTCTGGTAGCCATGGCTACTTCCTAAAAAAATCCTTCCCTATAGTTTTTATTGCTGAGCAGGACACTAAATGATATTGAAGAACTCTCTGGTCAATTTGGGTCAGCTGTCTAGGTCATGTACCCTTCCAGATTCTTGCTTACACTCAGTTTACTCACCACAGCAATGCAGGGTAGAATGGGAAAAAGCCTTGACTCTGTAAAAAAATGCTCAGCAACAGCCAAAACACTGGTGTGTTACCAACAGTTCTTACCACAAATCCAAAGTACAACACCATAAGGGCTTCTATGAAGAAAATTAATTCCAGCCAGACCCAGTAGCCAGAACTAGAAATTATCAAATCTCCACCTTCAGTGAAATGCTTACATATTTTGCTGAAGCAATGTTTCTTGCCTGTTTTTGGCATTGGTCGTTAACCTAAATCACATAGGGATTTTTTGCAATTTCATTTAAGAAGGGACATGCACACTGCTACACTATACCTCCTGGTCTGGGAGACAAGAGACAATATTCTGGATTCTATACAATCCTGATGCCTCAAGGGCTCAGTACCAGCAAAGAATAGTCAATACCACTACTTATGCTCAGATCCATGCTTTGTCAAAGGAGCTCTCAAGTCCAAATTATTTTAGAAATCAAATAGCAGCATCCTATGATCTTCTCAATAACCCAGCTGTTTGCTCTAGGGGGTTTTGAAAATTCATTTGACTACTTTGACAACAGAAAGTTTGACTGCCTTTGAATCTGCTTTCAAAGACAAAATTATACCGGTCAAGCTATTGCCCATAGAGTATTCTGGTTAGCTTTGACAATGATGGATACTTTTCATGACCATTTCCCAGATCTCTTATGCCTACACTTCACAACCATCCTTAATGATGAATGACAGTCATCTACAATGAATGATAATTTTCCAGTACTCTCATCCCCAAAGAAATCGTATTATCATCACATTTTCTTGCTATAATTTATCAGACTGAAAAATACAGAGTCTCTGATTACTAGATTCTTTATTAATGCAATAACTTGAACAAATACTCAGTTATGTGTTTTGAAATGCATATGGTAAAAGATATCAAGTTCTCAGGTACAGTATACTCTGTTTTCATTACTTTAGGAACTATAAATCTTACTCTTTAATGAAAGTGCAGTGTCGAGAAGGCAGACTGTTTTGATTTGAAATTGGTTCAGATATCCTAGCTGAGCCTGGAAGAAATAAGGAACTGAATTTTATAAAATAAAGTGATATTCAAAACTGTACTTTGAATGCAAGTCTTGTTTTCACCATTCGTAGGAATGGATGTTTTATTTGCTTAGTGAAGGGTTTTTTTTTGTTATATAGTTCCATCTTCACTGATTCAACAGGGACTGAAATAGTCCAGCAAAAATATCATCTGGATAAATTAATCCAGTTAAATTTGAACTTCGTGAGAAAAGGTCTCATCTTAGGCCACAATTCTTAGCACTGATTACTCATTACTGCCAGATCAAATTGAATACATCTTTGAAATAACACAAGCGTGGTTAAAATTATTATTTCCATTACTGTAATAATGTAGGTCCTCTGTCATAGACCAGGATCGCTTTGTGCCTGTGTTCTATAGAAAGAAAACAAAAAGGAATGCGCATAGAGCAAAATATTTGACATCTTACCAAAAAAAGACTATACTCTAGATATAAACCATCAAATAGAAAGAGACATGGTAAGTACAGATGCCTGAGAATCCCAGGAACAATAAGAATCACAGAATCACAAGGTTGGAAAAGACCTTTAAGATCATAAAGTCCAACCATTCCCATCCTAAGCTAAACCACATCCCTAAGTACCTCATCTACCTTTTTTTTAAACACATCCAGGGATGGTGACTCAACCCCCTCCCTGGGCAGCCTGTTCCAGGCCCTGACAACTCTTTCAGTAAAAAAATATTTTCTAACATCTAATCTGAACCTGCCCTGGTGCAGCTTTGTGCCATTTTCCCTTGTCCTATCCCCTGTTACTTGGCTGAAGAGGCCATCACCCACCTCTCTACAACCTCCCTTCAGGTAGTTGTAGGTGGTGATAAGGTCTTCCCTCATCCCCCTCTTCTCCCGGCTAAACATCCCCAGCTCCCTCCGCCGTTCCTCATGTGATTTGCCCTCCAGCCCCTTCACCAGCCTGGTTGACCTTCTGAATGAGAAAACATTAATGAACTTGGTGGGCACTAACATTAGAGAACTTGAGTCTTGCATTTTGCAAAGTATCACGTTATTGACTTTCATTAGAAGTTTTTATGGAGAACAAGTTTCCTAATGTTTCAGAATGAGGACCTCCTCCCAGGCTTGCAGGGCAGGAAAATAGAAAGCATGAAGGAACTTCTTTTAAAACAAACATGCAAGGGAACCTGAAAAAACATGCTCTTTGAGAGGACAAATGTTCGTCTATTTGGGGCGGGCAACAACTTTTATTTCTTTTTTTTTTTATTTATTTTCGTATGGATGAAGATATTTTAAAGATTTCATATCTGAGGTAGATCTCACCAATATTTATCCATTGTCAGTATGTGTCAAAGAAGGTAATTGCAGCATGTTAATGCTGATGCAGTGAGAGAATGCCTGTGTGCATGGGTACATGAAACAGAAGGGTGGCAAGATGACTGAAGTGATATAGAGTGAATTACAGTGTTTATAGATGTGTCTGCCTCAGAAGGTACTTAATTTTCTACTTACAGGCTGATTCAGCACCATTTGTATGGTCTAGGTGTGCTGTCTGTGGAACATGGGGCATCCTCTCTGAGTCCTGCAGTAGCTTCAGAAATACCTTTTGTGATGTAGGAAAAAAAGAATTCAGAATCCATTTTCTTTTATATATATATATATATATTTAAAAATATCCCAAACCATCCAGACTGTCAGATAGTCGTAGTGGCTGCTGTAGCCATCCTGCAACTGTAAAATCAGTAAAGTATTCCAGTAGAGGAATCCTGGGGATAAGGGGAAAGGAATAAATGCCAAAAGATACAAAAGCATCTATCCAAAGCATTTTTGACCCATGCATACTGGCTGCCCTTGATTGACATTTTACACTTGTAAGATGTGGCATATGTTGGAACTCAGTTACTGCAGTTTTTACCAAAGACATATTGACAATTTCAAATACCTTCTGATGCTTGAACTAGAAATACATGGGCACAACTAGAAATGTTACCAAAGAGTTCTAGTTGCACCAGTACAACTAAATCTAATGTACAAAATCCTACAGAACTGAGAATCCACAAAGCTCTGGGAATAGATTTATGCAACCATGTGGGCAATAATGCTCTTGGAAGACATTTAAAGGACAATGCAATTATCAAGCACAGTCAACATTAGCAAAGTCCTATCTGACCAGCACTATGGAAAGGACAGGGCAACAATGAGTGTTTTGTCACAGAATCATTAGCACACATATCTCAAATTGGAAGATGATGATAGGATCTTCTTACCTAAAATCACTGTGGAAAAAAAAAAGAAAACAAAAAAAGTAACAATCTAAAACCCTGCACTAGAATAAAATTGTAAAAGTTGAATCTTCCTGAGCAGGGGGACACACATCAGAAGGGAGTTTAACATAATGTTCATAAAACCCAGCAGAATTCACCAACTTTATAATCATGAGATCTATTTAAATGGCATATACACTTTGTCAAATAGATTTGTGTTCAACCTACTACTTCTTGCTTAATCCTGTTTCACAGTTCCTTCCACATATAGTCCTTTGAATTTCAGAGAGATATATTTCCCTCAGCCATGAAAAGGCTTGGAACAGCTTTCATAGTGAGTCAGTTATTAACACTCACCTCGCTTCTTGTAAGCTCAAATGAAAAATAAGATTAATATTTTCTTATCTTAACCTGAACTGCAATTTGAATGGTGATCTAGAAACTTCAGATAAAAATAAAGAAAACAAAAATTAACAGAAAATAGAGCTACCATGAGCATCTCTAATTGAAGAGCAAGAGTACAACCAAGTTTTACTTTCTTTTGATGCTTCTTGATTTCTTTTCTCTGTTTAGGCTGAGCTGCAAGACATAGATTATAACCACTGTGCAACTTTAAGAAATCATTAAGAAACCTGATATCAGCTGTAACAAAACAATTCTTTGTTTCCAAGAAGCTCATATGAGCGACAATAAAAGACAGTCAATCTAGAATATTTTATAGTTGTGGAAAGGTATTTCTTTACTTACTAAGGTCTGTTACATAAACCATATTTTGCTTTATCAATATAATCACCATTTAACAGTGGTTATTGACTGCATTTCTAACCTGCTAACTTTCAGGGAATATTTTTGGTCATTAACAACTGGAAGGTCAGAAAAAAATTAATACCTCCTGACATTTCTGTACTAGACCCTGGAGGGAGATATTGACTGCCCAAAGCCAAATTCTAATTTGTTGCCTTGGATCTGCTTGCTGATGGCTCCTCTGCACACCAGTTCTGTCAAGCAAACAGAACTAAACTGAATGGACTAAACCCAGATAGGAACTGCTCCTCTCTGGCAAGGATGAAGGCCACACTGCAAAATATTGCCTGCATATACTCAGTTCAGTGTCAAAATTCCAGCTGGGGTTGCAGGCAGACATTTTCTTCTTTAATCACATTATATCACTTGAAGAGAGAGTGTAACTATGCCTTAAAAAAGAAAGAAAACCACCGAATGCTTTTCTAATATGTATTGTGTCTAGTGTAGTTTTGCTAAAGCAACTATTTTGATACAGCTATAAAGGCAGAAGGCCACCTCCACTGCCCAGTCCTCTCCACAGTATCCAGGCAGCTCTCAAACATCCCATTAATGGGAATCATTAGGGACCAAACTGTACAGAAGAAATGACTATTTATCCAATGCTGCACCAAATATTGTGAAAAGAAGCAATATTAGCCTAACAACATTATTAGCAGAGTAAGTACCCTTGAAAACACACACAGATCTGAAGAAGTCAGGACTAGACACTATGGCAGAGATAATGTGTTCTTGCTATATGTGTTCTTGTTCTTAAAGACTGGAAAAATTGACAATGAGAAGGTGTCTTCTAGACCTGAGCAGAGCATCCCTTTCCCTAGGGAATGGCTAACAACTTCTGCTGAATTTCTGCTTTGGCTTGAAAGTCTATATCTGAGCAAGGACTTGTCCAGATAGCTGTCTGTAAGGAAGCCTGAGGAGACAGACTTTTCTTGCACACCCTCTCAGCTGTACTAGGTAGTTAGTCCCTCATTTCTTCCAGATTCCTGCTTTGGGACAGCATCATAAAAACAAGATGGTTTGGGTTCAAAGGGACCTTAAAGACCATCTAGTTATCTAGTTCCAACCATCCTGCCATGGGCAGGGACACCTTCCACTAGACCAAGTTGCTCAAAGCTCCAAAGCTCCATCCAACCTGGCCTTGGACACTGCCAGTGAGGGGGCAGCCACAGCTTCTCTGGGCAATCTGTTCCAGTGCCTCATCACTCTCAGTAAAGAATCACAGAATCACAAGGTTGGAAAAGACCTTTAAGATCAAGTCCAACCATTCCCGTCCTATGCTAAACCATAGAGTCTCTTCCCAATATCTAATCTAAATCTACCCTCCTCCAGTTTATGGTCAATACCCCTTACCCTATCACTACATGCCATTCCATGTAAACAATCCCTCTCCAGCTTTCCTGTAGGCACCCTTCAGGTATTAGAAGGCTGCTATAAGGTCGCCCTAGACCCTTTTCCAGGCTGAACAACCCCAACTCTCTCAGCCTGTGTATATAAGGAGAGGTGCTCCAGACCCCTGATCATCTTTGTGGCTCTCCTCTAGACTCATGCCAACAAGTTTCATATCCTTCTTATGTTGGGGGCCCCAGAGCTGGACACAGTACTCCAGGTAAGGTGTCACGAGAGCAAAGGGGCAGAATCACCTCCCTCAACCTGCTGGTCATGCTTCTTTTGATGCTGGTCAGATGGCCTGTAGCAGAACCCCACTACAGTGTTCCCTTTCTCTGTGGTCCCTTTAATCCTGACCTATCAGTTCTCAGTGGGATCCTTTATCCATCCCGATGCAGAGGCACTGCACTCCAGCTGGTCACTGACAGCCCCTCTTCAGCTCCTCTGCCTGTCCTTCCTAAAGAGCCTGTATCCTTCCATTTCAACAGTCCAGTCAGAACAGTTATCCCACCGTGCATCCATAAAGCCACCAATACTCAGGAAATATATTTGAAACATAAAATGAATGTCCTGATTAATTTTCTTCCTAGTAGATAATATGGGGCAATGTTTTGGATTTGCAAGGGAAACTATTGATAATATAAAGATATTTTTTATTTGTAAAGGTGGTTTTTGTTATTGTAATTCTGCTACTCACACCACCCTGCCAGCAGGACAGCTGGGGGAGAACAAGGAGTTGGGAGGGAACACAGCTGGGACAGCTGACCCCAAGGGATATGATGTCATGCTCAGCTTATAAGGGGCTTGGGGAAAAGGAAGGATGGAGGGGGCTAGTGGTGTTCACAATGATGACATTTGTTTTCCCAACTAACCATTACACATCATGGAGCTCCACTGTCATGGCTGAACACCTGCCTGCCAATGGGAAGTGGTGAATTAATTCCTTGGCTAGCTTTGCTTGTGTGCGGTTTTTGCTGTACTCATTAAACTGCCTTTATCTCAACCCATGAGTGTCCTCACTTTCCCTCTTCTGAATCTCTTCCCCACCCCACCGCAGGTGTCGGGGGGCAGTGAGTGAGTGGCTGCATGGGGCTTAGTTGCCAGCTGAGGCTAAACCACGACACTGAAGCAAATATAGTATTAGTGAGATTTGAAAGTGTCAGGAACCGATTTTGTTAGAACTTAAAGATTCTTTTGAAGTGTGAATGGAAGCCTTGTTGCCCTTGAAGAGTAAGATTTTTAGAGAATGCAAGTGTCCCTCAGATTGAAAAAGAATAATGGTGAGTGTATCAGAGAACAAAAAAAAGCAAAAAAAAAAAATTATAGCACATTTCTTCCTTTAAAGTCAGAGTTCTTTGTTTCCAAATTGAATTGTTTGAATAGACTAAATAGGACTATTATGTGCTATCCATTTAGTTGCCAATGCAAAGAGGCTTTTGATAAGAAAATGGAGAATTGCGGTTCTAAGGACTAATGATGAGATGCGTAGATGACAGAAATCAGCCCAAATTAATGCATTAAGTCTTCAAGCTGAAGAATGATACATCAATATCTAATACAACCTTTAAAGGGTTTTTTTTTTTTCAAACTCTCCTGTAGAAAACAACCAAAAGCAAGCTCTCAACTGAGTAACAGATGCACCACACTGAGGAAGCTTCTTTGTGATCCATGACAACTTCACATTAACTTTACAGATGCCAGATCTGGAGAGTCCTATGACATCTTACAGGCACATAATCAAAAAAAGTTCTCATATGTATTACCTCAGAATCTATAAAATTTGCCAGTGAACAGTATTCTTTATGATAGCACATTAATCACCCTGTATAATTTGAAATAAAATAAAATATTTTGTTAATAATATTTTAACTTGTATTATATAATTTTATAGTAGGAATGTAATTTCCTTTACAGGATTATGTAAAACGTTTATTAAACTTGTAAGGCTGATTCCTCCCCCTCCCCATTGCCATAGCAAATGCTTGCCATATTAGCTTTATGTACTGTGGTCATTTATAAGAAAAACACTGAAGATATTTCCTACAACTCCCCCCACACCTCCCTTTATAAATGACATAATTGTATAGAGCTTCACTCCAAAGAAGACCACATACTTGCTGGTAGATGATTCTTTGCACTGCAGTTTAAAAACAAATGTGAAAAACTAGAACCTTTATGCTTGTGCAGGGTCCTAAAAAGCTATGTAGCAAATCATAGAATCATAAAATGGTCTGGGTTGGAAGGGACTCCAAGAATCACAGAGTTCCAACCCCCCTGCCACAAGGAGGGTAACCAACCTCCAGGCCTGGATCTACACAAGGTTGCCCAGGGCCCCATCCAACCTGGCCTTGAACACCTCCAGGGACGGGGCATCCACCACCTCTCTGGGCAGCCTGGTCCAACACCTCACCACTCTCTCTGTAACAAACTTCCCCCTAATATGCAATTTAAACCTTCCTTCCTTTAGCTTTAATCCATTCCCCCTTGTCCTGCCATTTTCTACCCTTTTAAAAAGTTGATTCCCCTCTTGTTTGTATGCTCCCTTCAGGGACTGGAAGGCTGCAATGAGGTCCCCCCACGGATACCATTGGCCTTCCAAGCTGCAAGAGCCACTGCTGGCTCATGTTAAGTTTCTCACCCACCATGACACCCAGGTCCTTCTCAGCAGGGCTATTCTCAAGGAGCTCTTCTCCCAGTCTGTATCTATGTCTGGGATTCCTCCGGCCCAAGTGCAACACCTGACACTTGGCAGTGTTGAACCTCATTGGGTTCACCCAGGCCCACCTTTCCAGCCTGTCAAGATCCTTCTGGATGGCTTCCTTCAATCAATACAGTCCTAAAGATGTCCCCCAATGGATCACTTCAGGACACACTTCAGGTCCACATGGTGGTGTACTGGTTCAACACATTTCATGAACAATTGTAATTTTAGGTTAACTTGAAAGATTTGGGTTCTACTTATGTTTTTGCACTGATTATAGAAGATGAACAATTCTAAACTTGCAAAACAAACCTAGAGCTGCTGGTGAAGTTTCAAATATCTGACCTCATTAATTCTCATATATATATAGCTCATGCAGCAAAAATACAATGTGTAAGTGATGTCTGACAGGCCTTAAAGTGTATTATCTTCATAAGACCAGGAAAGTCAATCATTGTACCTGGCAGATACTGTGCTCCAGCTGACCATAGTACTACATTATATCATCTCATACATTTTCAGGGAACAGAGGGAGAAGGGATATACCCCTTTTCCTATTGGATATATATATATATTTATTTTTAATTAAAAAACCCACTCTACCGGAAACTTAATTTCATTATTTTTTGTGGATATTTTTCTAACATATGTTAAATTTTCTGTTAGCAAATAGTACAACCTTGTCTGTCTTTACTACTATAGGTAATCACTGGAGAAATCAATTTCACAAAGTGGTACTAAATGAATTGTGCCATCAAAAAAACCCAGATGTGTTTTGTGCATAAACAAATACTGACATCAACCTCCTATCATCACTTGAAGAAGTGGAAAAAGTTATCTTTTCAAAAGGATCTATAATACAGAACTTGTGGTTTACGGAATCTTGGTAGGTATAAATTTCAGTCTAGATAAATCAGTCTAAGGCAAATAATTTCTCATTGATACAGCTATTTACACAGAACTAAATTCAGAAGCAACATAGTAGAGTCTCTTTGTTTCATTTGTGTACACACAAAATGTGTGTGTATATATATTAGTGCATATATATGTTCATATATATGTAAGTGTATCTCTTTATACACACAAAGCACTCTTTAGATCCTAAATTTTAAAACTTCATAAGTCAGAGAGTATTCTCAGCAATTATTTTTTCCATCCCAAGAGCTACCTGAACCTCCAGCCCTGCAAGTTCAAAGCTCATTCCAGTGCTAGAAATTAAGGCAAATAACAGTGGTTGTCATTACATCAATGACACATTAAACTTCCCTTAAATAAATTCAGAAGCAAATATTTAAGACTTACACAGTTCCTCAGTCTTCACATCAGATTCCTGAAATCAGAAATTTCATAGAAGAGTGGGTAGTGAAATTAACAGTACAGAAAAACTATGAAGCATATATTTTGACTGGGATTGGTCTTTTTTAGAGAACATTCTTCTCACAAGAAATTGTTGTGTCATATGAAAGACAGGATCAAGGGTAGCTGCAAGTTAATACAGGATTCTCTAACCAAGAAAATGCCATTACACAGGGAAACTAAAAGTACCTCTTCCAAGGTGGTGTCAGAAATGCCATAGCCAGTCACATGAAGATGATGAAGGCTTTGATCTAAAGCCTGGAAAAGACCTTTAAAAGAGGTCTTATCTGCCCTCTCTGGAATCACATAGGTCAGCTCAGTCCCACTGTTCTCTTTCAAGAAGGCTTCTGGGATATGGGTCTGTACCAAAGATGTGACCCGAACAATATGCTTAGGATCCTGGACTTCAAACACACAGGGCTATGAGGAGAGAAAAATAATAATGCACAAAACATTAAATGTTAAAAGTAGTATGGCATTTGATATTAGAAAGCATACAGAAAAATTTCCACTGATGAAACTGCATCAAACCTGGGACTCAGAGATTACTTCCCAGAAATAAAGAACCATGAGACAAAGCCCTTTTCAACTAAATATTAGCATTCATATTTTTCAAATATGAAATTGTATAATAATAATAACAACAATGATGATGATAATAATAATACCCTCCGCCCAAAACAACTAAGAAAGCTGATAAAAACATGTTTTGCTGGCTCTCTAGTAACCTATATCACGTGTTACTTCCTGGCAGAGGCATATGGCTCCCTTAGAATATATGAAGCTATTACTTGGCAGGCACTGTACAGAACATTTTTACTGTACCTTTTTTATGAGCGTTAAACTGTGTCCCTGGCCATATGTTTCTCTCAGGTAAGAGGGAGAACCACAGCACCTCAGCTGGCCATGCTGCAGGATGGCAATGCGATCACTGAGCACCTCTGCTTCATCGAGGTGGTGAGTGGTAAATATCAGTGTGCAACCTGCATCAGAAAGGTGGGTACATGTTTACAAAACCTGGTTTCTAAAGAAACTCATCTTCCTTTCATGATGGTCCTTTAACCTTAAAGGAACATGTTTCAGGTCCCTGCAAAACATAACTGTGAGATAAAAACAAAACCTGCCTTCAGGTTTAAAGTCTGAATTAGCATCAGGTCTAAACTTGCTTTGGCTTGTGTTGTACACAGTATGCAGTATTAAGCCATTGCAATGTCAAAATGGTGTAAGACCTTAAAAGAACATACTAGGCTTCCATGACAAGGTTTTGGTAGCAGGGCGGTTAAAGGGGTGACTTCTGTGAGAAGCTGATAGAAGCTACCACTATGTCTGATAGAGATGATGCCAGCCAGCTCCAAAATGGATCTACCACTGGCCAAGGCTGAGCCCATCAGTGACAGTGCTAGTGCCTCTGGGATAACGTATTTAAGAAGTGGGGAGAAAAAATACAGTGTAACAACAGCATCAAGACGTGTGACAAGATGTGAGAGGAACGACTCTGCAGACACCAAAGCCAATGAAGGAGGAAGAGGTGCTCCGGAGATTCCCCTGCAGCAACCCACAAAGAAGACCACGATGAGGCAGGCAGAGGCCCCTGCAGCTCATGGAGGCCCATGGTGGAGAAGATATCCACCTGGAGGACCTCACATTGGAGCAGGTAGATGCCCTGGAGGGTATGACCTCATTAGAAGCCCATGCTGGAGCAGGCTCCTGGCAGGACCTGTGGCCACAGAGAGAGGAGTCCACACTGGATCAGGTTTGCTGGCAGGACTTATAATCCTGGTGGGTGGGGGTTCTGAACTTCTGCAACCCACAGAAGGGACTCATGCTGGAGCAATTCATGAATAACTACAGCCCATGGGAAAGACCCACGTTGGAGAAGTTCTTGGAGGACCATCTCGCATGAGAAAGATCCCACAGTGGAATGGGTAGGAAAGTGAGGAGTCCTACCCCTGAGGAATGAGCAGCAGAGACCACACGTGAGGAACTGACCACAACCCCCATTTCCCACCCCACTGCACTGTTTAGGGGGAAGGAAGCAGAGAAAGTAGGGAGTGAAGTTAAGCCTGGGTGGAAAGAAAGAGTGGAAGAAAGGTCTTTTTAAGATTTGGGTTTGTTTCTCATTACCCTCCTTTGATTTGGTCGGCAAGAAATTAAATTAATTTCCCTGAGTTGAGTCTGTTTTGTACATCATGGTAATTGGAAAGTGATCTTTCCCTGACCCATGAGCCTTTTGTTATATTTTCTGCCCTGTCCAGCTGAAAAGGGGTAATGATGTAGTGGCTTTAGGGGGCACCTGGCTTTCAGCCAGGGCCAACCCACCACTGAGATTCCTTAAAAAACTACATAGCTGCAGTATCTGTTTCAACAGATCATTCACTGTAAGTTATTACAAATCTTTGAGTGCCCACTAGCAGAAACATTCATGCCCCATAGTCAGTTTTTAACCTTATGGCACTTAAAAATTTAATGTAACAGACTGATTGATGAGTCTATTTTCATTAGAAGTATATATGCATCTATATATAGATATTTGCAGAATGGGAAATGGGAAAACCAGAAAGTAATTTTGAGAAGCTAACAAAAAAGGAAAAGGTAAGAGATGAGAAACTTTAGGACAGGACTCAGAACTAAGTTCAATCTTCTGTTAGATAGGACATCTTTCTGTGAACTATCAGATAAATCTTGTAATCTCAGATGCTTTAGCTTTCCAAGTTTGATTAAAATGTTCTCTCTGAAATTAATGATTTCTTTACTGAATAGTGAACATTCTGACTATCCTGTTTCAATTTATAGAAACAGAATTCCAGAAAGGAAAATAAGGAGCATATTATGTTTATAAACTTTGTACCAGCTTTGTACTTCAGAAGAACATCCCAGATGCTACGACGTGAACATGGATCTACTCCACTGGTGGGCTCATCTAGAACAACTGTCTTAGAGTTTCCAATAAAGGAGATGGCAATTGACAGCCTCCTTTTCATTCCCCCAGAAAGGGCTCCAACAGGTTTGTACTGATGCTGAGATAGATCCACATCTTCCAGAGCCCTGAAACAGGAGTACAGAAAGTGGAGCAATTTTGAAGTTTTTTCTAGGCACATCATGTCTTCTCAGAACAGATTTACTGAAAAGTCACTGTAAATGGAAGGCAAAATAACCCACTACCTCTGACATTATACAATTTAGTGCCAAAAAAAAAAAAAAGGAAAAAAGAAAAAGTGAAAAAGGAAAAAAGTCTTCACCTACAAAGTACAAACACTCACCACCACATGAAATACAAATTCTGGGTAAGTACTGTGCAGGATAAGAGCAGGCAATTTTCAAGTTTAGCCAAATAAAATAAATACCAGTATGTCCAACAGTTTCAGCAAACTCCAGATCATAGCCTCTTAAACCATGGTAAAAATTATTAGTTTCATATCTCAAACAGTGCTTCAGTTTTTGCAACTACATAAATAACCTTTAAAAATGACCGAGCTTTTAGGAAATGTAAAATCATGTAAAGAAAATAAGGTAACACTGCTGCTTCCCCTCCCTCCCCCCCGCCTTTTTTTTTAAAGACCCATTTCTGTGAAGTAGAGATTAGCAATCCCTAGCTAGAATAACACTATCTAATCCAACCTCATCTAATGCCTGTGTTAAGGACTGCTGGCAGATACCTTACAACATGTCCTATTCAGCCCTTGCCCTCTGATGATCTTGTATCTGAGCAGTGTGTGGAAACACGTTCAATAAAAGCAGCACTGAAAGATCATCAATTTATTTTTCATCAGATTGAACATACAGTCATTGACCTAAAAGCTTTCAGTTGCTATCAGCCTGGCAAGCAAGACGTAAAAGGCTCAACAGTCCTAAAATAATCTCCTGAACCATTTGAGTGAATATGCAATCTGCAAACCATGCCATTTACACTGAGAGAAATTTTCATTTTAAAGAAAATAGGTTTCTATAATTGTTACATAGACATATATCCAGGAAAATTATTCCTAATATCTTTAGAAGACACCTTTTTTTGCTTAATAAAAACATTTTTTGTTGTTGCTTTTCTAATTTATGTGGAGTATTTTAAAAGCATTCCTTACCTTTCCCGGTTTTTTTCCTTAGTAGCAAGGCTCAGAGCCCTGACTCTCTTTATATGCCATTAGTATGACACACTGCTGGTGAAATTACAATTCAGCAGTTTAAGTACAATAAAATACAGGATATTATTTTGCATAAATTTTAAACAAACACTAGGTTTAGTCTGTTCTTTTTGTTCTAAAGAATTGTTTCAGTTTTTTCTAGACAGAATGTGGTGTCTTACACCAGAGAATTTTCAGTTCAAATTTTGAAAGTAGCAGGCTTTTATGACAGCTACTAAAAAAAAATCCACTTTGCCACAAACATGTCTGTATATGCCTAATAGCACATGTAAAGGAGAAGTATCATCAGCTCATCATCTATTTCCCCTGTAACATGGAAGTTCCCAGCCCTCCACACAGTTTACCATGAATCAGAAGATAAAGAGAAACTATCTCCATTGCCACACTATTAAAAGAACATACATTTCGTTCCCAAAGTTCAGAAAATGCAGTTTGCTGCTAGCAAACAAGTCTCACTTTGTACCCATTACTAGAGGTTTAAAATACTTGATTCTAAAATGAAAAACTAGCCTTGGTTCAAAGAAGCAGCAAACTAAAAGCACTAGAAACATTCTCAACCTGACAAACAGCTGGTCATGTCAGAGCTCTGGCTTGTTTTCCTTATTGGATTGTTTGTTTTTAAACCCCTTCACTTGTTAGAAACATTTAAAGTCTGCATTTGACAAAGCAAACGGTCTATTTAAAAAGCACTGCTTGCACCGGTCTTCTCTGGCTTTCCAATCTTCCCCCAACTGCAGGTGAGAGGATACAGGATAATAAACACAGAGTTAGCATTGACTTATCTGAAAACTCAGAGTGAACACAGCAGTTTACTTTCCATCTGCCTCTCCAGCAAGCAGGGAGGTAAGGCACAGAGCATGAGGCAGGAACCGCTACAGCTGCTACCAGGCTAATCATCTCCACTCCAGTCAAAACGTGATTATTTGATGGTGCTGTATAGCAGGTTTTTAAACAGTGACTCTTCCACTACAAATACATTCAAATAAAGTTTAGAAACTAGGAAATCTATTTTCAGGGCATGATTTCAGAACATGAAGTGTGCTAAAAACTTACAGAAAACCTGCAGTGGCTCGCAATAGACACTCCCGATTTACTTGACAGAGGGGAAGGAAAACTTACCCACTGACTTGCTGATTTAGCTGTTCCTTTGTCCAGCCAGGTGCCTTCACTGATCCATAAAGCAGGAGATGTTCTCGCACTGTTAGTATGTTGAAGAGGACATCGTACTGTGGGCAAACACCCAGCTCTGTCCTGATAGCAGCTAGATCAGTCCGTATGTCCTTTCCATTAATAATAATGGTACCAGAGCTCGGTGGATAGAGGCCAGTCAACAAGGATCTAATGCAAGGAAATAAATATTTCACAACAATAAAAAATCAGCAAGATCATGTGCAATGCCTGTATTACACAGCTCACACTGGCATCTTCTGAGGTACCTCCTAGCATCCTGAGATCAACACCAATTCAGCTGAGCACAGTTATACTGCTAATGTTTTGGGCTTTTGTAAAATTTTTTTTAAAAATCCAAGATTTCAACCGTCCTCAATTTCCTTACTTCTGGAACAAAATCTATCTTTCCCAACTAAATAGAACATTTTTTCCTTTTTTCACATGTGTATTCTAGCTGAGGAGTAAATCCGAATTGGGTCCCGTCCTGCATCACTGCTTTTATTAAAGCTGATCATGGTTAATATGAAGACAGAAATACATAGACTTCGCTACTGAGACATTCTTAGGTGTCATTTTCATTTTGCTGTTTTTGGTTCTTGTCAACTGCCAAGAAAGAAGGCCCTTGCAACCTCTAGGAACAAAGCACCAAACTCCACACTCTCCGTGTAACAAGAGTACATGTGGGATTCCAGAAAGGAACTCTTTCCTGAAATGTATTCAACTCCACTAGACATGTCCAGCTCCTACTTAATCTGCTACTCAATTATTACATCATGGTTTCAGTGGCATAGAGGACCAAGTTCATTATGTTGCTTTTGCTGTGGATATACAGCGTTCACTTTCCATGTGCTTTGGAGAGTTTATTAAATGTTTGCTTTTAAAAAATAAGACATGGGAAGAAGTTCACAAACGTTCTGAAGTGAGAAAGCATAGCAGAGACCAGTGGGGAGTAAAACCACTAAATGGCAGACTTACATGACTGTTGTTTTGCCAGCTCCATTAGGTCCCAAGAGTGCCGTTATCTGGCCTCTGTGGAAAGTGAGGCTCAGATCTTTAACAGCAGCCTTCTGGCCATCCACATGCTCCTTGGTGAGAGACAGCAGTGTGACACCAATGGTGGCTCCTTCGACACAATGGCCTTTCCAGCCTGGAGGTGATGGGTCTATATGGAGAAGAGCAGCAGATCAAGACGGTTGCTGAATCTAAACATACGTGTGTGCATATGAGGTGTAAGAAATTAACTTTAACCCTCATTGCCATTTGCTGAAGGGTGGAACAGATGTTCAGATGCTCTAAACAAACATAAACAACACTGAAATCAAAGATACTGTGCCAGCTAATGTTTTCTAGGAATCTGTCCTATTTTCAACGTAAAACAATTATGCCAATTTGTGTGCATGTTCACATAGGTCTCCACAGAGTTACAAAATAGTAGTTAGATTTTATTTCTAGTAGAAAAAACCTGCTTATTATAATGCTGCTTGAATCATTGCTTTGTGCCCATAAGTACAAGAAAATTCTGTGTGAACAACTCCATATATGACATCCAGTTTCAGGCACATAACATTAACAGGCATACCCAGTTCACACTGCAAAATGATTAAAAGCAGCAGTCTAGCCTAAACATAACTCAAGATCCTCAATGCAAATAGATACCCAGCATTTTTCTACCTGTGATGTAACCACCTCAGCAAACTAAGATGACCATACGATGAAGAACAAGTTGACTTTCTTCCTCCATCAGAAGGAAAGGTTAGCACTACTTTCCTAATGTGACCACAGTCAGCAGCTCCATGAACAGATTATTAACATGTAATATTATTATTGACTCTTCACTGAGAAATCTGACAGTCTGCAATCTGATCTACCCCCCAGCTTATATATACTGAGCATGACATCATATGGTATGGAATATCCCTGTATCCACTTTGGTTCAGATATCCTGGGTGTGTCCCCTCCCAGCTTCTTGTGCACCCTCAGCTATCTCACTGGCACACCAGTATGAGAATCTGAAAAGTCCTTAACTGATTTGCAACAACTAAAAAGTCAGTGTGATATCAACATTATTCTCACCCTAAATTCAAAACACAGCACTACCCCAACCAGGAGCAAGAAAATTATCTCAGCCAAAACCAGGACACGGTTCCAACCAAAAAATCCACAAATGAATTTATCGCATTACCAGTACAACAGCACCCAATTCTTATGAAACAGGGCAAGTTCCTTTGCAGTGTTAGAGTTCACACACAGGCAATTTGCTACCAAGCGCACAATGTGCATCACTTAAAGCAGAGAACAAGGATGATGAATAGATCCACAAAGCTGAGGCAGCCACTTGCATCTCTTGAGCCAGAGACCATGCTATTCACTTTTTGGGCAGAGGAGAGAGTTTTTTTAATTTGCTTTCAATGGAGGATATGGTGAACCCAAAGGAAAACACTGAAAATCTTAATTCTTCAAAGATAATCATCTCAACAAAATGGTATTGTTCCAAATTGCAGAAATTAAGGCAAAATTCATGCTGATAGTTTTTCCACAAATGTTTAAATGAATCCCAAGACATTTTGAAGTTTGCTCTACTCTAGGAGATATCAATGCATAAAAGTAGTGAGTGGTTCAGCTTCTTCACTTGTGCTATAGACAACTGGATAGCTTCCAAGCTGTTGTAACTTTAAACAAAAATACCACCACCTATCATGTTGTTCACAGGCCCAAGAGGGAATATAGTTGAGGGTGCCCTACTCCTTTCATTCACAAAATGTAAATGAAATGTGAGAACAAAAGACCTTAGGAGAGACCCAAGAGGGTAAAAAACCCTTAAAAAAAACCCTAATTAGTTTTAAGCAAGTGAACAAAGAAATAGAAGAGCAGTGAAAGTATCTGGAGGCAGATAAAAATTAGTTAAAACAGAACCTTTTTAAACAAAGGCTAAAGAAGCAGAGACAGAAAGAACAGTGATTATAAAAGAGGGAAATAAGAAATAGAGGGAAAAGAAATTAACAAAGATAATTTTTCCACTGAAACAAGAAGCAAACAAAAACAGTAGAGAAGATAGAAATTCAAAGTGTAGAAGGGAAAAGTTTATAAAGCACAACACTTTTCAGATTCAATAAGAGGCTTCAAGGAGCTTCAAAAGATTCTAAAGCAAAGAGGCAATACACTGGGACATGATGAACCCAAAAGAAGCATATTTTACATTTTTTTAAGAGTTTCCTTAAATATTTCAGTACAGTGTTTTTAACAGTGATTCAAGCATTACAGGTGACAACACATTTAATACATTATGATTAGGAACAAGATCTAAGCACATAATATAGGACATATAGGACCAAACTATGATAAAATTATATTAATCAAAATCTGCACACCATTCGAAAAACAAGTGGTATTAAAACTATATTATGACTACAAACCTTTTTCTTGGAAGTTTTCATTGAAGAAAAACATATTAGAATTCAGAAAATGCCTCTTCCTTCTCTCTGCACCGCACAGGTTCTTCCAGTATGAAACAGTAAAGGGAAAGTACCATCGGTTCTTTAATCCAACTTTTCCTAGATAATTATAATAGAAACTGTTGTGAGATTTATAGCCATTTCATATTTATTTGTGGACTACTAATATCCTATCATTACTTACAAAGAGCCACTTAAACCATTTAATTAGCTCAAACTCTTAGCTGCACTTAACAAACCTTAATGAAGTAGAAAAAATTTGGCCATAACACCAGGTCCTGCCATAACATAATCAATTCTCAATGATACTATGCTTTACTTTATCACCAATTCAGCTTTAAAGTGTAACAGAAGTGTAGACTTAATGATATGTAGGCACAGCATAATGTAACAGACAAAATGCACCAAGTGATCTGTCAAGGCAAACAGCCTTCTTTTTTATTTTAACAATAATCCATTACACCAAGCCCGCACAATTTAAATAAATCAGCCAGCATAAGAAACATTTATTACAGCAGAAAATATGCTCCTACATACAACCTAAACTTTGGCATGAACCAATCTTTCCACGCTTACCTTACCAACCATACAATACATTCTCTGTGTGTTTAGAGTTGTGTTTCATTGACATTGAAGGGCAGGTGTCAATTTAAGCTAAAGTTTGTAAAATTCAGTTGTATATTCTATACACCACTATTTTTCAATGCAAAATTCATTTTTGATTTTTATATTTTTAAAACAAATACAGAGTAGCTGGAAGAAAAGGTGACATATGCAAATGAGAGGAAAGGTAAATTTCAAGGAGCTAGTGAGACATTAGACTGATTAAAAATGCATCAACCAACTCAATATTCATAAAACTTGGTTATTAAAATAAAACCCAACACCACTTTCTGTCAATATACTTGAAAGTTAATTAGTTTTCTTTATGCATTGGACTGTGGAGTTACCGGGAGCAAGATACAGTCACCAGGCAGTTTGAAGTACTTGTGATCTGAAAACATGTAGTTGTTGTTCATGGGTTTCAGCTCGTGTACTGACTCAGAAGATTTGCCATTTTCACAGGAAGTTTGATTATACTCTGAGCTCTGTTGTTGTGACGTACCAACAAATTTCTAAGTCATTCAAATATTAGTCATTCCCATAAGGAAACACAGATGTATGTAGGAATACTTTCTTATGTAGTCCCTAAGGGCAATCAGGCCATTGTTCACATCAAAACCTCAACTCAGAAAAACAAATGTCTTTCAATTGTATACAACCAGGAAAGCCAATTCCCTCCATTCCATTCAATAACTTAAAATAACATGAAATAAGAAAAACTCCATGCTTTTACCAGGAATAATATTGCTGAAGTACCAGCCACCTATAGAATACAGAATGGAATCAAAGAACATCATCCAGCACATCCATCCAAAGGTCATATATCCTCCTTGTGCCATTGTCTGGTGTATATTATTCCACTGAATTCCTGGTAGTAATTGTAATAATAATAATAGTAATTATTATTATTTTTTATTTATTTCCTTTTAAATGTCAAAGCTTAATCAGTATAGCATTAAAGATCACAAATGCATCAACACCACACACTTCTGGGTATTTAAGCACTGACACAAAAAAGACCGTCGTTAATAACAGTAATCCTAATGAATAGAAATGAATTGCTATGCCTCTACAAGCCTCTGTTTAGAACAGCAGGTGACACTACTGCTGGGAAAAGGAAGAGAAGCAGTTGCAAAGAGGGCTGTTATGAAGTTTAAGCTGGCCCTTAATTTAGCAAAAGAAAAAGAACTAGGACTCTGACAGTATGGGGCACTGACCTCTTGAATGAATCAGGCTTTATGCCATGCTTATAAAGAAGTGGGTTACACAAAGTCTAAAGGCTTTTTTATAATGCTAAATACGGAAACTTAAATCTGGGGGTTCTAACTATGCAGCAAGTATTTGTGTGCAGTCACTGCATTCAGAGTAAATTGGAACAACAATCCACTGAATAATTGCTTCAGAAAATTGTTACATTGCAGAAGACATGAAAGGAAGAAAGAAGGTGCAAAACACCAGAGCTACAGAAAGCTACCATATTTCTAAATGGAAAACAAAAGTAACAAAGTTGTAGATTTACAAAAAAACATTGCATTTTTTCCTGAAAATGCTACTTTCTTCCCAGTAGAGCAGATCATGATATTGTTTCTGCCATTCTTTTTCTATGATTACCAAGAAAAGCAGCTATTGCCCAAAGCTCATGTTTCCTTTTTTTCAGTAAAGATGAGTCACTTCTACAAAGCGTCTGGGGGGAAATTTAAATAATGTTTTCTAGAACTGTCTCTTCCACTCTTACCAACTCTTGTATCATTGTGATACTTTTTCAATGCCTAGTGGTTTGAAACATCCACTGTCATCGATATTGATCTTGTCGTAGTAGTAAAAAACGCAAAGGATTACATCCCTTAGTATATAAATTTAGATATATAAGTGAATATCCTTTGTAGACATTTATCAAGGGCCCAGGCATTGACTTCTTACCTTCCTAAAATTTCAGCATCAATATGGGCAGCTCTAAGCTTGAGGATAGTAGTAATCACCCAGTTAAAACCTGTAGCAACCTATTAGAAAATTTAGCCAGTTTCCAAACCTTTATTTCTTCCTAACACCCAAACATAACAAGGTGTTCTCCTTCATTCCTGCACCTGCAGGGCAGCTCAGTGGGGATTTCACCAGCTGTTTCCAAACTTGCAGGCACAAGGTGTCACACAGGCTGAGCACAAATAGGGTCACACAGCAGAAACATACAAAATTCTCTAGAAAGTAAAGGTCAATTTTTCCTTACTTTCCAATCTATAATTATTAAACAATCATCTTAGCTTTATCTTGAGAGTAAATAACTTACACTGCTCTTGTTCTATATAATACTGTTCTTATAAACCTCCACTGTGTTATACAGTAGTGTATGCGTGACCTCTACCAAGCTCAAGAGAAACCCAACCCAATGAATAGGAAATTGGGTAAATATGCCAACAGTCCTGCATGGATCAACAAGGAGCTCCTGGCCTAACTCAAACATAAAAAGAAAGCATACAGAAGATGGAAGCAAGGAATAAAGAAATATTGTTTGAGCATCCAGGGATGAAGTTGTGAAAGCTAAAGCACAAATTGAATTGAATCTGGCCAGGGATGTCAAAGACAAAAAGAAGGGCTTCTGTAAGTACATAGGTGACAAGAGGAAGACTGTGGAAATTGTGGTCCCATTGCTCAACAAGACAGAGGACCTTTTTATACAGGATACGGGAAAAGTTGAGGTACAGAATGTCACCTTTACCTCAGTCTTTATTAGCAAGTTTCAAGCAACAGAGGTGAACTAAACAACCTCCAGATGTCCCTTTCCACCTCAATCACTTTGTGGTCCTACAAAACTCCTTGTTTATATCCTCACCAGAAAGCAAGCATTAGAGCTGCCTCTGACATTAATGAGGACTTCCAAGCAAATGCTTTAAATGCCTTGCCAAAGCTTCCTCCATTGGCTGGCCTGAGAGAAATAACACCTGTAACCGGTGCCCTAACATTCAGTTAGATGCTCACCCTTAGGTTGTTGTTCTGAATTTCAGTAAGTATAAATTTTAGGTTTGTATCTCGAGAACAGTTTTGTTGGCTGCATACACTCATTCTGTTATCAAACAGGCTGTGGAGATTTTCCTCCAACCTGTGTTGCAAATACAGCAATGCTAGGCCCACTTTAATTTCCCGCTAGAAAGTGGCACAAGATTAATTTGGTTTTCAAGGGCATTAAAGTTTTTCAGAACAAAGTGAAGAACATTTCCAGCTGTAGATTTTGAAATAATAATTACAAATCTGCTCTTCTAACTGGAGAGCTTACCTATTTCTTGGCCCTCAAAGAACGTAATGAAAAATACTCCTTGGCCAAAGGCAGTTGTAGACAGAAGACACTACAACATCAGAGGCAAAACAGGAATGTGACCATCAAATACAACATGTCATTAAAAAGCTCCACAAAATAATTTGCGATACTAAAAGCAAGCACAAAATAAATAGACCTTTGTTTCATGTATGCTAATGGTCATTATTTCTGTTTATGTTTTAATATTACTCCTCCCACAAACTGCAGTAGTATTTGCCCCACTTTAAGTATTTCCACTGACCTAGTTACTAATATTGTAAATATTAGTTACTAATATTGTAAAGTTACTAATACTAGTTACTAATATTGTAAAGCATTATGTAACTTCATAACAATTCATAGAACATTGTAAATCTACCATATACTGAAAACAGATATATGTATAACTGTAAAAGTATGCAAAGGAAAATACTTTCTGCAGTAAGATCACTTTCAGGAGTGATGTTAACATTAAAAATACTTTGAGATCAAAACATAAGGGAACTCATGAGCATGAGGAATGTGACTTCCTTATATTTTCTGTAGGTTTACAAAATTTCCCTTAAAATGTATCATTCCTTTTTATGTTATTTTTTTCCCCAATTTGATATCGATTAATGTGACTTATTTCCAGTAAAACAGAAAATCAAGAAGAAACCTGCTATAGTCTACAGTTTCAAAACTATGGAAATCCCCAACATAGATGGAGAAGAAAAATTAGAAAAGGAAAATAAATATTTACCATGATAATCTGGTTGGTGAAACTCAGCTGGTTCTGCAAGACCAACAAAACTATGTAGGGTAAAAAACTGATCATATACACAAGGCTGGCACATAGAGCTGCTGTATTGGCACTACTAAAAAATGCTCCCAAAAAATAGCTTAACATAATAACTGTAATTCCAAAATCCATGAGAAAAAGGAAGATGAGGAAGCCATTGCTATAAGCAAAGATGCCACTTGCTTTTAAAATGATGGCCAGAGCACAGCTGCTTATTGATAGCACAATGACATTCTCCAGAAACCAGGCAAAGAAATGAATGGCTGGATGTACACCCATCGTCTTCATATACTGCAGGACAAACATAGCAAAGAGAGTTAAAGTTAGGAAACTTTTTTATTCTCTTTCTTCCTTTAAATTACTCATCTCATTTCCCTTTTCCTGTACTGTCCCTTTCTGCTGCTTTCCCCTCGATCAAACACAGTTCTGAGCAGGGCTGTCTCTGAGCTTATCACGTGCTCACACGAGGAATCGCAGTGCTCGGGCACAACCCTTTTGCATAGGGTTGCAGGACCAGATGTCAGATTACTGAGTCCTCCAGTAAGCAGTCCGCCTTTTTCACTCTAAGAAGTACTGAGAATATCCACAGCAGTATATAAACAAATGTGGTTTTTTTCCCAGCTTGTTGCTGAATGAAAAGTAATTTATAGATATAGATATGTTTGTAAATCTATGCATGCAAATAATAGATTACCCAGGTATGCAGTATCACTCCTCTTTAAAAAAAAAAAAGCTAATACTACTTCTGAAGCACTTTTCATAATACCACCAAAATTAACTTCATGAAGTTAGTATTTTAAAGAATTAAAAACCCACCTATCTTACAACACAAAATTTAGAGGAATTATCTAATTTCCCAAACTAAAAAAGCTCGCTCCAGCAGTATAAGAATTATTATAATTCCTAAAGTACAGCTATTCATTCAGAAAATGTATCATAAACGACTCTATCCTTCCACATGCTTAGTACCTGCTAAGACTAGCTGTTGATATAAGCAAATAAATGTATCTTTTTTTTTCCCTGTGTCATCTTCCCTTGTATTTCTAATAACTACACACTACATATCAATTTTTTTTTTCACTTGGCTTAGGAAATTTTATTATTTTAGATCACATAAGCAAAACATGAGAAAGAATCCAAAATAAAACCCATTCAAATCACAAGGACTTTTCCCAAACCACAGTTTTCAGCTTCAACATTTATGGATCTTTTGCTTCTTCCTTTTTGTCTCAGGGACAATATTTGCATACTAAGAGGACTGATGCTCAATGTTGTGAATCTCCATTGGCAGTTAGAATTAGAATGTACTGCCCAGAGGAAACAAGTGAAACAAAGCCAGCTGAATTATGAGTACATAAAAAGTACCTCAAAGTTTAAGTTTTGTATTTAAGTACACTTTAATAAATAAATTTTCTTTCCAGAGACTAATCTACCTCTTACCTCTTCAAGATTAATTTCTCTTTCATAAACCAGCTTGCGAACCATGCCAGCAACTGAAACCATCCACGTCAACATCATCATAAGTGGGAAAAAAAACCCTATGTTGTTCAAGAATCTATGAAATAACATATGCAGAGTTTTTAGCTCTCAAAGGTAAAATATTTTTTAGCACAATGCCAATAGGTTAATACTAGGACTCGTCTTAATCTATGCACAAAATAAGGTATGACAGAAGCAATTAAACTTGTTCTGGTTAGTAATGACTATTTTTTATATAACAAGCTAAATATATATTAGTGCTATAACATTATATAATACTTTTCAACAATGGAATTGAAGTAATCACTCTTTCGGGATCGATTCAAAGTCAACACAAATTCAGATTTGTGAATCTATATTTTCTGTGAATATATTTGAACAGTAAGGTATAACACAAGCCAGTCAACTTTTGCTTTGCTTTGAAAGATTTATCACCACAACTAATTTTAAATTCCAGTAGTCAGGATATATTAATGGCTTTACAAAGAACAATCCTACATTTTTCCTTTGCTTCATCAACTTTATACATAACATAGACCAATTTAGATTTCGTGTACAGGACAACTAAGGATAGAGGGTGGGTTTCTTAGCATAATCTGAATCAGTTGCACAATATGTTGACACAGTCTCTGATCAGCAGGCTACTCCACAGCATAGCTGCAAACAGCTCATAAGGGGCCATTTGCCAGACAGAAGTTGCATAATGTGTTGTGGTCACAGCTGTTAAACAGCATTTGCTATGCTGTGGTATTCTGATATTGGACATGCTGGTTCAGTCCTGTGCTGAGATATGCATTCACCCACTAAAAGACCTAGTAGCTTCCCAAGTCCTCAAGTGTCAAACTGATAAGGACAATATAGTGAACTAAAATGCTGAAAGTCTACTTACAGATCACTGGTATGACAAGGGTAAGGCATGGCTTGCACCTGAATGGCTGGCTCTGAGGTATCTGTCCCAGTCTGTGCTGAAATAATTGCCCTTTCAATCATATCTTGAAGAGGAATAAAGATGTGGTTGTATTTAAAACCATCAGCTGGCAACTTCTGGGGATGGGACTTCCACGCAGGGTTTTTAATCAGATCTGTTCTCATGCTATAGAGAACACTGGTTCTAATTGTATATGAAATGTGTCGTGGAAGGAGATCGGTAGGGGCTTGGGTCTTGTTCTTTGGCGTATGAAAGATGATACCTGATTCAAGAAGAAAAGGAGGTTCATATCCAAACTTATATGATTCATGCTATTTACGTAATTAACTGATGGCCGATTATCAAATGGTAGTAGGACACATTCACCCAGCAGGGCAGGCCTCTAAAGCTTCTTGACACCTGCCCCCCTCATAGTAGCTTTCATTAATTAATTAATATGAAACAAAAATAAATATTCACCCAATAAATGGGTCTACAAAAAAGATTTTTGTCTGAGAAAATAATTTCTATGATTTGGGGTTTTTTAATTGCAATTTATTCTCTTTGCATCCAGATCTAACCCCTTTTTGGGGACTGATCTCAATTCCACAGTAAAACAGCTATAAAAATTGTCCATCAAAAAATAACAACCCCTGGACATGGGTGACAAACCATACCAAACCACCAAAACTTACTGTGATTCTTAATTCCTCAAAATTTACTCTGATTTTTAATTCAATTTCAAAACTTCTGTTTTAGCAAAGCAGAATTTGTATGTTCATTTTCTCTGTATTTTAAAATAATAATTTTAAAAAAACAGATGAAAGCTTAATCTAGATGGAAAGATGAATTCAAATAAATCAAATTGGGCTATTTTCTTTCTGAATAACACATAATTTTTAGGACTTCTTGATAAATGTGAAATGTTGACCTTTTTTCCTTACAAAAGGGGAAGATTCCTTACCTACCACCTAACTCCCTGAAAGATAATATGATATAAAATACTTTGCTGTAAATGCTTTTTTCTTTTTTTTTTTTTTAACTGGCCAATCTCAAATTCCCATTTATGTGAACATGTAATTTTCTAAGACATTCTATGAAGCTGTGAAGGCTTTCAAGGCTACAAACAAAGCAAACAAAGAAAATTCCACTTTAGTTTCACTCTTACTATGGAAAGGAATGCATGCCTAGATCTGAGCATGTAATATTGACATGTTGGGCACACTGGGGCCCTTAAATGCCATCTTTCCTCTCTAAGCATGCAAAGAGGCACTGAAAAAACTCCCAGGAAAAGTCTTGGCTTACATAGAGAAGGGTCATATAATAATGTAAGTGGGAGCAAAACGCACCTAGAAGTTAAATTTTCTGAGGGCCAAGATCTATTTGTCTGCTTCTTCCCTTGAAGGGGCAAACAATTTCACTCCCTACCAAGCGGTCCTGAGAAATTTCCCTTATCTCATGGTATGGCCTGTTGGCTTTATATTGATGGAGGGTGTTCATTTCCACATGCTGTTAATGAGGATACTTTGCAGATTACAGAACAAACACAATTCCAGACTGAGTAGCTTCATCCTCTAGGGCTGCTTAGTCTTCTGTCTGTGTACTTACAGGAGTCCAGGGACATAATAAAACCCAAAACAACAGGGGAAAAAACTGTGGCACACTTTATATAGACCTAAATGGGGCTTTCTTTTGGAAAGGCTACATGCAATTTAAAACATTTGTGCGTAAAAGAAAGTGTGTGTAATAAGAAAAACATTCTTGTCCTTTAAATTCCTCTGTACAATTAATTCTCAGCAATAAAGATAGAATGCAGGAAAAGAACAGAGAGTGTAATCCCAGGGAAGAAAACAAATAGATCTGTTGCTTAAGAATTTATTTACTCTAAATTTCTCTGAGGTGTTACTTTAAGAATAAAACTCAACCAACCCACATTTCTTTCCTCCTTTTTACAAAGCCAAGAATATAAAAACTAAAATTCAAAAGGATATAAACTAGGTGGTCTTGTCATAGTAAGTAGCCAAGTTTCCTCAGTACTCTCCATTTTTTCAGCTCTTTTTGTTCTACTTTAAACATTTATGACTTTTCAGTATTTTTTTAGAAACAACGGACTCCAAGGATTCATTTGGCAATTCCACAATTAAAAAAATTCTTTTAGTCTTTACAGCATATATTACAGCATTCAAATATTGGGGAATACTTCTAAGGTAAATATGGTTTATTTTGTGCTTTTTAATACATACTTTGAAACTGTGTAAGCTTAACCTACTTTATCAGTAAGCACAGGCAACTACAAAGCCTGATGTTTTCTGTCAATATGCATTTAAATAAGGTACTTACTAGCCAAAAAATTATTTTGTTGCATGAGTTCATGAGCCTTCACCTCCAATGTCTCAACAGAGTCAAAAGGCTGGAAACGGTCCAGTAATACACAGGAAGAGATATTTACTACAAGCTGTGACAACAGGTCAATCTGTTTACTTGCTGAGCTGTTAAGCATCTTGTTCATCATAGTTTCTAAGATGAGGAAACAAATTGGACTTCCTTAGTTTCAGTGAACACAACAAAAAGCTTGCACATCTTATAAGAGTAAATACCCTTTGAATTTTAAAAAAGGAAGTACTTTTAAAAACATGGGAAATTTTGTGAACTTATGGAAGTGTAGTTAATGTTTCAGTGGCTTTTACAAGTCCTCAGCCACGTTTTCCTTCAATTTCAGAACAATAAAAATGTAACAAATTTTAGCAAAGTTCTAGAAAGAGGCCACATCCTTGAAACTGTCAAATGTTTAACATTTCCTTATCTTCCCATAACTACTCCCACAAACACAAGTAAGTTATTGTACTTCAAATATCAAAACAGAGATACATCACTTTCATCTAATAATATATTGGCCAGTTCTTCTCAGCACTGCAAATACTTCAAGCACTTTGTTATATAGGGCATAAGTGTTTTGATTTGAGCTCTGCATTTAAAAAGCATCTGAAAAAAAGCCTATAACCCCTCTGATATTGATTTTGATCTTATCTATGGATCCAGGATGAATTTATACCTCAACCAAAGCCAGGTTACCAAAACCCACTGAACTTTGCAAGGAATTCAGATCTTAATCCATTGATAGAGAATGTAGAGGTATTGCTATAACCTTATGAGAGAATAACCAGAAGGATAGCATGTTGTGGTGACAGACAAACCCTGGATTATAGATGTTATTCAGCATCAACACAGGAAATATTGCAATAGGAAGGGAGATGAGTGGAAAAACATACGGGGTAGTCTGGAGAAGTGACATGAGAGAATAAACAGAGAATAAATTGGAGAAAAAACGTTATAAGGAGTGGATGAGGGAACTGGGGTTGTTTAGTCTAGAGAAGAGGGGGTTGAGAGATCTAATTGCTCTCTACAACTACCTGAAAAGAGGTTGAGGAGAAGTGGGGCTGACATTTTCTCTCTAGTGACAAGTAATAGAAGAAAATGAAATAGTGTCAAGTTACACCAGGGGAGATTTAGATTGGATATTAGGAAAAGCTTCTTCATAGAGAGGGCTGCCCAGGGAAGTGGTGGAGTCTCCATCCCTGGACGTATTTAGAAGACAGGCAGATGTGCTGCTGAGGAACATGGTTTAGTAGGAGGTGGCAGGTTAGGGTGATGTTTGGACTTGATGATCTAAAGGGTCCCTTCCAACCAAGACAATTCTATGATTCTATGACTTCATGATTACTGGTGAGAAAGGATAAAGATCACAAAGAGAAAAAGCAGAGGAACCAATACTCTAAGAATCAGAAGGCAGGCAAGCAGTAACCGGGTGATTTCACGGACTGAGAGAAAACAGCACCAAATGTAAGTACTATGTGTCTTATTTACTGCTACCCTTGAGTAGGTCATCAAAGGCAATACCTATGCTGCTACTTGTTTTGTAGCACTAGAGAGATCAGAATATTCCTAACACTGAGACCAAATAGGGTTAAGCTTTAATATATATATAAAAAAATATGTAATTATACATCACTCCGTGTATACACACACACACACAAAATCACTAGAGATCTCTTCACCAGCTAATCTTTGAAAGACCTTAATTTGAAATCAATAATTAACTAAAAAAATCTTCTCTCTTATGAATTAAATTATTGACTATTTTAGCACAAGAAATGACTACTTCGGCTGCTTGCTTGGAGTATGGCGTAATTAAAAGTTTTTGCAAGCAAAATACTGTCTTTCACAATGTGCATGAACTTGTGTACTGTAGTGTAGAAATTGTACATATACATACATATGAACAGATAGAATGCACAGGAACGATTTAGAATTAAGTTCTATAAAATCGAAAATCTTATAGTTACCCGCTTATAAATGTATCAATTATGAATAAAAAAATCCAGCAAATCTGTTTTCAGTATTATCTTCATATTTTGTCACACACCAATTCAGCCTTCATCTTCCACCTAGCTTGTTTAACCTATCATTAGGTAACTGGCAGGAAATACAACTGGTTTCTGCTAGGTAGAAGTGCTATTTAAGTAAAAGGGTGCCAGTTGACAAAATTGGGATAAACGAGCAATAAATTTAGGTCAGAAATTAGGAGAAAGTTTCTAGTTATCAGGTGATTTTGGCTGTGGCACAGTTTTCAGGGATGACATTACAGCTGTTTGTTTCCAGCTTCCTATGCACACATAAACCTCTTTCATTACAATACAGAGCAGCAGAGCGGTAACGTGGAGGAAAGCTGCCTGGGTTCTTTTTCCCCCAGCTCTTACATCCCACGTCACATGTGGCCCTCTGTAAGGGACAGTCATTGGTAAAGGGAAAAAATATCCCTTGGAAGTAGGACAAGAAAGAGACTATGTGAGCAAGAATCTAAAAGAAGAGCCTGCACCTCAAGTGCATCCCAGTGCCCCTTGAGAGGTTCTTAAGGACCATCAAGGAACTCACAAGCTCCAGTGAGCCTGGGCTTAGATAAAATCAGTTACACACACGAAATTATTGCAAAACTTTGGGTTGGAAAGCAAGCACAGAGGAATAGAGTTGCCTTGCCCACACAAAACTAGGTTAGAATATAAACAAGGACTTAAAAAGAAAAATACAAACGATTTTCCCCTCAGTTAACTATTCACTTAGTTAAAGATGACTGCCACAGTAACCACAGAAAGCTGCTTTACAAATTTATAACTTTGTGAGGTCTTAAAGCATAATTTTCATAGAGAGGTTGGAAAAATCTTACACCAATCCACTGTGTCCATGACACTTTTTGTCAGGAGTGGCAGGATAAATAACATGTCACTAAAACTCTTAATCATTTTTATAGCATCACAGGAATTAAAAAGGTACAAACAACTTGTATTTGGCCATAATTAGAAGTCGGCTTGATACAAGTGCAGATATAATAAACCAAGAGAATATCTGCTTTCATTAGAAGACAAAATACATAATCACACAGATTAGGTGATTTTAGAAAACTTGAGCTTTGGATGGAAACAAACAGATTGAGAGTGGTAACACCTATAACATATATGGATACGTTTAAGACTTCCATTTGGTCCAAGCAAGATAATTATAGGACTGAAAATCTGCTCAAGTATAACAGCAATTAAATTTAAAAACCAATCAACCAAACAAAAAACCAAACCACCCAAATAAAAAAAATACCCAAAGCAAAACAAACACAAAACACTCACCCCCCTCATCCCACCCCCCAAAAAACCCCAAACCCAAATAAAACCACCAAAAAAATGGCAAACATAAGAACACTTTAGGGTAACAGCTGCACATGATTATAGACCAATAAAATGAACAAAAAACACACATACAAAATGAACATAAAAATAAGAGAGCATAGTCATTTTTCAAAAAGAAAAATGATAAAGCAACTCTATAAAAAGAAGTGTAATCAAAGAGTAAATGCAGAAGAATGCAGAAAATAAATACAGAAGAGTGCCCAGGCACCTTGGACCAATCAGCTTCACAAAGGCATAAATGCTATTGTGTTCAATAGCCCATATTGATTTTCACTTTTTATATGATGTTAACTTTATTGACTGTATTCCATTATAAAGAAATTCTAGCTTCATAAGCCATTCTACTGAAATGATTTCCAGTATTCACCACCCAGGACTATTAACCATATATTACATATTGTCAAATGTCCCGAGCTCTGTTAAAGTGCTGTAGCTTGAGAAACACATGCACAGATTTCTAGCATGATGTTGTCTGCAACAGTGAGGACGGACCTGGTAACTCCAGAGGTCTTCATGTTTACTTAATGAAACATTGTTTACCCATAACCTATTATGTAGTTCGCAGTGTTAGATCCAAACAACCAAATTCCATTTATTACTGAACTGATACACCAAGACAGCTATGTTTCCAGTAGGCCTTGTGGGTTAAGATACTTGTTCTTTACACCCTCGTGTCTTTCCAATTGTGTGATTCTGAGGGGCTTTTTTTTTTTTTAAGTTGCACTGAGATTCAGCTTCACCATGAGGAGTGAGCTGTGCCTGACCCAGGATAAGCAAGAGTTAGGTAAATCTGCCTGAGGGACAGCAGATTCATGTTTGAGTCCCTCACCTAAGGAGGATACTGAGCCCAAATTCCTGCTTTCTGGATTGAACCCTGAACACCATTTGCCATTTTCCTTACTGAAAGGGAGTGTAGCTAGTCCTAACCTTCAAATGTAGCCTTCAAACCAAAGCCAGTTTCAATTAAATCTCACATCCTGCATTCAAAATAAAAGCCAAGAACTTCAGTTCAGATGAACCATGACAGCACCAGCTCAGGGCAGTAGTACAATTTAAGACTAAGAATTCACTTCATCATTTAGAAGCTCTCAGGAGCTTCAGTGGATTTGGTCCATCTCCTGCTTAGAGGCAGATATCAAAATCCAATAAAAGTTGCACTTCAAGTACATTTTTAAATTTTAGCTCTAGGCTTAATTCTTTGGCTGTAGAGCAGATTTAATAGCCTGTATTGCTGTAAGGTACATTTTTTCAAGCAATGAGGGCCACACAGCCCCTTCATGGGGGCATGTGAGTGCTCATCACTGGCCTCCTCCAACTAATAACTGGAATAGATTTGTGTCTGCCTCATAATTATCCTCACATTCAATGATAACAAACTATACAGCTCTGTCCTCTCTACCTGTTCTAGGAAGTACCCAGGTCCCTTTATACTTGCTGTCACATTATCTGTTATTGCATCTTATCCCACTTTTCTCTCTGATCCTCAAAATCATGATTTTTTCTTAAAGGCTCTTCTTTGGTGTGCACAGGTCTTTCTGGCACACATCAGCAACCATTTAAATTATCATGCACCTACCATACTGACAGTGGGATACATTGTATTTTTTTCAATTATCAAATTATTATAAAATCTTTAAGTAACTTCAATTTCCAGCATAATCCCTTCTCTTCTCCCTAAATCTCTATATAATTAGAATTACTCATAATGATCCCCATCTCTTCCACTGTAAACTATTCTTCTTGGGATATCTCTCTGGCCCTGGAGGGCATACTCTGTTCCTGGAGTTCTGGTGGCCAGGACTCAGTACCTATGTAGAGAGTGTGCAGCCAAGAATGGCTGTGACCCAGGGGACACTGCTGGGCAGCCCCATGTGGACACCTGAGCTGGGGCCACTCCGTCACAGAGCCGTTGCTGGGCTTGCTGCAGCTCCCACCATATCACAGCCTAGCTGTGGATCTGGACATGGATCTGTTGATGTGGGCCCAGACCCCTACCCACAGGGTGATCTCCTAACCTGATCTCAGCATCGCTCACATAGAGCTGCCTGGCCATCCCAGGGGTGAGTAACCCTTGTTACCCTCTACTGACTTGAGCCCAGCCTCGCTGCTCCTTGATTATAACCATATTTCAGGCTTTTCTGAGGCTCAAGGAGACCACACACAACTAATTGTCTATAAAAGGAGAGGAAAAAGTTACAGACAGCTTTTGATTATATCTCATTTTCTATTTATTCCCATGTAAAATGTATAGATTGTCTTTAAAAATTGCTACAAAAATTTACTACTACCTAATGGAATCATGGCAACCAGGATTCTCCCTTCTCTCCTTTTAAGTACAGCTCCCATGCTTGTAACTCTCCTGTGACAGTTTCCCATTTCTAATTTGTTACCAGATTTTTTTCAGGTCTTTTGATATTTTGAAAAGCAAATTATCTAGTTAAAAAAAAACCCAATTAATTAGAAATATTTGAGACAAACAAAATAATTTAAAACCTGGTACTTTACTGTCATTTAAGTAGGTAAAACATTCAATTCCAACTGAACATACTTCTAAGTTCAAGTCTAATAAGGGTAATCAGTACATGTGCTTTTATGTACATACCATATACTTGCATTTTTTTAAAGAGCTTTTCCATGTCGATATCCAAATTACTTTCTATAAAGTGCTTTATGAAATTGCTTTGCAGTGCTTCCTAAAATGAAAAGTGTTAGATGTTACAACAGGTTCATCTTCTCTAAAGATACATAAGATATGAGTATACATTAATGTTCAATTACCAAAATGTCCTGCATAACACTGGAGAAGTCACTTAGTCTCTCCATGTCTTCAGTCTTCCCCTCTTAACAGGTTAACTCCACACATTTCAAATAAACAGCAGGACATATACTACCCACTGCTGTACATCACTGTCCTCCTTTACTGAAAACATTTCAACTGTGAGTCCGTTCTAATGTCCTTGTAAGTCTGCTGGGATGGAAATCCATTTTCTTTTCCCACAAGACTTTTGCGTCACTATATTATAAGCACTGGCAGTAGTAAAATAACATCTTTATAAAACTGCCATTTGGGAATTCCTTTTACATTATTTTAACTTATTTATTTCATTTGCAAACTACTAAGGGGGGAGGGGAAATTTTTTATTCCCATCCTAAGATCTGCAACTCTGATGTATGATTATTAGCATAATTCCTTGATTGAAATTAACAGTTCAATTGATATGTCTGGGCCATGGTAAGAGTTCCAAAGTATAGCAGCCATGCATGCCTTCACAAGTCAAAGGAGAAAAAAGGCACATATATGTAGAATGGCAAAAATCCTGATTATGCAGTTCAGTTTCTTTCCAAATCAATATTTCCCACATTATTGTTGTTGTTGTTATCAGTTGCACAGATTGTTGGAAAAAACAAGTGATAAAAAAGAAAGTACCAAAAAAATGCACACACACCCCCTTCAATTTTGCATTTGCTTTAAATAAGTATATAAAGCCTGTAAGTGTATCTACTTGGTTTATTTCACTTGTTGCCTGGTAATACTGGTCATAGTGACGTAACATTGCTTTTAAGTATTTTCACCTCAGAATTTTCTCAGTATTACACAGTAGGCTCAAAGCCTAAAGCTGATCTGCCTCTTTTCTTGCTCTTTTCAAACCTGAAGCCAGATAGATGGGCAGTTTTACATGTATAGAATTTCCATCTAGATCACACAGCAAATAATTAGAAAATAGGAAGCTCTCCCATAGTTCACCAACCTGCAGACGTGAGACTGTGAGGACTTTTCCACTGGTTTTAAAAACCCCAGACATCCTAAGCCATGTCTCAGAATAAGTCTTCAAGTTTTCCACAAACTCAAAAGTAAAATTAGCCTGGGTAAAAGAATACACAGGAAGAAATAAAGCAAAAATTGTGCATAGCAAATCTTAAGAAACAGTGAAAACTGGCATGCTTCAGAACTTTTACAACTACTTTCCATTTCACTTTGATAGTCAGCAGTAAGCTACCAAGTTTTCTTTTATTCTACTTAAGATTAATTAAAAGTATTTGTGTTGCAGTGCCTGAATACCAAGCAAATCAAAGAAATTCTTTCTGCAGCATGCATGTTCCCTAACTGAAATGTCATAAAGACTTCTTTATTTTATAATGTCTCTTTCTTACAGAGTAAAATAGAAGTGCTTCAGAAAGACAGTAAAAAATAGTTAGGACATAGCGAAAAGAAAGACTTTGCAGATCCTGTGGGTCTATTATTTAAACTACTTCAAATGTATAATAAAAGTGAAAGTTAGAAGCATGATCTGGACAATAAATTCAACTAAGCAATCAATCCATTTCAAAAAAATCACAAAATCTCCTCACAGAGGAAAACTTGAGCATAGCAAAACATTTTCTGTCCTAGTCAAACACATACTACAATTTCTCTCTTAGCCACTAACAAACAACTGTTATTTTTTTCCATCATGTTTTAAACAGATCACAAGTGTACTCAAGATTAGAAAATATTGCACTATTTTTTTGTTTAAATTGGTGTTATCTGTCACCAAAGTGCATTTAAGAGCAATCCAGCACTGCTGTTATGGTAGAGATGGTGACAGTTCCCAGTAAGGAGTGTCTGCAGTGCACTGAAAACTCCAATTTGGAACCACACATTTTTGCAATGACTCCTATTGAAAGTACACTGCTTTTGCCACAGTATTTTATGTGTCTTTTACAAAATCCCACTCCTGGTACAACATGGGAAAACAATTCGTGGTGGTTCTTTCTTCCTGTTTGTAGCACAGAAGGCCACGAGGAGGCCCTTGCAGGCAATTTAATTTTCATGAAAGAATTTATGCGTTTAACTTCTATGAGATTTCCCATTCCACTTCCAAAGGGAGAGTGATTCTAAATGCTAAAGTACTGTTTGTTGTTAAATCAGCTAAAAAAGTTCTGTTAACCAGCAAACTCATGGACTAAAATCCCAGGCCTGAATGTCAGGGTCATGTAACACACTGTCCACGTACAATTGTGACTATCTGAGAGTGACCAGAAAGGCTCCAAGGGGACCCAACAGCCAAAATGGAAGATTGATACTTCCCCATTACAAAGCAGGCGCAGGTCACACTGGAACACAAGGAGATCATTAGATATTTTTATATGAAACAGCTTATAGTATCCAAGCTCAGTAGAGCTCAGATCTTGGTGCTTCTTGACTTGCTTCTGAACAGCACAGAAGATTTTTGTTTTCCTGAATTCACTTTCAAAGAGCTGCAGTAACCATAATGTACTCGTATTCAACCACTCTATACAAACAGTTAAAAAAAATTACTGCAGCAACATGGATTTTTGGAAAAGATTAATTTTATGTAATGTAGAAGCTCATATGAAAGAAATCAGAAGCAGCAAAGGGGTAGGGTGTGTGCAGGAGGTACAGAGACTATTTAAGACAGCATAGAGGAAACTGGATTAGTACACATTGTCCAACAAAAAAAGATTTGAGAAAGACGTGAAGAAGACCATATAGCACATAGACACATACTACACAGCAGGAAGCCATTAGAAAACATCCTTTTAAAGTTACAACTAAGTAAGAAAGCAAGAACAAATAGGTAAAAAAGGCGTTCGTTTAAACTTTGTTTGCTCTCTCATTCACCATAGGAGGCCTTTAGGAAGTTCCTGGGTCAGAAGCCTTCTAGGTGGAAAACATTTTAGAGAATCTGTCTCAAATTGAAGCAAAGCAAAGAAAAAAAAAAGGTTAAAAAACCAGAGAAGGTCATACAACTTAACAAAATTAACAATAAGTTGTTTCCAGGACAAGATAACATCCAGCCAAGGATTCTAAGAGTACTCAAGGATTAAATAGTACTCACTGTAGTGTAACCTCCTGATTACATTTCCCTTGCTACCAGGAAACTGTAGAATAACTAATGCAGTGCTGTTCATAAAAAAAGATGTCAGGGGAACCAGACTACAGCCTAATAATTCTGAAATCTGTATTAATCAAATTTTCATTTTTCTTAATAACAACAACAATAACAAATTATAGTACATAGAAGCAGTGGAAATAGAGAATAGAAATATAGTTGGGTGATATAAAAACAGGATTATAAAAAAGAAGTTGCCTCAATTGAAAAGAAGAGAGTAAGGGGTTGTTGGTGCAGAAGCTCTAACTATAGGCATTACGAATACAAAGAATTTATATAAGCTTAAAAATCTTTATTATTATAAATTATAGTAGTAAAGTCCTGGCAAGCCTGACCCTTAGGTTTTTGAAAGATGGGATGTATTTCTGGGGGAATATCACTTTAGTGACATGTTCTTTGATTCTTCCCTATACAGCTTTACTGATTACTCTAGGAATCAGAATTTAGAACAAGATGAATGCTTAATCTTACATGGTAAAGAAACTCATGTAAATTTGTATGCAAATGACTAGCTGGACTTTGATGTTTAATAGAAATTCTCTTCAAGTTCTGTTCTTCCTAATCAATGAAGACCCATTAATATAAATACTCTTTATAACAACTATGGTGGATATTGACTGATTAGAATTAGTCTGCAGTATCAACTACAATCCTGTCTGAACTGAATATGTCTAAGCCTCTTCCTCATGTAACAACAAATAAAAATGGTATTTTGAGCTCATTAAACTACAATCTTTTAACAGGTTGACAAGTCAAGTGTGCCTTTGCAAAGCCAGACAGGATATTAAGTTTAGACTAACACACTTTCCCAATTCAGTATCATTTTTTCTAATTACACTAGACCAAAAAAAAAAAAAAAAAAAGGAAAGGGAAATTAACTCATTTCCTAGACTAGTTTTCTTTCTTTTATTTCTCATTTGTCTTGCTACATTTATACATACTTGTAAGTATAAATATATTATATTTTAAAATATTTTATATACCTCTAAAGCCTGTCAAGGTCCCTCTGGATGGCATCCCTTCCCTCCAGTGTGTTGACTGCACCACACAGCTTGGTGTCATTGGCAAACTTACTGAGGGTGCATCTGATCCTGCTGTCCATGTCACCAATAAAGATGTTAAATAGTACCGATCCCAGTACAAACCCATGAGGAATGCCACTCGTCACTGATCTCCACTTTGACATCAAGCCATTGATCACAACTCTTTGAGCATGACCATTCAGTCAATTCCTAATACACCAAGTAGTCTATCTGTCAAATCTATGTGTCTCCAATTTGAAGACAAGGATATTGTCCAAGGATATCAAATGATATCTGACACTCTTCCCTTATCCACCAGCGCTGCAATCCTAATATAGAATGCCACCAAATTTGTCAGGCACAATTTGCCCTTAGTGAAGCCCTGTTGGCTGTCACCAATCACCTTCTTATTTTCCATGTGCCTGAGCATTGTTTCCAGGAGGATCTGCTCCATGATCTTGCTGGGCACAGAGGTGACACTGATGAACCTCATTCTTTTTTTCCTAAAAATGGGGGTTATGGAACATAACCCTTTTCCAGTCAGTGGGAACTTCAGTGGATTCCCATTATTTCTCAAATATGATAAAAGGAGTAGTCTTAGCTACTTCATCTACCAGTTCCCTCAGGACCAATGGATGCATGTCATCAGGTCCTGGAGACTTGTGCACTTTCAGGTCCACCTGAGCTTTCTCTACTTTGGGTGCTTTTTCATTCTCCCAGTCCCTGCCTTTGCCTTCTGTCCTGGACAATGTGACTAGAGCCCTTGCTAGTGAAGACTGAGACAAAAAGTCATTAAGTACCTGAGCCTTCTCTATATCCTGGGTAATGAGGTCTCCTGTTTCATTACAGATGAGGTCCACATTTTCCCTAGGCTTCATTTCATCACTGACATAGTTACAGAAATTTTTCTTATTGTCCTTTATGTTTCTGGCCAGATTTAATTCTACCACGGCTTTAACTTTTCTAAGCTGATTCCTGGCTGCTCGGACAGTTTCTCTGTATTCCTCCCAGGCTACCTGCCCTTGCTTCCAGTCTCTGCAGGTTTCCTTTTTGTGTTTGACTTTGCCCAGGAGGAACCTGTTCATCCATGCAGGCTTCCAGGTGCTTTTGCCTGACTTCCTCTTTGTTGGAATGCATCAGTCCTGGGTCTAGAGGAGATGACCCTTGAATATTAGCCAGGTATCTTGCGCCTCTCTTCCTTCCATGGCTTTGGTCCATGATACTCTACATAGAGAGTCCCTGAAGAGTCTAGAGTAGTGAGTTTGCTGTGCACCTTCCTTGCTGCCCTGAGGATCTTGAACTCTACCTTTTCATGGTCACTCTAGCCAAGGCTGCCCCTGAGCTTCACATTCCCTACCAATCCCTTCTTGTTGGTGAGAACAAGTTCTAGCATGGCACCTCTCCTCATCAGCTCCTCTAAGATTTGGAGGAGGAAGTTGTCATCAATGCATTCCAGGAACTTTCTGGATTGCTTATGCCCCACTGTGTTGTCCCTCCAAAAGATATTGAGGTGGTTGAAGCCCCCCATGAGGACTAGACCTTGTGAACATGAGGCTGCTCCTATCTGTCTATAAAGGGCCTCATCCGCTCCGTCTCCCTGGTCGAGTGGCCCATACCAAACCCCTCCTATAGTGTCACCTGTCCCTGCCCTCCCTTTAATCCTGACCCAGTCATCACCCCTCCTCTTACAGAAGTGTCTCAAGCAAGTCAGGAAGAAACATGTAGTTGTAGATAATCATACTCAAGACAGAGCATCTATCCTGCCAAAACTTCAGGGATTGTTGAATTAATACCAAGTTATTCATGATCATTCATAATACTGGTGTTAGAAACTTAATCAGGAAGGATGCACTGTAGGTTGTGTTTCTTTTTAAACCTCAGAATAGGCTTTCGTTCCTGGGGTACCCCTTCTCCACATCTCCCTGTGCTGTCCCATTAGAGGTCACAAGAAAATGTTGAGGGCAAAAGCTCACTTGGATTACATATATCCTACACCTCGATACAGCATGATTTACGTGACATTTCTGCTAATGTGTTTTTAATCTTTCTATACAAGGTTCAAGGGACTCTGCACAAAATTATCCTCTTTACACTAAGGTGAAACCACTATAACAAGATTAAAAGAAATATTAAGCATAAAGTGGGAACAAGGTGGGAACAGGGAGGCAACGTGGATCCGTTTTTCTGAAAGGCAATTATCCAATTGGTTGTATCCTCACTGAAAGAAGTGGACCTTTAAAATGAGGCATAAAGACAAAACTAATAAGCAGAAATAGTGTTTCTTTTGATATTCACCTTCTCCATCACCAGGTCAATCATGTTGATGTTTGAATTGTACAGTATCTTCCCATGTAATAAAGGTTTCAGGAAAGTCCATAGCAAAGCCCCATTAGAAGACTGCAAAATCTCCTGATAAAGCTTTAAGCAAAATGGAGCTGCAAAAAAAAAATACAAACTCACATTTAAGGCAGACAACACGGGTGAGGTTGGGTTATTGCTATTTTTTTAATTCAAAGAAAAGCTTCAGTCTTAATTTAGGATCTGCCACAGCACCACGCCAAATACCATCTAGCTGCTACTAATGCATCGCTACAGGTCCCTGAACAGAAATTGTTTAGCACAGCCTATGATAGTGTTGAGGATGCAGAACTGTAAACATTAGGCAAGTAAAAATTAATCAGAATCCAAAGACCTTGTCACATTTGTGAAAAGCAGCCTGTGAAGCCTATCTATCCAAAAGTTACACTGGTGAATTTTGGAGCGGAAGGACACAAGCAAAACCTCTGCCAACAAAATGAATACTGAGGGAAGAGTCACCTTAAAAAAAAAAAAACAGGCTCACCCCACACCTTTGGTTGTTCTGTCACTTTATATTCCTACTTAAGTAGGAACACACAAATTCCTTTACAAATACAGCCTTTTTATATTTGTATTATTTCATAAGAACCTACCAAAAATAGCAGGGAGGGGAGGAAGGGAAGGGGATGGTAATGGCATGACACTTCTTGCTTTTAAAAAATCAAATCAAATATATTTTCCATTTATTAACCCACAACCATATTTCTACATCAGATGGAGCTATTAATGCACTAGGGTATATATCCTTCAGAACTAGGATCCAAAGAATATCTTCCAAGATATCCCACTGCGTTTGCACTCAATAAAGGCAATGAGTTTCCTGTGAAAATAAATATTTTGATTTTTATGTCAGGCTTACACATTTTGAAGGGTTTTTTTGTTTATTATGAGTGGATTTATAAAGAACCAGTGCTGTGAGGAAATATTAAATACTGTCATTAACTCCTCAAGGAATATAAGTTATTGTACATAATGGAAAACTAGGCCAAAACCATTTAAAATCCCACTGCAAGTTAAACAATTGTCAGAAATTTATCATTAAGAACACCCATTTCTTTGCCCAAATTTTTACTTTCTTCAAAGAAACAATCATTACTAACCACAGTCATTGCTAAATGACAACAAAGAATTAAATGCTTCTAACTGGCCAGTCAGAAACATCAATATGCTAATGACACTGAAGACTTGCTGATCTGAGTTTGCTGTGATTCTCAGAAAGTCTTTGGCAAACATCTGGTACAGAAAATACATACAAATTAATCACTGTGCAGGAGTACAAATCAAGTTTCTGTGGTCTCATGTAATTTTTTCTATTTTCATTAGCTCACAAATTTGCAAAATACTGGAAACGATATTAATTCACTCATAAGAATACCAGAACTAACATGCTTTAAAGATATTTCAAGGTTCTAAGGTAAAAGATACCTCACTTCAGAGTTGTGACAGTATTAAAAAAAAAATTAAATCGTGAAAAAAACCAGATAGCACTTCTGACCTAAACAGCTCTGAAAGAGACTAAGTCCCAAACAATCTCTCTAATCATCCACACTGCTAACTCTGTTCTTCAAACTGGAAATAAAAGCAGAGCTGCCTGCTTGCTGGTATATTCCCCACACAAGTGAAGAAGTCTAGGACAGAGCTCTGGCTCCCTCCCAGGGGCCCCAACCAAGCTAGACAGTTTCTGGCTGTACAAACTGTTAGATGATAGAGCCATTATTCACAGCCACAGATCCTTCCCTAGTGATTCTCTCTTGCACGGGGCCATTGAGGCAATAACAAGGCTATTAAAAATATTAAAGTTAAACAGGGTTAGTCAAGTGTATATTGAGGAAAGAGAGCAAAGGTCAAATTATATAAGAGCCAAGAGCTTTCCTGGGCACTTGAGTATAAGAATACCAAATATTTAAAAACTTATGTTACCCAGAGGGCTTACAGATTTTACTGCGCAATAATACCACGGCTTTATGTTTGCAGAAGAAAGGCGTGCAGCAGTAAATTATCAATCTTGTATTTCAAAGATATATTTTTAATACCAAGTGCTTAAAAAAATCTAATAAATATGTCTCTAAGATGGGAATATTCTTATTTATTATTTGCAAAGACAGAAAACAATCAGTATTGTTTGTGTCTCGTCCACGGTTGTCTCGTAGCCATAAAACTTTTATTGATCAACCTTTGTGCTCAGGATTACAGTGTCAACTGAGATGCCAGCTGGTATATATTTCCATCTAAGAGGGAAAAGCTTCTCTAAATTGTGAATCTGTACATGCAACTTGTGATTGCTAGTTTTTCTTACTTGAGTCCTCAGGAATGCCATACTTTGCCATATTATCCTCCAAGGTTCCCATGATTCTGGGCATGTCGATGAACAGGTTTGCATTGCTGAAAAATGAAGTTTCTTCTTTACACACTGCCTTGATTACAGACTCCAGTGATCCAACAGATGAACTTCTGAACTGCCCACCTTGCAAGAACTAGAAAAAACAAACAGAAATACAGATGAACAAAGTTACTTTTAGTAGCTTCAAGGAGTAGCCCTGGTGTTCTCTCAATATTGGCATCCAAGGAGATTGACAAAATTAGACTGTTGAAACTGGCCTACAAGAACGAGGGCCTGCTGTGCTCTTTTCTGTTCTCCTGACCACCTTTATCATGGAGGGAAAGAAAAAAAAAAGCAATGCAGTTATAATTGATAGAATACTTGATGAAAGACAGTAGTAGTACCTACAATATTAAACTGAAAAATACTGTGTATTGGTTAGGCAGAAAAGGAATGAAAATATGAAGACAACTGTACTACAGATTCTTTGATTGCAGTGTCAGCTTTCACAAAGTCTGCTCTTCTGGTCAATTACTCCTGTGTCACAGAGACAGCAGAAATAATCAAAAATATTTTGTGTGTGAATTTTTTGCAGTGAAAACAGTTGCTAAGAAGAAAAAGAATAATTCAAGTGCACGTGGCCTAAAAGCCTGTTTTTCAAGTGTATCTTGTATCTTTTTAGAGGCATTTCTAGTTTTTGCACATCTTCAGTCATACCAGTACTTATTACTGCTATTTGCTCATGACTAGCATACTTCTACTGTAGAGAACAACCTCCTTTTATGGTTTAAACACCATCATTCACCACATTAAAAATAAATAAACAAACCCAGCCTCCCCTATGCAGCTTCATTTTTCCAATGAGGTGCTCAGTGGTAACCGGTTTCTCATGGAAGGCCGTACAGGTGCGCAGTTCTGACAGAGAAGAGAACTGCAAGGCAACATGCTGCTAGAGTATAACTGAAGGACGCGTTGGCCCACCTGATACTCATTATGGTTACAGATGCTCGTCAAGAGAAACATAACTAGGCTATCAGATATCATTTGAAGATGCCACAACTGGCAACTAGAATAAAGGCTGTGATACGTCAACCAAACACATTTGACACTGAAATAAATTAGCATCTTATCATTTGAATTATTTTTCTTAAAACAGAAGAGTCAATTTTCAAAGTAGCACAGCACTTTACATGAAGAATCAATCACAGACAGTTTACAGATTGTGCTGTTAGAAACAGTTTATCCTGCTCAATGTATTTACTGAAGTGCCAGATGCTTCTTTAGCAATCCTGAAGGAATACTAGAAAGTGTTATTTAAAACTCCTTGTTGGCTGCTCCCAAAATCTGACTTTTTGCATAGAGTTTCAGTATACAGTATAGTAAATAAATAATAGCCAGATTACATAACACCATCATCTACATTTCCTGAATGAAACTACTGGCATGGACTTTACTGGAGAAATAAACTTTATTTATGCACAAAGCTCAATAAAAGTGTTTTTGAATCCTTATTTGTGACTATTTGCACTAGGAGGATAAATGAGGCTTATTTCAGTCAAAGAGCACAAACTTGCTAATTAATTCTGGTTCCAATCAAAATAACTTAAAATTCAAATAATGAATATTTATGTGGTAAGCTGCCACAAGCAGACTGAATCTACTTACTGTCTTTCAACTAAATATCCAATGACTCAATAAGATATGTTTCCTAAAATTTGGCTTTGATAAAGTGGGAGAACTATATAGGGTGGATGTTCACAAAAAGTTGTCTTTGATCCAGTTGTTCTAGTTTAAACTTAATGAAGTAGGTCTGTAATTAAGGCTGATGAATCCAAACAAGCAGCCTTCTACAAACAAAATATTCAGTTAAACCAGTCCAACAAATTCATGGAAGAAGGCTGATACTGAAGATTAAAAATCTATCTGGAACTGGATTCTCAAACAGGTTCAAAAAACTTCTGATGTAATTGGATAGCTGCACGCTTAAAAAAATTAATAAAATCAAATTCATGTGGAATAAAAATATTAGCTATTCCAAAAGAGAAACCTAAAAGTCACGTCAGGTTACTGCTCACACATAAGGCCAAAATAAACTCAGAATCATTACATGAAGAGAAATAAAAAATAAAATGCAGTTTTCCTGGAAAATTATAAAAAGGTTAAAGATAATTCAAAATTTGATGAAACCAAAGGGTAAATAGATATTCCTACTTCTGAATAGAGCCCTAAAAAACCCTCAAACTCTTTACTGTACTGAAATTAGCAGAGTCAGGAGGGAGGGTACAGGGGAGAATGCAAGGATTACTGAATTGGTTAAATTATTTTTCAGAAGCATTTAAAATTTAGTAATATTGGAATGAAAAGTAGAAAATTAATCTGTACTCAAGAAGGAGTTACATTAAACTCAAGGAAATGAAGGGTATCTTGTTGTGATGTTTAATAGATCTAGATATACAATAAATTTTGAAGTGGAGAGCAGTTAAAGACAAAACTATATGAGGAGTAGAATTGAATACATTATCAAATTATCATTCCAGATCAATACAAGATATTTAGGATCATAGAATCACTTAGGTTGGAAGAGACCTTTAAGACCATCAAAACCACCCAGCCTAACCCTGCCTTGTCCAGCTCTAGACCATGTCCTCAAGCACAACATCCACACACCTTTTAAATACCTCCAGGGATGTTGACTCCACCACTTCCCTGGGCAGCCTGTTCCAATACTTGACAACACCTTCAATTTTGAAATTGATATTCTTCCAGATACCTAACCTAAATGCAAGTTGAACCCATTTCCTCTCATCCTATTGCTTGTTACCTGAGAGAAGAGACCAACTCCCACCACTCTACACTCTCCTTGCAGGTTGTTGCCGAGAGTGATAAGGTCTCTCCTCAGCCTCCTTTTCTTAAGACTGAAAAGCCCCAATTCCCTCAACTACTCCTCATAGGACTTGTGCTCCAAACCCTTAACCAGCTGTCCACTAACACTCCCAGGACCTTTTCCTCCAGGGAGCTCTCCAGCCACTCTGCCCCAAGCCTGTAGCATTACCTGGGGTTATTGTGACCAAAGTGCAGGACCGGGCGCTTGGCCTTGTTGAACCCCATGAAGCTGGCCTCTGTCCATCGATCCAACCTGTCCAGGTCCCTCTGCAGAGCCTTCCTGCCTTCCAGCAGATCAACACTCCCACACATTTTGGTGTCATCTGCAGACTTACTGAGGGTGCACTCAATCCCCTCATCCAGATAACTAATGAAGATGTTAAAGTCAACTGGCCCCAGCACTGAGCCCTGAGGAACACCACTTGTGACCTGCCACCAGCTGGATTTAACTCTGTTCACCACAAGTCTCTGGGCCTGGCCATGCAGACAGTTTTTAATCCAGCGAGGAGTACACCCATCTAATCCATGAGCGGCTAGTTTCTCCAGGAGGATGTTGTGGGGAACAGTGTCAAAGGCTTTATTGAAGTCCAGGTAGACAACATCCACAGCCTTCCCCTCATCCACTAAGCAGGTCACCTCGTCATAGAAGGACACAAGGTTGGTCAAGCACAATCTGCCTTTAGTAAACCCATGCTAACTGATTGGGCCTGATCACCTGGTTGTCCTGCATGTGTTGTATATATGTGAGAAGGCAAGTGCCTTCTCCCAAAAAAGACATATGCTATCACTAAATTAGGTGAAGTCTAACAACCAATCAATGTTCCTGCCTAGAAAATATTTTAGCCTTTAAATTACTGAAAGTTGCCTGTAATTTAACACCAGAAGGCATTGCAGGAGAAAAGAAGACCTGAATGCAATATGGCAGGAAAACAATTACCTAACTTAAAGGAAACTGAACATGGATATATGTGCAAAACACTATTTATTAAATGAAATAATTGAATGCTGTTATAAAATGGAGCTTACCTGGATATATCACTCATCCTTTATCAAGAAAGAGACAAAAATGTATGCAGCTTATGAAAGAGGTGAATGAGAGATTAGGGAAGTCATTCTAGCACACATAGAGATGAATTAGCAGAACTACAAGAATCATCAGCCATAATTCCCCTTCAAAGATGCATTTTTCTCCCCAAAATTCAAGATTAGCCTTAACACAGCATGTGAAGATGACAGTAGGATGTCTGAGACAACTGGGAGCCTGTTACAAAAGGAAAAAACCCTAACTAAACCAAGCCAAAGTAGTACTAAAATAAATCTATTTATCCTATAAAATCAGAGATGGACTATGAGTGACCTACAAAAACATGGACAAGTCAGGGAAGTTATAAAACCTACAGAACATTTTTGATAAAAGAGTAAACAAAATTGCCATTGATAGACTTCAGTCAGAACGTTACACATTTATAACACCATGAGGCATTTTAGTAATGATAGCTTTAAGCGAATACTTGTTCCAAGTTAGTGGAGGGGTTACACAATTGAGGCCAACTTTCAAAACTGACAACATTCATTGAGTTCCCTCCAGTTTATCTATTAACGAGTGACAAACATACTGAAATTAGCTGTGGAAATACAAGTAAATCATTTCAAACAGGAAAAAAAAACAAACCTCAAACGAAAACTCTGGTCAAAACCAGCTGTGTTTTTCCTCAGGAAGTTATCCACTCACTCAATGTTGTTAACTGTAGAATGTGGCTCTCTGTATTCTAGCTGCCTCTGACTGGCAGATACTGAGTTCTTACACCATCTTCTATTACACAATACATAGCATATCAATTCAATTGCACATTATACAGTTATTTCAAGGGTTTTTCTCAAAGGTTTTTTCTTTCAGGCAAAAATCCACACATATAATTGACAATTACTTTATTACCTCTTTCATTATAGAAGCAATTATTTTTTTATGTCAGCTTCAAAATAACTTTTTCAGTTAGAAGTTAATGAAGGAGACAATGTGCTGAAGACTCTATGCTGAAGGTCCACATATTTTTACTTTTAAAAACTTTGCATAATTTATTTGGTAATCTTCCTAGGTCACTGAACTACTTTTCTGTTGATTATTGTGAAAATAAAATTCCAGAAGGATGCGCTCCTCTGGAAATAGAAAAATATTTAAGGATGTAAGGAATATCTACACTTTGGTAGAGTAAGTTTGGCCTCTATAGAGGAAGAAAATAAAATAATCAATAATTGAAGGTATTATTGGAAAGTAGAAAAAAATAATCCAGTTAAACCTGGAAAATACAGTGTATACTTAAAAATAAATTTCACTAGTCTAGAAAATGAGAAAAAGTTAAGGAGACAGAAGAGCCCTTGAAAACATAAAACGTCTAATTTATTAAAAAAACCTAATAGACACTGATTTTTTTTTTAATTCTCCACAAATTATTAGATTACAAAAACAATCAGCAATTTCTGAAGAAAAAGGATTTAACAAACTAAAAAAATAAAGATTGTGTCAGAAAAAGTGACAAAAAAGGTAAAATATAAAAAGGAACAAAACCTCCAAGGTTAAATATATACATATTTAATATTAGATTATGTATAATATATTATATATACAGGAAATATATATGTATAATAATTATATATAATATATATGTATAATATATTCTATATTATATATAACAGGATATGTGTTACCATGGAGTAGAGATTAAAACTGTGCCTAGATGGCCCTCTGCTGTTCGATGTCTTCCTTTACAAGCTGGGTTTTTTTAAACAACCTTTTTAGACATTCTTCTATCAAACAAGAAACTGGGATTTCACTCTGAAGAGAATACTTCATTTGTTCAAGGGAAAGACTGACACCAAATGTACTAGCTTAAGGAAAGCAGAAAAGATGCAAGCATGTGATGAAAGCCAGCTTTCATTGTGGCAGCCAAGGAGCTACTCCAAAGGAAAGAGGCTCAAAACAAAAACTAACATGCACAGAACAGCACTTTACAACATGCCTCTGTCACACAGATTAGACGATGTCATGAAAGATTCATATAACTAGAGAAAACAGTATTTAAGGTAGAGTTTACTCTGGACAGCAGTCACAAACCAGTTTGCACTGTTTACCACTGAGGGATTTTTTAAAGAGGTTTGCAATTTTAGAACCAGGTTCAATCATAAACTTTCCACACACAATAGCAAATCCAGAAGGTAATGCCAGAGGGGTTTCAGGTTTTCTTATAGAACAGGACCCTACTTAGAAACAGATTTGACATTAGATCCACAGCTGTGCTAACTGTAAAGATGCACACACAGCAACTGCCCTTAGTTAGGAACAAAATAAACATCCTCACTCACACCTCACACCACTTTTTTTTTTTTAAATGTTAAGCAAAACCATCACACAAAAACCTTAAGCAACACAAACAGAAAACCATGGCAGACACAAGAACAGCATATGCTATCTTGAAATCTTACCCTTTATAAGAAATAACATTGCTTTTTTACACAAAATACTCCAAAAAAAATTCACTAGCAGAAAAGGCGTGATTTTCTTCAAATCACAGATAGTACATGCTATTAATAAGAAGCAGCCAAGGATCACATTAAAGTAGGCTATTATCTCACAAGTTAACAAAAAAAGAGATGAGAAATAGCACATCAATAGTTTCAAAATTTCACAGTACCTGAAAGAGACCAAATCACCTTTCCTAGGGTGTATGGAATCTCTCTTCTCCAAGTTCCAAACTTTCTAGGACGCAATTTCTACTAGTGTTCCTTCTTACTAAGCACGCATCCCTATCAAAGCACCTCAGGAGGGGAATTAAGTTTGTATATTGAAATCATACACATACCTGCTGCAAGGCAGAGATGTCACGCCCACCAATATTTTGGATTCTTTGGAGGAACACTGGAAGGTTTTCCATGACATGGTGGGCTTTATTGAGAAGAGAGCTGATACTAGAAACCACATCCAGTAGCATGTTTAGTACATTACCTAGCTCAGATGGTATCTTAATCTTGGAAAAGAAAGAAAAATCACAATAAATTCCATTTAGAAACAAGTTTCAAGCTTTCAATGAACTACTCAATATTATTCAGTCTTTTTTTAAACCTGATTATACAATTTCCTGCAAACCATGTTTAAAAAACTTCTTTTAGTATAATTCTCTAGTTACTTTCAAATTCAGCTAAGGAAAAATTCTCTGGCAATGGTACAACTGGCCTACATAAAATCAAGAATGAAATGATAGAGAACATGTTTATACTTACCATGCTGAAGAGAACTCTCCTATCCAAGGTGTTAAAAGGGATCTGCAATGTCCTGCTCCCTTGGAATAAGAACTTTTCCTTCATGGTTTCAAGATTCTCAATGCAATTTTTTTAAAATGCAATTATTTTTAAATAATTAATAAGTTAAAATAAACCTATCAACCAGTACTATTCAATATATTCATTGATGACCTGGATGAGGGAATAGAGTGTACAGTCAGCAAGTTTGCTGATGACACAAAACTGGGAGGGGTGGCTGACACCCCAGAGGGCTGTGCTGCCATCCAGCGAGACCTAGACAGGCTGGAGAGTTGGGCGGGGAGAAGTTTAATGAGATTTAACAAGGGCAAGTGTGGGGTCTTGCACCTCGGGGAGAACAACTCCAGATACCAGTATAGGTTGGGGACTGGCCTGTTGGAGAGCAGCATAGGTGAGAGGGACCTGGAGGTCCTGGTGGACAGCAGGATGACCATGAGCCAGCAATGTGCGTGCCCTCATGAATAAGATGGCCAATAGCATCCTGGGGTGTATCTTTTGCTATCCCTTCCAACTCCTAACGTGCTTTGATTCTGTTCTGTGAACCACTTTATTTGCTTTAAGAATCATATTAGACAACAAATTTTCCTGTCAGATTTTTCCTCCCTTTGCATTTTTCATACACACTGCATTTTACCTACAGTAATGATGTGCCTTTCTTCCCCTACTTGCCTAAAGTTCAATCAACTGTTTTCTGTTTCCAACATGCAAATTTGGGAATTATGAATTTTCTCTGTATTTCCTTTGCTTTTATAGGTTATTTAGATGATATGGTAATACAATCTGATTCATTGTTACCTGCTTATGCATGATAATAGAAACAATCATAATAATAATAATAATAGCAGCAGCATGTACAAAATAAGTGATGCACAACTTCTCACTACCCACAGACCATTGATGTCCAGATAGTTCTCAAGGCACAGTTCAAACCCCTGGCCAGTTTCCCTAAGTTATATACTGAGCATGATGTCCCATGGTATGGAATATCCCTTTGACTAATTTGGGTCAGCTGTTTTGGCTGTGTTCCCTCCTAGCTTCTTGTGCACCCCAGCCTAGTCACTGTTGGGGCAGTATGAGAAGCTGAAAAGTCCTTGACTTTGTGTAATTATTACCTAGCAACAACAAAAATATCCGTGTGTTATCAACATTATTAAACTAAATCCAAAACACAGCACTATACTTGCTTCTAGGAAGGAAATTAACTCTATCCGAACCAAAACCAAGACAGTCATATAAAATATAGTAGGTTTGCCCTTATAAAGAAACTCATCCCGAGAGCTGGAAAAGCTCTTTCCTGAAGGAGCCACCTGGATTGTCAACTTGATTTCTACAGCAAATAAAATGCATCACAGATTGGTATGAATTTTTCCTAGAAAATAATTTTGTAGTTCTTGTAATGGGAGCTCTTACACTTCTTTTATTTCCAGTGATGCCAGATCAGACTTTCGCACTTACAAACTGACTGAATGGACTGCAAACTCTGCTAAAGGTTAATAAAACTACACCTTTGACCTCCTGTGTTTTCTGTAAAGCTTTCATCATTAACTCCTCGTGATAATTTTCCCAAGGAAGCAAGGAACAAAATTCAGTAGTATCTACCAATCCAATTCTTCAACTGTTGTGTTTGCTTTGTGGGGCTAATTGAAGACAGAAAAATGCCGTGTGTCCAGTGTTTGCTTCCACAGAGAAAGAACATCTGAAGAAATAACAGGCTTATTCATTTATCTGCTTGTACGCCTTAGACTACTTTTAAAAGAAAAACATAAGATCTGAGTTCTTTTTTTACCCATCTTACCTTGTAAATGATATGGCGTAAGCTCAAATTCCGTATAAACAGTACAAACATGGTATACAAGTCCAGTGCTGGTAAAGAACATAATTCTTCCACTGCCAGGGAAGTTCTACTGTTTTCAGGTAGCTTTAGTAGCAGGCTAAGTACTTCATCATCACATCTTCCAGTTAAAGCTACCACAAAGGCACTGTAAACAAACTATCATAATGCATGGGTATTAACATTTTTTCTTCCTGAAATGCATCACTTTCTTTTGTAGTCAATAAAGCAAGAATTTGTGTCAGAGTAACAAGATTTGCAGTCATGGACAGAACTGAAATAATGAACCATACAGGTCTATATCAGACTGTTACTTCATATTCTCTGTACATATGAAGAGATGAAGTATATTTCTTATAAATATATTACGCTATTTCCTATGTTTCTACTTCCATCTGTGAACAGGTCCATCATTCATTCTCTGAGCCTTCAAACCGTATTTCCAATGCTGAACATAACCAATCTAGCAGATATACACCTTTTTTGAAGAAACCTAGAGATCAAAATCTAGATGCATGAATCACTAAAAATCAGACAACGTGGACCTTCCTTCTTCCAGAGGACACAAAAATTTAATACTTAGGGATGCCAATATAGCATAATGTTCACTTTGAGCGAGTTCACATTTCTCAGCTCAACGCTTCTTTGAAGTGTTGTTATTTAACAGTGGATGAAGGAACAAATGCCTAGGCAGACTTTGGGCGAGACTACAATAGAAACCTTCTTAGATAACGATGGTTTGTTGCTTCCCACAAAAATGTCAGAACAAAAGACAGCTGCTTGCAGCCCAGATACCTCAGGATTTCTTAGCTATGCTTTCTCCTGAAATGCCTGAAAGAAAGCAAATGGCAGCAGGACCAGAAAAATTACAAATTCAGAGCCTCTGGGAGCCAAAGTATAGTACTCAGGGCTCTACTGGACACCGTAGGGCACAACACGCCTGTGCTGCCTCCATGGAATGCATCTGCAGCTAGTCTCACTCGGTGAGTGAGTCGATACTCAAAAGTTGGCTGAGATAAGTAATTTCACTCTTTAATTCCTATGAACATTTTCATTTCTAAGTTATTCATTGGACTTTTAGATTTTTATTCTGGAACAGAAATTTGCCTTACTGATTTGCAAACGATTTCCTATAGATGTTAAGTAAATATTCACCTTTTCATGCATGAACAAGAAACAGAATATGAATATAAATAACTTCTGCTAACAGCATAGAAGTATACTGATTTGGACTTCTTGTTGTAGAAGAAATTTGATTCTGTGATACAGTTTGAAATTTATTTCCTCATAGCCCACATGAATATGACTATTTCAGTCCAGTTTAAACCCATCCAGCATTTTATCTACTAGATTAAGTCCCTCTGAACTTTTCCTGCAGCCTTTGAGTACCAGAGTTAATCCAAACTACTCTGTTCACTGAATGAATGCTTACATCTTTCAGGTTACAGGTTTTGAGCAGTTTCAAAACACCTACTCTACTACAAGGAAAAGAGCATAGCCAGAGCATAATATTTCAGTAGAGATTAAGGGCAAGTGCAAGAAGCACAAACAACTTGCAGGCTTCTCTTACCATTCCAGAAGCAAGCACAATAGTAACATACAATCACAGAAATAAAGGACTGCAATGGGCCTGTAACTATCATTATGGTTATCAGACAGTGGCTGTATATACTATAAACATAAGGGGAATACTAAAATTATAACTTAAAAAAAATTAATGGTATATCTCACATAATCAGTAAGTGACATGGGCTTTAATGATCCAGTTGGACTGGGAAAAGATTTAAGCAGTTAAACAAAACAAAAAATTCTGTATAGATATGCAAATGTGAGACATGTACATGTATCTAAACTCTACATAGGACTTCAGCAAAAAATGAGGGTAGAAAGTCATTTGAAAATTCAGTCAATTAGCATTGTTGTTCCAAAAGATCAAAGGAGCACCATATCCCATTTCACTGAATCACTTCCAGATGACTTTTCTCACTACCATTTACCAGCATCAAAACAACGAGCTAACAATGAAGGCAGTCACGCTGCCAAAGAAACAGAAGAACAAATCATCTATAAGTAATTATGATGCCCTGAACTGCCTTTTTAATAGCCACACTTCTCAGGAACAAAACTTGAAGGGGTTTCTGCAAGCGGAGCATTAGTGACACCCAGTGGCTGCTTGATTGACCTGATCAGTTTACACCAACTATCCCCCCAACTCCTTTCAGTTGGACAAACACTACCAGGAGAGAGAACCCGTAAGTTAGGTGGCATTTTTCATCATACCTGTTAATCACTAGGATCACAGAAAACAGCGGCAATGATAACACACGCAGCCTTTCACTCAGAAAACTTGCACACAACACTGAAGAGACAACAGATAAAGCAGAGGCAAGGCAAGATACTGGTAAGGTAATGTACGAACAGTAAGGAGTACATGAAGGAATAAAAAAAAAGATCAGACAACTCTTCGCTGCAAGGATCAGAGGTGGGAAGATACAAAAATATTTCTCCAGGAACCCTCACCTTTTCTACAGTGCCAAGATAGCAAAGCTCAAATTCTGTGTCAGCACAAGGGGGTAAGACACTTCCAAAAGTAATGAAGTGGTGCCATTTAGACCAGAAGACTAGTGCTACTATAAATCAATCTCTTCACATTATTATTTTAAAGTCCGAAATCTCACAAAATATTTCACACAGAAATGACAAGTGAAAATATAAGATTCCAGACTAAGTGGTTTGCTTTGTTTCACTTGGCACATTGAGCTATAGGTTGACCCTTTAATTTAACACCTCTTTTTGGTCATGTACCTTTGAGTGAGAAATACTGGCTTCCAAGATGGTATCGATAGTTTCTTCAGAAATATTGACAGAAGAACCGATGTCCTGCTTCAACTGAGTAAGATTCTGCACACACTCTTTGACTTTCACATCTGGAAGAGAAGAAAAATAGCACCAACAGTAACAATCTGCTTTATTAAATTGCCCAGAGACTCTGTCCTTTCTGTTAGATTTATTCTGAGGGGTGATAAAGGACACAAAAATTTCATATCATGTAATTCACTTCTACTTCAAATGTAAAGGTCACTCCTCTGACAGACTGAAGAGCTTATGCATCTATTTGCATTATCCTATAAGAGCACAGGTTATCCCACATCCCTGCATTATGAGAACATCTGAAATTAGTGAAGCTGCCTCTAGTAGTTTAAGATTTTCTTTTTCCACTAACTGAAGTCTGCTCTTCTTTCTAATGAATCCCTGCATCTTATTGAACAGGTTTTGATAGGGCAAACTGTGCTGTCCTGTGCCAACTTAAAGCACATGTATGTGTACACGTGTACAATGGAAATATGACATTAAGTCAGTACTCTGCATAAGCAGCATCCCTTTAGAGTTTGAAGAGCAACAAAAAAGTTATTGTCTTATAAAGCTACACACCAGTAACGTGAAAAAAAGAAGTGATGAAAACTGAAACCCACCATTCAAAAGATTAACATTTCTGAGAAAAGCTGCTGCTGAATTTTCTGGCAAATGTAGATCCAAATTTTCAGCCACCCTGAAACGACAGCCTTAGCTTCACAAGTTATCAGAACCAAGTCATTGACATTACTATGTAAAAACAGTGATGTGAATAGTAAAAACAGCCACTAAAGGAGGCAAAAGGGTCACATTATGTGTACACATTGTGACCACAGTAAGCAATTCTACAGACCTTCTCACACTGTATTTATATGGTAGAGGGATCATCGTATTTCATGCCTAAACAAGATTGCATATGTAGAGATCTTCCCAGGATGCCAAAGTGCTCTAAGAAACTGTAACACAGGTCTAGGAACATGTCACTTAGTTTCTTAGTGGACACATATTTTAAGATCTAGACATACAAAGCACTGCAGTACAAGATGAATTAAATCTGTCTAATTGGTTTTTAAGGTAATAAAGAGCATACACACATCAGATATTAGTTATAATTCAAAAAATGGACATGAGTCTATGGTCCAGAAGAGCAGCACCTAAGCTGAAATTCTGTATCGTTACTAGAATTCATAGACCATTCAAGCCCAGTATGAAAACAATTGAACAGCAAAACCAGCATAGCAGCAAAGACCACTTCTAAATGACAGCAAGCCTGAAATGCTCTGTAGTAACAGTTTTAATCATTTACTCGAAATCCACTATTTTTCCTCAAGAGAAGAGCAATTATCTTACATTATTCGAAGCTCACACTTGTCAGTTTACAAGCCACTGACTGAACTGCTGAACTGATTGGAATATTTAGTGTTTTGCAAAAAGTATCCAGCTGCTGAGAGGACAAGGCCATAGCAAAACAGCTTTAAATTAAAATAATAATAATAAATTAAGATATCAAAATTCTAATCTAACCAAAGTCATGGAAAATTGAAAATTTTCTTAGTTGTTATTCAGACTGTGCTCCATGTGAAAGCAGCATGATCTACAAGTGATCTGCAGCAGTGTAAGGGCTTCTAGAAACAAGCAGAATTTTCCTAAATTACTTAAATAATGTGTGTATTGTATCCACTCAATTTTCAGCTAAATGCACAAAGGTTAAGACACTTTGATAAACAGCATTTCTCCTACGATTACATAATTTAGAACGCAGACACACGCACAGAAAACACCTTTAACAAGGCTCATTTGGGGTATGAAGCATAAAAGGCATTACATTTGCAGTCGTCTCTGTATGTTCCCCAATGTTAGTTGACATTCACAGCCGCTATTGCTAGTATTCTGTAGGGCTCCCAGGAAGCCCTCCAAAGCATTAGATAGTTTTTGTTCTATATATAGCATGCTCTCACAATCCCCCTTGATAAAAGCAGGCCACATTCTTGCAATATCCTGCAAAACACAGAGATAACACGGTTAGGAAATTCATTATTATGCTATTGCTTGAAGTAGCAAGTTTTGGCAACTAGAGGATGCACCTTTTCAAATGGTAATATGGGTAATGTAGCACTCTTTTACTCATTGTATTTGCCATGGAAAGTGGGCAAGAGGTTTTCATGAACCAAGGAATTTTCAAAAATTTGAATGTAGGAAACAGCCAAAATATTTAGGATTTTGACCTGGCTAATCAAGGGGATTCATTCATTAACAGAAATGCCAACATTTTCATTTAACTTCAAAATCAATTAGGCTTTTGTTTTATTTATTTCAGGCTGACCATTTTTATCTTTAATAATTAAATCTAATCAACATCAGTTCCCAATCAGCAAACCAAAATACCTGGATACTCATATCCAAAGTTTTTCTTTCATTATGCTTTATATAGTACTCACTTTTATCTTTTCTCCTGAATATTCACACTTCTGATTTTGCAAGGTTGTGTTGTTTTATTGTTTGGGGTTTTTTTAATATGTGCACAAGTAGGTCATAGAATGGTAGTGAGTACAGCAATGTGTTTGTTCCACAGAAGCCTACTTTAAGATATGAGTGATTCCTCTGACATCTGTTTACCTGAAAACATTGCTGTTTATATCAGCAAAAACTCCAACTAGACAAACTCTTAGAGCTATTTCATAAAGAGAAGGCAAATTCTATACTAAAAGTGTGACTTAGTATTTTGTCTGGGTGTGCAACACATGCGTGCACTTTCCAAAGGCCTGCTTCCAACTCTGGATGAGTCTCTATATGCCAAATGTTTTCTCTATCCTGCTGGTAATTTCATGCACTGTTAAAGAAAACCCCAACTGGTAACCACAATTACTATTTCAGCTTGATTGGCTCTGGCCAAGAAGTTTATTCATATCTAGCTTAATTTCTCAGCTGTTCCTGTGAAGATTTAAAAATACGAATGTACTCTGATTCATAAAATCAGCAGTATCAAAAAATTTAACAGAAGTCAAATGGTGCTGCTCTTTGGTATTGCCATCTAGTAATTCTAGTTATATTTACAGCTTTCAAGGCTCACCAAAGTTTACCTAAGGAATTCTTTCTGGACTACCGAAAGCATCAGAGCTATACTCAATAGAAACCTCAGCTGTGTTTAGACACTGTGGGGACTCATCATTATGACAGTAGGAAGAAAACAAAGAAATTTCCTTTCATTTCCAAAGTTTAATGCATGATGTAAAGAACACTTGTAGGTGTGGAAACCACTCAAACCTGATAATGATCTTGAACCAGAGTGATTCCTTCAAGGACAGGGAGGAGTAAATGATTTGTTAATCCATCTTTACATTTGGTAGCAACACAGAAAAGGTTGCCAATGACAACTGGTTCTTCTGTAAGAGAAAATGTCCAGGCTTAATCAGTTAAAAAATAAATAAGCTACAGTAATAACATGAAAAGTTAACCAAATAATAAGGGATGGAAATATTTTTTTAAAACAAGGAAACCTGCTGTGTTAAGGCACTGAGAAATATTTCTGGCTAAATTTACCATTGTAGAGGGGAAGAAAGGCTAGTTTGATTCAATTTCCATTACTCTTCTCCATTACACTTTCCTGATCATTAACAAGAACAGCAATACCTGCTATAGAACCAGCAAAGAAAACAATTTTGCTCTTTGTGAGCAAGAAGCATAACTCTGAAAAGCTGTGTATATCAACCATATCTACCTCCTCCATAGGCAGGCTCCCCAATCCTATCTCCCTGTGGACACTTCAGGATGTTACTGACACTTCAGGGAGTAGTAACCTTCAAATCTCACTGCAAGAGGAGCAAAATAGCACTGCATAGACATTTTGCATACCTAGGGATAAAGACTCCATATAGGAGATATTTATCACCTGATCATCCACAGAGAAAGTTTCTACCCAACATTGCAGTACCCATGTCTGTTCCATTCCCCTGCCTATAGTGGGTTTGTACCTGGGAGAGCAGGAAAGGAGTTTGGCTTGACAGTTGAAGGGTCAAGTTTGGGTTTTCCTCCATGGTTTTTTTCATTATGTTTGGTTTGTAAATTGAGAAGGAAGGATAATCTTCTAAATCATGATCTTGTTCACAGAAATCATCTAAAATTTTGATTTTGCTCACAGAAATAATATAATGCAACTCAGTAACGCAAACCAAATCAAGCAGTTATCATCTTTTGTCATTAGGTTTTGTAATGTTTTTCTGTGGCAAATGAAACATTATAAAACATCCATATGTCCAGATTATTGAGATAAGAATGACAGAAACTTTTGTCCTTAATCGCATTTTTCTCCATGGACTGTTCTTCATGAATCAAAGACAGTACCTGAGACACATTTCCAGTATTGCTTACTCTGAGCTCAAGATTGCTACTGTTTTACTCTTTTGCAACTACATCAGTCACAGGAGGCTGTGGAAGATAGTCAGAATTGGTTTGTAATCACATATTATGTTTTGTTTGGAAGTGAAGTTGGCATAAGATATTCTCGATCTCATCTCTTGGTGACCAGTTAATACCACCTAATTGCTCTTTGCAAAGAATTATGGCCGCAGTTGGGTTAAATATGAAGTTTGAAAAGTAAAGGCTTTCATAATATGAAATTACACACTTAGGTCAACACAGAGCCTTTCTTAAATTTCTCATCTTGAGGGTCTTTATGCAAGGAATAAAATGAGCCCAGAATATTAAAATTTGAACTATTTTTGAAGGTGATGTTGTTCAGCCACAGTTAGCCAATCCACAGGAACAACATAGTCAGAAGTGAGAGGAGGCACTTCCTTTACATACTTGCCCCACTTTTGCCTTCTATCAGCTACACGTTGCATGTGGCAACTCCAGCTCATTAAAAAAACCTCTGTGACCTGACTCAGTTCCCTAGCCTGGCAGGAAAATGCCCAGTAAATAAAAGTAAGAAGTAACATGGGTGTGTGTACAGTCTTGTGCTAGGTTTGTGAGTTAAATTAGAAAAAGAAGAGCTCCTGGTGTGTCAGAGTAAGCCCAGGAAGAAGGGGAAGAGCACACGGCTGAAAATGAGAGGAGCTGCAAGACCCTCCCTCTTTCTACTGAGATTTCAAATAAGCATGACCACTCCAGAAAGAAATCATCCTCTTGTGATCTGTATCAATTTTTTTTTCTGTGCTTCTATTGGTTTAATTTCCAGGTATAAGTATGCTTGACTTGCTTAGCACAAAATTAACTCATTTTTAATAAAAAAGTTGCTTATAGTAACCACTTAACATTACAGCGCTAACAACACACGTGGTGATCCATACAGTCCTTGCTGAGGTAACCAACCTGAAAATATTTTAAGAACGTTCAAGATAATAAACTGCAACTTCTGCAATAGTAGGACACTAGCAGGGTACAAATGTTTCTGAAGAATCTTGCAGATGTTAGATGCTCTATAGAAAAATTAATAAGAAAGCATTATTTTCATAACAAGGGTACCACAGAAATTTTCAACAAGTGCCTATGTAAAATTGCAATCTTCAGATGACCATATAAGAATTTCAACATTAACAGTTATTATATTTGTCTGAACTATTTCAAAATCACACAGAATCACAGAATGATAAAGGTTGGAAGGGACCTCTGGAGATCATCTTGTCCAACTTCCCTGCCAGGATCACCTACAGCAGGTAAATCATAACACAACACTTCAATGTAAAAAGGACAAACAGTTTTTCATCAGCTTTCTTAGACATTAGAAATGGTAAAAACTACCTTCACAAAATCATAATGTTTCCAGAAATACTTAGAGCCCACAGCATATATTGACTTGATAACAAAGAGCAGAACACTCAAAATCTCTGATAATCAGCATTTGGGGAAAATAAACTACTTTTCCAATATTTGCTTTTTATTTTTCAGCATTTTTGTCTAGCCCTGCTGACTACTGGTTTCAGGTATTTGCATAATATTAATTGCAAAGGTCTAGATAGATACCACATCAAAGTCACGCATCAACTTCAGAATGCTGTTTCTCAGCTGGTTTATGTCAGTAGAATCAGTAACTCTACCAGCAAGACACCTATGAGCTGTTTGAAGCAACCAACTTGTGGGATTCATTCAGTGAGTATTACTTAAATGCCACAACTTCATTTTAGCAGTGCTTTTGTTAGATAAATTGTCAGTAAACATTTTCCTGAAGCCGTTTCCTCTACTGCTGAAATACATTTAAGTAATCTGACAAAAATTATCCCGGGCTCGAGACTCTTCAGAAATTATATTTGTTAAACTAAACAATTTAAGAATAGGTCAGCAGCAACTCTGGCCTTGAATCAGCCAATGTTTACTCTTTGGGGCCTGCAGAGAGCTTGTGGATGCTTCTCACAGCAGCCATTTTCTGCAGCCCCCGTTTTCTCCCAGCACCCAGCTACACAAAACTGCAACAGACTGCAACCATAGCCCAAAAGAGTCATCTTGTTTGCCTAAGTCATCAGCAAATTGAAGCTGAAAACATTTCAAGTGCAATATAGCTACATCTATGTATAGAAAGGAAAAAAAAATATTTAAAAAAAACCCACCACAAACCTTCATCCCAAGCATTCATTAATATTTAGCTCTACAGCCAAAATTACTGTTGTCTACCAATAACTGTGGTTTCAGTGTTTAGAACTGCAAGGACTTTAAAACACTAGTAGCAATGAATCAGGGGAACGGTCTAAAGAACAAGTCTTATGAGGAGCAGCTGAGGGAGCTGGAGTTGGTTGGTTTGGACAAAATGAAGGAGGCTGAGAGGAGACCTTATTGTTCTCTACAACTACCTGAAAGGATGTTGTAGCCAGGTGGGTGTTGGCCTCTTCTCCCAAGTTACAAATAATTGGACAAGAGGAAATGGTTTTCAGCTGTGCTGGGGAGGTTTAGATTGGATATAAGGAAAACATTCATCACCAAAGGGTTGTCGAGCATTAGAACAGGTGGCCCAGGGAAGTGGTTCAGTCACTATCCCTGGAGATATTTAAAGACCTGTAGATGTGTTTTAGTAGTGAATTTGGCAGTGTTAAGTTAATGGTTGGATTCAATGATCTTAAAGGTCTTTTCCAACCTAAATTATTCTATGATTTTATTCTATGATGCAAATATTTGGTTTTATAATAATTCTAAAGAAACCACTTTGAATACCAATACAGATGATTAAATACATAAATAACCTGGTCTACACAATACAATGTGATATGAAATATAGCTGGTCTGAACAATACAAGTTGGTACAAAGTATTGTTTTACACAAAAACACAAATCTGAAATGAAATAGTAATTAACTTAATTTTGATTGAGATGTTTCCAATGCTTCTGTCATTGTCAGCACACTGTCAAAATGAATGCATTGAAAATGCTCACCTCATTTCTCCCATTATATCCTTACGCAAATCCTTTAATAAGAAGGTTATTTTGTTCCTTTCATCTTCTGTGGTAGACTGAAATATCTTTTGCAAGTTCTCTTGCACGATCTCTAGAGTTTTGTTTTGGGACTGCATATAAATTTCTGTATATTGTATGTTATCAAAAAATGAGTCAATTAAGTTAACGATCTGAAGCTCAATATTGTCTGTTCGCAGGGCTTCTTCTATAACATCAAGATCAGTAATGATATGCAGGAGACTGTTTAGCAAAACTGAATTAGCAATATGAGCATTATCCAGTTTTTCTCTTCTAAGATGACCATCAACGAGCAACACACCAGTGTAATCTTCTTTAGGTTTATTTTGGAATAGTTCCAGAAAGTCAATAATATCTTTGACTATCAGCAGTAGGTCATTTGATGAATTTTCATTAGCCATAGGGAGAACTAGCCTATGCATTATTTTAGAATAATTTTTGTTACACTCACATAGAAAGTTGTTCACAATCTCTTGTATGTCTTCAAAATTTCTTAACATAGCCTCTACAGATGATGTATTAAGCTGCTGTATTAAAACATCAAGATCCATTGAAGATGACTGTCCAGTGACTAACCTTAGTAATATCAATTCTTGATCTATCACAGCAAGAAAGTGTCTAATGTTAAAATTCTCCAATAAATCTTCTATGCTTGTGACTATAGGAAGCCAGAAATTCTCAAAGTTATCGGATATGTTATTGTTTCCACTTAAAGCTGATAATAACATCAGCACTGAGTATGTCTGGTTTCCAACAGAAGACAACATCATTAAAGGCTGAATTATAGAAAGAAAAGAACGGGTTGTTTCTGTATTGAGGAGTCCAGAAACTTCACTGGTCATATTCTTAACATTAGTAAGAACAGCCTTTATAAGTGATGTTCTTGAATGTCTGCTCCAATTTAGACCATCATGAAGAGCATCCAGCTGCTCAAGAACACCTTTGGCCATCTCCATTTCAGCCACTGGCATACCAGCCAAAACTTCTACAATTTGTAAAGCTACTTGTCTCTTTGGTGTGGAGGAACAATTGATTGAGTATGTATTATTCACCTGCAGTGGCACAGCATAGAGGGATAGTTCATTCCAAAAATCTAGTAGCTCTTTGAGAACTGAGCCATTTGCATGATGGAGTTCAGAAAATTTCAAAAGAAGAGAGTTCCATTCTTTGATCTCATGGAAAAAACAAGTCAGATTACGAACAATATCCATCTGAAAATCTTCCATAGTGCATGAGGAACTATCCTCCAGAGCAATGAGTTTCAGCTCCTTAATGACTTTGGTGACTGCATTGTAACTAAGAGTAGAATTGCTATGCACAAAGTCACAAGGACTAAAAGTGGGATCATCCTGAGGTGTTGCTGTTGTAAGAGTCCAGCAGAATGCTGCAGAAAAACAAACTGAGGTCTCTGCAGGTTCATCAGACACATCTGTCAGTATCTCAAATAACAGTAAAAGGCCGTCTACTTGTTCAGAGAACTCCTCTTCAGTAAACGTTGGCATTTTTGCTTCCTGAGTCAGTATGAATTCATATACTTCAGTTAGTGCTTCTGTGATGTTTCCATGAGCTAATCTTTCTGTAAGGCTGATGACATCAAGGAGAAGATGGAACGCCTCTTCTACATCATAGAGATCCTCTTGTTCAAAGAGTCGTGTTACTTGCCATAAGCCAGTCAGGTTCCAATTACATGAGTTGTTCTCAAACATATCCCACCAGCCTGTTAACATTTCTAAATCAGAGTTCTCAGTATACAAATGTTTGATATTTTCAAAGAAGTTATTTAGGCTCCTCTGGACTTGTTTGAATTGAGTTATCAAGAACTCAACATCCATGTTCCTTGTATTTTCCACCAAGGCTACCATATGCTTTAGAAAGCCTTTATTGTGTCTTAATGGAAACCCAGAAAAAACAGAAGACTTGAAAATTTTGAGTGTCTCCCTCACCAGTTCAATATTCAGAGCTGCTGTTTCTATCAGTTTCTGGAGAAATGTTTTTTGCTCAGTCTGCAAGTTTGAGTCAAGAGTGCTAATCACATACTGAAAGAACTCCGTCAACAAATTGGAATTTTTCTCAGGCAAGAAAGGTTCAGTCTCAATATCCAAAGGAGAAGAGCTGTTTTCTTGAATTTCAAAAGTTTTATTTTTCAGAAGAGTTTGAATTTCTGCCAAGAGTTCTACTGCTGAAAGCTGAACTTGGCGAAAAGGATTAAGTAACATCCTCGAAGTCCTGTTAGATACATGGATTGACTCACTAAAATGAGTCTTATGGGATGTATACCATGAGTGCCCCACTAAATTATTGACAGGCATGAGAATTTGCCCTCCAGAGTTATTTAAAAGTGTAAAAATAAACTCAAGCACACTAACGTCATATTTTATATAAAATTCAGGAAGAATATTTTTTAAAGTTTTTGCTATAATATTGAAATATGCGTTTGCACAAACCACATTAGAATCAGTTAGAGAACATTCAGGGAGTACCAAATTAAAAATGAAATTAACGAAGTCCACCACGTTCATTAGTTTAGCATCTGTTTCACTACTTCCCAGAGATTTCAAAAGAAATAAAATATGTTTTGCACTTTCAAGGTGGGAAGCTGACTTGTATTTTTCACTCAGATTACTTAATCCATGTATCCATCTGTTACAATTGGCTGCTTCATCCGCTGTGCTATAAAAGTTTAGAAAGGAATTAAGAGATGAAAAATTTGTTTGTGAATGACTTATGTCTTTCAGAGTATTTCTCAAAATCAGTTTGGTAATATTCTGGAAAATGCTGATACAAAACATATGTTTGCCTTGAGGTACAGTTTTAAAGAAAGAAAGAGTGTCATTTATTTCACTGAGAATAATTCCAAGTTCTTTTTGGGAGAGCTTGAGAATAGCAGAAAGGGAATCTCCAAAGGAAGATACACCAGCACCCCTATTTTCTCCCTCGGATCCTCCTGAGATGAATGTATCGAGCCAAGAATTCAAAAACTCTCCATTAACAACCTTCAGCACAGATTTCTGCAATTCAGTTATGATGATTCCCATAATTTCTAAAACACTTTCTAAAGCGTTACCTTTAAGCAAGCTTGTGATATCAACTGCATTGTTAAATACACTCTGGAGGTTAGCAAGGAAAGATTCAAAATCTTTCCAGTCATTTGAATCACCACCTCCTTCAACCATGATTCTTAATAAATTCATTGCCGCTGTTGTAGCTTCGACGGTAGCCATAGCCGTATTATTGCACAGTTCATCATGAGTTGCATTTAAAAGACTTTCAGAGAGATTTGCCAAATCATCTCTTAAATGGACAAAAAAGGTTGAATTCAAATTTAAGATTTTGGCTGCTTCTTCAAAAATCTCTGTCCAGGCTTGAAGCCATGTAAAAGTGCAGTGCAAAGCAGAATTCACACTTACTCTATCTCCTAAGCTTGTTTTATTAGACAGAACATTGTCCAGTGAAAGCAGAAGGAGGTTGTGAACTTCTGCTGAATGGTCTACAGAAGTGATGTTTGATAGATAAAAATCAGTGCACCCATTATTTACCAGGCATTCTGGGGGAAATCAAGAAACTGTTCCAAAAAACAAAGGGCGGCTGTTTTGAGCTCTTCATCTATAAACAAAGTTTTAAGGCTGAGCAGAGTGCTATGGACTACTTGCATCTCTTTTTTGCTTTTCTGTGCGAGAGACTGGGCCTGAAACTCCGTGTAGTTGTAAATGATCTGTAACTTTTCACAGACAGACTTACTGGTGAAGTTCCAGAGAAGATCAAAAGTTTCCAACAGAAAATCAAAAATAGTGTCCCTATCTTGGAAATCATGCCATACCTGGAAAGGTGAAATATCTTTTGAAGTCTCATAAAGAAATGTTAACAGAGTACTATTGCTCTCAATATGTAAGACCAGATCATCATTCTGATACAGAGAGAAAAGTATTGGAACAAGTGAAGCCACACTAGTACTATTTAATTTTTGGATGTTTTTGAAGAAGTTATACACAATCTCTCCTAATTCTTGTACTTCATATGTAAACGTTGCATTTGACAGTAATAAAGAGGAGGCATTATTAAGCCCGTGAATTGTACTGAGAGACACATCGATCCGCTCATCACTCAATGATCTGACCTCATCGAGATTCCTTAGGAAGTTTTCACTTAAGTGTTTCAGATGGTTCAAAGCAGCAGTATTTAACTCTGGCCAATCAGTGAGAAAATCTTGGAGCACTAAGATACTTGAATTAAGGATTTTATTTTCCGTAATGGAAAATAAAGTTCGAGATAAGGTCTCAAATACATCCTTCTCTTCCTCTTGGCTGAAATGAGAGATCATAGAATCAAGTTCATAGAATATGACTTTCACTATATGCCAGAAAACTTCTGTCTTCTCTTTTGTCCAGAATCTCTGAAGAGGCTGGAAATTTTTGTGTAGCCTATGGAGTTCAGAAACTGCAAGTGAGAAATTGGTGGCAGATTCCTTCCCCTCAGCAAAGTTTTTCATCCATATAATTGTATTATTCAAGACATGCTTTATTAGAGACTGGTTTGAAGCTGAAAAATCAAGCATTATAATTTCTTCTATGACTTCTACAAGATGAAAAAGACGATCCATTTCCTTTTCACCAGAAATCCATAAGTTATCTTCTCTCTTCAAAAGCTCTTTGAAAGATGTCAAAATCCTGAAAAATTAACCAAAATTTTTTTCTTAGTTAGTTAACTAGTAAACAGGCAAGAATTGCTTAAATACATAACTTTAGAATATAATTTTATTTATTTAAATAAAATTCAAATATAATTTAAATAGTCACAAATCACTACAAGACCTGAAATAGAACAAATTACAATCACTTCTGTTTTCAAAAATGTGCCAAAACTCACTGAAAAGACACATCCACATTCAAATCCAAACCTGAATGTAGGCAGCTAGATTAAAGAAATGTGAATTTGTTCATATTTATAACTGAGCTCATAAGCCACAGAGTATAACACCTTTAAGTACATCACATTTTCAGCTGCTGAAAAGAGCAAAATTCTTCTGCACTACAGACCAATTATTGTAAAGAAAGAACTTATTAATAAAATCGATCTCAACTTCTAATTTTCTGTAAATTCTGAAGAAGTGGTTTTTGTTTATTTCCATTATTGAAAGCAACAACATTCCAGCTGACCAACTGATAGCTCAACAGTGCTACTTTAATAACTAGAAGAACAAAAACAAGAAAACATGAAGTGACAGTTAATATTAGAATGCTCCCACTGATGTTTTCATTGTGTCAATAGTATTTATTAAAAAAAAAATCTTTAAAGGAAAAAAGGAACACTCCAGTGGAAAGGTCTCAAAAAGTTGAAAATGTCTTCTCTTTAAAGTTGTTTTCTTTTCATAGTTAAAAAGCAGAACACCAGACACCACTGAAAAGGTTTGTGATAGAATTATTCTGTCAATTACTGGAATATCTTCCACAGGAGAGAAATCAAGATGTCAAACATTGAGGGGAAAAAAATAAAACCAGCCAAAATCACCCCACAGACACATTTTCCATGTAGAAGCTCTTTTCTAGACCTATTCAAGTCAAAGAAATACCTCTGCATGTATAGCAAAGAAAACCCAAACATGTCAGGTGGTTTTTGTTAGTGCTACTGTGTAGAGAAAATAGTTCATGCTCTAGAAACAGCATTTATGACACAATACAAATCATTGCCCTAGGAAATGTGTCTGCATTGACCTTTAAATCAAAGTTGGGAAAGAGCACAAAAGAAAAGTGATTGAACATTCAAGGCATCAATATGCATTCTGTTCCTTAGCTTCTATTTTGCTTTTACTGTAGATATCAAGAATATCCAAGATTCTGAAAAGCCAAACCAGGAGTTCTTTGATTCTAGAGCCGATTTTAATCAGGTCACTGTCAAGTTCTGCTTGAATCAAAAGCACAATGTGACCTAACAGTGGAGGAAAAGTTAAAATTGTGCCATTTATAAACTTTTGATTTTTTCATCTTTCATTGCAGTGATAGCAGTTATTTCCATTCAATAGATTAAACAAGGGGTTGATTTTGCAAAGACCTTAATAGCAGTGTAATGAGAATTCAAGTTCAAAGTCCAGAAATGTAATGTAGAAAGTATTCTTATCTATTAACAGCTGTGATCACCAGCATAGCAAATATTAAACAACACTTAATAGCAGAGGCGGCACTCAATAATTACTCCGATATTGTTCCATGAAGGATATTTTTTTCTTTTTTTAAACAGAGGGGTGATTAAATGGCTTCTGTATTACTGTTCATCTAGATATTAGCAGGGCTACAATGGAAGTAATTTACTGACAAGAAGCTCTTGTAACAACACATTGGAACTGCCAGGAGTCCACCACTGTAGTTATTGTTGATAACACACCAGAAAAGAAGTGGTTTTTTTGTTTGGTTTGGTTTTGCTTTTGAATGACAGTCACAAAGACTGCAACTTTCTTTGCAGGATTGTTTCTCCCCAGTAATACTGAAAAACACAAGCCATTTGGTGAAGAGAGTCATGGTAACTAGGCTCAAGAATTACAAAAGTTTATAGTTGGAGGTGGGGAAAAGGATTTCTGGAAAACAGTAAAACAAAGAAGTTATATTGATTAGATCAACCTTACCGTGCCCAGGAAATAAATGAGGAATAATTTGGTAAGTCTTGCAGAAATGCCAAATAATGACCTAGGATGGTCTCTGAACTGAGCTTTTGTCTAGAACATAGAGATACTTCTAGCCCATCTGCAGAGAAAATACAAATTTCAGCATCAAGAGACAGACCCAGAAAAGTTTTTATGAACACATCTATGAACAATTTAATCGACTCACATTGAAACATCCTGGAGAAGTCCTATTCAGTTTAGTAGGACTTGAATGAGTGCAAAAAGAGAAATATGTTATGTACATTTTAAAAGAAGCAAACATGCAATTTTTATTGAAGTATTTGATGTTAGTTCTACTGAATGATTTAAAGGAATGAAATGCAGAATCGATAAGTATCAGGTCTACATAAAGCACACCTGTATTTTCCTCTACAGAAATCCTTACAGAAAAATTCAAATACGATTCCTTACAGAAAAAAGGAAAAACAGACCATGCCTTTTTAATTACCCATGAACTGCAGAACTAGTTCAAAGATTAGTTTTATTATATCATACTTAGTGCTGCACTCGGCACGGAAATGAACTTTAATATCTTTTTTCCTTGAAATTTCAGTGACAAGAAAGCAGTTCTGTGAAATTCACTATTAGAGCCCAGATAACTGAAATATCAAGAACTGTAATAGATTATAAAACCTGTACAAGCAACTCACATTTGAACAGTTCATTTCACTAACATAGTTCTTTGATTAAAAATGTAGTTCTTATTTTTGCATATATTCCATAGCTGCCCACTTACTACTGAGATATTCAGCCCATTTCTGATTAGCTCTACAGAAGAAAAAAGATAGAGGAAAAAAGTAAAAGTGTGTTCAGAAAAACATATCTTTAGCAAGAACAAGGTCTTTCACAAATTCCAAGAATTAGCTTAAAAAAAAACTCCATCTGTAACCTAAATCTTCCAGAAGATAGAAACAAGGTAGTCAAAGATGGAAGAATGGGGAGCATGATGAGAATACTTAAAGGAAACATGTAGGTTATATTTGGTGAGGTCATTTGTTTAGAGCTGATTGGATCAGCCATGTAGTGCCCTGCTTCACAGCTCCACTAAAATGCTGAGTAACAAAAATGTTTAATGAGAAATAATTATGAAATGGAGGGTCTCACATTCCTCAGCATGAATCTCATCTATTTCTAAGTTTTCCCCAAATAATGAAAAAACAGTATATCCCAATAAAGTTAAGAGCAGATAGATGAGGACACCTGGAATATCACAGGACAACTGGGATGAAGGAAATCAAGCAATTGCCTAATGTGAAACAAGCCTAGGAATACCTCTAGTGGATGACCAGCTAGTCTGGTCTCCTGTTTGTATCCTGGAGGCTTCTTAAGCCTTTTTGACAGAATACTGTTGCAGAAGTAGAGACTCTAAACAAGTACAACTACCAGCTGGAATTTTCCTAATAGAAATTCACAATCCAAAAGTTTTCCAGCTGGCACTAAAATCATAGCTATTTACCAGAGTCAGGCTCTGCATACTATGTTTTCCTTGCTAATGATTCAGTCAGCTGGTGAACCATAAGTCTGATGGAGACACAAACAGAAACAGGCTAGTAAATGTAATTTACCTTTCCAAAGAATACCATACTCTAAAACAGACAGCGAATCATCAGAACAAAGCCTGTGCTGTGCAGCAGCTGTTTCCTCACCTGACTGACCTGTCGTAGAGCCTGCTTCCTCACTGATGTACTGAGATACCTCGCATGTCCAACTGACAAAAGTTGTTAAATCCTTCCAGTATGGGTTTCCCTCAAAAGCAAATAAAATTTCTTCGAGTGTATTATTAATTCTGAAATGACACAGAAAAAAAAGGTACCATGATTATACCAGAGATTTATTTCAAAGTAATTTACCTTGTGAACACATGCTGTTCATTTCTCTGTAAAACTCTAGCTAACTTCTGTTACTACTTTATGCATGCAGACAGTCCTGTTTACTTAGGGAAGAATCAAGGCAGACTGGCTAATAGCAGAATCCTTTGCTAAAGAAATCAGTGGCATAGCTATTACTTCAGTCTAAACTCAACTAGACTTCACTACAGAGGTTTGTGAGTGGGGAAACCCCCAAGAAAACGCTCTGGTTCAAAATGTAGCATTTTGAGACTGAAAACAGTCATTCTTGCTTCCTCTTGCCCTAAAATACACTTTTGCATTAAAAGGAAAGTAAATCATTGGTTTGTCCCTAAAAGAACCAAACAGTCTACAAAGCAACAACAAAACATCTCACACAAAGGTAGTGCTGAGTTATTTTGCTCTTCGGTGTTACTTAAAGACAAGCCTCTATTCCCAGGAGTCTTTTAGCTCTATCACCATTTTTGATGCTCAAAAAAGGAAATAGGAAACTAGTTCTCATGATCTCCTAGCCATTTAGAAACAGGGAGCAAGTGAAGGCAACCATTGACCAACAGCAAAAGGACCAGGAAAAATGACATAAATATGCCATTAACATAGCTGAATATCTCTAGGTTGCATCTCTTCTGCCAGCGCAGCTTGTGGAATTCCTGACGGATTCTTGCATGCTTAGACCAAATAATTTTACTACTTCAAGAGCAAAGTCTTCTGTCAAGTTTCTTGTAAGTAACATAGATATTTGTCTTCTATGTTTAAATTTGTAACCTAGGGCATCTGTCCAGTATAAACACATCACATTAAGCACATTATGCTTTACACTGTCAAGCAAGAATAATAAAATCCTGTGCTATTTTAAAGCAATTTTTGACAAAGGAATTTGTCTCTAAAATACTCTAATTTAACACCATTGAAATTTGAAATCAGTAGGATTACAGAATCATTGCAAATTGCAATAGAAGAATGGTGCCCACTTGATGTGTTCAGAAAACAACTTGAAGCTGTAATATGCCTCCTAGTGCACTTCCTAATATGACCCTCTCTTTAACATCTTCCTGTACCTTTCAGATCCAAGTTTCCAAGCATCCTGAGCAGTGCAGTACCAGAGGCTTACATACCAGAAAGCAGGCTGAGAAGTAGTAGAAAATACTTGGATGCAAGAAGATAAAAGGGAGAATAGGCTTTTAGAAGCCTAGATACCTGCCTGTCTTCAGTCCTATTTCCACACCTACCCTCCAAATACTACTAATTAAAAAAATAAATTAAAAAAATTATCCTCTACCTTCTTGTCTGTGCTTATAGAAAAGGTTTTTAACACTGAGTGGTAATTCAAAGCAAAATGCAGGGTTTTAATTTTTTTACCTATTCATTTATTGGTTACATTACTCCAGGCTGGTACAAGTCAAGATCTTTATGTATTAAAAGTATAAAATATACATACAGTGAAAAGAGTAGCTGTTCCTGACAAGAGCTGAAATGGACATCATTCTCCTGTGGTGACTCTGTGCTCAGCAACTGATTAATTTCACAATAATAAGCATAATTTTTGGTTAGCTGCTCTTCTATCTCTTGCCATCCCAAATAATCATCCATTATTGAATCTGGCAGGCTCTGTCGTCCCTCAGCTACTTTCTGCAGAAGCAGGACCTTTCACAGGAAAGAAAGAAATACTTGAAACCAGCAAAAAAATGAGACCTACCTGAGATTTTCCACCCTGCTACTTAGATTTGTAATCCTGATGACATTGAAATCCAACATAAAATGGATTAAATGAGCAGTCTTTCAAACCTTCTCAACTTTTTATGGAAGCCACAGCTGCTTACCATGTCTAAAATGTCACATCCACTCAAGAAACTCCGTAGGGCCATTTTTGCTTTGCCCCCAAGCATATTTTAATCACTTTAAATAATCAGTTACCTGCCCACCTATTAATAGAAACACTAAGTAGCAAGCTGCAGCCCCTGCTTATTTATTTCATTTTGCAATAGCATTCTAAGTAAGGCACTGCAAGTTTTAAACACAAAACCAATTCAGAAATACTTACAGACTCCTTTAGCGACTGGACCTGGTTACTTAGCTTGAATGTCACCTCTGAGCCACTGCCAGTGCACATATATACGGTTAAAATGTCAGTTTCATCTGAGCCCTGTGGAAGTCTCAGGTTCTCCTCGAACACTGTAAGCACGTCATTGCATATGTAGGAAGCATTGCTCATCAACATCTAAAATTTAATTAATATAGTAGCACTTTAAAAATTAACTCAGGGCGAAGGATCAGATTTAATCCACACTCCATATTAAATCTCACCATGAAATGTCAAAAAACAGAAAAGTACAAAGCAAAGTTGGACCAAAATGCTGCTGAATAGAGAGTTAAATACTCAGCAAGTACTTTTTATGCCCCCAAAAAAACCTCTGCAGCTTTATGCAAATAAGTATGCAAACATTAAATAACAGCATACCTGTTTTATCTCCACAAAGAGCTTTCTGATGTCAAGATAAATTAATCCATCTCTTTGGGCAAAGGGAATACTTTTTTCCAGGCTATGTAAAGCTTCTGTAAGACATTTCCCCAACACATAAAGAAAATATTTAGCCTACAGAGTAATTTCGGGACAGGACAGTAGGAAGCATCCTTCTGGAAAAGAAAACTATGCATGATATGGTTTAAAAATGCAGCAGCTGGAGAGAAATAAGGGCTCCACTTTGGTTTAGATTACATCCCTGCCCAAAGCACTCTGTCATTTTGCACAAAATACGTACACGATTGCAATCTGGATTTCTAAGGAGCAAAGACTCCTCCCCTCCTGCACCACCACTGAAAAAAGCTCATTAAGACAAGGCAGAAAACAACAGCTGTCTTACACCAGCAAAAGGATGACCCTATCCCCTTTCACAGTTATATTAGAGTAGTTCCAATGACCTCAGTGAGCATTCATGATTTTCAAGACAGGAAAACGAGGTCCTGTGTGAGCTTCCAGCTATGAATTCTGTAAATATACTTAGATTCTTTCCATTGATTTAGTCAGTTCCTCACTAAGAAAAAGAATTAGAAATGTTTAGTGAGAAGACAAGACAGCCTGCCCAAAGGAAGGACAGTCAGGTGCAAGGTATTGCATTATTGATCAAGCAGTCTGTTTATATGCAAGCAGCCCCTTTCATCACCTTATTTCTATGTTCCCATGAGCCTATACCTCCCCAAACCACAGCAAATCACTTCCTTTCCCTACCTATTTTTCCTCTTCCAAATCTCCCATACTAAGTCTTGTGCAGTGTCTTGTGCACCAAGACACTCTTCCCTAAATCCCATACCCCTAGGCAGTAATCACCCCCAGTCTCTAAGGTGACCCAGCCTTGAAGGATCCAGCACTGGGTATCATTTGGGTTCTCCCACTTGCCACTGTTCCTCTATAACCCTTTATCACAGAATCACAGAATGACTAGGTTGGAAAAGTCATTTAAGAACATTAAGTCAAACCGTACCTGTCCTCTACTAAACCATATCTGTAAGTACCTCATCTACCCATCTTTTAAATGCATCCAGGAATGGTGACTCAACCCCCTCCCTGGGCAGCCTGTTCCACATCCCAACAACTCTTTCAGTGAAGAACTTTTTCCTAATATCTAATCTGACCCTGCCCTGGCACAGTTTTGTGCCATTTCCCCTTGTCCTATCTCCTGTCACCTGGCTGAAGAGACCATCACCCACCTCTATACAACCTCCTTTCAGGCAGTTATAGGTCATGATAAGGTCTCCCCTCAGCCTCCTCTTCTCCAGACTAAACATTCCCAGCTCCCTCAGCCACTCCTCATAGGATTTGCCCTCCAGCCCCTTCACCAGCCTGGCTGCCCTCTGGACACGGTCTAGGACTTTGATGTCCTTCTTGTAGTGAGGGTCCCAGAACTGGACACAGCACTTGAGGTGTGGCCTCACCAATGCTGAGTATAGGGGCACAATCACCTCCCTAGACCTACTGGCCACGGTATTTCTGATACAAGCCAGGATGCCATTGGCTTTCTTGGCGACCTCAGCACACTGCTGGCTCATGTTCAGTTAACAGTCAGCTCCCAGGTCCTTCTTCACCTGGCAGCTGTCTAGCCACTCTTCCCCAAGTCTGTAGTGCTGCATGGGGTTGTTATGTCCCAGGTGCAGCACTCTGCACTTGGTGTTGTTGAACCTCATGGGTCCAGCCCATCGGTCCAGTCTGTTCAGGTCCCTTTAAGAGCCTCCCTAACCTCAAAGCAGATCAACGCATCCACATTTATGTGGATGGAGATGAGCATTATAAGCTGACAGAGCAGATGCCCAGCTGTAGTATATCAGTAAAACTCCACTGAATGTATATTGATATACAGTATACAGACAAAATCGTATGGCATGCTTCAACTCAACCCATCCTACAGAAACTATTATGAAGTTTCAGTGGCTTCTTGAAGTTTTGCCTGGACAAGTAAATCAGGGTTTAGTAATACGACTAGCAGTACTAATTCCATGTGGTCATGTGCTATAAAACAAAACCTACAAGACAGATGACACCTTTTGATCACAGAATCATAGGGGTTGGAAGGGACCTCGAGAGATCATCGGGTCCAACCCCCCTGCCAAAGCAGCTCCCTAGGACATATTGCACAGATAGGTGTCCAGACAGGTCTTGAATATCTCCAGAGAAGGAGACTCCACAACACCCCTGGGCAGCCTGTGCCAGGGCTCTGTCACCCTCACCCTGAAAATGTTCTTCCACATGTTGGTGCGGAACTTCCTGTGCTCCAACTTGAGGCCATTGCCCCCTGTCCTGTCCCCACAGACCACTTTTCCCCCCCTTGTGTCCCACACTTGAGATATTTATAAACATTAATAAGATCCCCTCGTAGCCTTCTTTTCTCAAGGCTGAACAGCCCCAGTTCATTCAGCCTTTCCTCACAGGGTAGATGCTCCAGGCCCTTAATCATCTTCGTAGCCCTTCTCTGGACTCTCTCAAGGAGATCCCTGTCTTTGTTATACCAGGGAGCCCAGAACTGGACACAATACTCCAGGTGGCGCCTGACCAGGGCAGAGTAGATCCAATGACGTTATCAACACAGAAGATAAACAATCAGCAAACTTAATACTAAGTGTCTTAAAAGTTCACCTTTGGAAAATTATGTTGAAAGAGTGCTTTTTTTCCTCATGAGATAGGCTCTCTGCTATGCACTCAGTCCTTGCTCATTTTTAGAGGCTAAAATAGATTTTAGACTTTAGTTCAGTTAGCTGATACAGCTAAAGGGTATGTTGGCTTTTTTTTCTGGTTTATTAACAAGAGAGCTGCTCACTAAATTCTCAGAGTAACCAGCTGTAAAGCCATTAAAGTCAAGAAGCACACATGTGTCATAACATAACCCAAGGAAAGCATGCTTCACTGTTCTCACTAATGCTGTAATGGGATTTGCACAACCTTTATTCCTAACGATGATGCACAGTACTAAAATATATAAAAACTGTATCAGAGTCTGTGTTAATTTCCAACAGTGATCTTCAGGGGGGTGTGTGTAATCTGAAGATATCTGAGCTAGAAATCAATCACCATTTCAGTGGCATCTTGGACAAAATTTGTACTTTAAATATATTGCTTATTCTTTCCTATGAAGACATATGCAAATACCAAGTAATGTAAGACTATTAATGTCCCCCAAAGGACCAAAGTGTTTTTCACACACCTAATTACAACTAATACAAGTGTTCTTCCTAGATACACCTACATGATAGTACTGCAGGTCTCCACTAAAAGGACTCACAGAAATAGATCTTGTCCCTTTTAATTTTTATTATTTTTCTTAAATCTGTATCTGTGTGGACCTTATTATTATATAGATGACCAATTCACAGTCTGAGTCCTAGCACACTGTATAACACCATAGATGTATTCCACAATTGAAAGTCACAATTGCTGGACAGACATATTTACAAGAACTTCATGGGAGCTAGTTTATCTTTGTCAAACTGCTGAAAGTAGATATAGCTCCCCAGCTTTCTGTAAAATACACCTCCACTTGTCCTGAGTTCTTCAATGCTGTCACCTCTCTTCTGGGAATGGCATCTTCCATTTCCTTCACCCCCAGCCTACATTTGTGTCCAAAAAGCATAGCCCCCAGAGAAAGAAGCACCCTTCCTCTGTGTTTTATAGCCACCAATCAAATCCCTAAAGGTACAGAAAATCCATATTTCCAGCCCAGCATCTTACTTCACATGCAATGACCAGCCAGAAAAGTCAAATCTAAATCTAAACCCAAGACATCTTGTTCACATGAACATGACTGATGGCATCAGAAACTTCTGATGCATTGATGATCTGAATTAAGCCAGCTCTTTTTCTTGAATTATATCTTTACAGACCAGCCACAGCAACATACACCATCATACAAAATACCTAAGCAAATTGTTTATTCCTGACATGAGAAGTTAAAACAACTATTCTGTTGTGTCCTATCATCTCTAAGGGAAACAAAATTTTAGGAATTCTAAAGCTGCTGTTAATATTTAAGATTGACATGCATTGCAGAGCCTAGATAACTTCCTAGAGGGAGAACGTTATACATTTCCCATGTTACTCTGTGGAAATCATTTGAGTGCTAGTAATGAGTAACCACCATACAGCTTTACCTTCAGTGAAGTATAAATACTGTGCTATTACATTCCTTATAGCTCCATCTACCAGAAGTAATCTCTTTGTAACAGGCCACTGAGGTACACCCTGGAGTACAGACTGCATTCTCTCCAGACGCAGGATTCTGCAATCAAAAGAGGTAGAGCACAGAAAAATTGCTTACTACAAATAAAAAGGCAAAGTTGTTGAAAAATTAAGAGGTTTTTTTGTTGTTGCTGTGCATCATCTACTTTGTAGTCTTAAAACTGCAGCAGCATGGCATTTTACTTGTATTAGAAAAACCCCCAAATTCCAAAATAGACTAGTAAATTATTGAACAATTTGACTGCAGTTTCTCCCTTAACAGTATATAATGGATTCCACATAAAAACTTGGCAAACTAAGGAAAAAACAGCAAAAACAAAACAAAAGAACCCTTGTGACTCTCAGCATTCACTGATCAGTCTCCAAGATGAGAAGTGCAACTTGTTTTCAGGGACAAGTCTACCTATTTTCAGACTACCTGAAGGCCAAAACCATTAATGTTAGGGAAGATTTACACATAAAATCATCTCTTTTTCTCCTCTTTACAGAAAAAATAAAAATAAAAATGAGGCATTTCCCATGAAATAATTAATTTTCTATCACTCCACTTACCGTACTAAAAAATTGCTTCTGAACACTTAAAGGTGGAAAAAGAAGGTAGTGGTTGCTATTCCACCAGCGTCTCTTAGCACACAAGTTACATACCTGATTATATTCCCACATTAGTTCATCTACTTAGGAGGCATATTTGTTATGAATTTTTGTGTCCCTATTCAACCAGATAAGTTTGGAAATGGGAAGAGGCCTGTGTCCATTTTATAAGTGAATTAAAACAGCAACCAATCCAAAATGAAAGACATTGTCTGATCACTTGCCGCTTTGGGGTGTGCTTCTTTAGAGCACCTCACATCTTTCAGATTTACCTTCAGATGTTGACTTGCATAGCACGGATCACACACTCCTCCAATGAAGGGCAGTTTTTGATATGAACAAGTAGAGCTACTGGAAGCAATACCAAATTGAGGCCAACACTATAACTCCCAGAAGAGATGCAAGTCATCCAATATGGAGGTAGAAAGAGAGAAGTATCAGTTGTTGTACTCTGCCATGGACCTTTCATGAGGCTCTGCCAACTCTGACAAACATTAACTCCCCATATCTGTAACTTTTAAGCCCTGCGTGGAACCTTCCAGATTCACTTCGAACAAATTATTTTGGTGAAGAGCATGATGAAGCAGGCTGTCCCCTTGCAGCCTATGCAGCATGACAGGCAGTAGAGATTCCACCTGCAGCCCATGGAAGACTCCACACCAGAGCAGGTATGCTGGCAGGACTCGGGACACCATGGGGGACCCACATTGGAGCAATGTCTTCCAGTAGCAGTACCTGGCCTCCACACAAGGACAGAGGCAACCCACTGCAACTGTTTACATTTGCATTAAGTAATAAGCCAAACTGGGAACTTGAAATTCTAAGAAAAGTTCAAAAACATTAAAAAAAAAATCTTAGCCTCAGAGTGTCCTAGATATTACATCTATATATAAACACATAGTATTACATTGTAACTTTTCTCCATAATAGGCTTCTGTTCCAGTATCTCCTTCACAAACTAACATTAGTATGACTCCTACAACAATAATCCTAAAGATTTCAGATGCACTGGACTTGCTGTTCATGAGTAGGTTGATCATATTGCATACATCCATGAGAAGGATTACTGAGTTACAGAAGCTGCTTGTGGGAATTAGACTCTGTTTGCAGAATACAATAAAGAATTCAGGTCCTAGCTCAAAATGCCCAATTATACAGAGCTGCTGATTCCTGTGAGTCCTGATCATGTACTCAGGTTCTCAGCTGAACTTTGAATCACAGATTGCATTTCTTTTTCAGAATGAGTATACATCAGCACTATTATTTGACTGTAAATAAGGTTTTGAATTACAGAATAAAAAAAATTAAAACACAAGACAAAGAAAAGTCAGAAATCAATTAAATGTAATGTGAAAATAAATATTCAAGATGATCTGAACTTTATAAGACAAGTTGCAGAAAGAGAAGTATAACTTACAGATCATGGGATGCAGTATATCCTTCTGAAAAGTAGGCATCTGATTTCTCATTCCATTGCTGGATCAGGGTATTTATCTCTGATAAAAGTTTACTGGCTTTCCTGTCTTCTAGAAACTGAGACATTAAATCAGTTGTGATTCTTTCAAGCTCCAAAAGGAGTTTCTGAGAGAGCTTGCTGCTGCTAAACCATTGCTCAAATACCTAGCAGGTTGAATGCAAAACAGAGCATATTTTGTTAGAGAATTAAAGATTTCTTATTTAGACAATAAACAGAATCTGCATGTCTTTATAAAAGCACAATTAATAATCACAGTAAAAATTCTTCCTAACAATGTGTCTAGACTCTGAAATGACAGGCCTTAGAAAAGTTGATTTTCAATACAGTTTGGGCTGACCTGCAAGTTGGCAATATAGTGTGCTACATCATACAGGGAACTAATGTCCTATGCTGTGCTGTCCTTCCCCAAAGACCCAGGAATGGTAAAAAGACGGCCTGAGACTGAACCCAAGCAAAAGCAGGCCTTCACAGTCAATTACTCAGGCATGTGTTCCCTTCCAGGACTTCTGCATATGCTACCAACATGATGGGAGACAGCAGCCTCAACATTTTGGGGACCCCATAATGAAGAGATGGAGAAGGAGCCTGCATGCTCCTGTTGCGTAGCCTAGAACAAGGCATACCAATGCCTGCCCAAACTTACCAATTGCTGTCCTTTTCTTCACCATTACTTGATTTTTTTAATGCCAAGTGGTTAAAACAGATTTTTACTGTAAGAAATGTCCTGTTCACCAAGGGAATTTCCAGTGGCCAACAGCACTCCAAGTTGCCATCATAATGTCAGCTCTTGCAAAGAGCTTTAAAATCATGGTTGAAACTACTACTGAATTTTCCTGGCATTGCAATAGGAATTAGTGCAGTTGTTTTGGCAATCACATTAAATTATTACTTAAAATCACCAGACAGCATTGAAAACTTTATCAAGAGATAAATAAAAGGCCACATTTTTGAGGAAATACACAATAAGGTCTGTGTGCTTTTTTAGATGATGCTGCAAACATCTCCAGAGCAGCTGGATACATGCTGATATTTTTAATGGGAAAAAACCCCACCAGATTTCAGTAGAAATACAAACACCAGTGTGAAGGCAGCAAGGCAAGTGCTTTCCTTAGGAAACATTTGAATTTCTCCTTTTCTGCATGCAGCTACACATGTCATCATAGAGGCTACATGCCAAACTATTCTGGCCAGAGCAGAATTTTAAGATGCTGTACTGGAGATTTACTCTGATACCCTTCAACATATTTCAGTCACTATTGCCAGAGATTGTGGAAGAGAATGAAATTTAAATTAATTATATTCTACATTAGGGCAAACTTGTAGTCTGCCTTCAGTTTTTTCTGAAATTCAGGCTCAGTTGGGACAGTAAATGGGTCTTCCTTCTGTCAGACTTCTGCGGTACAGTATATTTCCCCTTATTCCCTATTAGATTTCAAATCTGTATTTGAGTAAATAAGAAAAACTGATTAAGTGGACACATGGTGATAGATTATACAGCCACTCTAACTAGTCTTTCTAAGGACAGCTTTGTCTTTGTAGAAAGATAGAAAAAGTTCATAACAATACATTTAATAGCTAACTCAGATCTTTTAACTGAGTTACTGCTGACAGCATACATGCAAAAATTAGGAATTTCATCTAACCTATTCAAGTGTACCTGTTCATAGAGCCTGAGCTTGCTGACAGCTTTAATGAGATACAGTTTGGCCTCGTGCCATGCAGAAATACAGCCCTCTTCATTATTCTCTTTGTTTGCTTCATCTCCTGGCACACTGGACAGAGCGGAGCACACAAACTGTTCCAGTGTCTCTCCTGTGGGAATCTGGCAGGGACATAAGAAATTGATGAGCACCTCAAGAGAGCTGCTGAGTGTTATCTCTGCTATCAACTTACTTATTGGTGGAAAAAAAAAAAGCCTTCTTCAGTGAGAACAAAGCCCATTTAATGCAGCCTCATATTCTGGGACACGTACAAAGTACTCCACATGCAGAGTGCTGTATAAAATGCCAATGGCCCCATTAGCAATCTCAAACACCAGGCAGATTTATGATACTTGTATACACAACAAATTTTGACTGTGTAGCTACAGCAGTTGCTGAACTAGCCTGACAATGAAACAGCAGACTTACACTAGATCAAAGCAACTTCACAAGTATAAAAATTACTGAGGTAAAAAGTATTCTGTATGGTGGCACATGTCAACCAATGATTATGTGCAGTAGACTAGTTTTAAATTGAAGTTGGCAGGTTTCAGCAGTGTGGTCACTGAAGCCAGAATTTTTCCCTCATAGCCTGGCTTCTAAATTTTGTATTGAAAGATTTATTGTTCTAAATCATATAGATTTTATTAAAGCATACCAAAAAAAAAAAAAAAAAAAGAAGCCCATTTTAATTCTCCCTATTAATGTCTTCACATCCTAACTTCTTTCAACTGTGACTAGAAAATTTATTACAAGTTTTGCAGATATTCTGACACAAAACTAGCTGGGGCATTACATGCAGAATTGGAGTGCTCAGAATAGACATTGTGCAGGCTTCCATATTTCTCGTCATACTTTTTGAGAGTCTTCAATACCCTATTACAAGTACACGGTATCAAGACAGTAGTTGAACCTATGTATAGCTAGTAAGTTGCCTGGGATTACACAACCAACGATACCTAACAGTCTGCAGTCAAATTCAGTTGATCAAACTGGCCATGACTTGTACTTCACTAAAAGGCCATTTAGAAGTCAAGGGGTTTTATAATTTAGACCGTTTTGTAAATCAACTATTTTTATAATGAGGTCTTCTAGAGTACAACTCTAGACTGTATCTGGCAAAGAGCAAATAGATTTCAGATAAATAACAGCATGTTCTCTTCAAAAATGGTGAGCTTCAGTAGAAATTTAAAAGATAGTTCAAAGTATTCTGCAGTTTAAACCAGACCATCACAACAGAGCACTTCGGTCTAGACAAAAGGCTGGAAAGTCCTCTCTGAGAAAAGAGATTTTTCTTCAAAACTAGACACATTGTTGGTATATTTGAATAGCTCCACTGAGACAACTCATCGGGCCAGTATATTCATACCAAGACTGCACAACTGAGAAGAAAGGTCTCTTGATGTGCATTAATTTATGCACAGAAGAGACAGGCATTCTTTGTCCAGCAAACCAGATGAAAAAGACTATCTGTCAAATTATACCAGGCAGCTTCAAACTTAGGATCTAGTTTAAAACCTATGGGGAGCAAACCCCAGAGTTCTCTACTGGATTGGATAATAAACTCAGGAGTTTGCCATACATAGTGATGACTTCAGAGAAGCATAAATTCATTAATGTACATCTGTCAGCATTTCCATTTGCAGAAATTCCAGCTGAAGCTAGATACAATTATTATGATGGGGATGAAGTCAGGATATATAGCAGTCTTGCAGCTGCTTCACAAATCTAAAATATGACTATATCTTCTGCAAGGCATAAAAGATCCATTCAGGGTACAAGTGAAAACAAAGATAAAAATAAGGGACACTGGCATTTTAAAGTGTTTACCTTTGTTAACTGTGCTGTGTAACTTAGCAGCTTTTCAATATGAATATCATCATAACCAAACCTGGATTCAAGTTCTGCTCTCACTCTATGTGGATTCCACAAAACATCCCCAAGAGAAAGGTTATACTGAAAACCTGAAAGAAAAAAAAACCCTTCTGTTTACATCATTCCTGCTTTTTGTTCACGTTGTTTCTTGACGATTCATACTTGATGAGATCCAAGTACCATGCTTCCAGCTTTTTTGGGGGGGAAAGTGTGTGCACCTGAGCACCAGCTTCACTAGAATAAAATCCACGATTGCATCAGGACTAAGATAAAGTTAGTTAATCTGATGGTATTCCCATAGTTGTTACAATAACAGTGAGATGCACAGTGACTGCCAGCAGGCCAGGCAGGGTGTCACTGTGACCTGTGTTCCTAATTCTGCATGTAGGCATACAAACGTGTGTGTATGGGCTGGATACCAACCACAGCTGAAAGGGAGAATACCAGGAGAATACCAGAAAACCCAAGGAATTCAAGCTCACCCTCTCTGCAGGGTCTCTGGCATACCACCTTTGTACCACTTCACCCTTTGTTTTGACAGCTGAAGTGGGATTTAGACTGCCTATAATTCTTAGCCTGACCTTCTATGCAGAGCAGACAGCCATACCTAGAGTCTAATTGTGTGCCACCAGACAGTTTGCCAATGAAACCTGTTCCTGACCTTTTCCTGAGGAGTTGTCCTGGGACCAGCCTACCTCCTCCAGTGAAACTCATCTCCCGTGGGTAAACATAGCCCTTTGGCTGAGGCCAGAATTAATAACAGAAGACCAAACCTTAATCAGCCATAATGCTTAACATGCCTGTCTGAAACAAGAAGCTATCAAATGGAAACTATCCTTTGCCGTGATTCAGTTTCTCTCTCCAAAATTCGCCTCTGAAACATCATTCTAAACATGATACCTTAGACCAATGTGTTTCATTTATCAAACAGCTGCCAGAGTCTGATGGAATTTAGTTATTTGTATTTAAAAACACATCATTAAAGAAATGGACCGACACTACATCAATATGGGTGAATTCCTAAACTTTTTACATTAGAAATTTAGCAGAAATACCGACAGTTACTGCTATCATTTATTTCCAGCATTTTAACAAGGTACCTAAAACCCCCAGATATAAATATATATATTTATATATATATATGAATCAAACTCCTTACCTTCTAAGCTTCTATCCTGCACGGATGCAGCAGTTAAATTCAGTGCTGTGTTCACCACTTCATAGAAACTTTTGCCCAATAAATCCTTCAATGATGCTAAGGTACTGAAAGTGAAATATAAACCAAAAATCAAACTCTGTACACCCAGAAAAGCTGAAAGGGCTAAGTGGAAAAAGATTAAGTTCAAGCAATTTAATATTAAAATACTTTATTTGTTGTTGAAAAATTGATGTTTTGTCAAATTTGACTTTTCATGGAAAAATAAAGCAAAATAAGTTGAGATTTCACAGTTAGAGTTTTCATTAAGGACACATGTCCTTAGAGAATCAACGTCTTCTTAAAAAAAAATGAGAGAACAAGAATTAAAAGTGAGAGTAAAAATGAGAGCAAAACCACAAGAATTCTTTCAATTCTCTCTGCAACAAGGCATGATGGACACAGAATACTTCAATTTTACTTCCACCCAATCCACAGAGAAAAAAAAAAAGAACCTTTAAAGCATCAAAACACTTGTTTTCACAACAAATTGAACAAAGCATATTAGAGAATGCCTTGATAAAAAATATTAATTTCTTACAAGTCCCAGCATTAGTCACTAGCTGTGAAAGAAACTTCTTTGTTAATGTAGGTGTAATTTACTACTTAAATTTTACATCAGATTTACCGGTAATTTCCTATAGAATATTCCTTGGTTATTATAAAAATTAAAATACAGTTTTGTGAGAATGGATCAGGAGTTTCCAACATAAGTAATGGGGAGGGGGGAAGAGTAAAAAATCCCCCACTATTTTACTTTGTCATGTGAAAAGTGTCTGTTAAGTACCTCTGAGAGACACAGCAAAGATGGCACAGTCCAGGAAGTGGGAGAAGTGGTATCTCTACAATTCTTTCTGCTGACTAAATTCTGTCTGAGCTAGGACCTCTAGAAATGCATATTAGCAATACAAAGTTAGTCAAGAACTGAGCATTGTTGTTGGTAGTTTGCTTTCTGAACTGCATTAATTATGGCAAATTTGGTCACCGAAGGGCACCAGAGTCTTTGACAAAACCCAAATGTAAACATCTGAGTCTCCTCTTATCAGTCACTTGAGGGTTGACCCCACCCAGCAATCAAGCACCTACACTGCTGCTCATTCAACTCTCTTCTCCCATGGGACAGAAAGAAAAGAAAAACAAAGCGAGAACATTCATGGATCAAAATAAAGGCAGTTTGTTTAATTTTATTTATTAAAGGTTGTGCTGGTTTTGGCTGGGATAGAGTTTATTTTCTCCACAACTAGAATGTGGCTGGGTTCTAGATTTGTGCTGAAAGCAGTGTTGGTAACACAGGGATGTTTTTGTTGTTTTGCTGAGCAGTGTTTACACAGAGCCAAGGCCTTTTCTTCTTCTCACACCACCCCACCAGTGAGGAGGCTAGGGGAGCACATGAAAATGGGAGAGGACAGAGTGGGAAACCTGACCCCAACTAACCATGGCGTGGGATATCGCTTTGATGTCATGCTCAGCAATAAAAAGCTGAGGGAAGAAGTGGGGGGGACATGTTTGGAGTGATGGTGTTTGTCTTCCCAAGTCACCATTAGGCATGATGGAGCCCCTGCTTTTCTGGAGATGGCTGAACACCTGCCTGCCCTGGGGAAGTGGTGAATTAATTCCATGGTTTGCTTTGCTTGCGTGCACTGGTTTTGCTTTACTATTAAACTGTTTTTCCTGTCTGTACATGAGTTCTCAGCTTTTTGATTCTCTCCCCTATCCTGCCAGAGGGGTGGGGAGTGGTCGAGCAGCTCCTCGTGGGGTTTAGTTGCCGGCTGGGGTCAAACCACAACACATGTGAAGCAAGAGCTCTGCATGCATGCAGAGCAAAATGAAGTTTATTCATTTATTCATCAACAGGCCAATGCCAAGCCACTTCCTGGGAAGCAGGGTCTCAGCACGCATGGCAGTCATGTGGGAAGACAAAAAACACAACCATGAACACCTTTCACTTCCCCCCTTCTTGCTCTGTCCGTGCCATAGGCTCAGAGTAGAGAAATCATTGCTGAGATTATGTTAACAGGTTAATAACTTGACGCAGCACAGCAGACAGTGGTTACTGCCATCTTTGCTTATCATGTTCTTCTTCAGCACCAGGAACTTAAAATCAAGTTCCTGTCTTACCTCAAGAACACTCAGACTCAGTTTGCAAACCTTTCAGAAGAGATTTCTACTTTTCAGATATAAGCACAACAAGCACAGCTAAAACAGCTTTGGATGTTAACAGTTATTTTACTGAACAGCCAGTAAGGAACAACAAGATTTGCAGCTATAATATTAAAGCAGCACACTCTCAAGCATTTAAGATTACTTACTTTTGAATAACTTTTAGAAACTGTTCCATAGCATTAAACCCATCTTCTGTATAAAAGATGTTTGATTCAAGGTAAGGGAGCGAATGCAGAAGGTTCCAGAAATGTGGTTGCTTGTACAGGTGTTCTGCTCTAGAAATCATTTCCTCCACTTCATTCAAATCCATCTTTATGTGAAGAAAACACATTTATATGCACCATTTCCATTAACAGAAAAAAAATTAATAAAAGCAGGTACCTGCTACTTCAGCCACCCCTGCCCTCTTGAATTTTAAACCATTTAAAATGGAAACATACCTGAAGCTTTGGTAATTCACTGCATCATTTTGGTGATACTCAGAGCTTACAGCAGCTTTGTTGCAGACATCTTTCTCTACCAAGCAATCTCTGCACAGAAGTGTAACTCTCTCCCAAAGAGAAGGATCACCTTTGAGAACTTAACCACAAGGAATTCCTGAGCCCTGTCATGAATTGCAAAGTCTAGGGTATAAAGACCAGTGGACTGCCAGGGACATGTTATTCCTGCCTCGCAGCTCCTTGGGGGGTATGCAAGGGTGTCAAATAATAATTGATAATGGCTCCTTAAACACAGATTGTGGTGAAACCACTTCTTTTGCAGGACTACACTGTTTTGCCTATGCAAAACATAGGATCTATCACACTTACTTATTATACAGCCTTTGTTTCTCTAAGTTAATGTTTCGCTCAGGCTCTTTTTGAAAATGTTTACATAAGCACGGCTTATACAAAAAGAAGTTTGCTGTATACAAGCTCTGCTGCTAATAGTGATAGGCTACGTTCAACTAGATATTTTCTTAATGTTGATAAATACTTCCTTTGTATTTTTTATTTCATTCCAGAAATGAAATTTTATATTGATAACAGGTCCTTCGAATCAAGTATTTCATGAACAATTCAAAAATGTTACTACAAAAAATGCTACCTAATTTCAAGCTAAAAATCAGAAATCTAAGTTTTCATGAAGTAGCATTTGCAATTAATCACATGTGGGAAGATGCATTTTAAAATATTTAGGAAGTGAAACCAATGATCTGTCAAAAGTACAAAACTGACGGTAATGGAATCCACTACTGTGCCCATTCAGCCTTCCCCATTTTGTTGAGATTGCAAGGGTGAAAGACTGGGACAGCACAAAGACAAAACTTGTTTTATATAAACCGCCAAATCGATCCTGGACCTTGCAAATCTGCCTACCCCCACTTGAGTCTGCTTGCCATATTTACTGCATCACAAATCTGAATTCAAAGTAATGTCATCCAAGCAAGAGCCCCATCTTTTCAATCTCACTGCAGTCTCAGTTTTGGGTTGCTTCTTTGGGCTTTGGATTTTTCAGGTTTGGTTTTCAGCTGGCTTTGGTTTTGGGTTGTTTTTTTTAAAATAAGTACACAATAGGATAAGAGATCCTTGCAAGACATTTTGTGATATGATTTTATACAACTGCGCAAGGCAGATGGACTTCTTAATTGCTCCTAATGAACAACTAGCTTTCATATAGCTGTAAATTTTACTTATTAACAATCGAGACTGGTTTAAATTGGTAATCTAGAAACTATTCAACCTCTACCAAATTTACAGACATCATTTTTCCTTCAACAGGATACCAATTTTCTTTAAAGAGAGTTTGCAGAAACTTGACAGGATACAAATTTCCGACCATTATAATAAAGATGCCTCAAAATCCAGAACTGTAATTTAGAAATAAGCTGTAAAAATACTTACAGTAAGAAAAGCAGTGATGTTATGGAGCCCTGTAAAATCAAATATTTTCCTTTACAGAGAGGCATTATTAACTTCAGAAGAATAACTTTGATAAGCCATAGCAAGCAGTACGCAAAGGGCATCACTACAGGAGTAAAGGAGCGTGAAACAACTAATACCCTAGAAAATTAGTGATCTACTTCATTTCTGTGCTTTCCAATATTTTTACTATTATAACAAAACAATCTAAAAGAAATGGCTTACCATTTACCTTCTCAGAAAGGCAACATCATCACATTAACTCTAGATGAACACACCCGCTCCCAGCCAGCCAGCCATGAAAATGACTGTTTTGCCCAAATCTTTCTGCTTGAAAACTCAAGGCAGAAAGGCAGGGTAAATGCCAACCTGCTACAGCAGCAATGCTGTGCAGTACGGGTGGGAACAGAGTGGAAACATCAGAAATTTGTGTTTCCAGTCTTACTTCTTTGTAAGACTGACTTGTTTGCCTAAAGTTCACCAGGTATGAGCTACTGAGGTTTTCCATCCCTGTACTCTCCAGTCCAAAAGAAAAACCTGGGGAGAAACTTAAATGCTGATAAATTATTTTTGAAGACATGTTAGACCAAGTAACAATGTTTTTAGATTATTAATCCTTACCTCTAAGCTTTTCCCCTCAGAGTATCTTGTTAACATTCAAGTAGTAAAACAAAGGCACAGTTTTAGAAAGCTAACTGTTTTTAATTTTATGACATCAACAGTAATAGTTATAAAAGGGGCTTTTTCCAGTTCAGCTAAAAATTTTAGCTTGTATTCCTTTATTTGATTGTCACTACCTGATAAGCAAAGCATTTCATTATCAGAAAGATCACAGCTTACCTGAGAACTTCGAGTTTTCCTCCCACAGCTTTTCTAAAGCCATGGTTTTCTCTGTGGTCTCAATAAATCCCCTTGCAAGTTCTTCCACCGCTTTCATGAAGTCTAGATCAGGTCCTATGAAGCTCTCTGGATGGCTCTGGACACCTGAAGTACTTTTTCACAGAAAGAAATGGGACAGGGGAGGTAATTACAAACTGAAAGCAAGCAGATAAAAAATGTGTATATATTCACAGCAGTATTCCATGTTTGGTAGGGTTATTTTAAAAACTATTATGCATTTACATAACTTGTATTTAGTTCAGTTCATTAGTGTGCAAGTTGCAGCAGAGTCTCAAAACTTTAAGAAAGAGTGCAACGAAAAATTGCCGAGCTGGAGCATCAGACCTACACCAGTAACCCAGTTCTGGCAGCAGCCAGAGACAGATCCATCCAAATAAGTCTTTGGTGTTTCTGATCACACTCAACTTTTCTCCCTGGTCCGGCTGAGTCCAGGTGATGGTTTCTGATATCTTGTACACTGAAGTTCTGGCTTTCCTACTGCATCTAGGGCAACGTGCTGCAACCAGAACAGGTAAGCTGGTCAATGTCACCAGATGAAATGTTGGTAAGTCCCTCTTTCTGAGCCCTGAAAAAAGTTAGTGATTTCTCTTTAGTTTCCTAAGCAACAGAACTATGATAACAATTCTGCCACCTTGACAAAAAAGCATCCTTACTAACAAGCATGCTGATTCCAGAAAATGTGATCCTCAAGTACCCTTCTGCTTGAAAAACTAAAGCAATGGTATCTCTGGCTACATATTTTTGCCTTATGCTGACTGAACACACAAGAAGTGTCTGTTGTTCAGAAAATCTATACGGTTTGTATTTAGGGTATGATATCTTGTTTTTTCAAATACATGCCATAGTCTATAAAAAATGCTACCCTAATATTATTACTGGCTTTCCTCTGGTTTTAGTTTACAGCTAAACCCCTGGTACATCTTATCTGTATTATCTCTATCACACCACCATCTGGTGGCTACTCAATAGCACAACAATACTTCTAACAATACACTTTCAAGAGTCATTAATGTATCCCTATACAGGACAAAGTAACTTAGAGTCTCCCAAGGCACCATAAGCAATGGAATAGTCATACTTATCTAGGAAAAATCCTCTTCTACTAGGCACTTGAAATCTGGTTTATCTTCTAGGAAGTTCAAGTTATCTTAGAGTGCAATCCTGCATAGCAAAAATATTGCTATTTTTCATTAGAAGCACAATTAACTCACATAAATCCCGCTTACAAAAAAGCACAATAAAGAGTTATGTTCCTTTCTTGTCAAACTTGCACGTGAATGCTAGTTTTCAGCACAATTCTTACTTAATGGTGAAGAAAAAAACTAATGAGAGAGATTCAGAGACTGAAGCAAAAAATATCAGTCACTGATTTCTGATTCACTCATTTCTCTCCCTCTTCTGACATTCACACTTTCTGACCCCTGGAGATCTCTCTGCAACTTTAGACTAAGCAATGAAAAGAAAATTTAGTCTTACAACAATGAAGTTTTTGATTGTTTCAGTGCAGTTTATTTTGATCCTAACTTGGCTGGAAACCAGCAGGATTTTTGAAAACTCTTTCACCAGCCTCAAATTGTAATGGATTAAAGGCAGAACAATTCCTTACAACATATTTTTCCCTATTAAACAGGGTTTTAAAAAACAGGTTTCTATTGTTCCAAAGGCAGACTTTAGGATGATTAACAGCTGCACTTTAGCTATTGCTTTTGAAAACTACCACATAAATTCCAGTATTACTAACACTCTTTCTGCCTGAAACTTCAGGCAGATAGAAATGCTGGTGTTAGGCAAAGAACAGGAACACCAGCTACATATTGAAAACTTCCTAGCAGTGTGTTTTTAAGTATGAAAAAGCCACCAGTGCTTGACCAGAACACCCATCACCACATGGGTTAAAACATAAATCCAGTCAGAACTTTAAAAAAAGCAATTTGAAGTTTTTTTAGATTGGATGCTAGGAAAAATTTCTTTCCAGAGATGGTGGTCAGGCATTGGAACAGGCTGCCCAGGGACGTGGTGGAGTCTCCATCCGTGGAAGTATTTAAAAGATGGGCGGGTGTGGTGCTGACAGACATGGGTTAGTAGTGGTTTTGGCAGGTTTGGTTGACGGTTGGGCTTGATGATCTGAAAGGTTCCTTTCAACCAAGACAATGCTATGATTCTGTGAACACTCTAACTCAGTTTCCACAGGATTTTCCACTGATTTTATTTTTTTCCCCAAAAACTTGCCAAACTTTAAATTGACAACTAAACTTACAAACACGATCACTTAAAGTAATCACAGGTATTCAGAGAAGTGGAGCATAAAGGCAGCATTTCAACCCACAGTGTTGTCCCTCCAAACAAGATGTAAGCCTTGAACCCCCATGTAGAAATATCCTTGTTTTAAAAAGCCTCAAAAACTACCCTGCTCTGGGTAAAAAAGGGCACTTTTAATCCCATGTGAGCATGCAGCTGGGCTCAACGCTGGTGCTATAGCTGCTGGTGCTGCCCGATCTCCCTGCCAGCAGCAGGTTGCACAGATGACAGTGATGGGGGAGTTGGTAACACCCTCTCCTCCCATCATTGACTGTGTTGCACTTCAGATCCATAAAGTCTGGGTTGATAAAGAGGAGGTACACCAAAAAAATCCTCTTGGAATCTAATTTTGTGTGCTATAGCCACCTGTTTGATATACAGCAAGAGCACACAGGCTGAATTGTGTGAACATAATCACTTCTGCTAATCTGAACCTCTTGTGAGTAATCCCAGCCCAGAAACCATTCAGCCTCACAGCACATGGGCAGAGCAGTAGTCTGTTCTCAGAGTGGGTAGGTAGTAAATGTAATAGATAAGCAGAGGCTGTTCAACAACAGCTTTTCAAACAAGAGGAGAACTGAACTCCCCCACCCCCCAACTTGAATGAGCAAAAATGCTGCCTGCTCTTCATCACTTAGCTTCAAAATGCTTCACTGATAGCTGTAAGGCTCCATTTGAACTGAGAAGTTGGGGAAAAGGCTTCAAATCGTGGTGTCCCAGGTGCTGCACATGGCAGAAGCAGCAGCTCACTTACCCCTCCTGCTCTTCCCCTTGCCCAAGCAGGACTACAACTCCGCTGGGCTATCCCTTCAGTGTCTCCAGGTTTGAGGCCTGGGGAGATAAACCACTGCCCTGTAAGGGGTCCACAGAGTACAGAGGGGGAACATGTGACACTGAGAGGACCGTGGAAGACAGAGAGACTACGAACATTAAAGAAAATAGTTGTCAGCCCTTGGAGCATGGTGGCTCTGAAGAGCTCCAAGGAGAAGTGCAGGGAGAGGCCATTCAGACGTGGATTAGCTTTATGGGGATTTCCAGGGCAAGAACAGTGTCAGACAGCTGTCATCCACGCCCCTCTTTCACCATCATTGCAACAGCCCTTCCTCTGACTTGGAGCTGAATGCAACCTCCTTTAGAAGAAGAAATGGGAGTAGGCAGGATATTAGTTGTCAGACTCAGTTTTATGAAACATTGAACTATTACAGAGGTTCATTTTGCTGAATATACATGCTAAATTTTAAAGTATTTTATATATTTTTCAATAGGGTACCATATTTATCTCCTAATAAGCATGCTAACGAGATACTATTTGTTTCCTCTTGCAATTCTGTGTAACATTGCATTAATATCTCACTATCTTGACAAAGATAAGAAACTCCACCTCAAAACCATCTGCAGAGACAGTCAAGATAAGTATTTTTGTTGGTACACTGTCTGAAAATTGCTTATTCGTTGAACTGGTACTTTCTTAAAGAGCCTTCAATGTGAGCTTTCTGGGGCAGTTGTATCATGTACAGCAGCAGTGGCTAGGAACAATAAAGAGGAGAAGCAAAGGATGACAGAAAGGACAAAAGCAAGAAGCCAGTAATTTGTAAGAGTGGACATACATAATTAGAACTGGGGTAATAGAAGGTGTGTGTGTATATATGTATAATTTCATTATCATCCATGGTAACACTTCCCTTAATTGTGCATCTCTATAAATAAGTGCATGAGGACAGAAACCAAAGCAAAGACATACAGTCATTGAAGTTTTGGCCACAGTAAAACTGCAAAAGAGCAAATAGACTCACATCTCTTTGAGCATGTAAAAACAGTTGGCATTCCTAAAATAATAACTCAGAAATGTTAATTCTGTCCAAATTACCCAGTTAACCAGGTTAACCATAAGAATGTTTCAGAGCTCTTCTGTGATCTCAACTATGATATGCAATGCCATTTAGACTGGTAATTTTCATGAGCCTCTCAGCAAACTCTTGTCTCAACCTCACCCGGACACCATATGAAAAATTTCTCTCTAGAATTGTAAAGGCCTGGCTGTGCTGCTCCCATTCTGCACCTTCTCAGGACACTCTGGAAACATGATATCTCCAACAACACCAATGCACGTGCTAGACAATAGCTTACTGTGTGTCTACAACAGAAAGTAAAGATCCTTCCCCCCATGCTGCACACTATTACAAACATTCTAAAATGTAATGGGCAAAAATGTACAAAGAACTGAAAAAGTGTTGTTCTTAATTGGCTATAAAATGGAGAAAATTTTTGTTTAAAATTTCTTTTCTCCCCAATTTTCTGACGGTGCATAAGTAAGTTCCTAAAAATTGATTAGGTTCATATTTTCCAGCTACACAGCACAAGACTATGGCAGGGGGTTAGACTAGATGATCTCCAGAGATCCCTTCCAACCCCTGTCATTCTGTGACTACAACAGCTGGCCCAGACCACATGAGGTTACTGTTCCAATAAGTTGCTGAGACATATAGCTACCTTGTAGAATTATTTCTTTTTTCATCTGAAGATATAGACCATTAAAGAAAAATGTGAGTGTCTAAGCAATTCCTATATATGCAAGTGCTATCATTGCTGCTTAGACCTTCCTTGACTTTGCTTTTCTACACCTGATCTCATACATATCGTTTATTTTGTTACTACTACACTAGAGAACCACAGAGGCCCAGGTATACAATCATCAACAAGAAAGGAACCAGTGTGAGTAGGGCTGCTCTAGTAGCAGGGGCATAAACTAGGAGATGAAGTGACCCAGAGGAAGCCAGGCCCTCATCGATGGGGCACTACCCCCCAAGATTCTACAGCAGGCAGAGCTAGGGGAACAGACGGGACAACAGCCCCAAAAAAGAAGGATGAGCTCAAGAGTCCATGCAGGTGCCAAAGGAGACACATGGAATTGAGGGGTCCATCCAGGAGAAGATCCCCGAGACAGATCTGGGGATTCACCACACTGCAGGTTGAGGCTGCTCAGGCTGCTACAATCTGTAGCTAGTTAAAAAGAAATAAACTAACATGCTTGGAAATAACATTTTAGAGTCTTGTTTCTACGATCTTGGTAGTACTAAATGCAAGAAAACTTAAGCTTCATTTTCTTTTAGGCATTGAGAAGTCTTAACAAACATAGATCTCGGAGTTTGAGCTGCAAGGGCAAATCCCACCACATTCTTCATGCTTTGCAGTAGAATTAAGAGCACTGGAAATACATTATATTTCCAAGCACACACACACTCTCCTGTGACCACAGGTGTAAGGCCACAAGACACTGGGCTGTACTGTTTTAATCTTATTTGCATATTCTCAATTTTACAATGTGGTCCATTAAGATAAGGTGAAGGGTAGAAAATACTGGAAAGAGCAAGAAAAGGCATCCTTTGCTATGGGATATCCTAAATATACCTCCTAAACATTACCTTACTCCTCTGCTCTGAGATACTGCTGGGTGTAACAGGCTAGGGATTCACATCAAAGAGTGCAAGGCCCCAGCTTTTGCAGTGGGTGAAGAGATGAGCAGGGAGCAAAGCCTCAGAGCCCCAGAAAAACGGTTGCTTTCCAAGGCATCAAAGGAGGTGGCAGATTTTGCCACAAATCAAAATTAATGAGGTAGTTAGAGCTTTCACCTGTCTTATCTTCTCACCATGTCAGAGGCTGTTAATGGAGCCTGTTGCCTGGGAGGCCTGCACCAGGATGACTTCAACCCTTGGCTCAGCGCTCCTCATGGAACAGCCCTGCTCAAGCTGCTTACTGACAAATAGTCATTTGGGTCATTTATGGCTTTCCTAGTGGAGGTTACAGCATAAGTCATAGAATTACTTTTTCCAAAAAGCAGCAGATATATTTCAAAGTGATAGCACCAATGTGGTACTTAATGTGAAATAAATCGGTCAAGCGTCCATGCAAACGATGCACAGTCTTTGATTTACCCTTTAATAAAAACAGTACTGATGCAAAAATGCCCCTGAAAAATTATTCTAAAATTATTATGGATTGATATAAATCCTCAAAGGGATGATGATTGCTATTACCATTCCCATGCCACCCTTTTTCTCCAGTCATCACAGGGACATAGTAGGATTCAGTTACATTTGGCTGATGGAGCTGACAGCCTGTATTCCTAAGGCTGTTGGCAGCCAGTATAAGTCAGAGCAACCCTGAGGTTGATTTAATTTATACTGATGGACCTGCTGGAATAGACTGACCTCAGAATGAACTTCATCCTACCTGCTTACCCCTTTTTCTTTCCTAGGCTATATGCTGCTCTGTGTAGCCTATTGAGTGTATACATATGCCTACATACATGCATTTTATTTTTCATATGAAAAAATTGAAAGCCACTGAATAATTTTCCCAGTTCTTAAGTAGGTCTAAGACTGCCTCCAGGAAATTCTTTCCTGCTTTTCTTTCCAGCTGAAACATAATTTGGGCAGTTCAGTCAAAACAGTGTAAACAATCATGCAGAGTAGTCAATACAGTTCATAATTTCTAGAGGTTTAACACACTTAGACAGCATCTAGACTAGTGATATAAATAAAAAACATCTTTTTACTAAACAATATTTAAAAAGACCAACATCTACTGTAACTCTATAACCCAGTAATATATTATTGCCACTGCAAGTAATAGGCTATAGGTTTTGTACAGAGTTTGCAAGACCACAGCAAAGGGGCTTGCCACCCTCAATTTGTCTAGTCTTAATGTGCCTGAAGCTTTGTTTTTCACTTGGTTTAGTTTTAGCTTTTAACTTTTATTTTCTTCCTGGCTAGATGGCTATGGCTATTTGCTTAAGTTTCTGTTGTTGTACAATGTCACCATAGTTTTATACAAACAGTAGTAATGAGTGATCTTTCAATGCAAAATGAGAGATTCATGATAGAGGCCTTGAGAAGTGGAGACATGGGATGCCCTGTTCCAGAGTATAGGTCTAGGGTGATAAGAGTTTGGACACAGGCTGGCACTGAGGACCGCATGGCTATACGCAACTCACCAATGGTCAGTGAAAATGCAGAACTATACCCAGACAAGGCAAATTTGTAAGTATCAAGAAAAAAAAAAGAACAGTACCTAACATATGTAAAAGATACCGTATACATTCATAGGTACCATATAAATTCTGTTTTATCATAGAGATGCAGACCAACAGAGAACAAACAAGGTATACAAGCACATTAGCAAATATAAGTGACCCTAAGTGGCATCCTAGAGTGAAAAAGAAGCCATCAGCACCACATTTCTCCAGGTGAAGAGCTCCAGATCATGACTTGCCATTACAACCCCACCACCATCAGACTCCAGCTGCTGACCTTATGACCCAGAGCAGCAGTGGAAAGATTAGCATAACCGCAGGGAAAGGAGTAACAATTAAGTGGTTGTGTAATATTTTTTAGTTATATTATTATACTTTCTTTAGAGATGTTGCTGTAATACTGCTATGTCTTTATATAAGTATTTTGTGCAATACTAAATCTGAGCTAATAACAACTGTGCCTTAAACTGTTAAGATTCCAATTGTCCTAACAAATTATTGTGTTATGCAGAAGGTGTTTGCCCATAAAAAAAAATAAATATTTTGCATGGTTTATGGTCCATGGACAGCTCTCTACGTATAAAAATAACTAGAAGATCAAACAGTAAGTATTATGGCCTGTCACTGTGATACTGAAGCTTTCAATTTGCTGCAGGCTGAATGTATTGCTACCTATAAAATTCTAGGAGAATAAGCCATAAAAACTTGATGGTCTTACATACGTGGCTGAAACCTCCAAGATCTTTTTTTGGTAGATATACTCAATTTTCTAAGAATAAACATACATATATACGCTCATATGTATATTCTGATTAGCTCGCCTTAATTTGACTTTATTGTTATATATTTTGAAATGTTGTTAATAAGTGCATCCTTCAGCCAATTTGCATAATTGTCTTTGTGTCTCAATGCTTTCCAGCATTTTGAAGTAGATGAAATTAATACATTTCTTAAAGAAAAAGCCCAAATTCACCTTACATTTTTTTTTTCCTTTCTGCATTCTGGGAACCTGTGGCAGGGACATTTACAAACTACTTTTGAGTTCTTTTTATTACAAAGCTTCTCCTAATCCTTGGCTCTTTGAGTCTTATTCAGGAGTTATTCTTGTTTTGCTTTTCTGTGTTTATTTCTCCAACCACGTACGCTCGCAAACTACTCAAAGTTTAAATCCACGCATCATATAATTACAAAATCCACTAATCATAGACTTTCCAGTGAAGAATAAAACTATGCTTTCACATGGCAGCAGTGAAAGGCAAGAATACGCAAGGTATCTCTCCAATTTCCCCCCAAACAGTTTTCAGTATCTAACAACAGCATGAAAACTTTACTGAAAGGCAAGCAAAAATTAAAAGGGGGCATAAATAAGGCCCTACATCTTTTACATTCATGAGGACACTGAAGATGACTTTGAGCATAGAGTAACAAAGCTGCTGTTCTACCTGTCTACAAGACAAAAAGAAGCTTTGCTGTAGGAAAAGATGCACTGTGATACTGTGACAGCTCTGTCAAATTGATACAACTTACCCTAAGCGGTTGTTTTTCTCTGTCATGTAACTCGTATTCTTGCATCTTGCACCAATGTTACAGAAAAGGGTCCGCATGAAAGGATAAAGGCCCTGGCTTGGTAGATCCCGAGCTTCTAAGTAACCTAGAAGCAAGCAGCAGCAGAGTTGAAACCCGTGACATTGCAGTTACAAACCTGTACCATCACATTGTGTTTCCTTCCCCAAGAAAGTGGCTTTGTTACCTGCAAACAACGAAGCTGTAGAGATGGCAGGTGTTCCATTTAAGATCAGCTAAGTCACCACAGAAAATTTTTAACTTCTGTGTCAGACCATGGCAACAGGGTATAACAGTCTCTGAAAAGCTGATTTTCACAGTAGTAATGCCATTGCAGCATCACATGTTTTCTAGTCTCTCTGCCCAAAATGACTAATGACCTAGGTTAGAATACAGAGTTCTTCATAAAATAGTATTTGCTCTTTTCCTCCAGGCTTTCATGAGATGAAGGACCTGGCATTCAGCAGTGTCAGAACGTACCTCCATCAGGACTATCTAAATAGAAACTTTTCCCTGTATCTGGAATTTATCCATATCCTTCCATAGTTCTGAGGATGTAGACTTCAAAATACAAAGCAACTTTTTGCTTATTTTGAAGCATAAGGAATAGCTACAGGGTTCCTATTTAACCTAATTTCTCTGTTTAAAACAGCTGAAATTGAGAAATACTAGAAAGGTCATTCCCCTTTTCCTCTGGATAGGGGAAATTCCTTCCTTCTCTTGCTACCCATTACATCAAAATTAAGGGAACAAAATTAGAAGGAGATAAGCTACTATTTGGTCTAGCATTCTTACTGAATATTCAGAATTGAAAGATGTGAAAGCAAGATATTTACTACATGTACACCATACTTAAAAATCCTTATTTTACTTAAGTTCAGGTACCAATATCTTTGACATATATACCATTAGCAATTGCACTGTTAGTCACACCATCCTTCATTCCTCGGGAACTGTACCTGCTGTATAAAATAATTAACTTTGAGTTGTGAATGACCAATGCCATTTATAGATGAGTAATTTTTACTTAGCACAGTTCTGTTCACATTGTTGAAAACTCTCTGAGCACATACACTGGACCCCTTTCTACTAAAAGAAAGCAGAAAGTGTGATCCATGCACACACTTAATGTTCTCAAACCATCCTTGGTCCAGACTAGAGCTAGACTAAATATAGGCTAGATTGTCTCCAGATATTTCACTCTACAGATCTATAATTGTTTTACCAAATTGGTTTCTAATAAAGCTAAAGCTGTTTTATTCCATGTACTGATACCTGTGAATAATGGAATAATAAACTGAATCAACTATATCCTTTCTGAATTACGTATGAAAAGAAAAAGAGCTAAAACAGCTTTTAAGGTGCAGGTAGTCATAACAGGTTTTGAAGTGTTGATGGAAATGGAAGATTTTATTACTTACAAAACATTCATTCTACATCCCAGGAAGTGGGTAGGGGTAAGTTAATCTTGTCTAGCTGTTAATATCTACTGTGTAATTATCGACCTCTGAGCAAGTCATCTAAACATTACTTGATAGAAAGAAATAAGCACAACTAAAACCCAAGTAATCCATCTTATTCCAAAGTAGATGTCTAAAAGTAGTCTGACTAATCAGACTTTATATTTCTTTCCCACCCAAGTATGAATTGTTCAGATCTATGGCAAGTCAAGAGTGAATTCCACTGTAGGATTTTTTCCACTGACTCCACTACATTTAAGCTCTCCGTCCTAGGGAACTTAATAACTCTTTATTATTTTCTAAATACTTCTACAAGCAGGCACAACTAAGATAGAACACAGGTAAAACCAAAACATACAGTTTTCCTTGTATTTTGGGGGCTCCTGGAAGCGGATTGCAGCCAGAATCAAGAAAAGCACACAAGGCCAGAGTATTTCAGTGAGAGACAGGACCTGAAAAGGGAAATCAAAACATCATCAGTACTATAGAAAACATATTTGGGATCAAATAATTAATCTTTTAATTAAAAAAACCTCATACACAAGCCACATTAAATATTCCCTCTACAACTACTCAAGGGAAAGCAAGACCATTAAAACCAAATTACTAATCAAGACTTCTATTTTAAAATCTTACAAACTGCCAAATACACTGCTCTCAGTGTCTACAAGCAGGTTTAACTTCCTCTCTACATAGTGGTTATAGATATTTCCCCTCTAGTTGAGCTGAACGTCCAAGAAATCCCATTTCAGCTTAGCTCTGGACCCAGGTGAGGCTGGTCAGGGCCATTAAGACTTATCAGTGTCCTAGGGCCCTGACACCTGTAAGCAAAACTGTAGGTGATTTAGGTAGTCACTTGATAATGCTTCCTAGATAGGACAGAGCTACTTACTGCTTGCCTGCCTGCCTTTGTTCCTACTCATCTTTCTGTAGGCTGAAGAAGCCACTTGTAATTCTGCATTGTGGGGACCATCTCTGTAGAGTTTGTGGACTAACTAAAGTCTGGGGATTTCAAGCCTGATGTTCTGTTCTCTCTGTCCTACTGCACTGGACTTTTACCAGGAATGGCCTTTACCTCTTGTGAGCAATAAAGAAATGGAAAGTGCAGTTCGCTCAATAGCTTCACAACCCATTGCACAATATCCAGAACTGCACTTGTGAGCCCTTGGCACTAAAGTAACCATGCCAGCTTTTAGCTCTTTCAGTACAACAATCAGGACAAAACACAAAGACATGTAAAGAAAGCCATGGTAAGAAGCCACTGCAAATAATTCCAGGCAACTTTACTTCTGAAAGCCCAGGACTGGATTCATAGCCAAAGCAAGTCAGTGGTTGCCACCTACCAACAATAAAAAAACAAGCCTTGAGGTTCTTGGTTAAATTTAACAAGGACTCATGACATGGGGTGAAAAGGAATGATTTTGCCTACTAGCTCAGTCACTACTATCCAAACTGTTAGTAAAAAAGTAAGTCTAATTGTACAGAGCTAAATCTAGGCTTTGCTAAAAATGAGATGAATTTTGCCTTTCACTAGGACATTTACTGGTGTGAGTACCTCTTTGGTCAAGGAAATCTAACGTTACTTGTAATTAGTAAGCAGGTTTCAAGTAAAAAATGCAGGGGATTAAATATGTTGGTAAGAGGGATTTATCTGTGCTATAAAGAGAAGGAATAGATTTGAAGACTTATTGTTACAACAGCCTTTCCAGAAGGACTGAACAGATTTTATTAAATGTCTCTAGAGAAGTAGACCTGGGACCAAAAATATCACACTATCTTATCAATAAAATTGAGGAAAAGCATGGTACTAGTACTGTGGGATGCTTTTGAGCTTGTACAAAGAGCTTTAGAGAACACAATATCTGAAAGATTCTACAGGCTTACCACAACAGAGAAACAGAAAAAAATTACTGTGTTTCTCATTAGCTGAGACAAAACAAAGCTCTGCATGTGGAGAAATGGATTTCCCATCAATTCAGAATAAGGCAGGCTTCTGACTTCAAATTCTACATTAGTTTGCCTAAACAAATATATAAATACTCTAATTCTGGACCTTCTTTTTTCTTACCATGTCCCTTAGGCTGCAGTAAGGACCGGTCTTTCATATCTAAAATACCTGTGAAATTAATTGGACTTCTCCATTGACAGTTCCTTTGGTATACCATAGCAGGTCAACAGAGGCCCCTCTTCCAACCTTCATGGGGTGTAATAAGCCATTCGGTCTTAAACTTTGAGCAGTATTCTTCCTGTACATTTCCATGGACTTTGGAAGTTCATTTATTTCAGGTAGACTTTAGTTAATGGAGTTTGGCCTGTTTCTGGGGTTTTTTTGTCTGAAATTGCATTTTAGAAATATCTTGAACATTAAGTTTGACCCTCAGACAACTGCTGTATTGCAAAACAGAGAAAGGGGAAGAAATAACCCATTTGTAGGTATAACTGAATGTCAGATGGCTAGAAATAGAATAACCTGTGACTAGATAAGTCATACAGGCTGTAACCCAATAAGGTGTGCCAGGTACGGAACAGTTACATTTGAGAGTACTCCTCTGGTTTAAGCTCTTCCAAAATTAATCTGCTTAGTCAGAATATCCAAAAATCTGGCATGCAGAGAAGGGTTATCATTCCAAATCTGGGACAAATGACCCAAAGATTCTTAAAATAAAAGAATATAACAGCAGCGTTTTTTAAAATGGGTAAATTATCTATATTTATTTTGGTTTTTGCACAAGCTGAGGGGTCAAAGTGAACATTGCACAATGTCACTAGCATTGGCACTGGGGGAGAAAGACACCTAATGAAATGATAAGGACTGTAAACAATTGTTACACTTATTCTGGGCTGCATTCTCCTTGTTGGTTGCCATTCAACTGACAAACCTCATTGCACCTAAAGATTAAATAGCAATTATTTTGATAAATCTATAAACTTCAAAGTTTAATAAATATGTCAAATTCTCAACTGAAGAATACCAGCAAGCCAAGCAAGTGTAGGCCTACCAGAATAACTTTTGTTAAGAAGGTATTAAGAAAACAAATTATTTGCCCATTTTCCATTTATCTCCAGAATTTCACTATGTGTTAATGGTTTATCAGACGTAGATTTCTCAGTCTAACATGCTTATGCCTTTCTTTGTTAGAGTACCAGGAGTCTGGATGTTGATGATAGCAGTCTCAGAGAACCTAGGAATATTAAGAATTAATCCCATCGTCCACAGTGCCGTAGTCTGCTCCAGCTGTCCTTACCAACATCTCTACCACTATGGGTAGCAACAGCAGCAACCATGCAGCTGATGCTTGGATGTGAAGGAGTCTGAAACAGTTGTGGTGGTTGGTTGTTTTCCAAGCACCAAAAGAGTCCTTACCAGTCCTGTCCTTTGGTAAACTAATGGGTTTTTTTAGACAAATAAAGTGAACCCCACTCAGATGGCTTCTATCAGAGCATGTGATAACACAGGAATTTGGGATAAGTACAAGAACTCAGAAGGCAACTACAGGGATGGCAACAGCAAGATGGGCTGAAGTAGAAATAGGTTGGAGGACTCAGTGATCCATCAGACATCAGACAGATCCATGCTACAGACAGTAAGAAAGCAAACTTGATCTTATTCCCACTACAGGTGGGAAGCAATGCTGCTGTAGAAAGCATATTCATCTTCAAATAGGAAAGGCACTGACAGAAGAAAGTCCAAAGAAAGGGCTTCTTGAAACCTGGCAGACCTTCTGCAGCTGCTTTCTGCAGACACCTAGGGGGTCTGATTGCCCCTGCCAACTCCAGCGAGTTATACCTAGGAAGAATGGTGAATTTGGTAACTGAGTTTTAGGACCTCTCTGATAACAGCAGACAGTTTGGTGACTGCCCACAGCTGTTTTATTTTGTGGTTATTTTTTTGCACTGATGCAAAAGCATACACGTGCCAAAAAGAGGGCACTCGACAGTAAGCAACTTTTAGGGCTGTTTATATCTTTTACGGTGTGGGGGAAAGGAGTCTGAACTGTAAAGGACAGAAGCAGGGGAAAGATGACACTCATCACAGGGGCAGATGAAAAGCAAGCATTATACCAGCATTTTCCTAACCTTCATCCAAAATGAAAATAACTAAGAATAGCAACTTTTTAAAAAAGGCTTAGCTTTAGGATAGGCTATGTTTCTGTTCTCTCCTAATAATCATATTAGCAACTGCACACTGCAAGTATTTCACATTACAATAATACAAATTCTTCTCTAAATTGGAATATCAGAACAAAGGAATTTGGATATCACATTTCATCTTTTACCTATCTGCAGATTTTGGTGGTAATAGATACTACACAAACAATACTTTAAAACAATGCAGTGATAACAAAACCTGAAATAATACAGTAGTCTGATCGTGTGTATGTCCCAAGCTTCCAGAATCTACAGTTCAGGAGAAAAATCTTCTGAAAACTAAGAAATGAGAAGGTATCTTCTACACACCTTCAAAAGCCAACTGATGTCCAAATGTGCATATTATCCTGTGAGCTGCCTTTGAATCATGTTTGTAAGAAGTGCTGATGCCAGCCCGAATTTCAATCAAAACACCTCTCTTTGCAGAGCACTTGCGTCTCTCATAGCCCCTTTACCCTTCACCATGTGATACCAGCTAATGCCACATGACACTCACAACACACCATTAGTGCAACAGATCACACTTGTCTCCCAGCCCTAGCTGCTGAGAAATAACCGTGAGAAGACAATCATACACCTTCTGCACATAAAATATGGAGCTAAAGCACACCAGATCTTCCAGGAGATACAGCTCTCTCCAGATTCACAGGTGGATCATCCACCTGGATTTCCCCTTGCAGAACTGCAGATGGAGTGCCTTTATGGCTTAGTGTTCACACAGGGAGCACATAAGGAGTCTCTGCAAATTCCCCAAGGCATCCCCTGGCTATGGGCAGTCAGGATTAAGTTTGCTTTGGGTCATTCATAGTAAATCCTGGTTTGGGGAAGTCTGCATCTCAGTGAGCTCTCTATTCAGAAAAGGTACCAATAAGGGAAAGATTTTGTCCCTAAAAAATATGTATGAAGGAAAACTAGAAGGAGCTAGAAGAGAAATAGGTCAGCATGGAGGAGAACAAGAGATGCTATTTAATGCACACTGATTAAAGTATGAGGAATGGGGGATATACAGAAGTGTTTAGGAATGGAGAAGGACAAAACAAGTGGTACCTCCCACAAAAAATGTCATTCATATTAAAGTACATCACTTGAAATAATTTAGAGAAGAAATCCTCTCTCTACAACACATCTTTATTTAAGTGAAATATTACTGAAATGAAATGAGTTTTTAATAGAAGTAATCCTGTGGAAAGCAGCCAGCATGCCTCACTGCAAATCTTCAAATCATCACAGACATGGGCGGTCAATAAGAAACTATGAATTGTAGTGGTGCATTTTTCCACAAAAATCTTATCTCACTTGAGAGAATTCTTTTCCTTCTATCTTAAATTTAACTAATCACATCAATCACAGTAAAAGCGAACAATGGCATCTCATATTTGAGTATTATTTTAATTTTGCCTACTGTTGAAGTAGTTGCTGTGTTCTTCTGCATATTAGAATTTGAAAGGTTGAATTAGGCTTTGTAGAGTGAACATGAAAGGGAAGTTAGAAGGCTATGCAATGCTAATGTACAGTCCTTGTATTCTCCATATCTTAATTTTGAACTCAGTTGTGCAAGCTTGCTTACATTACCAACAAGTGCCTGTAATGTGAAGGAAATTGATTTTCATCCTTGCCACTGGCACAAGCACTGGTAGTATCTAATGATAATTAAAGGGTAAGTTCTGACTCTTCAAAACTTTTATGAGATTTCCTTTCCCATGCACAGACTGGGGAGCGCTGCCACGTTCAGCCATTTTAGAGTTAAAACACACTGTTGTTCTCTACTTGTGTTTTCAAAAATTAGGAGAAGGCAATTCAAGAACCACTTGCAGGCAGCCTATCTTTAAAAATCCACAGTGAAAAGGGAAAAAATCAAGATAGATAGATAGATAGATAGACAGACAGACAGACTCTTTCCAACAGATATTAAAGAAGATTTAAAATATTCCTTTCTTAATTTCCAAAAACTCACCGGTTGCCTCACACGGCAGAGCCAGTTCTTCCAAAACAGAGCTTTGAACTGGTGCACAGCATGCCCCATATTGTCCTTCCTTTCTTTCATTCACTCGCAGGGTGCCTTCTTGGTGATTTCCTAACTCAGAATCACCTCACCGAAGAGTCTGAACATCTCACTGGGTAGCAGATTGATTCCAGCACTAGGGAGCGGTGCGAGAGATTTGCCTGCCTGCTGAGAAGAGGCGAGATTATGTTTCTGCCTCTCGCTTCGCATTCGTTGAGGAATCTCATCTTTCTGTTTGCTTAGTGCAATGAACAGTAAGGGGATGGGTTTGCATGAATGCCCTCAGGGTGCTTTGCTCCACAGTGTACGTTCTGCACTTGTTTCTACTTCTGGAATAAAAAATGAGAGCGAACAGCAGGAATAAAGAACGTGGAATACACACTCATCCTTTCCCAGAGTTTGGTGACTTTCTGTCACTGCAGTGTTACTGTCATTTTGCGTGGCTACGCTTAGATTCTGGGAGGAAAAAAAAAAGGAAAAAAAAAAAGTAAAAAAGAGAATGATACACTGTTTATCCTCATAGCCCTACAAATGTCTGTGTACTTGTACAACATCCTTTGAAGTATACACCTAGCCCTGCTGCGGTCCCATCGTATCACCAGATGACAACTGTTCAATTGTATCTTATAAAGGGTGTATGTTTGGCAGTTCATTCTCCTTTTCAGTGTATATTACCTACACAAAGGTGGAATATTCCAAAGGGTCAGAAAACTCTGTCAATTGCCACACGCTGCCTGGGATGCAAATCAATCTTCCAGCATTTCCTTCAGCAAAGAGGAGAGAGAGGGCAATTCCTGGAGCTGGGCTGAGAGATGTGCAGGACAGGAGCCTCCACATACATCTGGCAGGAGAAATGACCAAAGCGTAGTGGTGCAGCACCATGCTGCTTTACTGGAGGGGTGAGGATGGCTGTCCCACCAATCGGGAAGGACACCTTGAGCAGAGGAGTAAACCGTCCATATGTTTCGCTCTACCCAAATACATTGCCTAAGAGAGAATTCTATCCCCCAAAAGCTTTCTCTGTGGTCAGTGAAGACACATAACATAGCTACTGTCGAAATGATTCACACTACCTGAAAGCTGAGTCATGACTCACACATACACACACATTAGGACACTGTGGTGCCTGAATAAATATTCTTTATTTCTCACTATTGCTGTGTAAATTGCATTTTCGCACTTTCCACAAAATGCATTACCCTTGAATGAAGTAGCTAACATCCACAGCTGCTTTTCCATGTTAAGAGTAAAATCCCCCAAAATCTAAAAACTTTTTGGGTACCAAAGATACCACTGAGGAATCTGACTTCCACTAGATTTGAGTTAAGGCAACAATCTAAAACATTCATTCCTAATATTCCTGCGATGAGCAACTGCATATCTGTAGGTCCACTGAGCTCTGTCAGTTTCCATGGGATGAGGTTCAGCTGGTGTCTTACATGCAGTGCCTGAGCTTCCCTTTCCCAAGGTTTTAAGTTGAGGCACACAGCAGCAGTTTTTGGCCCTCCAGAGCATGTTGTGAAGCTTCAGATACCTCACTTCACGCTAAAGTGACTGATTAATGGGTTAAAATACTTGTATTTGGACTACTGCAAATTTCTGTTCTAATTTTTACATTTTCCATGAGCCCAAAGTGTAGAGGGAAAAAAAGACTATAGAGGTGTCGTGAATTTATAAATTTTTACACACTGGTAAAAAACAGCTCCCAGGAAAGAACACATCACAGGTGAGGTCACAACAGAATGTGACTGGTTGATCACCTTTGTTCCTCAAAGACAGTGGGATTTCTTTTCATTTTGTCAGCTCTGAGACTGGAAAATGAAGCAGTCATTTAGCTTTAAACGGAAATGTGAGAGTTCTCAGGATGCACTGAACAACTGAGTAGCTGGGTGCTTACCTCAGTGATGCCAAGCAAGTTTGTACCTCTGAGGGGGCCTGTCAAGCACGTCTGCTCTTCCACTCACACCCGTTTCCCGCTCCAGTCCTCTCTCATGGCACCAGCACAGCACACGCTGCCATCACTTTACCAAGCATGTTACCATCTTTCTGCTTCCTCCAGTGCTGGAGCGGCCCTGGCACTGTGCAGCGGAGATGTGCCCACACACACACACACACCTACCCTTCTCCCATCGTCCTCCCACTCTGGGGCTGCCCTCACGGCATGCCTGGTGGCCGCAGGGCATATCTGAGTGAACAACCCAAAAGGAAGAACATACCTCACCCAGGGGTTCTGCTTCACTGCTGGCTGGTGCTTGCAGAAAAGATGTTTCTGGTTTTAGTCGAGCGAGGAGGCTAAAGCCCCTGCTATTTCGGAGCATGTACAGAGAATTTTACTCACCGGGGCCAAAGGACTGGTTCTGAGATGGCAAAGATGAACATTCTGTGCAAAGTATGGATTCTTAAATACACATTTGTCAATAATAAAATATTGTGAATACACGTGCGGGTTCACACAGCCATTTTGGAAAGCTGGGGAGCAGAATCTATGGAGTGTGGTTTGTAGCTGTTTAGCAAAGCAGCTGGCACCAAAGACAGCTCCTGACGAGTATGTGAGCTAAAACAGTTCACATGAAACACTTGCCAAATTATTTTGGGAAGTAATTCTGCAAAATGTCTGCTCATCCAAGTGCGTGATGGGCCTAATTTATTATGCTCTATATAATTACATAGTCGTAAATGTTGCATTCTATTTTTTAATGCTAAACAGCTTTTCATGGATACAGGAAACAACTATTTCGTGTTTAGTATTAATGAACTACTGATACTTCATTGTACTATATAAGACATCCAATAGAAAAAAACACCTTTCACCAGCGAGTTCTATTAATTTAATTTGCCCTCATAAATCATTGTCCATTCCTAAAGAAATTAATTCTTGCCTAGTATGGTGTTCTCCAGTAGTAGGCTTGTTTGTCCTTTCCTAAAGAAATTAATTCTTGCCTAGTATGGTGTTCTCCAGTAGTAGGCTTGTTTTTTCTATAACAAAATTGATGTAAGTAAAAGATACCTCACAAATGTTCAACCAATAACAATCCCTGTTGTGACATTCTGAGAACTTCCTTCTAAAAGTAATTCTAGAAGAAACAGGACACATGACCTTGATTGTATTATTCACAGTGTAATAGAAATCTGAGAAATATAAAATCAACTCCTTGATCCCCTCAACAAACCAGTGGAACAAAAGAGACAACAATATTAAAAATTAAGCACACAGGCGGGAAAACCAGATCAGTTCTGAGTATTTCTGGTAAGACACATCAGGTACATTGCTGCCACCCTGAAAGCTCTTTTGAATGATCTGGGTCTCATGGGTTCTGTGTCAGGCAGTATCCTGTGCACGACCAGCCTTAAACAGCAACATTCCTTAGGAGTTGCATGCACAAAGAGCTTGGAAAGGTTCAAACGCAGCACAGCTGCTGGCAGGCTAAACTAACTGTGTGCTTTAAGGGCTCCTCAGCAGAGGGGCTGTAGTCAACACCACCACCACCACCTAGAATATTACAGGGCAAATGAGAAGGACATATATTTCATTATATGCTTCCTCATTCTTCCTGGGAAAAAGGAAAAAAAATATATGCTCAGAATTGCGTGTCCAACTGAGGGCAGGATAGTGCCCTGCCCTGTTCTGCTTCTGTTCAGCTTTAGCAGGCTTTGGCTTGGCCATAACTTACAAGGATACTCTTGGAATATGCAAGATACCCAAAAACACCAGGGCAGAAAAGGCAGACAGCTTCCTGCCAGCACCCACCTCTGGTTTTGAAACTTGACTGCTTTATAACACGGTACCATCAACACACCTCGTCTCGCCTACTCCTTTAATATAGGCTAATTAGAGCAGGTTGGCAGGCACATTCAAAGAAACACACTTTTATATGCTAAACAAGTTAAAGCCCAGGAGCCAAGAATACTTTTTGGTAGATGGGGACGCAGTCAAATCATGTGAGAATATGGCTGGGAATCTGGTCAACTAGCATGCTTTCCCACCGCCACCCACAACTTCTTTCACGAGGGTTGCCGTGTGATCACCAGGCTTTCCTTTTAATGTTATGAGGAGTACCACTTGCAAACACTGACATGGCACAGACCTGTCTGGCAGGCAAAGCACCGGCAGGATGACATCAGTTAGTAGCATCTTTCCTGGGAGACATTTCCTCTGTGCAGAGTTAGGGCACGATGAAAATGTTAGTTGCCAGCAAGGTCAAATAATAGGGTTGATTCGAAAGGAGCTATGCCTTAAATAAACAAACCAGACCCAACCTCATAAGGAGGCCGGTGGTTTGTTTGAGCTTCTAGGCAGCTCCAGCGATTTTATTCTGCTAATATCAGAGGCTGATGGGAAACTGAAACCTTTCTCGTAGTTACAAGCTCGGTGTAGACAAGAAGCCTCTGGAATCAGGTTTCTGTTGAGTAAAACTGGCTTGCTCTGCCTCCTTCTGCCGCTGTATTTCGCTTGTGGCCCAAGCAAAAGCATCACCCCTGTCAGCATTACTCTTCTATTATTGTACCACAAAGTTTCAGATTTAGTGTTGCACTAAATCTGAAGTTCAGTGAACTTCTTTCTCTTCAGGCAGAAGACATTTTTAAATGTAATTTAATTCATACTCTGGAGGGTAATATTTTAGAAAGAGAAATCATGTATTTAAGTCGCTCCAGCTTAAAGAGTGAGGAGCTTCCAGGGAAAGCAAACCTCAACATCTTGTAGCAAACCATAATACTGCCATCAAATCCCATTACTGTGCTTTTCTTTGTATTCAGTTGTTGCACACAGCTCCAAACCCCAAAGCTCCATTTGCCACTCACACTCCCAAGCAGAACATAACTAACTGCTAACAACTAACAATATTCAGAACATAACTAACTGCTGATGGGCAAATCCTAAGACATTCATGCTTTTGTTTCTTTCACAATGTGAAACACATCTCTGATTCAACTGCCTAAACATTTTATTTAGGAATATATTGAGATCCAGACTTGGAAAAATCCAGTTGTTACATAATGTATTGAAAATCCTTTGCAAGGCCTTCGGAAGATTTTTTTTAAAGATACTGCATATTATATTTGTATATTTTCAAGAAATATTGAACTTACTGAATTCTTTCTGTTGTTTTTTAATGGACAAAAACATGTATACTCTATGCACTTCTGGCAAAAGGTCATTTCAAAATGTGCATTTCCAAGATGTCTCATACCTTCCATTAAAGAAAATCCTCCTCTGAAGTGTACTAAGTGGCCAAAAATAAAAAATACATTTTCCTTTGAGTCACTAATCAAGTTACTGGGTATTTTCAGTTTCTTGCAAATGTAAAACAAATACATTCTAGCCTGTCCTCATGATGGCCTCAACCGTTCCTTAACAAAAAGGCAGGAAGGGGCCAGAGGAGCACCATGGAGCACAGAACAAACCACTGGCAGAAAAGGGTTTTCTCCCCTCATACTCCCACCCTGTTCCTATCTTCTACCTTCCTTCTTTGCCCTTATGCCTTCTGATCTCTGCAGCAAAAAGATTCTGTAGTGTATTGCTAGCTACAGGGTGGCACAGAGAACAAAAGCAGGCTCTTAATTTGAAATTGAGGTTTCCAGGGTTTGCAGGATTTGTAGTTCTACCAGGAGACACTGCATGCTGTAGCAGGAACCACCTATGTCACAGCATATATCAGTTTGAAAAGATCCTGATTCATGTCCTACAGAAAGAATGTAAAGGGCCAATATTAAAGAAAGGATTTGCATATAGGAGCCTGTTAAATATTTTCTAATTCTTCACAGATGCCTCTGTAAAACCTACAGGAAGGCAACTTCACTGCCGGATGCAAATAGCTGACTCACTTCTTTATCTCTCTGTCCAGTTGCAGTCACAAGGGAAAATATAATTGTTCTTGTCAGGATAACAGGATAACATTCTGGTGAGTTTCCTCACCAGAAGCTAGGAAAAGGGTTTTATTGCACGTAAGATGTGTCTACAGAGCACCCTCTTGCATTTGGAATACAGCATTACAGGACGGTGACCAGCAGAAACGAGGATACTGGGTCTCCTTTGAACTCTTAATTTTAAGTCATCATACTTCCCTTTACTCTGTTAGGAAGCACAGAAGAAAGATACTTTAGCAGAAAGAAAAGCACAGTGTCCTAAGGAAGAGTGGGAAGGAGAAAGCAAAAAGTGAATGGCTAAAAAGTCTTCCAGGGGTACTCCAGGTAAAATCTTCTGCACTGATCTATTAGAACAGTTGCATCATTCCATGGACGTTGGAGCCTTAGCCAGGCCACAATGCTAGTTGCACTCTGGCATGTAGCACACAAGAGTTTTCGTGTTTCTCAAACCAGCGTCTACTTTGTGTGGCTGCAAATGCAAAAGCTTTTTAGTCTTGGTGAACAGCTCACACTGTTAAATGATTTTAGCACTTTTCCACCAGTTTCCAGACTCTTGCTGTCCTTTCTTTAGAAAGGCAAATCACATCATTTCCAATTCATACCTCCAGCATTACCTGCAGTAATACACTCCCCCAGAGCTTTGCAAGTGTTTTCTTGATAAAGTATGCTTTCACAACAGCAAACTCTCTCCTCCAAATCAGTACCAGTCCATTTGCTACAAGCTTTTATTCAGCCCAAAGTGCAAGGCAGCATGTTGCTTAAGTGACCCCTTTTTTATCTTCTTGCTACTGTTCTGGGACCCAGAGGTCACAGAGCAAGGATGTGCTTTGTTGCATGCTCCCCCACAGGACGTCAGACAGATTTTTTTTTGTTGTCTGCTTTTATAAATAAGGGAGGAACAGTTAAAAAGTGGAGCCATTCCCACCTGACTCCTTCCCTTAAGCTGAAGGAAAAAAAGGCTTTCTCTGGAAGCTTCATTCATCATATATCCTGAGCATAAATGAGACAGCAATACAGAAATAGTATATTTAAAAATTCTAGTATTTTAAACTTTTATCTCTTCTCAGTTTAAGGACAGTAATCCTCATTAGCAGTTTCTTGTTCCTTCTTTAACACTTTCAACACACTGCTTCCAGTTCGTGCCACTTCTTAGCAAATGTCCCCACTATTACCTCACCCCCTCTTACATTTGATAACAGTGTTGCAGACTACAGTCTTTGAAAATCAAATCTATTTAGCTGGATCAGTGACAGCTATCTGAGAGTTTATTCAGACCCTTCTCACCTGTTTCTTGTTGCAGTTTTGTGTGGCTGGGTTCTGGTGGAGAAGGGAGCACTGCAGGGGTGGCTCCTGCAAGCAGCAGCCAGAAGCTCTCTGCAGGCCTGACAGAGCAAACACCAGCTGGCTCAAGGCCAGAGTTGCTGCTGACCAAGGCCGAGCCCATCAGTGATGGTCACAGCGCCTCTGGGAATACCAGTTAGGAAAAAAGAAAAACCAACAAGCAGCTGTTTTTTGCCCCCAGAGAAGGGAGTGAGAAGATGTAAGGAGTTGTGCTGGCACCAAGGCCAGTGAAGAGCTGGGGGAGGAGATGCCCCAGGTGCCAGAGAGAAAGATGCTCCTGCAGCCTGTGGAGAAACCCATGGTGGAACAGGTGTCCCCCCACAGCCCATGGAAAAGGCCCAGACCCCACCTGCAGCCCATGGAGAGGCCCCACACAGGAGATGCTGTGACCGCATTGGAGCAAGCTTCCGCCAGTACTTGCAGCCCATGGGGAGAGACAAAGATGCAGAGATGACCAAGGGAGATAGTCTCACACTGGAGCAGGTTTGCTGGGGGGAGGCTGGTGACCCCATGGAAGACTGGGACTGAGAGACATTGTGATTTATGACTGCCTGCCATAGAAGTGACCCACACTGGGGCAGCTGGTGAAGAGCTGAAGCCCTAGGGTAAAGGACTCACATTGGAGAAGTTTGTGAAGGGCTGTCTCCCATGGGTGGGGACCCCATGCTGGAGCAGGGGAAGGGTGTGTGGAATGAATGCCCACCCCCAGCCAAGAATGAAACCGACTTGTGAGGAACTGACCAAAACGCCCCTTTTCCCTGCCCCTCCTCGTGCCACAGATGCAGGGGAAGAAGGGAGCAAAATCATGACTGAACTCTGCTAAGAACAGAGGGGTAGGGAAGGTGCTTTAAGACCTGGTCGCACTTCTCATTACCCAACTCTGGCTTCAGTGCATGTGCAGTTTAATAAATCCAATAGTTTTCTTTCCTTTATTCTGTGCTGCATCTGTTTTCCCATGATGCTGATTGTTGAATGATCTCTCCCTGTCCTTATCTCAACTCCTAAGCCTCTCAATAGGTATCTTCTCACCTGGCAAAGAGGACTTATAGTAGACCGACTTTGGTGGGCGTCTGGCCTCCAGCCAGGGCTAAACCATCACAGACTCCTGCTAGGATTGGATCCTCCACTGCAGGAGATAAAAAGCAAAAGGAGATAAGCACTTTTTTTTTTGCTGACCACATATTTATATTCTAACCACATCAGGAAAGCAGCAATATGACATATAAAAACCAACGAACCCTGACCATTAGGTCAAGGCTAGTATAGAAGCTTGCAGAAATGTTTTTGATGGCATGTACAGTCAATAGGTACTCTCCCATTCTTCAGAAGACCTTCAGACCACTGCAACAGTGAACGTTATGTCCTCAAGACATGGAGTTGAAAACCAATTTTAAAAGAAAAAAACCAAACCAACCCAAACCCCACAACCCTACCATAATGCAGTCCTTTGAACGTGCTATGCCTCTCGTGAATGTCTTTGGTTCCATTTCAGTAAGGAGGAGCCCTGATTCAGCAAAAGGTTTCAAGTTCTTCAATGCAAAGTTACCTAATGCACAAATGCTTCCTGGGTATTGATTCAATTGTATACTTAAAGTGGGATACGAACAATCTTGTTGGATCAGTATCTGGGAAGTACAGATATTCAACAGCTCAGTGTCAACTCCTTAATGCTTAGAAAATTCAGTCCCATGCACTTTGCAATTTCATTAAATTTTAATATATGAAAATAATATTGTTTATTGTCAAACTTTGCAAAAACTAACAGCATTCACTTTAAAGTTTTCTTTACAAATGGAACAAAGGCAATCATTAATTTATATAACTTTTTATAACCACGAGAAATTCAGCATTCTTATTTTAATTTGGTGGCTTGCAAGTACTTGGCAGTAAAGTTTGATCTTCTTTCTAGTTTTTCTTTTACAGCAGAGATAAATAGAGCTTTTCCATGTATTACAGCAGGTTTGTCCTTCACAACAGACCCGTTTTCCAATTCACAGAAAAGCGAGTCTTATACCCAGCAACACAAAACTAAGCAAAACTTAACTGACGTCCATTCAGCACGTTCAGTTCCCAAAAGCACAGCAACATAAATGATTAACTTCCACAGACACACAGAATGCTGTAAGGTGTTCTGAGGCAAAAGACCTTTAACGCACAGAAGTCATGACCGTGACCTCAGCTGTGCAAAAGCCTTCTGCTTCTAACAACAACACCACCACCACAAAAAAAAAGATGGTTATTTCATACTTTCCCAAGAGTTTTCTTAATGAAATATCCCACTAACTTCTGCGGTCTCTGCTGATACTCCACAAGTACATCATGTGAGCTACTAATCTGATCCCCTTCAAGCCGGTTCAGAAGCGTGACACACACAACAGCAGCTGGAAATTAAAAGAGAGAATCAGTCAGGAATGACATTCTGGCACTTGACATTCCAAAAGCGTGAGCATTTGAACCAACAGCTGGAAGATTAGAAATACAAGAGTAAACAAACCCAAAATAACAGTGCATAGTACTGTAAGATACCAGGGGACTAGTGTACCATGGAGAATATTAAAAAAAGCTACAAATACTTTAAGACAACTCATCGCTACATTAATAAAGCAAGTGCTCTCAGGAAAGTGCAAATAATTACTGATCTATGATGATTCTTATGTTTTTATGGACAGGAACTGTATTCCACAAGTACCCAAGACCTGAGTGGCAGGAGGTGATCAGAGGCACTGCTGTAGCAGCTGCAGTTACACTCCTCCCACTGTCTACCATATCCCCAACTCCAATGCCTGTGCAGGTGCCATTCCTCAGGAAACAGCAAATAAGCTGGGGTTGGACCCGATGATCTCTCAAAAGTCCCTTCCAACCCCTGTGACTCTATGATTCAACATTCAGGGATGGGGAGCACTGCAAGTGCACGAGGGTCTCATGGATCCCCTCAGGCTCATCAGCTGTCTTTTGGTAATCAGACCCCCAAAGGTAAAACCCCTCCATTCACTCTACCATCTCTCCTGTGTTCGAGGTTTCTGCTGGTGACCACATGCAGAGCACAAGCAGTAACACACATTACAGACCTACAAAGTAGAAACAGCAAAAAGGGCCAGGCTCCCCAATGGCTCAGTGGTAGTAGCATGGGTTGAGTTCTTAATCACTGTCAAGTCAGTAAGAACTGAGGATGTTTGATACAACTGTTGGCCTTTCTGCTTATTTTTCTTCATTTCATCCTACCTGAGTTTCAGGAGGATTAAGAAACACCAGAGCTTTTTTAATTGTCAGATGCCTTTGCCAAGGAAAGAGAGACTGTAGTTAACATTATTTTTGTCTTTCCAATCCCCCCAATCTTAACTGAAAATTAGTTTGCTCTTGTAAAACAAAGACTTACTTTATGATTAGGAATGATTTATCCATGTTGCTACTAAAAATCTTCAAATGTTTAAGAATTAAAGCCATAAGACTACACAATTTTATGTATGTAAGAATCACCTGATTGCTTAAATCAACCAGTTGCTTCCTGTAAAGTTTAAAAACTGAAGAAAAAAAAAAAATCAATGCTGTAAGGTCATCAGGTACTTGTATGATTTACATGTCTGCCAAGGGCTGGACTAGCAAATGGCAGAACTAAACTACAAAAGAACTATGTGAGGAAGTTTGCCTAGGTTGTGAATAGGTGTGACACAAATCAGTCAATCACAGCAACAAAGCTATAACCAGACCTGGTTAGTCTGGGTTTTTTTGATGTGCAGAAGGTATGTTAACACCTCATCCACAGTTTTTACAACAAACCCCCTGCAATTCAGAGAATGTCCTATAGCTTCAATAGTGACTTTAAATTGGCTTACCTTTGAGGCCGCTGAGATTACACATTGCGGCAAACACAGAGGACTCCATCTCTATGTTTCTGATACCAGAATCATAAGCTTCTTTCAAATATTGCAGTTTCTCTTCTTCAGTATATAAGCAGATTGCACCATCCAACCTGCCCTGTCCTACAAAGAAATTTTGTAGCAGTTTTCAGAGTGGTGAAGTTACAGTACAAATTAATTTCTAAGCCACCCAATTATTGCTGGTTCCCCTACAGCGTCCAGCTTTTACTAATACTCTTTATTTGCATGCACAAGACAAACAGAATTAAGTAATTCTTAGCTACTGCTAAAGCTTCTGCTTTTTACTTGTGTTTCTCAACTATGGGAAGGAACCACGGTAATTTCATCAGTCTTCCACAGATAAAATTCTTAACTCCATAAATAGGAAAATGTAAGTAGTAGTTTCCCACATGTCTAGCACAAGGCAAAATTCAACAGCAAACTTTAAGCTGTATGGAAGTGCTGCATTTTTTCTATGTTAGTCATTGTCTACAAAAACTGCCAGGCTTGAAAATGCTTTCCTGATGCTACCTTAAATTTTATTAAGGATGAACATTTTATTACTGACAGACCCTCTAGGGTAAGAGGTGAAAAGTTTATTAAGCTAACTAGCTAATATTATAATTTGTTGAGAAAATCAGTTTATTCAAAGTATTCAAGTGTAACACCTACATACAAAAAACAGCAGCAAGTTATGTACAGTAAAGTTAAATTACTCAGTATCTTTTTGTTTTCAGGAAACATACTCCTAAATTCATGCCCTTGTGCCTGTTCTCAGCTTCTGCTCTACCAGTTGAAAACATTCCTGACACCTTTTTTTAGTGTAGCTTGCTCCTGTGATTGGTGTCTGATACAAAAACTGAGACAGTGTCTGCTTCTGACCAAGGCTGAGTGCTACTACAAAGACTACACGTTCCCCTTTGCACTGCACCCTTCGTCTCGCCTGATTCAGTGGCAGCTGGAGGAAGTAGTATCAGGTGCCATCTACACTCCGTTCTTGCAAGATTTGAATCGTGAGTAGACTCAGGAGATCAGAAAAGTACCCGAAAGTCCGTGTATTTATCCAAAGCGAGCCTTGGAGGTTTGCCTCTCCTACATACCAGCATAGACACAACTCAGCAAAACACTGAGCGCTGCTTTGCTCACAATGTGCACGGGAAACAAGTTCCAACACTTCTTTTAGAAAAGATTTTACTTCAGACACTTTCCTAACCCCAAAACAACTGCAAACAATTCTCACTCCTCTGCTCCTCTAGGATGCCTCAGTAGCCACAGAAATTTTGTGACAAACATACATAACTGACTATTATGTCAAAAGTATATAGCAGACTGTATTTCAGAGAAAATGAGAAGTTCAATTCAGCAAACTGCTAAGCAACAATCAACAGTGGTTGATTTTACCTATATGAAAACCAGGTTAATTAGAGTTGACAACTCGAAGCAGGGAATGTGTTCTTTTCAGTGAACTGGAGCCCTAATGTTAAAATACTATTCAGTCTCCCGAATATTTATCCAGTCTCCTGCATTATTATATCTCTTGCTGCTTACCAAGGTACTGGGTTAGTCTGTCACCAGCCTTACCTTCATAGAAATCCAGAGTGCACATAGTGTTTCCAATGACTGTATTGAACTGACCGATTTCTTTGCTGCACTGCATCAGCTCCTTAGCCAGCTGTTCATCGAGGTCTGTGCTGCGAATGACAGTCTTTCCCAGAACCACCTGCTCGAACTGGGGTTTGAAGGTGGCATCCACAGCCTGACGAGTTACAACCACTGAGCCTGGCTCCAGACCTGCAGTAAAATGAAGCAGACGTAGCCCCACAATGGAGTCAATGCTTTGTTTACATATGCATAAAACACACCTCTGGACTCTCATCCAGATGCTACCATAACAGAATGAACATTTTATCACTGATTTTGCTATACTATATCTATATTTACATATATACACAGTCATACTTTTTTTATGTATTTATATAATTTTGACCCTGCATTCACCAAATGTATTTTTCGTGCATGCCAGCTGCTTCAGGTTATTATTACAGATAATTTCTGAAAGAAAGAAAATGTTCTTTTTTCACTAGAAATTCTTCCTTATCTCATACAGGATGGGAATGTCCTTCTCCTCAGATCTCTTAAGTGCTTTTTCTCTATCTGGAGGCAGATACTTCCTTTTCTTTCAAAATTACAGAAGCAAAATGATTAATCTCCCATAGCAAACCGTTCTATTACTCACTTGCAGAGTGATGCTTTATTTTCCTGCAAAGATTCTTTGGTTTGAAGAAAAAAAAAAAAAAAGAAGAAAAAAGGGGAAATACCTATACCACCAGAGGTGCCAATGCGAATAATGATTACGTTGGAACACTTGGCGTGATACAACAGCTTGATCAGCTCGTGCAACATGATCGAAATAGAAGGGATGCCCATACCATGCTGAAATGAAAGCAAAAATTCGTATTTTACAATCACACAGACAATGCAGAATATATACAGAATGAGTAGCTGGAAATACCTCCTTCCTGACATTTTTTTTCCAAATGTCACGTAACTCACTCCCACAAGATCCCTAACCTATGGGCCTACTGAAAGGCTACTGTGCGTAAACAGAAAGACTCCCACTGTCTTTGGTAGACTGGATGAAGTACAGTATTTTTAAAAATCATTAATTATAAAATACTTACATTCTCACAAGTATAAGCAGTGCCCTTTCCTCATAGTTGACAGATGAATTTCATCAGAGAACTTTTCTTTACAAGGAAAACTTCACTGTTTTTTTACCACACCGAAGTACTAGGGAATAGTTAATTTTTTTCAAATCAGACATTGTGGCTTAGCCACGAAGTTCAGCAAATGTAAAACCACCTCAACTTGCATGACTGAGATAATTATGACTGAAAATAAAGGGTGCAGAACGATAGTACAGTTGTGCAGTTGCAATTGAAAGCATGTGATTGTATTTACAAATTAAAGGTATGAAGTTTTATAATGTATACATGAGCTGGCAGCACAAGTTCCATGGAACACTACTCTTCAGCTGCACATTTGACAACACCACTGCAGATACGTAGCTCTGGATGTGATACAGCCAATTTTTTCTAGTACCCCACACGCATCCAGTGACCTTTCCCCCGCCTCCCATTATTCAGGATACAGAACAGGAATGAGACAATGGTAAGTCTACTCAAAAAAATTAAAGGCCATTCCCGCAATGAGGAGACAAGAAAGGAATGAAGGTCTGAGAGATTTGCCCTCTTACAAGAAAAGGCCAAAAAAGGAATTCTTTATTATCTGACTGCACTATTTTGAGCATGGCTAATACCAACTTCAAAAAAATCTGACTCCATCTAGTAAGTGTTTAAAAGAAATGTATGCTTTCTACTTTGAACAGCATCACTGAACCACGCCCGTATCTGGTTAAGTGAGGTACTCACACTGACTGACAGAACAGGTCCCACTTTGTACATTGCGTAGCGGTCCGTTCCGGCGCAGATGTTAGGATAGTCACAGCCAGGGCTCCCGAGCCCCAGTTCTTCAGCTATGTAGGCAATAAAGTCTTTCATCCGTGAAGGACTTCCTCCAACACATACGAACTGGGATAGAAAGTATTCAGCAAGAAAAAAACTGACTGCATGATTCAGTATAACAAAGACCATGCAAAGATCAACACCAGAATGCAAACACCTTCAGTTAACACAAAGCTATTTCCAGACATCGTTCTTCTCATAATCATTCTAAAATGCTATGGAAAAAAATTATTTAAAAAACCACCTTCTATATTGTGCTGAAATACCTTCATCCTGTTTAAATGAGTAAAAGAGGTTCCAAAAGCAAGTTCTACCAGTCTAGTCCCATAAAGTATTTGCCTTTTTAGTCGATGAAAGAGACAGTTAGAAACCATTACACCCAATTTTGACAAGAACCCAAAAAATCTTACCCCTTTTCCATTTGTTCCTCAGTTGGTGGTGTGCTGACACATATAGTCTCATTTTGAAGACAGCTGCACTTCCACCTTAGCATTGTTAAATGAAATTAAGCTTCTTACCTTTATATCTCCAAACAGCGCTGGAAAATCATGGGTACCAGTCCCAAGAGCAAAATGGTACAGGATGTCTTCTTTCATTTTCTTCAGGTGAGGGTTGCAGAGATGGATAGAATTCTCTCTGTCAAGACAGCAACACTGTGAAACATCCAGAGTATACACAAAAGCCTACATTGAAGGGATGCAAATTTTGCAAAGCCACGCAGGGAATGTTAGGAAATGGCATCCCCGAGTACGCCTGAACTACCTTACTTGGGTCCATCATGCATTACATTAAGGAAACCCTCAATTTCCCTATCATCTTACCTCTCACAACATTGAACATTCATTGCACAGGATGAAATTTGTGAATAAAACCCTAGATGTTAGGATGCAATTGCAACAGTACAACCTTTGCCTTAGCATTAAAGCTGTGAACCACGAAGGGTCTTTATGGCGAGCAGAACAGGAGCAGGACCAGGGAATATTCAATAGACTACTGCACAGACTACCTACAGCAAAGCTGAAAAGCTGAGACTGATAAGAGTAAAGAGGATATGAAATAGGAGAAAAATGGAAATGTGAAACAAAGAGAAAACCATAGAAGGGGTTGAAGGCAGGGGGTGGGATGGAGGGAGTAAGGCAAACAAAAAGGGAAAGAGAAGAAGAGGTAAAAATAACTCACTTTCACTTAGGTAGCTTCCTGTAAGGAGGTGATACAGCTTAAAAATTAAAAAAATATAAAAATAAAAATCTGAAGACCCAGGAAATGACAAGGCAAGGAGTGAAAACTGAACTACTTAGCATGTGGGATTGCCTTCATGGAAAATTCGGTAGTAGACTACCTGAGCAAGCTAAAGGAGCCATAAAACGTCTGCCTTCTGTGCTTGATGTTTTAAGTTCAATAGAAACAGGTAGGAAAGACTAGTTCATAATCACAAGCTTAAGCAAAATACTGTCCAATACTTCAAAGCAGTTTCCGAGAGATTAAATTACACAATAAATATCTTCCAGACACAAGAAGGTGACTTAATAGCTTAATAAAGGCTCACTGCAGTCATAGCATGGCTCAGCAAACTCAAACTGCTTTGTCAGAGGAGACAAACCAAAGTTCACCTGGAGTTTATGCAAAAGAAGTGTTAGGACTTTGCAGGAACGACTCTGAAAACTAAACACAGACATTTAGCACTATTTTAGATGTTTTAGGTTATATTGTCTGTTTTCTAATACTTCTGATTCACTCCAGAATGGCAGTGCTATGTCTTACCTGCCAATCCTGTGCCAGATGTATTGGCTTCCTTAAGAAGCCTAAAGAACAAACTGCTCCTCAGAAAGCAAAGAAAATAGCTACAACCCCAACATTATGAGTATATAAATCATTTCTGTTCTTGAAATTCTAATGTCACTAGCTGCACAGCAGCAACTGCATGGCCAAAGTAAGAGGTATCACCCCAAACTACTACAACCTGCAGCACGTGAAAAAGCAGGCCAACAACACAGGTGGTTTGTTTGCCCCTTCAGTAATCCCTTCCCATCTCCCACTTGTCCCATTCACCTCTCCTCAGAGGTGAATCCTGCCTGAGTTGGAACAAAAGCCTGTGGCTGCCTTTCTTCTACCCTCCAAGAGACCCGAGTTTGGGAGAAATAAAGAGGAGCAGGTTTATGACTCTTGGGAAAGGCACAAACAGCCCAGGAGTTTGCCAGCTCATGAGAGCAGATTTTCCCAGACTGCCTCTTCTGAATTATTCCTGTTCTCTCTCTGCTTGCATTTAATGGCTCACTCACTTAATGCAGATCAAATAGCTGGCTGTGCCGGTGTTCACTGGAATGACTTTTACATACAAATAGGATACGATTTGGAATCACTCTACAATTTGTTCTGAGGCAAGCAAAAGATATTTCCTTCTTTATGAGAATACCAGCAATAAAAGCTTCTCTCCAGGAAATAAACTGGGAAAAGGCGAGGCCTATTAAGAGTGCAAGGAAATTAATGTGGTATGCTCCAACACCACAGTCCTCATGTCTGGGCTAAATACAATTTCCTTCCTCAGCAGTATCTTTACGTCACTTTTTTCATCCCACACCCTATCAGTAACCCTCCTTTACCCACCATCTGCCTGCAGCTAGGGGCTGTCACTAACTTGCCCAGGTTATCTGCCCATTCAGATCTAATTGCAGACTTGGACCCTGGGGTAAAATGGGCAATCAAAGTAAGTATATTACGATGTGTACATAGGGCCAATGCCATGGATTTACAGTACAGGCAAAGTTTGCTTGATAAAGATCTTTGCTTGCCTGTAATTCTAAGGAGCAGACAATTTATTCCCTTCAAACTGTTCTGAAACACCTACAACTTCTGGGGGTTTAAATAAAACATGAATACCTGAGAACTAAACACGCATGCATGGTTTCTCTAAAATAAGCTTCAAGTAAGGATTACAGAAACAGATTGAAGTATTTGTCCAAATTCTTGAAGCAGGTAGGTCTGGCCATATGCAGCAATCAAAGTCAACATTTCAACAGCTCATTGGATTAAAATAAATAAATACATATACGTATGTATGTACGTATCACACATACTTTGAAAAAATCACTGTTGTGATAAACAAAAGCAGCTAGCCAGCAAAGCCCTTAGTGCAGGTTTGGTTCCAGCACATAAAGACTCCATTTGTCTAAACAGCTTCTACTAAATACTTCATGTTATAATCAATATTTTGTATCATAAACTTTATCTTAAACCAAATCAGCATGTAATGAGTTTGGGGAGAAAGGTAAATGTAGACTTCAACAAGATAATTTCTGAAACTTACTTTGAAGACTGTTCATCATCAGTTTTCTTCTCATTTGAGACACCAGAAGCCATGTATGCTTATACCTAGGATTATATTAAAAATCAGATATAAGAGCTTCAGAATAATCCCATCTGTAAAGTTAGCATCATTACAGTGACAGAGACTTTCTATATAGACAATACTGTCACACATATTAAACCCCCAAAATAATCCAGCTACACTCAAGCTTTTGTAACTGCAGGAGAATGAGCATCTCCCCCTTTTTTAAAATTTTTTTCATATGGCTGAGCATCACTCCTTTCAAACCACTGAAGCCCAAACTAATCCCCCACTGACATAACCCCCATCTCAGCACTACGCCTGGTCCGTGTTGTGTTTAACACCCGGCTCAAGAGCCAGATGGAGAGGTAAATGTCACAGTTCACTAATTCCTTTATCTTCTGTACCTCCCACAGCAACAGTGCCTGATGGAGTAGCTGTAGCCCCCTTTCACCTCTTGCTCCAGAAGATCTCCAAAGTTCATTTCTGTCATATGCCTGTAACCCAAGTCCAGGAAGCATCTTACTGATAATGTCCTCTTCGTTAAACTCCTCCTACTGACCATAAGTGCATTTCTAACTGACCCAGCCTAAGGGCGAGGAAGGCGAAATCAAACTTGATTGCAGAAAAATCACAGCACTCTAGTTTATCATTCATCCATTCTGAGTATCTTTTTTCTTAACCTAACCTATTACCAAAAAAAGCCTTTTTCTTTTTGCACTTGCCTTCCCATTTAAGTAGGCAAATGCACCACTGAGGCTTTGATGCCAATATAATCTCAGAATTAGAATTACAGAATGAATCATTTATTATTCTTTTCAGATATGACTAAGGCTACGTGCCGAAGTTGGTACTTTCTGGGAATGACCTTACAGGAAGTACTGAATCAGAGTTTTGCTCTATCCTCCCTTACAAAAGGTCTGACAGCACATAGAATGTCAGAGAGACAGGATAGTAATCCTTAAAAGCTGCAGGATTACACTACAAGGAAACAGAAAGAAATCAATCTTGCAATAGAATTACGTAACAGGTGAGTTTTGAAAGAACTTAAGTACCAAAAAAACCCAAACCAAACCCGAAGTGTTCCTGTTAAAAGCCACTCAATTAATGGAAACAAATTTTAAAAAGTAAGGAAGATTAGTATTCTTCATTTAAAACATTTCCCTTTATTAAACAGACCTAAACTTCACACGTACTAGAGGTACTAAACACGTATGAGAATCTATGCTCAAGGAGTATAGAAAGTATGAAAGTCACAACTGCATCCTTATGATCTCATGACTAGACTCAGCTCCTACAGGATCTCACTATCATGTCATGTACATTATGAGAAAAATGTGTAGTTTGTTTCCCAAGAAAACCAGAGTGCCACAAGTCCTAATGTCAAGGAGTTAGAAAGTAAGAACAAACAGCAAAGCAATCTGTAACTAGATGATAACCAGCTGGAAATATTCTGAGCATATTCAGTCAGCTGTTGTTCACAGTAGGAAGCAACCATGTGGGATTTTTATTTAAGTGTCCTTGGTTCTGCGATCTCCTAAGTGATGATGTGCTTCAAAAAAATGAGAACAAAGTTCTGACAGTCCAAAGGTCCAGAATACCATCTCCAACAGCGCCCAACAGGAGATGCCTTGGCAGGAACAGAAGAAAGGAGCAAGCAGAAAGCAGTTTTCCCACGGCAGACCCTTCCGGCGATCAGGCAGTAGCTGACAGAGAGTCAATTAGTATAAAGTCACAAAATTCTGTCTGAACAGACAGAATTGTTTACAGCCCCATCAAGAGTTTCAGCAGTCTTCCCCAGTCAGAACTGATGTTCAAGAATAATGGGCTCACAGCAGGACTCAGCTCAAGAAAAGGGCACAGCCGCTTTAACAAGTGTACAAATCCCCTGACCGATGTTTTACAACAAAGCATAATCCATTACCACTACGATCTCTCATTTCCCACCCCCTCCCCTTTTTTTTTAAATAAGAAACACCTCAGTTCATAGCGTTTTTAAGAGAGAGCTCTAGGTTGGTGCTGACCCATCATTAGAAACGCCGGTGTCATCGCAAACCTGACTTTCTCAGTGCGGCTTCCCTCGGTAGCCTGTGCAGTGACATCCCGCTCGCGATGCACATCACACTGCCAGCCTGCAGACAGCTCCCGTCACTCTACGCCCGGCGGCGACAGCGCTACCGACATACCCACCCGACAAGACCTCAGCGTCGCGGCCCTTCCAGCACGGTCAGCCCTCCCACCCGGCTCCACGTTCCTGCCGCCAGCCCCCGCCCTCCCACTGGGTTCTGGATGCCGGGAGGCGCGGCCGGCAGCGGCCGAGGGAAGGGCGGCGGGTGCAGGTGGGCTCCTCTCCGTGCAGCGGCCGGCGGGATTCGGCTCTCACCTGGGGCGGCGGGAATCGCCGCTAGGAACCGAGAAGGGTCTCTCGCTGCACCCGGACGGGCTGCGGGGCGCGCCGGCCGAGCCGCCTCCCGGCCGCGGCGGGCGGACACCGCCCTGCCCCGGGCGGGTCCCGTAGCACCGGGCGCGGTTAACTCCCTGCGCGCCGGCAGGGCAGCCGCCGCTGACCAGAGAGGGTCGAGGGTACCCGCGGCAACGCAGCCTGCGGAGCTGCCGGGCAGGCTGCAGGGAAGACGGCTGTTGGGCAGCCGGCTGTAGGCAGCGGTAACGGCTGCGGCGCGGGGGAGCTCGAGCAACGTGCGTTGTGCCGCTCCGTCTGCTGGAAGCTTCCTCCGGACACCTGCCTCGAGGCTGCACGCGTTCAGGGCGGTTTTACAACGTAGATATAAAGCAGCCATTGGTACCCCGAGACTGTAGAGGCAGGTTAGGGTGCACTATCCAATGCCTGAAGGGGCCTATGGGGAAGCCGGGAGGGACCACGGACCGGTAGGACGAGGGGCAATGACGTTAAACTAGAGCAGAGGTAGGCTTAGCTTAGGAAGACACTCTCTAGTATGAGGGTGGTGAGACACAGGGACACCTTGCCCAGAGATGTAGTGGAGGCCCCATCCCTGGAGACATTCAAGGTCAGGCTTGATGAAGCACTGGCAAGCAATCAAAATGAAAATCCAATTAAAAAAAAGTAATAATCATAAAGAGAAATCCCCTGCACACAGATGTGTTTCTATAGCCATGAACTGTATCCAGGAGAAATTGCTCCACAGACTACGAAAAACATCACCCATTCAACTTCCTTAAACATCTTAATACGTAAAATAAGCACAGCCTCCTAATGCATATTCCCTTTTTCTGCTCCCTAAAGATTTTTCAACATTTAAAAGCTATGGTAGCGGACAGAAGCTTGACATGAACACATAATGCGTGCCTGCAGCCCAGAAAGCCAACTGTATCCTCGGCTGGATCAAAAGGGAGGTGATTCTGTCCCTCTGCTCTCATGAGACACCACCTGGAGTACTGCATCCAGCTCTGGGGTCCCAAGCATACAAAGGACATGGAATTGTTGAAACAGGTCCAGAGGAAGGCCACAAAGATGATGAGAGTGCTGGAGCACCTCTCCTATGAAGCCAGGCTGCAAGAGTTGGGATTGTTCAGCCTGGAAAAGAGAAGGCTCCAGGGAGATCTTAGAGTGGCCTTCCAGTACCTGAAGGGGCCTACAAGAAAGCTGGGGAGGGACTTTTTATAAGGTGATAGGTTGAGGGAATTGGAAGGGAGTTTATTTTGGCTATTAGGAAGAAATTTTTCACTATGAGGGTGGTGAGGCACTGGAACAGTTTGCCCAGGAAAGTGCTCTCTGCCTCCTCCCTGGCAGTGTTCAAGGCCAGGTTGGATGGGGCTTTGGGCAGCCTGGTCTAGCAAGAGGTGTCCCTGCCCATGGCAGGGGAGTTGGAACTCTATAATCATTAAGGTCCCTTCCAACCCAAAGCATTCTATGATAAAATAACCACCTTTGAACAGTACTGTAGTTCTGTGGAAGAAACATTTCCTTTACATAGGAATGTTACCTACCACTTCATCTTGGGGTCCACTGAAAAGTCTGCCTTGCCTCTCAGGAGGCAAGCTACATATAAAGAAAAATACCAATGTAAATTACTTCTTTTGTAAATAACGAATAATCAAAGTTACTACAGTTACCTTGTCCAAAGCATTCAATAAGTACTGCATCTCTGTGAGGCTAATAATTGGTAGTCAACCTTTGTTTTCAGTCATCTCTAGAAAACTTCTCAAAAATTTGTATTTGTCCTAAACTTTCTCGTTTTGTAATCCTTGGGTTTTCATTCCATTTTGAATTTTGGTGGGGAAGATACCTCTTAAATAAAAATGTAAAATGTGTTAATAAATGTTACTTTAGACAGGTGAAAATCACACCACTACAAACTGGGGTTCTTACAACAAGAACTAGTTACAAAACCTGCAACTGGCCTCACTTTTCAGATTTTTATACTGAATGGATGAAAACTTGCATCTATGTAAGGCTGTCTGTCCTTTATAACATTAAAAAGTATACTACTTCCTGCTCACCATATAGTGTTTTTATAGTCAATTGGTCAAATAATTCCATGCAGCTGTTCAGACACTTACCTACTGCACTTTGATTCTTCAGTCATTCTGGGTGTTTAATTAACACTAATAGGAGGGCAAAAAGTGCTAAGACTGAACTTTGATATTTCTATTTCTAGCTTTTTTCCAGGCTATAGCATAATATGTAACTACATTCTGAAAAATAATCTGCAAAGAACTGCAAAAGCAGAATATTAGGCTATTTTAGCCCAAAAAATGGGCTTCTAGTCACATCATTTACAACTAAGCCTGCATATTCAGCACAGACACAAGTATTTAAGAAACAGATCTGCTGAAAACAATGAAATTGTAGATGCTTAAGAAATGCACGGGCCAATTCAGTTTTTGTCTATTGCTACACAAATAAAGCTAATGTATATATAGCCTCACACTCTGGAAACACATGTATATTTTAGCCTAGCTGAAAAGTGGTAAATTAAGTATACATTCAGTCACAATAAAAAGAAAACACGTCATAGAATCAGATGTTAAGACTTTGCTACAGTTAAACAGTTGCATGTAAAAGGAAAATTACTCTTTGGTGCCTAAACCCTCAAGTTATTTTTAGATCTGTTTACGGCATTCTTTTTTAAAAATCATCACATATTCTGTGTACTTGGATGTCATTAATAAAACGTAGCTGCACTTTTGTTTATCTTTGGGCTTGCAAAGCAATCAGTATTCAAAAGAAATAAAATATCTCACTACTTAAAGGCATTCAGGCCAGAGATGGAGCACAAAACAACTAAATAAACGTTTCAGCATTTGAAAGAATAGAGCCAGATTTCGTAAGTAAGCACCCAGCTTTTGACTTCACCATCTCTGAAAAACAAACACTGAAACCCCGCCCAGACGCAGAAGCTTCCAGTGCTTCTACACAGAACTGCTGACGACTGAAACGTGTGAGTTGCACGGCTGCACTGACTCCAAAGTGAATAAAACAACGTGCTTACTGCGGTCAGGTGAACTCCAGCACCACGTTTCCATTGTCAAACTGAGTTATAGAATCACAAGGTTGGAAAAGACCTTGAACATCAAGTCCAACCGTTAGAGGGCTGGAGACCTCCCCTATGAGAAGAGGCTGGGGGAGCTGGGCTTGTTCAGCCTGGAGAAGAGAAGGCTGCGGGGGGCCTCATTGCAGCCTTCCAGTACCTGAAGGGAGCATACAAACAGGAGGGGATTCAACTTTTTAAATGGGTAGACAATGGCAGCACAAGGGGGAATGGATTAAAACTAAAGGAAGGAAGGTTTAAATTGGATATTAGGGGGAAGTTTTTTACAGAGAGAGTGATGAGGTGCTGGAACAGGCTGCCCAGAGAGGTGGTGGATGCCCCGTCCCTGGAAGTGTTCAAGGCCAGGTTGGATGGGGCCCTGGGCAACCTTGTGTAGATCCAGGCCTGTAGGTTGGTGGCCCTGCCTGTGGCAGAGGGGTTAGAACTCTATGATCTTTGGGGTCCCTTCCAACGCATGCAATTCTATGATTCCCATCCTATGCTAAACCATACTCCTGAGTACCTCATCTACCCTTTTTGTTGTAGCTTTCTGATTTGTTACACTACTCTGCTTTCGTGCCCCTTGGAGAACAGGTGAGTTACGCTTTGGCTGCAGCTCCCCATTACTGTGCAAACCCGAATTCCAGAATTCTTTGCCTGCTCTTATGAAGGGAAATCTTGGGCTGTTAATATTCTAACTCACAGTATTCAAACTGTGACCCATGAAGACTCAGTCGTGCAGATCAAGCACCTCCTTGGCTCGATTAAGGAGAACTGAGTGTACATTAATGGCATATTAGCAAACGTTTCACAATTTGAGTTACATCATGTGGCTGTTACCAGTGGTGGCCAAGGTAAAGAGAGAATCTTTACAGTAGGACACGGTGTACCCTTTAAAAATATCTGAAAGCCATCACTATAAACACTTCTAAGGACACAACTACAGTAAAGTCAACAATGCTGAGTCACCAAGTCTGGTCCCAGCTGTCTGTCTGTCTCTGCCTCTAACAATTGCCTAAAAATATGAATCTGGGGCAAGAACTCCAGTACTGAGGAAAGAGCGTTCAAAAGTGAAGTGGACTTAAACATCAAACAACACAAGGAGACCATAATATAGAAAACAATGGTTAGACTTCTTGTCTTCAGGTTATCAGTACTGCAGCCATGGAGGAACTCTTATTTTACGGAATAGTTTGAGGCCTTTGGCACAGAGGGCACCTTAAATCTATGCAAACAGGTGATCTATGAATTTGTAAATACCTTTAAATACCCATGCTGGTTGGTTTTAGTTGGGCTTTTTTTGTTGTAACATTACTGTCTCCAGCTTTTTTCATTAAATATGTACTAAACAGCGTTCAAACTTTCTACAAAAGAAACTGAAATGGATTCAGTATACACTTAAGAACAAAAAACCTTACTCAGCTGATGAGCAGTAAAAACAAAATAACCCAAACAACGAAAACCCCACACAAAAGATGCTTTGCAGCCTTATCATTAAGCAACTTAATGCCAGTTTCCTCATCATCTAACATTTCCCCTTACTTCTCTATTTTGACCAGTAAAGCTTGTAACTGCAAATGCTACTGGCAAAAGAAGTTTTCCTGTGATGTGAGTCAGAAGATCAAAGTAGGACTGAAAAGTAGTACTATTGCTGATAGTTACACCCTCAAAGCATGCTAAAGAGGCTGTTATACAGAGAACTTACTTTACTGTTGCAGTTACCATTGGTGAGCAAAATAAACCCAGCCCTCTATTACACTTATTTTACAGCCACCACTAAAAATAAAAATCACAACCTTATTCAAAGACACTATCAAATAAAGATAGCTGAATTCCTGTATGCATGCACATGATTGAATAATTCATAAAATTGCACTTATTCTTGGGAAGATCATCAGGCATTACATTTACCACATTAGGTGAAAAAAAATCTAGTTTAAATCCCAAGGGTATCAATAATTTCCCTGTTAGACACAGAGACACATTTTCTCCACAGAGGCTTATTCTTTAAAGCTTTGTTAAAACGACAGGTGGCAGTTCTTCTACTGGTGAGGTTTTACTACTATGAGCTGCAGCTCTGACATCCCCTGGCACTCTGGCCTAGAAAAGCAGATTTCACTGGAAGCTATGGTTTCACAGCAAAAATTAATGGTTTCAACGTATCTGAACACAGACCATAGTGCCAATTGCAAGTGTGAACAGGTACAAGGTAGTAATTTCCCCTCCTCCCCGACACAGCTTGATGTCCACTTTTCTATATTTGGAATATTTTGCTGACTAACCAGTAACTAATTTATGGAGCTTCAAATGTTTTAGCCTTTTATTTTTGTAAATACAACCCAGACAACTGAAGGGGTGGTTAGAAGGAACAGCTAAGACAGGCTCAGATGCTGGGTCTAGCAATGTCAACATCAAAACTTCCACAAGCTTTCACCAAAAATTCTGCGGGTTCAGATTAGCAATAGGTTTACCTATTTCCAATCCAATTTCACATCCAAGTTCTAAGAGAAAAGCACAGCTCAGCCAAACGCTCTAAACATTCTATTCAGAGAAATGTATATTCCATAGTCTATTTTAAAATCCTCAGACCTTGGATTCAAAGGTGTACCATGACCCGAGTGCCCTCTAAGAAGGGAAACAATTACCATTTTCCTTACTAAAAACTTCAATTTTCATAGTATTAAGAAAAAATATCCTCTTGAAATCACATCCACTTTCTAATAGGCTTCATAATACATCTTTAATCATTCATAAGATTTTAGGGATATGCCCTAATCAGATAGGTAAAAGAGCAAGCGCTAAAGATATCAGTGCATTTAATTTTTCAAAATATTAAAATAATTCATATACATTGCTATTTCAAAGTACAAAATGTTTTGCTGGTGGAAACAGACATGGAGATCTAGTATATAATATTTTTGTTGCAGTCAAAACTTCAGGGTAAGTAAAATTTTTATTTAACAGCTGGAAGCACAGATACCCTCTGTATTTTAGTCCACACCTCTGTTATCCCAGTGATTGATCTGTATAACAAGACTGTAGAGTAAAGGCCACCAGGTCTTAATCTAAAGTGGCTGAACACTACAAATGATCAACTAGTTCTTCTGCAGCAGTCATAGCAATAGAATTGTCCTAGAAAGCTGAATCTCTGGTCTAAATATATATGCATTTGGAACTAAGAAACCATTTTTCCAGTGAAGGTTTGACTTCTTCACTACAAGTATCCATACCAATTCAATTCTATTTGCATGTTATCTGATAGCAGTTTGACACATAGCAAATTGTTAAGGACGAGAAATATGCTTTTATGGAGCATTTAACGTATTGTTTTGAAAAAGGAGCTCAATGTCTATACCCATGCTTTCCAACTGAGAAACAGACTACACCACAGTGATTTGAGAGAGCTTGCTCAGCAAGGAAATTCACATTTTCTGGCATGCTAAGGAAGGCACTTCTAGGGTCCACGATTGAACTGTAAGGTCATTGTGCTTCCCAAAGGAGCATCCTCTGCGTGATCAGAGTTTGGATACTTAAGCTGACTTTAAGGAGTGGCTTCTCAGGTTATGCATCTTCTTTGATGTCCAGACTGAGATCTGCCTTCATCCCTTAACTTTTACAGCAGTTCTTCTTCTGAACAGTAACACTAAACTTCCAGTTTTTTGTTCATGTGTTTTCTTCTGATACTGACCTGGAGGAAGAGCTTCTGCATGCACACACCAAAAAAACCACACCCCAAACTCTCAAAAAACCAAAACAAACCACAAAGATTAATTCAGGACGTCCTAAAGCATTACAGAAGCCAAATTTTAAAAAAATTCTTTATTATGGAGCCTGCAGCATGTATGGTCAATACCATTTTAAAAGGTTGCTATAGAAAACCGATATACCCTCCATGGTTACCAAGCCACTGTAAAGAGACGAAGCAAAAGGTCTTTGACAGAAGGGGAATTTTCCACCCTTTAATGTTTAGATCTAAGTGTTTTCAAGTGTTGTGTTTCATAGCTATTACCACTATGCATGAAAAAGTCAGGTTTGAAAAACAGGTAAATACTAGGTAACTTTTTTTTCCTCTCTCTCTCTCTCTCTGTAGTAGAACTGTTGCAATGTCACAGCCTTCAACCATGCACTTTTTTTTTTTAATTTTTCTAATGAACAGTTACATATCTCAAAAACAGTCACGAAGTTTTCAGATTAGGGGTAAAGGCCATTCAAAACAAACAGGCAACAAATATTGTATGGTCTGCTTACATTTAGGCACAGGGACCACTGTCTCAGCAGCACTGTACACAGCCACATCAGTTAGAAGCCTTTGCATCGGAACAGTGCAACTGTAAAGATGAAGAAATACCCATGAAAGCCCTTGCCTTCACTGACTACAAACAGGAGAACTGTTTCCTTCAGCTGGTCACAGGGTATTTTAAACTAAGCATAGTAACTGAGTCTCACCATATTCAGAGGGCCACACAAATTACTGAGGCTACCCTCTGCTGTTATCTTGAGATCCTAACTCACCTTAAAAGAAAGAGTAATCAATAACTGCACCTTTAAACTGCTCAGTACTTTCTGATGTTTCTTGAATCTTTCTTTTCTATCCAGTACACAGATAAAACCAGTCACTCCCTTAACCATTCCTGATTAATTTGATAAAGTTTACTGCTTTGTTTTTTCTCTGAGTAGGCTTGTAAATACAAGTATATTAAAGAAAACAGAAGCATGAGTATTAGGTAGGAAAATTCTATTTTCCACAGAAAGCCAGTAGCCTTACTACTTATTTCTAAGTAACCACACATATATTCTACATGTAATCACCTAAGAAAAAACCCAAACCAAACCCAAAGCACACAACTATGCCTGATTCAGTAACAGATAATTCTATATAAGAGCCATCCCTTTTATTGGAATTTAAAATGTATACTACTTAAACAGTTCTGCTCTTGAGACATAAAAAAGTGGAGAAGGGAAATCATACAAAGTCCACTTAAAAAAGGCTGATAATGCTTATTTTGTCACAGATTTGCTTTTAAGGTTTTCTGACAATTTATCACCTATTTTGCATCATTTATGTAATTCTAAAACATGTTGGGGTTATCCAGACTGTGGAATACATTTGTAGGACAAAGTACACAGAAACTGTTCAGTTGTGCATACAGCTGATTATGTAATTACATCACAGGTGATGGAATAATTTGCTTGAAAGGCTATTATCTTCCACATGGCTGTTGCAGTATTTTTTGCTGTGTCTGGCCTTATACAAGCTACAATTTATGTTTCCTTAAAGTATCTCTGCAACCTATGCTTAGTGAACTTGCGACAGGCATTGTCTTTTGCACCTGTTCACTGGTATTGAGGGAAAAACCCCAGACAATTCAGAATAAAAGCGTGCTACGTGGAGACATGAAATACACTTCACTTTCCTCAAGGCAAGTTACATTGAACAGCTTACCTATACGAGTTAAACTGCTATTGTTTTAATAGGTGGTAAAATTATTTTAGTATCACACATTATAAGTAGTTTAGTAGCAGTAAGGATCCACAAAGTCCATACACATATCCACTACTCTCTGCAAATTCACAAGGAACAGTGTTACTTGGATGCACAAATAGTTGCAGGCTATGGAGTGCAATGAATTTCCGAAGTGTCCTTCTTACATAGGTGGGAAGAAAAGCTTAATTTTACCCACTAAGTTCCTTGCTTGTAGAAACACTCATCATCCTGCTTGTGTATTTAGGATTTATAGCTGTGAGCTTTACTGGTGATAGGGAAATCTTAACTTAATAAAAGGAGTTACAGTAAGAGTAACCAAGATGATTATATGCTAAGATAACCTTCAAAAGTGGTGATCTTAAAGGCCTTGTCCAACCTAAATAATTCTGTATGATTCATTGCTTCTTTCTTTCTCCCCCAGGATCATGAAACAAGAATTCTCCTCACCAAGAGTGAGCTACAGGGGAAATAAATCAAAAGATAGAAAATTAACTGCTGCTTTTCATTCGCACTTAAGTGTACACATCATATAATGTGATTCAAAAGGGCATTTTCTTATGCTATACCTGCTTTACTCAAGAGAAACACAACTTTCTTCTCATTCTCTAACTGTGGTATAAAAATTACTGCTCGGGGGAACTACAGCTTCCCTTCTGTAAGAACCCACATACCCAGCTAGAAGCATCTTCACAAGCTCTACAAACCACTGTCAGAGTGCCTCTCCATTGTACCTTCTTTTCCTTTGCATTTTCTTTGTCCTCAGCAACCCACTGCCAAACACTTTTCATATGAAAATCAAAAGGCCCTCTTGTCTCATAACTATTTTACCATGATGGTCATCAGCCTTAAACTCTCTAAAAATGACATAAGCTGGTAGGGAGGAAACAAAACTCCTGCAGCAAAGATTTAATGCTTAATTCTACAAGGGATACATAGCTTGCACTTCAGCACCAAGCATATTCTGAAACACTAACAGGTGAAGAGAGAACCCATGAAGTCATGTGGGGGCTCAGCAGACTTGCCATGGGTCATTGGTCACTGGGGAATTGCAGGAGTGTGAGTATCACCCGGGACAGCATATTCTGCTGGAGAGGACCTCCTTGTCACTGGAGTGTAATGCTCCAGTAGGTACAAAGATAAAAGCCACTACATTTCTGACTTCTTACCTGGTTGTAAAAGCATTACCTTTGTTTTCAGGTTGCTGCTTTATCAGGAAGAAGCATACTTGCTTTATTCAGTAAGGAGCATTTGTCTCCCTTGATAAAATGGAAAATTAGACCCTTACAGCATCACATTCCACTTGTACTTTGTTAATTTCACTCTAAATGCTTTGACGTGTTTCTACCCATCTGTTCATTCATATTTCTGGATTTGTCACCCTGGTCTACAGGTGAGTGAGTGCAAGCCATCTCCTCAAGTTCCTCAAGCTTCCTTCTTTGATAAAGAAAGTAGCAAAACCACAGATCACCTTAGTACAAGACTAGAATGTGCACATCACTGTAGGAAACTGAACATCATCAGAGAAAACACTTTTTAAACCTCTACCAAGTTTTCTGATGTTTTTTGTGACATCATTTTCACCAGACCCCTACTTAAAAATCCCAAGCATAAACTGTAAACACCTCAGATGCAGCTAAACTGTCATCATCTACTTAGCTCAGATAAAATGTAAAACTACTCTTTTTCCTAGAAGGTACCTACACACAATAAGCTGCAAGGATGCCTTTGGCAAGATGCCCTCCTACATCATATTTTCAACTGCTCATTTTTTCATAGGTTAATTTCAAAAATCCAGAGTGTTCTTCTGTAGTATCTGCACATACTTTCTACCACCACACTCAAGCAAAGCCAATAAAATTTAAAAAAATCAAGCGAGCAAGACAGACACTTACCAGGTCAGCATCCTGGCTTTGCTAAGTGGACATAAACTGAACTGTTCTCTTTGATCCCCTTCCTGAAGCACCCACACTTCATGGAGAGATTCTGCAAGGTCACTGAGACCTGGGATGTTGGAGGAAGCAGGCTCTTCAAGGTTTTCAGCTTCCCTGGGCATTTCAGTGGCGTGCAGAATTACTGTCCTGTGATAACAAAAAAAAAAAATATTTATAGTAAGAGTTAACTGGTAGCATCCCTTTTTCAGGCAGCTAACAAATCAAAGCCACCTGATAGCTTTCAGCTTGAAGAGAGAAGACCAGGCTGAAGAGGAAACACCAAATCACCCACCTCGCCAAACAAAAAATAAAGCAAACAAACAAAAAAACCAAACAAAAGCAGAGTGTCCTCTCTAACAGGGATCAGCAACCCTAGTCAAACAGGCTAATCTCCACTGGGCTTCACCTAGAGGAGAGTGTTTTCAGCTGTTTTTTTCCACCTGTGATGGTTTGACCCTGGCTGGAGGCCAGGTGCCAACCAAAGCCTCTCTATCACTGCCCTACTCAACTGGACAGGGGAGAGAAAATACAACAAAAAGCTCATGGGTCGAGATGGGTCATGGGGAGAATCATTCACCAGTTACCACTACAGGAAAAAGAGATTTGAAAGTCTGGCACTGGCATCTTCTAGCAGACCTCTGGAAAAGAGGAAATGCTGTGAACACGCCAGAGGACACCACCTAAAACAACCTGGAGCTAGCAAAGGTGCTTAGAGCTCAGCCAGTACTCGAAGAAACTCAATCAGGTAAGAACCAGCCAGTGATGAAACCTTGATGATGGCACTCTCTCCACATACCCAAACAAACACCAGCAAGCAGCTCCAAATTCCCTCACCAACATCTTGCCAGCATCCGAACCAACTGCGGGCTCCTTCTCTCCAACTTGGCTTCAGCTGCTGCCTGAGGCAATAAAGAAGGCCTAGCATCCAGGCATCCCAGCTCGGTCTAAGCTAGGCTTGCCTAGCTGTGGGGGCAAAGAAACAGGATGGGGGTTGAGCGAGTCCTTCGGGGGCTGCACCTTACCGTGCACAGAGACAGGCTGTGGGGGCCCCACGGAAAGCCTCCTTGGTGACAAGTCGACACCTCTTGCACAGGAGCGCTGAGCCGCAGACGGGAGCCAGGGAAGCGGCTGCCACGACCGCCAGCTCCTTCGCTTGCCCGCTGAGCGGATAAAGCTGCATCACGGCGCTGCCGGAGCACAGGTGGGGCCCGGCGCTGTAGAAGCTGCCGTGACGGAGTGCCGCCCGAGCCGCCGCGGCCAGTGCACGCCCCGAGCCCCCTTCTGACGGGAGACGATGGCAAGCCTCAGGGCCGAGTAAGGCTCAAGCCGGAGGCAGAACGGGACAGCCCGGCAACGCGCCCTACCTCCCCAGGAGACTGCCCATAGCCAGCTACTCTCAACGGGCAACGCCGCCGGGCGAGGTCAGGGAGAGTCTCGGCGCTTATCTCCGGAGAAGCAAACGCCGTGCTGTGCTGTTCTGAGCCGCGGAGCTACCGCTCGGCCAAACCCGGGACACCGCCCCCCACGTGAAGAGGGAGGGACGCCAGGTATCTGCCAGCTGCCCGCGGTATAGGCAGCGCCTCCCTCCCGCTCAGCCGAGCCGCTACACACACCGCCCGTGCCCGCACAAGCAGGGGCGGCCCGCGGCCGCGAGGGCGGGGCCTCCAACCCAAGGCACGCCCCGCTCCTCTGTCAGGCGAGGTGGCGCCATTTCCTTCGGTCCTGTCCGCGAGAAACGCTGGGTTACGTATAGGAAGTTCAGTCTCCCTTCCCTCCAGGTTATGTTGTGGCTCAAGCCGGGCGAGACGGCGCCTTAGAAATGGGTCCTTCCGAGGGTGTGCAGATCTTCACGAACGTGGGTCCTTTCCAGGGGGTGCAGACCTTGAAGAGCAGACTGCTCCAGCGTGGGTCCCCCACAGTGTCACAAGTCCTGCCCGCAAACCTTCCCAGCCTGGCCTCCTCTCTCCCTGGGGACAGAGGTCCTGACAGGAGCTTGCTTCTCCAGCACGGGATTCCCAGGGGGTCACAGCCTCATTTAGGCATCCCCCTGTTGTGGCATGAGGTCTTCCACAGCCGGCAGGCGTATATCTGTTTCACCATCCTCCTTCAGGGGCTGCAGGGGGACAGCCTGCCTCACCATGGTCTTCTCTCTGAGCTGCTGCAGGGAAATCTCTGCTCCAGTGCCTCATGCCTCTCCTCCTTCACTGGTGAAGGTGTGTTCCTCTCCCATCTCTTCACTGCTCTCTCTGGCTGCTAGTCCTCCTGGTGTTTTTTTTCCCTTTACTTCATTGTGTTACCCCGGAGTTAGAACCACTGTCATGGATGGGCTCAGCCTTGGCCAGCAGTGGGTCGGTCTTGGTGCCAGCTGCTGACATTGGCTCAGTTGGACGTAAGGGGAAGCTTTGACTGGCTTCTCACAAAAGGCACCCCTTTAGCCCCTCCACTAGCAAAGCCTTGCCAAGCAAACCTAATATGTACAGTTCCAAGGGACGAAATCCTACAAAATCAGAACATCTCCCACTAAGGCTCAGCTCATTGAATTCCCACTGACGAGTGACAGATTTGGAACTGCAAAAAACCTTTCACCAGCCTCTCCCCAGCAAACCCGCTCCTGTGAGAATCTCTCCCTTGCTCATCTCTGTATCTCTGTCTCTGCAGGCTGCAATTGCTGGCAAAGGCTTGCTGAAATGTGGGTCACAGCATCTCCTGTATGTCTCCACCTGCTCCAGCCTCTCCATGGGCTGCAGGTGGGGTCTTGGCCTTTTCCATGGGCTGTGGGGGGACACCTGCTGCACCATGGATTCTTCTGTGGACTGCAGGGGAATCTCTCTCTCTGGCACCTGGGGTGCCTCCTCCTCCCTTCACTGGCCTTGGTGTCTGCACAGTTCCTTACATCTTCTCACTCCCTTCTCTGGGGGCAAAAATCGTGCTTCTGGGTTTTTTTCTCCTAAATGTGATTTCCAGAGGCGCTGTGACCATTGCTGCTGGTCAGTGGCAGGTCTGGCCTTGAGCCCAGCTGGTGTTTATTCTCTTGGGTCTACAGAAAGCTTCTAGCTGCTTCTTGCAGAAGCCACCCCTGCAACCTTGCCCCTCCTCCACCAGAACCCCACTATGCAAAACTGTGTCACAGATAGACACCCAAGACTTTCCCTTGGAAATTGTCTGTATTGATGTACACCACAGATAAGTTATTCGTAAGCACATCACTGGAACTGTGGGCTGCCTAACTGGAAAAGGGGAAACAACCCCCATTTTTAAAAAGGGGGAAAAGGAAGACCCAGGGAACTACAGGCTGGTCAGTCTCACCTCTGTGTCTGGCAAGATCATGGAGCAGATCCTCCTGGAAACTATGCTCAGGCATATGGAAAATAAGGAGGTGATTGGTAACAGCCAACATGGCTTCACTAAGGGCAAATCATGCCTCACAAAGGGTTTAAAGCATTGGTGGTTAAGGCAAGAACAACTTAATCTCATCTACATGGACCGCTGCAAAATGTTTGACACTGTCCTGCATGATATCCTTGTCTCTAAATTAAAGAGACATTGTTTTGACAGATGGACCACTCATTGGATAAGGAATTGTGGTGGCTTAGCCCTGGCTAAAGGCCAGACGCCCACCAAAATCAGTCTATTACTCCCCTTCTTAGTTGGACAGGGGAGAAAAAATATATTAAGCGGCTCAAGAGTCCAAATTGTTAACGACGTGGGCAAAACAGATTCAACACAGAGTGCAGAAGAGAAAGTTATCTAATTTATTACACTACGCTTAAGAGAAAACAGTTAAAAAGAACCAGAGTCAAGAGTGCAACCAACAATCTTAAAACAAATACAACCAGGCAAACACTTTTCCCCCACCACTCCCTCCTTAGCAGACTTTAGTTAGAAGTTTGCTCCCTTCTTCCCTCCTGGTCGCAGCCCAGGAGGGGCAGGGACTGGGGAAAATGAGGGTCTCGGTAACACCTTCCCCCACCACTCCATTCTAAAGCAGACTTCCTTTTAGCCATGATTTTGCTCCCTTCTTCCCCTCCTGCTCACAGCACAGGGGAGGCCAAGGACTAGGAGATGGGGGCTTTGGTCAGTCCCTTGCAGGTTGGTTTCCTTCTCGGCCGGGATGGGGGCATTAAGTTACGACATCTTCTCTATGTCTCCATCTGCTCCATCCCGCATGGAGCCTCTCCATGGGCTGCAGGTGGGGTCTCTGCCTTTTCCAATGGGCTTCTCCACAGGCTGCAGGGGCATCTTTCTTTCGGGCACGTGGGGGCGCGCCTCCTCCCCCAACCTTCCCGGCCTTTTGTGCCTGGCTGCTTACATTTATATGCAAATATATCACAATGCCCTTAATGGGCCAACATTGAGGTCTTGTTGGCACTCTGGTTCTCTGGTGGCAAAATGCAGCTACTTCCGAGTCTTTTTCTCCTGTATGTGATTCTCAGAGGCACTATCAGCAGGCTAGCAGAGTTTTCCAGCAGCCATTTTCTGCAGCCCCTGGTCCTCTCTCTCTCAGCACCCAACTATGCACAACTGTGACAGGAACTCACTGGATGCTCACACTGAAACAGTTGTGATCAATGGCTTGATATCCCAAGTGGAGATCAGTGATGAGTGGCATTCCTCATGGGTTGGTATTGGGACTGGTGCTGTTTAACATCTATGTTGGCAACATGGACAGCGGGATCAGATGCACCCTCAGCAAGTCTGCCAATGACACCAAGCTGTGTGGTGCAGTCAACATGCTGGAGGGAAGGGATGCCATCCAGAGGGACCTTGCCAGGTTTGAGGGGTGGGTTCATGCAAACTACATGAGGTTCAGCAAGGCCAAGTGCAAGATCCTGCACATGGGTTGGGGCAATCCCAAGCACAAGCTGAACAGAGAATGAACTGAGAGCAGCCCTGAGGAGAAGGACTTTGGGGTGTTGATTGAAACAAAGCTCAACATGAGTTAGCAGTGTGTACTTGCAGCTCAGAAGGCCAATCATATCCTGGGCTACATCAAAACCAGTGTGAACAGCAGGTCAAGGGGGGTGATTTTCCCCTTCTACTGTGCTTTCATGAGACCCCACCTGGACTACTGCATCCAGCTTTAGGGCCTGAAAGATAAGGGCATGGAGCTGTTGGACTGAGTTCAGAAGAGAGCCAGAAAGATGATCAGCTGTTCGGAGCACCTCTCCTGTGAAGACAGGCTGAGAAAGTTGGGCTTCTTCAGCCTGGAGAAGAGAAGGCTCCAGGGAGACCTTACTGCAGCCTTCCAGTACCTGAAGGGAGCCTACAAGAAATCTGGAGAGGGACTGTTTACAAGGGCATATAGTGACAGGACAAGGGGTAATGGCTTTAAGCTGAAGGAGGGTAGTTTTAGATTAGATATAAGGAAGAAATTCTTCACTGCGAGGGTGGTGAGACCCTGGTGCAGTCTGCCCAGAGAGGCTGTGGCTGCCCCTCCCTGGCAGTGTTCAAGGCCAGGCTGTATGGGGCTTTGGGCAACCTGTTCTAGTGGAGGGTGTCCCTGCCCATGGCAGGAGGATTGGAACTAGATGGCTTTTCAGGTCCCTTCCAAACCAAACCAAACCAGGCTGCTTCCCATCTGCAGACAGGTATTCAGCCATCTCCAGGGAAGAAGGGCTTCATCACATGTAACAATTAATTGGAAAGACAAATGTCATCAGTTTGATATTCCACCCAAGTCTCAGTGTGCAATCAGTAACGTGTCTTGCTTTCCAACATAGCAAGAGCTGCTGCAGTCCATTCAGCCCACTGACTGGCTGTCTGTACACCTGTTTGTCATAATGCAATTCCTACAAGCGGAGCGTATGCAGCTGCTCTGTGGTGCGTTTTTTCCAGTTGCCGTGTACGCTGCACTTCCACCGGTAAACCAGGCCTCTCTTCTTGTGCTCTTCTACGGACTCGTCATAAGGGGGAGCCTCCTCCACAGGAGATGTAGGGTATCTCCGAGGGGAAGGGTTTCCCCTAGTGTGGGCATATGATTAAATGATACAGTTCCTAGAAAAGTGTTATGTGGAGTGGTAGAGAAAGTGGCTGTAAATAATGTTTCAGTTTCCAGTGTGTGGCTGCCAGAGCTACCCCTAGGTGGGCCCATCAGTAACCCAGCCATGAGGAGGTATGGATGTGTGTACAGTCATGCTATCTTGGCCTGTGATTCTTTCAATATCTGGTAGTGCCCAAACTACAGCTAAAATTTATTTTTGCATTGGGTGTAAGATACAGTAGAGTCCAAATTTCTGCTGTTTTGGCATTTGCCAGATAGTGCTTTGCCTTAAGGTAGCAGGTAGGATGGAGGGTGGGCATGGAGTTAGTGGTAGGAGGGGCAGCTGCAGTCAAATTTTTTGCATAAGCAAAGGTACCTCAAAAGATCCCTGCAATAGAGAAGTGCTTCAATGTCAGGGAGCTGGGTGTGGTTCTTGTAGAAGCTCTCTGGCCTCTCCCAATCTGGAGCAGCGTGCCCAGAACAAGTAAGGGACAGTGTGGCTGAAAGGCACTTGCTCAGAGCAGGTGGCAACTAAGGGCCTATGTGGATGAGCTTGTATAGAGAAGCACAGAGTACTACCCCATGCTGGGTACAGATATTCTTGCAGGTCTTTCTCACCTACCATAGCTGATGCTTGGCTCACGGAGCAGTGCATTGTCACTTCCTGCTAACTCAACCACTGATCATTCTTGAATCAGACACCCACCCACCACTCCTCAGAGGCAACTCTCCCCTTCCAGTGGGCTCTACATTGCCTAGATGAGACCCCTAAGCTCAGGAGTTCAGCCATGCAACAGAAGCAGTACCATCTAGGTCTTTCCACCTGAGCCCACATCAGGCAGTGTACAGGATGGAAACCCTCAACGTCTGCAACTATCTTCACAAAGAGGCAGCAGTAGGACAGGAGAATACTACTGTGGGAGCACATTTGGCATGACCAGATCCATGTACACAATGTTCACACAGGGAGGCCTGTATCTGAGGTGGAGATGGCTATATCCGAGTAAGGAAGGAGAACTGGTGTGGAGTACAGTGCCACTGCCTTTTACTTTAGAGTCTTTTGACCTCTGATCTGTCCTGGGCACTAAATCTGTGACAGGCAAACTATGGTGGAGGTTGCTCCCCCAAGTGCAACTTCACCAAGGTTTTGCATGCTTAACTTCACTAACATTCTGTGACTGTGAGACTCCTTTTAATAGGAGCACTGAATTCACACACCATCACACAGTCTTAGGCACCTCCTCATCGGTGGTTATGAGGGCTGCTGTTTCCTCAAATATACAGGTGGTTCCTTTTTAGCTGTCAGCCATTTCTTGCATGAGAAGATCCTGGAGAGAATTAAATTGCTGCTTCCCTTGCCCCAAGAGTGCCATTGTTTCACCATAATGCTGTGTGTGAGGCTGGCATGGCCTCAGTGATGGTATGAGGGCATGGCAGGCTGCTTGTGAAGGGCTGCATCTTAGGCAACACGCTGAAATGCCGTGGCCTTCCCTTTTGGGGGAACAGGGAATAGCCAGTGATATATTCTAAGCTATAGGAAAATAAACTTTATCACATTAATAAAGAGGTAGTGTTAGAGTTATCACAAAGTGCGGACCAAAGTTATGCCAGTTAATACATTCTGGGGTCACCCTTTCATATGGTTTGGTTTACTCATATACAAACAGCCCCAAAGGGCTGTTGCAGAGGTGCTTCCTTCCTTCCCAGTGGGTTCAGTAAGGCTGTGCTGTTTCCTCTGGTGAGGAACAATATGAAGAAAAACTCATGCACAGTAACTGGCTCAGGAGTGATCACTTCCTGGCCTAAACCCCGATGACACTATAGACTTGATTCCAGGAAAACAATGATTGTTGCAAATAATTTTATGTTATATAATTTCTCTCAGGAAAATCATGCTGCACAGAAAATTGACATGCTTTCATTCTCCTGCCTGTAAAATAATATATTTTATATATTAAAAAAACCCACAAACAAACCATGAATTATGAATGGTTTAAGCTACCACAGAAAAAAAAAAAGATACATGTATGGTAAATTAAGAGTTTGACTGGTTTTTTATAGTGTTTCCATTGAGATGGATTACGTTGGTTAGCATATGACTAACTCTCTCATTCTTTTGATAGGAAAAAAAAAAAGCATAGACATTATATACCTTATTATCATAAAGTGTGTCTGTGATCGTGACTTCTAAAGCTGGAAGAAAACAGAAAAGAGACCTTTCTTAATCATCACTTGGTGTTAATACAAAGGCACCAGAAGGAGCACATGAAACAAACCGTTTAAGTTAATACACACTTGTCAAGCAAGAAGCAGTATGATGGCATGACTCCAGCCTCTCAGAGGAAGGAAATTATTTTGTTCAATGAAAGCTGCTATCTCAGTAAGCCACTGTCATGGTTTAATCCCAGTTGAATAAGGCAGTTGCTTACCACCAGTTGACCAATGCCCAGCCCATCCCCAAGAAGTGATCATGCCTCTGACCACCTTCCAAAAGTTTATATACTGAGAATAGCATCATATGGTATGGGATATCCCACAATCAAATGGAATCACCCAAAATCAAATCCTCTTAAGTTACACATCAGACTTCTCCATTCTCCCACATTACCCACCAAACAGATACAGCTCCTTGAGCAAAAGCAATCCCCTAGATGGTTTTGTCTTTTCCTGAAGCAAAGATAGCCCAGACTGTTTTCCTTAATATATTCTTAATACACACTATGGGTGCTTTATCCCCTTCTACAGTATGTGGAAGTTGTGATTGGGCAGAGCCAACTCAGTTGGTAGATCCAATAGTGTTAACTAACCATGTGGTTTTGCTAAATGTCTGTGCCAATGTTTGAGGGTCCCATCACCCATTGCTCCTTAACAGGATCACTCAATTTTCCCAGAGGCTCATGCGTGATAGGAGATGTGATACCCACATTCAGTGCCATGCTCTTTGGCCCAGGTGTCTATGAGGTTGTTTTGGAAATGGGTCCTGTTGTCTGACACTGTGGTGGGTTGACCCTGGCTGAAGGCCACCTGCTCACCTAAGTCGCTCTATCACTCCTCCTCCTCAACTGGACAGGGGAGAGAAAATACAACAAAAGGTTCACGGGAAGAGATGAGGACATGGAGAGATTGCTCACCACTTACCATCATGGCCAGAACTGACTCAATTTAGAAAAAAAATTAATTTGTTACACAAGCAAAACAGAGTGAGAAATAAAACAAAATCTTAAAACGTCTGCTCCAATGCCTCATTTCTTCCTGGGCTCAACTTTACTCCTGATTTCTCTACATCTCCCCTCCAGCAGCACAGGGGAACAGGGTTTGGGGGTTACAGTCAGTTCATCACATGTTGTCTCTGCTGCTCCTTCCTCCTCAGGGTGAGGACTCCTCACACTCTTCCCCTACTCCAGCATGGGGTCCTTCTCATGGGACACAGTCCTCTACCACCTTCTCCAATGTGAGTTCTTCCCACAGGCTTCACAAACTGCTCCAGCATGGGTCTCTTCCATGGGGTGCAGATCTTCAGGAACAGACTGCTCCAGCGCTGCTTCCCCTCGGGGCCACAAATCCAGCCAGCGAACCTGCTCCGACACGGGGTCTTCTCTCCAGATGAAATGATTTATAACTCCAGAACTGATTTATAAAGCAAGGATGAAGCTTTTTCTCCTATCATTTAGTTACCAGGTTGTTTCTAAGCTACAGCTATGTCATGCTGTTCACACATTTCTTCACACACTTTTTCTCTCCAAGGACATATCTGGGCAGCAGGAAGCGCGTGAAGAAGTGTGCTGGTGATCAGGGATTATGCAATGCTCAGCTCTGATGGCCCAGAGCGGGAGGACTGAACTCCACAGTGACCCATTCTTTCAAGACAACTTTGTTGAATAGTGTGGATGTTGAAATTAAGCTGATGCCCAGCAGAGACAGCATTTGCTGTGTGAACTCCCAGGTGGCAGGTGCTTGCAAGAAGGTAATCACCTACAGCTTAGTGTCTGTGAAGAAATTGCAGGTGGTGCCTGGGACACTACTATGCTTACTGGTATTCAGATTGTACCTCAGTTACACATTTTTGTGATCCAACATTTAAAATTTTCCACTTCACTTCTTCCTTTTAAATGAAGGTGCTCAATCACTCCTTTGTTTCAGCTGCCAGAGATTTTAACTAGTACAATACGTAATCACCTGGAAGAGGTCTACTCTTCTTTTGGTTGAGTGAGATTCAGACAGAAAAGTTTCAGCAGTCATAGCAAAATGATCAAGTATAAGGATATGCTTCTTTTTGGTGGCTTGCACAAGAGGAAGAATAAAACTTTCTGTTCAGCTTTAAAGTTTATTCCTTCAGCTTAATACACAAAGAAAAGTGTCTCTGCATTAACATTTTTCTACTTTTTCCTCTTTATGAAAGTTGGTCTAATAAAAAAAAGAAAACACCTTCCTTTTCTTAGTTCTTAAGAACTTTTCAAATCTTTGGCTAACATCCAGCTACTGCATTTCCCAGGAACTGTGTACAAAACACATAGAGTCTTTATTTGCCACTTAAAGCTTGGGGAAATGTACATAAATCCAAAATGTCTTGAGATTTCTTCACAGGAAGGTAGAAATTTGGAAGACTGTAAGTCTTGCTTGAAGCGGCTCTTGCCCATTTTTGGGTGAAGCCGAGTCTGCCCACACTGGAAGAGCTAAACCACAGGATTCTCACCAGGAAGCACATTTATAAAAGTTTTAATGATAACTACTGTCAGAGTTCTGAAATATTTGTAATGAATCATTCAGTGCTACATATTGGCCTTTTCCCATGAGTCATAATTTTCAGTAGGAGTAGGCACAGGCAAAATGAAATCTTATGAGCCCCTTTTGCCTTTCTCTGATGATTGGTCTACTGAGCATCAGAATTAATTAAAAGGCTGCTAGCAGAAATTTAATTTGGTGTTAAGAAAAGGGCAACTATCATCAGCTTTAGTGGTAATTGCAATAATGAGATCATACAGGAAAGGCCCTTGGTGCCAGATACAATATACAGATAAATCTCAGGTGTTGGGCTTCAAAATTACAAATAAAAACATCTGTTCAGTTGCTAACTGAATTTAAAAATATTGGAAATTCACTAGTCATCTCCCAGATAAGCTTACAGGTTCTATGTATGCTACAACTGAAGTTTTGCATCTGCTAAATTATCTCCTGGATGAATAGAGTTGGGATGCTGAAACTAGAAAGAGCAGCAGTGAAGTCTTAACTGTGTCCAGTTGTTCCTTGGGCAATGTCCATCTCGCTTTCATGAACCTGTGGTTTGCATACTCATTAAGGGTACTGAGGGGTCACGTTGCCCATAAGAGTAACTAAGTCTTACAGCAGCAGGGAGGAGGTATATTCTGTAGGTACGTGTATGTCTGCAGAAGATAATGCCAAATTCATGGACCCAACCGGACAATAAGAAAGAAGAGCCCTATATCTGTAGATGTCCAAGACAAATTTATGTTAGGCAGCTTTAGGGTCAACAGAGATCAGAGATGCTTTAGCAGAGCTTAGAATCTAGAAGTCCCTCTACTGGGGAAATGACTTAGGGCAGTGAGTCCCAGGCCTTCAGCCCTCCTTGTTTCAGAACTGGTTCAGTGCTCTAACCGTGGCTGTGGAAGAGGTGTTCAGGAGCAGCACTAGATATTTCAGCCATCACTCTTTTAAAAAAGTAGGGGGAAAAATGGATTGACCTTCTGCAACCTCTCAGCTGTCAAGCTATTCGTGGAGAAAGACACTGTGTTCATTCTGCTATTAACTTTAAACAGCTCCCTGGTCAGCATGCTGGATTTTGTGCTATTTTGGGAAATGGCTAATTCTCCTTCTGCAATGCACAGGAATCACAAGTACATAACTCTGATAGGTTATATGTCTAAGTATTTTATTGCATCTAAATCTAAATTCCTAGAGCCGTAGCCTCATTTCATTGCCTCTGTAACCGTCAGAGTATGGAATGCATCGTTCAGTAGCATTAAAGATCTGAGTATACAGCATTCCTGTATTATCTTCACAATGTTTGTGTACTCTCAGGCAAACAAGAAGTTCTACTAAAAAAACCTGCAGGGAAAAAAAGCACACTGCAAAATGTCCAACTGCTCTAAAATACCATCTTGCAAATTGTCAGTAAAGTCTCTGTGGTGACTCAGAATTGGGAAGGTTTTAGAAATTCTTCAGATCTTGTTTTTCTTTCATCACGTACAAGTACAATCCTTCCAATAACATGGCTGCACTAACTCCAGAAAATTAAAACCGGTACTTTACTTTTTCCATGTGATCCTGTAGCCTTAAGAATAGTCTCTGATGTTTCAGCATGGTTTAGATTCATGGACAGGAGTTAAGAAAGTGGCTGTGCTGAGAGGTTGAATAAACATGTAAATTTTGCTGCTTTTTTTAGACAGTGCTGTTCCTGTCTTGAGTTGAAGGAATAAGGATGATCTAGTGATATGAGAAAGTCTGAAAGATTGAACCTTAGATTTATGAAGTTTTCACTCATCTGCAGCACTGGACAAGTGTTTTGCAAATAACTAGAATTCGACAGAAGAACCATCTCCTCTGTAAAGTAGTGATTGGCCTACATTGGGTCCACCTCTGGTTCTGGTCCTCACCTGTCCAATGCAAACATGCATTGATTGTTTGCCCAAAGGTAGTGTGGAGTTTCCATTTCTGGATATAGTCATAATATAACTGACCAAGATCCTGAACAACCTGATCTAAGTTGGCCCAAACTGGGGAGGCTGGCAGTGGAGGAATAGCTGACCTGCAGAGGTCCTTTCCAATGAAGAGGAGGCTGAGGTGGCTTATCACCACCTACAACTACCTGAAGGGAGGTTGTAGAGAGGTGGGCGATGGCCTCTTCAGCCAGGTGACAGGAGATAGGACAAGGGAAAATGGCACAAAGCTGTGCCAGGGCAGGGTCAGATTAGATATTAGGAAGAAGTTCTTCACTGAAAGAGTTGTTTGGATGTGGAACAGGCTGCCCAGGGAAGGGGTTGAATCACCATCCCTGGATGTGTTTAAAAGACAGGTAGATGAGGTACTTAGGGATCAGGTTTAGCATAGGAGAAGAGCAGTTGGACTCAATGATCTTAAAGGTCTTTTCCACCCTACTAATTCTGTGATTCTGTATGTTATTTTATGAATTTCTCAATGAATGTAACCGCTTGGTGGAGCGGTCCTGAGCAACTTCTAAATTCTTTTAAGCACTACACTAAACATAACACTTCTAGGTGGGGACTGGTTTCTGTCAAGGCAGCTGGCTGGGCAGGAGCAAGATCTGAGGTCTACCTCCTGCTGCTGCTGTTGATGCATTTTATCAGCATAGCTTTGAGCATCACATTATAATGGCTTTTTGCACTGCGATAAACATGGGAGCCAGATGTTTGTAGGGCATCTCTGAAATTCATCTTGTCCCAAGCCCTGCTGGGATTGGACCAGTTTCAAAGTTAGGTTTCATGTAACTTCAACACATTTTATATGAGGGAGATCCTCAAGTTACAAGGCATAAAATCAGGAGATCCTCAAGTTACAAGGCATAAAATCAGGAGTCATATTCTCATCTTTTAATCTTGCAAGGAAATTCAGAATGACATTACATATGTTGCTACTTAACCTAGCACACTGAAATGGAGAGTAGCAGACTAGAAATCACTTGCTGTGACTAAAGAGATAATAGATCATATCTAAGTTATTACTGCCATTTGATTTGTCTCATTTTTAGTTTGATTAATGGAATGTGCTTACATAAGGGACAATCAATTCTAATGGAAATACGGACCGATGAAGAAGCTGAAATAATTCCATGAGTTTAAATACTAGAGACATTAATGAATTAAGAATATTTAATATTAACTACCAAGAACTACAAAAAAAGTCAAACTAAATATGAAATGCTGAAAGAATGAGGAAACTACAGAGATTATGAGCTATAAATCTAAGATTAAGATATTATTCAAATAATTTTGTATCTGAATTCATTTCAGAAATATTATTTCTGCTTCTTTGGCATTTGGGAACAAATCATACTCGATTTGTAGACAATTTAAAGCCTCTGTGAGTCCTAATGTTTCTATTTAATAGCAGTTGAATAATTTATAGCATGGCCTCTTCTTTGTTTACATCTAAAAATAGTAGTAATTTCATAGCAAATACAACTTTTTTCATTCAAAGTATCAATTATGCCCTTTCTGCAAAGGAACCTTATCTGTCTGTGTACTTGAACAATAGAAAAGAAGTCTCTAGAAGGGCTCTTTGGATGTAGAAGTCAGGGAAAGAGTCTTTCAGATGGACTGTGGGGGCCCAAGAGGGTAACTAGTATTTACAGCCCTGTGTTGGGTTTCCATCAGCAAAAGAAATCGATGATAGAATCACTTCTCTTGTGTACTTTTCATCAGTAGAGACAGTTCAAAACAAACTTTTCCTGAATATACTGGGAACTAATGAGTAAGAGTTTCCTTGTTTATTATACAAAGTCTATTGGTCAGTGCTGCTGGGAGGAGTCTTCCCCCACAGTTCTAGCAGGCTGTTGGCTGTTGGCTCAGCTTTGTCTTCAGTCCAGGTCTAATAACAAGTGCTTATGGCTGTTGGATACTGCAGGAGGCAGTGGGACGTGTCTGAGGGAGCTAGCTGAGAATATTCTCCCTGCTGACCAGGTTGCTTGGGTCAGTGTAAGCCACAAGAAGCCACACCCAGAGAGCAGTAATAATAACTCTAAGTACTGCCATTTAGTTCTGTCATTCCTTTTTTTGTGCATCTTTTGCTAGTATGACTCCTGCGTTTATGTTCTTGACGAATACCCTTTCCCCCCATAACAGATAAAGCTGGGGAATTTGATATAGAAAAAAAATCTATGATATTTCCAGAAAGCAAATTTTTATTGCCATAGAATAGTACTGCTACAGTTTGTGTTTCTTTTCTGTGATTCAGAAGCTCATGTGAGTCATCCATGATTTCAAAGGCAGTCCCAAGAGCTCAGTCAAGGAAATATTTTGGCACCATTTAGCAGTGCTCTGTCCTTTGAGTCCTGGATGAGACAAAAACAGTAAAAAAGGAACACAGAAAATGAGTGCCCTTGGAACGAATAAAATGGCATGCATTTATGTCTTTTCTTTAATATCTTGAATTTTAATGATGCTACTGAGAATGAGATTCCTTTTACATTTGTAATTATAAAGGAGAGCAGATGGCGAAGGCTCAGCTTAAAGTGTTAATTAAAATAGCTTACACAGCCAAGCCTCTGCTTGAATAAACTACATCAGGAAGATACGAGACATGAGTGAGTGCCCTATTCTAGTGAATTATTCTTAAATAAAGCTGTCTTGGAGAAAATTCATCAGAGATACTTAATATCCTGTCAGTGAAATCTCTTCCTCTTGAGTACATGAAACAAGCACTAGCCGACATGTTCTAAATCTATGTTTCTGGAAGGCAAAACAAGTCTAGATTCACTAGGAGGATTTTTATGCCTCAATAGCTTAGTGAGATTTCAAATAAAACAAAGTGATCTTCTCTTCAAAAAAACAGGGCTTCCTTGTTCTTGCTCAAGCTCTCTGTTGGCAGACACGTGCAGGATCACTCTTGTGTGGGCTATGCAGAACTGAAGGAACATCAATAGACCTTTGGGATTCATCTCATTAATTCATACAGGTGACTGAACACAAGAGAGTTGGTTCAGAGATAGTACCTAAGCCTTCCAGCTTCAAAGAAAACAGTCTGAGGGTGGTAACCATTGGTCTGATCTGTTGGGAGAACTCCTCTGGGTTACAGAAGACCCAGGTTTAGATGCTTTTTGTATTTGATTTGGGATAGAGTTCTGTAAGTCCTCATCAGCACATCATAGCCACCTAGATATTTTGTGATCAAGTATGAAGTTATTCTCTGGATCAAGGTATAGAAGGCGGTTGCCCATATATCCTTCGAACTGGTCACTGGACTAGTCATACATGCAAACTTTTTCTCATTCCATTCTCTGATCCAGTGTGTTTTTTAATTGAGCTGTAAAAACTGAAAGGCATGATTGTCTATTTTTAATATTTGGTTTAATTTATTTAACTTGATAGTATCCATTTTAAGACCTCAGCTCTTGAAACTAAACAATAACTATAAGGTGGTTTATGGCCTTTCTTTGCACCCAGGCACAGTCATTTGATGTTTGTTTTAAAAGTGTTTGATCCATGCAAGTCCCACCTCTCATATTCTCTGCTTCTACAGTTTTTTAACTTACAAAAATGCATTGGTTTGAATTAAACCAGCAAGTTTCCAATGCTTACAAAAACTGAGCCACATCTTACCTTCTCATGTGCCGAAGATGACTGTATTAAATATTCAGTATAGCTGAAAATGAAAAATTCAGCATAAGCGTGGTGTCCATCAAAATATGTAAGAGATTGTCTTCAAATACAGTGTACATCTCTTTCTAATATGAAAACTGAGGAAGTTTTCACTGAGTAGAAATATATGTAAAATATAGAAAACTTTTATTCTTCACTTCCTATAGAGACCTTCATCTTTTCATTGGAACATTTCGGCAAAAGTACTTCAATTCAGCTTTACTCATTCCTGATAGAGCCAAGTGGTCAGGAAATCCTAATCTGTGGGTATTTCTGCTCTTGGAGAACATGACAGATGGGTGCAAATGCTGATGCAACATTATGTGCCCCTCTTTGGAAGACTTTGGGAACAAAACAACAGGTTGGGAATAATATAGGGAAATATATCTCCTCTCCCTCAAACTCCTACTGTGTTCTACTCAGTCATCTGTATCCTAACATCTCTCTCTCCTTTTAAAATAATATCCTTTCTACATCATGAGGTCTTCTTGTTTGTTTTCTCCCTTCCTCCATTGGCATTCTGAGCTGCTACACTGGTGACAACAGATGCAATGAAGATTGTGACTGGGCAGTCCTCTTCGCTTCTTTTTTTTGTGTTGTAAACAGGTTTGAGCTATGGGTTAAGTGTATAAGACACATAAATGGTACCATTGATGTGTGCACTCTTTAGAGGGAAAAATTCTTCCCTGACCAGGTACTGTAAACATATGTATAGAGCTCTGCTTTTAAAATAGCCTGTATTAAAGCAGAAAGGTAGGGAAGAACAGTATCTCTGTCAGTCCTTTATGTCACTTATATTTGATCGGCTCTGGCAGTAACATAGAAAATACTAAAGATCATTCTGTAAGAAAACAAGATGTTAAATGCTTAAACTGCCTTTTCTTAAGGGCTCAGGCTCTCAGACGCTTTTCTTTCCTGAAAGGTTACTGCATGATGCGTGTGCTAGTAGCTCGGGTTTGTCCTTTCAGTTAGAAAAGTTGTTCTTACACTTTGGCTTGCTTAAAAATGCAGTTGAGCACAGCCTGGAAACATAACCAGTTAACTGCCTTCATAAATGCAGGTGTTTGCTGGTCAGTGTCTGAAACAAATACCCTTTTCTTTGAATGTTTCTTTGAATACTTCATGCCTATCCATTTTTCATTGTTTCCACAGAAGATTTTTTTTTTCAGAAGATTTCTTACTGAATCTCCAGAAGAGATTCTTATGTCAGGGATGATTCCTTTCCAGGCAGGGCTCTCCTTTCATCCTCCCTTTTTACCTGATGTCATGGAATTCTTGTTTGTCTTGGAAGCACTGAAAAATTCTGGATGGTTGAAATTTGAACTAGCTAACTGCTTCCAGTTGATCCCTGAGCACAAGGAGAGCTAGGAGTTAACCAATTCCAGGCTGGCAGCTTGGGTGCGGAGGTATTACGGTAGCGCCCACATGCGTCTCAGCCTAACAGAAACTGGAAGGTGAAGTGGAGGTGTGGTTCACAGAGGTTCACAGTGGAGGATGAGTGAGAGGAGCGCAGGGGAGGAAGCCTTCTTCCTGACTAAGCACTTCAAAGCACCCACTGTTTGAAGGCAACCCACGTGGATTTTCCTGTGAAAGAGTACAGCTCAGAGCATGTGCAAGGTAGAGAGCTGCATTTTCCCTTCAAGCTGTTTTCCCCGTGTACGTAACAGAGTGGCCCGGTGTTTCTGCTCTTACAGTATGGGTAACTTGTGCTGGGTTTTGTCTGAGCTCTAGGAGTGTGCCTTTTAGGTGCTGCAATCATCGTCAGAAAGCAGTCTAGATTTTAGATTTTGATAGGTTCTTATAATTAATGAGTACAAATTAGGAGCCCCTTCCATTTAAAAAAAACACCCTCTCTTCCAGACTCAAAATGTCAACAATATCTTTTTGTAATAAAATCAAGTATCCACCAGGAACAGAATATCCTGCCTTCTGCATTTCAGAAGTTGGGAAGGAAACTATTTTTCCCGTCGCTTCATACTACATCCTTTCATTCCCAAAATACAGTCCCTGCTGTCTTTTTCAGATAGTAAGCATGAGTTTGACTACTATGATTTTAGTAACTTCTAAGTGCTGAACAAACTCCTCCTACCTGGTGTTCTGCACATTCAATCTTGCTCAGAGGTTGGAGAGTTGGACTGAATGATCTGTGGATGTCCCTTCCAAACCCTGCACTTCTGTGATTCTGTGAAATTAAGTATTGAAAGGAAAATGCCTGAAATATTGCCAGGTAACATGATACAAAGACTTTTTGTACTGTACACTGTATTTTTTCCTCCTTTTTCTACAGAATTAAACAAGCTAACAAAAAGTCACTTCAGACCACTATTACCTCAGATCAGTATTACATGGAAAATTTGATGTGTGAGCACCCAAAACCAAAAAGGCTAGCAAGCACAAGTATATTTCACTGACACAACACAGCTGTTAAGCAGATTCTTCCTAAATATCACCTGATGCCTCTGTCTCATTTTATAATGGGAAAAATGCAATGTGAATAATTACATTAAAAATTGCAGGTTTATTGCTGATCTTATTCAAATATGACTCCATGCCATTAGTTAGTAGCCAGTGATAACACAGTTTATGCAGGCTTAACATGTGAAGAATGTTTTTCTTACTTTGCTTAGTGAGAACCAAAAACTGTACAGCGCCTGAACTTCTCTCTGATCTCTACAACATCATCTGCAAGTGTGAGCTGACAAAAAGAAACAAAAGCCCCTTCCATAGCCTTTGTTTCCTCACTTTGTCAAAAGCAGACATCTGAATAAAGTCATATTGTGTTGATGCAACTATGGATGAAGTAAAAATGGAAATCTAATTGTTGAAGTTTGGCTTCAATCCATACTGCGCACAAAAGCAATTGTCTCCGTTCCAAAAAGTTGATTTCTCTTTTAAGGAATAAATCCTTAGAAATAGGAAAGTAAAAAACCCTAACAAACATATTTTAAACATAGATTTGCAAAATAAATTAATGGCATGAATATTACTTCAAAGAAAGGTAAGAGGAAATCTGAAAAAGACTTGCAGGAGGAATGGAAAGTAGTGCATATGAAGAAAACCAGAAAATTAGCAGAGATCTTTCGAAGAATATTTTGTTTTCATCATGAACTTTTCACAGAACTGTAAGGTCACAGAATCATAGAAATGTTACAATATGTGTTTTAAAATCCCATCTCTGGGCACAGGAATGAGCAGAGACATGCAACAGTAGGTGGGGGAACCCAAATAACCCAGTCAGAGGAATGGAGGAATGGACACGCTGCTGCAGTTCCTCCCAGGGCTATCTCAGGAGACCCTCAGCACCACGATCTCAGTATCACAAGTCACAAGGAGAGGCTGTCACCGTCACCTTAAAGGCTGAGAAGGGGTCACTGCTTATAAGACTTATGGGACACACCATGGAATGCATTTCAGGATTGCCCAAGACTTACTATGGGATGTTTAGCGGAAGAACCAAATGTAGGAGAAGAAGGGATTTTGGTGATTTGTAGAGGAACAAGCATGGGAAAATAGAGGGATAAAGAGAGAAATGGAGCTGTTTGTGTTTAAACAGGCTGCTGGTCAGTATGATGCCCGGAGCCTGACCAGCACCATCTGTCCTGTCTTCTCACTTAACTCCATTTCCAACTCTTTTCTGGGTCACAGAGCTCCCTGTTCTGCATGCCTGTGTGTGTGTATGGGGGTCTGTGTGCAACAGCTGGGGTATGGCCATGGGTCACAGGGGTGCTTGTGTCCATGCTGGCAGAGCCTGGAGCGAGTGCAGGTGTGCGAGGGAGTGTGTGAGTGCTAACCAGATCCCTAGTCTGGCTGTCAAACCAGCCTAGCCATTGAGAAGGCGATGTGTCCTGGGAGCCAGGGCAGGGTGAGACCACAGGAGAAGCTGGCTATGGAGGGACCAGGGGATTCCTGGCCAACTGGCAGTGAGGGGTGTGAGTGTGCATGTGCGCATGTATGCATCTCTGTATGTGCATGTATGTGTGGGTCTCTAGGCCTGAGGTGCCTGGGAAGAGTAAGGGGGCACAGGACCAGCTACTGTGTGTGCTGTTTGTCCAAGGCCCATCTGCTGGGAGATGACGTGTGTGGTGCACATCAGTGCGTGGCTGTGAGCAAGGGGCTCTGTACCAGCGGCTGGAGCAGGGCTCATACGTCCAGGTGACGGCAGATGGAGAGACTGGGATGCCAGGGCAGCTACTGGGCAGACTGGGTGCCTGAACCCAGCTGCTGGAAGGATCCACTTTGTATGTGTGTCTTTATGTATATTCCACTAATGCACCTTCACCCTGGTTGGATAGAGAGGAGAGCTGGATGATGCTGTTGGTCCCGTTTGTGTTTACTTGTGTGCTAAGTGTGCCTGTCTGTGCTGATTTGTGTGGCCAGCCATCTACATAATATGTACAGAGAGACGGGGAGAAACAGCGTGTGTGTGTGTGTGTTTTGTGTGTGTGTGTACATGTACAAGCTCTGTGTATCATTACGGGCTGGACCTGGGGCACGGTGCTGCAGGAGTTGCACCTGGATTCAGCCCCTCCAAATTCTGAATTCCCAATGAAACTGATAAAAGTTTACTTGTTCAAAATTGTATGATAGAATACCAAAGGGATATCACCTTACATCATGTCCCACAAAATACTTAATACACAATAAGTTGATCAGAGGATTGGAGTTTCTGGCATTGGCTTGTTTAGATAGGTAACTGCGTATGGAAGCCAAATACATCAGAAGAATAGGCTGTTCCATCAGAAGGAAGGGAGAAGATAAAATGAATATATAATGCCACCAAAGGAATAAATTAGTCCAAGCAGGTCACAAATTATTTTGGACTAAACCTTCAGCCGAAGCCCCAGTTAAATTTAGTTTATATGTAGCTTAAAGAGACTACCTGGTGGGCACATCCTTTGTGGTCACGTGCTGATAAATACCTTTGTTAGCCAGAAGGAGAGGAGTGGGTGTAACATACACAGCATGAGAGAATCCTACTTCCTAGTCATAGAGGAAATACCAAACACAAACCTACCAAATGGGTGTGTTTCTGGAATGAGATTGCCAGTGCTAACATGATAAAGGAGGTATGAGGATGACTGGGTGCTTTTTTTTTCTCATAGAAGGTATGCTATAGGCAAGTAAAATATTTTTTTCTCATGTATTAAAAATCATGCCAGCCCTTAATGATCTCTGTGGTACTATTAGCAGGGATTGTCATCACTTTGTGGTCTTTGGCCAGTATGTGAACTGATGCCTACATCAATACTTTGTGATAAATTTGGCTGTACTGTGCAGAATTTCATTACATTTTCTGATTAACTTTCATTGCAGTAATTTTGCAACACCAACATGAGATGTTGCACAGTTTGATAGGTCTCCTTTTCATTCAGTGGTAATTGTACCAGAGTACATTTCGAGGACTTACACAATCACACTTCTCAAGGGATTTTAATGATTGATTGTTTTGCTTCCTCTGATCTCAGCAAATCCTTCCCAAGTGTAGCAATTGTGAATATAACTAACACTTCTTTTTTGTCTCATCTACATCACTAATTTAAGTTTAATACCATTCCAGAAAATTTATGCTTTTGAAAATCGTATCTTAAACACAGGGAGTCATTAGAAAACTTGTATATTCCAGATGTTAATTACTCTCAGTAAGCCACAAAATGCTTGCTCACTGAGACACTTTAACACCTGCTAACAGCTCAAGCATGAACACAAGCAGTTTTTATTGGTTAGTATTTTGGGTTCTAAATTTCCCCACTGTGTTCTTGTGAATATATTTCAGTGGAACATGCCGACAGAATGTACTTACTGTCGTATGCACATTCAAACACGTTGACTTCTGATTCTTCTGCACTGAAGACTTCCTTATCCCTCCGGCTGATCTTAGTATGTCTGGTATATACAGTCTCCAGGGGACAGTTGGAACCTCTGATCCGTAATATCTGAATGGGAAATTACCTCACCAAAGCAGTAGTCTATAGTGCTCGTAGTCAGCAAGATTTGCTCAGATTCAGATATCTGTATAGCTGCTGGTGGAATAATGAAATGGTAGATTATATCCAAAATATTACGGATACTGAGACTTCTTTCACTAATTTGCACACTTCTCTGTGTGTGTGTGTGTGTGTGTGTGTCTGAGACCAAGGGTCCTGCGGAGAAGGGGTGTAACTGGCCATACTTGCTGGAAGTTTTCCCTCAAACAGACCAAGAATCTGCCTGGAACTTCTCCAGTTCAAAGCATGTTTCTTAAAACCTGGGATTATTTCTATTAGGAAGCTGTTTCGAGGCTGTTAGTCAGGTAGGTATGAAATCTGGGTGTTTAGTTTGTGTCCGCATGAATTTCATATCCATGTTAGATTGTTCCCTCTCATTAGTGTTTTATACCCTGGACTGAGTCTTCAGCATACTGGTTGGGAACAGAGCTAAAAAAGGGGAAAGGTGGGTTTCTGTTTGGCTAGTCATCCGAAGGTCAGAAAGGGCTCTGTGCAGAATGCGCTCGACATGGATAAAATGGATTCGGGTCGTGATGGGTTTTTCGAAGGGAGAATATATTCAAAGTCATTTTGCTCTGTTAATCTGCACTGTGTGTCTGATGATTAGGCTTCTGAGTTCTTTATCCATTAGGATGTGTCAGCTTCTTCAGGATTCCTTGCTAGTCATCTTGAGGAGGTGTGGAAGGATATACAGGGAAACTTGCAGGAGTGTGATGTAGCTGATGATTTCCAAGCAAATGGATTGGGATTACCTATCTGCCTATGGCTACTTTTTGAATCAGTTCAGTAATCTGCACCATTACTCCTGAAGCAGGCCATGCAAGTGCTTGGGGCTTGGCCTGCACCAAGAGCAACTGAACTGCACGTGATAAACTCCTGAACACAACACAAGACACTTATGGGTGTAACAAGTATCAGAGAAGCAGGCCAAAGTTACAGATAGAACTGTGAGGGCCAGCTGGCCCTCACTGGCAGGTAAGGGTAGTTCTGTGAAAGGTTTGGGGGCTGCAGGGGGTGTCTGTGTGCATATTCAGAACATGCCCCCAGTCTCACTACCAGCTCCACCTATAAAGACGGAACCACCCTAGCCTAGGACTACCACCTAGGGCTGGAGGCATACCTGGGGTCTCTGCAATCACAAGGCCTGTGATTGCCCTGCATCCCCTACATCTGAAACACATTTTTTTCCTCTTTCTGGTTCTGAAAGCAAACACATACAGATGCAATGGACGTGCAGTTAAAGAACATGGGTGTGAGAACACAAAGTTCTAAGTTTAGGTGTGAACAACACAGGTGATAACCTGTTCTGCAGTTGACTTCATGTCCCCTGGGACTGCACGGATGTAAACGATTAGCAGAGGCAAAAATCAAGGTGTAAGATGGTCTGATCAAAGGAGATACTGCCAGACGATGTGATGTTTTTTGAAAAAAATTTGCCAGTTATATCCCAGAGCATTCCAGGCAGTGAGAAAAGGTCTGGGGTGTTTTTAAAAAGCACAACACTCCAGTGTATTCAGATGTGTTTTGCCACCTTACAGGTTGACAGTTTCCATGGTGTTCTGGCTGTGAATACCTTGCCGGAGAGAGAAATTTCTGGCTAGACATCAGGTGGTCACAGCCCTCTCGCTGGTTTCTGTTCTGTTTGTTTGAGTGCAATACGTGCAGACAACTTGGGGTGAGTGGTCTTTGAATTGGCCTAATTGTAGTATATTTGTTCCAAAAAAGCACTTAAACACACAGGCAGCTGCGGATCACTAAGAACTGTGCAGAGTGCCAATTTAAGACTCGGTGTGCTACTGCCGCCCTTATCTGGGCAGGAATCACAAAGGTGAAAGCAAGCAATGTAATGAGTGTTATTTTCTGCTCTTTGGCATGAATAATCATTTGTGTGTCAGTCTCCAAATTACAGACCTGGAAGACTCAAGAAAATAACTTCTGTAACGATTCCAAATGCATGTTTGAGACAGGAAGACGTGTAACCAAATGCAGTTCTGGGGTGAACCCGGAGCTGGAGAAATTTTGAGAATGGAAGAGTGAAGAAAAGCCCCTGTTAAGAAATCTGTGGGCACGAAATGTAGGGATGCAGGAACCATTTTCAAAGGTTGCAAGGCCTGTTTTATAGCAAGTAGCTGCTGAAGGGAAAGGTAAATCTGATCACTCAGAATCTAATATGCATGAAAGTGAAGCTTCTGGATTAACAGTTATTTTGCATTTCTGTATAATATAAGATTTAGGAAAACTCCACCAGGCTATGGGGTTTAAATGCTCCAAAGAGTATCCCCTCCACCACCCCATTTTTTTAAATAATGTGTTTTAAAAATCTGCATTTTGTTGACCTTTACAGAAGAATTTGATGGAATTAAGTCCCAGGAAAAGCTGGAGTTTTATTCAAAAAATCATCAGGATGTGACTAAGATTTTTTTAGCCTTAGGAAAAAATCTTTGCCCTCATTACTGTTGAGATGCTAAAAATTTAAGGTCAGTCTGAACTATCTGCAAAGGAGCCCCCTGCCACAAAGAGAGAATAGGGCTCAGAAAGCAAAAATGATGTGCCTGTCCCTCCCAGCCTGCAGTCCTGCCAGCTGCGTGGCTGGACATGGGTTTGTGTGGTTGAGACACAAGACACAGTGTTTCTCAGTCTGGACAGCTATTATCACCAGAAATGTCCAGTCCTGTTGATGCAGTGGTGCACAGATAGTTTTCAAAAGAAACCTTGAGGTTTGTCATGGATGGTGGGATGAGAATTAAAGGAGGGCCTGTACTCTTTTGGAGTTATAGTTATTGACAGGACACCTTTAAATGTAGCAACTGTTTTCCCAAGATGTTTGCTCCAATTATTGTGAAACATAGCAGATAGCCTAATAAGAATAATTAAAAAAAAACCAATAACAAACCAAAACACACCTATTTTCTTTATTGCCAGATACAGAATGGTATTGAGTATCTTAATTAGATAGAAGTTTCCCACAGGACCAGTTGAGGAAATGAGAGGAAAGCTGTGCTGGAGCTGGGTAGAGAGCTTTGCCAAATCCCTCAGCTCTCACAGCTGTCCCTCTGTGCTGCTCAGAGAGGGAAAGCCAGCAGGAGGAGATGTGCAGCCACGTACACCTTAGTGGGTTGAGAAACCTCTCGTGCCGGGTGTGAAGGGAAGAAAAGTGTGAGCACAGTCAGCACCACTTACCATTTTGGAGAGAGAGCTATCCTTCCTTTCTATAACTAGGTAAAATTACACCTCAGACAGGAGTAAGAGAGCTTGGGATTTCCTATATGGTACAGTGCTTGAGATGACAGAGGAAAAGAGAATGTCCACCAAAAATCAGGTGTGCATTTACATGACACAGGATACATACAGAATAGTAGCATGTAGGACACGAACAATCTTGTACTCATCATCCAGCACATAACACTGGATGAACCTTGCCCGATGAGCGAATTGCAGAAATGTTGTAAATCTGTCTGGTAAACTTAAAGAATAAATTTTTACCACTTGGTGCTGTGAGAAATACGGATATATTTACCTTTGACTGTCTCTTCTCCCCATGGAACAACTGATTTCATCCTGTGATTTAATCAGCGGTGAAATGGCATGCATCTTGGATGAGTGCCAAAGACTACTACACTTTTGTCTGAAATAACGTGTGTTTTAAGAGGCTGTTTTCCACTGCTTATATTTGTTTAGAATTACACAAACCTGGATCGGCTTCTGTGGTGTTTCTGAATCAGAGGGTTGGTGGAACCGTCCTCAGATCCGTATTTTGAGAGTCACCCCTATGCCAGCGCCTGGCGTCACCAACACGTCCTGTTTCTGTTCACGTCACCGAAAATTTACAGCTTGCTGGAGGGGCAGGAGGCCTGGATGGAAGTCAAAAGGATTGTTCTGAATGTTGCAAAATGGAGGGGTAGAGAAATCTGTTTTGACTGAATAAGAAGAGCTGGTTCTCCCCAGCTATACTGTGGCTGGGGAAGATGACCTTAGGAACAGAGAAGCACCAAGTGTATCAACCATGCAGGGGAGGAAAACAGGGGGAAATGGGGAAAAACAGCCTTTAAGTATCGAATCTGAAAAGCTGTTGTGAAGGGTACTCTTTGGCTAATTTCCAGACTTTGGAAAATATTTTTAGATAACATGATGGAATCTGCTATCCAGTCAGAAGATGAAGAGCCATGAATAAGCATGGAAAGTGTGGAACCTGAGGATCATGGGAATCTGTATGTCATGCGGACAGCCCAAGACTTCTTCCATTGAAGAGAAACACCATCAGTCTGAACACTTATGTGTTAACCACCAACCCTTACCCTTTGTGCTAATCAAGTTTAGCACAAAGACCCAGTTTTGGGAGGAATAATGCACCAAGACCACAGCACAAGAGTTTGATTAAAAAGAAAGGGGAACTGCCTGAAATTACATCAGCATAGCCCCAACAGAGACAAAATTCTAACAACATCTTCTGTTTAAGATGGAAATAATCTGTTCTCATAATACCCCTTTCTCAGCTAACATGTGAATATGATGGCCTGGTAAATTCTCTTGAAGAGCAGAGCATGCCAAACAAATTTGCACCCAGAAAACACAGACTCAAACAGCACAAGGATAGCACCACATGGGTTGTGCCTTTCATCGTCTGGACATTCCAACAAGAGGAAAGACTGCAGCCACAAGACACCAACAACAAAAGTCAAAGATATACAGGAAATAAGTCTTGGGGACTGGAGGGTTAAAAACAGTTGAGATGATATTAAAGACCCCCCATAGTTATGTCAGACATCAGACTTTTTATTATAAATTGGTAGGATATGCTCACACTTGAAACTCTTCTTAGGCTCAATTTCTGATTCTTCCATTAAAATTATTGCAGAAAGTCAAAGTCTTACTTAAGTAGATATCAAAAAACAGAGTTAACATCTTTTGACTATGCCTGCATTAAAGAATAGTGCGGATATGTAGAGTAAAACACCTAGTGCTGAGAAACCAATATCCAGACTGCCTATGATTCAGGGAGCTTTAGTTTGATCACATCTTGGACTGGTCTCACAGATGGAACATGATGTTACATGGAGTTGGAACATGTTAGGTGTGCTGCTGAAACATGTTTTTTCATTTAGCTTCATCCCAAAGGAATCCGGTTCCCATACTGTGACACCACTCCCCAGTATGTACTGCAGCAGGGAGGTGGGGGTGATGAGGAGTCTTGCTTGAGAAGTACCCTCCTCACCCAAACCAAAACACTCTGCAACACAACCTTTACTCTAATTTCAGAGCAGCAGCCTGCCTCCTCCATCCTGACTCACCCCAGTGGAAGCACAAGAATATGGTTTTTTTCTGGAAAAAAATATATTAGGAAAATTATAATTTTGCTTGAGCCCTTACTTAATACATTCTGTCAAATTAGTTAACCAAATAATTTTCATTAATCCCACATCAGTGCTTATTATTTTATTACCATGGTTACATTATTACTATAACTTAACCTGCACATCATTGCCAGCCAAAAAAGAACAAAGCCCAAAAGAATACATTAAAAAAGCAATAAAAATATATAATCTTTTATTTTTCATTAATAAACAAGGTCAGTATGACCCTTCCATCTCAGCGAGCAATCAATTTGTTAACCTGCCTGTAACACAACACAGTTCTTAGGCCTAAGTGTTCATGTTTTTTGAGAACTGAAACACTTCAGGTGGGCAAACAGCACCCACCACTCCACTGCAGGGTGGAGCACATCTAGCATGCCAATGATTCTGGACCCAGGACCTTTCACAGCTCATTGCTTCCTCCACACAAGATGAACCCACATTATGGGAGTTACATCTGAGTTGCTAGGGGGTCTGTTTACAGCTTAGGCTCAAGGATTACTCATCTCTACCCTGTTTTCTAGTTGTTTACTCCTAGGTTTTCAGTACACCAATCGGAACAAGCAGACTTCATGATGTGTATCATAGGACACCTAAGAATTTGATTAAAAAGAAAGGGGAACTGCCTGAAATTATGTCAGCATAGCTCCAACAGAGACAAAATTCTAACAACACCTTCTGTTTAAGATGGAAACAATCTGTTCTCATAATACCCCTTTCTCAGCTAACATGTGAATATGATGGCCTGGTAAATTCTCTTGAAGAGCAGAGCATGCCAACCAAACTTGCACCCTAGCTTATTTTATAAATTCCTCTCTGGAGGCTGCTACTGGAGTAGTATTCACTGGAGAGAATAGTGACTTAGCCCACAGCATGAGATGACTGTAGACCTTCTGATGTAGACCTCCTTCAGGAGGCTGAGGAATGAAGGGAAGAAGCAATGTGCACAAAATCAGAACAGGTAAAAAACCCCTATAGCAGTAGGTTTTGCAATAAAGAATTTGTGGTGTTAGGCAAAAAAAGAAAGTCTGCTGCAGCAGAACCAGCATGCAAGAATCATTGACCTGAATATCTGGGAATAAAATATGGCTTGCTACATCTTTTTCCAGTTACCTGGGGTTTAAAGGAATGATCACAAGACTTTGTTGTGATTCATAAGTAAAAGCAGCAGAATATTTTCAAAAGGCCTGTTATATAATTTGGAGGAATTTTTGAGCATCTATTTTTCTCCCAATCTTGTTTACCTTTTTAGGGTTAATACTGAAATAGAAACATGTTCATGTGGTAATGTCATCCCATGCTAACTATGCAGAATCAAAACAGAGCAAGCTACATTGAAAAAGCAGTGTTATATCAGATATGTCCAACACAGGGCAGGGAAAGATGGAATACACATAAAAAGTCCTCTCAAAGCCTCTGCTGTGGTGCAGGGAAGTTCCTAAAACTCCTACTTGGGAACCTTCATCTCTCTTTTTGTCTGTCAGAGCGTGAAGTCATTTAACTTTCCTGCTTCTGAGCATCCACAAACTCCTCAAATAGAATCCATGCTCCTTGTTGTCTTATCTGAAAGCACTGCCAGTATACAACCCCCATCCTGTAATTTCAGCCTTTTCATCAAGTCAAACAACACTCCCCATACTAGTCCAAATCCAATTCCTCTCCCTGCTCCCACCTACCCTTCCCATGATATCTTCTAAACTTCAAGCTCCATCTTACCTAGACCCTTCTTGCTCCATGTCCAGTTTCTTTGTATTTACATCCAAATAATTTAAAATTGCGTTCCTGACTGTATTTGAGGTGATGTCCTCTTCCTGGATCCTTTTGTATGGGGTGTATTAGAAAGGGTGTGCTTAGTAGGTCAGTAAGTTCTCCTCCCCCTCTTCTCTGCCCCAATGAGACCATTTCTGGAATAAAACTCCTTGAAAGAGTCCAGTGCAGGGCAACCAAGCTGATTAAGGGTGTGGAATTCCTTCCTTATGAGGACAGGCTGAGGGAGCTGGGTCTCTTTAGCCTGGAGAAGAGGAGACTGAGGGGTGACCTTATTAATGTTTATAAATATGTAAAGGGCAAGAGTCAGGAAGATGGAGCCAGGCTCTTCTCAGTGATGGCCAGTGATAGGACAAGGGGCAATGGGTGCAAGCTGGAGAATAGGAGGTCCCATGTGAATATAAGGAAAAACTTTTTCCCTGTGAGGGTGACAGAGCACTGGCACAGGCTGCCCAGAGAGGCTGTGGAGTCTCCTGCTCTGGAGACATTCAATACCCATCTGGATGCATTCCTGTGTGACCCAATGTGGGTGATCCTGCTCTGGCAGGGGGTTGGACTAGACGATCTTTTGAGGTCCCTTCCAACCCCTAACATTCGGTGATTCTGTGATTACCAGTGCCTGTTGCTGCATTCCTTCTGGCAGTTAAGGCCACTTTTCATAGCTGACTCAATCTGTTTTTTCTGTGGCACTTTAAAATTGTAGTTGCAGACTATAAATATTAAAAATTCCTCAGAAACTTCTGACAGGGGAAAAAAAGAGGACATGTCGCAGGCCATAAGGAATTTGATTGACTTATAAGTTAGCTCTGATTTCAACTGGGGCAGTGAATTAGAATACTTCAGGATATCCCTTCAGACACAAATCCTACTATGAGTTTATGACCAGGAATGACTGTAATACCAAAGACATAATCACTTTTCAAGTATGCACATTCAGTGTTCAAGAGACATTTGCAATGGTGTGATGGAATTACTGACAACTTCCCTGTAAAGTCCTCCTTATCAATTTTGAAAAAGCACTTGATAATACTAGACTCACCTAGATGTCTCAAAAGATAGCCAAGTAGGCTGCTCTTCTATCCTAGGAAGCAGTAAATTCATAGAAGTTGTGCCTCTTTTAATAAAGCGGGTAATGGAAGACACATGGCTGAAACTACTGTGTTTACATTCGCTTTAATCAGAATCCCATATATCTACTGATTTGATTAGACCTGTGTGACCTAGATTAATGGAGGTTTAATGTATGCCTCCATTTTTTATCAAGATAGACCTTTTCACTTTTTTATATAGCAAACATCCCAACCAAAAGAGAAGGGAGGAATATTTTTTTTAGATAGAGATATATAGATATAATATTCTATTAATATTACAGCAAATTTCCTGATTGCTTATCTTTATATTTAGAGATATATCTTCATATACATATATATGGAGAGTACATAGAGTATATAGAGAGACTTTATATATATGCACACTCTACATGTATATCTATATATATTTAAAGGGTAGAATCCAATATAATAAGTAGTTTAAAAAACTAACTGGTATTTTGTAGCAAGCTATGACAGAAGAGCCATATGTCTTCAATAGTTCTGAAAATTCCACTTGGAAAGAGACCAACTACCTAATATCATTCATGTATTGAACCCAGAACTTTTGGTTACCATCCATAGCTGGTAGGAAGGTTACATACAAGATGTATACAAAACGAATGGAAGAGTTGGGTCAAATTCTTCCTGAAATGCTTGTGACACATGTAAATTTTTATGAACCACGAGCTTTCTTAGTCATTCTTCATAATGTTTCTTATCACTTTCAATAAGCACAAAGATCTTCAGAAACTGGGAACCCAAATATGTTTTCCTTGGAAAGGCAAGGAAAGACAAACATCTTAGAAAATACAAATAACAGTGAAAAATAATAATAATTTTAAAAAAAACAAATCAGAATCAGTGGGTTTTGGCCAGATTGTAAAACAGATTGCCAAATAGCTAAGCGAAGTGTAGAATCTATTACTTAAATCTACTTTGCTAACAGAGGAATAAAAAGTGGTAAATGTCATGCACAAATTTTTGAGAAGTGCTCCAGGCTGCCACAAGACATGAAATCTGTCTTCCATGCAAAGAAAACTAAGTGAAAGTGGAATGAAAAATATTTCATAGATCTATAGTTAATGATTAAACAAGCAAAAGCCAACACAGTTTTTGCAGAAATGTTGTCCCTCACAAACTCATGATTTTTTTTTTAGGAAGTGAACAAGGAAATGGATAAATATACTTGGATTTAGAAAAAAAAATCCAGTCAAGATGTCTTATCAAAAGTGGTTTTATTTAAAAAAAAATAAAAATTTGCTCATTAAAAGAGAGAAAAGAAAGGAGAAGGCTAAATGGCTGTTTCTCACTACAGATCTGACCGCCTTCTGTGATGACATGACTGGTTGGGTCAATGATGGGAGAGCAATGGATGTTGTCTAACTTGACTTCAGCAAGGCTTTTGACGTTGTTTCTCATACCATCCTCATGAGTAAGCGTAGGAAGTGTGGGTTGGATAAGTGGACAGTGATCTGGGTTGAGAACTGCTGAATGGCTGAGTCCAGAGATTCTAGTTGGAAGACTCTGCTGCCATTCAGTGAGATCTGGACAGACTAGAGAATTGGGATGAGAGGAAGCTAATGAAATTCAGTAAGGGCAGGTACAGGGCTCTGCACCTAGGGAGGAATAACCCCAAGCACCAGTCCAGGTTCAGGGTTGACCTTCTGGAAAGCAGTGCTGTAGAAAAGGATGTGGAAGGCCCAGTGTACACAAGCTCTCCATGAGCCAGCAGTGTGCCCTTGTGGCCAAGAACGCCAATGGAGTCCTGGGGTGCATGAAGACGACCATGGCCAGCAGGTTGGGGGAGGTGATCCTCCCCCTCTACTGTGCCCTGGTGAGGCCTCATCTGGAGTGCTGTGTCCAGTTCTGGGCTCCCCAGTTCAAGACAGACAGGGAACTACTGGAGACAGTCCAGTGGAGGGCTACAGAGATGATTAGAGGACTGGGACATTTCTTGTATGAGGAAAGGCTGAGAGAGCTGGGTCTGGTTACTGCAAAGACTGAGAGAGAATCCTACCAATGCTTATAAATACCTAAAGGGTGGATATCTAGAGGGTGGGGACAGGCCTTTCTGAATGGTGCCCAGTGACAGCACAAGGGGCAATGGGCACAAGAGGAAGTTCCATCTCAAGATGAGGAAAAACTTCTTTGCTGTGAGGGTGACAGAGCACTGGCACAGGCTGCCCAGAGAGGCTGTGGAGTCTCCTTCTCTGCAGATATACAAAATCATCCTGGATGCAACCCTGTGCAGTGAACCTGCCTTAGCAGAGGGGTTGACCTAGATGATCTCCAGAGGTCCCTTCCCACTCCTTCCCTTTCTGTGATTCTGTGACCTTCTGTATTAACAGGAATATACATGGGATGCATTTTAATATATTCATAAATTATCTAGAAAAGTTGTTGGATAATGAGAAGTCAAAATTATTCAAAGCAGACAAAACTAAAGCAGATCACAGAGATTTGAAAATGACCTTAGTATTTTAAATGGCTGTGTGGTAGAACAGCAGAGAAAGGTCACTGCTACTAGTCACAAAGCTGCAGGAAAGGCAGAAGGAAACAACCCTGGCTGCCCATGTGTAATGATGAGCCACTGCTACTCCTGAAAGGAAAGGAGCTATTTGCAGTTGTTCTTGGTGAACACTAATGCTCAAGAAAGGAGGGGTGTGTGTTTGTGTGTGTGTAAATTAGGAATTGGAGAACAAACACAAACCCATTATTCTACCGTGCAAATCCACAGTCCATCCCAGGATACCATATTTGGTTTTGACTGCAGTCTTAAAAAGATGAGTCATAACTTAAAGATACACAGGAAGAAACAAGAGCAATCACAGTATATTGGCTTATACTGAGCAGAAATTATGTATAAATTTTCAGCTTGAAAAAAATAGGGAACAAAGGGGAATGATGTAGATATGGAAAATCCTTCATGGCCTCGGAAAAATGAAAAACTATTCTGTTTTCTGTTCTCAGGTTTGGAGGTATCTCCTTGGAAAGAAAGTAATCACAGCCTGGCTGGGTAGAACTCCACACCCCAAAGACTCATCTTGGATAGTAGCAGAACTGAGGCTGAGGAGGTCTCAGCATGAACTCTTCTGTCAGCCCTTGATAGCTTATGCTTTGTAAGCAGCTGTGTCGTGGAGGCTTTTGCAAAATCTCAGGCAGAGTGAGAAGGAGTTCTAACTGCTTCCACAACTCATAATGTGTCTCACCTCTGAAATGTGGAATGATAAGTAACTCTGGGGGCAGACGCACTTCTGGATGAGAGATCCAAGTGTGTTTTTGTCAAACACATTTACTGGCTCATGTTCTACCTACCAACTGTTTGCTTGACACTCGACACCTTTGGGATAGGAAAAATATGTTGCCCCCTGTTAGGTAGCCAAAGCACCAAAAATTCCCTGAGTAGTGTCCTGCCTTCTATACGCTGCATGGGGAAATTCCTGAGCTGGATGTAGTTTGATACTTAAAGCCAAGGCAGCTTTCAAGCATAGGTACATGCCATCCTGAACCAGCTGGCCTCGGGGCCTGGGAATGCTACCAGGCACATCTAATTCACCGGTGGAAACACTTGTCAGGTTCAATGTAGTATTCCTTTCCCATATTATCTTTTGACCAATTTCAACAGGAAAACCTTGTTGCTGTTTCTTATGTAAATCTTCATCCTCTTTTTTAAGTCCTTTTGATGGTGGATGACTCTGTGGAGACTCTGTGGTTTCTGCTTGCTCACTGCTTGTGTATTTGCTGTCTAGGCACAGTCTGCCCTCTCAGTTCTGGGGCTACTAATAAGCCTCAACAGCCCTGACCCAGTGCTACCTGTGACCTCCACCTAATCACACTGCCCAAAGGCCCAGTAGCTCTGTTTAAGCACAGCTCTGGATGTTTAGTCCCTGCCTGAGCTAAGTTATTGGAGAGTTGATCTCCAGTTCAGCTCAAGTCCTCATTGATCCAGACCCTGTCCTGCAGACTAACCTCCTGGACATGGGATCTGCCTCAACTTACCTGAGAATCTGAACCCTTGGTTGAACCTGGTCACAGTCACTGAGCCTGCTCTGCTTTACTTGCTTGGGTAATGTGGGACTGGGCTCTGGCTGATGAAACCCTTGCCCTGTCAGCTGTCCTGTTGCACTTGATTCTTTGTTCTTTAGGGAGCAGCCAGCCATTGCTGCTCTGTGACACGCCCTTATCTGCATCCTTTTCAAAAAAATCACTGTTTCTTGAAACTGGTATTAGTGTGATCCAGAACAGGACATTGCTGCTTTAGTGGTGCAAACATTTTTATACCACTTACAAAGTCACTTACTAGTATTGTGTAGGGTAATTGCACAGCATTCTCATTCTGTCTCGTTGTGAAAATATGTTTGCTTAGTAGAATCACTCTACTGTCTCTTTTGTAATCTTCTGTCCAGAATGGACTCTAGGGTTATGAGTATTGACACAACATGTAGTACATGGTGCCAAGCACAGCATCTAATAGTGATACAGGATTCTCCAGGCTGGGTAACATTTAATAAGCCCCTGTGGCAGGTGTTTAGCCGCCCCAGCTGACACACTTGTCAACTATGCCTAGGCGTGATCCAGATGTGGGACCAATCCTAGTAGGCAGTATGGGCAATGCCATGCCACTCTGTCACCTTTGCTCTGGCAGACTTTCAGCCTTATACCAGCTGACCTTGGCACTGCATCCTCTCCTCCATATTTATACTTCACTTAGGGGCCCTTCAAACATACTAGCACTGTAGGAGAGAAAGACCTCTATTCCTTCCTTCCTGGAATGTCAGCTCAAGGGAGGAATGTTCTCTAGTTTCCATTATAGTCAAAGGACAACAGAAGGCTATGTGAACCAAGGAGATGGCAACCATAGTCTCTCCTTGCAGAGATCCCCTGTAGGAATGTGGGCTCGGAGGAAGATTCGGGTACCAGCTGTTGTATCTCTTGTAACCTAAAAAGAGTTAGCTCAGCAGCTGGGAAAGACAGGCTGCATATGGATGGGCAACGATGAAAAATTATAAATGTTTAAGATGGGGGATACACAGGATCAAGACTGTATCCCATCTTTTAATGTAGTTAAGCATGGATCCCCAATTCTTTGAAAAGCTACCCAAAATACTCAGACTGGGTGATAATACACAGCCTTTGGCCATTGGCAACCCAGACTGGAATCCAGTGACTCCTTTTTAAGGTCCCAATTTTCAGCTAGGCCTCTTCTTGGCCCAGTATGCTGGAAGGGGAAAAAGAGACTGAGGATGCCATGAAGAGCTGTGACCACTCATGAACTCTCACACAAAGTGCGTGTAAGGGAAGGAGTTCAGCTATTCACTTGAATGTCAGTAGCGTGCAAGGCCACAAAACTCTTTATTCTTGACCAGACAGATGGAAAAACTGTGTGCATCTATCTGCAACCCTTAAAATTGTTTCAGCTCAACAAATCATTCCATGAGTCAGAAAATATGAGCCTTGCAGCAACCTGGACAACTAATGAACCGATCAGGAGAGGCATATGTCACTCAGCCTGATATCTGTGTATTTAAAAACCAAACATTTACTTGAAAACTTCAAGGAGTGCAATGAATCTGAGTGGTCATAGTCCACATATTACCCCACAGTGGCTGGGGATGCCTGGTATGGCAACAGTGAATATATAGAAGCAAGTAACATTTCAATGAACATTCTTAAATAGTATCTTAAATTAGAATAGTAGTATTATCAAATTGAAGATGTGATTAAATAAAGTTTGAGCTCTTTCCTATAGCCCATGTTGTGAGACCATTCCTAGCATAGAACAGGGTTAGCTCAGTGGAGAGGACAAGGGCCTCGTCTCTGGACCAACCCTCTATTCTTTGTCCATGGCAGAATCAAGTCAGCTTGGTTTCCATGGTTTCCAGCGGGGGAGAAAGAAGAAAGCAGGGATAGATTTTTGCTAGGATCAGATGCTTGGTATGCAGTATACACAAAGACAGGCAATATGCCATGGTGAGCGAGGGGAGAAATCGTTCATCACTTATCTGATAGTCTCCTATAGCAACTGCAGCTGTAAAAGCAGTAGCTGCAGAGGCATACAGCTGCACAGCAACCAGTTATGTCATATAAAAGGGTCCCACAACCCCTCCTAGCTCATGCATAGTACTATTAAACAATTTTATTAGGTATGTGGATCACCCGAACAAATCAAGCTTATTAGGCACAGCACCCAAATGATTCTGCTTCTCTGCCCTGGAAGAGGAGGGGACATCACTCATTCTGACCTCAAAGAATTTCTCTGTAAAAGCAACAAATGCTACTGAATTTGCATGATGCCACTTGAGTGAAGCAGTGTTTATGGCAGTGGCTCATCACCTGGGGCGTATTGAAAGGCACGGACTCCGATTGTGGTGGATTGAAGACAACTTTAATAACAACTGAGCAAACTTTTATACCCTCTGGATGGCTGATGCAGCAGCCTCGAGTCAGGTTTCAGGACTTTTCATTAATACAAGAACCACAACATTCCTATACAAAAGGTTGTCCCACCTCGAGGGGACTGCTGCTGTGCAGGAGTCTTTCAATCCGCACCTTCCTTACCATGACAAAGCACACCATGTGGCCATGCACAAATTTACATCTCTAAACGACCCTTTTCTGCTTCTTCTCTGGCTTTTGCAGCTTCTCTCCAACAAGCATAACTGTCTCTTTTTCAGGCCTGCTTTTCCACTTCCCACAATCACCCACACCCAATGTTAGCCACAAGCGTGTTGCAAGCTCCTCAGTCTTTTCTGCCTCCCTCAACTGTAAGAAGGGGTCCCGTTCCACTTCACCATATGGTGTCTCCTCAGTTCTTGAGTAGCTCTGTCTTGTCAGTGATGGTCTGTGGTCACTGAACACACACCAGCTGCTGTGCTGCCCCCACCTTTTTGGTGCATACCTGGTGGATTGCATCCAGAGCTCTGCTGCCAGGCAGATTCCTTGGGAGCAGGAAAGAAATGCTTATAACTCAAGTGCAGGAAAAGAGGGTGTCTCTGAAATGGGGCAAGATTGCAGCTATTTGCTGTGGGCATGCTTGTGCAAGGCTGCTGTCTGGACAGAGCCAGGAGTGGGCCGGGAAAGGTTGCTGTGATCACCACAGGCTGCCCTCCTTATGGCACCAATGCCCGAGTTCCTCCTGCAGCACATGTACATCTCACCCTGGTGAAGAGTCTGGACACTATGCCATGCTCCAAAAGAAGCCCAAAATCCTGGAGAATTATTTTTTGATCCTAGTCATTATTGAAAGAAGTTTCTCCTCCCTGCCCTCTAAGGCCATGTTTCCTTTTTCCTTTCCTAGGTAGACAGGAGGTGCCACCAAAACTAGGTCAGGCATGAACCCTGTGCACAGACCTCCATTGCATTGTCAGGAGCCCATTGGACTCTACTCAGGTTGGTCTGGGCCAACTAGTGTGGGAGGCTGGAGATGGAGGGGCTGCCAGTACTGGGAGCAGGAGGAGGAGCTGGAAGTTGTGAATACCAGATGAATGCTTCACCACAGCTGATCTGTGTCGGGAGACATGTGGGCCCTGCTGTGTTAGCTGCAGTTGTGTTACTTGTACTTGAAAGACAGCAGTCTCTCCGACACGGATGCTGTCCATGCAAAACTACTCTCCAACTACTGACCTTTTGATTTTTTTTTTCTGGGCAGTCTGTCAGCTGAAGAGAAGACAGATGGTCCATGCTTCAAACCTCTGTGTTTCCTGCCCAGTATCATGAAGCATCTGATCCCAGAAATGAGTCCATGTTTTCTCCTCTTCCCTCCCTGTGCCTCTGTTCTCAAGGCAGGTGCCACTAGTGCTGATGGTGGAGCCGGAGAGCTGTGACTCCTCTGGCATCAAAGCAGATCATTCAGGAATGCCTCCAGAGGAGGCAGCCTTTGATGCTGCAGGCCAGGATTCTGGCCAAGGACAATGGTGACTGAGTAAAACAGGTGTTGTGGACCCTTAGTACTCAAAGACAGGAAACAATGTCACAAACAAACGTTTGGTGGTATTAGCAGAGTGGGGTCAGCCACAAGCAGTTATGCCAGATCTGCAATTCAGGTCCCTAGCCTGCCTGAAGACCATTATGGACTTCTTAAATTTACTCTGGCACAGCTTCACAGCCTGTATTCCTCACGCTGCCACCCTGTATCCCTCAAGGCAGCGAGGGAGATGCAGTAAAGGCAAACTCTTGCTCCCTCCTGTGCTTTTCTTCACAGGTAACTGCCAGAAGTGGAGGGAACATGTGAGTCACCACCAGATCTGAACGTTTCTTTTCAGTTCTCCAGAATGGGGATTTATGCTACCCTGGGGATCAGGTCTCTTAAGCACGAAAATTGTTACTGTTCTTTTCCCAACTTGATTGCAAAACAACCTTCAGTTTTGGTTGTTCATGGGTTCCAATGATCAGTTTTTCCCTCATGTCTGAAGCAGCAACCTTTGCAAGGCTCCTTGGAGGTAAAGCAATATACAAGGGAAGAATCAAACATCTGCTCCAGAGTTCTGCAACAAGAGAGTACTGAGAATGATGGAAGAACAAACTAAAGAGGTAAATCATACATATAAATGAGACAGAAAAATCTTGGACATCTGGAGGTAGTGATGTCTGAACACAAGGAGGAAGAAGTGAGGTGAAAGGGATCAGAAAAACAACGTAGGACTTAACTGTAGAAGGGCCAAAGTCTGATGCTAAAGCAGAACAGCAGGTGCAGTGTATATTCTGCCATGACAAGGTCAATTCATCAAAAAATCTTTGCTAATTGGATTTGGCACAATGATTTTACACTAGAACTGGGCATTGCATCTTGTGAGGCATGACATTCTTAATGAAATAGCAAGAAGTCTTAAAGCTAAACTCTGAACTCTGGTCAAATAAACAAAAGTAAGTGAGAATGAAAAATGTAGCTTTTATTAACAATATCAACACAATTAAGATCAAAATATAAGCACATCTTATAGCAAGCATATAAATAGAAATTAACTATAATTTTTAATAATGCAGCCGAACGCTTGGCTGCAAGAAAGATAACTTATCTTAATATTCTTAAAGTTTATATAACTTCATATATATAAAGTTTATATCTATTTGGTGTGAACCAAGAGTGGTAGCATGTCAAGACTGCTAAAGAAGTAAAACCATGATTTTACAGCAGTCAGAAAACACCTTAGGCCTTTTCCTGTATATTGGCCATTTGTACCAGCATTTAAGTCTCTCTTCCACAGTAGGAGCAGCCTGAACCTGTCAGATCTTTGAAAGTTCCACAGTCTCCTTGTGGATTTGAAGGTAAGGGACAGCCTTAGCTGCCTTGACCATGAGAAGGTGGAGTTCAGGATCCTGAGAGAACGGAGCAAGACAAATTGCAGGATCACAGCCCCAGACTTCAAACCCAAGAACAGTTCATCCTGACATGCAGGAATTCAAGCAAAAGTAGCCAGCAGCGTACAGGGATCTTCTGACTAAACCAAGGGTGCAGTGCAAGGAGATCCTGGCTAAAATCAGATCGTGTGCAACAAGTGGAAACAGGGACGGGTCCCCCAGAAGGAATTCAGCAACACTGTCTGAGCCTGCAAGGATGAGGTTAGGAAATCCTTAAGACCATCTACAGTTGAGTCTGGCTGGGGACATGAAGGGCAACAGGAAGGGCTTTTACCAAAGTACCATCAGCAAAGAGATGGAAACCACAGCCCAGTGCTGCACGGGGCAAGTCAGGGGACATGGAAACGAACAAGGTACTTCCTCAGATTTTACCAGTAAGACCAGCCTTGAGGAACACCAGGCCACAGGGAACAATGGGGAAGTCTAGAGCAAGAAAGGCTTCACTATCATTTGAGTTATGGAGTTGGGGAATATTTAAACAAACTGGACAGATATGAGTCTCTGTGACCCGTTGGGATGCACCCACAAGTGCTAAGGCTGCTGGCTGCTATCGTTGTAGGGTAAGGAAATGCTTACTCTCCCTTACAATTAAGACCAATGGATAATGCTATGATTTATTTACAGGAACAACTAAAGAGGAAAACAAAAATCAAGTGCTACAGTTCTCAGTTCAAAAGCATCTGAGATATCAGATGGATACTTCCCCCTGCCCCTCCAAGAGAATCGATGCATTGATTTTTTGGGGGATTTTGTTGAAGAAAGCCAAGGAGAGTAGGAAAAGGGAGAAAGGTAAAACAAAGACCCAAGGAAGATATTAGCTGTTTGTATTAATTTTCAAAATATTAATTTATTTAATATTAAGTATTAATTTTTTAAACCAACCCTAATTCTCTGCCTTTTGGCTAAGCCCTCTTTTTTTAAGGTCTGCTAAGATACAAAGTGCATTGGCAGTGACAGGCTCAAATGACTGCATCCTATCAGCTAGGCAGTGTTCTGAGTTAATCTTCAGCTCTGAAGAGTTCTGACTGAACATCCTCTTCAGTTTAAGGCTGATTTACCTGGATAATCCTGATATGGGTCCCATTACACTGAACTGCCAAACCCTGCAATGAAATATGCTGCAAACATCGTTGGTAGGAGTAAGTTAAAAAAGATGACAGTTATGGGAGATGTGCAGCCTTTGCTATGGAATCTAATTAAATTGGTAATGAAATCGGTAATTAAATTTGGCTTTCTTGAAAGCTGGATACATGGATATCTATTAAAAAAAAATTAATGCTCCTGTTAAAGGGTCAGAGTATATACAGGAGGCCAGAAGCATCGAGAGAAGGCAAAAGGAGCCATCTTTGCCATAGATATATATGAAGATTCAATTTAATTGAAGGTACAGTGATTTCTCCTTCAAATCTGGTGGTGTAGTGATGGCTTGATAAACATAATAAAATTGCATTGATATTACATAGGGTAATGGCATTTTAATTCCTACATAGCTGATCAGTAAGTTATTTGTTGGTTCTGTTCCTACTTTCTTTAGCTATGCATGACCATTTGCACATCTAGTCAACAATCTTTAAAAAAAAAGATTTAACACATCACATAAAACTGCCCAAATTTCAGTTCTTATCAGCTTTGTAAAATAATAAACAACACTTTTTTGTTTATGGAAAAAACAAAACCAACAAAACCCGTAGGACTCAGATTACTTGCCTATGAGCAGCAATTGCTCAAGGTCACTGTCTTAAGTTGAGGAGTAATATTTTTGCAGTTTGCAGTAACTATTATGCACATATACTCTGTCTGAAGCATGTAGTGTTGCAGTTAATTTATTGCTAGGTCTAATAGAAGACTTTGACTTTGTGGGTTTCTTCTACGAAGGAATGAAAATAGAATTTTGAAGAGCACAAATAGTTCATAACATTTTCTTTGATAATATTATTTATTTTTTTAAGTGATTTTAAAAACATACATCATGTCCACATAAGTAAAGGAGGTCAGAGGCAGAGGGAAGAAGAGATGAAGAAAACACTGAAAATGCTGGCACTTGCCATAGCATATGCAAAGTCAAGACAGGTGAAATTTACTGAAAATCAAAAAGAACATCAAATAAACACATGAGATTAAAAAATCAAATGTGAAAAAGAGATCAAAATTAATGATCAAGCCTACATGTAACAATACATATTTGGTGATAGAAAAGGTAGCACAAAACAAAAAACATTTAGAAAAGGTAGCACAAAACAAAAAACATACATAACCATCAAGAGAGTGAAGGGATTGATGTCTCTTGTGAGTGGCATCTTGAGAAAATTGGTTCCTTATGCTGGGGAATCTCAGGAGATTATACTGCCAGTATCAATGCTTCTGTACAGTTAGAATTCCTTCTTCCTCTATAAAAATCCAACTTTCGCCAGTTAGTACATTCTAGAACTTGTAAACTGCATGAAAATGTTCTTCCTTTTAAAATAAAGATCTATAAAAAGGTGCTGAAAATTGTATACTGTTTGTTTTTGAAACCTGCCTTGCTTTGTGCATCCGGGAAGAAATGCCCTGGCCACAGGCTCCAATGTCCACTGTCATGAACCTAAGTCAACAGGAGTTCCATTTGAGCTAGGCCTCATTTCTGTAGCACAACCTCTGCAGGCTTTCTTCGGCCACCCTTACAGCCATCCTTACTACCCAGTGGCACGTTGGGTTCCAGCCAGTCTGTGCTGACAGGGTTGCTTTGAAAAAACATAAGCAGCGCTGAGGTTCTGTGATGCTCAGAATGTGGAAGGGGCTTTACAGTTCAGATTTGATTATGGATATACTTAATTCACGCAGGGGTTTTGCAGAACCAGAGCCCTGATCTGAACATTATAAGCCCTGTAAGAGTCCTGTTGACTGGGAAAAAACAGTCAGTGCCTACTTTTGTCAGTAAAAAAAAAAAAGTTTACCCTTTCTGTTGAGACTATTGACATTTAATAGAAACACAGAATCACAGAATCACAGAATCATAGGGATTGGAAGGGACCTGGAGAGATCATCAGGTCAAACCCCCCAACAATGCAAGTTCCCTAGGACAGGTCGCACAGGTAGGTGTCCAGACAGGTCTTGAATAGGTAGGGTTTTTTTTAAAAAAAGCTTGACTTTCATGGAAGGTGATAGTGCCTATGTCAATAGAATGATAGAAATTCATGAGAGTCTCAGATAAGTAACTACAGAAAGATTTTTACTACATGGATTTATGTACTTTTATATCTATATACTAATTCGTTTTAATAGGTAATCCTTAACATTGATACTTAATATTACTGACTAGCAATACTTCATATATCAATTCATACATAAAGGCATACATTAATTCTGCTAGAGTGTTGCTTCGAGTTGATGCATAGGAAACAGCTAAACTAAACAGCAGTGTCAAATAGCAAGTGCTCCACTTTTAGGAGAACAGTTATTAAGCAACACCCTGTTCCCCTAAATCTCTGGGGTTCATTTGCTGTACAGGCTATAGCTGAGCTTCTTTATTTTGGTGCATATCAGTAAAAGATAAACTCAGAATCTTCTTTGACACATAAATGCTTCAGATTTAACCCTGGGACACATGTGAGTAAGGCCTCCTGTAGCATTACTGACAGGTACAGCCACAGGTCTAATTGCAGGCTGCGCAGGACTAAGCTGCTCTCTGCGGCACCTGTCCTCGCCTTTGCCAAAGGCTGTGCCTTGTCTTTGCTGGGAGCAGCTGTGACATCATAGGTCTGGGGTGTTCCAGAGCAATGCACTTGTCCGTTCTGAACCTTCAGGGCCTTGCTAATTGTGCTAATTGAAAACAACGTGGGTCTGCTGACTTAAATGATGGTTCAATGTTAGCATCCCTTAACCCTAACAATGACTGAGTCCCATCTCACGTCAGGGTGGTTGGATTTTTACATATCCCAGTTGGGTTTGTTTTTTTAAAATAACCTGCAAGTACATTTTGTAAACCTAGCCTTGAAAGATGTGCTAACTTCAGACTGTGTTTTGATCCCATTGAATTAAAAATGTTTGCTTTTGTATTCGGTACTTTCCCTTTGATGAATAAAACCAAAAGATGCAATAAACTTCTGCTCCAAGTAAGGAAATACAAGAACTGCAAGTACAGAATTATAATTACAGAGCCTCTAATTTAAAACAAGATAATTATTGAAGAAACCAAATTTCTGAATTGCAAGGCTTTTAACTATAGGCTCTTAGTGAGCCAAAAGGTCCTGTAAATTTTCTGTAAAACACACCGTGGACTACATTATTCACCAGATGTGATAGAGAATCACAGAATCACAGAATTGTAGGGGTTGGAGGGGACCTGTAGAGATCATCTGGTCCAAACCCCTCAACAAAGCAGGTTCCTTAGGACAGGTCACACAGGTAGGCATCCAGATGGGTCTTGAATATCTCCAGAGAAGGAGACCCCACAACCCTCCTTGGATGCCTATTCCAGGGCTCTGTCACCCTCACTGTGAAAAGTTCTCCCACATACCGGTGCGGAACTTCCCGTGCTCCAACTTGAGGCCATTGGCCCTTGTCCTGTCTCCACAGACCATTGGAAAGAGGCTGGCCATTTCCCCCGTGTCCCACACTTGAGATATTTATAAGCATTAATCAGATCCCATCTCAGTCTTCTTTTCTCAAGGCTGAACAGCCTCAGTTCATTCAGCCTATAGGTGCATTCCTATACAGGCTATCTTAGTAAAACCCAGCCTACTGCAAGGTCTGTCTCATGAGAGAGGCAGAGGTGAGGGCAAAAGGCTTCTACCCCACACCAGACTTTAGTTGGTAACACACTTTCTCTGCTTTAGGATTCCCACACCAATGAGATTTGACTATGACTGTAAGGACATATGGTGAAGATGAACTTGCACAAGAGCAATGAAGGCATCACGGTTTGCTATATGGAGGAAGAGAAGACATTTGGATTTGCACACTCTAGTTCTCCTGCAGCCTATGGAAAGGACTGTGCCGGATCACCTGTCCACACTACAGCCTAAGGAGGACTCCACGTCACAAGAAGTGGACAGACCCTGAAGAAACTTTGGCCATGAAGGACCCACACAGGAGCAGTGTTATCCTTAAGGACTGCAGCCTGGGAAGGACCCACACTGGAGCAGGGAGAAAGTGCCAGGAGGAAGGGGCATCAGAGAGAAACTGTTACAGATTGATCTCAAGCCCCCATTCCCCATCTCCTTGCACCACTCAGGGACCAGATGGATTGGGATTGAAATGAGGAGTGAAGTTGAGCCTGGGAAAGGGGGAGAGAAGGAGCTGCTTTAGTGTTTGTCTTTCCTACTACCAGATCAATAATTAAATATGTATATAACTGGCCAGAAATTAGGCTAATTTTCCCCAAATCAAGTCTGGCCTGCTCAGAGGTAATTGATAGGTGCTCTCCCTGTCTTCACCTCCACTGCTTTCTCACTCCTGTTCTTCCAGTTTCCCATTGCAGGGTTGGGGAGGGGCAGGGGGAGTGATTGACTGGGTGGGAGTTAGGCTGTTAGCCAAGGCTTACCCACCACACACTCCTTCACACCAACCATCAAGAGACAAAGGCATCGCTTCAAGAAAATAAATACTACCAAGGAAGGAAGTAGTTGAGATTATAAGGAATATAATATAAAGTGATAGCGCAGCCCAAAATTACTACTGATTTTTAAACTTGCAAAAATGTAATAAATCTGAAAGAGATTTCCCATAGCTTTAAATTAATCCAGCAGGATCTTCTCCATCTCGTAGGAATTTATGCTAATGCTAGTTTGCGGTTGGATTAAATAGGAACTAGCTTTAAGAGACAAGTCAATATCATTAAATTCAATCATAGATTTTCTTCACAGCTCTGAGATAAAAAATTCCCAATTTAATTTAAATGAAGAAGCCTTTTGTGATACTCTTAAAAAAAAAGAAGACACCAAAAAAAACCCCCAGAATATGTAGAAATCATTGACATGCAGTCCTTCAGAGTTTATTTTTCATCAAACTTAGAAATCTTTTGTTCCATCTCCAAAATGTTCTATTTTTCCTTTGAAAAAATAAGCTAAATTGGGAAGGAGGGAGGGGGTGGAATGTAGGGGTAGATGATGCCTACATGTAAAAACTCATGGAGATCAAGGAGCGTTTTGCACAACAAAAAGCGAACAACAATTCAAAGACCATGTCCTTGTTTCAGCCTTACTGGTAACTCAATGCACTGAAGAATATATTATTTTCTTTTAGTTTTTATTCAGAAGCATGATAATTTGAGGCCTGTGCTTAAAAGTGTTTCTTCTTCAAACTTGTGAAAAATCAGTCTTTCTTCATCCATGTGAGAGGAACAAATCATTTTTTCTGTATCTGTCTCAAAACCAAGAAGGCATATTAAATTGTTTGTCTGGCAGTGTTTGCTTTCTCCAGCAATAGTTCCAGCAGTATAAATGCAGTCCCAAAATCCTGACTGGAAGCACAGACACCCAGAACATTCTGCTGGGAGATGAACTGTCCTAACTGCCCAACATTCGTGGGCAATTACAATGGTCTGTGCTGTGCCTTGTAAATATAAAGTAGCTTATTGAATATTATTGAATATGTATTATGAGTATTATGCTTCTGGGCATGGGGAGAGGAGGAAAGCACTGTATGATTTTGCAGAAGGAAAGAGAAAATAAAAATATTTCTTTGCAGTTTTATTACAGCTTTTCAGGTTCATGTTAGTCCCAGGGAACTCATGTTAAACAAAGGAGAAATTCCTGAGCATCCTTCCTATCGAAACTATCATGTTCCTTTTTAGCTATAATACTGAAAATGTTCTTTTGACATCACAAAGGGATAGGCAAGAATATTTAAATAAAAGGATGACCCTCTCAGTAAAAATGTCCCTTCTCCCCATGTGCAGCACGTAACACCTACTGTATCCCTATAAAACAAATGATTGATTCCGAATCACTTCATATAGGAGAGTTACCTTGGGAACAAAATCGTCTACCAGCTGTGTCACAGCCATCACTCAACAATTAGCTGAACCGGTCCTCAAGCAGAAACAGCATCACTGTATTTCACAGGTCAGAGATTTTAGGTCAAAGGAATATAGTTCTGTGTTTAATTTTATAATTCTACGTCCACAAAAAGCTGCAAAGGGTCTTGCAGGAAAAATGAAGGGGAAATCTTACTCTGTGGCCTACATATTTAATGACATGAAAGTGACAAATATTAAATAGTGCCCTTGTTCACTGAAAAGCCTAACTTTCAATATGGGATTAGGAAAACTTTCAATATGAAAATATTTTCCATATTTTTCAGTGCCGATGAAAGAAACTTTCCCATAAAATGTTGCCCAGTTAATAAATTCAATAAAATACACTCTTATCCTTAAACATAAGATGTTTTCTTTGATCTAGAGTATTCTGTATTTTGGAAAAAAAAAAAGAATTAACTAAAATGCTATTTAAATTAATCTAGGATCTTTTATTAGTGAAACTACTATTACTACTATTGCTAAGACAGCTCAAGGGGTGACTTGCAACATGCTATTTTCTGTACCGACCTCAAACTTCTGAAAGCCGTGTGGTTTTGCTAATTTACTCAGAAAAAGAGGCAAAACAGTGAGACACTAGTCCACTAGTAAGGACTTCACTTCTTCTGAAGGCCTACAGTAATTCTTTGAGATGCCACCTTCCGTTATGAACCTCGGTGCCCTGGCATGACTACAGAATAAGGGTGCCAGGAGTGCAATGACATTTTCCAAACCTACCTGTTACTTCTAATTCTTTCAGATGACAGGACAGCAGTGATAAGGAGCAACCACCTGAATTTTTCAGGATTAAAAGCAAAGCAGCAGCATGACAGCCCTAACAGTAGCATTACCCATCCAATTATGAGTAATGAATCGCAGCAAGTTCAGTCTGGAGTCCTGGCCGGAGCCTATTCTTTGAAATAGTTTTCTACATTTTCATAACATGATAGGAAGAGTTCTGCTAGAAGAGACATCTGGAGGTTTTGTACAATCTCCTGATCTGATTCAGTGAAATATAATAATGCTGAATAGATTGATGTAGATGTAGCTTGAGACAATTAATATAACTTTAATTTGTGTATTTTAAGATTATATTTGTTTTGGATTTTAGTAGAATATGGCTGTGCTGTAACTGTGTGAGCTGTTTCATGACAGCAGCTACAAAACATAGCCATGAAGATAGGGGAGTCATAAATAATGAGACCAACGACCAGTTAAGAGACAGAGTATATCTTGTTTTCAGTTAAAAGGGCTTCCTAACTAGTTTGTGTAGGAATGTTTTGAGCTTAGGAATGTGTTTTGGTAACTATGGAGAAAACTGTAAAGAGCATGCACTGAGAGCAAGGAAGACATCCAGCCTTCATCCCTGAAGACCACTGGAAGACCCCCTAAGTATCACTGAGCATACTCTATCTGGGAGGAGTTAATGTAAATTACTTCCTGGAAATAATTTGCATAACCCTGCCTTTTCTTAGAAATTATAATGAATATGTATAGTTAATCTGTATAAATATGAGAAATTTGGCTTTAATGGGTGCACACATTCGGAGGAGCGATCCCCTGTGTGCCCGGCGCTGCAATGAAGTATACCTGCTTAACAGTCACCAAGGCTAGTGAGTTTTGATTCCAGCTTTCCGAGGCAACAGATCCAAGCAGACCTCAATTGCTAGCTCTTATTCTTAACCACTTTTGTAACGTATCACCCCCCAGGCTGCTGTGGGGTTGGGTTTTTTTGCAAATGACAAAATGGATCAATAAAGGTGATGCAGCACCAAGTGGAGTTGGGGACAGAACTTGAAAGTGTGAATGAGGTAAGTTTTGATCATTCAGCAACCTTGATGATGGAAGAGTGGAGCATACAAAAACTTTCAAGTCAGTTGGAGTTCCACCAGTCTTCTGGGGAGCAGAAGGACTTCTTTCCTCTCTGATTCTATCTCTCCATGATTTTCTATGAATTTTCAGATTATCTTAAATGAGGAAACTAGTCACCTGAGGCATTTTATACTATTCTAGACTGCTGGAGTGGTAAGAAATATAAAAAAGACCCCAAACCCCACAACTTTTCCAGGTGGAAAAGAAACAGTAATTTGTCTTTCCATTCAAATGACAGTATTATGGAAAAAGTTAAATTTTTTTTATTAGTGAGCTGCAGAGCAGATTTGCAGTGATCTTTATTAGATCTAATTGTTAACACTAACTTCTAAATATCTCCACATTTGTGTGTTCCGGTGCTTAAGAAACATTCACACGTAAGATGGTATCCACAGTCTGTTGATTGATAGAAAATATTGCTAAATATTGCACATTATTTATAGTGAAGGAAGAAAATAATCTATTACTAAAGAGATCATTTGCTACTAAAAAGCTACAACAAAACTAGGGACTAGTCAAGGCTATAGGGGATGGGTGGGGAAAGAATTGTGACTCAGTAGCAGAATGAAGTGTTCCTCTTAATGAAGGCTTTCTCTGCAAAGGAAAAGACTGCAGTTAAGATAAAGGCACAACTTGTGTGTCATTCTAACCTGAAAGAGTTAACACTGCTTTAAAAATCCTGGACATTTTGAAATATCTGACAGAGATGAAAGAAGTAACACACAGAGGTAAATTTTCATCTTTGATGACCTGTCATGAAGTGTATTGAGTACCAGCTGCTGTGAATTTAATTTCAAAGTTGTTTTTGACAGCATGTTCCAATTATATCCTTATTGAAAGGCTAGATTTTTGGTACATTGACAAGTTTCCTTTTTATTTTTACCTTCTAATGAGCAAAACAATCTGTTACAGTATATTGATCCAGCTTATTTATTGCTGGATATTTAAAATATGGTCTGGTCTCCTTCTCTTCAGATACTTTTACCACCTGCGATCCGGCAATAAATATAATTGCATTTACAAAAACAAGGGGAAAGTTGTTTTCAAGGAATTATTGATTTTTCTGTGAAGAGAAACCATTTTATAATAGCTGTGGGCTTATTTTAGTTAGAGGAGGGATGATTATTGCCATTAATAATATTGTATGCATCGACCAGGCACTTTACCTAGGCTCCCTAAGGGTCAACAGCACCCTCAGGAAAAACAATAGACGATAAAGTCTACTTCAATGTCATGCATGATGACTAAGTTTTATTTACCATCAACATCTGTTGGCCTGCTTCTGAGCAGCACACAGGGACCTGATTCAGAACACTACTGTGGAAGAGTCATCCTACAGCAGTAACATGTGGGAGAAGCAAAGAAATCCACCACATCTGTCCAGTCTCAGGACGGATGCCATCAGCCGAAGAGAACTTCTCAGAGTGCAGCAAAAGGGCAGGAGGTAACAGCCACGAGCAGCATCGGGCGAAATTTTGATTGGACACAGGGAAAGAAATCTTTACTAAACCCAGGTTTAAGCGCTGCCCAGAGAGGTGGTAGAATCACTGTCCTTGGAAGGTTTTAAAACTGTCCAGGACAACATATTGTCCAACCTGATGTAACTTTGTTGTTAGCTCTGGGTGGAACAGGTGACTCTACAACATGAGCTCCCAACCTAAATCCTTTTCTGAATCTCTGGGGTTTTTGACAAAGAGGCTACTAATGAAATAAATTACCCTCCCAGGCAGCGTGGAGAGCACTCACACTGAAAATCCAGAATGTGTGCCACTTACTGGAAAGAACTTCAGAAAGGCCAGCAAGTGGCTAGCCTGGCTGAACAGCGGTGCAAGAGTCAAGTAAAAGCCAGGAGCACAATGATCCCTCAGAAAGGAGGGAAACGGGAAGTATGATCAATGCTGGTGGATTAAATGTAAAAGCATCCCAAACACTGTTCCCACAGTGTATGAGTATTAATGTCTAAAAGGCACCAAAACTAACAATAAATACTTTCTGAATGCTTCAGGAGAGGAAAGGCCAAGTGAGAATAATCAGAAACAGTTAAGTGATGAGCATACTGAATAGACAGCCTAAAAATAACACAACTGGGGAAAACCTGTTCATCACCAATTTATTATTTCTGTACTATTTCTAGCTTAGCATAGGGAGTATCAAGAAATTGTACCATTAATCCAATTCAGGGAAATAATTTTGTTCTAAGATTTAAGATCGGAATGCCACAACTGCACCACCAGTAAAATTCCCAGAATAAAAATACATGAGGCTAAAAAAAGGACATAGTCCTGAGATAACAGAATTAAAATGTGCCAAACTGTGATTAATGGTTATAATCGACAGAGTACAGCTGATGTAGGTAATTGAGCAATGGGGGCTGGGTCTCAACTGTGTTGATGTTAATTACATCACATTTTGATTTAGATTTCTTTTTGTGTTAATTTAATAGCGACACAGGATATTAATGCTATTAAAGCTAAGGCAGTAGCCTAATCAGCTGAATTAGATTATGGCCATAATACGAATTTCCACTGGCGTGAACATTTGAATTTCCATTCTGCGAGGCTCTCAAAAGCAGATTTCAAAAATATACCTGTGGCTTTTCATATCACACATGAATGTGTGACCATGCACGCAGAACATCCTTAATGGGCCCAGACTGCATCACTTAGCATTCTTGTCAGGAAATATTTCCACAGTAATTGTGTCCTTGCTTGTTTATAGTGTAGTCTCTGTGTTAAAAAGGGAACCACAGAAACTTTTTTTCTCATCAGAGTGTTCATAGGACCACAGGTTCTGCCAGGAGCCTATTCCACTGTGAGGTTCCCATGGGGTCACAGCTTCCTTCAGGGGCAGCCACCTGTTCTGGCATGAGGTCCTCCACAGGCTGCAGGTGGATATCTGCTCCACCATCATCCTTGCATGGGCTCCAGGAGGACAGCCAGCCTCATGATGGTCTTCGCCATGGGTTGCTGCAGGGGAATCTTTGCTTCAGAGCCTGAAGCACTTCCTGCCTCTCCTTCTTCACTGCAGAGTTGTTCCTCTCACATATTCTCACCCGTCTCTGCAACTGCAGTTCCTCCTGGCAAATTTTTTTCCCCTTTTTAACTCTGTTACACTGGAGGCACTACTACCATCACTGATGGGCTCAGACTGGGCCAGCAGCAGATCCAACTTGGAGCTGGCAGTGTGGGCTCTGTCAGACATAGGGTAACCTTCTAGCAGCTTCTCACAGAAGCCGCTAATTCAGGCCTCTGCCACCAAAACCTTGCCACATAAACTCATAAACATTATTATGTTATAAATGTCTTTATTTTGCTGATTGAGAAAAACATGCTAGTGTTACTAAGCTCAGGCATTTTTTCCTCCTAAAAAGTAATTATGCTATTTTTGAAGAAGCAGAAGAGTGCACCCCTAGAAAAGGAGATGGGATATTGAGTATTATGCACTTCATTGCTTGAATGGAGTACACTAAAAATTTGTTTGGCTAATTGAATCTAGTGCTAGAAAACAGCTAAATGACTCTAGACCCCTCCCCCCAAAAAAAAAAAAAAAAAAGGAAAAAAGCACTAATTATATACTTACTCAAATTCTGTCAGTGTTAAAACAAAGTATGTCAGGCAATATTGTACCTTATTGCTAGAGAGGTTTTCTGCCCTGCAATCTAAACTTCTCTTCTTTTATCTTAATTACATCTTATTTATTCTTATTAAAGCTTCTTTTATTTTGGTGTTCACAGATTCAGAGATTTGTAGGGGTTGGAAGGTTAATGTGTTTCAACTACTTACAGAATAAATTCACGTCTTTCAAATAAGATGTATGGGCTGTTCTTCTTTTATTTTGTCATGTAACTTTTCAGAAGTGAGATCATTTTAACTTCTCCTCCTCCAAATCTCTCCAGGATGTCAGTACTTGCTAACAAGAACAGCCAAATGAAATAGCACATAGAGTATTGTGTTGTTTAAGAAGCACTTTAAGAGTGCCTATTCTTTTCCTGCTGTGCAATGATAGTTCCTCTTCATGTGCCAAACAAAACTTGGCACATTGCACTGTATGCTTTTCAAATTTATTACCATTCCCTCGTCTCTTTCAGCCTTTGTATTGATTATAGAAGAGGATACCTGTGCAAAGTCAATTTAACTCTCTCTTCTTCTTGTTGTATTAAAAAACATTTAACCTGTTCATCAGCTAAAACAAGCATACAGCCCTTTGTTTTCTCCCTCCCAGTGGGAGGGAGAAAAGAATTAAAAATGAAAAGGGGAAAAAAAGCCCCCAAAACTTTTGGATTGAAATAAAGACAGTTTAATATAACAAAAAAAAACCCCACCCCAATTACCCCCTCCCCCCAAATATAATAAGGATAATAATAAAATATGCAAAACAAGTGATAAACAGCATCTCACCACCCAAAGTCGATACTCCACAAGACCTTGAGATTACCGGCCTCCTGGCACACCCCCCAGTTATAAACAGAACATGATGTCACATGTATGGAATACCCTTTTGGACAGTTTGGGTCAGCTGCCCTGGCTGTGTCCCCTCCCAGCTTCTTGGGTGCTCCCACTTTTGCCTTGGCAGGCCAGTACGAGAAGCTGCAAAGTCCTTGACTGTGTGGCAACACTAAAAACAACAGTGAGTTATCAGCACCGCTCCATCCTAACTCACTCCTAACACATTACACCAGCTGCTGGGAAGAAAATCTAAAGAAAAAAAAACCCAACTCTTATCCCAGCCAAAACCAGGACAGGATTGCACAAAGATTTGGTTGTGAAGGCACCTCCAAGCAGAGCTAACTTCAAAGCTAAATTGGGTTGTTCAGCTTGTGCTGATAGTTTGGAATATATCCAAAGCTGAAGGTAGTTACTAACTCTCTGGGAAATCTCATCCCAGGCTAAGCTGCACTCCCTCTGTAGAATTTTTTCCTTACACCCAACCGAAATGCTCCATGTTGCACTTTGCAATTGATGGCCTTTCTGTGGGCAGCCCAAGAGCCTAACGCCACGCTTCATGTCATCCCCTCAGGGAGGGGGAGACTACACAAAGGCTCCCTCCTTCAGGTCTTCAGCTTAGGTAACTCTGCAGTCATGTAAACAACAAAACAGATTTCACCTTTTACATTCTGCATTAGAATCAGTACGTGTATGTACAAGCCAAGAGACTACCACTGTAGCAGCTTTACCTGTGGCAGTACTGTGCCTTGCAGACCACCATTGATATACAGCTATGAAAGCTTCCTATCCCTTTTCTTTAGTTCTCACCACTTTTCCATTCCCCCCAAGCCCTCCTCTGTCTCATCCATATTTGGATATATGCCTTAAAATAAGATAGCTGAGTTGGTTTTTATCCCATGAATAAACTAATGCCCAGTTAAATGTTTTTTTTTAAGAAAAAACCTTGTTCTAAAGCCCAGTACCATTCTGAGGTCAAACTATAATAGCTCTGATGGCTTACCACCCTTTTCCATGAGAGAAAGTGTAAGTATTCTCCACTCATGCGAGAAGGAAAGCTCTGCTAAGAGGAAACTGCAAATCAGGGCTGACCTTTGTGAAAGACTGAATTTTTCTAGGCAAAACTGCTATCACCTCCAGCCAAAAAAACATGTGACCCTGAGAGGACTACAGGATATGGCAGTATTTCTGCTTTTCCTTTTTTATTTTGCATCACTGTTTCCTAAGCCCCTCGAAACAGATGCGGTTTATAGCATGCAGGTGTGACCAAGCAAAGATCCTGCTAAAGATCTTCGTGCAGGTTGTTTGTTGCAGTCTTGAAGGTCTATACCAAATGTTTATGTTGCTATACACCACTTTAGAAATTACAGGTTTAGCTGACCAGATCCTATTTCTCTGAGAATTTTGTGTCAATAAAACTGGAGAAAGGGCAATGGGCACAAAAACGCCCTTGTCAAAAAATAATGCACTCTTTTGAGTTGGCTTTAATATTATTTATTGAGCTTGCCATCTGTTCATAGATACCAGTGAGTGCTTCTGTCGGTTCTAGGGCAACACTACTAAAGGTGTTTCTTTCTTGTTCCCACTAAATTGTAATATTAATGGATCAAAGATAAATTATTGACTTCACAGATGCAAAGCACTGCACAAACTCTGGTTAATACATTTCCAAAACGTCCATATGAATCACATTCTTGTTAAATCTACCAGCTTCAAAATGACTAGTGCTCTGATATTCTTCTAGGTCACAGGCAAAGCAAGAAGAGGTGTTTTACCTGTACAGAGTTCTACCAGTGAGACTCTGCATGCACACTCAGGGTGCTTTCCCAGGATCAGCCCCCATTCGTCATCTTGCTTTCAGTGGTTCTGGTGTCAGCTGTTCTAGCCTTCTCAATCTCTTCTTGAATTGCCGAATTCTCTTTAATGTTGATTTGTTGTGACAACTTTGGGTATGGATAGTAGCTGCAGCAATAGAGAGTAGGGAGATTGACCACTTGGATTCACTGAGCTGCCACAGCAGGAGATAAGGGTTTACTAGCTTTGCTGTGCTACAGATAGGAACATGTTTCAGACAACTGATTTCAGGAATTAAATGGAACTTCTTATCTCTCTGAAAACAATACCTAAAGGGTTTCCCTGTGAAAAACCTAGTAATGGTTTTACCACTTCCCTTCTGGCAACAGATCACAGTGTGTCAGTAATTCTCTTCTCTCACTGTGTATCTCAAGACAGAAGACCACCATGTGCACTGGAAGGATGCACAGTGGTGTTTCACAGACATGAATAGTGCATTGGTTCTTGGCAGGGCTACGGCCAACTAAGGAGTGCGTGCATCTACATCTACAGTCTGCATCTATATCCAGAGATCTCATTTTACCTAGTGTAGAATACATCTTTGGACCTGTCAAGTGGAAGAATTTAATTACTGTGAGGTGAATTGCAGTTATTAATCTCCATAGTGGAGAGCAGGCACCAAATCCTGTCAGATTTAGGTAAATCTATGCATCACTATAGGAAGCGGAGTGTGATGTTACTTGTTTACCCATCTCTTCTGCCAACACCTTCTAAAACAGACTAAGGTATTCTCCTCCTTGATACCAGGAATGTTGAATTCATTTAGGTAGGTGTTCAAGCCTTATTAAAATTTCGAAATAACTGTTTGCTCCTTTTCACTAAAGCTTCTATGGCAGACAAGGGACTTTTTGTCAAGACAAATTTGTAAATTACCTAGTGGACAACCATAACATCTTGTAATGAATGTGCTGCTGATTTTGTTTGTCCAAGAAATGCTGAGGAGATAGCCTCATTTTCCAGTGTCACTTTATTCATGAAGTTGGGGCTTTTCTCTCTGATGGGAGATACAAAATTTTTCTGCTTCATATCTGTATTTGTTTTATCTGTTGGATATCTCCTGGACTTCTAAGTTGTTTTATAGCTCAAGGAAAGGAGATCTGTAATAAAGGTCCATGGTAATAAATATAGCACCTAATATGGAATAATGTATTACAAGTCAAGACATCTGTTCACATTACTATGAGAGTCTCAGTCCAATTATATTCACTATAAATTATGGAAGAACAATTGCAATAAAGATGTGCATGTGACTGTTTCTGAGCTTGGGGCTAAATTGAAGATCAGGTTTTTGTGCATTCTGAATTCTGAAATAATTTTCTGAGATAGCACAATCCAGACCTACTGCAATAACATATATAAGAAATTATATTCAAAAGCAGATTAAGCACAACTTTGCCAATGCTTTTATACGTTGCATGGCCAAAAAACCCCAACCCAGTAAATAGATCTAGGGTTTAAATATTATCTTTAAACAAGGAACTATGCCACATCACACTGTCCTATAGAGAATTTTTTTCTGCATAATATTTACCCACTTAAAAACTGGTACTTGGTTTATGTAAAATTCAGGAACATTTAATGCTATTCCATTGAGTTTAACCTGAAAAAAAAATCTCTAAATAGTCTGTCTTCATTGAGATGAGGAAAAATTCTATTTTTTCTGCAGGCATCAGCAGAATTGTAGAATTATAGAATTTTATGGGTTGGAAAGGACCCATAAGGATCACTTGGTCCACATTCCACCTCAAAGCATGACCATCTTAGACCAGATTATTCAGGGCCCTGACCAGTTGACTTTTAAATATTTCTGAAGTTTGAAACTCAGTGGAGTCTCCCAGTAGTCATTAATTGCTTTTTTTTTCCCCTAACAGTTAATTAGAATTTTACATGTTGCAACTTCTGTCCATTGCCTCTCCGATCATTTTTACCGTAAGAAGCATTTGTCTCCATTTTTTCTAAACCTACCCTTTAAGTAGTTGAAGAAAGCAACAAGATCCTTCTGTTATCCTTCCTTTCTAAAGAAAGCACAAATAGTTTGCTCAGCTGTTCGTTGCGTGTGATGTGCTCAGCTCCCTCACCTTCTCGGTGACCCTCTGCTGGAACTGCTCCAGCATGCCAGTGCCTTGCTCGTAGTGGAGCCACAACGCAGCGCTCCTGACACGATTTCAGCAATGCTGAATGGAAAGGGTGGGGAGGGGGTAATGCTTCTCTCTACCTGCTGACTGCACGCTTCCTTATGCAGTTTCAAAATTATTTGGCCTTCTTCACCACAGGGGTGCACTGCTGACTAAACATGTTGTGCCCGAGGATTCCAGGTCCGGTCCTTTCTGATAGCAAATGACTTCAACAAATGGGAACTGGTTAATGCTGGCATTGTCCCAAAGAAAAGATTTAATAAAGAAGAGAAGCATGGGATGAGTCCACTGTTAAACACATTCAAGCAATTCCGTTTGAGCTTGTCAAAACATAGTGCTGTTGATTTACTCCATCTTATTGCTGCAGTAACTTGGATGTGTCACAGTATTATATGTCAGAGCTTCATTTTACCTCCATAATAAAACTCTTCTAGAAACTAACCATTTTCTTTCCAAATTTGATACTAATAAACTGCAATTGTTCAAGTGTTAGAACCTGAAATTTAGCCCATATCTACCCTGAAAATGAAACCTACATTTACTGAGTGCCTTCAATGACTCTCTTCAGTTGACAACTGGAAGCTGTCAAGCTGCTCTGATACATCAGTGTGTGAGCACCTTCCCTGACATGTTTATAGATTACTTGCCTGTGTGCTGCAATTAAGCACAAGAAGTCCATGGACAGAAATCCTGCTATCTGTTTTTCCCAACTTCTGGTAGGATTCTGTACCTCATGTGCTCTTCATTGATTATTGATGGAAAGCCACAAAGAAGCTGAAAAAGACAAGTGTTTTACATCCTTGTTTACGGCTGGGGTAAAATGACTAATAGGAACCTGGAAGGCACTTGAAGTCTTTAAGAATCAAACAACATAATGGGAATTGAGTGGTTAGACTGTAGCACATACATGAGACTCAGCAGTGTATGCTTTGGTTAACCCTAAACCTCCACAGAGACAGTACCTGGAGTTCAGCATCCTGTAAGGACGTTCCTTCTCATTTCAGCAGAGTCTGAACCTTTTGCTTTTCAGGAATGCTCACACTTTCTATGAAGAGTGAAAGTCAGGCACCTCAGATGGGATTATCAGGGCAGGTTAGCTACAATCTTGATTTTTGGTTTTAATCTCCAGCATTTTATCAGCTTGGAACAATTATTTCTTTAATTTGGCGCTGCAGGAACAGAGAATGTTTTGCTTTTTGTGCAGTAAATGAAAACTAAACTGATGAAATATATCTACCTAGCAGGTTTTAGAATTAATGCTATAGTGGTTTGTAATTCAGAGATTAATAAAGTCTGTCATCTTCAACTTTAGTAGCAGAATCATCTACTTGGGTATGGCCTTCCAAACTAATGTTATTTTCTTCTCTGTTACAAAACTTTGCCAGCAAAGACCTACTGCTCAGACAGCAAAATAGGAAACTGGGACCACCTTAAGTATCCAGAAATATTTTTGAAATGTGTCGATGGAACAGAGTTGTTTACCATCATGGTTATCTTCGGCAATGGTGTCTACCTGTATTTTTTCTTACATTTTAATCTTGATACGTTTTTCCACCTCATCCTTTCTGTTTTAACATGGAAAATCAAGCACACTTTGTCTACCTTTCTATTGCTTAGACCTACCGCAGTAATCACTCCTTGTCTTTCATGATGGTTTAGTTTTTTGCAGGTTTTTTGGCCTTCCTTATTTTGGCTGTCCTGCTCTGTGTGTAATTGTCTCCAAAGTGTTGATATTCTGTCTCTCAGATCTCAGTAGCCTTCTCCTTGGCTGCAGATCTAGTCTGCTTTTCTTTACACACTCTGGCCTCTGAGCTCCTGTTTCAACATATTTGGCTTAGTATCATGTTGTCCAGAACCTTGGGGTAGATCTGCCTGCACCTTTCTTAAAATAAAACTACCAAAAATATCCAAAGGCCTTTCTATCTTTAAAATTAGGTCTCATGAGAAAACAAACTGGAAAAAAACCAATTTTGCTGACAGTGAAAATTCAGCTCTTTTAGGTGAGGTAATCCAGAACCAGAGTAAACAACTTCTCTCAACACTTGCCCCCTGCTGATTGTCCAGGTGAAGTTAAGCCAGAAACTATAGCTATAGCATACACTGTAACTGAGCCTCTGGATCCCCAAGAAAACCTCATCTGCTAGAGTGCTTCTATGACCCCCTGGCTCTGCCCACCCTGATTTGAGCCCCAGAACATTTCTCCATCTCAAGGCCTTGCAGAGGTGCTGGGAGCCCCTTCTCCATGGGGCTCTGTCTGCAACAGTGATAAAGCAGGTAGCTGCTTGCTATCCTGCTTCAGCCTTTGCAACACCAGAGGAGTACCCACACACAGGGAGCCAGAAGGAAATTATACCGACCACCATGGTCTGCTTACCTGGTCATTAAGCTCTCCCATGGTCAGAGATCATATTTTCTAGACGCTTGATGAGAGGCCTCATGCGTGTTATTCAGATGAGATGATTTTTGCACCTAAACAGATGTCTTACGGGAGAGGGCTGGCCAGCTGCATCCAGGCTCCAGCCTCAGGGGGACAGTGAAAATTCACTGCTGCCCCTAAGCCATTCCAGGGACACCTGGATGGTTCAGACGTACAGACGACTATGGGTAAGAGCTTGAGTGTGTACATGGGCTCTAGTTTATTTGCAGATACAGAGGTGGCAACAAACTCTTGCTGACAATAACAATATAAAAAATGTAATAATTTCCTTAATTTGTGGCTCTGCCTACACCAGGAAATTAAACAGCAGCAGGGCACAGGCCTGAGTGAAAGCAAATAGCAGCAAAGCTCACAATGGATATATGCCTTGTAGAGACCAACAAGCCTTTGTGGGACAAAGGAAGGAAGGATATTGTAGTTGTTTATCTGTGTGTAGTGGTTTGACCCTAGCTAGAGGCCAGATCCCCACCAGTTGGCTCTATCACTCCCCTTTTTAGCTGGACAGGGGAGAAAATAGATATTGAGAGGCTTAGGAGTCAAGTTAAAGGCAGGGAGAGATCATTCTGCAATCAGCATCACGGGCAAAACAGAATAAAGGAAAGAAAACTCTCTAATTTATGACACTGCACTGCACAGTGACACCAGAGTCGGGTAGAGAGAAGGGTGACCAGATCTTAAAGCACCTCCCCCCACCCCTCCCCTCTTTGCAGGCTTAACTTTATTCATGATTTCTCTCCCTTCCTTCTCCCCACAGGTGTCATAGGGGGAGACTGGGATGGGGGTGGGGTTTCCGTCAGTTCCTCAAGAGTTGTTTTCCTTCTTAGCTGGGGAAGGGGACATTCCTCACACCCTTCTCCTGCTTCACCGTGAGGTCCCACCCAGGAAAGACAGTCCTTCACCAACTTCTCCAACATGAGTCCTTTCCCATGGGGCTTCAGCTTTTCGCCAGCTGCCCTGGTGCGGGTCACTGCTATGGGATGCAGTGTCTCTCAAGCCCAGACTGGCTCCAACCTGGTCCTCCACAGGGTCACAAGCCCCACACAGTAAACCTCCTCCACTGTGGTTTTCTCTGCTGGCTGCAGGAGAATCTCTCCAGCACCTGGGGTTCCTCCTCCTCCTCCTTCTTCACTGGCTTTGGTGCCTGCACAGCTCCCTCCCACACTGAACCCAGCCACGCTAAACTACAAAACTGCATCACAGATAGACACCCAAGAGTTTCCCCTCAGAAACTAGCTGTATTGATGTACACCTGTGGTGGTTGAGCCCTGGCGAAAGGCCAGACGCCCACCAAAATCAGTCTGTTAATCCCCTTCTTAGTTGGACAGGGGAGAAATAATATGATTGGGCAGCTCAAGAGACAAACTCGTTAATGACACGGGCAAAACAGACTCAACACAGAGTGCTGAAGAGAAAGTTATCTAATTTATTACACTACGCTTAAGGGAAAACAGTGAAAAAACCAGAGTCAGGAGTGCAATCAACAATCTTAAAACAAATGCAACCAGGCAAACACTTTCCCCCCCCACTCCCTCCTTAGTAGGCTTTAGTTAGAAGTTTGCTCCCTTCTTCCCTCCCGGTCGCAGCCCAGGAGGGGCAGGGACTGGGGAAAATGGGGGTCTCGGTAACACCTTCCCCCACCCCTCCATTCTAAAGCAGACTTCCCTTTCAGCCATGATTTTGCTCCCTTCTTCCCCTCTCCTGCTCGCAGCACAGGACAGGGGGCAGGGACTAGGAGATGGGGGCTTTGGTCAGTCCCTTGCAGGTTGGTTTCCTTCTCGGCCGGGATGGGGGCATCCATTCCACACAGCCTCCCCCTGCTGCACCGTAGGATCTCACCACAAGAGCCAGTCCTCCACGAACTTTCTCCAAGGCAAATCTCTTCCCACCAGGCTTCATCTCTGCTATGGCAGGCAGCAATAAATCACAGTGTCTCTCAGTCCCAGTCCTCCACGGGGCTATGATGCCTCCTCCAGCAAACCTGTTTGGCTCATCTCTGTAGGTCGCTTGTGCTGGCAGGGGCTCATCCCAACGTAAGTCACGGCATCTTCTCTATGTCTCCACCGGCTCCATCCAGCGTGGAGCCGAGCCTCTCCACCGGGCAGGTCCGGTCTCTGCCTCCTCCATGGGTCCTTTCCTCCGGCTACTCTGGGCATCTCTCGCCCGGGTACCTGGGCGCCTCCTCCCCCAGCCTTCCCGGCCTTTTGTGTCTGTCAACTGCTTACATTTATATGCAAATATGTATCACAATGCCCTTAACGGGCCAAAATTGCGGTCTTCTTGGCACTCCGTGTTCTGGTTGGAGTCTTTCTCTCCTATATGTGATTCTCAGAGGCGCTATAAGCAGGCTTGCAGAAGATTCCAGCAGCCATTTTCTGCAGCCCCTGGTCCTCTCTCTCTCTCTCAGTAGCCAACTATGCAAAACTGTGACAACACCACAGACAAAGTATTGGTAAGCAAATCACTGGAACTGTGGGCTGCCTGCTCTGGGCCAGGGGCGCTCGTAAAATGTGGGAGAATGGATGCAATCCCACCTACATGCTGATGCAGCCTTGCAACACAAAGCCCCTCACTCTGATGGGCAGTGCTTGTGGGATGTAAACCTACGCACCTTTTTCTGTGGTGTCTTCCAAGGTTTCACCATGAAGCCAGGACACAGTGTACATGGAGAGGAATTTGAAACTGATGCCTTCTCTGGATCATGGGAAGTGGCCTGCACAGAAATTTGGTGTGCTGGAAATATGGAAGAGTTCAGTGCTCTTCATTGAAAACCCAAATGACCCAAACCAAAGCAATATACAAAATTTTCTGACTCAAAGCAAGTATGTCAGAAATCTTGAGAGAGACCATTCTGATCAAGTCTCAGACAAGTTTTTCAACTCATTAGTTACGTACATGTCTGGATTATTGCTTTTCTGTGTGACAGAATTACCTAGATTTTTGATTTGACCTTAATTTGTGACAGTGGTCTTGTAAAAATAAGTAACAGGACCTCCTGGTGGGAAGAGGAAATTGTTCCTTCTGGCGGTAGCTAGGGCCTGGCGGTCGGAAGATGTCGGGTTGTACGGAAAGCTAGGCCCCTCTCCGAATAGCCGATAGCATTTGGTCTAGGACGTTAGGACGTAAGCGGACGGAAGTGACGTTGTAGACTTAGACTATATAATGCTGCTACACGACGCAATAAACGCCATTTCGCCGTCCACCAAATTGGTGTCTGTGAGTGATTGGCCCGGCAGCCTGGGGTGGCTGCTGTGCCGTTCCTGAGAAAGGCCGCCACGTCATCAGAAGGCAACATCCTTCCCTGGGGATGAACTGCGTTTGCTGAGCATGTTGCAGTAGAGAGAAGTCACAGCATGGAGGCAGAAGTCTACAGCTAGAGAAAATCCTGAAATGCGTAAGAGTCAATTTGTTATTTTTTTAATGCATTTGAAGAATCCTGTGCTTGACTTCTATGCAAAGCACTGCCTGAGGCTTACTTCCACATTTGGGGTAGAAAGGGCCTGACTTCTCATGTACATCTAAACACTTACTTTGCTGTTTCTCTCTATGTATCGGCCCTTGCAAGGCAATTTGTGGGAAATGACAGCTTCACTGGGGTAAATGTGCCATCCTTTCTTCAAACATACCACGTCAAATAGCGAAGGAAGCAGAGTGTAATTTAGCTCCAACAACCACAGGTGCAGTGTTTCAGTGATTTTTTTTGCTTTGTTTTGTTCCTGGACCCAAATCTCTGACCCAGTGTGTGTTGACTGGACGATGCTCTAGATAGTCCGAAATACTTTCTAGGAACATCTGTCCAGTCAGATGACTTATGGGTTTGCTCCATGCCAATTTCCTGATTATTCCAAATGCACACACACATTTGTTTCCAAGCACCGTCTTAGAGTAAGCCCAACTAGTTTGCTCTGAGAAAAAAGAAAATGCAGTTCCCACAACCACTTGAAATAGGAAGTGCAGGTAAGAACATGGCTCTTTATGCCAAACGCAAACACTTTGACAGAAGGAGCTGTGATGCAGAGCTCTACACTATAGCAACATTATAGGAACAACTATGGAACAGTACATGATATATATATATATATATATATGAAACATATATATAAAAAAACAACTATGGAACATAGTTATACATATGGAACCAGCTGGTGTTGGCTATCTTGGAGCTTGCAGAAGGCACCCCTACAGCCCCAACCCCCTCTGCCCCACCTCCCACTACTAAAACCTTGCCACGCAAGCCCAAAACAGCTTTAAACATAGTTTTCAAAATTAAAAGTGTGTTTGTACTTTCAGGCTGCACCTACATTGGTTCCAAAGGCAAACTCTGAATGCACATGCCAGTTCCTGGGCAAAGAGCATGACGGAGTCCTATCTGGAAAGCAGAGCACCCAGCTCATTTTGGGCTCAGGACCTCCTCCACTTCAGTGGGAATGCATCATCTCATGCTGGCATACTGTGCCTCAACACCCACACCCTTCTGAAACACCCAGCAGTCCTGGTGTCCCTGTCTCATGCAAGCCCATGAACACACAGATGACTGTAAGGTGTCATTACTGCTACTGACAAAGGCTTGTGCCAGGCCTGTTATCAGGAGGTGTGCCTTGGGGAGGGCTACGCTGTATGAGGTGCCTAGATGCACTAGAAAGTAGGTTCTGAAGATGCTTTTCTTATTGACTCATAAATTCATACAACTGTTGGGGCTGGAAGAAGCCACTGCTGGTCATCTAGTCCAACTTCCCCCACTCAAAACGGTAACCTGGAGTTGGTTGCTCAGAGCCTTGTCTAGCCAGGCGTTGAACATCTCCAAGGATGGAGACTCTACAGTCTCTATGGGCAACTGAGTACATCTGACCACCTTCACGTTAATTAAAAAAAAAAAAAAAAAAGCTTTATCACATTTCAGTGGAATTTCCTGTATTTTCATTTGTGGCAATTGTCTCTCACCCTGCTACTGGACACCACTGAGAAAAAGTCTTCTTTACCTTCTCCTGTCTGATATTTTGGGATCCTGGGGTGCATCCGGAGGAGTGTAGCCAGCAGGTCAAGGGAGGTGATCCTCCCGCTCTACTCTGCCCTGGTCAGGCCCCACCTGGAGTATTGTGTCCAGTTCTGGGCTCCCTGGTATAAAAAGGACAGGGATCTCCTGGAGAGAGTCCAGAGAAGGGCTACAAAGATGATAAAGGGCCTGGAGCATCTCCCCTATGAGGAAAGGCTGAGAAAATTCGGACTGTTCAGCCTTGAGAAGAGAAGACTAAGGGAGGACCTAATTAATGTTTACAATTATCTTAAGCAAGGGATGCAGGGGAATCAGCCAGCCCCTTTTCAGTGGTCTGTGGAGACAGGACAAGGGGCAATGGCTGCAAGTTGGAGCATAGGAAGTTCCGCACCAACATGCGGAGAAACTTTTTCACAGTGAGGGTGACAGAGCCCTGGGACAGGCTGCCCAGGGAGGTGGTGGAGTCTCCTTCTCTGGAGATATTCAAGACCCGTCTGGATGCCTATCTGAGTGAAATGTCCTAGGGAGCTGCTTTGGCGGGGGGTTGGACCCGATGATCTCTCGAGGTCCCTTCCACCCCTACAATTCTATGATTCTATGATTCTATGATATTCATAGTACACATCAATAAGATGTGTCTCACCAGTGTAGGGTAGAGAGGAAGGACCATCTCCCTTGATCTGCTGGTGACACTATTCTTAGTGAAGTCCCAGATGCTGTTGGCCTTACCAGCCCTCAGCTCCTCCACACTGGGAAGAATTTGTGCTCTCCTGAGCTGTATGTATTCACCAAGGTTTTATGTTTGTTAATGTTTTGAAGGCAGAGAATTACCCATTCACAGCAATGCTCCTTCTGCAGCCTGCTTTAGTCAAGTTCCAGTTACCACAATGACGAGTGTTTTTCACATAAGCTCTGTAAACAACATATGATGTGAACATTTTCACAGCAACATGCCCCACCTGCCATATTCAGCTCTTAATGATGGCAGTTGTAGATCTGTGTATTATTAATTTTTGTGGCATGCAAAGCAGTCAACTCATCAGTGTAGCAAAATCAGCCTCATAAACTATGTGGAATAGGTATATACTTTTCTAATTATTACTGAGGAAGTCCCCAGCTCAGGAATAGGTTTTGGGGTGTTTTTTTCCTTATTAGTATTGTGATGGTAAGATTAACTTGTGCAGTGCTCTACTGCCGCACTTCTCTTGAGTATTCCTAATGATACAGTCCTATGTGTGCAGTTCAGCCCCTGATTACTTTTGTAAAACATTTCTTACAAAGAGGAGTAGAATCACGACGAATTTTTGGAGACAACTTGCTATCCTCATTGATAAAATAGTGGAATGGATGCAAGAAAGGAGTGCTTTACACGGGGGCTTGACCTGATACATTTTCCTCTGCACATTCCATTCCTGAGTTACACAAACAGATTTGTGAGTGTATTAGCACACAAGAAACAACAAGAAAGTAAAGTATAAACTGTGGAGAATCACAAGATACAAGGAAGCAAAAACCACTTACTGATTATTCCCATTTTTTCTTGTTCTACCTTGGTGTTGCAGTGCATTCAAGCTAGTTAGAGCTTCCTGTGCTAATCTGAATGAACAATGCATGCTTAAAAGTGGACTCAGATGGCTTTGTCCTTTTGGGAACATCTGCTCTATTGCCAAAATATCCTGACATATCCATGTTAGCTGTAAACAAGCGAACTCAGCTATAAAGTCAAGTCAGACAGATAGATAAACTGGTACAAGAGAACTCTTGAAGCTGCCCTAGGGGCCTGCTGCTGACACCTAATTCGGCAGGTTTATATTTGCATTCATTGGGCCTGAGTGCAGACAAATGCTGGGAGAAGGGGAAGCATGTCTCTATCAGGCTGTAAAAGTAATAAGCATTTGGACAGATTAGAGGTGGTTCTGACTGAATGCATCCTCATATACAAAAAAGTTGCATTATTTTCTCTTGCCCTGGGATCAGAAACCTGCTCTGCACTGTTTGGAGAGCTGGCTTCAGACTAGGCAAATCCCTATGTGCCACACCTGTCCCTGGGGCTCTGCTCTTCTGTTTGGGTCCAGTTGTTGGGGTTTCTTGGGTTTTTTTCTATACTCTGCTTACTGTTCCATTAAAGCCCTCGTATTATATTATTCCTTCAGCTTGTCATAAGTGGCTTCCTAAGTTCTTTTTCCTGGATAAGGGATTACATAGAGTTGCTTTGGCACGTGTTAGTGTTGGTACAGTCTTCAGGTTTCTTTTTTCCTTTTTCACTTGAGACTTTCAAGCAGAAAACATCTTTGCAGCTGCTGAGATTTAAAAAAATGGACTTTTAAAAAAATGTGCTCTGCTCTTGTGTAATGCAGCAGGGTCTCTTCCATGAAAATAAACCAAGAAAAGAATCCTGGAAGGCTATGCAGAGATCTTACAGAGTTTCAGCCTTAGGTGAATTATTATAGGTATGCTGTAAGTCCCTGAAATCACACAGATTGTAATGAAGATACTGGCTCATCCCCAGCAATATGGACAGAGTGCAATACTGTGTCCTTTTCTGATTTTGATCTAGTACACTGCTGCACTTTATTTCATGCAGATTGATGAAAATCAATGTCTGGCACACAGAGATTCTTCATTTCATTTCGTTGTTCCAGAATACCTGTCTTCAACTGCATCATTTTGCAAGATAATATATGAAAACTAAGTAAGTGGATTGTGATCCTAATATTGCTTCCAGTAGCAAAATCTGTGTTATTCTCTTTGTCTCACTGTGTACTGGGTGGTTACCTTTTTCCTTCCGCTTTATTTGGCTGCTTAATTAAGGTCCTGTTTTACAATGCTGAATAATGCATATTGATTAATAGCTTTCACAAAACCCGCAAGAGTAAGATTGGCATCTGGTGGACTTGACAGATGCACGAGCCACTCACAATGCTTTTCTGTCAGGCAATTCAGTTCCCAGAAAAGAAGACTGCATGACTAATGAGTTTTGCACCTCCTCTTCATGTGCTCATCTGCTTTCCCATTGAAGTAATTTATTAGGCACTTATGTGAGTCATGGTTAGCACACTGGAGTGGGAGTGGTTGGTGGCTGCCATTATAATAACCCTAAAGCAAATAAAACAGAAATCAGGAAAGTGGGAAATGATGTCTAAGAAGCAGAGAACACCTGTGTTCTGTTTATGGCTCCCCTAAATATTTGTAATTAATCAAATAATTACAATCACAATTTAATAATGTATTTACACTCACAACTATTTTTACAAACCAGCATTCTTGCATGATTACTGAAGTTTTGAAGAGCAAGGTTTGTGCATCTCTACTGAATGACAACTTTGATAATGGTTCACTGTGATGAACTGGGTCGCTTATGTGGCAGCTCTTCACCCTAGTAAAACTTGCTGACATTCACATGATCATCTGATAAACAGAAGAGAGAAAATATTTCTGTTTACCACAGGGACCCACTTCTGTGGTGCACAGGGACACATCTAACAAAGTAGCAGATGGGGTTCAAAATTAACTTCACGTGCCTGAAATGCAGTGGAGCCATGAAGGGACACTTTGAACCAAGGACAGAAAGTCTGTGGGAACCATCAGAAAGCTGCTGCTGTCTACAAGGGTCAGTAGCAAGCAGTGTAGTTGTTTGTTTGGAAACGTATGGGTGCAGTACAACACGGTATTTTCTGCTTAGCCCATTGGCATTTGAGATGAACAGGAACATGGTGCTTCATAGGAATGAAATACACTACAGAAGGGACACTTCAGCGAGGAACACAGATTCGAGCTAGCACAAGGCATATAGCAGTGATGTAATTGTATATAGGACTTACTCTGACAAAATGTGGAAGTAGGGTTGTCTAGGGTTTTTTAGGTGCACGCCAATAGGGTGAGTCATGAATTTCTATTAGTATCCCAAAAGCTTCATTGCTAGAAGCCTAGAAAGCTGAAGAATGCTTGTATGTACATCATAAAAGAGGGCATAATAAAGAGAGTATGTTCAGCATGTTGTTAGATATTTTTATAAAAGGAGATTTTTTGCTGACTGTGGCAAACGTCTAGCACTCAAGCACTGAACTATTCATTTGGGAGAACAGAAACATGAAGTTCAGTAAGGAGAAATGCAAAATACTGAATCAGCATCAAAACTGACTGCAGCAGTCCTTCTGAAGAAGACCTGGAGGTAACAGAGGATGGCAGCTGAATAGATGATGACATGTGGCCTAGTTGTAAATAAGGCAGATTATGTGCTGTGCCACATTAAGGTTGTGGCAAGCAGACTGCAGGAAAATACTAGCTTCCTCCGCATGATATTATTGATGAATCCTTACCTGTGTGCAGGTATGGGCCTCTAAGTTTAAAAGGGCCATGGAAACATTGGAGAGGGTCTAGCAGAAAACAGTTAAGATGTACTGTTTTTCTTGACACTTTACAAAAGTGTACATGAAGAGCTGGAGTCTGTTGGTCTCATGAAGAGGAGATCTAACATCAAACTACAGCTGTATAAATGGCAGTTAAAAGCTGATGTAGCACACCTTTGCAGAAGCTAGTGACAAAACAGTCTGTGATAGGCTTGAGTTGTATCTTGGGTCTCAAGGTGGACATTTCATTGCACAAAACCATGGCTGACCTAATCTGGCACAGCCACAGTCCTGCCTCAAGCAGCAGCCTGGAGTAGAGGCCACAGGATGTCCATCCAAACAGCATTTTTACAGTTTTAGTGTGGTTTTCCTATCCAAGCTGCAAGTATTGTGAAAGCAGGTAGGAAGACTGAAGCCCTATCAGCAGCACACAACCTAAAAGGCTGTCTTGGAACTGAAGCCAGAGATTTGTAGAGAGTGCTTGCAAAGTTGCCAAAAAAGAGCATAGAAGATAATTTAAAACTCTGAGACAGGACAGTCTGACACTGACAGAGGGTAAGCTGAAAAGAAGTGTTAGGAGGTAAGAGCAGCTTCAAAATCCCCTTGTGAAGGTTAAGAAGATGAGCTGGCATATAGCAGTACTGAAGTAAAAAGTTCCACTTCTAACACCATTTACACAGATGTATCACTGCAGTATGAAAATAAACAGTGCCACTCAAAGAAGAAACAAAGAACCTGCAGAAGGAAAGTAGCTTTCTCTCTTACTGTAAGAGACCTATAAAGCCCCAACCATTTCCCTGCTTGTGAAAGTCCGACAAAGAAAGATGAGATGAAAGACTTGAATTCTTGGAAAGGCTCACTTCAACAGCCAGACTCTCAACAAGGCAGACCACAGTGTTTCTCTTACAAGCTGTGGTGAAGTACTTCTCCAATAAGCCGAGAAGAGAGGAATAGCATAAAATTTATCCATTTTCTCAAGTGTTTAAAAAGTCAGAGTAGCCACTGATTCAAAAGCAGTGTTTCAGTAGGTTATGCCTACACTATGCATACAGAAACTTCCTGCAGGCCATCACGCCAACATTGTGTGCAGAAACTAATCATTTCTTGAAGGTTAGCGCTTAAATCCTGTATCCAGCATGATTTAAAAAGTGGAGGGAATCGAGCCAAACGTTTTTGACAGTAACACAGCTATTTATGAGTATAAATCAACACTCTGTCTGGGTACTGATAGAAATCTATCTGCAATTATCCCAGAAAGATTGGCACAGTGGAGGATCTGTGGTTTGCTGGTTGAATCGTTTGCTGCATTCATATGGCGCTTGACTACCCAAAACTGCTGATTTATGCATTATATTTAATTATTCAACTGAATTTTGTTCTTGTGCTTATTAACGTGTTGCCATTTTAGTAAAATCATAGTAACTTAGCTTAGTTAAGTAACATGCTCAGTTAAGTAAATACTGATCTTTTCAATATGGGTGAGTTGCATCAAATGAACACTGAGACCTTAAGTAACCTTAGACAGGAGATTTGCAAGGCAGTTGTCTCTCTGCAGGTTCATTTCCTCTCAGCAGCAATTCAAAAAGAATTAATCCACTGCAGAATTAGCTCTCTCCAGAAAGGCAAATCTTCTTCAGCAGAACAGCATTGCTGAACAGGGTAAGCAGTTTTATTGGTCAAGTAATTGGGGGTGACTTCTTCGAAGGGCTTAGAGAATTTTTAATGCGTGAAAGTGCATTAAACTTGCAATCACAGTACAGAAGAAGATGCACAGGAACCTGAACTGTATGGGAAGAAGCCCATTTTATAGCTTATGATTGCTATCATTATGATTTAAGGTATAACCTTCTCAGCTGCTGCCTCTGTTCCACTTCTGCTATTACAAATTTGAATTTGTTAATATTCATTGCATTTGCATTTCCTCCATACTTCTGAATCATGACATTCTCTTGAAATACAAAGTTAAAGATGCAGGGTCTCATAACCCAATATCCTTTTGAAAAGTTTATTAATACCCTTTAATTTAAAAAAGTTGTTTTCTTGCCTTGCAACGTAGAAAGGCGTAAATTGGCAAGACATAAACGTTTCTGAAGAAGCAGCAAATTTGCTTCTTCAGTAGCTACAGACATACCAGAAAACAATACTGAACTAACTTCAGCACGTTGAGTGCCACAAGGGCTGCCGTGGTTTAACCTGGCAGTCAGCTAAACCCAGTACACAGCTGTTCACTCACCCCTACACATGTATAGTGGGGTGGGGGAGAGAATCAAAAAGACAAAACAAACCCAAAACCTCAAGGGTTGAGATAAAACAGTTTAATAGAATAGAAAAGATTCATAAAATATACAGAACAAGTGATGAACAGCACAGTTTCTCATCAATTAGAGCTTATACCTAATTAGTTCCTGAGCTGCACCACTTCCCAGCCAACCCTCCAGTTATATACAGAGTGTAACATACCGTGATGTGTATGGATCATCCCTTTGATCAGTTTGGGTCACTTACCCTGGCTATATGCCCTCCCAGCTTCTTGGGCAGACCCCGCCATCTCATTGGCAGGGCAGCATGAGAAGCTGAGAAGTCCCTGACTGCTTGGCAACAAATGCCAACATCAGCGTGTTACCACATTATTGTCACACTCTCTCCCAAACACCGCGCTACACCACCTGCTAGGAAGAAAATTAACCCCACCCCTGCCAAAACCAGGACAGCTGTTTGAAGTGGGACCGCAGGCTGCTTGGAAGGCAGCTGGGAGACAGCTCGTGCCCTCGCTTGCTGTACTGCAGCCACAGATGCCCCTGTGCGCCATGGCCACAGCCCAGCTGCCACACACAGGCCCCACGCACACACAGAGCGGGGAGCTCTGCGCCCAGGAAAAAAGTTCGAAATGAAGCTTAATGAGAAGCCAGGACAGACGGTGCTGGTCAGGCACCAGGCATGGCTTTATCACAGAACCAAAAAAGCCAAGTTTAAAGCATGTTATCTGAGGTCTCTTGCAAAAACCCATCTGTAATGCTGGTTGCTGCATCTGTGGATCAGCACCATAGCAGAACTGGAGGTGGCTGTCGTGCCTGGGGTATGACTACAGCCTCCAGGTTCCTCAGTAACAACCACGGTATCTGTTCTAGTGGGGAGAGCTCTCATTGGGGTTTTGTATGCTTTGTTTTCACTGTCAGGCATTAATTATGTTAAAGGTTCATAAGCCCAGTCTTGTGGATTTGAAAATAATAAAAACACTCCGTTGCTTTTTTTTCTTAATCACATGGCACTACAAACCTGGAATACAAGATTGCATAACAAATCAGGAAATTCCAAGGGCAAATATACTTGTTCTAAGTTTCTCTTGTGTTTATCCAGATTCAAAATATTTTCGTGCAAAGCTTATTCAAGGCCAGCCCCACATTCTGGGATCAAAATGAAAATCGTCCTGCCTTACGCATTTACAAAAAGCACAAAAGTGTGAAAAGCCCCCTAAAAGCAGCTATAACACATTAAATGAATACAACAGTCCACAAATATTTCATTGTAGAGAATTTATTATATAGCATATAGCAACTAAATTAGAAGCGACTAAACAATAAAAAGAATCCCAAAATTTCACAAACTAATTTTATTGAGAAAGTACAGTTGCAAGAGCAGCCAGATTTGAAGCATGCTATGCTAAACCATTAGGTTTAGATCCTGTATCATCTAGAATAATCTTCCTTCTCTACAATTCTAATGCTGGAGACAGCAAAACATACAGCTATTCAAGGATTTGCATATATATTTTGGAAACTGTAGACTGACTTTCCTGTCATTATTAGACTGAAGAATCAAGACTGGCCTGAAGTAGCAATGAAGCATAAACGCATGCGTTTATTCTTTGTCACATGAAACATCAAAGGGAAAGATGAGAAAGAATATTTACTGAATGGAGTATAATTGACTCACGTAACCCGACTTCTGGAAGATGGGTCCTTCTCCACCGGCACATCTACAGCTGCAGAACAGGTTCAGTACCCTAATAGCAGGTGAAAAGCAGATCATACTTGTGGAAGCATCAGAGTTGTCCAAGCATAAACCACATACTAGCAACAGGAGGAAATGGCAAGGGATAGTAGTGGTAGGTTTCCTTTTGTGGAAGACCAAAGTCCCCATCTGCCTACTTGGCTCACTATCTAGATTGATTTGTTGCTTGTCAAAGGCCCAGATCCAAGATGTTGCAGAGAAACCGCCAAGGCTCTCTGGCTGTTTCTCCCTGCTGCTTATCCACATGGGCACCAACTGTACTGCCAGGGGACACCAACTGTACTGCCAGGGGACACCAAGGGAGTCAAGAGTGACTACAAGGATCTGAGAGTGAAGATCAGGTATTAACTGGTCAGCCTTGCTGCTTCCCCTGCACAAAACTGCAGATCAAGGCGCCTTGGAGCACATTTCTGGACCCACACAGGAGTAAGAAGTGAATAGGAAGAGTCAGCATCAGTTTACCAAGTGTCTGTCATGCCTGAAGAATTACAATTTCATGAACAGGACAAGAAACTGAAGATATCAGAGCAGTAGCCCCAGAGGAAACTTTCTAAGCCTCTGTTCACCTAGATAATAACCAGACACATCTTTAGAATCACCACCACACCTGCAGTTTTGAAACACTTGACTGGAGCCTGCAGCCCATCCTTGGTCTTTGCTGAGTGGAATTTCCTTTTCCTTTTGTCTTCCCTGAACATTCCCCATCTAGGTGTCCTAAGGCCTTGTATGGAAATGTGCTGGCATCTTGAGAACCTGCTCTGTCAGCTGCCCTCAACACTTAACATTCTTCTTTACCTTCTTCAACACTGTTCTAAGGGTCTTCGCTTTCCAGGTTAACCCATCTGAAGCTTTCATGCTACAGATCTCTACAGGTGAAGTAGCACATTTATCCCTGAGGAGCACCACACTCTGCCTGCAGACACACTCACACAGCCATGGACAGACCACTTCTGTTCCAGGAGTTGTTTCCTCCAGAAACAGCCACCAACTTCACTGAGACACTGAATATGGACATAGAGCACAGGTGATTGCATTCTGCATGGTAAGAGCTATGCTCTCATCAGCATATGGAAATCATTCCCTTATTGGAGGAAAATCTCCCCAGGTGTCCAGCTCCTGAACACAAAAGCAGGAAACACAACCACAGAACAGCCCTCTCCTCATGCTGGCAGCCCACCTAGAACATCTCTTTTTGTTCTACTTCTCTCTGTATGCCAGTGCTGACATATGTCCCCATCAACTCTCTACCATGATGTTCTCTGTGGCTACTGCCACACATTTTTGCAAGAGGGCAAGGTGTCCTTTGGAAGCTCACAGTAAAGCGCTGTCTCTACGCTTTTGACTCTTCAGCATTCATTCAATCACTTAGTAACACCTTTCTCAAGCCTAAAATAAGTAAATTCTTCCCAGAGTCCCAGCATACCAGACAGTCATTGTCCATAAACATGGAGGTTATGAAGCCAGGAGCACGAACAGCTTCAAAGGAGTAGAAGCAAAGATCATAAAGGAGAGGACACTGGTAAGAAGAGAAACCACCACAAAAATGAATACAGAACAAAGCTGGCCTCTAGGGAGGAGGAAAGCTGCTTTTAAGTTCTCAACTTTAAGAATCATGGATAGATTCAAGCTTGTCAGCTTTCCTAGCTGCTTTCCCACCCCTACTCCCATTACTCAGCACTTAGGAGACAACTCATATCAGGCAGACCTCTGCAAACCTACAGAGCTTCCCTCTTATAAGAGCTCTGTCCTTCATCAAAAAAAAAAAAATCTCCCAAACACTTGGACTAAGCTTCTACATGTCTCTTCATCCCTTCACAAACCCACCCCATACACCTGTAAGTTTTCCAGAGGAAGCTCACCTTGGTTGAAATAGCCTCTTTTCCTCTCACTTTCAATGCTTTCTGTCTCTATAAGGAGTTCCACATCTTGCTTCCAGATCTGTGGCTACTTCCTAATCATTGATCTACACCCATTATGAAATAAACTTTATTTACAAGCTCTCAGAGGACAAACACCCCTCCTTATTCCTCTGGCTTAGATCACTAATAGCCCCGAACTAACCTCATCAGTCTCCCCTGGGATCTCCATCAACACATCCTCCACCCATTCAAATCCATTTAAGCTCAGATGTGGGCCACTACCTCTTTCTTGAGCTATGCTGTAGGTGTATCTGTTTCTAATCTAGTTTTTGGACTCATTTCCTGACTGAATCTTAAGGTTTTCTTATAAATAATTAATTTCCAATTCCACTTCTGGTCTTCTCTCAAGTAGATATCAGGTTTAACATATGGCTTTCCCTCTGAGCCTCATCTCTTGTTGCACCGAACTCAACTCTTTTAGTGCACCCTGAGCCACATTTGTCATCTTGCTTTTCCTGGGAATGCTGAAAGAGCTTGATATCACAGAATACCCTACCTGCTGTGTCTGGATACTGCAAAGTTACATTCTTCTCAAAGACAGTCCTGTCTCTGCTTGTGCTTCGGTCATCCTCAGCTTCTGGTTTATCTCTTTTGTGGAGGAGTCTTGTTCTCGCTGCTTCCTGGCACCTCTTGCCCTGTGTGGCACAAGGCAGTCTTCCTGCCATCAAGAGGCTGCATGTATGAAGCCATCATAACTGTGCTGGAAGTTCAGGTAATACTTTTACCTTGCTTTTGTCTAACCACTTATTTTCTTGGGTATGGTTTCAGTGTAAGTACCTCTGTAATACAGCATTGTTGCTGCTAGAAATGTGCCATAAGATTTGTGTTACGTTTGTAAGAGCTCAGGACTGAGGTTTGTCAGGTTCTGTCTTAACTTCTTCTGACCAGCTGGCAGCTTTATTTTACTTGGTTTGGGTATCTTAGCTTGATACAGCCACGGTTTGCTATAGGTGGCAGTAACAAGCAGTTTTTCCAGGTAGATTGAGACTTTAACAACTCTAACTCAGCGATACTGAGTAGAGAAATACAGGTCTGCAATGATAGCAGAGGCTTACATGGGGACATACAAGATGTGGTAGACAGGATTACAGGTATGAGATGTAATGAGATGGAGCACATGGTTGGCACTGGAGACCCTATTGCTATAAACAGCTCAGTAATGGTCAGCAAAAATGCAGCCCTGGAGCTGGACAAAACTGGGTTTAGGGCTATATATGATGTTATGTAACCTGGAGCTGTAGACTAAGGAGGGAGAAGGTGTACAGGCATGTCAGCAAACATATAATGCGTGTGTATATATAGTATTGTGTAAATTATATATACATATATCTGTGTGGAAAAAAAGAAAAGAGAGAAAGCATAGAAGAAAGAAGAAAAAAGAAGATAGGAAGGAAAAAACCTGTCAACCAACATGAGTATCATATGTCTTCTGGTAAAGGACTCTAGATGTTTTCTACTTGCAGTAATATTCCTTCCCCTGCCAACACCAGCATGAAACCACTGACTTTTAGACCCTGAAGAGCAATGGAAAGTTGAGGATAACATCAGGAAAAAGGCAGAAACTAACATGTGTGTGCATTACAGTTAAAATTGTATTACTGATATTGCTATAGCTTTTTGCCTGTACATAACTGTTCTACCTGTGTTATTATCTTTTTTTTCCCTGTAATAATTAGATGTAGGTTAATGATTCCCAATTTAGACTTAAGATTTCAGCTTTACCAGCGATGACTTCTTGCTCTTTGTATACAAGCTGTGCTTTCTCTTATGTATAGACAAGATCTCAAATGTAACTCCAAGTGAAGGGTCTAAATCCTCCTGCCTGTGCTCCACCATCTCTTTGAAAGGTCCTGTGCAGGATGCTGGTTTATCCTTCTCGTTTGTTTAGAGAAGGAAAATGCTGAACAATTCTGTTGCTGGCATTCAAGGTAACAACACAGTTTGAAGAAGAAATCGTGGTCCTTGTTACCAAGAGTGTTTACATGGGTATCAGAAAGCAAGAGGACTTCCACAAGGGAAGCACTTTTCTCTTAAATTAGGAGACAGTTCTTTAGGACTGAGTAAGAGATCAGTCTCCAGCATATGTGACTAGACAAGGCACAGGTTTAGATATATTTGAGGGGGCTATTGCAATCTGATGCCTTCTGAAGTATTTTCAGGGAAAAGTTCCCACCCTGGGGACTGCCAGAGCTTGCATCTCCTGAGGGAGATGGGTAAGTCTGAGGGATAAAGGCCTTTCTAGAGCTAACAGGAAGAATCTTTCTCTCCCTCTTAAGCCTTTCCTCTCTAAGACCAACATCAGGCATGCTGCAGGTCTACCAACAGCAGGTAGCCTTTTCCCTTTTGCTTACTAAGGGGTGGATGATGTTGGCACCCTAAAGCTCTCTCACTGTGAGGTCTACGTGGTGTTCCTCCTTGTTGAGACCCAGTGTGTGTGTGTGTATGTGGTATCCTAAGCCATAAATCTCCCATTTGAGTTTGGTGTCTCCTGGTTGAGGTGTGGTAGGAAGGTGGATAGTGACAACCAGCCAGCCATATCCCACATGTTACAGTCTTTGAGTTTAGCCAGGCCAGGCAATAAATCTCTTAATCCATTCCATTGAAGAGAAAGGAGTTGTATCTGTGTAAGCAGAGATGAGAATCTCCATAGGCAGCTTTTGATCTGGGAACTCTACCTAGTGTACAGCAGAATCATTGATATTTTTCTATGTGCTGCTTATTACATGTGTATTCTTTTTGCTTACGTATTTTCTTGTCCAAAGGCAATATTACTTGTTTGGATTGTTTTACTGTTTCTGTACACATTGAATTAAACTCCTTATGATTGTAATCGATACTTGGCTTCTATTGCAAAGCAGAGGCATGCTCCCAGCAAATTATTCTTTGCAACAAAATAAGTGACTGTTGCAAAGGTAAGGCAGGGAATCAAAAAATTATAAATATTTAGTAGTGGAATAAGTTACTGTCTTCCATTCCTTGCTTTCTATAGCTACAGCCTCCAGTGCTCCCTTTGCAAGCTTGCTTGCACAGTGAAAGTATAATGAAATAATTAACCATTGGAGCTAGGGTTGCTATTTAAACTTCTTTGTATTCAAGTAAAACTAAAAATTAGTTATTTCATTAGAAGGAAAAAATTAAACAATTTCCATCTGTATTCTGAGTTAAAAAGTATAATGCATTTGTGCTAAGCATGGATGAACATATATATATATCACCTTGGCCTCTTTGGAAAATAGTCTGGGAATAACTAGATGACCTTCTGAGAAGGTCAAGGTGCAGAAAGCAAGAAGTGGCATTGATAATTTTCATGGGGCAAGTTTTACAAGAGTTATGCATTTAAGTGTTATCCAGTTATCCCTCCTGATGCTTAGACTGAAATTTTAGATTCTCAAAAGTCCTGTTTGCTTGCTACCCAAGTCCTAAAGATTTTGTCTAGAAGTCTCAACACTTAGATGCTAACACTTCACTCTCTTTAAATGCTTGCAGAGGATGGCCTCAGTACAGAGGTGAGGAGGGACACAGTGAGCAGAGAAAGCAGTGCTATTATATCTTATAAAAAAAGAGGTAATCGCTACTCTGCAGTGACTGTGTTTCTCTGCCTGTGGAAATCTGGATCTAAAGTGGGTTTTTTGAGTATTCTTGCTTCTCAAGTGGCAGCTCATGGGCTAATTTGGATTGGAAACAACCATCAAATACCTTGCTGATAGCAGGGGACTTTCTCTGCACCAGGCACTTCACAGGACATGATAAATGCATGTGAATGAGGGAAGGACCAGCAAACATTCCAGACTTTTGCAGTAAGAGTAGAGGAAATAGAACCGGAACACCAATGCTAATTCCTTGCTCTCTCAATCCAACACTATCCACATGCATATTTACCTTCTTTTAGTGTGATGGATCTTCCCACCCCACCCTCACACAAGCACACCACACCCCATACCCCCCAGAAAAAAAAAAAAGGAAAATTGGTGGAACAGTCTTGATACAAGGTATTCTGGAGAGAAAAGCCCTCAGCCTCTCAACCTGTCCTACTTTGTATGGAACAATTATTGGTTATTGAGTCAGATTTACAGCAATTCTAGCTTAACTTTTAGAGTATTTGCCTAGAAGCTGCTGAATACCTAACATAACAGTGATGTATTAACAAAACAAAGACTGGAACCATTTCAACTTAAGGTAATGAAAATCAATACAAGAACCTATGAGAAGGGAAGGTGATATTTTAAACAAAACTTCTCCTTCACCCTTCCAGTCATTCTGCCTCAGGAGCTTGCTTGCCTCAAAAAAAAAATTTAGGTGAGGTGTCTGCCCTTTTCTTTTTTTAAATTTCCTCATTTTGGGTGTCTGTCTCCCTACTGGAATACCAGGAGGAGGGAAGGCACAGCCTGTGTGCTAAGACTGTGCTGCCCTCCTCCTGCTGTCAGAGTGCAGGTCTTCTGCTGATAAATCAATTGAACTTTCCTCTTGGTGCAAGCAACACCTTCTTTAATAGCTACCTGGTTTTTAACTGTCACACATGGCTGTTAATGGCTGTTGACATGTACCGTTCTTCCAACCTGTCCTCTAGTGTTTATTGTGGTGCTTTCACATAGATCTGTTTCTGAAGCTGGAGTAGGCTCTGTGCACCCCAGAAGTAGTTTTGTATTGCTTAAGCAAAAGTGGCCAGAAGCAGTTTGAAGTTCTGTAACTTTAGATATTTTTTTCTCCATCCTGGGTGAAGTCATTACAGATGATATGGAAGAAGGGCTTAAATCACATGCCTTTCTTCAACTTTTGTTAGGAACTGGAGAGGCTCTCAAGGCACTGAGCTTTCCACACTCTTATCTGTAGAGAACAGAAGGCATGCAGGGATCAAGGGTGTCTGTGGCTTTATGAAACTGCTAGGTCCAGTCTCCAGAAGAAACATACTCCTATTAAGCATTTTGGAGGTGCTAATTCAGACAAGAACAGCACTCTACACGTACAAATGTACTCATGCCAGCTGTAGAACCAGACCAGAGGGTTCAAGTATGGATATCCTCCTTCTGGAAGAGCTCCTGACAGAAAAAAAGAATAACATATGAAATAGTGTTAGTTTGCCACTACCTCCCTTTTCTTGCTCAGTTGCTTAAACCTTCCTGACATAGAATAAATAGAACAAAACCCATAAAATGAATTATTACAGCAACATGCAGATGAGACTCCTGTTCTCCAAGCTTCAAAACTTCAGATATGAAGAGACAGACCTGGGTTGTAGGTCTTGTGCTTTTTGGAAATTTCTTTTTCTCTTGAAAGGCGATAAGTTTGCAGATCTGAAGTTCAGAATTCCTAAATTCAGTCACTGCTAAGATACTTTCTTTTTAAAGCTTAATACATGTTCACAGTGGTATAGAATGTCACGTGTGGGAATAACTGTGGTTCTTGGTATCTGTGCTATGCTTATCTCCATGGCAGCTGAGCAATTTAGAGAAGAATAAGCAAACAACTTACTGCTATGTAATTCTTTCCCTCAGGTCTCTTCCTGGTTTTCCGTGTTTTGCTAGTAACCTGTACTATGATGTCTGGATCAGAAAATGCCAAGGTTAAGAGTGGTGTGATCAGTGCAAAACACTTTATCTTCAGCCCTCAAAAGCCCTGTTCCTGCTGCAGCTAGTTGTTCAACATGGTGTGGAGTGAGGAGGGACTGTCGTAACCACCAGGTATCAGCCAACAGCTTGTTCCAGAAGCAGGTCTGCCAAGTCTTTCTCTTCACGCTTGCAGCTCCAACCCTGATCTCGTTTCCCTCATCACAGAGCTAGTGACTTGTGTTTCCCTGTGCAGGTCTGGGCTTCCCTCCACAACCTGGGACTCCCTCATGCCAAATGAGCTAACTGATCCCAAAACCAGCTCCATTAGATGTGGAAGGGGTCTGTGCGTGTGTCTCTAGAGCTACAGCCCTGAACACCAGCTTGTGGGTATTGCATGACCCAAAGTAGAGACTATTACAGTAGCTGAGGAATCTCTTTAGACACAGGAGACTCCCCTCACAGCCAAACTCCAGGAGGTTTCTCCTGTCCCGGTATCATTGCCGTGGCTGATGCTCTTCCATTTCTAGGGCTGGTCAGGAGCGAGACTGACCGTGTTCTCCAGACACACAGGTACACATATGTGTACACACATATCCTCACTTCTCTCCATTTTCCTATCCTGATCCCTCTCTTTCTTCACCCTTGTCTCCTCCCAAAGAAGCAACCTGCTCTATTACTTTTTTCCCACTGCCCCCAGTTTTCTTACATCCATAAAAATATTTGATGCTTCTGATACTGCTACCTATATAACATCTAGGCCTTGCATGGCATTATTGATATGGTAACCTGGACACTGTTTTCCTTCCAAGATCGCATTCTATGGAGAGATCTGTGGATCTAATGGACCATAAGGACATAGATATAAATCAAACACGTGACAGCTTTCAATTCTATGGAAGGCAGGGAAGCTGTTACAGAGCTTTAAGTGAATGGAAAGATACTGTCAGAAACTTAGAAAAGGAACTGAATACCACCTGGCCAAGGATGTTAATATTGTTTGAGTTGCCAAGCAACTATATAATAGGTATTCATTTCAAGATTAAATAAATTTTGACATTTAAAGAATGAATTGTGGTCTACTCTGTATTATTTAGAGGAAACTAACATTTACTTTGTAGTGATACAGTACTTCTCACTCCTCTATTGCTCTACAGTCGCCTGCTGCTGCCATTTTCATACACTGAGTAAGAAATACAAAATTCTTAACCCAAATTTGGATACCTAGATAGAAGCAGCCTTCTTTTTCCTCAGTTACCCCCCTCCTTTCCTTGAGATGTTTTAATGTCATCAAGCCTGAAGCTGATCTCTCTCACTCCAGTCCACCTTCTTTTGTGTCTGCATCTCTGTCAGTGTATGACAGAAAGACATATTACAGTAATCAGTGTTCTGCTGAAGGCACAGCATCTTGTTTGATGCTAATGAGATTTATGAGCTAAAATAAGTCCTGGTCAGCATAGGTGTTATCTATTTTTAAAAATGCTGTTAGAACCATCACAGAATACTATTTTAAATGAAGGCGTATTAAAATCATTTACAATTCCCAGCTTGTGGTGCTGGAATATATGACAAAGTGTGTTCAGACATTTTGAAGGTGGTTCTACCCCCTCAAGATAAACAAAATTATTTAGTGACATGAAGAAAGATGCCATAGAGAAAGCCACTCAGGGTAAGAGGGGAAATAATTTAAAATAAGGTCAACAGCTTAATACTTAACTTTCAGATGTATCTATCATGTGCTTTTGTAATTTTTGTCATGTAATAAATCTGTTCCAGATACTTGATAGTAATACATTGATGATTACTGCTCACCAGTTAAAATCATTCTACTTTTGATTGTACCATCAGTACAGTAGGACCAAATGATAACTGTCAGCTAGTTAAAACTGGAGAGGTTTTACAGATTGATTCTCAACAGCTCGGTCTCTACAGATCGATTTACCACTGGTCAAGCACACGATTTGTTTTCTTTCACAGAGCCACCTCCTCACTTGGCCCTTCCCAAGCGCTACTTGGGGAAGGAAGGTGATTTAACACTTGTGGTCTACCTGGGGATTTGTGTATTTCTTAATAAGGAAAAGTTTCTTCTGGGTGTTATTTGAGAGTGAACTATAGCCCTAGAACTTGCTCCGAGAGCTCCTCTTAAGCACGCAGTTGCATCATGAATATTTATCCAGCCACATGGAAAAGCTCTGAGCATCTTGGCAATGCTTTTCTCCTTCTGCAAGATATCCTCCTTTGTTGGGAGAGTGCTGCCATAGCAACGAAGGGCAGCAGAAGGCAAGGGGGCTGACTGTCTTGTATATAAAGCAGGTTGGATTTTCAGCCTAATTAAGAGGTTTTGTGTGCGGGGTCACCTTGCAAATGAGATACGATGCTCAGAGAGCTGCGGCCAAAGCTGCTCAGCAGAAAGCGGAGCAAACGCACAAAGGTTCTCCTGCCGTTTACCCTTTCCTGAACACAACCTGTAATTTTCATGGTAAGCAATTGCAGTGGCTCTGGAAAATTGGTTGCCGGGTCATCTTGCTAAAGAGACAGAAGTTGTTTCTGTGAGCCAGACTCTAAACTGCCACTCGAGGTCTGGTGAGTGATGTGTACCAGAGGACTTCTACCCTCGGAATTCTTTTGACGCACTTGCTAAAAAGCACTAAAGTTAATTTTAACACCTCCTGAAGGAGATGGATTTGAGCAGCCCCGCAGGCTCCTGCTGCTTCAAAGTACTCTGTCATCTTGGTCAGTTCAGCACTCTTTCAGTTTAAGGCTGGTGTGTTTTTTGCTTATCTGCCCGTTCAGTCTACCTGAAAAATGGGTATGGAGGCAGCTGGAGCCTGGTTTCAACATCTCCTCTGCCCGTGGCCTATGTTTACGTTTCCAATTTGCTTTATAAACATGCAACTTGAACCACAATTGCCGCAGGGTTATTGTGAAGATTACATTCACACTGCTCGTTGGAGGTACTCCACCCTACCTCCTGCTATTTTCCTGATGGTAGAGGGCTGGTAGTTTATTTATGCAGTAGGATTCTGTTTTTAAAAGCCATTTCACATAAGTGAGCACCAAGGACACTTTTAAACTGTATATATGGTAGACTCAGGCCACACCATGCAGTGTGATGCAGGGTGGGGGTGTTGTGGGAACACATACCTGCACCGAGCACCTTCCCTTCACATGCATGTGTCTGCAAGTAGAATATTTTGCAGCTGATATTGCTTACCTAGGATGTTGACGAGGACATCAGGATAGGCTTCTGTCCCTCACGGGCTGTTCCCAGACATGCCATTAACAAGATTTACCCTGTGACGGTTTGGGGTTTGTTCCTGTCCTCCTTTAGCAAGGTCGATCGGTCGCTTGCAGAGAGAAAGCATTGGTTACAGTGAGTCGTTGCTCTGGCAGCTCAGATCAGGTACATAACTGATACGGCTGGCTCATAAATTTCACAGTCATAATGTTTAGTTTTCAAGTGACATCAGAAAGACTGTGTCTAACACCTGGTTTTGGCCTTTACCTGATTTTTAATGAAATGCCGTAACCTAGCTCAAGTTTAATAAGTCAGTCTAAGAAACTTTATGGTTTTCAATATTAAGAATTTTACAGGAATGTAGTTGGGTAGGCTGGTAGGCTGATAAGATGACCTTGCCTCTCCTGTCTCCATATGTAAGAATTTTCTAAAAGCTTCTTTGTCTTCTAATTCTTTTGGTTTAACATTTGTGGTTGCTCTGGTTTCGTAATTATTTAATTTTACAATACAAGTCAATGATGGTGTTGTAGAAGAGCTACAACTGTGTAAAAAACCCAACCTATTTGCATATTCTCTCTGCAGCGGTGGGGCAGCATCTTCCTTTGAAACACACTGGTGCTTTGAAATTAGCAAGCAATTTGCTGGTCAGCGTGCCAAAATGAGAAACGGACAGTAAATCAATGTCTGCACTCACCTCCCTGGGCAGCTATTGCAAAAGGTGCAAAATTAAACAAGATTTTTATTCGATCCTATAGAGTCAATTCAGAACAGCAGGAGAGTGGGGTGATATTGTCAGTTCTGCAGGCAAATACAAATCCCCCATCCTGCCCTTTCTGGTGCTGTCTCAGAACCATTGCAAAGACAGCTGCTATAAAAATGGATGGGAGCAATGTTTTTGCCTGTCCTTCAAATTCAGTGTCACCTCTCCTGAAATACTGCTGCCTGTGCAACACTTCTTTTTCAGTAGCCAGGCCCAGAAGATGAATCAGCTCCAGTAATTCGCAGCAATTTATAATTATTGATGAGTCTTTAGGCTGCCTTCTTTGAAGGGACTACATACCAAATTGGCTAGGCATCGATTATTAGAACTGTCTTCAGCCCTTTCTTATTCTGCTGGAAACTGGACAAAATTGTATGGAAAGGGTTCTGCAGTCTTCTAGCTCTTCAGTGTAGCAGATCACTTGCAGAAAAGAGACTAGCCAAATTGTTACAATTCACCTCAATTTTTAATAGCTCTCTTGTGCTGTCACTTTAATCTATGTGAAATCACTAAAGCCTGGACTGAAGAAGCTGTTGGAGCTGCAGCATGACCAGAGCTCTCTGATGAACGTGCAATACTACCGCACAAAGTCTATATATTTTCACTTATTAAAAATATAACTTAATATAAAACATAGAATTATTGTTCAACGTAGGAAAGTCTCCCAGTGCTTACATGAGGGAATTTTGGGTACGGTACAGCACAGCAGGGTGGCTAATTCATCAGAATATGAGAGATGCACAGTTCCTGGCTGTGTGCAGCTGGGCAGCTGCATACCTGTATGTTTAAATAATGTTTTTATATGTATTCACATGTAATTGCTCAAATGCATCTGAGGCTATTTATTTATTGAAATGGCTGCTTGTAAAAGCGCAGACCGTGCCAGTTTGAGCCTTTACATATTCATTTGAATGTGTCTGTGTTTACTTGAACAGCCCTGGAGTGCGGCATAGATAAGAAAAGGAGAAATGCCATGGTAATAAGATATCATTCCTTTCCCTGTCCTTTTCCAAACGCATTCAGTCTAGTTCTCCGGGCGGTTTACCGGGGTGAGGTGACATGATATGATATTAAAACTTAGTCCATCGGGCTGTTTTAAAAGTAAAATTAATTTTATATTGGTGGTAAGAGGACTTAGGCTGGAGGATCCCTGTGCAACAGAGGATGTCTGTTAAGTCCCTCAGTTTAATACTGACTCTTAAAAAGCACAGGTGCCTGATGCAGCAGAGAAGAAGAATAAAACGTCCCTTGCTGTCCTTTGCCATACTGTATAAAAGGGGATTTTAAAGCATTCTGTCAGTGTTGGCAAAAGACAATTTCATCCTCTGAAAAAATACCAGACAGTGGTTTACATATGAGGTCTGAACTGGCATCTACTTTATGCAAATGCATCTTTAAAAGCTGTTTTTTCCTTAAATGCTGTATTTCTGGATGAATAAAGTGTGTGCAGAAACCCTTGTAGGACAGGAATCTATCCACCTCAACTACACTTCTAAAATGATAAAGAGGTACTTTTCAATCATCTGGGAATTGTAAAAGCAAGATTATATATGGGGCACAGCACATATTAGAGAGAAGCTAACATAGCTTTTGGTACAGGGAAGGCTTTACATATCTACAGGGGACGCTGGTGGAGCTCTCTAAAGGTGAACCTGAATTTTTTGGATGTCAGTGATGCACAGATGAATTGTGCTTGGATTCCCTGATGGCCTTCATCAAGATCCCCTCTGAAAGAAACTTTAAAAAGCCCAGGTTTTAAAAAAAGGCAGAAATGAAAACTGGAAACAATTGAGAGAAGAAGGGCAAGTGCGATCTGAAGTACAAAACAGCTTCTGTATGAGGAGTGGCTAAACAAAATAGCCTTCAGCCTGGGAAAAAGGGGGGCATATTATAGTAATCTGTATAAAACTACAGGAGATGCCTGCTCCTTATGTCTTTTTGTGCAAGAACTGAGAATGACATTAGTGGATGGAAGTGGACATCTCTTTACACAATGCAAATATGAGCTGTGGAACTCCTTGCCATGGGATTTTATTGATATTAAAGAGTTTCAAGGTGCAACCCAACAAATTCATGGAGGGGAAAAAAGAACAAACCCTGAGACTTCTAAGGCTCAAAGGTAATATTACATCAGGATGAAGACATCCTCACATGCTGAATCAGTAGTGGCGAGGGGAACACGTACAGTCACCTGTGTAACTGCCACATCCTTCTGGGTCACAGTTTTCTCCATCCAGGAATCCTCTCTTCACATGTCTACCTTGTTTCTTCAGGCCATTTGTGTTCCTCAAATAATAGTAATAATGTAACAAAGTTAGAAGGAACAGTGACCTTTCCATGACAAGCTTTATAACTGATTGGCTTGTAAAATTCAGAGCCCAATAAGTGAAAGAAGTGGTTTTGACTAATTGCTTCCTCCCTTTTGCTTTCACCAGAATCTCGGTGAGTTCCAGCATGCAATCAAAACAGTTCTTTCCTCCCTGCTTGATCAAAATAGAGCTTCATTGTTGAGCTGCAAATTAGATTTTTCTTGCAAGCTTAATGCTCTGCAAGGATGACTGTCAACACTAAGCAACCTCAGGAAGTTCATTTGCATAAAGGCAGAATTTCTGTCCAAGGAAAAATGCACCTGTGAAGCTGTGCGCCTTGTGCAACGCGTGGCGTAAGCAAGGAACTTCCCAGGCTGAGTGAAAAGCAACAAAAAAGAGCTGTCACACAACTTGTGCCTATTGTACTCTGCAAACATGTCTAGATTTGGAAGGTTTTCAAGTTCCTTAATTTGAAAGATTATTTTTTAACATCTCGTAAATAAGATGTTTTATATTACTCAATCCATCTTTTGTTTAGTTGAATAGCAGATGCCTATCCAAGTATTCATTTAAGTATCGTAACCTAACATATTGCTGGAGTACGGTGTCCAGATCTGGGGGCCCCAATACAAAAAAGATGTGGAACTGCTGGAGAGGGTTCAGAGGAGGGCCACAAAGATGATTAGAGGGCTGGAGCGCCTCCCTATGAGGAGAGGCTGAGGGAGCTGGGCTTGTTCAGCCTGGAGAAGAGAAGGCTACAGGGGAGACCTCATTGCAGCCTTCCAGTACCTGAAGGGAGCATACAAACAGGAGGGGAATCAACTTTTTAAAAGGGTAGAAAATGGCAGGACAAGGGGGAACGGATTGAAGCTAAAGGAAGGAAGGTTTAGATTAGATATTAGGGGGAAGTTCTTCACAGAGAACAGGCTGCCCAGAGAGGTGGTGGATGCCCCATCCCTGGAGGTGTTCAAGGCCAGGTTGGATGGGGCCCTGGGCAACCTTGTGTAGATCCAGGCTTGGAGGTTGGTGGCCCTGCCTGTGGCAGGGGGTTGGAGCTCTATGATCCCTGGGGTCCTTTCCAACCCAGACCATTCAATGGCCAGAAATTATATTAAATATTCTTAGACCAAGTAACATTTCATGTTCAATAAGAGATCTATTCAAAGCCATTTTGTCTGCTGAAGCTTCTTGGGTCTTGGGCTTTTACTGTATAAGAGAGTCTCTTGAAAATATATTGGTAAAATGTAATAAAATAATAGATAATAGTCTATTATTTAAAAGGTAATAATACTTTGAAACAAATAATAAGCTTGAAGATGGAATTTCTTACATATTTAAATGATAATCTGTCACTTCAGCAGTGTGTTTTAAGGTGCCTATGGGTAAATCATTTTCCCTACAATAATGGCACTATCAGTGATTTTGGTGACAGATAATTATAGATAAGCTGCTTCTTGTTTACAGATGAGGATTGAAATTTCCCATGACAGTACAGAAGTGGCTTGGTATATATCGTTACATCTATTTAATCATGTGAATTTTGAATCCTTAGCAGCATTCCACATAAAAGTTTATGGATGTTGACAATTAACATGAAGTGTAAATGCTGATTTTTGCAGGAGAAGTGATACATATATGGCCCATATTCCCACAAACTTGTAACTTGTTAAATAATGCAATGTGACAATAATTTCACACCGCCTTTTCCCAGATTATACATAAAAGTAGCTTCATCTTCCTTTGAGAAATATTTGGAGAAGTTTGTTCTGTACAATGACCAAATTAGAAATACCACGTAAATTAGATTCGAGTCAGATCTTTAGGAATGGGAATATTATGTGCTATTTCTCAGGATGTAAGGACTTTTCAGGAGAAGAGTAGGATTGTTGTAAAAACCCTCATACTGTGCAGGAAGATATTTCCTTTTTTTACTGTCTACATTTCATCTTGTCGAGACTAAACGCAGTCTAGTTCCCAGCATGAAATGTGTCACAATACAGAAAATACAGATTCCTGATTTGAATTAAGAATATTAAAAGAGCAGTTGCAGAAGCATCTTGCAGTGTGTGCCCCTCCATTATTGTAATTGAGACAATAAACAGAAGGATCTGGAGTGTATGGAAGTAATTGGAGTACACGCCGTGAAGTCGGTGTTCTCAGAGCAGGGCAGCTACTCGTGTCACCTTGACGCTGTCCTCCGCGGAGCTGGAAGGACATCTGGCCACTGCTCAGGAATGCTGCAGCTATTAATCATAGTGAAGTAAGAAATGACTTTCTGTTGAAACATGAGAATCCAGAAACATTCTTGGCAGCGACGTTTCTCTTTTATTTAACTTGCTGTTAAGCTCAGGATGTGGAACGCTCCCTACACACTTAAGTCTTCATTTACATAATTTACCTTTTAAATACATCAATTTAGAGGGGTAAAACTTCAGTTAGTAGTTTCTAACTGATCCACTTAAAAATGTCAAAGATCACTCAGGGAGGACAGAAACCACCCAATATGTTTATTTCTAGGATCGTAGGAGAATCAAAGATGAGATTGCAGAGTACCTGGGATAGCTTTGTTGGGATCATACAATAAGCACTTTCAGTCACTTGGGGACTGCGTTCATCAAAAGAAGAAATTCATAAAAACATCACTGTAAAATATTCACAGTATAAAATATTTGGGAAATCATCAAACCATTGCCACCATTGAGCAGTGCTTTTATCAAGGAACTGAATTAGAAAAGTGAATGAATGAGAACTAAACCGCTCCACCTAGAGCGATTATTTTTGCATCAAGACACTTTCTTCTGAGTGGTAGGAAACAGATTGCCCCAGGAGTGCTGGTAGTTCGTATTCTCAGAACTGGACAACAACCAGTTCTCCCTGACCTGCATTAAAAAACAAACCCTTAGCAAGAGCTATGGGTCAGATATACAAACAGCTGATGAGATGCAGCATGTCACTCCTATAACAGGTATGTCTTTACCTGTCAGGCTTCACCTCTTTAGGTTAGGCGTTCTAAGTGGAGAGGCTTAAGCAAAAAAAGGAGATTTCAAGGATGGGGGAAGGCTGAGCATGCAACTGCTTCTACTTCCAGTGGAAAAAAAAGGGGCAGACAGGATGCTGAACCTTTACAAGTTGCAGTAAAATCCCTTGCACCTTCTTGACCAGTTTCTCTTCAAGCCCAGACAAAAGGACTTTATACCGTCTTTGTTTATCCTGAATGGAGTATAGGAGCACTGGCTCCATCTTACAGAAGCATGTGCCCAGCAGCATTATCTAACACCTCTTCATTTCATAGTGTGTATGGTAAGGATAACAGCTTTTAAAAATAAGCAACTTCCTATAATTCTACATTCCCTATTATTTCCAAAGCTGGCTAAAATTCACAGATACACTTGACATTCTGAACACTCACAGGCTTTCATACCTCTCTTTTAGATAAATTTCTCTTGCCTTATAATTATTTTAGATGTTTTGTTGCGCAGCTGATGTTATTTTCAAAGAAATTTCTAGATCTCCTCCAATCATGCAATCTAGGTAACAGAATGGGGCAGAGCAAAGTTGTAACATTCTCCTTTAACAGTTGTTCTGCAGGTTAGCACCTAATGGGAGTGCAGACCGCTCTGATTCATACCCGTGCTCCTTTTCAGAGACCCAGTTAACAAACTGGAGACAAATTGGATTAGGGTTTTGTGTTCCATACGCAACTGGAAACAGAAAGCACTATTTTGTTCTAGCAGTTCTTGTTCTGCACTGTAAAGTCAAAGGCACTTAGCATGGCTACATTTTCTTGTCTAAAATAAGCATTAATTACATCAGATCCCTCTCTTCTGTATGATGCTAAATACAGATTGTCTGGGGCAGTTGCATCACTATGGCTGTTGTTGTGCTGGCTAGCCTAGACACAGTAAGTGAAGCCAGGATAGAATTCTAGCATAAGAAAGTGCCACAACTTTGGAACTGGAGTTAAGACACGAAATCTGATTGTTCAGCTCTTTTTTCTGCTTCTTTTATTCACTGTCATTCTTCTTATAGAGATCCTCCAAGCCAAAAAAAAAAAAAACGGAAAAACAAAGTTTTCTTACACAGGCTCCCCACAAAGCATTTGCTGCTGGTATCCCATAATGATTATATCACCTATAAGGAACATAATTCCCTTATCATGCAGAATCACAGAACAATAGGGGTTGAAAAGGGACCTCTGGAGATCATCTAGTCCAACCCCACTGCTAAAGCAGGATCACCTAGAGCAGGCTGCACAGGATTGTGTCCAGGCAGGTTTTGAAAACCTCAAGAGAAGGAGACTCCACAGCCTCTCTGGGCAGCCTGTGCCAGTGCTCTGTCACCCTCGCAGTAAAGAAGCTTTTTTCACGTTGAAATGGAACTTCCTGTGTTCCAGTTCGTGCCCGTTGTCCCTTGTCCTGTCACTGGGCACCACTGAGAAGAGCCTGGCCCCATCCTCTTGACACCCACCCTTTAGATATTTATAAGAATTAATCGGATCCCACTCAGTCTTCTCCAGGCTAAACAAACCCAGTTCTCTCAGTGTTTCCTCATATGAAGATGCTCCAGTCCCCTCATTATTTTAGAACCCTCCTCTAGACTCTCCCCAGTAGTTCCCTTTCTTTCTTTCTTGAACTGGGGAGCCCAGAACTGACACAGAATTCCAGATGTAGCCTCACCACCACGTTTACCATGACCACTTAGATACCCAGGGGCTGTATACAGTCCATGCATTGTCTGCAAATCACCTGTGCCTGAGCCAGGGAAGCCTGGGACTTCTCCCATCAGCAAGCACGACATCAGTGCTATGGGGGTAACCATCTCTGTTGTGGCCAGCGGTGGTCATTTAATTTATTAACTAATGACAACAACAACAGATTATACACTTATATCACACACCTCTTGCATTTTTTTTAGGGCCCTTCTTCTGTGGGGATGCTCCCCTACTGCTCCTGGCTGATCTCTGAATCCTGCTGGAAGCTATGGCCAAGCATTGCAGAGGCAGACTGCACACCTTCAGCCTTCCTAGCATCTCCTGCACCCAGAGCAGTGCTGGCTCTGCAAACTGTTCAGAGGGCACCAGGTGGGGATGTGGTGAATTTATCACTGGGACACAGCTAATTGTCCCTGCCCCCTCAGGGACATACCCAGCAGGCATCTGCTGTTCAGCAGTTAAAACATCCCAGCCTCTGGCTGCATCAAGCCCCATATGGACCAGGGCAACCAGAACACTGCTCGAGCACTCTGATGATTTATTCATTGCTTTTGAGCTGTTTTAGGGGAGGGAACACAATGGCTCAGCTGTGCCAAGGCTGCTGTGGAGCCCCAGCAGGGTTTCATCTGGCTGCTGACAGGCACCGCTCAGTTTCTGAGCCTGGCTGCAGAAACCGGGTAGGGAAAGCGACTCCTTACTGTCCGACAAAGGTTAGAGCTGAGCGCCACGGAGGAGCCAGCCGCTCAGACCTGGGAGTGCTCCCGAGTGGGGCAGAGAGCACACCCATGTGATTGCAGGAGCCCAGCTGCATTTTGCTCCATCGCCCCTGCTTACCCTCCCTTGGAAGAGGGGAGCGCGTGAAGGTAGGTCTCATAACCCATGGAGAAGCCAGAAGCACTGGCCAAAAGGGACAAAGCTTTTTAAAAGGTCCACTCATTCAGCACAAAATAAGACAGAAAAGAATACTTCACTTTTTGACAAAATATTCTTCAGTGCCCACTAAATACGATTAACAATTCTTATAGGATGGAAGAGTGAGACACAGAAGGAAAAGCAGAGCCTGAGGAAGATAGTTCCCTTTCTACTCTGCAAATTCATTGTTAAATGCTGGTATTCAGAGTAAGCTTTGTTAATTTGGATAACAATAGAATAAAATGTGGAAATAAAAATCCTATTGTATCTTTACAAAACAGACCCCAGAGGCTACTCTGCTTTCAGCTCTGGAGGCACAAGAGTTATTATTTGTTAGAATCCTCTCCTGCTCCCGTTCCTTCTGCAAAAAAATCAACTTGCTCAACTCCTCTGATAATGCTGCAGCAGCAGCACAAGGCCTTGCCTGGTATGTTACAGGGCTGGCAGTAAAACCCATGATCTGGTGCCCATCATCAGCAGAACACAGCCAAAACTGAACAATGCTTCACAAACAAAGCAAGTGCATAGATTCAGGCCGAGCCCTTGGTACAGCATTCCCAGGATGATGGGGTTGTAGTGGTAGCAAGATGAAAAGCCATTTCAACAGGGTACAGGAGATGGTACATGCACCAGTACTCATGCAGCTGGGACAGAAAGGATGCTTACTGGAAAATAGAGCTAATCAAGGGCTTCACCCACAAAACACCCAAACATAGAAAAGTTACAGGTTCTATGAACAGACTTTCTCTATCACCATCCTCTGCCCAAAAAAAAAAAAGTTTAAAAAAAGAAAGGAAAAATCTCATCTTTCCCTACTCTGCTGGTCCTCTTGTGAGGTAGAAGGTGGGAGGGCTGTGGAGAAATGCTTCAGCAGCCGAGCAGGCAGAGGGCAGCTGTGGTGCATTGAAACACCACACAGAACTCAGTATATTTCTGCTAAGAAAAGGCAGTTTTCAGCACACAAAAATATTCAGCATTTTAAAAAGTTACATTCTCAATTCCATTCCATATTCTTATGCCGAAGGAACAAATGCTGTTTCCAGCAAATCTGTAGGAGTGTCCCTCTCCTCCTCACGCCTTCTTTTCCTATCAGCAAGAGGAGTATATCCACACGTTACAAGCTCTCCTAATCCATCATTAGTTTCTACAGAACATCTATAGCAGAGAATATAGATAGAGAAAGAAGACATTAGCTCTGAGCTGATCAACAGAAAGCTGGTCACCTTATTTCTTCTCCTCCTGCTTCAAGACAGGATTTTTAGCCCCCAGCCTTTATCCTTTCTGTACTTGCAAACAAGAAGTGATCTGAATCATGGAGCTGCAGATACATATTGATTGGAAAAAGCCTTTAGAGAGCACCTAGCCTGGACCTGGCTCCAAGCAGAGCCAACTGCTAAGTCACAGCAGGCTGCTTAGGGCCCAGTGCAGGAGAGTCTTAAAAATCTCCAAAGATCCTAACTCCCAAACATGGCACTACACCAGCTGCTAGGAAGAAAACTGACTCTATCCTAGATAAAACCAGGACATTCCATTAATTCTCCAGAGAGTAGCATACAACAGAGAAGTGGTAGAATTTAGGGGTATTTTTTTCCAAAATTTTATTCAACAACTTGCTTACAGAAAACAAATAGAATCAAAGAAAAGCTTACATTAAATACTATACAAAGTATTAACACAGTTGAGAGGCTAGGACCCAAACACACCCACTTTCTCTATCCTCAGCCACCTCCACTGCAGCTCATACAGCTCATTACAACACAGAACCACAGCTCTTGACAACAGGCTCCGGTTCCATAGGATTTAGCAAGATTAAAGCAGTCACTTGTTTGTGCTGTCATAAAAAAAGAAAGTTTACAAATACAAAAATAATCAATACATTTATCTTAAGAAAGAGATAAGCCCACAATCCTGAAGCAAGCTTTTCAGAAGACAAAGCCCATGACTCTCTGCAAATGCACTTTGTGGGAAATGCTGTGTATCAATGACCTGCAGTTAACTACACCTCCAAGACCTTTCAGGAAAGGAGAAAAAGATTACCGTGGGGAGTTTCAACTGCAATATTTGAGTAAGAGTCTTCAGGAAGATTCAGTAGCTTTTAGACCAGACCCACCACCGATCATCAGGCTCCTTTGCAGTCCATCTTTACTGCCACTTTTAGTACAGTTGTTATGAAGGCTTGGATTCCCTCCTCTTCAATCAATGCTTCTATAAAGAGTGGTGCCAGTTTATGGAATTGACATTTCTTAAGAGGTATCACAGCCCAGCTTAAGGAGGAGAATCTTCTCCTCGAATAGCTTTGTACTTTGCCATGTCTTCTGGGAACACCTTTGTCAGTTCTTGAATTAACAGACTTTTAAATTTCTGGAAAAATAAAAAATGTATATATGTTATCTGCACCATTTATTTGAATTTCATCAAGCAATCGCATGCGGTGAACAGAAACATTTGCATACAACACAGGTCTACATTCCAGTAGTACCCAAAAATACCCCAAAACTACATGCAAAACCCCCAGAAATGTATGTTTATAAAATACATAGAAAATGCTCAAGTGAAACCTGCTAGGAAAGCACCAGGAAAACTAAAACGCTTTTTAGTTTCTCACAAATTACGTAGCATTTTCAAAGAGTAGTTAGACCTCTCTGGCAAACTCTGGTGCATCTAAATCTGTTCAATCTTATAAATGCAAAGCTGAAAAAGGGACACATCCTCTTGATTCGATATGGAATCCCCCCTCAATAAAGGGACTCACACCTGGCTTAGAAATATGTCATTCTTCCAACAACTTCCAAAAGCACATAGCACATCTGAAGACAGAGAAGCTTAAAACATACAGAGATACCTCCACATTCTGCAACACAATCTGCCATCCACCATATTAGTTTTAAGTTGAGGCAAAGAATGTTCTGAAACACAAAGATTCCTTTCTCATATCTCACTAAACTTCCTGTTCTGATCTTATTTTTTGGCAGTAATTCCAGCAGTTACAGCATGTAGAATGTTTAGGTTCATACTAGATGAAAGAACAACTTCAGAATACCCTGAATACTGGTATTCATTCCAAGTTATTTTACAAAGATTAATTCATGCTCATACAGCACATTTAACATTTCACTACAGTACAATCCATCCAAGACAGGAAAAAAAAACCATTCTGTTTTACTTGTTCCTAAACTTACACACATCACACTTACAGATCTGTAACAATGTGAGGTACTCACTAGTATTCAAAATGAAAACAAAACAATAAATACCTGTAATGCTAACCTTTAGCCAAAATAAAATCATAGTGACCTGCAGTTGTGGGGTGAGTTACAAGTTTCTTTTCCTGAACAGGCTGTGTTAACATCAGTTAAAATACAGGGAACGCAGAGCAATCCCTAATGTAAATCACCGAATAAGGGACTTCAGTAACTGACAAAGTGACCCCCTCCCCACGTACTTACAAGAAAACAAAACCTTCTAAAAGACATTATGACATCAGTACTTTGTTTCTTGTTTACCTTCATTGTGTCAATTTTCCCTTTTACTTGCTCATTTTTAGCCAGAGCTCGTTCCAGACACTCTTTAGTGTAGAGCTGAGGATTGCGGCCTTGGTCGATGTACCTGAAAGTAGACGAGACACCAGCTAAACGGGCACAGTCCAAGCAGCACGTCCTCCGAGGTGCAGGATGATTCACCTGCTGTCTTTTTGTTGCTGGTATTACCTGAAATATGCATTTTCTCAAAAAGTGCAGTTTAACTCAGTGTTGTGCTTTTATGTGGCAGGGTGTGTGTGTGTGTGGGCTGCAAGGGTGGCTTCTGCAGGACGGAGCCAGAAGCCTGACAGAGTAAACACCAGCCACCTCAAGACCAGACCTGCCACTGACCAAGGCTGAGCCCATCAGCGATGGTCACAGTGCCTCTGGGAATCACATTAAGGAGAAAAAAAAAAATCAAAACCTGCAAGCAGTCACTTTTTGCCACCAGAAAAGGAGCTGAAAAGATGTAAGAAACTGTGCAGGCACCAAAGCCAGTGAAGAAGGAGGGGGAGGAGGAACCCCAGGTGCTGGAGAGATTCTCCTGCAGCCAGCAGAGAAAACCACAGTGGAGGAGGTTTACTGGGTGGGGCTTGTGACCCTGTGGAGGACCAGGCTGGAGCCAGCCTGGGCTTGAGAGACATTCTATGATTTATGACTGCACCCCAAAGCAGTGACCTACACCAGGGCAGCTGGTGAAGAGCTGAAGCCCCATGGGAAAGGACTCATGTTGGAGAAGCTGGTGAAGGACTGTCTCCCGTGGGTGGGACCCCACAGTGCAGCAGGGAAAGGGTGCGAGGAATGTCCCCAGCCCCACCCTGGCTAAGAAGGAAAACAGCTCCTGAGGAACTGAGTAAAACCCCCATTCCTGTCTCTCCCTGTGACACCTGAGGGGAGAAGGAGGAAGATAAATCATGAATAAAGTTGAGTTTGCAAAGAAGGGAGAAGTGGGGTGGGAGGAGTTTAAGATCTGGTCACACTTCTCATTACCCAACTCTGGTGTCACTGGGTGTGCAGTGTCATAAATCAGAGTTTTCTTTCCTTTATTTCATGTTAAGTCTGTATTCCCCATAACACCAATTGTGTCCCTATCTCGACTCCTAAGCCTCTCAACATATATTTTCTCCCCTGTCCAGCTGAAAAGGGGAGTGATAGAGTGGCTTTGGTGGGCATCTGGCCTCCAGCCAGGGTCAAACCACCACACTCAGCCATTTTCAAAAGACTGTTTGAAAAGGACTAGGTCTTGGCCAGCAAACAGCTGTCTTGGTATGCTGTTTCAAATTGTTGTTTCCAGAAAGCCTGGAGCTTTGAAAAAAGTACAAAAAGCAAAGAAAAACGTAAATACCCAGCTCCTCACAGGCAATAAGGGCACATGAATGAAGAGGGACCTTTCCCAAGCAACTGGTAGGGCAGTAACCATTGAAGTAGCTTAGTTGGTAAACAGTGAGCACAGCAGAAAGAGGCACCCAGTAATTCAAGGACTAGGAAGAAACATGCATAACACAGTAAAAACTAACTCACATGTATTGGTAAGCACATAAGCATATTTTTGCTTTGCAATACAGGTCTCAGAAAAAGGGAAATGCCATCATTGAATAATGCAAACAGAACACTTAAGACTGACATCACAGATTTACAGACAGTGAAAGCCCAGCTAAGAGAGTCCTGTATAGCCAGTAATACACCATAATATAGCAAGCCAATGACATCTCTGTATTTATAAGAAACACCAGAAAATTAACTTGTCAACTGTATCATAAAAGATTGCTTGCACAGTTCTCCTTCCCCATACATGATTTTATTTTTAATGATCTAATTCTCTGCCAACATGAAGACTGCCAGAATTGAAAATAAACACCCAAGTTACCTGCCTGATGTATTTTCACATGCAACTCTACTTCCTGATTCTAACCCAGTGCAAAAAGCCTACTTCCAAAATGAAAGCTTACTGAATCACCAGATTCAGCAGTATCCATGTTACTGCCTATAGTAATTAACAAAGGAGAAAAAAATAAATCTGACAGCATGTGTGTAATTTATCAGTTTATCATGGTTCTTACCCTTCCACCTCCTCACAGGCAGAAGGTATGTCATAACTCCTTCTGCCTGCTCACATTCTCATGCAGCATTCCAAAGACAAAGCCTTAAGAATACCGCACTGCAAGGGCACGCTACCTCAAATCACTGATTACAGCACTTCCCCTTCCAGACACAGTTACTTACTCAAAGACTTCCAAGGGCACGCTGATATCATGAAGCTGCTGCCGGCATTTGTCGATATCCTGCAAGCCCGTCACCATGAAATTCCTGTTAAGAAGAAGACAGGTCGCTTTTAGCCAAAAAGGGACGCACTGCCCTACCCCTAACCGCGGCTGCCAGGCCAGCGAAAGGAAGCGCAGCGACAGACACCCATTCAACGCTTCGCTACGGCGGAAGGGCGACAGAACCGCCGGCCCGGGCCTCCGGTATCCGGAGGCACCAGGCTCGGGGTGGGGAGCTGCAGCAAGGGCCCCACCGCTCGGCCTGGCAAGGAAGAAAGGTGGCGGAACGGCAAGCCCCTCACAATTTCTGGTTGAGGCCAGTCTGACTGCTGGGCTGGAAGTCGCTGACGATAATGCCGAGCTGCCGGATGTTCTCCACAAACTTCTCCAGGTGCTCCTCCAGAGAGTCGAACTTCTCCGCCATCGCCATTCCGCCCGCCGCGGCCCTCCCCGCTTCCTTCCTTCCGGCCGGCCGGCCGCGCATGCGCAGGAGGAAGAAGGCAGAGCGGCCGAGACGTGCCTCGCTCGTGCCGCATTCTCCCACTTTTCAGACCGCGCCCCCTTCGGGCACAGGCCACGCCCTCTTCTCCAGCGGGGGCTCCGGCGCGGCTCCCGGACAGCGGGAGCGCGCGCCCGTTATGCGCGCTACGGAGGCTTGGCGGGTCCGCGAGAGAAACGACGTCGGGTTAGAAGCAGCCTCAGCGTTTGCCTGTGGGTCTGGCGAGTGCGCGGCGGCAAGCGGCGAGAGACATTTGCGGTAATCAATAGGGAATAACTAATTAGCGTCTATTCTCAATGCCAGGGAGTTGGAGTTTGACGGTGAGAATCAGTCGGCAGCCCTTGGCACGCACAGCTTTCCTTCCTTTCTTTTGTTAGCGTCTGACGTCTCCAGGAAGTTTCCCTCAGATCTCGGTGGAGTGGGAAGCACACAACGTGGTTAATGACATCTTCAGAAAAAACTGCCAGCACCCCTTGCAAAACAGTGAGGTGTGTAAGCTTGCTCCTGATTGCTATGGCCCGCCAGACGGAGTCATGGAATTACAGAATCACCTGGGTTGGAAGAGACCCTTAAGATCATTGAGTCCAACCACAGCCTAACCTTGCCTCGTCCAGCTCTAGACCATGTCATCAAGCACAACATCCACATGTCTTTTAAATATCTCCAGGGACGGTGACTCCACCACCTCCCTGGGCAGCCTGTTCCAATACTTGACTACTCTTTCAGTAAATAAATTCTTCCTGATATCTGACCTGAATCTCCCCTGGTGAAATTTGAAACCATTTCCTCTCATCCTATCGCTTGTAATCTGAGAGAAGAGACCCCCCACCTCTCTACACCCTCCTTGCAGGCAGTTGCAGAGAGCAATAAGGTCTCCCCTCAGCCTCCTTTTCTTAAGACTAAAAAGGCCCAGCTCCCTCAGCTGCTCCTCAGAGGACTTGTGCTCCAAACCCTTCACCAGCTTTGTCACCCTTCTCTGGACATGCTCCAGCATCTCAATTTGCTTCTTGTAGTGAGGGGCCCAAAACTGGACACAGCATTCAAGGTGCAGCCTCACCAGCGCTGAGTATAATGAAACAGTCCCTTCTCTACTCCTCTTTGCCACTCTGTTCCAGACACAGGCCAGGACTGCTGCATCTTGATGTGTCTCTCTGCTTGACTGTATTGAAAAATACAGCCTTTCCTATCTGTCTGCTCCTATAAAACATCTACAATCAACTCCTGTTTGCAGTTTCTTTGGTCAGTTAGCTGCTTCTTTGTGCTCAACAAACAACTCATACTTTTAGACCATCATTTGGAATATCTCCACCTTTGAGTGGTTCCCCATCCTGTGTTGAATAGACATAAAACCATTTCTCATTTTTAGACCCGTCAAAAACTTGTGTCTGACTCCAATTTGCTTACCACCCTCATCCTGTACCAGAGGCTGAACTCTAGTCTTCATTCCTTCCCTTCCTGAAAGGCATTCAAAAATGCGGCTTTGGGCTTTTTTTCCCATGCTGTCCTTTAAAGTGGAGCTGCCTGTGACTGTCCTATCACTTCACTGCATCCTGTAAAATTCCTCATTAAATTACTTGCCTTGCTACCCACAGCCTGGTGCCTGCTGGCACAAGTTCTGGGTCAGGGATCATCTCTGAGAAGCTGGCAGCACAAAAGGACCTAACTCACTGGTAAAGGTCATAGATACAACTGGGACACAGGTAACTGCACAGACCTCAAGAGCAGGTGTCTGCCTTTCTGTCTGTTTCACTCCCCTGCATCTGATCAGGTACAGCCAGTCCACACCTGATCCCACTCACAAAGGAACTACTTCCCTTTTATCTGGTAACAAAAACATCCCCCTGGATCTCAGGATACCTGAATTTCAACCTCTCTTTTTTTATTCACAAGGGCCAGAGCCTACAAAAATCCTTGGCTGGCATATACCTAGCAATGAGGCCTGTTCAGTCCCAGTTCTACCTTATACAAAAATTAAGTATTGCTTGAGCAGTGGGAAGACAGGGTTTGGCATGCCACACAGAAAGAGAAGGAAAAACCAGGGACTGATAATTGATAAGGGCTCATTATCTTCCCCACCTGTCTTGTATCTGCTAATTGCGACTGTTTTTCTAAACTCTGCGAGAAAAAGAAGTGTCAACAGGCAGAGGTTCACCTGATAACAAACACCACGATGGAAGTATCTGGGGAATGCTAAAATATCAGTCTATATTAAATAACCTACCTATCATGTTCCCTGCGGGAAGATTATCTGACATGCTTAAATTCCTGTGGCACAGCACAGCAACCGTGTGTCTTATAAATAGCGTGTTGCCAGTGTGTCTGTTTCCTGTTCCACCTGAGGCCGGTCCAGTAATGTCGGCAGATACGAATCCGATGCCTTGATTCACAAGGGGCGATTTGAATGAGTGACTGAAATAAGAACTAAACTAAAACATGTATGAGATTTAATCAGCAGATTTAATGTATCTTACGCATCTGTAGCTACAACTTGTGACCATTTCTGTTCCACAATGAGAACTATGAAAATCAGCGATTCTTAATTTCTCAAATCTGGGTTTTTTATTAGTCCTATCTTTTCCATTTATAGTATCAGTGACAACTATAAAAATGTAAAACACCCTCTAATGGCTAGTTTCCATTCCAGTTTACCATGCTGGATCAGTAGCAGAAAATTTGGTCTTTGCTACATATAAAGCCCTGTTCAGTAGTTCATACAATTACGTACGCAAACACCAAATTAAATAGTGAGTGGTTGTAAAAAGCCCTAAATATTAAGGAAAAGACAGTACTGCGCAAATGTGAAATCCTAAAAACGATCCTAGGCTGCAAAAAGCAACTAGTCAGCTTTAGACATTGACAAGTATAAATCCATTGTCTATTGATCAGTAGTTGCTGACCCTCCTGTTTCCATAGTTGGCAGAATGTTTTCTGGACAGCAGAAGTCCCAGGGGTATGAGATTTGAATACAAGTACTTTGCACTGATCACATGAGAGACCTTGTTCTGAGGAACAGAATAGCTTTTTATATTATCTGGGATGGAACAGTGTAGAATATGATGTACTTACGGATCAGATCTGAATATGAGGAAAAGGAGGGCTAAATTTTGAAAGAACTGTCAAAATGCATGTGACTCTCAGATGTGGCTCTGCAGGCACAAAAGGTTGGGATTCAAACAGAAGAGTTGCTTTATCCATCTTTGCTTATGGGCAAACACGTTTAGCGGGATTATGGAGCAGAATAATTTGCTTGAAATTCAGAAACAAAAATGGGCTTTGAGGTGCCGTTAGCCCTTCCTCTCCTTCCTCTTGGTGCAAAAGCCTTTGGCTTGTTGGAACTGAGGAAACATGACTTCTAGCTTGTTTGTGTTGACTGAAACCTGATAGACGTCTATTACTGCATCTAACTCAGGTCAAGTATCTGACAGAAAAAAAATAATGAAAGTTGAACATCAAATGCAGAGATATCCAGCTCATCTGAAATCTATATTTACTACGTTGCTTGTGAGTGAATTTTGTTAGATAAATAGCTGCAGTGCTTTTAAGATTAAAAACTGCTATGAACATACTGCCACTTGTTAAATTTCTTCTCATGATCACCAGCTTGGACAGTGCTTTCCTGTTCAGGTTTAAAAAAAAAAAAAGCAAAACAAAGAAACCTGAGGCAGGGAAGGAAAAGGGGGCAGGGCAGGGCAGGGCAGGGAAGGGAAGGAAGGAAGGGAAGGAAGGAAGGAAGGAAGGGAAGGAAGGAAGGAAGGAAGGGAAGGAAGGGAAGGAAGGGAAGGAAGGGAAGGGAAGGGAAGGGAAGGGAAGGGAAGGGAAGGGAAGGGAAGGGAAGGGAAGGAAGGAAGGGAAGGATCTTGGTTCGTGATTTAAGCAACCATATTGCACTCCTACCCTGATTTCCATGCAGAGAGTAGGAAATTACTGGCTTGTAAGGCAGACATCTGCAGTGGGCAGTTAAGTAGGGTTTGTAATAAAGGATAGAATGAGAGCCCGTGTGGATCAATATGACCCATTTGGGAAGAGTAGCACAGATTACGTAAAAGAAAATCCTGTTTTGTAAACCTCTAATGAATTTTTCAAGAGGTCAGCAAGCAAGGAGATAAGAGTAATCTAATTGATACAATCTACTTGAATTTCTCATCAGCTTCTGGTGAAATCCTTAACTAAAGTATTTTAAGGAACTAAAGCAATGGAACAGGGGGAGAAATGTTATATTGAATAAAGAACTGATTGCCAGATAGGAAATGCAGGATAGGGGTAAACATTTAATTCTTTTAGGGGAGAATGGTTCCCAGGGGAGCCCTACAGGGAACTGGGCTGAAATTGATGCCATTCAGTGCGTTCATAGATGCCCCAGGAAAGACATCAGATGGTCAGTGAGAAAATTGGCTTATCAGAGAGTTATTTGGTGGAGTAAAGATGAGTACAGGTTGTAGGAAATGGTAGAAGGACCTGAAAAAACAACAAAGTGTCAGAAGAAATTCAGACAGGTAATTTAAAGTAATGCACATAGCAAGCAAAAATCTCCTAACTTCACATGAATTTACATGGCCTCTTGACCATTACCATACAGGAGCAAGCCTCAAGGATCAGAACAGGAGGTTCCATGAAAACATTGTCTCAGTGCTCAGGCATAGTCAGAAATCATGCAGAGAGTTAGGAATTGTTAGGAAAGGAATTTGAGAAGAAAGTAGAAAAGGTCATTGTGCTACTGCATAAATCCACAGTTCACCCCAACCTTGAATACTGTGCACACCTCTGGTTCTCTGGAGTTGACCTGGAAAAGAATCAGAGCAGGGCTGTCCAGATGACTGAGAAATTACTTCACTGTGTGTATGTACACACACATACACACTTGTACACACACACACGGACACACAGTGTTTAAGATAAACACAATGCAGTGTTTAAGATAAATTACTGAAAGTACTGGTATAGTCACTTTTTCTTCTTAATAATATAAAAAGTGACAAATAATTTGTTTGTTTGTCCATCTCTGGTACTGTAATTCTCCTCCTAGGTCTTGTTTGCTTCTGCTGGCCAATAAAGTGGAAGAAGTGAATAAGGAAAACAAGAGACATAGAGTTCCAATGATGAGTGTTTTCTCTCCTTGTGTCTCTCTCACCTTCTCTCTTTAATTTGGTTACTATTTTCTTCTGTATGATTGCATCTTATGCATCAGTCACTTCTTGCTCATTCTGCAAACCCAGAAATGGAGGCTGAAATTTCTGGTCATTAACTGGGAGCATCACCTGCCTCAGAATTCTGTTTTATCAGCCAGCTACCCTTCTTTATTTTAATTACAACAGATGATAAGCAAGAGAGAAGCCGGGAAGATAGATGCAAGCCGCACAGGGAATACCATTTACCTGGACTTGGTATATCAGGTTGATGGCATTTATGTCTAGGATGTTTTTCTGACTCACTCAGAAGCATGCTGTATTTTCACATTTTACTGCATAAAAATAATGTGATACAATAAAATAAACAATTTAAAGAAATCAAATTATTCAGCTGAATAAAAAGTGTAATTATAGTTTCCACACAGATGTGGTGTTTGGCATCTTACTCATTAATGACTTGAAATAATACATGTCTTACCACAAATTAGCAGGATGACGTGTTTGTGCATCATGGCTGGATCTCAGTCTTGCTGAAATAATCTAAATTTATTTATCTAAGAAACAGCAGGATCAGGATTTGGTTTATATAATAAATTTTGCTTTTCCAAGTCCTGTAGATCTTGAGATGTTCTGAGACCTGATCCAAAGATAACTGAGCCCAGTGGGACTCTCTCTATCCAAGGGTATTGGATGACAGAGTCTGTTCTCAAAACTCAGGCTCCAAGGAGGTCAGCCAGATACAGCAGAGGACTTCTCAGGATAGGAATATTATTTCCACAGTATAGTGACAAACGATCTGCAATGCTGAAAGCGTTTATTTCACAGTAACCTCAATATCCCTTAAAGAATGAATTCTTAATTTTGTTTTTTAAAAATGTGCTGAGAAATGGATAGAATTATCTGGGGTATTTTTCTCAGGAGTATTAATCTTATCCATCAGACTCAGTTGTTGGGAAAATATGAGTTGTCGAGCTCTGCTGGGATTGCCATTTGCTGGTTGGCATAACTAGCTTAGTGTAAGAGGCAGAATTTGCTGAAGCCTTAGGCCACAAGCTGTGAACTTTCACCTAGATACGTTGAATTTTTGCTTCCTTTAAGAAAGCCCCAGAACTGATCCAAGCTGGAAGATAAAGAAGCTTCCACCAACGGCAGAATCTGAAGCTTCAGGGGGAAAATAAAAGAACTGTCCTGCCCAGAGACAAGGGAAGCACCCAGAGAAGGACGTGAAGACCCCAGGCCCCAGGTCCAAACTGTTGTGGGAGGGGAACTTCATTTTAATGGTATAATTGCCCAGGTTTTTCTTTGTTCAGGGTCCCTCTGTGGAGGCAGCCACCCAGCTTGAGCTGTTAAAACTGCTGTACCATCCAAATAAGTTACCTCACGGGGCTTAGAGTCCGAAACACCCTGTGGGAAACCTAGGCTGGGGAGACTTGCTTAACACAGTTCATATTGCATCCCTGTTGCTGCCAGATGTCACTTGAAGCAAAAGTAAACTCTCGTTCTGAAATGAAGAGTTGCTTTAAATTTTTATCAAGTATCTTCACATGATTTTATTTCCCCCCCACAGGTTAAGAAATATATATCTTGTACAAAAATGTTCTTTTCATTATATAATACCAACAAGTAAGGCTCATTTGCCTATTGCTGCCTTTTTTTCCCCCTCTCTAATTCAGAATGATGAGTGTATTCTATTTAAAACCGGTGCTTTTTTCATTACCAGGGATGCAGGAAAGAGGGCATAGGAGTACCCCAGACAGTAAGATTTATGAAGACTCACAGACCACATGTGTGCTAGCAGATTCTCCAGCACTGAATCCAACGGGCACAGAACAGCCTTTATTTGTATTCCAACTCCTGAAATACATCTGAAAGCAATTCTGGAAGAATGTTGGTGGTTCAGATGAAAAAGCTGACTGGTTACTTTTGGAACAGATAAAGAGCATGGATGCCTGTGTTTGTGCCATTCTCTGGCACTTTTAGTTTTTCTAAAGTAGACCTAAAGATCCTGTGGTGCATCAAAATGAGCGTGGCCAGCAGGTCAAAGGAGGTGATCCTCCCCCTCTATTCTGCCCTGGTCAGGCCCCACCTGGACTATTGTGTCCAGTTCTGGGCTCCCTGGTATAAAAAAGACAGGGATCTCCTGGAGAGAGTCCAGAGGAGGGCTACGAAGATGATTAAAGGCCTGGAGCATCTCCCTGTGAGGAAAGGCTGAATGAACTGGGGCTGTTCAGCCTTGAGAAAAGAAGGCTAAGAGGGGATCTTTTTAATGTTTATAAATATCTGAAGTGTGGGACACAGGGGGAAATGGCCAGCCCCTTTTCAGTGGTCTGTGGAGACAGAACAAGGGGCAATGGCTGCAAGTTGGAGCACAGGAAGTTCCGCACCAACATGTGGAAGAACTTTTCACAGTGAGGGTGACAGAGCACTGGCACAGGCTGCCCAGGGAGGTGGTGGAGTCTCCTTCTCTGGAGATATTCAAGAGCCATCTGGATGCCTACCTGTGTGACCTGTCCTAGGGAGCTGCTTTGGCAGGGGGGTTGGATGTGATGATCTCTGGAGGTCCCTTCCAACCGCTATGATTCTGTGATTCTGTGACCTATTATTCTTGATGCACAAAGAAGCAATGTTCACATGGGTTCAAAACAGAGCAAGTCAGAAAATAAGAAAAATTACTTTGCATTCACGAGGAAACCTTGGAGTGAAAAGAGCTTAAACCACCAAGTTGTGCAGAGCCATGGTTACAGCCAGTGTGGGGCTACCGGCACTGTTGCCTCAGGGCTGGGAACAGTCCTGGAGCTTGCACAGATGACATGCAGGAGAGACTGGAATCAGCGAGCAATGCAGGGTTCAGCCTGATCAAGAGTCATGAAAGGCCTCATGTTCACAAATCAGATCACAAGCTATCTCCCATTCAATCTGGGACTGCTAGGGCTTCCAAGCTACTTCTGAACTTCTCAGATTCAAACCCATGACACACTATGTGAACTGTATGATTTGGGGGGATTTCAGAAGACATGGGGAAAAAGGCTTGAATGTATAGTTCCTTTAGTCTATCTTGTCATGTGGACACTCCACATACAGTTGTACCAGTTGGCTCTCTGCTATCCCTTATCCTGTACATAGGCATCCCCCCGTGAAAGGCACCATGAGACAGGCAGGCATTGAGCTAAACACTCTCTTTCTACTATTCTTTTTGGGGGGGTGGGTTCAAGTGACTCTTCATTTTTAAACTCATTTTCCATACTCTCTTGTGTCCACATCCCACCCTCTGCCTGCATTGCTGGGAAAGATACTTTGCTGTTCATGGCCAGCATTCACTCTTTAAATGGGTTTTATTTACAGAAGTCACCTGAGGAAGACACAAATTTATAGCTATCGATTCTTTCCACACCTCTGTCTACCTGCTGAAGAAATGCTTTATTGCCCAGTTAGTTTTGTTCTGAGGTATCTCTTCTGTGCTTTAATCAAATAATTGAATCACCTCCCAGATGTCTATATGATAAATTAACCACGCTGACCTCTTCACAACGTTTTCTTTAATGACTTCCAGCTTTTTCAGTGCTCCTGTTTTTTCTGTATCATTCAGAAAAGGGAAATCATTGGAATCTGGTATGGGTCCCTGTTCTTCCATGCCTCCCGCTGCTCTCTCCTTTCCTGCTGGCACATCCCAGGACTGCAAAACTCCTCTTGCCACATAATGCCTCAGGGTACATTATGACCACTAATTTCCTTTAAAGCTTGCCACTATAGGGAATGTAGTCTCCAGTTACATGAACTTGCACTACTTGCTCCTAGTAAGATGACTGTGCAAATTTTTTTTATTAAAAAGCATTTGTTTTAAAAACACAGCTATCCAATCTAGTCTGCTTCTACCCTATTTATCACTCCACTGGCCTTTCTTTTATTTGCAATTTTATATTTACCTCCAGATAATCAATAGAAATATTAAATTATGCTAGGAGCAGTCACGGAGGGAACCTTTCTGGCAATATTGCCAAATAAAATCCTACTCCAGACCAGCCCCAGGAGCAGATCATCCAATCTGCTACATTGCTCCAAAACATGATTTCAGGGTGATTGGACCAGCCTGATGTAAGACAAATTCCATGTGAAGTCTGGTGTAAGGGGTTGCTCCAGGGTCCTCTTTTTATAAACTGTGTGGATAAGGTTGTGCCAGATTTGCCTTCCTCAGCCTGCTAGACCAACACTATCCCAAGAGGCCTTGTGTCCCTGCATATCTTCACAAGCCCTGTCTGAGGCCATACCACATATATCCTTATCATCTTATAATAAAAGCACCGTTTTCAGGGGAATTCAGTGTCCCTCACTGTCCAGGAGGGCAGCTGTAGTAGCACAAGCTCTCAGACTACTTTCAGGACTTTGAAGGCTGAAAAGACAGAGTAGCAAACGCCCGCTCTTGTGATGACTGTCTCACAGTCAATATAGCTCTCGAGTCTTCTCTGTGTCCACTGCTTCCCTTCTGCTGCCCAGCACAAGTAAAACTTGTGGGTTGAAAGACAATTTAATGTGACAGAAATGAAAGATGATGATAATGATAATAACAACAACATATACAAAACAAGTGATGCATAGCACAGTTGCTCACCACTTGCAGGCCACTGATGCCTGGATAGTTCCTGAGCTGTAGTCCAAATTTCAGGCAGCTTCCCCCTGGCTTATATACTGAACATGATGTCATATGGTATGGAATATCCCTTTGGGTCAGCTGTCCTGGCTGTGTTCCCTCTCAGCCTCTTTTTCACCTCCAGGCTCCAGGACAGTATAAGAACCTGGAAAGTCCTTGACTTGGCGTAAACGTTGCCTGGCGACAACAAAATATCAGTGTGTTATCAATATTATCTCATCCTAAATCCAAACCACAGCATTATACCCAGTGCTAGGAAGAAAACTAACTCTATCCCGGCCAAAACCAGGACATGGGCACATACTGTTTGTCAGAGGATGGCGAAACAGAATACACTGCGTATCCTAGGGGCCATAACAGAGAAGACTGTCCATGGTCCCAGGAAGGGAACACCCTGCCTTGGTGCCAGAGAAAGGATGGAAGGGACCATGTGTTCTCAGAAGAGGAGGAAATCAAATAAGATAAACCCATTCAGGAATTCTTTCTTCCCCTGCCTTCTGAAGTCCCTGGTGCTCCTGGGCTGACATAAACCCTTCCACTGTCTTCCCTCTTCCGCCAGAATTAGTGGCAGATTTGCTTACAGCCTCCTTGGATGGGTACCACAGCTATAGCAATGAGCCCCTGGCCTAGCCTCATAAGACACTTTTAAAAGTAATCATACCTTACCTAGAAGTCTAGATTGATCCTCTTCTGTTTTTCACATCTTTTTCTGCCTTTGAATTTCATATACAAATGTCACCACTGGCTCAGGGTCCAAGAATACATGAGATTCTTGTGGTAAGATTTGTAAGAATGGGTGTAGGTAGATGAAGATCCAGTTTAAACCACTGTCCAGCTCTATGGATACAACTATATGCCATGAAGGTAAACCGCTGCACTTGGAATTCTTCCTCCTCACTAGAAAATGTCTTACCATGTTTGGCAGTGGGTGAGAGGAGACCAAGCAGGGAAGCTGGTAGAGTGGTCCAGTCTTAGAAAAGGAAGGAACTTATCTTCAGAGTGCAGCCCCTGCCTTTTCCTTCTCCTGGTATCCTGTGGTCAGAGTGAGAATGACATTTGGGCACCCACCCATGCAGTCACAAGGGTGCTGGGCCTACCATATCCCTCTCAGCACGGTCCTGCTGTGTGGGTCATGGTGGAAACCTCTCTCAGAGACTGACATAGGAAGCTGAGGCAAAAGGTTGTTTGGGCCAAGGGAAAGCAGGTAAAAGCCAGAAATTGTAGTGACAGGTTTCAAGAGACTGTCTTTCTTACATAAAAAAGGTACCGGTGTTATGACAGTTCCTGGAGGATTGTGCATCTTGTATGTCAGTGGTGTCATTGAGGTATGGAGACAGAGCCTCGAAGAGGAAAGGGAAAGAAGGCCGATCTTGTGCTGGATTCTTGCTGCTATGCTGCTGATCATTGGTTCAGCATTAGATGTGCTCGTGTGACCTCTCCAGATCTGGCAACCCTAGCAGTGGTAGAACCAGGTTTGGTATTCCAGGTGGCAGAAGCACACCTTGCAACCAAAACAACCCGCTGAAATGGCCGACCCACAGTTTTGCGTAAGGTGCCGTGTGAACAGAACGAGCACATGGGCGGCTTGCTGGATGTCACCACCTCAAAAATGGCTGGGCAAATGAATATACCACAAAGGTTGCAGATGTTCAGAGATCAGCCTACATCTGAAGATGGGGCACAGCAGGTAAAGCAACGCCGTGTACAGCATGGGTGCACTTGGGGGTCATGAAGACTGACGTCAATGGGTAAGAAAGAGAGACTGGCCTCACTGGAAGAGAAAGACTGCAGCATCATAAGTCAGGCAAGCTGTGAAGGCAGTAGTGTTGCATGTGATTCTGCTGTGTTAGCGAGTTATGACTCAGTGTTTGTGTTTAGAACAAGCACTATTCATCACCATGGTTGTATTTGTGGTTTAGGTCTATAACAGCCCTAATTTAATCTGCTATGAAGACATGTCTTAAACCCAAGATTTTCTGTTTCTATTTCCAATGCCTTAGTCTGGAAACAAGGGTGTCCAGGGTCATCCATTCTGTCTCAGACATCCAGATAAAGCAGTATGCTTTAGAAAACAAGGAACTTGCAGATGTCTTCTAATGTAGATAATTGCAACATACTAACTTCCACAGGAACAACCAGGTATGAAATAGCCAGCCAAGATGTGCTCTACAGTTGTCCTGACCCTGGCAAACATGTTCTGAAATACACAGCAGCCCAGTGACTGTGGTACCTCCTGGTGCTTCCAGGACTCAAGCTCCTGCTGTCTTCTTGTAGGGGGTCGTAGAACCACAGAATGGTTTGGATTGGAAGGGACCTCAAAGATACCTAGTTCCAACACCCTCTACTAGACCAGATTGCCCAAAGCCCCTAACCTCTGCAGGGATGTTGGGGAAAAAAGTGCATGTTTTTGCTGTACCAAATAGAGAGAAAATTCAAACTATTGGCTTGCTAACAACAAATACAACAGACAATCTACAACTACCTATACAGTTTATGATAATCTAGGATCTTTGCAGGCATCTACATGTGTGCAGACAGGGCAGGAAAGGACTGCTGACCTGCACTGATCCCATAGGTGGGGTAAAAGCCCTTCTCTTACAACATCTATAACTGCAGCCATGGAATGACAGCAGAACATCATCAGGCCACCAAGCCATTTGTTCTTTGGATGGTATATGGTAGTACTCAGTAGATGACTCCTTACAGTGGCCCTGCAGAAGGAGCAGTGGAGTGCAAGGAAATGGCAAGGAAGTGCCATTTCTACTTCCAGAATGCAAATGAGCTGCCACCCCAAAATATATTTCTGGAGCCTAAGTGTTGAAGCACAAGAGTGTCATCTAAACATAAAAAAGGACCTGTGTTGTATGTCTGATGCTATGAATTTAGTATGCTTGTTGTTCTAACCATGCTCATGGACAACTCTGCTGACTGTGAATGCTGTCATTAGTCGGTCCTGTTAACAAAATACAGGTCTGTCCCGTTGTCAAATCCCAAAATGTACTTTGGGCTGGACCAATGTTTCTGTAACTTTCTATAGGTGTGACATCCTTCAGGGCCTACCTGTCCTCCTGGGACCCCTTTAAGTAAACTGTGTTCATCTCTCCATCCAAGGACCAGTGAACTACCAGCTGGTGGCAGCAGCAGCTTCTCCAAGATCAGGATGTGAGGACTTGATCACAGTTCCTGGTGACAGTGTATGACAATGTATATAAATACACGTGCCTCCCTTTTAAGGACATAAACCGTTGCCAGTAATCTTGCAACTAATCTATTTTTTAAAATAATTTAGCTTTTCTAATCCTTTGCCACCCCCTTTGAACATTTCCACAGCAACTTGGGGTTTACAACTGGCATGGAGAAATGCAAAGTTAAAGCCAGTCTCTTACTATTGTGATGCCAACGGTGATGTTAAGATCTTAGGAAAAAGGAGGAAGAATTCCTTAGCCATAAATGTGTTGCCATTGACCTTACCTGTGGCTGTGTGTTGTAAAGAGGGAAGTGAGAGGATATGGTGAGATTTAAAGGAACATGAAGGGAAAGGATTGACTGGATGTTCAGCAGGCATCAAAGATGGGAGCATGTTGTTCTGGGATTCAAACATGATCTTATGAACGTCTTATACAAAGGTACTAATACTTCCCCATCTTTACTAAAAGTACCTCACTGAGTGCCATCTCCAGTCACATTGGTCTTTTTTTTAAAGCTCTGTCACCCTGGAAGCACATCCTTCTTCTCCTGCTACCAACACACTCTTCTTTATCTCACCCTTCTTTGCAGGCTCCTCCAGATTCACAGAAAAATTCCTTATGGTTGGCCCCTCAGCACATGACTTTGTATCTTCTACTACTGAACTTTATCCTGTTTCTGTACTTCAGATGAGCAAGAGGCCTGTGATGGCCAAAAATTACCTGGTGGTAACAGAAAACATTTGAGACTAAATTACTGAAATTCCAGAGTTCTGCCTCCAAAGTTGGACTTGGTGGGTGTGACTGTGTCTCTGTGTTAACTTTGTGTCATTCACCCTGATATCCATCTGTTACTTGGGTGAGGCTTGGTGCCTTTGTCTAGCTGGGGGTTAATGCAGCACCCTGAGCTGGTAGTAAGCTACATTGGTGTGTCCCTTTGGTGCCATTCTCTGGTGCTGGAGTGCTGGAGCACTGCTTTCAGGTTGGGCACGAACTAGTGAAACAGATCTGGCAGCAGCCCCCAACTTCGTCTGGAGCAGACTGCAAGTGGTACTGGACATTTCTCAGGCTCTTCTTGGAGTAAACAGCCACCTGTCATTAGCTGGAGACTGCAGAAAAGGAGCTACCTGGGCCTCAGATGCATGTTGCTTGCCCCCAGTTAAAAGCGGGAGAGCTGTAAAGCCTCAGTGAGGACCCTGGTTCTCTGGTTATATGCGGAAGCCCAGAAAAGTTTATGGTTTCAGAGCTTCTCAAAAGTTGTTGCTGTGATATAATGGCTATTCATTTACCTCATTTATTCATTTACCCAGCTATCCTTTGAGTTTACCTGGGGTTATCGTGTCTGTAGAGTGGAAGTTACCTCAAGTATTTTGTTTATCTTACTCAGTGAAAGAGATCAGAATTGCCAAGGACTTAGGACACCGAGAGGGAAGTAATTCTGGAGGACGTGTTAACAGTAACATAGGGGCTGCATGTGCACCTCCACAGGCTTCAACAGTAACAGAGGGGCTGCATGTGCACCTCCACAGGCTTCAACAGTAACAGAGGGGCTGCATGTGCACCTCCACAGGCTTTTACATTCCAGGAGTGAATGTCTTTGTGGGTTTTTTTTTCATTCTTGAAGTTTGTTTCTGGAAATGCTTTTCCTCTTGATATCCTTTCAAAAATAAGTGATATTGTCGCTCTGGAGGATGAAAGGAGGGAGGCAAGTAATGAATAGGTGCCCAGTGAGATTCTAGTAAGCACTGGGACAGCTTAGGCAAAGGAGGGATTGATGAATAAGTAGCCTGCTTTGTTGAAAAAGTGTCTGTTTGCAGGTTTACAAAGAACTTGCTAAATAAAACTCCATTTGATTCTAGAAAGGAGGCTGTGTCCCATGCTACAAAAGAAATCAGTGGTGCCAACCAAACTGATTTAGGTAAATAACCCTTATAGATCTCCAGGTCTAGAGGCTGGCTGAATCCTGAGTATACGAGCAGAACACATAAACACCAAGATTTTAATGCCACCTATAGTGATCTATCTGTAGAAGAAGGCAAAAAAGACCAGCAGAGGACAAATTATGCATTGAGAGGAATAAAATAAAATCTTTCCCAACTCCAGTGGAAGCCCTGAGGCATGGAATTATTATAAGTATAATGCAAATTGACAGTGATCTAATCTATTTTCTCACACATTTGGGGATACTGACACATCAGATGCTCAGGGACTCATAATATAAGCTTAATTGTCTATCTTCAGGCATTTTCCTATTCTATTGTGTTGTACAATTATGTCCATAAGCTTCTCGGGCTCCATCCTACAAGACTGAAAGCTACTGCTTCCAGCACTCGGGAGAATATTCGAGCCCTTCATTCATCAGATAGCTGGAAGCCTTTAGATTTCCAGTCCAAATGTATTCCAGATTACTCACTGTACAGCCATTTGATCATGTGATGAAGTCCATATCCCTCTCTGAAATTTACTTCTCGAATATATTTATAAAGCACTACCACACTCCTGTTCAGTCTTTGCTGGGCTGTACTAAACAAGATCTTCTATTTCTCCTAAGAAGATGTGCATTTTGTTCCCCTAATCATCCTAGAAATGCTTCTTTGCACTTGCTCAATTAAAGTAACATTTTCTGCCACACTCAGCCCTCTAAATTGTGCTGCATTTAAATGGACACAAACAATACATGCATCTGAGATTTCCACTGAGCCCCAGGTAGCTCTTTTTTTTCTGCAGGCTCAGTAAGAATGGGTAAATCCCTGGCCAGTATTACCCTGCTGGAAAGAAAACCACCTTGCTGGTAGCCCCAAACACCACCAAATTGTTGTTGCAATAAGAGGTCAGAGCTCTGAATCTCCAGCTAGTGACAGATGCCTCTCTACTGCAAGAGGAGTCTGATACGCCTGCCACCATCTGCAGTCTGCTGAAGCGGAGGGATGGTGCTGGGCCTGAGCTTCTAACACTGTCCTGTTTCACTCATCAGTGTACAATGGCTGAGCCTGAAAGCAGCTCTCCAGCTAAACATGGAGGAGAAATATCTGCCAGAGGTCAGTCTCTTTCTTATACCCAGATGCTCTTTAACCTCCCTGATTCTGAAGTAATCACATCACTCTAGGATGTCTTTACAACTGTCAAGTGGATCAACCAGTCCTGCTCCAAGGCAAGGACAGGAGGGCCATGTCTAGCCAGTTTGACTCTGGCACCTAGCAAACCGATGAGAGTGTATCATGATGAATAGAATTAAGACACATTTCTACTATGTGAGATACTAAGGAAGAAGAAATTATGAGGAATTCATAATGAGAGAGAGTGGATGAAACTTTTCCAGAGTCTTTTGTCAGTCAGCGAGTACATGGATAAGGACAGTATAGATGATACAAGAAGCTGCTTTATTCCCTGTTTTCTTTCAAAGCCCTAAGCTTCCAGCCACCCACAGTTCATCCTGGACTAACCAACTAATTCCCTTGCTGATGAAGCCTGAGTAATAAAAACCAGAGGAGTTCCCTACATCGCTACAGCCTGCTTTTTTTTTTTTTTTTTTACCCTGCAGACAGTATGGACACAGGTTGTACCAGATTTCACTACTTCCAGCACAAGCAGAGCAGTCCCCTGTCACAGCAGAACGCTGTTTGGCCAGGCACACCTATCACACCTTCCACTCTGCTGAAACAGCTTTCTCATCATTAATCTCATACTGTTTTACAAAACAATGGCACAAAGCCACAGAGGGGCTTCTTGGCTCCGATCTCCCTTTGCAAAGACCTTGTTCTTTTTATGGCTTCACTGCTGGGTAAGATACCTCAGCAGTTATTTGAGACAGGTAAATAACTTTCATCATGTTACACTTATGATAGCGGCTCCTGCTGCTGACTGTCACAGGCACACCACACAGAGGCCTCGCAGAGACCTTTCATTTTAAAACATTAATGCAGCCAACACACAGGCTCGGGTTGCTAATTGGCAGTCTGGTTCAGTTCAGCGTTACGTGCCCAACTGTCCTGTCTTGGGCTAGATACTCAACCACGGGCAACCACCTTGTTCTGCATGACCGCCTTGCCAGGCCTGGAACTGCAGGTGAAGTTCCTGTGAGTTCAGGCTCTTGCATCAGAGCAGGAGCAGCCTCCTGACCTTTCCCACCATGTTTCTCTGTGCCTTGCTCCAACTGCTAACAAGAGGAACAGACATTCTGTGCCTTAGCTTCTCCCCCTGCAGGTCCTGCTTGAGTCACATACCCCTCAAAGCACAGACTGCTACCTGCAGCCATCACACACAGGGAAACATCTGTGTGCAGTCTGACTGCACTCCAGAAATTTCCCGGCTCCATGGGAGGGCTATCAGTAGCTCCAGGGATGCAGTGTGCTTGGCACTTCAAAAGGTTCCTAAGGGAAGGCTTGGACACACTTTCCAGTATCCTATACACTGGAGGTTCCTCGTTTATTCAGACATGGTAGGCTGTAGGGAGCAGGAAGGCAGGAGAGAAACGTGAGACAGAACATTTCCAAAACCATGAGCCCATCCACCTCACATTCCCAAGGACTTCTGGCCTCCCAGGAAAAAAACTCTGTCAGGGAACAGCCTTTCACATGTAGCTCTTCTCAGGGAAGGAACACCTCCTGCAACAGACCACAGGTATCTGCACACAGGGAAGGATCAAAGCAACCCCCAAGGGTTGTAATCCTGACAAGCTTTCGCACTGGGCAAGTCAACAGCACAGAGGGCAGGAGCAAACAAGGACAGCATTGTGGTATCTGTGCTTCCTGGGCCATCATTTAGAGTTAGTTCACAGCTCTCCATCTCTTTCTGTTCAAAGTAGGCTAATGATGCACCAGGTATCTATCACATGTGGGTCAGCTCCGCTAGTATCTCCTAACCTTTCTCTACAGAATCTTCTAGGAGAAAGAGGAGAGGGCCTTCACCTACAACTCCCCCACCTCCTGCTCCCCCAAAGGAGCTGAAGAGCAGTGCTGCCATCCTGTCAGTCCCATGGTATCATGGTGCAGCCAACAGCAGTGCAGCCCTGCTCAAGCCACATAGTAGTGCTGTGCCTCCTCCTCCTCCTCATTTATGTCCCATGGCCCAGAATTCAGTTTACATTTGTTGTGACCCCAAATACAGATTACATACAGTGAATTTTCTTGCTACACTATTAGGTAAGATTTTAAAGTAAATAAATACTGTTTCTGTGCTTTGTGTGCATTGCAGAAACCAAGAAAATAAATGAAATTATGAACAACCTCGTAGTAAGGAAGTTTTTCAACAATTTTACTAAGATTATTTTGAGCTTTCATATTTGGAAAAAAGCCCCAACTACTTCTAGGATCTCGATTTTAAAAACAGTAAGCTTTTTTAATCTGTGGTAAAAAGGTTGGACTTGATGATCTTACAGGTCTTTTCCAACCTTAAAAGATTTTATGATACACCTTCTGGGTCCATTTGTAAAGCCTGGCAAAGAGACTACATTTCATGCTATCTAGTCTGACAGAGACCAGTCACTGGAGAACGGTCACTTGCTGAATATGGACCTGTTTGCAAAACCAAGTGCTTTAAGTAACAGGAAGAAGAAAGGAGGAAAAAAAATCAAAAGTGAGCTGACCCCAAGAGTTTTTTGGAAGCAAGTAATCCACACAATCTTTGATGAAGACATAATGTGCCCTGCAGAACGCTTTCAAGAAACTCAGCCAGTTTTTTTCTGGAGCTCTTTACAGAAGCTCAGCAGCCTTTTTCCAGCATCGGCCACTCTTCAAATCCATGGAAGACAGTGTTTTCAGCCACTCCTGGTGAAGAGCGTGTTTGGGAAAGGTTTAATGGCATACAATGCTGCTATATGCACACACAGCCCAGTGCTTTACATCCTCTGCGCGGGAGAGAGTCACACTTGGAGCCTTGCCTTGCCGGATTCTCCAATTTGAGGAGGCACACACTGCATTTTTTTTCTTTTTTCTCTTCCAGTCTCTGAAGGTAAAGAGGGATATGGGGGCAGAGATTTTGGGAATCAGCTTTTCCTTCCCATGCTACACGAAGTCCCAAGAGGAAGGATGTACCAAGTCTAGAGGGGAGCAGGAGTTAGAGGGACGGGATATGTATGTCTGCTGTGCTGAAGGACCAAAGATTGTCACATCACTACCGACACCGAACCAACCAACCAACAAAAGGCCGACACACACATAGATGATTGCACTCATGTATTGCCAATTTCCCACACGTTTATCTATCAGTTTCTGTAGGTATATACAGTATATACATGCGTGTGCATAGGTGGGTAGGTGCACGCATGTCAAATACACATACACAGGCGTATTTAAATGCAATTACGGCTTCATACATGAGCTTACATTAGGCACTGAGCACGGGCGGTGTGTGATTTCCCGGCCCTGTGAGCCATGACACACCACACAGCCGTATACCTGTGCAATACCTACCCACCCCCCGCGGGTCTTGCCCCGGGTAGCGGCCACCGGCGAGGCGCGGCCGCCCCTCCCCGCCGTCACGGCCCCCGGCCCGCCTAGCCGGCGAGCCCGCGCCCGTGCTGCCGCAGCGCGGGGCGGAGCGGAGCGGGACGGCGCGGCCGGGCGGCGGCGCTGCGGGACGGGCCCCACCGCCTGTCGGCCGCCGCCCCGCCCCCGCCCAGCCGAGGCCCGCAGCGGCGGTGCCGCCAGGCGCGCAGGCAGCGCGGAGTGTGCGGGGCGGCAGGCAGGCGGGCGGGCGGTAGGGGTCTGCCGAGCGACCCCTCTTCCCCAACCCTCCCCCCGCCGGAGCGGACGGCACCAACAAAGGGCCGGAGCGCGCTCCGCCGCTGCAGGAGAGTGCGGAGGCAGGGGCTGCCGCTGCCGGCCTCTCCGCCCCCCTCCTCGGGGGGAGGCGCCCGGCGCGGCGCGGGGACCGGCCCGCCGGGGAGCTGCCGGGGATTGGCTCGGCCGGGTGCGAGCCGAAGGTGCTCGGGAGAAGCCATCTGCAGCGCAGGCGATTCCGCCCGCTGTGCGGGGGCTGGGGGCTCGGGCTTTCCTTTGCGCGTGGTTTGGGGTATTTTTTCTTCCTTTTTCTTTTTTCCCCTCCCTTTTTCGCGGGATCATGGCCATGGCAGCGGGGCCGTGATGTCCCCGGGAGCAACCTCAGTGCTGCAATGCTGCCTGCTGCAGCCCTAGCGAGGGGAGGCGGCGTTTGATCGGCGGCCGGTGGCCGCACATTCTCCCCGCGGCAGCGCCGCCGCCTTTCTCTCCCCGCCGCCTGCGCCCCGTGCGCCCAGACCGGCGGGAGAGGGGCCTCGCCGCCCGCCCAGCAGCAAATCCGCCGAGCCGGGCTTTAAATTAATAATAAAACCTCACCAACCCATAAAGGCGAGGGGGAGAGCAGAGCCGCGCGCAACATGGCCACTCTGCTGCGGAAAATCGGGCTGATCCGGCTGCACAACCGGGACACGGAGGACCCCAAGCACCACCACCACCGCAGCAGCCAGCAGGGCTCCTCGCTCAGGGGCAGGGGCAACCAGAAGAACAGCAGCAACAAGCCGCAGCCGCAGGGCCCCCCGGGGGTGGCGGCGGCGGTGGCTGCAGCAGCAGCAGCAGCGAGAGCAGCCCCGGGGGCCACAAGAACAAGAAGGCGCCGGAGCTCGTCAAGCAGCCCCCGCAGCCGCGCTCGGGCAGCGGCAGGGAGAAGCCGCGGGAAGCGGCCAGGGAACCCGGCGCCGGTAAGGAGGCGGCGCAGCGGCCCGGTCCCGGTCCCGGCTCCGGGTCGGGGCCGGCGCCGCTGTTGCCGCTGCCGTCGGGGTCGGGGCCGCTGGCGCCCGCGGGCCGGCAGCAGCACTGCACGCAGGTGCGGACCCGGCGGCTGATGAAGGAGCTGCAGGACATCGCGCGGCTCAGCGACCGCTTCATTTCCGTGGAGCTGGTGGACGAGAGCCTCTTCGACTGGAACGTGAAGCTGCACCAGGTGGATAAGGACTCGGTGCTGTGGCAGGACATGAAGGAGACCAACACGGAGTACATCCTGCTCAACCTCACCTTCCCCGACAACTTCCCCTTCTCGCCGCCCTTCATGAGGGTGCTCAGCCCCCGCCTGGAGAACGGCTACGTCCTCGACGGCGGAGCCATCTGCATGGAGCTCCTCACTCCCCGCGGCTGGTCCAGCGCCTACACCGTGGAGGCCGTCATGAGGCAGTTTGCGGCCAGCTTGGTCAAGGGGCAGGTAGGGGGTCTGTGGGCGTGCGTGTGTGTGGTGGGGAGGTGTGTGTGTGTAGGCACATCAGTTTGGATGGGAACCCCAAAGCACAGCAGGGGTCAGGTCCTGCCTGTGGCTGACCTTGGCCAAGCCTGGGTGAGGAGTCTCCCTGGAGGACCTGGTGTCACTGGTGGGAAGGAACCGGGGACACACGTGTTTTGCTCTGGGGTCCCTTCTCAGAGAGGTACAGCAGAGGTACCGCGCAGCTCAGAGGAGCAAGATGCAAATGCATCCATCGTGTCCTGTGCGTCTTTTGTCCCCGTGCTTGGCTGTGCCCGCTCCGTCATGCGTGTTGCCCCCAAGGGTCACCTCCCTTTCCACAGAGTGAAAGTGGCTCTTCAGGCTCCAGTGGGATTTGGGATTCAAGTCCTCCGCCTCCTGCCCTTCACCACGTTGTCAGCCATGCTTGCTGGTCTCCTGTGTGAAGCACTGTCTCTGGCACGAGGTGCAGGGCTCTGAGCGGCTGCCCTCGGGTCTTTGTCTGGTGCTGGCCTGCATATGGCATGCCTCGCCAGAGAAGAGGCCACCCCCGTGCTCCCCGGGTCAGGGCTTGATGCGTAGGGCAGAGGTGTAGCGTGGGGTCACACCAGGAATTGCTCCCTGAGCTGCCGGCAAAGTTGTTCCTTTCGGTCAGAGAGATTTTAAACTGGCACAAGTAATTTTAGGTATGTACTGCAGTTAGAGCAGCTAGGTGGATCCTGCCAGCTCACCTCTCCGGAGGTGCCAGGTTCCCCTGGCAGAGGATCTCACCTGAACTGAATCTCAGTGCATTTTATGCTTTCTTTTTCTTTCTCTCCTGCAGAACTTGTTTAGATGGGAAGTATTTCATATTCATATTGCCTGTGAAACTCACAGCCAGTCCTTCCTTATGGTTATTATAGTGTGCAATATACACATGGCTGTGGCGTGATTTTCCTGTTGACTTCATGAATGCCCTTGAACCCAGGGGACACACACAGCTCCACGTCTGTTAGTAAATGATGCTAAGCACCCTTTTAAAATTTGTATCTTGGCAAAGATGGGGGAAAACATATAAAAATATGTTAAATAATAACATATTTTTCATTTGCTTAAAATGAGGTTCCTCCTGTTTGCGTCTGTGGAGCTGCTTGCATGAGCAGAAGGCTTGGTTTCTCTTAAGACCGAAAATTAATTTTATATAACAGGCTCTTTGTGACTTTTTACCTGTTTGATTTGGGCCTACTTCTCCTTTTTTTTAACCAGATAGCATTTTTATCCACACTTCAATTGAAAGGTCAAGTTTCCTAGGTCACCTTGGGATATAAAAAAAACATCTACTAGAGAAAAAGAGTCTTAATTTACATTGAGCCTGGGGTGTCTTCAAGTCGTGTAGCTACTCTTACGGCATCTCACTATTTGTTAACCCATCTCTTTTTACAGAGATCATATTTCTCATTATTTTAAATAGGGGTTTAGAAAGACCATGCTAAACAATCTAATTTTTTTTATCAGTTCAGCATCTTTCTGCAGTATTGAATGTGGAATGTAAACTGGTTAAATTAAGGTTTACTGGGATCATAAAGTGGCTTAGTGAAGAAAAGTACTAGATTATTAGTAATAAATATTAAGCTATATAATCTCATCATTTTCTTCCCTAGACCACTGAGGAGATTCCCAAAAGTAGTCACGATTTCTCATAATTGAGGATTTTTATGTATACATCATTAATAAACACATTTAAAGTGCAAGAGTTGCAATAACACTCTTCCAGAAGTTTAAGAAGTTCATTTATAAAAAAAAAAAAGAGAATGCACGTGGTACAGAATAAAAGGCTGAAATAAACTGCTGCCAGTAACTAAGTAGTTAAATAGGTTTGTAACATGCATGTTTCAAAGCCTAGGGACGTGCCTTCTCACTGGAAACGTTGATAGGTAATACTGATAATAAATTCAATTTCTGGGTTACAGAGGTGTAGCCTGTGATGGGTTGGCAGCCTGTCATCATAGCCAGGCTCTGTGTCATGGGATCCACGTTTCTGTTATCGCACTCCCCTCGTTATGTAATCTCGACTTCATTGCATAATAGGGCTCAAAATACGACAGGCGCTCCCCTATCCCCGTTTCATTTTTCATTGTACAGGTAATCTACTTTTGACTCTTTTTCTTCTGTTTTGTTTTTTAAATATAAATTCAGCCACAGCAGCACTGAGAGCCAAAGCGCTGCATTTCCCTGAGCTGCGGGGCTGGTTTTTGGGTAACTCTTGGCATGCTGTGGTCAGCTCGGTGCCTGCAGGGAGCTGTCCTCTGCGCCAGGTTAATCGATTAATTTCTATAAGCAGCCTGCACCCTGCTGTAGTGTGGAACACTCATCATGCTTGCTATTAAACAGAAAGGCTGGAAGGGCAAGGTCTGTTCTCCACTGGCTCGAAACAGCCCCGCAATAGCAAATGGCGGCAGCCATGAGGCCTAGCGGGAAGTGGGATGCCACCAGCACCAGTGGGTAAAAATGGGGCCTTCCAGAGAAGTGTCACTTCACTGGTTCGCAGCGCCATGATTTAGCGTGCAGTCGTGAACACTGGAGCCTGTGACGCATCCGAAAGCACGCCTCGCCGTCGCGGGTGCTGGCGTGAGTAGGCAGGACTGAACTACGTTCCTCCTTTCGGTAATTTGAGTGATAAAACCGAGGTGACTGATTTCATTCAGCGTTTCTCATCGGTCCCGTTTTGCCGTGCAAACTGTAACGCTGCTGTTCTCTGCTGGTTCTTGGAAGAGAATTGCAGCGCTTCGTGGCGTGTTGTTTTGTTGGAGCTAGTGGTAACCTATGAGCATATAGAGCCTTCTTTTTCTTTTGATGAAGTGATGGGAAAAATGACAAAACTTAACACTGAAAATGTATTTTTGGGAAGTCGAGGTTCTTGATGAATTCAGGTTTTGGGTTTTTTGATGGATTCACAGACCTTTTAGCAGGGTAAAAGAAAAATTGAGAGAAATCGTGCTGATGTCTCACAGGTGGTACATGTGACTCAGGAGTTAACGTCAGTGAGGAGACTTAAGCATGCCACACAGAAATTACAAGGTAGCACATCTCCACCACTTTTCAGCACTGCCCTTGTATGCAGGGATATGTGGGTCCAGGTCCCCAAACCTAAGTATGTCTCCCAAGGGCTGGATTTTAAAGCAGTTTTAAAGCTGTTTCTCCTGATTTCACCAAGCAGGAACGAAACACCTCAGGTGACCTTGCTTGAGAGATGTCCTACTTTATTGGTTGCATACCACTGCTTCCTATTACGAATCTTGTGTAGCATTTTTAGATTTATTTTTTTTTTGGAAAAAAAATATTTAAAATGGAAGAGAGAACATTTCTGTTTGAATGAAATAATTCAACAGTCCCAAATCGTGCTGCTTCTTTTTTTCTTTTAACCAATTTTCATGGGGGAAAAAAAAATTAGTTAACAAACAAGTTGGGGTTTGTTTGGTTGGATGCTTCAGCTCTTCAGCTGAGAAAAATCAATTATTCACACAGCTCCAGTCAGTATCTTGAGGGGAATTCTCAGTACATCAAAGGTCTGAGACTCTTTATCTGTCTGGGATCCAGAACCTTATTTTAAAGAAACCTTGCTGTTGTCCTTAACTCAACTGTAGCCTTGGTTTTAAGGGGATGACTTCATATTCGCTTCCTGCACGGTTAGCTGCTCGCTGGCTCCCATCATCAGGGCTGGAAGCTTGGCCCTGCCCAACCTGTGAAATGGAAGCTGAGAGCTGCTGTGGATGGAGCTGGGGTGTCAGCCAAGGAGGTGGGGCGATGCTAAAAAAAAAAAAAAGAGAATTTAAATACCAGTTAGTTGTTGTCCTGGAGGCAACTGTTTGACATGCCTGCCTAGGCAGAGCCTCCCATGTCTGTCTGTCTCTATCCAGGCTGTGATACTGGCCTGTTAAGCTTTACCCCTTCTTAGCAGCACCCTCTAAAAGAGTTTAATTGATAATTTAAGAGAGCGATTGAAAAATGTGTCTGTTGCTCTCTGCTTCCTGATGACAATGTTGTTGTCACGATAATAATAATAACTGATGGAAGGAAGCAAGAACAGTGAGGGTTGTAGGAGAGTGATAAGTCAACAGGAGGTTCATAGTGGCTCTCCTTTGAAAACATGGTAGATGGTCCCCAAATGAAAAAGGGACCACTTTTTTGTCCAAAAGTGGAAGAGGACTTTGTGTCCTCCACTAGATGTGGGTTTTTCTCACTGAAGAGTAATGATTTCATGCTGGTTTGGAGGAAGCTTAAGAGAAGACAAAGCTATGTCTGCCAATGTCCAAATAATGCATCAGGAATTATTTATTTTAGAGAATGAATAACATAGCTGTACTTGATGCCTTGAGGACTTTGGGCTTAGGCTTGCAGTAGTGTTGACCACTAGCAGCCTTGTCCTCCATTTTAAGTGTCCCTTGTTCTCTGTCTGTGGAGGCTGGGGACAGGACTGCCAGCCAAAGGCAGCTCTCAGGTAACTGTGGACTCTGCAGATTATGTCGTGGAAGAGTTCTTTGTTTTAAGGCAAATACTCCCTTATTCTTCCAGTGATTACAAGGAGCGTAAAAAATTGTGTCAGGGTATACTAAAATAGGAATGGGGAACCTCTAATTACAAGTATTCTTGCTGTGGTGGCCTTTTTATTAAAAAATAAAATTTAAGTTTTAATTAAGATTTAACTTTCTATAGGAAAATTTCCTGAATCTAAATAAAAGTTGTTGGTATGGAGTGCTTCCATCTCTCCTAATACTATAAATACCTCACTGGAATCCCATTAGTTTGCTTCAAGAGGTAGGTGCCTTGCGTGACCGTTGAACTGATGCGTCTTTCCATTTTAAAAAATAAGAGTATCCCAGCTGACTTCTGCCAGATTGAAACAGGAGAAGTGGGCTTTTTTAATGAAAAACAGATACAGAAGGTAGCAGTTAATCATAGTCTAAATGACTCCCTCTTCATCCTTTCAAACAAAAGTAGGAGTGAGCAGATAGCAGATGGGACTTGCATGGTGTCCAGGAGGTCAGCAGACTCCAGGTCTTTCAAATATGTACAGCAGAAATTAATTGCAAATCCCTGGATTTTCATACTCCAGATGCTGGGTTGGAGGACTATAGCCATGAATAAATCAGCTAATCTCAAAGGCTGCAGAACTGTGTAGAGAACACAGTGGTGTCTGAATTATTTGGAGCCATTGTATCATATTAGGGCTTTAAAAAAGAAAAAGCTTGTTTTTTGCCTTTGATTAGTTGCCTGAGCAAATGATGCCTGTTATCATCAAGGGAAGAAATGTTGCTTTAGGTCCACGGTTGAAAACCACATTGACTCCTATGGAAAAATGTATTGTGGGGCTGGTTCCCTATGAAAAGGTGTTAAAAGCTGGGCCGAAGAGGTAACAAAGAGTATTGTTTACAGAGGAAAATCAGATGTATCGGCCTTCTAAGATTTCTCTTTCATTACAATTGGGAAATTATGATTTTCAAGGCGAAGTTTAAGTGAGAGCATAGATATATTTGCTGTGTTGAGGTGCTGGGATTGATGAATGGGCTGGAAAAAACATTGTTCAAGTGTACTCTGATATATTGCTGTTCTGACTATCCGCTATTGTTATGCAAATATATTCTACTTGAGAGGAATGAAGACACAGGGATCCCAACTCACTGAAGTAGGAGGCTGTTTTAATTCTTTTAAAAAGCAGGGGGAACATAATCTCCATTTTACCCCTTCAAAGCATAAAAAGAAAACTGTTAAAATACTTTCAGCTATCATCCTTAGTGTTAAAATAGTCATCAAGCTAGTCAAATTGCTACACTGAAACAAACCACTTAGTTTAAAAGATGCTTTTATGGCAGGTAGAACTAATTCTTCCCGGCAATATTTGGCTGATCTAAATAATTTAAAAGATTTGCTGCTTTGGATCATAAGAAAATGGAATTTGCTCAAAAGAGCGAGATTCTTCCCTGAGTTATAAAAGAGGTCCTCATTTTCTTCAGTGGAAGTATTCAAATCCAGAGAAGGGTGTAACATTCCAGTGTTCTGTCAGATGCTTTGTTGAAGAATTGTACCTTTTTTTCAAATGCAGAAAGAGAAGGAGGAGCAGCCTAAATAACCCGCTTTCTATTGTGAGGAAGATTTATGATTCCTTATACAGGCTAGTCTTGAGAATATGCAGATTTCCTAGGTCTCCACAATGGTCTAGGATTTCCATGCATGACCAGAGACTTCCAGACCCAAGATTTGTAACTCCACAGTAATTCTGGTCCTCGTATTGCAGGAGTCTTTGCTGCCAGGCATGATCCAAGGCACGTCCCTTGAGTGGGCATCTGCTTTCCCAATGCGGGACGCTGGTTAAGTAATGTAGTATTAGCTGCATTTCTTTTTCCTGTCTAAGCTCCTTCGGGCTGATGAAAGACAGTGAAGATCTCCCCTTTTCCTTGGCGTGTTCAGTCATTCACACGCAGTTGCCAGTTTACAAATTATTTCTCCTGTAACTGTCAGAAAAGGTAATGCTGACATTAGGCATGAAGGGAGACAGTAAGATGGAAGGATTGCCAGGTGCAATTACTCCGTGGTTAAACAGGGAGAACTTCAGGGGCTGCAGCAATTATACTGTCTGAACAGCTCGGAATATATGTAAAATTCAATACATGAAGGATCTGCTCATCTTGCTTGTAAATAGAATACCATTTTTCTGTTGAATATCGTATTTTCTGAGGGTATGTGGCTTGGGGCTTCAGTCCTGCTCCACAGAGTAATTTCTAGAGGATGCTGAGCACTCCACAGCATCAGTCTTTTAACTCCATCTGGAAACGGGGGCAATTGGGTGGATCCTGGAATTTTCAGGGTGGGCTCTGTGGGAAGGTGATGGCACTGTTACCTAACCCGGCTGGCGGTGAAACAACCCAAGCTGGTGCTTGGAAAAGCATACATAAACCCCAAAACATAGGTGTGCTTTGTTGAAAATGGGTTTGCAGTACTTACTCTGCATGAAACAGATTAGCGGGCTTAAGACATTCAGGTGATTCCTCTTGTGAAACAGCATCAAGGTGCCAGTCTGATTTGGCCCCTTGCAGTCAGAAATCGGACTGAGGAGTGGTACGTGGAGTGCGCGCGTCCTCAGCAGTGTGGGGCAGGTAGGTGCCTCCCTTGCACGCGTGCAGAGTTTGTCCTTGGGAAACACCCTGTTACCTGCTTCGTGATTTGGTGGGAGTCAACAAAATTGATTCATTAAATCCTCTTCTGCATGGGCTCTCCAGTCACCCCTGTGACTTCTGGGGTCAGCTCTTGGTAGAGTTACAAATCGGTCACAATCCCAAATCTGCGTTCGAAGACGAGGAAAAAAATAAACCTGAGGAAGAGGCAGAAAGCCTGCGTTTGAAATGGCCTGTAGCTCAGGTGCTTCTCATAGCCAGGCTTTAGGAGCTGTGGAATGTCTTGATAATTTCTCTTGTTTGTCAGTTTGTGTTACAAACAGTAACAAACCCCCAGCCGCTGTAAGCAATACAGGGCTTGTTTCTGTCGTGTATGTCCCTAAGAAACCCTGAAACATCACAAAGCAGAGGAAATTGATGTTACTGCTTTTTAAAAAAATTGTTAATTTCTGTAAATGTCAAATTTTCTATAACTTTGACAGCATTATTTCTAATAAAACATTGAAGTGTTCTGTAATTACTTGGAGGGGGGAGGATATTTCTCAGAGCACTTAAGCTGAGGAGAGGTCATCCGAGTTTAGCTTCCAGGGTTTGCCAGTGACCACTGGTGTGGTCATGAGTGAGTCATACAACTTCATTATGTTCTTCTTTCCCACCTGTAAAGTACAAGTACCTTCTTTCCAAAGATCATTTGAGGATACATACTAAAAGGGCTCAGAACTGGGGCCTCTCTGAGTCTGTGTGCATCAGTAGGAAACATCATAGTGAAGAGACTGACATATTTGCATAAAGAGCAGGGGAAAAGGCGCATTGGTTTGTGACTCTAATCTCACCAAATTTGGTTTTAACTCAAGTAGTTAACTCTTAACTACTTGAGGTGTAGTATACTTTTTCTTCTTGGGGTTTTTGTGCTTTTCTAAGTATGGTGAAACTATGGGAAATGTGTTGTCTAGACTGTAGCTCCTTCAACTTTAGAATCTGCTGTAAGGGATGGTTTCCTTTGCTTTTGTTTGGTTTACACACATGGCTATGTTTAACTTGGGTGACTTCAGGTTCCTGATGTGGAGGACTTGTGGGCTGATGAGAAGAGGGGCTAGGAGCTTTTCCATCTGGACTTGCCCTTAGTAACTCTTCTGATACCTGATTCCACAGAGGGGTGGTCCAGGGAGTTTGGCAGAAGACTGACATAGGAAAGGACCCTTTGTCATCAGGTGTCCATTTGACATCAGGAGACAGGGACCATCTCTTGATGAAAGCTCATGGTGCTGTGAGATGGCACCTTCGCCCCTGGAGGTGCTAGAGGTGCCTTCCAAGAGTGTGGTCAGCTGTCAGCGTTTTCTTTTGCCAATGCAGTTTGTCCCACCTGTGAAATGCAGGAAGGGAGGTTCTCAACCCTCATCTGTACTGAAGTCTGCTGCTGAGGCTGTGCTGGCTTTAGGGAAAGGCGGGGGAGAGAAGCAAGGTGCTCTGCAGCTGTCGAACAGGGATCAGGGCTGTAGGTGTTCGTATCGATTAAGAACTTCTTGCACCAGGCCGCACGCAGGCGAGTGAGCATTCATTACTCAGCTGGAACTCAGATTTCTTTTTTCCTGGACAAAGAACAATCATGTTCCCAGAAGAAACAATTTATAGGATGCTTTAAAACCAGAACTTGCTGAGTTTTCAGTTGTTTGCGTGGATTATTCTTAAAAAGGAGACCAAAAAAAGGTGGGAAAATACTGCTTCAGAAATTGCACATTTGCAGGAAAACACTCTTGATTTTGTTTCATTTTTGCTGTAACATCAATGGTATTTGCATTATTTTCTGTACTGCTGTGCTTCAGCTATAGCTAATAATTATATATAGTGTAGTACCAAGTGAGTGCAGTTTTTGAGACGTGATTAACTGTGCCTCGTCGGTATATAAAGGAAAAACAACCCAAATTATGTAATTGTGAGGAGAGACTGACTATATTGCACTGTAGCAGTGATGTGACACATTGCAGTCACAGCACTGAGAGCATGATGGTACCTCACTTCATTGCTCTACTTTTGAATGCTCCTGTAAAGCCAGTGGAAATATCTTTCTCTGAAAACTTGTTTAAACACTGTAGAATAAGACCAGTTCAGGCTTAAGCATTGTATTCCTCTGTCACTTACCAGAAAAGATTTAAGTATCTTTGAGTAGTATGGCGGTGTGAACAGTTGAGGCCCAAAGCCTTTAGTCACTGGCACATACATGGAATATGTTATGTACTGGAGACTCATAGTAACCTACAGCTCATAGAAAATCCACAAGTTCTGCATCATCTGTGGGAAAGCCTGAGACAACAGATGTGTAAAATGGTCATGTCCTCATGGGTCTCCTCCCTGTCCTTGGAAGGAGCACCACAGATGCAGTGTGTGGCACGGTGAGTTCCTACTGTCTCTTGTGTGCCTCGCTAAACCTTTGCTTGTTTTCCATCTCCTGACGGTTCTCTGGAAGTGGGTAACTAGAGCCTGCTGTAGACATCCCACAGGATTCTGTGAGCCCATGAAAGCCCAAGCCACCATTATGTAGTCCTGTCTTTCCAGGTGGTGCCAGAAGTGATATAGCATGGAAGCATGCCTGATGCAGTGTGCTATCTCAAAACCCTTGGGTTTGGGTCTGGGAACTGCTATAGTTGGTTTGATGAGAGAGAGAAGTCCCGTAATCGCTGCCAAAGAAATCCCATTGAGGCCATCTGCATTTGGAAATAACCATAAGAAATGTGGGGACTGTTTTTTCATGACACACGGGTCAGATGTGGGCAGATACACAGCTGTAGTGAGATTACAGGGCTGAAGAGCTTCAGGCTTCATATTTGGTATCTCTCTATAGGACTTAACTCTGTCTTTGGACCACCTTGTGATGTGGTAGTGTTGGGGAAGAAACACATGGCACATTGCTGGTAATGAAACTGAAGGACTTCAGAGAGCTACTAGGTGTTGAGTTGAATATTTTTGGGGTTGAGCTTCAGCGTCACACAGTCTTTTCACATGGTGATGCCTTTATGCTTGCGGAGAAACATGGGAGTCTACTGTGGCATCACTGAGAAACAGAAAAGCTTCCAGGTTTGCCCAAGCTGGTCTGTAAATGTGGGTGCCACGTCCTGCGTGACATCTGTCTCTGCTGAATGTGGCAGGAGGGGAGTGTTCCTTAGGTATGGCCAGGGCCCCGAGAAGGCTACCCGTGGCAGACTGTGCTCTAGGAGGACTTAGCCATTGTCAGGGTTACAGACCGGCCCCTTAGCAGCTGCTTGTTCAAACTTGCTGTTCTGGGGCAAAGAGTAGGTGAGCGATGTGCAGTTGCTGGCGGTGCCGCGCAGTGGAGGCGCGCTGGGAGCACGCGCGAGGCAGGTGTCTGAGCGCCGCGCGCGTGTCCCCTTGCGCTTCAGCGTGGCTGTGTAAGCCAGTTGGATGCTGTGGCATTACTTTCACCTTTCATATGTTTCTAGCTTGTTAAAATTACGTCTTGGTAAGTACATGGAGTCACAGCAGATGGCAAAATCTGAAATGTTCTCTGCAACTTTTAATTTTAATTAGGTTTTCAGCTATCCCTTTACAAAAGCGCTCTGGGAGTCTCTGGAAGTATTGGAAGTATTTTAAGTAACCTCCTGGTGCGACTTATCAGAGCTAAAGTTGACATTAATATTTTTATTAAAGGCTTTCTTGGCTTTCCTCTGTTCGTTTTAATCTTCTGTGGGAGGTTTTGATCTTGTTCAGATGCCGGTTAGATACCTTTCCTTGATCTGGTGCAGGACACTGCAAAAGATCTGTATTCCTTACCACAGCAGGAGTGAGGTGCGTGTGTTAGAGACTGGTCTGAATGCAGTTTGTGTGCAGGTGAGCTATGGCCAGCACTGTATTTGCACACTGTATTTGCCACATTTATCTCATTTACAGAATGCGACAGCTCACAGTCTCCTGACCACAGTTAAAATCACTGCATGTTTAAGTAGCAGTCTGAAAATAAACTCTAGTCAGAGCTGGTAACGGTGCCTGTTCAAAGTTTGGCTCTTTCTTTTATAATTGTTTGCAAAATGATGGGTTGCTTGATTTGGGGTTTTTTTTTTAGTTAAACTTGGAAAAGTTTTGTGGGAAGGGCAAAAAGCTAAAAATCATTAGGACAGTCAACTGTGTTGAATGAAAATTCCACCCTTCTTTCTTCTTACCTCTGATTTATGTGAGGCACCAAAAGGGAAACTTTCGGTCCTGGAGGTTAAATTTTATCCGAATTATAAACACCTGGCAGGATATTGGTTAATAAGAGACCGCACTGACCATGCTGCCTGTGGTCTCTGTATAAATACATGAGTTAGCTGGGGTTTGGTGACGCGATTTACATACAACCTGAGGATACATGAGTACGTTTTAGAAGTGGCTTTAATGATCCTTTACATTAATAGCAAAGAAGTAGGAGAATAAGCTCAAGGAACGATGCTCATTTCCTCTCCTGTAGCTCTGGTGACATTTTAGATGATGTGGTGATACTCACCAGGTTACTGCAGCACCAAATTCTTACTTCCCTTGTTTGGAAGCAGTAAGTAGCTGACATGGAACGTGAGCAATAGCTGTGCTCAATGCAGAGATCCTGCTTCTAGGTACGGATTGGTGTTCATACTTGATATATTGATAAAACTGGGGAAGGCATAGATCATGCTGTGCTAGGTGCCGTGCACACAATTCAGAAAGCTATCAAAGCCTTAAATGATAAAAGAGTCATATTTATAAGACAAGAGGTGGCAAATGGACTCCTAATCAAGGAGCAGAGTAAATTTGTATTTACTTTCCAAAGTATTTAATTCATGAGATTTTGAGGACAGCATTTCCAGTGCTTTATCTTTTCCTGTGTTTCTCAAAGTATGCTTCCAACAGGAGCTGAGATTTGGAAGAAAATACAAAACATGTTTTGTAACAAGAAAAATACTCCTGCAGGATATGTAAGATAATTAGTCAGTGAGATTTTTTAAAATGTTACTCAGTTGTATATAATTATTTCTTTTGTCAAAATTAAAAAGGAACATTTTCTAACAAAATCTATTAGCAGGGTTAAATCGACTACCCTTCAGATCATCCTTATTTGGGAAATACTCATTACCAAATTAGGATGGGGATGGGGAATGTGTCTTGCTGGTTAGTCCACCAAGGAGCATATAAAGATGAAGTACATTGCTAGACTGTAAATGGCAACTGGGGAGAAAAGGAAAGAAAAGCGTTGAAAGGTAAAAGAGCTATTTTTGCAAAAACCAAATGGGTATAAATTGGCTGTGAATAAATCAAGGTGGGAATTAGAGCCCGTTCCTAATCTTTAGTTAAGGTTGGCTCTGAAAGAGAAGTCAAGCTGCACAGAGAAATGACTTATTAAAACTCAAGTAGGCAATGGCTTTTTTATCTCATGTGTCCGTAGTTTTGTTATAATAAGAGCGACGCCGAACACAAAAGTGTGTCTCTGCAACATCGTGACAGCTTTCTAGAACAAAATGATTTGCCCACACTGCAGAGTTCTAGTCTGTAAAAATAACTTTGAATCTCCAAGGACAGAGTTTGGGGGTTTGTGTGGGTTTTTTTCTTCCTTTTCCCCCGCTCTTGATACACCTGATTTTTTTCTCAGTATGATTTGTTACATGCAATTCCAAATGATGATTTCCAGATTAAACTCCAATAAAACACAGGAGGTAAAAGATACAGCCTGATGCATCAATTTGAGCAAAAGAACAAGAAACAATGAGAACATATTAACCTGGTTCTTGATAATTTTAACAATTTAATGTGGTATCTGCTCATCAAATAGCATTTATTCTAAAAAGGCTTTTTGTGCAGTCTATCAAACAGTTATTAATGTGATTAGACTTGGGACTTTAATAAACTTCTATTTTGTGACAAATCCAATAGGCATAAATACTTTAAAGAGTATTATTGCCAGAATAAATCTGCAGCTACATTTCTTTCTTCTGTCTCTGTTAGTTGGTAATTGATATGGATCGGTGTGAAAAATAAGGTAAGCTATTAACAATTCAGTAAACATGTCTCTTGCCAAACAAGGATTTGATATTAGATACTGCTGTGCCTCTAGATGTAATATTAAATTGCAAAGTAATAAAGGTGCAGTATGTTTAAATGCATATATTTTAATTTATTATCAAGCTTGTCATGAAAGGGTAATAAATTAGGTTATTTTTTTTAATGTAGGCTGGCAACAAGTTGGTTTGTGGTGCTCCCACCTTTAAGAAGTACCAGAGCTATTAGTTTCTCACAGATCAGATTAGCAGAAGGAAAATGGAGCATGTTTTTTGGGCCAGGTGTAGTTTTTAGCCACGCTCTGTGTTGGCAGCAGGGTGTGGGGGGTGAGATATGGGCAACCCTGAGACACAGCATGCAGAAACGTTATGCTTTTATGACGGTTCTCCAGAGTCATCGACTCCCGGATACTCACACCTCAGACTGTACCACAAGCGTGGCATGAAAATCAGTTTGAAACCTCTTTCTGCCTCCCCAGCCCCAAGCTGGTACTTTGACACTGGTTGCAACAGCCTCTGCTGCCTGACACCTTCTCCTCACGCAGCCATCGGCCCTGGGGAACCAGGGCGGGGCTTGGGGGTGCTGGGGAACCCCTTCCTCTCCTGTGGCTGAAAAGGGCTGTGGGGGACGCTCACTAAAACCTGCCTGTCCCCAGGAGCCTGTGGGAAGCCCATGCCAAGGTGCCCTCTCTGTGGTGTGCTCCTTGCGGTCTGTCTGTTTCGGGCTGCACCCCTGACCCCACGGGGTGGGCACCAGGGTCCGCATGCCAAAGGCTGTGTGCTGGAGCTCCCTTTGTTGGTTCGCAGGGCTCCCCATGCAGCAGAGAGGCCGGTGGTGCTGGTTGCTGCGTGCAGGGCAGCGTGCCAGCACAGCGGCTTGCTGGGGAGCAATAGCCTGACAGATGTCGTTTTCTCTTCTTATTTAATTTTATTTTAATATTTTTTTTAACTTTACCACACACTGTTTTTAATCATCCCTAACAATGCATTTGTCTGCTCCGGTTTGGGAACGGCGGTCTCTGGTATGTGGAAGGGAATGCCTCGTGGCCTGGCGCGTTGAAAAGTGGGGCTGTGGTTTCCAGCTGCCTGTTCCCGTGGTTAACGAAGGTTCTCTTTTCTTGTTTGGTGCAGGGCCGTATCTGCAGAAAAGCTGGCAAATCAAAAAAGTCATTCAGTCGAAAGGAAGCTGAAGCAACATTTAAGAGTTTGGTGAAGACCCATGAAAAATATGGGTGGGTCACCCCGCCCGTCTCTGATGGCTGATGTTAGCAACCTGCACTTGACAAAATTGCTGAACAAAAGTACTGTGAAATCTCCTCAGTGCTGTACGCCGCCCATCCTTTTCTACTTCAGCTTCAGTTACATACCATGAATGTCAAGGAGACATCTAAGTTATTTATGAACAGATGTGTTTACAGAGGGGGAGAGAGAAAGAGAGAGAGAAAGAAAGAAAAAAAAAAAAAAGGCTGTGTAGGATTATATTTCGAGACTGGAGAATGGTCATCATTGAAGTCACTTGAGCGGATGCTGAGATTGCGTCATTTGCCCCCATACAGCCCACATTGTCTTCAGCTTCTTTCCATGACAGCAGCACCAAACAGCAGTACTGGAAAGTCTATCCATTGCTGCTCAGTTCATTTAAATGTAAATGAAACAGTTAATATTTAATAGGGAAGCAGTGCATTGCAGGTACATGTTTGCTGTGCTGTTTATCTTTGTCTCCTAGCAGGTCAACATAACTTGAAGATTTGTCTTTATGTGGAACTGTGGTCTGCTGTGACTAAATTTAGACCTCATTTGTGCTCTATATATGACCTTTAATTCATAAATGAAACCAGAATTAAAACGCTGAAAGGTCCTAGTGTTGAAAAGTGGAATCACCCAACCGGTTACAATGTGCTATCTATGCTGATATTGTGATGTGCTGTGCAGAAATAAACCAGTGCGGTTAGCTGAAGGTTAGGTGGTTTTTTTGAACACATCCACACCAGGGCTTGCAGTGGTTGGTGGTAGCAGAACCATTCTTATCCTGCCAGTACCTTCTGCAGTAGCATGTGGCCTGTCAGTTCTTCAAAACAGCAAAACAAACGAATGGAAATGGACAAAGCAACCTTAAAAATAAATAAAAAATGATCTGCTTAATTTTAAAAGGATATGCCAGTAAGAGAGTGAAAATTTTCAAGGCAAATGGAACATGGTTTGTAAGATGATTTGCATGACTGGAATTTTCTTTTTTATTTTCACTCAATAGACATTGTATGTACTTAGAGCCCAGTATCTGAGAAAACCCACCGATGTATATAAATGTCCTATTATTTAATCATTAAGATTTAAGTTTTTCTGGTAAACAATTTGGAGAAAAAAAAAACCCAAACAAACACAACAACTTTTTAAGGGACTCCATAAAAGCTGAAGGGAATGTTTAGAATGATGTAAGAAAAGCATTAAACAATGTGGATTCCGAATGGAAAATGGTATTGGACACGTGCTGAATAAAATCACCAGTATCGTTTCTGTTGCCTCGGGAATTCAATCATTTTAGCCAACCTTTGTATTCAGAGTGGCTGTCATGTCTAGTGTGAAGTTCTGGGTACTCCGTAGCTATGTCTGCTGTGATGACATTCGAATCAGAAGCAGAACAGTATCAATTGTAGGATGCGATTTGGAGGGGGGCAGAGGGTCTGTGTTTGAAAACGCTTTCCGTTCTATGATCTACACAAGACTCCATCAAAATGGTTGACCTGTTTCTGTTTGTATTGCAGCAGCGCTGGACACTGTACAGGGGGGTTTGGAGTTTGATTTAAAACTACACATGGTGGAGAGGTACAAAGAGTTGTGAAGGGCAAAGGAGTCTGACCACAGGCAGAGAAGCAGAATGGCAGATACTTGGGCAGAAACACTGGTGGGTTTATCTATAAATGCTTTGGGGTTGTAGCTGTTTGCAGCCAGAGAGGGAGGAAAAATACTCAAAAGCCTTCACCAAAATGGTTGCACAGGTCAGAGCCCCTCAGTTTTGTGGATGTGGCTGGCTTCTTCACACTTCTCCTCATCTCCACCCGCTGCTTGTTCTGTCTCTCCTCTAACCATTTGTGGTACCCACCTGGTGTGCCTTACCTCAGTTTGAAGTGATGATGCTTTGTACCAGAGATCTGCTCAGGTCTCGCTGGGATTTATCTCACCCTGCTTTGTACTTGGAGAAGATGCTGTGATCAATGTATCTATACACTTTTCCCCTCAAACCGTGTATCAGTTCTGTGCCTCTTGCAGCAGAATGTGTCTTTTGAGCAGGGAATAACATTCCAAGTAATTTATTTACTCAGTTTTCTAAACATTTTCTTGCTATCCTTTATGAAAGAAGAAACCCGTATGTTTAGTTTGGCATCAAATGATTTGCAATTCCTAGTGGGACTCCCTGAGAACATACAGGGGTATCTAGCACTGGAAGGCAGAAGGTTTGTTATTTCCTCTTGGAAAAGCTCTTCCCTCATCAGCACAGTAAAGTTATGTTAAGAGCAGTGTGAAGGTGTGATAAGTGTTTGGGGTGGGGTATTTCTTTCTCTGCTGTTTTTTAACCTGCCTCTTCTTTCTGTCAGTGGGTTATTTTAAATCTTCCTGAGAACCGTATCTTTAATACTTAATTAAAGGGTTAGCTGAAAGGAACGTGGTGGGTGGATTGCTACCACTTCCCTCAAACCTACTTATTATGTGTCTTACTTAAGTGTGCTTTAAATAGTCAGAGCAAACATCATCGCTAAAAATCACAGTTAGTTGCTAGCTGTGGGAGGTTCTCTGTATCACTCAGAGTCTTGGAGCAGGAGGACAGGCAAATCAAAAAATCTGGAGCGCTTTGAAGCTGCAGCAGAAGGGGAGCAGAGCGCGTGTGGTAGGCTGCAGCGACGAACCCTGCGAGGGAGAGAGAAGGAAATGTACGCTGCGTGAACGAGGCCAGGATGAAGCTCCTGCCGCACCAAAAATAAGCTGCCTCCTATTGAAGAGACGGCTTGTAGCAGCCTGGGCGGGGGGACACGCAGGAGAAAGGGGGCAGCGGGGAGCACGGGAGCATTGTGCTTCTGACCAGGGAGGAAGGGAGAGGGCTAGGAATGTAGCTCATGAAGAGATTTGGAAAAAGGGTTGATCTATTTTAGGGGAAAAATAGTTCATGTGGGGCTGGTTTTTTTTGTCCAGCTGTATGCTGGGCAGGTTCTACTTTCTCTGTAACAAGGCAAGGCTGCAAAAAAGTGACAATGAGAATGAGAAAAGGAAAGGTTTGCGAGGGGAAGGGGGAGAGCAAGGCCCGAGGGAGAGGTGTGGGCTGGGGGGTAGTAGTTATAACTGGGCAGCTAAAACAGGACAATAAAGCCTGATGATGGGTGTAAAACAAGGGATCAAAGGAGAACAGCACAGCATCGAAAAAAGCCACAAGGAGGGCTGAAGGGCAGCAGTTTAGATAGGACCTACTGCAAGAGCCGATTGCAGAGCTGCTCCAGGTGCCTTTTCTGTTGAGGAAGATCCTGTAATGTCCATTCTGTTTGTATCCTAGAAAGAGAGAAGTTCTTCCTCCTTGTTCTGTCCTGACAGCAGAGAAGGATGCTAACTGAGATCTGGAGCTGTGTTGTGCAACTCAAATCAGGCCATCGCCTCACTTCTGTGACTGAGAAATGAAAACAAGGGTCATTCCTTGTTCCATCCTAAACTTGAGGAGGCCAAAATCAAAACGGATTGGCCACTCATCTGCTTTATCAAGATTCCTCAATATCAAAGAAGTGGGAGGAATTTTTTTGCAGACACTAAGCATCTGTATTCCCCCTTTTTTCCAGGCAAAAGCCTCCTTCAGGCTTCTCGTAAAATTACCAGTCAGCACAGGTTCTCCAGCTCTCATTAGACCCATTTTATCAGGAATATTATTTTCCATCTGCTATCCCCAGAACAGATGATTAATTTGAAGCTAGCATCTGGGGGCGTGCAAAATTGTATTAGGAAGTTCCTTCCTGGCTTTTTTAGACTGTGTCCTTTCAGGGGACCTTTGAGTCTGAAAAAGCTACTTGACTGAGTAGCCTTGAATGAAGAAAGCTGATGATGGAGGAAGAAATCTGTCTTTGAATACCTGAACACTGCAGGATCACTGCTGCTGATGCGCATCAGAACAGAACTGATGATTTCTATGGGAATGTATTTCCATGTCATTAGAAATTGGTCCATCAAAAAGTCAGCAGTCAAGAAGACCTCTTGAGCTCCCCTTGTTTTTTCTCCCAAAGGCAGTGTGTGTCTATCCCAGCCAAAACCCCAGTCCCAAATCCAAAGGAAAATAATAGGTATGGTCTGCTTATTTGGTGCTGTGACTCGTGTTACATACTCACCTCATTCTCCTCGCCTGACACAGTTTGTAAGAACAGAGCTTCTTGCACAGACAGCAGGGTTGGGGCAAAGCCCCTCTGGTGTAACAAATACACGTGGTACAACGGTGTAGTGCACAAACTTATAGAAAACTCATTTCAAAAGGCACTGAAGCCGTGTGTGTACTTGCTGTTCCACAGGAACTTGGATAGAGAGAAAAGCACTCTTGGTAGGCTGACTTGACTGAAGAAATGCTGTTGAGCCGACTGGTGTTTGGGATTTAAATCTCGTGATTATCTTTGCCACATTTTGCTCTTCCCCCCACCTCCCCCTCCCAAAGATTTTCAGGCACAGACATGTGTCCATAGTGTCTTACAGTGTGGTTCTCTTCACATGACTCCCAACAAAGTGATTGATTACAGGCACACTTCTTCATGGTGAAGTTTTTAGAGAACTGTCTTCCAGCTGAATGCCCAGGTGTAGAGCTTGGCTCGCATACCGAGAGGATTCGCTTTTAGCGTTACATGGGCAGGCACAAGGCATACTGAGGCATCTGAAAGCTTACCTGAAATTACATGGGAAAGCATTTGCAGAGCCAGCATAGAAAGTTTATCCATTCCATGAAGTAAGTAACTTGTGGTGAAGAAGGTTCCTCTCAAACTGTACCGTGAAGTAATTCAGCAGGACAACCTGCCAGTACAATGTAATTTCCTGGTTACCTCTCCCCTCCCTGACAAGCCCCGACTTATACGAAATGGCCTGCTGCAGACATCGCATTTCAGAAGATGACAGTCAGCAGAGACACTGGAGAAAAGCTCCTGGGTACGTATCTCCTCCAGCCTTCCCAGTGCATTCAGGAGGATGCAATTAAACAGTCAATGGGGGTTGCAGACCCGGCTAAGTGAACAAGAGAGATGGACAGGGCTGTGCACACTCGCTATGAACATGCACCCTCCCCACACCAAGCGCCAGCTGTGGGAAGCTTGGGGGACAACAAGCCCCAGAGCTTACCTAGGCAATACACATCCCATTTTGTATTGATATGCCAGTCCTGCAAATACTTTGCAAACATCTGTATTACTCGGATTGAGGCAAAGGATTCAGTACATTTCTGACCCCAGCTCAGATGTGCAGAGGAGGTGGGGTACTGAATGTGCACTGGGGTTTCTGTGGAGGATTGTGACACATTTAAAGTTTTGCTTTGCTCTCCCTGAGGAACAAAGCAGCTGTCAAACTAGGTCTGAGGACAAATAGTTTGAAAGTGAGTCACCTGCTATTATCACTGTTATCAGCACAGCAGCACTGTGTTCATGTTCCGTTTGTTCATGGAAGGGTAGAGGTGAGGTGCTGCAGCAAGAAGCAGCCCTTGGATATTGCAGGAAGTTTTAAAGACAGAGCTAGCCTCTGTGTTGACACACACCCCTCCCCCCCCATATTATTACTGACTACTTAATTGCATCTTCTTGAATGCCCATTGCTTTTCTTTGTAAATCTTCATATCACCTCCAAGCTTTACTGATACGCCAAGGATGCCTTAAAATGAGTCATGGAATTCTACATTTTTAAACCCTGCATTTCAACCTAGAAGCATGGAAATGCCATGCTGGCACCTGTCAAATTTCACCTACAGCTTCCTCACGCACGCCAGTAAGCCTTGGACAGACCGGTGATGACGGTATTTAACACAAAAATAGAAATTGTGTAATTTGGATGTTTGACTTAGTCTTTTCCCTGATTGCTTTTGTCTTTCAGTTTGATTGACTTCAGACGAGAACATCAAGCTAACAGCAGTGAAACTGTCAGTGTTGTTTATTTATAACAATTCCTTTTGTTCATGCTGCTAAATAAGGTGGCAATAAATATTCATTGTGGTTGTGTTTCACCAAATAGGAATTCAGAGATAATTCCTCACCTGCCCTGAAAACTTCACATTTTATACTTGGCGTTTGCCACCGCACTTAGTGCCCGTTTTCTTTTGCTGTCAGATATCCTTGTGTTTTCTTACTCAGTGACCTCGCGTGTTTTAAATTACTTGTGGTTTACTAACAGAAATATTTGAAGCATGTTCCAGGTCCTCCTGGCAAAATCAGTGAAGTGAAACTGAACCAAATGTAATTGCCTGCATGCTTTAGAGGAGTTCCTCACTTGCCATTTGCATTTACAAGATCCGTAGAATTTTTCTTTTGTTTTATTTTTTGCTAGCGATTCCTCTTCTGGAGTTCCTCAACAAAACCAAGACTTCAAATTCAGCACGAAATCCGTGCTGACATGGATTAGCTTGCAATTTGGGAATGAAAGCAGAGGGTCCTTAAGAGAAGTTTAAACCATTTCCTTATTTGTGCCAGCACCATTCAGTTCTGAGTATGCATGACAGCAGTACAGGTAACACCTTACACTGGATGGGATCACTCTTATGTAATTGCTACCATAGATACAATTTTATAAGTTAATAGAACTTGTAATCCCATCAGATTGGGAGGGGTGGTCGGTACCTTGGAAGGCAGGGTGCACATTCAGAGGGACCCAGACAGGATGAAGGAATGGCCCAGCAGGAAGGTAACAGGGTTTAGTGATGGCAGGCGCTAAGGCCTGTGCTTTGAGTGGAGCCACCCATGTCACCAGTGCAGGCTGTCAGCCGGCTGGCTGGCTTGTGGTGCTGCAGGAAAGGACTCGGAGGCCTGCGTGGGCAGGAGATCTATGGTGTGTCCTTGTCCTAATGACAACTTGCCACATGCTGGGCAGCACTAGCAAAAGTGTAGCTAACTGGTCAAGGAAAGCAATTCTGTTCCTCTAGTTAGCTGACAGTATCGAGTTTTGGCTTCCCAGAACACGGGATGTTTTGACAAATTGGAGGGAATCCAGTGGAGGAGCACCAAGGCTGAAGCCTGTGATATGCAGGAAGAGGCCAAGAGCAGATTCTGCTTGGCCTGGAAAGAATAGGCTGAGAGGGTGCTGAGTACAGTCTTCCACTGCCTGGAAAGGGATTACAGAGAAGATGGAGCCATACACTACTCCAAGACAAAGAACCAAAGTGCAAGAGGCAGCAGGCACAAGTCAGAGCAAACAAGGTCCCAGGTGGATCAAGGGAATAACCTCTTCATCACAGAAGCAAGCAAACACTAGAGTAAAATGACCAGAATAATGGAATCTCCACTGTGGGAGATTTTTGGGACTCAGCATGATAGCGCCCTGAGTAACCTGATACAGCTTTGAAGTTAGTCCTGCTTGAAGCAGGAGTTAGGACTGAGATCTGCATAGGTATCTTCCAAACTAAATGTTTCTACAGTTCTATTTTTTGTATTATAAATACTGCTATTCAGGGGTGTTGGGGAAACAAATTTCATGGCCTGTAAAGGTCTACTTGATTAATAAAGCTGCTAAACTCCAGGAAGGGACAGCTAACCATGACTTTGTGCACAGTGTAGGGTACCCTCTTCCAAGCCCAAATACCTTATGCTCTAACTCAACTGCATGGAAGTATGTGTATAAAGTTGTGACAACACCTTTTGAAGGTGTCACTAGTTAGCATATCCACATTGAAATGTTTGCATTCATATGCCAGCTACCAGTCCACTGTTATAAATATATTCCATGTAAATAGGTGTTTTGAGAGAGCTTTTAATTCTGTTTTCCCTGAAGAACTTTAAGCTTAACAGGTTTTTCTTGTTGTCTGTTTCCCTGCAATGCATAATTGAAAAATACTTCCCCCAGCAGAGAGAATAGGGAGGAAACCATGTAAAGCAAGCCTGGATCTTACAGATGGGATCTCCTGCAGGAAAATTCTCTCAATTCTGGAAGCAAATTACTGTAGCTGAAGTTGTCTCATGTTGCAAGGCTGTCGTGATTTGCTAAGGTGAGCTATTCTTGAATTCCAGGAGCCAAAGCCCCTGTTCTCAATCTTGCCCTGGTTTTACCTGCACCCTCTAATATTTCCACAAATTAATGTCTGAGGCAAAAAGGATTTTGGTGGCATTTCTGACTTTCACCTGGAATATATCACAGTACAGCTCATCTGCTTGTCTTTGATGACCCCATTCTGCTGCACAGCAGACCCAAATCTAATGCATACATCTCCTTCCCCTGTCCGTCTTGTAGAGTCAAAAAGACAGCCAGTCTGAGGGCCGGGATATGCCTTTCCCTCCCTGCTTTGCATCACTGCCCCTGGCTAGGAACGCCTCCTGTGACTGCACTTATTTTGACCCTATTTCTGAGATAAAGTTGCCTTGTCAAGTAGCCTTCCCTCACAAGCACAGCCAGAGCCCTCAGAAAAACAAAAGGGATGGAACAAAGGACTCGTGTGTTCAACGTGAGAAGCCCTAGAGCACAGCTGTTCACATTGCCACAGTGAACAGTGGTGTGAGTCAGCTCGTTTGTCCCCCGCAGGCCGAGCAGTACTGGAAGTGCAGTCGGTTCCCATGCCCAAGCACCGCAAGAGGAGCTTTGCTCCTCTCAGTGGGTACAAGTGGTGCCCAGCTTTCCCTGGGTCTCTTGCAAGCAAGGTGAACCTGCGTTGAGTTGTGCCTGTCACCTCTCCTCTGTCACCAGAGAGAGAGAAAAAGTCTGACTCTTGGCCTTATCTTCTAAACATCTACTCTACAGGCACTCAGTTTTATGTTTAAATACTTTTAAATGTGTTTCTGTATTTCATATTTACATATATGTATGCATACATATGTGTATATAATATAAATGCAGGGGAAACTTGGACCTAAATCAAGGCCCATGCTGAAACAGGCTATTCTGCTGTTCTTTCCACCACAACACCCGTAAGGCTTTCAAGCCTGGAGCATAACTACATACGCAACCTCCGCAGCACCTGGGGTCTAACTGACAACCTAGTAAAAGCCATTTCTGCTCTTCTTTCTGTACAGACTGTACCGAATTCGAAAGTTCCTGCCCACTGGAAGTGACCTGGAGAAAGAATGTATTTCTTGACAAAGAATTTCACTGGCAGATGATGTGATCCACTTGCTGGTTGGGGCTCTCTACCTACTCTATGATTCATGCACCAGTTCTCAGAAAGAGACAGTTTGACACTGCCCATTAACACCCCTGTGTACTCGACCTTGCCAACAGCCCCTCCCCAGCTTTCTTGTAGGCCCCTTCAGGCACTGGAAGGCTGCTCTAAGCTCTCCCCAGAGCCTTCTCTTCTCCAGGCTGAACAAGCCCAACTCTCAGCCTGTTTTCACAGTTCAGACCCCTCATCATCTTTGTGGTCCTCCTCCAGAGTCGTTCCTGCAGCATCATGTCTTTATGTTGGGGGCCCCAGAGCTGGATGCAGTATCCCATGTCCCACCAGAGCAAAGTAGAGGGGCAGAATCGCCTCCATCACACTTCTTTTGATGCAGCCCAGGATCTGGTTGGCTTTCTGGGCTGCAAGCACATAATGCTGGCTCAGGTCCAGCCTTTCATCCATCAGATCTTCACAGCATGTAGTGAGCTCTGATTTTGTCTTATTGCAGCTGGTCCTACTGGAAACTTCAACATGCTCAAAGAAGATAAAAAAGGAATCTTGGTTTTCATATTGTTATGCATGGACCAGTTTTAGTTGGTAACTTTATAGCCAGGGCATCTGAAGACTCTGAACATGCTGTACAAACACACAGGCTTTTTCTGAAGAATGCCTGACAATAGTTATATATTATTTCTCATAATCTTTCAATATTACTTGCAAATTCCATTCTGCCTTCATGATGTGCAATAAAAACAACTGGTTTATCTTGTGCTTGGCAAGATTTGAAACAGGCATCTGGTTTGTATTCTTTTATATAATATGGAAACACTGAGATCAGTACAAATGAATTGTCCAGCTGGATGAGACAGTCATCTAATTCTGTATCCCAGTGCTCAGAGGGGGGCATCAGACCCTTGTCCTGGGGATCAGGATGATACAGGTTGGAATGGAGATGATCTCATACAGCCCCTTACTCTGAAAAAGGCCAACTTTGGATCAGGTTTCTTAGGATGTTTTCTGCCTGAGTCCCACAGGGTCTCACAAGCTGGACATCCCACCACCTCTCTGGGCAGCCTGTTCCAGTGCTTAGTCACCCTCTGAGAGATTCACCTTTTCCTTATGTCTGACTAATATTGTGGCTGCTGGCTCTTGTCTTCTTTTGTGAGCACCTCTGAGAGGAGCCTGCATTTGGGAGAGGCATATAAATGCAGTTTCAAAAAAGAGAAAGTCGCTGTTACATCTTCCCAGTTTGTGTCTCCAGGTGACTCCTGGGTGGGTTATCCTCCTATAATCACCCACCAAGCAGAGGTCTCCCCTGAGCTGCATACAGCAGCAGACAGGTCTTACCACCATGTTAGTCTTCTCCATCTAAAATTAAAAAAAATAGTTTTATCTTTTCCCTCCAGTTCTCTTTTTCCTTTGTATTCACGATGAGAGGCCGTTTATCGCTGTGTCCTCCATTTACTCAGCTTTCATTAGGTTGTTCTTGGTTCAGTTTGTGTTGCAGTATCCTCAGGCTTTAACTAAAATGAGGAGCCACAGGGCCCCTGTAGATTTTGCCAATTCACTGTTCACGCCCTTTTTCCAAATTTCCCAGTATTTAATAAGTTATGCAGATCAGTTGTTGAAGCTTAATGCTTTTAAGCTTTGTGATGTTTCTAATCTTTTCCCATCCTGAAAATTGATTACTTGGGCCTACTCTGTTTTCTGTATCATGGCGGGATTTGTAGCCATAAGAAGATTCTGTGGTTTTATAGCTGCTAAAAAGGACTTCCTCAGAGGTTTATGAATGATTAATTGCATTATGTTGTCCTTTGTTCTTTTTATTACTATTATTTCAAATTATGAATTAAAGCTATTTGCCAACTGCAGGCAGAAGGTTTACTGACTCTTGATTCTCTGTATCACCCAGAAAGCTTTTTTTTAACCAAAAAAAACAACCCTGGAACAAAACAGACACTCAGCATTTTGTGTATCTTTAGCCTTCCAGCACAAAATCAGGTTTCAGTGAGAAAGTAATTGCTTTAAATATGTAATATATATTATTTTATACATTATTAATACTTATTTATATAGATGGAATGTATAATGCAATGTACATAAGTGCGTCCAGGAAAGTTATTTACATTATAGAATATATAGAACATAATATTAAATAGTGTGTGACATTAGGTTATTATATAATTTAGTAGTATATATTACCTATTACTAGAACATTATATTAACATATGCATATATTATATGCTATCAATTACATAAATACCTAACAATATACATATAGAATAGTGTATGTAATATGTAAAACGTAGTTTATAAATAAGGAAAATTTTAAAATAGATTTAAAGTATAAATTAAACAACCATTTAGCATAATTTCAGTCTAAAATTAATGTTAGTATATATATCTAATAAACATTGAATATACATTATGCAGAAATGTGTATTATGCTTTGTATGCTACAACATGATTTCATTTGCAGCTCTCCAGTGTCAGGCTTATGTCCTTTCCACGCTCTTGAACTTGCACACACACACACACATCCCCCCTAGCTGGGGGTATTAGAACAGGCTACTGTTTTCTGTGCCATTTTGGTTTGGTACCTACTATTTTATTCACTAGCTTGTTCTCACCCTCCTAAGAGTTCATCATCGCTCCCAGCCCAGAACCGGCCTGTCCTCAGCACTGCCTGCAGAGGCAGTTGCCATTAAGAAATGAGGTGGCTTGCCAGCAATGCCCTTAATTGCTCCCATGCAGCACCCAAGAGATCGGCTCTTGTGCCGACACATTTCCCTCAGGAGCCAGTAAGTGCATCAGTGCTTAAATGCGTTGCTCACTCCCGGAAAGCCACTGGTTTAGTGCTATGTGTACACACAATGCCCCAGGTGCATCTTTTTAACATTGGATATTTGATCTTCAAAATCATTCTAACCTTCCTCTAATCCACAGCCAGCTACAAATCCATTATTTGCTTGTTACTCCAGATGTCGTAGGATTCACAGAACGTTAGGAGTTGGAAGGCACTTCGAAAGATCATCTAGTCCAACTCCCTGCCAGAGCAGGATCACCCAGACTGAATCACACAGGAATAAATCCAGGTGGGTTTTGAATGTCTCCAGGGAAGGAGACTCCACAGCCCCTCTGGGCAGCCTGTGCCAGTGCTCAGTCACCCTCACAGTGACAAAGTTCCTCCTTACATTCACATGGAACTTCCTATGCTCCAGCTTGCACCCATCACCCTTTGTCCTTGAGAAGAACCTGGCTCTGTCCTCCTGACTCTCACCCTTTACACATTTATAAATATTAATAAGGTCACCCCTCAGTCTTCTCTCCTCTAAGCTAAAATGGCCCACCTCCCTCAGCCTCCCCATAAGGAAGATGTTCCGCTCTCTTAATCATCTTGGTGGCCCTGCGCTGGACTCTTTCAAGGAGTTCTACATCATTCTTGAACTGATGGGCCTATGTCCTGTTTCTCCCAGCAGCCTTACCCAGCTTCCCAGGTTTCTCTTGGTGCATATCCCTTGGCCTCCCACTTCCCATGAAGTTCATCACTTCTTCTGAAAGCTTTCTGTCCCTTGCAGCATCCCCAGGGATACACAGTTAATTTTCATTTGCTGCCAGGAAGCACAGAGCAGTTTACAAATGGATACATCCACATGAGAAGTGGCAGACGCAGCATTTAGCAGTATATTCACAGTCAGGTCAAACAAGCTTCCCCCAAAGCCAGGAAAGTGCTGCAGGTGGTCAAGCCCCAAATAGTGGCTGAGCACCACACCGCTCACTCACTCCCAGAGGAGAAACAGAGCCTCCCTGGGTTGGGATAAGGGCAGTTTGCTGACAAAAATCACCATGAAAGTAGAACAATAACAGCCAATTACACTCACACCTGGTGATAACACAGAGTACCTTATTGACCCAATGACAACAGAGTACTGCAGACTAGGAGGACTGACACAATGCTCCAGCCACACTCCAACAACCCTGGAAGCACCCAGGAGTGCCTCCAACCCCCAACCAGTCCCTTTTATGGGGAGTGATGTCAGGTGGTGTAGAAACAGCCCAGGGCTGACAGCTCGCCTGGGCTAACTCAGCTCACCTGTGCTGGCTGCATGGGGAGGTAACCTCTGGCCCGGCCAGAACCAGGGTAGCATCTTATCAGAGGAAGCATTTTTTATTTGGTGTTTGCAGTGCTCCCACTCGCCCATCTCTGAGGAAGCATTGCTCATACACCGTTCCACCCTGACATGCTTCTTCAGCATCCTGGGCTCCTGCAAGACCCATCCTACATACTTTGGGGTGCAGCGGTTTTGAGTAGTTTGTTAAACAAGGTCCCCCTACCTCTGAACATTTAGATAACGATAGCTTGTAGAGCTGTTATCATGGGCTGCATGTGCTTCGGCTTCTCGTGAAAGGTTGTTTCTGGGCCATTTCTTATGTGTGCTGTAAGTGAGAACAATCTGTGGCTGCTGGCACACAGCTTTCACACGTAAGGGCATGAGCAGCTCTAGAGCCAGAGCCAATCTTTCTAGCTGTGACCTTCATTCAGGAGTCTGCAGACAAATACAGTGGATTTTCAGTAATCATAATACATTTGTTAGACTTCTGTGCCCTGATCTTGCCTGGGAACAACAGCTGACAGTTTTGCTTCGTGCCATAAATTCCAGTGTTGTCCTTACCAGACTTTCAACAACTTTTTATGGTCACAGAATAATCACAGAATGATAGGGGTGGGGAGTGACCTCGAAAGATCACCTAGTCCAACCCCCCTGCCAAAGCAGGATCACCTAGATTAAGTCACACAGGAACACATCCAGGCAGGTTCTGAATGTCTCCAGAGGAGACCCCACAGCCTCTCTGGGCAGCCTGTGCCAGTGCTCTTACCCTTCATTTTTGCACAGTAAGGCCACTCCGTTGGCAGTTCAAGCAGTCAGCCTGACAAAAGGTGTAATTTGCGTAACTCTCTGGAGATTCTTTGTGTAAATCAACGGTAACTTTTTGGTAATCACTCATTTCCTACTGAGACCTCTCTGGTCTCCCATGTACTGCGGGTTTTTTTTTGGTGTTAAAACACATACACTGCATTTCAGGAAAACAGAGAGGTCTCTCAGTACAGGCTTGCAAAGGGCCAGCTGACTTCTGTTGAGCAGTGTTCTGCTGAATGGCTTCCCAGCAGGAGTGGGTAAACACTGGAGCAGTTGCCCAGACAGGCGGTGGACACTCCACCCTAGGACATTCCCAAGACCCACCTGGACACTGAGCAACCAGCTCCGGCCTTGAAACCTTCATGGTGCAGGGGCACACTGGCTTCACCGCACACTCTCCCCAAGTCCCTTCCAACCCAACTTCTTGTACTGCTTCCACATTTCCAGTTTAGTGTATTTAGAGTTGATTTGAAACTCAGCCTCGTTTGCCTCACCGCCTGGAAATTAATCTAGAGGGAGATGGAAAATTAGGCCAGCTTTTCATAGATGGCTGGCACATTACAAGGAATATATCAGGGAAAATGCCCTGTTTCATGATGTTTACCTTTCTGGATCAAATCTGATTTAAAGTGCTTTTCTATGGTCTTCTGGAAGGAATAGTACTGAGTTCTGCTCTCCTTCCAGGGCAGTTCACAGAGGTCAGCAGCATTACCCTGTTATTACAGCGCCATACCAAGACAGGAGGGAGTACAAAATGTTAATGTTCTGCCCTGTGCTCAGACCCCTCACAAAAATATTGTTGTCACCATCAGTGTTACGTTATCTCCATTACCCCTCCTATTTCTTCTCAGAGGGCACAGCACAGTCTCTGTCATACCACAATCAGGGATTTTGTACTTTTTAGCCCTGTTAACCCTTCTGTACGGCATCAGTTCTTAGTAAAGCACATCCCTTACATGGCCTGCTGCAGTTTGTCAAAGGGAGCAATAGTTCTTCGTCAGGGATTTTGAGCAAGGTACCATGTGAGTTTTCCCAAACACTGGAGATGGACTCAAATCTTCTTTGGATGCAAAAAGCAGAATAGCCAGATTCTCCATAGGAAGCAAATAAATTGTTTGGCAGTTGTGATGACTACTTTTTTTGGTTGAAGCAATTTTTCTAGGTCTTTCTATAGCTCACCCTTTTGACACTGCAAGGCATACTGGTGTTGCTTGAAAAGGTTTTGCTAAAAAAAAAAACCCAACAAAACCCAAACAACAAATTACATTTTTTTCCAGTAAGAAAACCCGGATTGACTGAATTGCTTTTGCTATTAGCCTAACACTGAAGTCCCACCCACACAGAAGTCAGATTTGGTCACCTTCACATTTTCTCTGACTTTCTTTATGTTCAAGAGCTTTGGCATCATCTCCAGGCGATGGGATGGTATGGCAAGGGACTTTATATTGGCCCATCAGCACACAATGTATCACTTTTCTCCACAGACCATTTGTTTCTGAGATAGTCTCAGGAGCCATCTAGAACAAAGTAACCACTTGCTATCAACTTCCAGCAGTATTTCTTTCCTAGAGAGGAACTTCCTGACCTCCTTGACACATGCTGCGGTGTTGCCAGGATTAGTGGCTGTTACTCCTTCAGTGCCAAGGCTTCCTCTCTAAAATGAGACACCCAAGGAACTAAATGTCCTGTGCCCCTGATTCATGTGCCAATTGCCAATGTCTTCTGTCCCTTCTGGGCAAAGCTCAGGCCTAGGTACAGTGCTGGGGTGGTGCTTGTTTGGGTGGATGGCCCAAACTCAAAGGGAATGTGGGCTTTCCTGAGCTGTAATCCTGCCCTCATTTCAGGTTTGGGTTTTTTGTTTTGGTTTGGTTTTTTTTTTCAGGAAATAAAAATGTCCTAAAATCACTCAGATCTGCCCTTTCTATCGAAATAGGGCCACAAAGATGATTAAGGGCCTGGAGTATCTCCCCTGTGAGGAAAGGCTGAAAGAACTGGGGTTGTTCAGCCTTGAGAAAAGAAGACTGAGAGGGGATCTTATTAATGTTTATAAATATCTAAAGTGTGGGACACAAGGGGAAATGTCCAGCCTCTTTTCAGTGGTCTGTGGGGACAGGACAAGGGGCAATGGCTGCAAGTTGGAGCACAGGAAGTTCTGCACCAATGTGTGGAAGAACTTTTTCAGGGTGAGGGTGACAGAGCCCTGGCACAGGCTGCCCAGGGGGGTTGTGGAGTCTCCTTCTCTGGAGATATTCAAGACCTGTGTGGATGCCTATCTGTGCAATATGTCCTAGGGAACCTTCTTTGGCAGGGGGGTTGGGCCTGATGATCTCTCGAGGTCCCTTCTAACCCCTATGATTCTGTTAAATTCATAGTTGTCAGGTACAACTCATCCTTTGCCTCTAGAGACACTGTAACATTTAGAGCTGAACACATGACTTAATAGAACCAGGAACAATGCAGGCCTGCAGATGCCTCGCCTTACTCATGTACCGTGGCTTCCTTTGGCTAGGAATGCAGCGCTGGGAAACACAGGACACAAGTCACCAGCCTTGCACCTTCTGTAGCGTTACTGATGTCAGGGGCTGGTGCACTGATACAAAAAGCCAGTGGCGGAGGCTCGCTCCTACCACAGCAATCGAACATGAACAGTTACATCAGCAGTTTAATCGATGATTTCAACTCAGTCTTTTGCCCTCTGGTTTACGATGTAGTTGAATAACAGTAAAGTTGTTCCTGCTGCATTTTGCAGATTCCACCAAATTAACTTGAATTACCATAGAAGAAAAGCACCATCAATACTGAACTGCTGTAGACAGTCGGTAGGGGATCCAGTGACAGTGCTGTTACATCACAGCGCTCTCGTTTAACTTGAGTTAGGCACATGCACAGCTTCTGGTAATCCCTAAATGCCAGGCTTCCATCACTGAACCGCCCAAGGGTGTCTGAAGGTGTATTGAGCAGGAGAGTGTCAGAGGGCTGCACTGTCTGAAGGTGGCTGAGGGCATTCGCACTCAATCAGAGAAAGACTGAGGTTTGAGTCAGCTGGTCCAGGCCTCAAAGCAGGGGTGGCTTCCTGGCCAGATCAGCTTGCTCAGGGCCTTGTTCAGCCAGCCTGTGGAGATCTCCAGGATGTCTGGGCAACCTGCTCCAGTGCTCAACTCTTCTTGTGGAGAATATTTTTTTCCTTATGTCCAATTGGAGTTTCCTTTGCGGCACCTTTTGTCCTTTGTCGTGAGTCCTGTCACTTTACACCCAGAAGTGTCTTTCTCTTTTCTATAACCACCTGTTATTTACTGGAAGACACCAATTAGATATCACCTACTATTTCTTCTCCAGGCTTTACAAATCCATTTCTCCTAGCCTCTCCTCACAGGGGATGGGCTTCAGTCTCCTAACCACGTTGGTGGTCTTTCACTGGTGTACTTTCAAGCAGAAAAAAGGGCTCAGAAAGAGTGGAAATTTTTTCAGTTTGCTAAGGTGAATGTAAAAGAATATGTGCATCTAAGGCAGAAATATGTGCAAAAAGAGATTCAATTTAGCAGGAGAATTACCAGATAACAAGAAATGATTCTCTGTGGTTCATTCTGGCCTTGCTGAATGGCCTAAAGAAAACACCGTTAAATGTATTCAAGGGAAAGGAATTGGCAGGTGATTTCAAGCTGGATTGCCTATTACTTCTTTTGAATCTGTCCTCTCTAAAAGGTAATTAATGTATCTACAAAGATGAACTGGCTATTTAAAGAGATGAGGCTGTTCCTGCACATAGTATCGATGGAAAGGTCTCGGCGACCGGAGAAAGAACAAGGTAGAGAATAACGAAATAAGTTAGACCTAATGAAATAAACTAGACATCCTCAAATTAGACAAGCCTGATAAACATCACCCAAGGATACCTAGGGAAGCGGCTCTCACTGTCTCAGAAGCCTTAGCAGTCCTCTGAAAAAAATGAGTTATGGGAGATTAGAGAAAAGCAGATGTCTGTGAAAGGCTGAAAGAGAGGAGTTGGGGAATAATGGAACAATCAGCTTGACTTAAAAGGCTGTCAATCTGACACCTTTCACAACCTCTAAATTATTTTTTACCATAATGATAAAAAAATGTAAATCCAGGTAACTTAAGCTGATACTACAGCAATCGATTTAAACTCTCCTGCTCCCACCATGAAAATATATCACTGAAGTGTGAAAGAAGGTAGACCACCTCAGACCGGCTGAGGGAAGAAGGTGCTGACAGATCGTTTCTGTGGATCCATCCATCCATCCATCCTTCCTTCCTTCCTTCCTTGTTATCCTTTCAGTTATTTTTTTCTAGGAGGGACAAGAAGCTGGCTGGATTCAAGCCTCCTTGGGATAGAAACTCTGTTACCTAACATCCTAACATGCAGGTTGAAGAGGATTTCAAGCTTGGGTAAAGGGCCTCCATCAGAAATCCAGACAGGACCTCAGACAAGGGGTTGGGAAGCAGTTTCATTAGTACTTTGAGGCTGTTCCGAAGAACAGATCCATGATACACTGGCCCAGACAGCAAGCCTCAAAGCACTCACTCTTTGACTGTAGGACATATGTGTGTAGGCAGCGGACGAAGCTGTGAGCTTCTGGCTGTTCCTTTTCTTATTGTGATGTAGTCACGCCCTTTGGCTTCAGTCTGTACTGCAAGGAGAGCTCAAAAACCTGTTTTCTGCTTCCATAGCCCAGATTTCTAGAACAATTCATTCATCCACTGAGGCATTCCCACGAGTTGCAGCTCTTTTCTTCACCAAGATATGTATTATGAGTCAGAAAAGGTATGTATCTTTGGCTGAAAGATGATCTACACGTTAAATATTCTATTTTTAAAAACCCTCGTTCAAAATAATTTACATTTTTTATTATCATGAGTGTGCCACTACATGAAAAGCCCTTGGGCAATGATTCCTGTAAAATCTTTGCATTTCATTTTACTTTATTTTTGTATTCAAGAGAACTTTACACACACACACAAAAAGCTAGTTATATCTTCTTCTTGTTCAGTAAATTGGCAGAGTTTTCACTTCTGCACAGGTTTCTTCTGTCATCAAGAGAAAAGCAATTTGAAACCCTAGAATGTGAAAAATGAAGTTACAAGGAATGGTAACTCAGCAAGATGATTCTAGAATAAACACAGCAGCATGAACTCTTTGAAATTTAAAGCAGTCACGAAGTAGGCAAGGGTTTGAGGGTGGCGATTACTCCCTTCTACCTCTTGTGAGGCTGTATCTGCAGTACGATGTGTAGCACAGGTCCTCCATTAGAAGTTTTGCCAACTAACTGGAGAGGTCCATCAATGAAGGCCCACCAAGATGGTTAGGAGGTTGCAGCGTATGATGAAGGAGAAGGGGAGAACTAGAGAACAGACTGTTAAGGGGGTTTCAGCTGCTCTCAACAACTCCAGAGGCGTCCGCAGAAAGGATGGAGCCAGACTTTTCTCAAGGGTGCACAGCGATAGGACAAGAGGCAACAGGCATAAGCTGTGGCAGGGAAAACTCCAACTGGACATATAGAAAAACCTCTTTCCCCCCAGAAAGGTTAAGGATTAAAAGAGCTTGTGCAGAGATGTGGTGCAAGTAGCTTGGGGCAAACTGGCCCACCCTTGAAGTCAGCCCTTGAGCAGGGGTTTGGACTCCAGAGGCCCCTTCCAACCTGAATCCTTCTGTGTTTCTGTGATTCTGCAATCAGAAAAACTCCCACTGATTGACAGGCTCCTGATGCTCTGTCCTCAGCTGCTGTCTGTAAGTCTTCATCTGCAAGCTCTAGACTGGTTCACCTCTCTGTGGCCAGGCGGTGGCAAGTTCCTGCAGGACGGTTCAGCCACAGAGTGCCTGGAGCCACCCATCCCGCCCAAGTCGTACATGGGTGACGCTGCGTAGCAGCAGCCTCCTTCAACATAACCGCATGGGAATGCCAAGTGCCCAAGTAAGAAGTGAATTTAAATCCTTACCACAAGGAGCCACACCAAGTAAACCAGATTTGAGGCAGAACACAGTGCTCAGTTTTGTTTAAGCAGATGAAATGCTAATTAAATACAACCACGTGTTTGATACAAGGATCGATGGTAGGTGAGGAAAATGCACCTGGAGAGACAGGACACCCTGCGAGCAGCACTGCACCTTGAGGGTATGCACAGTGCTGCTGCCCTTGGACCCTCCCAACCCGACCCTCCCGAGTGCTCTGCCCCAGCAGCAGCAAGGTGCCCTGACACCCCAGGCAGGCTGCAGGACACCCCCGAGCGCCTGACTTTCCTGAACGCCAGCTGCAAGGCGGAGCAGCGCCGGCCGACTGGATGGGGACAACAGAACTGCTGTTGTACCCGCGCCCCTTTGCCGGGGGTTGTTTACAGGACTCGTCCTAGAGAGACAGTAGGGCCAGACGGCGTGCCTGGTTCGGCCCTGGCAGTGACACGGCACCAGCACACTGACACTGGGCTCGCAGGCTGGGGCCTTCCCCACTGGAAGTAAGACACACAGCACCTTCCCTTTGCTGCAGCCTGGGGTCGGGGCTGTTACGGGACCTAAATTGCTTTCTCTTACTGCCAAGACTAAATTTGGCAGGGATTTGTCAAGGGGTGTGTATACATTGAGAGGTCCTGATGGCTTTTAATGGGATTCAGACATTTAGGAAACAATAAAAACCACCCCAGTGGCACTCGAGTAGGGGATGCTAATGTTGCAGTGAGCCAAAGTACAAAAAAAAAATCTAACAAACTTCCACAGTCATGACTTGTATCAGGTAAATACTGAAGAAAAAGCTGCAGAGCATCCCATGTGGCACTCTCCTTCATTTTCTTTCTAAGTTTTTGGGTCAACAGCTTATTTTCTGAAGGCTCCAGCAGCTTCTCCTGAGGGCATCTCTCAGCACAACACAGACAGACTACACATTTAAATGCAGAAGTGTTTTGTTTCCCCTCTATCACATATAAACCCCACCACCACCAGTGCAAACACCTACAGTCCTGTGTTTCTAAAACCCAGCAACGTCAGAGAACTCACATGTAACAGGGACTGCTTACATGGATGGATTTTCATCATTCCAGAATTTAAAAACTAGTGATTTCTAAGACTAGTGACTTTCTACACTACATATCACTTCTCTTTCATCTTCCTTTTACATTACTTGCAGTAACCCATGTTCAAAATCAACCAAGCAGAGGTTCAGCCACCTGACTGCAAGAACTGCAGTAGCACATTGCCCAGTAGAGACAAACAAAACACACCAAGCTCCCAAGCTCATTTTGTTCACCAGGTCTGGGAAGCTAGGAGAGCATTTTCAGCCACTACCTGGAGTTCTGTGCATCTTTCTTTATGGCAATCAAGGCAGGAGCAACTGGGACAGAGCAAGTGGTACAAGTATTTAAAATAAAAAAATTCTGCAGCCTCTGGGTTTGAGACAGAGTAAAACTGCAAGTCAGATTAGATTCCCAGTCTCTTGGCTGAGATCTCCCGTTTGCCCTTGACAGGAAAAAACCCCAATCCCCCCCCAAGCTTAAAAAACCCAAAAGCAAAGCAAAATTTCATAGCTAATGCAGGAAAATGAGACTACTCAAAGGATTTAAAATGATACAGATGTGGACTATCATTCTCTTAGAAGTGTAAGTCAGGCCTGATTTCAGTCAGTTTATGATCCAAGAACCTACTTTTCTTTAGTTCCCAGATAAAAGCTTTCTACTCTTCTTTTAGTCTGCCAGTGGCAAGGTCCAAAAAAAGAAGAAAAAACCCCTAGGTCTGTTCATTTTCTGTAGTTAGGTTTATGCTGATTTATTGCCTGGACTGTCTGTATCACCAAGTATTCTTATCAGCTTAACTTGTCATAAAATTGTGGCCTTGAAGTCACTGACTGAAGGGAAGCTTAAACTGCTGCTTGGGGACTTCAGTTTATAGCACCAGCAGGCATAATTCAGAGCAAACTCTGTTTTCTTTACATAAGTTCTAATATGTGACCTTCTGATAATTTTAGCATAAAAACATCAGATGGATTAAAAGCAGTCACACTCAGGGACGTGTACTGTAGACTGGGATGGTGACAAGGCCTAAATGACACCTGTCTTCTACCCTTCTCCCATTTCAAATGCCCAGTATGTCAGAATAAATGCAAGGGTATGGAAACAAGTCACTGTGGTTTTTTAAATTCACGTACTTTTAGGAATTAAAAACTGTACTTTGCTTACACCTCCATTCAAAAGGAAAATGCTGCTCTGCTGCTCCTCAGCCTAAGGAGCTGCCAAAAAAAGAACCTGTCCAATCACAGCTCTTGATTCAAAGAACAAGGTCAAAGCTTAGTAAAATACAAGGGCAGGAACTGACTTTTTATTGACCTATTTTACAGGCTCTCGAGAGGGAAATGAGTCCTGTCAGTGGTCTTCACTGCACGAGACTAGTATCAGAGGACGTGGCATTATTTCACTGTTAGGCCTCTCCCTCAAGGATACTCCTGCTGAAGTAGTTCAAGGGCAGGTTTCAGAAAGTCTGCTGTAGCAAGGCACAGCAAAGGGATCCAAGCTGCATTAGGACTTCCATCAGTAGAAATACACAGGGCAAAGCTTAGTTTGACAAGCAACAAAAAGATCTGCGACACCACAGTCCTCCTAGTGGAGGACAAAACTTTGAACCAATGGCCACTTTCAGCTCAACTTGATACAAGTATGAAGAGTATATATACTATGTATATATACTATATCCCCCTATACTAAGCCACAGGCGATGGAATTTATATTCTAAGTTTCTGAGGTAGCCAACTAATTTATCTGTCTTTAAGTCCAATTAAGTGTATTACCCTTTTGGACCTACCTAATAACCTTTTAAACATCTATGACACAACAATATATAAACACACCACTGTTACTTTTTTGAAACTACTATTTCAGCTATCAACAGTAAGTTGTAAAAATCAGAGATGACTCCCACATGAAGAAATGAAAGAAAAAAACAGATGACTGCAGAAGATTTCAGGGACAGTCACAAACCCTTAGGCAGGCACGTTTCTAGGTATGAGGCATGCTCAGCCTACCTAAAGATGTAGTCAAGGACATCCATTAGCTGTGCCCATCAAGCAACTCACCGTTCTGAGGAAGAATCTCAGATGCCAGTCTCTGGTGAAAAGCATTCTGTATTATTTTTCTCCCCAGGATGCTGTGCAGTTTTAGGGTGAATAAATGTTAGCCAGGTTGTTAGGCAGCCTATACATGCATTTGTATGCATACTCACACTGACTCCCTTCCTTATCTGTTAAAGAACCTGTGTAAGAAGCCAACAGCCTGGGCAGGAGGTGGGGTAAGCAATCTTATGAGAAGAAAAAAAAAAAAGGGATTTCTAGTACTTGTGTGCTTTGGAAGAAACCCTTTTTCTTCTGAAGGAATCCCTGACCAGTTACACAGGCAGTGTGTTTATACATACCATTATTCCACTTCAAATCCAGGCCGAGATTTTACTGGTGCTCAGTCTGTTGCCAGCAACAGAGACACAAACCCACCAGTAATGCAGAGCTTCAAATGGTAAAAAGATGACACAGTTGAAGAGAAGTATCTTTATAGCTTTCATTTAAAAAATAAAATAGGCAAAACTTTAAAAGAGAAACATCCCGTTCCAACTGAAATTTTAAAATACACTTCCATCCTAAAAGCAGAAGTCTGGATGTGAGCCTCATGGAAGCTCTCAGGTAATAAAGAAACTTAATCTTTCATATTATTTATATCTGTGTCTTTGCTCTCCTGGCTTATGTGGGTGTTGTCATTTTTATTAGATTGATCTAAATCCTCAGTTTTATTTTCTACTTCCATAGCACTGCTATCCACAGGACTATGGGAAGATTCTTCCCCTATTTCTGCTTCCATTTTTGTGACTAAGTCATGTTCTTTATCTTCCACATCCATTCCTTCCTCTATCTGTGCCAGCCTACGTTGAACTTCTTCCTCTGTTTTACTTTCAGATTCTTCCTCCTTCCTCTTTGCTTTAAACACTTCCACTCCCATCATCCTCAGGTAATGCAGCCTCTCGTTCTTGGGCACGAAGGCGCGGAGCGACGTCTTTCCCTGCCAACCGCACAGCACTATAGGGCACTGAAGATCCTCAGGTTTTCTACAAACAAGCAGTTACGTTTTGGTCAGCTATGAGAAAGTTTATCTTCAAAATACAATTTTACAGCCATGCCCTGATAATATCTGGACACTTACTTGCTTGTCTACAAGCAAGCAAGGGGAAAAACCCAACAACTAAACAAACCCACAAAACCAAAACCTCACTGCTGTTAAATTTCTGCATCAGGCAAAATAATTTTCTGGGTTCAGTTTCAAATCCGATTTCAATAGCAAGACATTTCTCAAGAGCTTCTGATAGCACTTTGTCCACTGAAATGAACAATGAAAAAGTCTAACTTCCTCAGTTCCATACGCTGGACTTCACAGGGAAACAAAGATATGTGTGCTGCTGGGGACCTCTGGCAGAACCTACTCTTTGCAGGCTGTCTGGCTGTCATGTTAACCACACTGCATCTCTATGCCTTCACTTGGATTTGGCTGAAGGAAAATAAATTTTGTCCAAGTTTTAAAACTGTGTAAATGGAAAGTAATGCATCTACTTACTCGGGGTCCGGGTCGTACTTCAGAACTATACTGCCCATAGCTACAAGGAAGGGGGAGAGAAAAACAAAACAGATGTGTTACTTGGTACAGTGTTAAAACAAGTGTCATTTGAAAATGCTCAAGTAAACAAGTTTAAGACAGCCACACAGCATGAGAAGAGTAGCAGTGATGTGTATCAGTCCAGTAAACTACAGACAGTAATAGTTTTTTATTCCTTTTTTTCTCCTATTTTTCCCCCCAAGACCGAAGTATCTGTACAGTTACGAAAACAACTGCCTCCCCTGCTCCCTCCCAATCCTCAAAGAAATTAAAATACGAAGTCACATAGTGGATTAGTTCACTCAGTGAGCCTAGCAAGCAGCTTTTACTTTAATGAAATGAACGTCAGGCTTTTGAAAAATTGTTCTCCATGTATTGTCCCAACAAACACTGAAGCACAAGAACCAGAGCTACAACTTGGAAATAACATATAATAAATTAACATAAAATAACAAAAGCCTGAAAACCGTATGAGTAGACATTGCTCCCCATATTTAAGAAAATCTAATCCGACTACCTGTATTCGATACATAAACTGGTGACAAACAACTGCAGGTGACAAACAAAGGGTTTCAGGCAGAGCACAGACAGGCATAAAAATCAGTAGGTGTACATAAAGCCTTTGTTCAGCAGGTATTTCAAAGGCTGACTCACAGCACTGCTTCACTGAGGTCACAAGTCTGGCAACTCTTCTGTTCTCCAGAGTTGATAAACCTTACAGGTCGTGATCGGAAAGGGCTAGGGTTTCTAGCAGCACACTGGGTTTCAGTAATACTTACATACCTAATTAACAAGTATATTTAAGATGAACTTAGCCAAATTACAAGGCTTACCCATGTCTTTTACTTTCTTCTGTGTTTCACTGCTGAATTTACTTAAGAAGGGATTTTCCTGGGTTAGCAGAATTTTAACATCTTCTATGCAGACATTTATAATCCTCGCATGAATGAACGGGTACAGAGTATAAATTCCCTGTTTGATAAAAAAATATATAATTATTTCAAAGTGCAAGCTCTACTTTATGAAGGAAAAATGTTAGAAACAAGTATGTCTTTTAGTTTGTATCAGAGAACATTTTCCACACATTTTAAGCCATAGTGAAAAATGCAAATTGTCATTACTGTGACAATGTTAATGCCAGCTGTGCCTTAGGCTCCAGAGGAAACAAAAATATCTCCTTCAACAAGACAATGCTACGTAATTACCTCTTGTGCTAATCTGAAGGCACATCCAAACTGTTCACCATCGCTGTTGCGAGACCAGACTTTGATCCCTGTGTTAATAACCTGCAAAGGCAAAGCCAATAAGCATCGTGAAGGAGTATAAATTCTTAATCACCCCTCGGAACTAGGCTTTTCCTCAACTGTTTCACTAAAAGGAGGAAGAAAGGATAATTCTGTTGTAACACTTGTTCATTTATGCTGGACAGTGAATTGAATTCATGTGACAATTCACTCCAGGGAAAAAGGAATGCCATTATCAAAGCATAGTTCTAGCTCAACATAAATACATTTTACTCCTTTCCACGTTGAAAACTGAACACTGTGAGGAAGTGCTCACCTGAAAACGAGGGCAATGAACTATTCAGATCTAATTTTAATGATGGTTTGAGTTAAGAATTTTCTGGGTGATTCTGGGAATGTCAACCAAGGACAGGACTTAAAAAATGCACAAGTGCTTAGTATTAGGGCACTGTATCCTTTGTGGTACTCAAAGACTTACTGCCTAGTATAACACACTAGTTTCTTAAAATTTTGTCAATTATGTAGCAGTTTCCTGCACGTGGGATAAAAGGATAATTATTTATCCATCTCAGAGTTCTGTAGCAAAGATGTAATGAATATACTTGGAAATTTTCATTATTTGGCTGGATAAGGCCCTGAACCAAATATGATCTAGCTTTGAAGTTGGCAGGGCTTGGGGCAGGAAGGAAGCTGGACTAATGACCTCATTCTAACATATGCAACTACTTTTAAGAAAAATCTTTATCATTTGCAAGGCATTTTCCACAGGGAGTCGCATAAAACAAATTATCTTTTTTCCCTCCAATCCACAAAAACTAAAACTACTTTTTATCCCACCAACACTCAGCTTCAAAACCTTCCAGAATATTCAGTTGTTATTACTTTGAAACAACGTCCCCGTGTAACGCGGCCAGCTAATAATTCATTGAAGTTATCAGTTAGCTTTGGTAGGCTTTCAAAGCTCCTAATCCTTTTATAATTAAGGATCTTATAAATACCTTCACAAGTTTACACTGACACTGTTGTATCTGAAGGCCATGTAACAATGCTGGTATGCACACTGCAGTTATATATTCCCTTCCTCTACTTTTACCTTCCCTTCCATCTGCCAAAACACATACCGATTTTAATCTTGGAGACTGTCATTTACCTCTCAGACAACTCTTAATCTCTTTAACAGAGGAGGGATAGAGAGGAAAACATTCATTCAGCCTAAAAGAAGAAAAGGCCGATCAGAGGGCTAATCCTCTACAGAAAAAATAAGCTTGGCAATGAAGTTCAAGGAGACATCCGCTGATGCTTACGATCTTTGTTGTGAAAACCTGAAGAGATGAACCATACCTTCATCTTCTCACTGTTGTTCAGCAGCACGTTCCTCAGCTCCTTAGAAACCATGTACAGCTGCCTCTTCTTCCCTTCTTGAGTTCGGGTTAGTAAATTCATCTTGGGAAATGATGGGTCCAAGGCATAAAACTTCCTGTGGCCATAACACTTGTTTTGATTAACTGAACAATGAAATTGCACCCTCCAAGGGCCCGTTTCCTCAGGCTACCTCTGCAAATGCCCAATGCTCTGACTCCAGAACACACAGGTTAAGACTTGCTAAGATGCACGGCATCAGAAAAGACAAGTGGTCACAGCCACTAAGATACACACAGAAATTTCCAGCGTGAACTACAGTTGGTTATTTTCATTTAAGAAGAGTTTAAGTGTTGAGGAGAGGGGCACCTGGTGCAAAGTTGGGGAAAAACTTTGACGTACGACCGACCAGACCCATCTTTGGTGATGAACTGAACTACTAATATTCCTAAACTACTAGAAATCTTACTGCCAAAATAGAAACATTTTTTTTTCTTACTGGATAGGAAGGAATAATGGATCATCTTCAGGAAGAAACACAAAAGGGTCCTCTTTAAAACCAAACAACTTCATTTTTTTAGATGGTGGTGGCCTAAAAAAGAAAGTAGCATTGCACTGTCAGTTTTAGTAAAAGGACTTGGTTTAAAATCATTGTAATTCAATTCACTTAGTCAATACTTGCCTTATGGTAACGGTAGCACGCCAAACAGAACACTGACATTTCCCTGTGTTTCATTAAGACAACAGTACCCACATTTTAACTTCTTAAAATAAGGGACTGAAAGCAGTGCTTGAGAAAAAAAAAATCACAAAAGCAAGCAAGCAGAGATTTCTGAGGGAGTAATTGTGAAGACTGTAAAGACCTTCCAAAGGTTAACTTCTGAAAGTAGTTTTTCCCTAGAACAAAGAAAGGACTAACAGACTTTGCAGATGCTAATAAAAGTGGTTATTTTCCTAACTTGCTGAAATACAAGACAGAAAACAGAGAAACACAGGACAACTGAGCCAATTCATTAGGTCTTCTTGATTGACTTTTAAATGAGTCCATTAGCAAGAGAACTGTAGAATACTCAGCAATTATGAAGCCGCCATAGACCAAAATTCTTGGACACGGTCTCTTACCCACACACTCCTTCCTTCTTGCTTTGCTCAGTGTCTGAATTCTGTAACTCTTGCATTTTCTTAGGCTCATCGTTTTCAGCAAGTGCTGGCTCTTCAGCAATACATTCAGAACCGTTATCTGAATTAGCTGCTGTCACTTCAGCATCTCCTGTTCTTTGTGGTAATTTCTGATGAACCTATTTCAAATTATAGTATTTTCATCAAAGCAAGTAGCATCTAACTTGAAACAAAAGGTACCTGTGATCTCTTTTAATATACATCTTAATATATCTCTTATTTCTTAGCAATTTCTAAGTGCTTAAACAGATCCACTGGGGAGTTAATCTGATTACTAAATGAATATATCATTTTAAGTTGCATTTACCTTAGACAACTTCTTACCAACTGTCCAAGAAAGCTATTTTTGTACCATTTACAAAATTATGTTCAAGCACTCCCAGAGAAGGCTATTTTAAGTCGGGATCGGCTGCGTTCCCCCTAGCACTCAGTGACACACACATCCTGCTGCTGCACGCTTTCTCTTAGTGCTACAGCATTAAGCTAGGAGCAGCAGAAGTTCTTTGGATGATGCTTTTCCCTTACTGCCACATCACATACATTTTACCCATAAGGTGTTCTAGTGAAGCAAATGAAATAAACAGCTAAAGGGGATTCACACAGAATGTTTCTCTCAAAGAAATGAGCAACCTAAGGGACGAAATAAATCATGTCAACTTAAAATCCTACTGACAGGATTTTAAAGACAATTGACAACAATGGATTAAAGTCAGATGGCTGAAGCTGCTGCTGCTCCTAACAGTTTTACATCAATTCCCCTTACTGCTGATCTGCTAGACTAATCTGCTAGTGAATCACTCCTGAGCAACCAGCCACAGAGTAAAATAAACTGAAATCAGAATTAGGTTACAACACAACAGAAAAAAAGCCTTCAGCAGAGGGACCACACACTGCTGAAGGAAGTGACAGCTTTAGCAACTCAAATCTAATCTGCTTCTGTAATTCTTTTAAAGCCTTAATTTTTGGTTCAAGTCTTATCTTGCTAATTTGCTATTCTTCCAAAATCCCCCATTTCAGTTTGAAAAGAGATATTTTTTTTTTAAAAGTCCTTAAGGGATTTAGGAATTTATTTTTAATTGACACACTGAGCTGTAACTGAAGGGCAGATACAAAACAGTTCTAGTATGTAAGCTTTCAAAAAGATTCCAGAAATGTTACTACAATTTCACATTTGAGTTCTTACTTTAAATTTACCTTAGGCTGGCGTTTATTCCATGGCATTGGAGACTTTTTTATTAACACAGCCACAAAGAAACCTCCTGTGTTCTGGTGATGGGGCAAAATCCTAAGGCTAGGGAGGAGAAAAAAACCAACCATTTTGCAAAGTATTCTTCATCAGTATTCAGGCTCTCACAAAGTACTAGAAGTGCCACATTTATATTTATTTTCAGGGTAAACTAAGTCTTCTCAGTAGGACTGCACAGATTTAATTTATCAAGCTAGAAACAGGATCTAAAATAGAGCATTCTGGCAAAATAACTCACACCAGCGCAGCACATACACTTCACCATTCACATCTGAGCTTTAATGACTCATTTCTTCACACTATTTTTAGTATAGCTATGGGAAATCTTTCATAGAAAAATAAGTCACACTCTTAAAATGTTAAAGTTTTCCATACTTTTACAGTATTTTTGGCTACATATCTCTACTGGATGTAAAGAATTTGTGTGAGCACTTATTCCTTGTAAGCAACTTTCAGTAATTTCTTTCAGTTCACTGGAATTTAAGTGTTGTGTAATGACATTAGAGATGAAACAACCAAAATATACTCAGACCTATACAAGCAGAGGTCTTTACTGCAATGCATTCCTCACCTCACCTCCCAAGTATAGTTTGCCCACCACCATACACGGCAACCATCAAATCCTCATGAAACCTACTCTGGGAAAACCTACCAACGCTCCAGATTCATCCCCTTTAGCTTCTCTTCATCTTTTACTGGGAACATAGTGGGACGTATTTGTGTTTGTCTGTTTGAAGGCACGTCTTTCCACTCTTCAAACCACTGACCATCTTTCAGCATTACCTGCAAAAGAGTAAATACAAATACTGTGAAGCATATGGGTTACCATCTTGCAAGCAGTAATTAAAATACTTTCAAACCAAGGTTCAGATGCCAAAAAGAGAAAGAAGCTATTTTCTTATACAGTAAATTAAGTTCTTTAAAGTGGGCTAGGGCTGTAAGAAAGATCACATCCAGGAATATGAGGGGCAAATGCATAAACTTAATGACTGAAATGAAAGCTTGGTTTTGTTGCTAAGGTAATGTAACACTGAAGTCAGAGATGGTGACTTCAGGACTGGCAACTATGATGAAACATTTTTATGTCTCTTGCTGTGATTGTCTTGAAGTTTAACTCAGTGTTCTACTGGAAACTGGAAACTGAGATTTATTGAGATTACAGTTTCATTAAGGACACTACGACACAGATTTCAGCATCATGAAGGCTGGCATTTCTCAGCCACTGATCAGATAACACCTAAAATATTGTGCCTTTGCATGCTCCTGAAATAGAAGTGACTGTACTTCCAGAATTAGTACCTCATGTCGAAATATGCTACATGTCATACTGCTAGATGGAGACAAGATAGACTGTGATTGTGAACTGCTGTTCTTTCAGAGATAGGAGCTCAGCTTCAGAGAAACAAACGACAGGATTGATAAGTAACTGGAAGTACAAACAAATCTAGAACCATTTTGGAAGTACTGGAACAAGCACCTAACAGCCCTGGTCTGTTCAGTTTTGGTTGACCAGTCTAACCACACAATGTAACTGCTGGAATGACAAAGCATCAAAGAACATACCAAAGTCTTCTCTACCACACATTTTGCTAGCCTCCTGCTAGGGTAGAATTAAGACCAAAAGCATTACAGAAGTAATTAACATTTTTGAAGTTGACAAGTTCACTTTTCCTTCAAGATTCTGAAATAACTCATTTATGTTCACTCATCATCTGGCTTAAGGATCAGAGCACTGGATGCTATTTCCAAGCACCTAAGTGTCCCTTGAACAAACCCTTATGTTTATTTTGCTGTTTCCAGAGATTTACAGTCAACTGGTGCTTAGGAATATTCAGTCTCACCACTAAGTCACAGAGCTTCCATTGAATAGACATTTCACCAGCAAACAAAAGACCCCACTAAGTGAAAACGGCACCAAAGCAAACTAATACATTCGATGACAGGCTAGCCAATGAGGCTTGAAAAAACACAGTATCAGCTGAAGGGAATCTTGCCAATTTTCAACAGATTTTATTAGCCTACTTTTTAAAATACCCATTAGGGAGATTTATATTTCAACTGCAAATAAATGTCACACAGAGCATCATATACTCTTAGTGATCTTTATGTATTTGTTTTGTAGCCTTATGCAGAAGAAGAAGAAAAAAGTAAAATTAGGATTATATATAGAAACACAATTATGCATTTTACACTTATCCTTCAGGTACAAGCATACAATTTAAACTTCTGGAACTGTAGGAAGGAAATCAGTTAGTTTCTAAGCTGGATTTCCAATGACAGACATAAGCAAATCTTTTTTGCTTGCATCTTGTTCATTAGCCTACACACAGGCAACACTGCAAGGGACTAGTAAAACGGTGAGTGAAGACAGAACAACCAATGGCATTGTAAAGGCACTCACTCATAATTCAAATTTAATCAAAGCCTCTTTCCCTACTACCAGAATGGCCTTCCACTCTTCTTGATTATGCTCTAAACAGGAAGCTGAAGAAGTTTTGGGGTTTTCTGTCCCTCCCTACCAGTCTGTTTCCAGAACTGAAATCACATAAGGCCTGGAACAAAATACAAGATTCTATTAATACTCCCGGATTACTCACGTAAGTGAGGTTTTTATAGCTTATTTCCAGAAAGCGTTTAACAGCTTTTACTTCCAAATGATTCAAATGGACCAGCTGAAGAACCACAGAACCTAACGCTCACAGACTGTGAAGAGGGATAACTGAAGTGGCTGAAATTACGTTGCCACCTACAGGCCACATGCTGCGTGCAACAGAAAAGGGAATTTATTAAGAAAGCGACAGAGCAAAGCAAGCCAGAGGAAAAAGAGAGCAGATGAGGAGAACTTGCCATCAGAAAGATTTTTAACCCTCTCCTCTACAATGCTGTATCATCTACAACTCTAAACAACAAATCAGTACCATTACTTCAGCTCAATGCAATGTTTTGAAATGTTACACTTCAAAGTTTCCTTAGTTTAACACCGTACAACAGAGGAAGAACGTCACAAGTATCACACGAGTACCTTCCACTTTGTAAGTCCTGGCATCCTCTTCAAACCTGGCAGCTCAGAAGAGACATCAGCAAGTTCTAAGGCACCTGAAACCCCAAGAATATAAACATTCATGCAAACAGAATTTGAGAGTTGCGCTTCTAAATTGACTAAAAAATAATTTTCCTTCAGGTTTTAAGACCATTTCAAGACCATTGCCTTTTAAACCTTTTTAAGGAACAAAATGTTATCCAATTACCATTCAAATTAACATGAAACATGGCAAGACCTGTTCATAGTAACTACAGAATTTTGCAATCTATAAATTAACCAAAATATAATGGTTAGATACTTTTTGTAGCAGCTGCACAGAGCAATACACTACAACGTTTACTGTTACACTTCAGTGTTCCAGGCAGTGCAACCTCAGAAGTTTATCGTCTCACTTAGAATTTGGATTTTCTATGCTGATTAAATATTTCATTGGAGAAGTGCTCTTTTGGGATGACTAAGCTTTTTACAATGCTTGACATATTCTGATAGACTTACAAGCTTAATATGTTCCCGTGTGAGAGGAAAAGGAATTTATTATTTTTCAAATGGCAAGTTCCAAACTGATTAACAGGAAGGAAAGTACCATGAACCTAACAGGACAAAAGGCTATGTGCCTAACCCACAACAGATTATTAGAAGAAACATCAACAGTGCTTAATGTAATCTACTAAATAAAAACTTTAGAATGCTCCAGAAAGAATGATATCAATGTTTATTGTCTAAATAGGTGAAGACAAACCTTAACATTTCTTTTTTTTGTGACTCTGAGTACTTGCTTAACTATCAGGTAGGCTTTTCCTCATATTGTATGCAATTTATCAGCCTGTGCTGCTTGACTAACCACTTACCCTTACAGTGATAGTTTAAGCAAGTCTTTTAAAAAAAAGAAAGCGATACATGAATTCATAGACAAATTCCAAAATGACATTTCCAATCTGAATAAACTTGGACTTTGTGTTCATCCTTTGAATATTCCTGCCTACTTATAGCATGACTTCAACTGCTGCCTCAGGACTACATGGGACCGCTCAGCCATTAAATGGTCCAGCAGAAGTACAATTCCCCGAAGAGAAGCTCCACAAGTAGCAGTGCAATACAGTGCCAGGAACTAAGTTAAGACCAAAGAACCAACAAACCTTCCGGGCTCACCTGAGCAAATCCTTGAGGTCCAATGCCCCTTGCAGGACACTCTACTACCTCAACCTTCTTTAGCTACCCCTATCCTATGTTCAAGCCCAAAGGGTAATGTTTGCTCACTGGGACACACCATCGTCTCCAAGTAAGCCTCAAAATAGCCTCACTGGGCAGAGATAAGATCCAAATGCCACAGCCCAATGCTGCAATTAAGACCCTTACCCCCAAGTACTGAATTTGCCCCAAATGATGCAGTTGTTGGCCACCATCAACATCCATACTGCTTCATTCTTCCATCCAAACTAGCCCTTACTGCTTTCCAATCCTGTCACCAATAAACTCAACTCTGGCACACTAGTCTCTTCAATAAGCCCAGTGTACTATAATTTACTGGAAACACATCTATGTTGTTTTTTCAGTCAGTCTGCCAAAAACAGTACCTCTAAATGAAAAAGTCCTTTCAGTGGAAATTAAATAGTCAATTCCTAATTACCTGAAGGCATTTTAGCTAAACTGCTGTTTGGGAGACAATAAAATTTCAAGCATAATTTGGGGCCAGGATAGTGACCAACAAAACAGAAGCATTACACAGAACCGGCTATCCAACTTCCCGGACCAGCTCAGCTCCCAGAGTAATTTAGCTGCTTGTGCTCTGTACAAGGCTCAGCTTAAAAAACTGTGCAACTTTTGATGCAAAATCCAATTAGATGCCTCCAAAATTCAGGTTACTGACTTGGAAAAAACCAGCATATGTCAGCTCAAGACCAGAAATCTGTGTTATTAAACTCTACTGTAGTGAACTGACGCAGTGGAGCTTCCTGGCTCATCTCAATTTTTACACCTCTTGTTACTTCAGGTGATGGGCACTTCAAAGTAAAATACGCAAGCCTTCATAATCAAGTCAAAAGTATGAAAAAAGTCATGAGCTTTAAGATATTAAAATTCCAGGCATGTCGAAATAGGGGTCAAAGAATGCCAAAGGTATCAGTGACTCCCACCTGCTGGTGCACAGTAACATTCCTCTAACTGCTGAAGTGCAGTCTGGGCTTTTACCCCTCTGGTCTACAGCAGTAATGTCCCACTCTGAGTCTTCCAAAGGGAACAGGAATGGCAGACAGGGACTCCAACCAGTGGAATCGGTTGGCAGAAGCCACGTCACACAGACTGAACTCCATTTATCTGTAGTAGCCTTTTGTGAGTCATTAACAGAACTTCTTCAGTTTTTACATCTGCACCCGATTTTGGCTCATTTAAGAGGACTGCTCAGACCACCACCACCGGAACTCTCACCAAACCCTTGCCGCAGCAGTTTTGCATACTAGGAGCACATTACCTACAGATACCCTGTATTTTTGGGCTGAGAAGGAAAGATTTCCCTGCTTTGCCCAGGCTCACACTCTCACCTTGACTCTTCTCCAGCAGAGACGCGATCACAGCCTCGTTCTCAATGGGGTTCAGCGAACAGGTGGAATAGACCATTCTCCCGCCTTCAGCCAGCTGCTCAACACCACGGGTGGCAATTCTCAACTGCAATCTAACAGAACACCCTTGGTCCACACAGGTATCGTTCAGCACCAGAAAGGCTCGCCATCACTTTTCTTACAGGTGAAGCTGTACTGCAGACACAGTAACTCTCCACTGCCTAAGCCAGCACATACTGAGCTCCACGGCTGTCACCAGCACACAGATTAGCCAGTTTTAAACTAAATCAGTAGTGCAGTCTACAGTGCAGACTCACTCACAATTACACCCATTAAAACAGCAATTAGGTCAAAGGTTAACTCTATTGCATGGTAACTTTCAACATTTGGTTCTTTCTAGTGCCCCATCAATTTTCTGAAGTATTCAATATTAGAAAAATAGCCCCCAAAACCTTACTCCTCTTCTCTGAGTTAAAATGAGAGGCAATCTGATTATTACAAATATTATGGATGACACAGCTTAGCTAGCACTGGCCTTCTGAGAAAAGCATCGCTGAGCTGGATCACCAGCTTATACCATACCTGCTGACTTACAACTAAAATAAAACCTGCAATTACAAATGAGTTACTAAACAGCAAGTAACCACAGATCAGCTGAATCATGGACTGCATTCCCAGCTTGGTACAAATGCACAGTACATTGCCCTAAGCTTTTTCATCTGTGCTTAAATTACTGCTTTTTACCATGCGCTGGGCTACGTACCCACCATCAGTTAACATAAATCAGTCTCAGGTAACTAAAATCATTCACACATGGTCTCTAACAGTGTAAAGGCATTAATAACATTACTATTATATTTTACAAGTTTCTGTATTTTCCAACAGTGTTTAACCTGCCTAAATGTGCCACAACAAAACTATCTGTTCCCTGTTTCATTAGCTGCTTATCTAAATTAATTCAATAAATATCAACGTGTCAAATATTCCTAAGAATACTAGAAATCTATATTCACACACTCCACTGGACGTTGACCTCACACTTGAAATACTGCACTTCCTTTGAGTAGCACATAAGCTCTTGATCTGAGAGAAAAATCGACTCTTCTTGGTCTTTGCTTTGTCATGTGTTAACATACGGATGCACACAGATGTTAAAGACACGGGAAAAGGAGGAGAGAGAAATGAAAGACGTGCAGATGTGTAATAAGCATTTTTACCCATGGAGCTGCAAACTGTTTTGTGTCGTCCACTTCTTCCACACATCAATGTTTTTCCTCATGGTTCCATCTCCACTGTAACAGAGGTTGGCCAGATTTGTATTCTTTGTGGGTGAAACTCATTTCATATCCAAGTCACAGCAGCACAAAATGAACAGTCCCTCTCACATTTTAACCTCTCCTGCACTGTACCATTGCACTGTTTCTTCGTACACTATCTTTGTATTTCATTATCCTGAGTGCAAGTTCAAAATATGAAGCCCTTTAGCTAACCAAATTTAAGTACCACTTGGAACAAGAAAAAGTTCACCTTGCTTTGGTCTCCCCTTACCCTAAGACGGTTTAAGTCATTCAGATGTTCTGGAAGTTTCTATAAATCGTAACTCACTAAGCAACTGAAGAAACTCACAGTTTGGTAACACAAAAATTCCAGCACTGCATTTACTGCAATAAAATCTGCGTGTTCAAGACTACACGTAAAATACCTGCAGGGGACGTCACACAAAATCCTGTCATAGAGGAGGACCTCCTTCCTTCCATCCACGTCTATCTGGAGATTAGGAATGCTGGAGGCGTCATGGTTTACCACCATGATGCACGGGCTGTTTAATCTCTTAGCCTGATGAACCAGCAAATAGCAGCGCTTGTTGTCGACATCATTAGCAATTACAAAACCCTCTGGGAACATAAAACAGCAGGAAGATGTTTTACTACTAAACAGCTGTATACTTCTATGGAATTTATTGCCTCATCTTCAAAGTTGTGTAAACCTTTCACAAGACATTTTTACTCAAAAGATCAACACAGGACCCCTTGCTGAACACAAAACAACGTGAAGCATGTCAAGGTTTAACTAATTTCTCAAGTATAGTCTCAAGAGTACCAGCTTGCATGCAGCGGAAATAAGACACAACCAAGGGCCCTTCAACTTCTCACTCTCAAACTAAAACCTCTGCAACAGAGGAAACCTCCACCACCACCAGACAATCTCTATACATCAGCAGATTTCCAGCAGAACACAGAAAGAATATACTCCCCTCCCCAACTTGACAGTTTGTGGGTTTGGTTTTTTTGGTTTTTTTTTTTTTTTACAGACAGTATTTTCTGAGAACATTAATTGAAAGTAAAGATTCTGAACTTAAAAAAGATAAATATCATGACCACTTTAAGGCTAAAGCAGCTTAATCCAGTATTTGCAGGATACCATTAAAGCCACAAGGGCTCATGGACCACCACCTGAAATTAAGCTCTGGTAACATTTACTGTAGTCTGAACTGTGAAGATTTATAACCCATTTCTCTCCTTCAAGCCAAGGAAGCCCAGAAAGTTTCAAGGAAAAAGCGGGGTACTTCCCATGTCATGTAGCTCAACTAATATGAATTCAATATGTAGTTAAATGCAGCTACTTATTTGTGATGTTAAAAGTAACCTTCCAAAAGAAAAAAGAGGAAATTCAATGCCATGAGAAATTTTGGCAGTTTTTCCAGACTAACTTACTGGGAAAAGGAGCGTTCATGTCTGCATGCAGCATTTCAATGAGTTGTGCAGTCTTAGATCCAGGTGCAGCACACATATCTAGAATCTACAAACAGCAGAAAGTTAAAAACAACGCCACCTTGCACATTTTTGGTACTTACTATGTGTTCTTGTTCAAATTAAGTATTTCTGCATACACTTGCAGAATTATGATTGTTCTGAACACCAATCTGCAGCAAAAAAACAACCCATATAGTTCTGTTCTTTGTCTACCTCATGGAATGCAGCTTTATCTCTGAGGGGTTACAATATAACAATGACATTGGTTTGTAGGGAAAAAAATACATCAATTGAAAAAAAATCTGAAAGAGAAATCTGAGGAGGCTGAGGGGAGACCTTATCACTGCCTAAAATTACCTGAAAGGAGGTTGTAGAGAGGTGGGCGATGGTCTCTTCAACCAGGGGACAGGAGATAGGACAAGGGGAAATGGCACAAAGCTGTGCCAGGGCAGGCTCAGATTAGATGTTAGGAAAAAAAATTTTCACTGAAAGAGTTGTTGGGATGTGGAACAGGCTGCCCAGGAAGGGGGTTGAGTCATCACCCCTGGATGTGTTTAAAAGATGGGTAGATGAGGTACTTAGGGATCAGGTTTAGCATAGGACAGGAAAGGCTGACTCAGTGATCTTCAGAGTCTTTTCCAACCTTGTAATTCTGTGAATATAGATATGGGAATACGGTCCTTTTATCAGCTCATAAGCAATACTGGATGAAGTTAACTTGAACTTTATGTATACACATAAACACTAAGTGAAAAAGTTAGTGTTTCAAGAGCAAGTGGTGCTTTTAACTATCAATAAATTAAACAGAAAGTATAGAACAGAGTCGAGTATACAGATTTCATAAAAATTTTCACTGAAAGAGTTGTTGGGATGTGGAACAGGCTGCCCAGGAAGGGGGTTGAGTCATCACCCCTGGATGTGTTTAAAAGATGGGTAGATGAGGTACTTAGGGATCAGGTTTAGCATAGGACAGGAAAGGCTGACTCAGTGATCTTCAGAGTCTTTTCCAACCTTGTAATTCTGTGAATATAGATATGGGAATACGGTCCTTTTATCAGCTCATAAGCAATACTGGATGAAGTTAACTTGAACTTTATGTATACACATAAACACTAAGTGAAAAAGTTAGTGTTTCAAGAGCAAGTGGTGCTTTTAACTATCAATAAATTAAACAGAAAGTATAGAACAGAGTCGAGTATACAGATTTCATAAAAATTAACCTCTATCTCTCCTCACACATTGCATTTCAAAGCAAAAAATTAAGGCAGCATAAACTTCCCATTTCTCTGTCCTGGAAATAGCACTTGGAAAGTATTCAGACTCTCACTGGGCAGCAGAACAGCACAGACACTGACACCTGATTTCCAGTGTATTTCTTCCTTTTGGCTCGTCACTTGGTTTGTGATGAAGTCATTTACGGATTCGCTTTCACAGCAAATTGTTAGAAGCAGACTAAAAATGAAGAGAGCTACTGAGAGGGTTGACAGTCCTTAAGCTGATCCTTGTGTTAAGATAGGAAATCAGCATGTAAGACATGATGTGCAGAACATGCTGGTTAAGCGTGAAAAGTGACCTGCAATTCTGGGCGTTAAGAAACAGCTCGAAAAATAAGGCACTAAGAACCATAAAACATTCTAAACGAGAACAGCTGAGACATACTAGGGCAGCTCTTTGCTGTCCTGTCACAAGAGAGGATGAAGAACCTAACGTGAGCCTGATTGATGAGGAAATCTGTGAAATCCTACAGGCATCTTTGGAAAGCGCTCACTGAAATACAGTCACCAAAGTAAACATTCAATGTAAAAAACCCATATACTGCTAACTTAATATATGCAGTGTAAGTAAGCAGTATGCAAAAATACCCTCACAACTTGTGTATTACATTCAATCAAATGCATTCACTACCTGTACAACTCCAGACCGAATTCAAAACACACCTGTTACACATCAGGACTGAATCTCTCTCAGTTACTGAGGAGAGATCAGAAGACCTTGCCTCACGTACTGCAGCCATCCGCCCCGTGTTGCACAGTGGGTTGGGGCGAGAGCAGGAGAAAATAAACGGAGAAGTCACATATGCTAACTAGTGTTAAATAAAAACTATTACCTACAAGTGAGTCTCTAAAACGTGCAGGTCAGAAATCTGAAAAACTTAAAAGCTTCAAGAATAGTCATGAAAAATGTCCTAAAGAAATACACAAGGTTGGCTTGAGATAGCATTCAGGCATTTCTAAGTAGCTCGCTAGTTCAACAGATTAAGAGAATAAGGTCACCTGACAGGTGCATTTTGCAAACAAAACATGGCACATGAAAACATCACTAAGGTACAAACAGGAAGTCTGCTACCAGGTATCCCCATTCTTACAATCTGCCATTAGAAGAGGTCCTGGGCATTTCTTAGACACCACAGTTAAACTCAGCAATCTATGTTCTTTAGTCACCATCACCAAGCGCGTATTTCAGCTTGCCCAAATTATTTTGCCTAACAAGATTCATCAAGCAGAAGCTTGCAACTTCTTCAAAAAGCAGAGAGGGGTGAAAACTACCTGGTAAAGGAAATTATCATTTGGATCTGGAAAACTACCGCTGTTCACAATATGAAGGGTATCAGGAAGATAAAAACCAGGCATTTCACTTTAAAATATATTTGAAAAATTAATATTTAACTTAGATGCAGCTAAATACATCTATGATTTGAAAGTCAGATTATGTAGCTAAATAGCTACATAAAAAAACTGGGTTTTTTATAGAGTATTACATAAAGCTGAAAAAACAGATGTTTCCCCTGACAGTCTATTTGTGATCTGAACTTGAATTTATTATTGTGGTTTTCACGCCGAAACATAAAACATACCAAGACAAAACAGAATTGTGTTATCAGCTGCTGTAATTTGTAGATTCCCATCTTCCAGAAAAAAACCCCAGAACACCTCTAGCACACAGTATATGACAGTTACCTTATGATGAGGTTCAATGTTAAGCAGCAGAGGTGGGATCATACTGACAGCCTCCTGACGACTGATATTTCCCTTGAAAGGATAAAACCAAAGCTATTCCAGAATAATGCATTTCTTTTACAATATTTTTTTAAAATTTCTATATGGTAAAATGATAAAGGCATTGAAAACACATTCATATAAATTTAGGATTAAATTTTGTTAATATTTACCATATAAAATCACAGCATTCCATCCCACTAGAACTTCTGATTAATTGCATATTTACTCCGATTTTATTCATTGTGCAGATGCAGTTACTGCTCAGAAGATAAGAAACTGCCTTCAATCACTAAAGGTGAGTCTTGGTATGTACACACATGCATTTTTTACCCAACTCAAACATCTGTTTTCTAACAACATCTAACTCTTTTACAGGGCCTCATTTCCACTTTCTCAAACAAAGAAGCAATTAGTTTAGGAGGTGTATCTGTAACTGTGAGCCAGAGTACTGGGATGAATCACTGTCAACAGCAGTATTAAATCCAGATTCTTCTGAGCTCCTCAACTTTTAAGAGAAAAGTTACAGTCTCAACCTCTCGTGCTGCATTTAAATAAATCACTGGTGTGGATACAAAAGGAAAAAAAAAAAACCCAAACCAAGGTCTTTTCAAAACTTACACACTCTGTCTCGCTAACCAGAAACTGGTGAAACTTTTCCAGCTGTGGTGATTTACGTAAGATCTTTCTACTCAAGTTAGTGTGCCAGGCTAACTCTTCTGGATACCTGGGGGAAAAGAGACAGAGAAAGTGTCAGGAGCCAAAGAAATAAAGGAACCGATTAGTCAAGCTCGGTGTCAGGAACACACAAGGCACCTTATTTCACTTCCAGCTCACTTACCAGCTCAGTGACTGCGGCATTTCGACTTTCTGCCCATCTACCTCCAGGTCCTGCAGCTCTTTGAAGTACTTTTCTTTCAAGCAGTGAAGAATCTCCTTGGCGTGACTGCAAGGGAAGGAGACCCGCAGAAGAATACCGGATCGAGACGCACCTTCCCCAGACACCGGGTCCCCCTCCCCCGGTAAAAACGGCGGGTATTTGCCTGCCCCAGGCACCGGGGGGCCCTTACCTCCGGTAGCCGGTGATGCGCAGCGTGGCGGGCAGCGGCTCCCTCAGCGCCGCCATGAAGGCGGGCCACTCGCCGGCGGGCACGACACCCAGCTCCTGGTAGTACCGCTCGAACAACTCGTTCTCCTTCACGATCTCGGGGTAGCCACCGGCCCAGCCCTGAAACACGCCGCTACCGTCAGGCCGGCGGCCCTGTCACACCTCCCCGCCCCGCCTCGGCCCAGCTCTCACCGCTTGGTCCCCGCCGCCGCCGTCACCGCTTCGCTCCTGCCGCTGCTGCTGCTGCTGCTGCCGCCTGCGGTCACGCGCCCGGCGGCCCATGGCGGCGGCCAGACACCGAACGAGCTCCCTCACGCGCCCCGCCGTGCGGGCGGCAGCTGCCGGCCAGACGGACCACGGGGATCACCGGCTCAGGAGCCGCGTGCTCGCGCCACCGAGCGCATGCGCAGGCCCTCCCCCAGAGGTCCTTCCGGGAGGCGGCAGGGAAAGCTTCGCCGCGACGCGCCGGCGCCGCCGCCCCGACGGAACTTCCGCTCCCAAGCGCCTGTCCCACTCGCGGAAGCCCCACCAACCGGCGGCCGGAGGGGGTGGTGCGAGCCGCACCCCCGGCGCCGATTGGCCCTCTGAGGCGATGGGCGTGCCGTCGGTTCGCCGATGAATGGAGGCGCCGGGGCGTACGCGGGTGCATGCCCGCGGCGCGAGATGGGGGCTGACGGCGTGTGCGGGTTTTTGCGGCGGGTGGCGGGCCCGGAGGAGCAGCGGCTGCTGGAGCTTCTCTCCTTCGGGCTGGTGGCGCTGGGCGCCGGCTCCGCCCTGCTGCTCTGCTTCATCCCCATGCCCTACGGCCGGTACTCCTCGCGGCGCTTCGGCTGGCTGCTGCCCGCTCGCCCCGCCTGGATGCTGCAGGAGCTGCCCTCCCTCCTCGTCCCGCTCGGGCTCGCCGCCTGCGGCGGGGCGGTCTCCGCCGCCTGGCCCAACCGCCTGCTGCTGGGCTGCTTCGTCGTGCACTACGCGCACAGGTGCGGCCCGAGGGCCGGGGTGTGTGTGGGGGGTGCAGGCAGCGGGGGTCCCGCACTGGAGCGCTTGGCTGGGGCCCCCTTGGGCGCTCCCGCTCGGGCTTGCCCAAAGCGGTGTGGGGGGAGCGGGGTGTGAGCGCGTGTGTGTGTCTAGCGGCAGCAGCGCGGTTCTGCGACAGTTCAGGGTCCGCCGCCATGGAAACGCCTGGCTACCGCGTTCTGGCCGCGGGGACCGGCATTCTGCCGCCCGTTGATGTTCATCGCCTAATGCCGCGGTCGCTGCCGCTCGGCTCCCTCGCGTTAAGGCAGGCTGCGCTTCCCCGCGCGCTGGGCCGGTCGCCGTGGCGGTGCTGCGGCGCCGTGGAGCGCTACGGCACGAGGAGTGTGTGGCGTGCCCTCACAGAATCACAGGGGTTGGAAGGGACCCCGAGAGATCATCGGGTCCAACCCCCCGGCCAAAGCAGGCTCCCTAGGACAGGTCGCGCAGGGAGGCATCTCTCGGTGTGCCGCATCGCCTGGGTGCTGTAGTGTTTGTGGTGACCCCCGGGTAAGCAACGACTTGACCAGGTAGTCTTAAGGATGCGGCATTCGAACAAGGAAAAATCTGCTCTGGGTGCTGATATAATGCAATTTTAATATTGTGAGGAGGTGCCTATGTTCTAATTATATCTTTTGACATAATGTCTAGTCTGGGTGTTGGGCTCAATTGATCCTTATGGGTTCCAACTCAGGCTGTTCAGTGATTTATTAAGATACTGGCAAGGCTGATGCAGAGAGTCCCCTGTTGCTCTGTAGTCAATGGCATTGGGGTGTCTTGTTGACCTATCTGGGAGAAGGTGGATTGGCTGGACCTCAGATAAGACTTTGCTGTTCCCTCCAGTCACTGACAGCAGCTACTGGCAATACTCTGCAAGCAATTTTGCCATCAAATTAGTAATACAGCTGAGATAAACTTGCCAGGCTAATTTTAAGATGAGCGTGTGGCTGATGGGCAGTTGTTTTTGAGTGCTTATTGGGAGAGGCTGTTGCTTTTAACCTTGCGGCCAAGAGGGATGCGATGTACAGTTGGCATGGTGGCTGACTGCAAATCCAGAAGTGTGTCTTTACTCCCCCTTTTTCTAATCTTAAGAGTAAAGAGATAAGCGTTGGCATGGGTTTTTAACTCATCCTCAATAACTGGGAAAAGCTGGAAATGTAAGGTAGAGGTTTGTGTAGAGAGCTGAGCTTTACCTCCACTTGCTTATTGCTGTTGCTGATCTGAGGGACGGATCTGTAGCTGCATGTAGACCAGTAAAGATCTCTGTTCTCCCAATTCTTTTTGTTGTAATGTAGTGGGCTTTAAATAATCATATTCATGAATTTGTTATGTTTTCTGGAGTGCTGTCTTTGCTGCTGTCTTTGCTGTCCTTTGAAGCAGTAGTCCTTGGAAGCTGGAACACATGAAGAGTGCTCAGGCTTCAATACTCCTTCTCTTGTTGCTGTAGACTATAACTAAATTGATAAGCGATGGGGAGTTGGCTAGTTACAGCAGGTATGGCCCACAAACACTCACCTGCTTTTCTTGTTTGGAGCTTGTTTGTTTGCTCAGCTGATCCACAGGGAAAAGCGATCAAGATTGGATGGCAGCTGTGGATTTGTCATGTCTTTAACAGGTGTCATAGGGTAGGCCAAGATTGTCAAGGCAAAGCAATTAAAATTTTTAAGCGATGTTTAAGGCAAGGAGGATACTGAGCTCAATTAGGTTAATTTCAAGGGGATTGACTTTCCTCCCCAGAGGTGCTGGTCGGTTTGGTGTAGGGACTGTGATACCTGGCTTGTTTCAGAAAGGTTGATGATACCATGAAAAATTTAGGTACAAAGGAGGACAAAAATAGGCTGCATATAGCATCAGTTGCCTTACAGCTCTGGCCAGGCAATTGCCTTGGATACGAAGTTGAAAATTTCTGTCAGAAGGGGACAGAGGACTAATATTCTAATGGGGCAACAAAGTTGATGTTTGGGTCTTAAAGCAAGCCTAACTAGCCTTCTGAACTGGGATCAAAGGCTCTGATGAGAATTTGAAAAGCAAGATAATATGGGCTGTGGATTATAGCTTTGGACACAAAATGTATTTTCTGTTTGTTAATGCAAGAATCTTTCTTTCCCTGTTCACCCTAGAGCACTCATATTTCCTCTTCTCATCCGGGAAGGAAAACCAACACCATTTTTCACTTTCGTGCTAGCACTTCTGTTCTGTGTTTACAATGGATATTTGCAAGGCCGAAGCTTAAGCAACTATGCAGAATACCCTTCAGGCTGGTTAAAAGATCCATGTTTCATTACAGGTGGGTTAAAACATGTTATGAGAACATTAGGTGTGAATTTCTTTTGCCTTCTTAGCTTTTTATTTTTTATGATAACTTCATAAAATGGGATTGAAGATACTACAACTCTTTATCATAGTTAATTCTGTTGCTTGCTGTAGCTGGAAGCCTTTTAGCCATTTCTGGTTTTCAACTGTGAACAAACTGATGCTTCTTCCCACAGTGTCAATGCCAGATGCACTGATTCTCATCTTTATTCTTTAACATCAAAGCAAATATGGGTCATGTATTTTTTTTATATAGGAACCTGAAGCCTTAAATGGAACCAGCACCATACAGGTTTAAAACAAAGCAGATATTCCCCATGTGGTGTGTAGATTAAACTGAAATCCCTTGTTTCTTGATGTTGTAGGTGCTCGGGTTTTGAATGCAGTCGAACAGAAGTAAACAAACTCATGGAGAGGTAGCTGCCAAATGCCAAGATAGCACTTCTAATGCCAAACGTCCGTAGTGTCAGGATGTTTACACCAACCCACCCACTCTTGTAATTGGAGTGAGCTTTGTCAGAGAACAAAACTGGCCCACAAGGAAGGGGGTGGTGGGGTTGATCATTCACTCCTACCAGGAAGTGATGTTTATATGTTATTACATTATCCGTTTAAGCCATTCATATGATGAAACAGCAAGGATGTTGGGTGACAAAGTACTGTGCTTTTTTCCCTAGGTATCTACTTTTGCTTTCTGTCAAAACCATAGTTCCATTTCTTTGCGGAAGGATGTTTTTGATCTGAAGATAAACCAGAATATTTTGTCCTGTTGGTCAAAGGCAGAATACTGGACTGTGTGGATCCTTGATCTGATCCAGTACTACTACTGTTCTTGTTACGGAGACAGGGCAAGTTAGTATTTCTCCCAGATTTCTCAAGCCTCTTACTGCAAGAGTAAAAAGGGTTTTATCTTTTTTGCAGTGCTATTGCAGATTACAATAGGAGACCAGTATGCTAAATGCTGTCATGACTATAAGATTGAAGGATTTAAATTGAAATAGATGATCTTGCCAGGATTTGTTGGTTGACTGCCAACTGAATATGAACCAGCAGCATGCCCTTGTGGCCAAGAAGGCCAATGACATCCTGGCTTGCATCAAAAATAGTGTGGCCAGTAAGTCTGGGGAGGTGACTGTGCCCCTGTACTCAGCATTGGTGAGGTTGCACCTTGAGTACTGTGTCCAGTTCTGGGCTTCTCACCATAAGAAGGACACTGAGGTCCTTGAGCATGTCCAGAGAAGGGCAACCAGGCTGGTGAAGGGGCTGGAGGGCAAATCATATGAAGAACGGCTGAGGGAGCTGGGGATGTTTAGTGTGGAGAAGAGGAGGCTGAGGGGAGACCTTATCACCACCCACAACTGCCCTGAAAGGAGGTTGTAGAGAGGTGGGCGATGATCTCTTCAGCCAAGTAACAGGGGATAGGACAAGGGGAAATGGCACAAAGCTGCACCAGAGCAGGGTCAGATTAGATATTAGGAAAAAGCTTTTCATTGGAAGAGTTGTCAGGGCCTTGAACAGGCCAGGGGGTTGAGTCACCTTCCCTGGATGTGTTTTTTAAAAGGGTAGATGAGGTACTTAGGGATCAGGTTTAGCATAGGACAGGAGCGGTTGGACTCAATGATCTTAAAGGTCTCTTCCAACCTAGCGACTCTGTGATTAGGAGTGATGCCTCGGAAAGCCGGAATCAAAACTCACTAGCCTTGGATCACTCCTCCGAATGTGTGCCCGGTGCTGCAATGAAGGATACCTGCTTAATAGTCACCAAGGCTAGTGAGTTTTGATTCCGGCTTTCTGAGGCAGCGGAAGGCAGTACTGCTTGTGTTCTAAAAATGGAGAAGCTGAGGTGCAAGGGAGTGACTTCAGTGGGCTGTAGACACTCGGATTTACTTGAAATGTGCTTGGTACTTTTGAAATTCCAGTCTCTTTAAGCTTGGATCTGCTGAAAGATCTGATTAAAAGATGCATTGATCAAGAGGCTGTTGAAGACTCCCATGCAACACACTTTGCTTCTGGTGTCCTAGTTTAGTACCTTAATCAAAAGATATCTCAATACAGTTCTGTAAACAAGTCATGAGTCAGGAGCCATAAATCGATTCCTCCTTACTGAAAGATATTAATTAAGGTAATAAGATGGTTGCTCAAGTTTCCTTAGTTTTTTTGTGGGTTTTTTACTGTCAAGGATTTCTGAAAGATTTAAGTGTGTAAATGATAGTGTTTAGGTTTATTTGCTTCAGTTATGAATACTTCTTTGTATGAATCAGTTTGGAGTTTTGCTTTCCATGTAATACCAGTCTGGAATAAATGCTTATGTATATTTATTTCCAGTACTGCTTATTGTAAGCAAATTGTTGCTCTCATGACTATTTTAAGTCAAAATATTGCTGTAAAAAGTTATCCTGACAGTTAAAGTGAAGAATTCTGGTATACATAACTTTTATGGTCACTTGCTGACTTTTTTGAGACTGTTAATAGACTAAATCTTTAGATACAGTTTGGCATGGCTATGAAACAGACAAACCTAAGCCCTTTGGTTTTCTTCCTGTAACTAGAATTTCTCTTAAGCATTTGTATCTAGTAATGGACAGCAACATAATTGGAACATAGTGGATATTTGTAATTCCTATTTGCCATTCATCCCAGCTAGGTATTACCTCAACATATCTGTAATTTATTCTTGTAGCTTTGGTCAGTTCAATTACAGAAGTGCTGTAGTGTACACTGGATACTCCCTGAGCAACTGGAATGCTATGGTTTAGTTCTTAAATATCTAGTAATGTTTTTAAGCCTCTGTTGAAAATGACTTTAAAAAACTGAGTAGAAGATTAGAAAATATTAGCAGGAAAATGTATTTGCCAAGGGCTAGTAAGATATTTCTTCAGTCTATATGAAGTTACATGTGGAAGAGAGATGGGAAGTGTCTACAAGTAGCAGCTAAACAAGGTTCAGTAGTTGGAAGCTGAAATGAGAAATTCATGGTCAAGACAGAAATTTGGGGAAGTGAGGTTGATTAACCATCATGGTGGGAGATTGCAAACAACTGATGTCATCTTTGTCAGCAGAGCTTTAGTATATGGATTGACAGATGTTTTTTATCAGGTGTTTGGGAGTTAATTCTGGGGAAGTAATAGCTTATAACTATACAAGTAATTGATTTGGAGCAGCAGCAAACTTTTGATGTGGTTCCTTTATGGGCTGTCTGGACTGTGTGTTTGTTTAGGTCAGAGCAGTGAACTTCTGTGTTCAGAGGAAATAGAAATGTTCTGCTTCAGATGCAGTACAACATGGTAAAAACCATGAGCTTGCAAGCTAATGTGGGAGCATCTTCATAACCTTTCAGCACGTACCCTACACATGTGTGCCAATAAAAAGCTTGGGAATTTACCCATGATACTCCGAAGCAGTGAATGCTACAGGGATATATGCACCTGTGTCTTTCACCTTTGTGCTCTTTCCTAATCTGTCTGCATTTCTGGTTGAAAACTCCTTCCTTTCTTTATTTGCTTTAGCTTCAACAAACCCTTTGCAGTATGCTATATGTCTCTCTTATTATTCCTTTAAATCTCCATTCATCTACTACCCTCTATTGATGACTAACTCTTCTGTACGTTGTATTCTTCTACTCCTCTGCATGTTGTACTCCTTTGCAGCAGCTCTGAGAAGCAGAACACTACCTATAGCTCAGAAGGTGCAGATGACAATATCAGCATCTAGTCTGTCATGTGAGGCTTTTTATCTGGTGGTCAGGCAACCAAGCACACATGCTACCTCTGCTCTCTACACAGAATAGACATGAAGAGACCGTGGGCATTGTCCATCTCTGGATATGGCCTTGTGACTGAGGAACAAGGGTTAATATATCCACTAATATCTCTAGGCATCTGGATGTTCCAGATGATCTTGCACCTTCTTGGGAAGACTAAGCACGTGATCTGAGTTAAGCTGAGGTGTTGGTTCACTGGAGTTGTGTACCAGGCACTTTCAGTGCAGCTGTAGAAACTGGCATTCTGCTGTTTCTATGCAGCATCTTGCAGTGTGTATTCTTGAAGCCTGGAGTGGGGACCTGGGCCAGGCAGCTGTTACTGTACTGCCAATCTGAAATGGACTGCAGGACAGGAGTAGGTCCCTTTTGCATGGGATTCTACACAGATGAGAGTGAGGAAGGCACCAGTGTGACAGCATATGCATAGTATTCTGTTGCACTAGGTCAGCTGGTAATACAGTCCTAGTTACTGTCCTTCTTGGGCAAGTGTCTTCCTACTATGAACCCAGGCTTTAATCTCCAGCTTTATCCTGATGAAGCAAAAGCCTCTTGAGCTTAAGTCTTGAGGTCATTGGTGTTCCTGTGGTCCTAGGAATCTACTGGAATACACTAACTCCCTTCCTGTTTACCTGTGGCTGTCATAGGTGGAATCTAATTCACTGTGATGCATAACTGGCTCTTATCTTTGTAGAGTGCAGTCCTAGGATTAAGCCATTATGAGAATCTGAGGATAAGGACAGTGAAATATAGTGTTCATAGAGTATAGATGTAGGAGATGTGGCTATACAGCACTTCAAGAGAAAGTGGATCTTCAAACTGAAGAGGGGTGCTGTAAAATAGTCTGCATTCATCAGCTTGTTGTCCATGAAGAGATATTTGATTGTTTCTTTCTGATACAGGTAATTTTCAGGCAGAGGGGTAAGAACACACAGAATGAAACTAATTTTCTATAACGGGCACTCTTAAAGCAAGTTCCAGCCCTTTTGCAGTATCTGAAAAGTTATTAGTAGTTCATATACTAATTCACAAACAGATACTAATACAAAATACATGGGTAACATTCTCCAAGATTATGGTGGCACTTCAGAGAAATCAAAGGATCTCTCATTTCTTCTCTTGTGAAAGAAATTTAATATTCTTTATATAACTGATACTAACTTTGAGTATGGGATTTTCATTGTGCTAATACTGAATCATAGAATTGTAGGGGTTGGAAGGGACCTCGAGAGATCATCGGGTCCAACCCCCCTGCCAAAGCAGCTCCCTAGGACATTTCACTCAGATAGGCATCCAGACGGGTCTTGAATATCTCCAGAGAAGGAGACTCCACCACCTCCCTGGGCAGCCTGTGCCAGGGCTCTGTCACCCTCACCCTGAAAAAGTTCTTCCGCATGTTGGTGCGGCACTTCCTGTGCTCCAACTTGCAGCCATTGCCCCTTGTCCTGTCTCCACAGACCACTGAAAAGGGGCTGGCTGATTCCCCCTGCATCCCCTGCTTAAGATATTTATAAACATTAATTAGGTCCCCCCTTAGTCTTCTCTTCTCAAGGCTGAACAGTTCCAACTTACTCAGCCTTTCCTCATAGGGGAGATGCTCCAGGCCCTTTATCATCTTCGTAGCCCTTTGGACTCTCTCCAGGAGATCCCTGTCCTTTTTATACCAGGGAGCCCAGAACTGGACACAACACTCCAGGTGGGGCCTGACCAGGGCAGAGTAGACGGGGAGGATCACCTCCCTTGACCTGCTGGCCACACTCCTCCGGATGCACCCCAGGATCCCATTGGCTTTCTTGGCCACGAGGGCACACTGCTGGCTCATGGCCAACCTGTCATCCGCCAGGACCCCCAGGTCCTTCTCCACTGAGCTCTTCTCCAGCAGGTCATCCCCCAGCCTGTACTGATAGAAACGGTTGTTCCTTCCCAGGTGCAAGACTTTACACTTGCTTTTGTTGATCCTCATCTGGTTTCTTACTGCCTAGCTCTCCAGCCTGTTGAAGTAAATCAGTAGAAATTTGCCTGGCAGAGAAGGATGTGGGGGTGCTGGCTGGTAGCTGGCTTAACATGAGCCAGCAGTGTGTCCATTAGGAAAAATTTCTTCACTGAAAGAGTGGTCAGGTATTAGAACAGGCTGTCTGGACAGTTGGAGTCACCAACCCTGAAGGTGTTAAATGTGTAGATGTGGCACTGTGGGACATGTTTTAGTTGACATGATGATGTTGGACTTGATGATCTTCATGGTCTTTTCTAACTTTAAAGATTCCATGGAGTATTTTTTTTTGTTTAAATAGAATTAATCTGTATGCTTGTTAAGAAATTTCCTTTCAAATTATTGTTTGGATAGAGATAATGGTTTGCTTATTTAGTTGTATGAGTAACATCCCCACCCCTTGTTTTCCAAGGTAGTCTCAATCTTATCTGGCAAACAGTCAATTACTAATGCTAAGAGAAGCAAACTATTTTTGTTGCTCGATGTGGTGAGGATTTAATATTTCCTGTTTGGGTAGAGATCTGTTCTGAAGGAAAGAAGTTACCAGTTTTCATAAACATAGAATTCATGAGCATTTAAATTATTTGCCTTGTGTTTTTTGAATGTTGTCATCATTTGAGTTGGTCTGTAAATTGCTTGTTATGTTCATCTAATCTATTTCATGATGATATAAGATTTCAATGAAAATGTAGCTAAAAGGCTAACAGGAAAGTTTTACTATAAAAGACACTTTTCATGTGGCATCTACAGACCTGGATTGCCCATGGAAACTTACTGCATTGTTCTGTATGAACAACATATTAAGAAACATCTTTGTTCCCAGGGCTAAGTTCTGCTGTTAGTTCTATAATGTAAGCAGATTGTAACAAGCTCATTAAACAAAACTTTTCTATAGTTAAATATGGAGAGAGTTTTCAAGCAGAAACCTCAGTCATTTCCTCCTAATGCATGTGGAAGGAGACAACTAGATCTTCTAGGTGTATGTGGCCCTCAAGGGATTGAGAGAAGAAAGCTGCCTATCTTACCAGTTGTTTGTGAGGCAAGATCCTCCTGGCAGCCTACTGGTCTTGCAACGTGTGGCCTTATACAGGTCGTGCTACTGGATTTCTCTGTATTGAAAGGTCGCTGTCTGAGACTCAAGCTATGGGAAAAGACAAAGTTTTCTTAATCTGGCCTGTGAAATAAGTTTGCTCTGGAAGCACATCATTGGAATTTTCTTGGTAACTTAAGTAGAAATCAGAAAATTTGGAGGTGGAGCCAAAGCCATGCAATGGATCACCCCTCAACCCGAATCTTGCCTGCTCCTAATAACATGAATGCTGCCTTCAGAGGAAGTTAATGTAGGTAGAATATCCAAAGACTCAAAATGCAAGGATGAAAATATGGATTTTCTGTCTTATTCCTTTTGATTTACCCCGTGCAGTTATGGCAACAAGGTGTAAGGATGTAGAATGCATCAGTAATAAGCTCAGTTTCTATGAAAGCCCAGTATAAATTGTTAAACCATTTTGCTGAATTACAAGTAAATGGTGCATGACTTCCTTCACAATTTTATTATATTTTCATTGTGTAAAAATATGTTGTGGAAACTCTGGTATATTGTCAGCTTAAAAAAAGGGGAGAGGCAACTAAGATGTGTCCCTCTGGCAAGAATGAGGCTGACTTTTTCAGTGTTTAAAATTTTAGTGTATTCTGTGTGGAAGTTGATGAAATAGACACATTAAATCTGTATATATGTACATGTGTACACTTGTCTAGCAACATAAAAATAAACTTTAACTAGTACTGTACTATTCCTCTCTAGAGACCTGTTGATTTCTGTGAGCTCAGCTACTGAAGAGCTCAGTATAGGACTGGGATTGTACAGGATGCCACTGGAATCGCTTATACTGCTTATGTTAGTACTACCTTGAGATAATATGCCTAATATGATACATGACTGTAGCTTGTTTTCTGAACAAGCACTTTGTCTCAGTGTATTAAAGATAGTATTTTAAATATTTCTCTTCAGGTTTTATAGGGTGGTTGATCGGCATGGCAATCAATATTCATTCTGATCATATTCTCAGAAACCTGAGAAAACCAGGGGAAACTGGTTACAAGATACCAAGAGGTGAGTAAGTGTTACAGAAATTTATATAGCAAAAAGAAGGCAGCCTCATGATGAGGGGTGGAGTGAGCAGGGGCTGTTTAGCCTGGGAAAGAGAAGGCTCAGGGGGATCGTATTGATGTATATAAATACTTGATGGGGGGAAGGAAGAACAGGGAGCCACGGTCTTAGTGGTGTCCAGAGAAGACCTGAATTACTATCCTCATGTGGGGTTGTGAGGGGAAGGCAGAAAGTACTCAGCAGCTGTGTGTGGCTGGCCCATCTTAGGTTGTCCCATGCATGAAGAGGGGAGGGATCTCAGTTAATAGGAAAGCATCAACTACGGTGGTAAGGTTGATACTGGGAAAAGAAAACAAATCCAAAGGAAGTGAAGCATTATAAATTCTGGTTTTCATGAGGAAAATGGGGTATATGAGAAGACATCTTATGGAGCCTATTGAAGTGTTAAGGTATATTGATGCTTTTGGACACAGACTTCCATGCTCGTTACATTCAATGAGAGCAGAAAAGTAGTTACCTCTGAATTCTGCTGTTTCTTTTTTCCTTTAGTTGTGCTTTCTTGTGTTTAGTGAAATTTTATTAATGAAACTGGAAGAGCTACATATATAAAGCAGTAGGCTATTCATTTTTCTCCAAGATGGTAATGGTAACTCTGTAATGTTAATAGATGGAAATCCAAGTGCCATGTGAAAAGATTAATATGAACCTACTGTTTGGTGTAGAAAAAAGGTCTGAAGGAAGGAAGGTGTTATTGGATCAGGAGGAATTGGTCTTTTTGACACTGCTTGTGCCTGTCAAGTGCTAGAATTCCACTTCCTTTTCTGTCACAGAAACAAAGTAATTAAAGCAAGGTCAAAACATGTACTTTATTACACTTGGCAAATAACTGTTTGTTTAGTCCTGCTGGTAAAGCACATACTGCGTTGTTATCAATTTGTACACTAACTTTGGAATTAGGGTGAAAGTTCTTATTTTATAAAGTTCCCAACAGGTGAGTAGTGATTGCTTATGCATAATTGACTGTAAAGCACTTTTAACACAGGCTGCCAGTGACTTCTTTCACTGTAAGGGCTGAATATCGTTCATAATTAATATTTGAAGTACTTAAAACAATTAAGCCTTATATGCTAACTAATTCTATGTGTATTTTCACTACTCTCAAAGGGTAGGATTTTTTATATTTTTATGTAATTTATAAGAGGTTTAGTTTATGATCAGAAAACCAGTTTGCTATCACCCTCTAGTTATTTACAGAGGAATGAACTCACTTCAGATGGGGGTAAATCTGCTATTCCTTAATGATTGAAAAAGGAAAAATGGAGCTGGAGAAAAGCCTGTCTTTAAAATGAGGTGTGAAGTCATCCTTCATACTACAGCTTGAACTGAAAATACTGCCTCCACCACCTTTAAAATTATATAGAGATATTAGTGATACAGCTCTTATTTCTCTTTCAATGAAAGCTAGCATTGGGAATCTCCTTGATCTAGGTGCTTCTAAAATAACTGTCTTGTTTTCAGGAGGAATGTTTGAGTACGTCAGTGGAGCCAACTTTTTTGGAGAGATCCTGGAATGGTTTGGGTTTGCCCTCGCTTGCTGCACCGCTGAAAGCCTGGCGTTTGCATTGTGTACGCTTTTCATCTTGGGTTCAAGGGCAAAACAACACCACCAGTAAGTGTTTGTGTCTTATAATTTCTGTTGTCTCTATGCCACACTTCATTTCCATTTCACAAATGATGCCTCATCCCATAGGGATGTTGCAGAGCAAGTCTTGGGAAAGACTTTGTTCCTGTGGTGTAGAAAGTGATAGAGAATATTCTGAGTAGTATGAAGCACTGCAGGATTTCAGTGGGATGGTACTGAGCATAAGCATATACAGTGTACAGTGAAATGGCCAAAATGTTTAAATGAACTTCACTCATCCCAGTTTTGCAAAGATCATAGACAAATTTGGGAAAACTGTCTTGACTGGTCATATTATACTTTCCGTTGTGGCTCAAACTTCTATAACATTAAAATTTTGAAAATCACTGAAGTCTTCTCTAACAGGCACACTTTATAGTCAAGTCTGTATCACTGTCTATAATTAAGTGTATAGACAATACTAAGTATCATCTACCAGAGCTGTTTTTGTAAGGTCTTTGTAATTAAACCATCTGACAATGTACTGTACAATGTGGCTTTCCTGCTAACAGGATTGTAGTTTGAAGAGACTTATGCCTTGAGAGGAATCTCTTCAAGAAATAGCATGTTTAAATACTGTGCACCCCAATCTTGGTGGGGTTTCCATCTTCCATATTTTAATCTTGGTTATTTTCAGCTCTCTCCTTTGTCTCATGCTGAAAAATCAGTCACAAACTTGTTTGGGTTGGACTTCAAAGTTCACCTAGTTCCAGGCCCCTTACCATGAGCAGGGACACCCTCCACTAGACCAGATTGCCCAAAACCCCATCCAACCTGGCCTTGAACAGTGCCAGGGAGGGGGCAGCCACCGCTTCTCTGGGCAGCCTGTGTCAGTGCCCTACCACCCTCACAGTATAGAATTTCTTCATCTTATCTACCCTCTTTCAGTTTAAAGCCATTATCCCTTGTATTATCAAAATGTGCCCTGATAAACAGTCACTCTCCAGCTTTCCTGTAGGCCCCTTTGAGTAATGGAAAGCTTTTCTAAGTTTTCTCCCCGAACCTTCTCTTCTCCAGGCTGAACAAGCTTAACTCTCTCAGCCTGTCTTCATAGATTTGCTCCAGCCCTCTGATCATCTTTGTGGCCCTCCTATGGGCTTGTTGCAACAGCTCCATGTCTGTCTTGTATTGGTGACCTCAGAGCAGGGTACAACACTCCAGGTGCAGTATCACAAGAGGTGGAGTAGAGGCAGAAGCACCACTCTTGACCTGCTGGTCATGTTTCTTACAGTGCAGCTCAGGATACAGTTGGTTTTCTGGGCTGCAAGTGTATACCACTGGCTCATGTTGAGCTTTTCATCAGTCAACACCCTCGAGTCTTCCTCAGGTCTGCTCTTGGTTCATTTTCTGTCCAGCCCATGCTCGTGCTTGGGATTGTCCTGACCTTGCACTTGGTCTTGTTGAACTTTGATCCACCCCTCAAGCCTGGCAAGGTCCCTCTGGATGGCATCCCTTCCCTCCAGCAAGTTGACTGCACCACACAACTTGGTGTCATTAGCAAACTTGCTGAGGGTGCACCTGATCCCACTGTCCATGTTGCCAGCACAGATGTTAAACAGCACCAGTCCCAATACCAACCCATGAGGAATGCCACTCATTATCTATCTCCACTTGGACATTGAGCTGTTGACCACAACTCTTTGAGACCATCTAGTCAATTCCTTATACACCAAGTGGCCTGTCCATCAAATCCATGTCTCCAACTTAGAGACAGGGATGTCATGTGGAACAGTGTCAGATGCTTTGCACAAGTCCAGGTAGACGACATCTGTCAGTTGCTCTTCCCTTATCCACCAAAGCTGTAACCTCATCCCAGAATGCAACCAAACTTGTCAGGCAAGATTTGCCCTTAGTGAAGCCATGTTGGCCGTCACCAGTGGCCTCCTTTTCAATGTGCCTGTGCACAGCTTCTAGGAGGATCTGCTTCATGATCTTGCTGGACACTGAGGTGAGATTGACTGGTTCCCAGTTTGTCTTTTTTCCCCCTTAATAATGGAGGTTGTTTCCCTTTTTCCAGTCAGTGGGAACTTCACTGAACTGCCATAAGTTCTCAAACATGATGGAGAGTGGCTTAGTCACTTCATCTGCCAGTTCATTAGAGGACATAAACATGAATTTATGGAGGAAATGGGTTGGGGGAAAAAATAAACACCATTGCTAAGTGTCTGTCAGGGCAGACATGGCTGTGTCTAGTGGAGTCTTGAAAACATCCAGAAACAGAGGCTTTCCTGCACCTTGTTTGCAGGTTGTATCAGGCCTGTATTGCCCTCCCAGGAAACAAGCTTTTTCTACTAACTAACCTGAACCTTCCAAGCCTGTCACCTTGTTTTACCACCTGCTATTACTGAACAGAGTTGCAGATTGTCTTAGGTTGGGATGAGCACCTGATGGTTGTCCAGTCATCTAGTGTGACCTGCTCTAACCAGGGCTAACTGCTAGGCTACAAGCAGTTGCTCAGGGCCTCATCCATTTGAGTTCTGAATGTCTCCAAGGGTGAAGATTTCAGCACATCTCTAGGAAAGCATTGGAACAGGATTTTTTTCCTCATTCTCACAAAGAGGTTTTTTCCTTATGTCCAGCTGGAATTTTCCATGTTGCAACTTTTATCACCTGCCACTTGTCTGCTACCTGTGCACCTCCAGGAAAGTCAGGGCTCTGCCTTCTCTCTGATACCACTGTAGGTAGTGGAAGTCTGCAATTAGATCTGCCTCTTAACTTCTTGTCCAGGCTGAACAAGCCTAGCTCCCTCAGCATCTCCCATTATGTGCTCCAGTTATGCAGTTGTCTTAATGACCATCTGCTGGATTGTTCTCCATTTTGTGGACTTCTGTTGCACAGAAAGCTGGAGGCAGATGTAGGCTCTCAACTGCTGAACAGTGAAGAATAAACACTTCCCTTGACTCGGTGGCTCTGTGCTTGTTAAAGCAGACCAGTATGCACTTAGCCTTCATCACTGTGCAGAGCCATTACTGATTCATATTGACCTTCTCCACCAGGATGTCTGTGACCTTTTGTGCAGGGCAGCTGTCTAGCCAGTCTCTAGCCTGCACTCTTACATCAGGCCATTGCATTCCAGTTAACTCCCAGTGCCTGTAGGCAACAATGACAGGATCCCTTAGTCTCTTCCTTGGCTGACTGAGCAGTGCTAGGTTCCTCAGCTTCTTGTACATTATGTTCTTCAGGCTCAAATTCTGGGGTTGGTTTCTGTCTGCCTTTGCCATCACTCTTCCAGAGCTCTTGACTTCTCTAGCTCTTCTTAGTGCTCTGCATTATTAAAGAAAGTAATTTGTCACAAAGGAAAAGTGCAAAAAAGTGGAAGAGGGGTACAGGAAAATCCAAACAAACCAAAACTAAACATAGCAAATACTTGTCAGTGAATAAATGTTTTGGTGTAGTCTTAAGTTTGAAAAGTTTAGAGTAAATTACTGAAAAAAATAAATAGCGTGATGCTGGCATTACACAGCTGCTGGTGGTGACCATGCACTACCTGTTTTGCTCTCTGCTTATTCCAGCTTTGATCTTGCAGTTAGTTATTGATAATATGAATACCTGCACCTTTGGTGAGCCCAGATTAAGTTGGGGTTTTTTGTTTTAGGGAAGTAGAAAAAGAAATACTCAAAAATGGGAGTAAATGTGTTACATAAGGTGACCAGGCAAATAACACTTGGTAGTGCTATGCAGTCTTTTTAAAATTGTCTAGATTTGAAAACAGTGATAGTCTTAGAGGGACTAGCAGTAAGGCCAGTATAGTGTTTGTCACATCCATCCACATTCAATACCCTGACTGGAATTGAAGATGTTTCTATCTACAACAGGACTGTCATTCCAGTCTGTCAAGTATCACTTGCTTCCACATGAAGTCATTATTCAAGGGGATAACATGTCAAACTGTATGTTTTGGTTTATTTTTCTTCACTCCTACTTCTAAAACACAAAGGCTCAGGATGCATAACATACACCTTGCAGGAGGAAGCTATTCCTTCCCTGGCTGCTCTCACCACATCTGTTTGGTTTGATTTTCCCATTGCTGGCAGCAGTAAGTTTTTTTTTGTTATAGTTGGTGATTAGATGTTGTTAGGATGAGTGTGATGAATAGCAGTCTTGTATCCAGAGTAGGTTCTAAAGGCATTGCACTGGTTTGTAGCCAGGCAATACATGGATTAAATTGAACACTCTAAAACTACTTAGTTTCCTTGATATCATTTTGAAGACTCAATACTTATTAGACTTATGTCTTTGTTTTTCAGGTGGTACCTTGAGAAATTTGAAGACTACCCAAAGTGCAGAAAAATTGTGATCCCATTTATCTACTGATCTGGGCTTTCATCACTGGTCTTGAAATGGATGCAACAGCTAACACCTGAAAGGTGTCAGAGGGTAAACATCATACCCTGACCGTCACTGTGACAAAGCCTTTGTGTCTGTGCTGCTGTCAGTTACTGCTTTGCCTCCTAATGACAACCCAGAAACTGATGGACATGATAAATAGGAATAGAAATGCTTTTCCAACAGTGGAGTAGCATCATAAATGCAGTAAGGCAACGCTTCTGATGTCTCATGGTGGAAAGCGTTGAACAGGATTTCTGGTGCTTCCTTTCCCGCCTATCCAAGCTTCTGCTGTTTCCACTTGATCTACCTGCACTGTCCTGAGGATTGTGCTGTGAGCCCAGCCACCCTCGCTGCAGCCTGGGTGCTGTGTTCTGACTGATGTTTGCCTGCATACACAAATGGGGTTGACTTTATTTCTGCCTGCCCCTGCCTTGTTTTCCTAATCCTTTCTGCCCCTGCCTGCGTTTCCAGGAGAACTGATGCTGCAGACTAAGGACATTAGATGAATACAGTTGCTGCTAGGTGAGAGACAGTGTTCTTCCTTCTCTTTGCACTGGTATGCAGGTATGGACACTGTATAGATAATACGTACTGCCACTTACATAAACATCTGTAGTGTTAACTTTCCTGAATAATAGATTAATCTTGTAATCTACCTCTCAAATTACTATTCAATGTTTCCTCACTCAGTGCTATTTATAGAAGGCAGTTTTTATTTGGGATGCTTAGTCCAGTCTAGCACTGTTAATAATTGTGTAATTTTTTCTAACTTTATGAAATAACCTTAATATTTTACAAGATTCTCTGGATGCTTCGAAAACCAAGTGTCTTCCTTTTCCTATTGATAGCAGTCCAGGTTATTTTATATTCCAAAAATCTGGACTACTAGTGCTGCTTGTTTTAATGTCAGTTCTCATACCCTTATGTTTTTCTCCCAAAGGACTCCAGAAGGGTTTAAAAACCATGACAGGGTCCCAAGCATACTGACTCAGAAGTTTCAGAACTCTTAAAGAACATTTAGAGGTGCTAAAAAAAAAAATATCTTAAATTCTACAGAATTCTCTTTAAAAAGCAACAAACAAATACAAACAAAACCATCAAACCATCAGTCAATAATAAATACCACCACCCCAAAAAAAACCCAAACTGAAATCCCTCAAAGCCCAAAAACTCTACTGGCAAAAGAACAGGAAAACAAAGCACAGGAAAGCAAACTTTTGCTTTGTGTCTTCTGATCCGTTTACACGGTACATGTTGGGTTATGTTCAAAACAAGTTGGTGGTGTAACTTTGCCAGATGCTGAGTTTTCTGGCGTGGTATTGCAGTAAGCTTTGTCTAAAGCTTAGAACTCCTTGCTGTGGAGTTAACTTTGCTTTGATTATAACCAGAGTATATCTGATGAACTTGCCCTTGAACATGTTGGGTATTAGTTTAAAAAGTGCATTCAGGAAACGGGCAATGGAGAGAGGCCTTTGTGACCCAAGCTTCTGCTTAACTGTTGTTTCTTCCCCCGTCCTTCCTGCCGCATCTATGCTGCACTGAAGTCTTGGCTGTCACTAAGGAGTTAGTGGGGGGTGTGTGTGTAACAAAGTCTATTGTCACTGACTGAAGTAGTCAAAAGAAGGAGGGTTTAGAAACTGGCAGCTCTGCAGGGAGGATGACTTACCTACAGCAAAGCCCTTGGGCACCCAGTCGCTCCTCCTAGTGCCGACTGGATGGCTGGTCTTCCTCTCGGCCATGACCAGGGAAGTCCAGCTTTAGGAGAACATAGGAATACCTGTTCTTTTGCCAGTGTCATTACTTGATTCTCAAATTGTTTAACCATTTCTTTAGTGTTTACACCTTTCCTTGGTGTTTTACAGGAAGCTTGAGGCTTCCCCCACAGTTTTTTTGCTTGTCGTGCTATAATTTGAGCCTTGATCCTAGCTGTTTTGATGAACATCCAAGCTCCCTGGGGCAGGGATGGTGGGGAACATAATTTACTCCTCAGTACTAAATTGGAGTTAATGGACAGTAAAAGTTCAATAGGATCACTTAAAGCATATTCTGGAGAGTTTTAGAAACCTAGTCTTATATATTGAGATATTTTTAAACCCTATCACTTCCCTGTGGTAGTATTTAAAATCTAGGTATCTAAATCATCCAGATATTGAGATCTGTTTTAGGGGGAAAAATATAGGATTCAAAGAGCAGTGTCTGCTCTAGGTATTTAAATGCTTGTATAGTTTACAGTGAATTAATATCAAATATCCTTAAATATATAAGATAAAATCAGTAATAGGACAACCAATTAATAGAAAAGTTCTGGCTGCAACAGTTTAGTCTACATTGCATTTAAGTTTTGGCCTTTTATGAAAAAGCAAGATTCTTTTAATAGTCAATAGTGAGAGAAAGTGATCAGTGTTCAATATGTCTCCTTATAGTCAAGAACTGTAGCTTCTAGTCAGCAATCATAGCTTACAGAAAACTTGTACTGGTGCCTCAGTTTTGCTCTGCTGCTGTGTTGCTAAACATTTTGATTAAAGTTTCAGCTGTTTTGCTCACATAATGTTAATTTCTGATTTTCCTATAGCAGGATGGGGATCTGAAACATGATGCTCTGGCAGCTTTTCTGTGTTCTTTCTCCTTTTACAGAACAGGAAATAAGGTCTATGGGATACAAACGAATGTCAGTGCATTGAGAAACTAGCTAATTGAATTATACGAAAAGAGAAAGAAGGTTTTGATTTTTCCATGTTTATATTTTATTTTCATTATGCTGCTGGAACCTTCCTTAAGTAAAGTACAGAAACTGAGGCAGTTGATCACAGCACAAGTCTTCTGAGGAGCAGCTGAGGGAACTGGGGCTGTTTAGCCTGGAGAAGAGGCTCAGGGGAGACCTTATCACTCCCTACAACTACCTGAAAGGAGATTGCAGTGAGATGGCTGTTTGTATCTTGTAACAAGTGATTGGACAAGAAGAAACAGCTTTGCACGGGTAGGATTTAAATGGGGTATTAGAAAAATGTCTTCATGCAAACGGTTTTCAAGTACAGACTGTCCAGGTAAGGAAGTAGCTGAGTAACCACAGGCGGTATTTAAAGTACACGTAGATGTGGCACTTAGAGATGTGGTTTAGTGGTGGACTTGGCAATGTTAAGTTAATGGTTGGACTTGCTGATCTTAAAAGTTTTTCCAGTCTTAATGATTGTAGGATTCTTGCATTTCAACATCGTGGTGCATTAGTGAAAAGTATATGACAACTTGGACAAATGCTAGAACTGTCTCCTGTTTAAACAATATCCCATTGGTTTGTGATACTTCACTTGTGCTCCTTTCTCATTTCAGCAGCAGCTTTGGCAGACATTTCTTGCCAGAAAAACTGATACTGATTTTTTTCTTGAAAATTGATATTGATAGTGTGAAAATTAATTCTGTTCTCTCCCTTCCAGAATGAGAAGGCATGCATGCTTGCTGTTGGGTATAGTATCTGTAGCAATTTCTAAGAGACTTCCATTCAGACTGCCTCTGTCTTTCCCAAAAATCCCCTATTAATAAAATATTGTTTGTGGTGTCTTGCTTGAATACTTGTTCTTGCTATAACTTGTGGATGTTCACCAAGGCTTTTGTACCAGTGATTTCATTATTGAATGAGGGCTTCAGGGTTGTAATGGTAAGGTTGTATTAGATTAACCTAATGTGAACTAGATACTTGGAAAATAAATTATTCAAAGTTACAAGATAATCTTGTCTAGTGATATGATCTTAATTATGTAAAACAAAGTACATACCTGCAAGTGTGCATCATCTCAGCTAAAGCAAAGGTGATCTAAAGGGTCCCTTCCAACCAAGACAATTCTGTGATCAACAGAAGGAGAGGCTACTTGTTTGAGTTCCTCTTCTGCTAGGTCATGGTGAGCTTTCTGTTCTGAACAGCTGTAGCACCTGCTGCTTCAACTATTTGAATTGTGGTTCAGTAGCATATTGTCCTTGAGGAAAGAAGATGGTGTGTATATATGACTTGTCATATAAACTTGTATTCTTTCAGCAGGCAAGCAATCCTACCACGGAGCTTTTACAGCCTGTTTGGGGAAAAACACCTGTTTGTTCATCCAAATGAGTAATTTCAGTATAAGAATGTTCCAGCCTGTTTGAGCAGTAACAGTTGCACTTTTCAGGGTAGCCTTTGGCACCTGCATGGAGACAATTTTGTGAGGAAAACAGGTCTCTGAGTAAAGTTGCAGCACTTGCAGTGATGCAATGTTAGTCTCGGCACGTATGTGCCTACAGAAAAACAGGTGTGAACAAGCTACTGTGGAAATTCCTGTTGCAAGACAACTGAAGGGCTGCCTTGCAACAGGACCTAAACCAAGGTCTGTATGTGAGAGTTGCACAACTGCAGGTTGCTCTTGAGCTATTTAAAAGCATCATGTCTTGTAGATACCTTGCTTGACTTACTGTGTTGGCTTGAAAGCAAAACAAATGCATTATGTGGTGTTGTGTACGAGCAGGTGGTGGAAGCCATAGGTTATTTGTTCAGAGGTAAAACAACACCTATATGTAATGACTGGTACAGTGTTTGGTGCAATGATGCATTAGCAGGGTGCTTGGGAGAGCCTTGCAGTGATGTTTGTCCCTGCTCCCTAACAGTTGTAGCCTTTTTTGTGGAAATGCTGGTTTACCTGTCCAGTTTCTAAGAGGACAGACTGGGGTCTGAAGTGGGAGTGCTAGTAGAGCCATGTGTTCCAGCTGCTCTGGGGCTATTGAGGGGGAAAAGCAGCATGATCTTGGCTATAAACTACCAGAAAAGAGGGAGCTCTGTGGTCATATTAACGAACTGTGGACAGCAGCACTGTCAAGACCAAATAGAAGTCTGCTGCTGTGAGCTAGCAGAAACTACCCTGTGTAGCTGCTACTACTGTCCTGCTAGCTGCTGTATGGGGTTGGGATCCAATTTTCTTAATACCTAACAGTCCAAGAGGCTTCCAGCTGTGCCTTGCCACCCCAAGTATTTCAGGAGACCAGGTGCCAGATGCTGTGCTGAGCCAGGATTTTGCTAATATGCAAGTGGCTCAGGAGGGAACCCTGTGAGAAAGGAGCCCAGTGCACTCATACAGATTTAGAGGATTTTTAATGTTTTGTGCAAGCAAACAAAAAGGCAAACACTGAGTCCTCTTTCATTCTCTGCCTGCCTCTCTGAAAAATGGTGGCTGTATCAGGAGGGGAGAACTGACTTCAAACTCCCTGGGAGTACTTTGAAAGTGTTTGAGTGTTAAACCAGAGTCATTAATGTATACTAATATCAGTAACCAAAGAAGAAAATAGTCTTTAGGATGCTTCAAATCTTTGTGAATTTTATTAGGCCTCAGAACTGAAGACTCCTACATTAGGCATAATATTGAACATAAAATATTATAGTATATCATCATTATTGATGGAGTAAGGTACTAGTGGACAAAAGTGGCTTAGAAAATATGTATTTCCATGCAGACAGCATACAGCAGCCTAGTCCTCTGGATAGAAAGCTAAATGACTGAGAAGTATCAGCTCTGAGACAAAAATGAGCTGCTATATTTTCATGAGCAAAAGAACTAGCTTGTTGATGAACAGGATATAATTGTTGTTTAAGTTGAGACAAGGTAATATCTTTGATTTAGACTGTGATATTTTCATATTAGTCATTAAAATAGTAAAGGAAAAATTTGGAGGTATGCATTGGACCTGTGTTCACCCAGGATTTCCCAACTGAAGACACTCAAAACCCTGCTTCAAACAGGACCTCCAGGTGCAGATAAGGTTTTCCTGCCTTAATAGTTTAATTCCCACTAAGTTTTTTCCTAAGAAGTATTCCTGTAACATTATTCCTGGATATAATTTTAAGGTCCATACCTTAAAGTGGTAAGGAGGAAAGTGCCATGGAGCTTTGATTTTTCTGCCTTTTAAAATGTTGGCTGTAAGCCTCTATCTTTTTCCTTTATCCTGTTCAGTCTCTTTGGTATTACTCTAACTTCTGCTAATGTAAAAAAAAATTGTGTAAAACACACTGTTCCTGTTGCAGTTTTCTCATGAATCATTATTTGGTCCTGATTAAGCAAATGTTTATGCAAGCTTGTGGTGGATTGACCTTGGCTGGATGCCAGGAGCCCACTGAGCTGCTCTATTGTTCCCCCTCCTTAACTGGGATGGGGAGAAAAAGTACAATGAAGGGCTTGTGGGTTGAGATAAGGACAGGGAAAGATCATTCACCAACTACTGTCCTGGACAAAACAGACTTTTGTCTTGGGAAATGAATTTATTTTCATTCAAAAGTCAAGATTAAGGTAATGAGAAATAAGAAAAAAGTTTAAAACACCTCCCCCACCCCTCCTTCCTGAGCTCAACTTTACTTTACTCCCACTATCTCTCCTACACTATCACTCCCACTACATCCTCCTCAGGGGCAGGACTCCTCACATTTTTCCCCTGCTCCAGCCTGTTGCTCTTCCCAGGAGCGACTCCTCTACAACCTTCTCCACTGTGGGCCCTTGCCAGTGTCTGCAGTTCTTTGCAGACTGCCCCAGCATGGGTCCCTTCCCCTGGGTGCACACCTTCAGGAACAGACTGCTCCAGTGTGGGTCCCTCACAGGGTCACAAGTCCTGCCAGCAAACCTGCTCCAGCCTGGACCTCTCCCCATGTGGCCACACTTCCTGCAGGAACTTGCTCTAGCATGGGCTTCCCATGTGTCATGGCTTCATTTGGGCATCCCCCTGATGTGGTATGGGGTCCTCCACAGGCTGCAGGTGAATGAATATCTCCTCCACTGAGGACAGCCAGGGGAACAGCCTGCCTCACTGTGGTCTCCTCTGGATTGCTGCAGGGGAATGTCTGCTGAAGTGCCTGGAGTACCTCATGCCTCTCCTCCTTCACTGACCAGGGTGTCTGCAGACTTGTTCTCAAATCTCGCTCCTCTCTCCTGGCTGCTGTTGTTCTACTACAATTTTTGCTCCCTCCTCCACTTAACTCTGTTACCCCACCACCATTGGTGAAGGGCTCAGCCTTGGCCAGTGGTGGGTCTGTCTTGGAGCTGGCTGGTATTGGCTCTGTTAGACATGGGGGAAGCTTCTAGCAGCTTCTCACAGAAGCCACCCCTGCAGCCTCTCTGCTACCAAAACCTTGACATGCAAACCCAAAACAGTTTTATTTTGTAAAATTGCAAAATAGAGCAATTACATGGTGCTTGTAGCAAAAGTCTTTTGTCAATTGCTTTAAGTGATTTTTCTTATGCTGAAGCTGTCATGCAATGTTTTGGAAGGTAGACACTTCAAACATCAATGGATAACATGCTGTAATTACTGCTTTTAGGAGGGTTACCAGCAGAAGTCCTTAAAAGTGAAGTAATTGTACTTTGTTTCCTAACTCTTCACAGTAGATGAACTGCCACAGCTTTTAATTTGAATTCAAAGTAGACAAAACAGGCGACTTCTTTTGCAAATGTAACCCTGACTGTTGTAGCAAAATCTGAGATTTTCTTGAATATTCCCATTTCTGATGCAGATCAGAGAAGATAAATCACAAGTAACACTGCAGATAACAAACCATGCCTTATTTTTTATCAAAAACTAATGTCATCTTCTAGGACTTGGTGTGTGCATTAAGACTAGGCCAACTTGAAACATGAAGAGATGCTAAACTTGTTTTGCTACATAGAAAATCCAAGCAAACACTGCTCTCAGTTTTCTCATTGTGGCACTGCATAGATGGGGGCTTCTTTGGTACCTATTGCATCATAGCTTCTACTCCCCAGTAAGCACTGCCTAGAGCAGAAAGCGCTAGTCACAGCAGGAATTCTGAGGACAGTTCCCTCCTCTAAGTTCAGGGGATGTGGACCCCAGAAGCAGACAAGAACATGCCCCCAAACAAGCACCCAAATGTTGTCATCAGTGGTCTTCACCAGTTGTCTGTGTCTGTTTGCACAGCGTGTGGAACAACAAGGGGTGCTAATGTTCATGCATCCTCGTTCTCCTCCAGCTCCCAGTACAGTAGACCTTAGTAAGCTGTACCACAAACGGCTAACTAGACCAGCTCCATGCCAACTCTTCAAGCGTGGAACCTTGCCTGGTGTCACGGTACTCAGCCAGGCAGCCCAGGAAAGATGGAAATTCACAAGGGAATTTTTAATCACATAGAGAATTTTTAAATTAAGCCTTTCAGAGGCTTACAATTTTTGTTTATATTTGGAGTTTTTTGGTGGTTGTATTGATTTGGGTCAGGTTTTTTGGGGGGAAGAGGGGTAGAGGTGGAAGGGAAGGGGGAATGAGCTACCCAGAGATGATTCCTTCATTTTTTGCTGCACTGTGGATGGGACAGAGGTGCTGGGAGCAGAGCATGTGCCCATCTGCAACACATCTATGCATCCACGCATGGCTGGCTGCACAAACCAGCACAGGCAGCACGCATGTGGACACAAACAGCCTCATCCTGTTCCCCTCTCTGGCTGATCAGGAGGAAGGTCTGTTACTGGGAATTACACTGATGAAAATGTACAAGGTGGATCCCTCCAGCAGCTGGGCTCAGATGTCCAGTAGCTCCCCCAGTGTCCCAGTCTCCCCAGTCACTGGCACCTGGATAAAGAAGCACGTAAAACTCGAGGCCAGCACCTAAGCATGTAAAACTCTTGAGGCTAGCAGCTTTACCCCAGCTGCTGGTTTATCTAATCTATTATCTCCTCAGATTTTCTCTAAACATCTTCAGGTTTTGGGATTTTTTTTAAAGCAACTATTTGATGTTTTATTCTGTAACTTTTTGCACATAGTGAATTTATCCCATGAACTGATCACAAGAAGGGTTACTGGACACCAGATACTAGAAGATCATTAATCATGTTTGGTCATCTCTAATGCTGCTCCTGTTTCTTGACTAATGAGATGTAATTTTTACAACATTTTTTTTTCTCCGAAATAATTTCCTTTTAGCAAATTCTATTTCCCTTAGCAATCTGAAATGGTGACATAAATACAACATCTCCCCTACAACCATCTGCCTAAAGAGAATTACTCTGATGTTCACATGAGGAATTTAACTTCTCTACTTCCCAGATGTGACGTACTTGCACATAAAAACTCCTGTGATGCAGAGTGACCCGTGTCTGTGCAGGCCAAGCAGAGGGGCCTTCCAAGCATCCAGAGAAAGCAGAACAAGCAAGACTGTGGCCAGCTAGGAAAAGCAAATTTCTGTATGTCACTCACGTGGTTATTCTCATTAGTTTGACAGTATTAGTCTCTGTCTGGAAAATAAGTAAAGAAAAAAAAAAGAAAATATTACTTCCTGAAGCAAAGTTTTATAACTTGGTTGGGTTTTACTTCAATCTTTTTTTTTTCCTTTGAAATAGTATCAAAACTCTAACAGAACTGTTTGTGTTCTACTATGTGAGTGGAGTAGAAGTAGTAGGGGAATGAAATGAAGCACACTTCTGTTGTTTATAGATATTGTTTTCCATAACACCACCTTTTTCAGCCGAGGGAAGTATGCCTCTGTGGGTATTCCAAATGGCAGCCTTGGAATGGCTTTTTATTTTAAGTAAATTGGTTTTCTTAAAGGCTCTCCAGCAAGGTTTTGGACTGGGTATTAGTGAAGTCTGCAGGTAATTTTGTTCTGTGAGAACAAGTCTCTTACCTCTGTTAACCTCAGTATAGATTCCTCCAGAGAAACGTGCTTCCTTTTCTACTTTCTGCTGTAACAGCAGGGCCAGCTGTTTGGCAGCAAGGGTGGGCACTCATCCAGAGCTCTCCTTGATCTAGAAAAGGTTCTTTTATTCCTAATGTATACTATCAATATTGTGTTCTGGCAGATCTGATTGGAAACTTTCCTAGATGGTTGACAAGACCTGCCCTGAGACACCACAGATCATTTCTTCTTCCTTGTGGGTGTGACTGCCAATGTAATTTCCGTGAGACCAAAATACTTTGTCCATAATTCAGGGTTCCATGTGAGAGAGTTCAAAACAAAAGAGAAAGAGTTTGAATCAGGCCCAGCAAAGAATTATGCCAGGCTGTATAAATGTCAAGAAATCGTTCTTAGCAGTTGTGCAGAAAGCTGAGGCAGAGGTGTTTAACCCATAAATGGCACGATCAGGGTCAAACCACTTCCACCTGGTCTCCTAGACCAATGCCAAAGCCATTACTAGAAAGGAGATTGTTCCCAGGTCAGCAACAGGCAACAGGGTCCTTACAGACTGGTTAAGTAGGGATTTGTGCTCCGTAACTTGTCCTCAACAGGAAATGTGTTACACTGAGGGCAGGGGAAGGATTCCCCTTCTCACAAGAATGCAGAAAGTAGGAAAAGTCAGGGATAAATACAGGGCAAAAGGTGAGAGAGGCAGCTTTCCAATCCTTGGGACAGCAGTTGTAGATAGATCCTCACAGCATCCCACAAGAATACTACTCTCAGAAAGGATCACCTGCAGACAGCATGACCTGGGCCATTAATGGAAGGCATCTGCTCAAGCATTTAAAACCAAAAAAAAAAAGCAACAAAGTTGTCTGGGAAGCCCTTCAAGAGTAATTGATAACTGTGCAGTTGGAAAGGGCAGTAGCGTGGCCTCATGCTCACATCTGTGGAGTTTTCTTCATGGACAGTGTGGCTGAATTTCTCCTAACTCATTTTAGAAGAACTGAGAAAATAAGGGTCAGAGACTGTGCAAGAGTTTTACATTCAGTGCATTTTGTTCTACAGTTTTCTCCCACCATGCAAGACTCACTGGCAGCACAGATCTTAACTCCCCATACTGCTAGCCACGTGGATTAGCCAGGTTCTGAGAATTCTGCACAATCCTAAAAACCTTGAGGTTTGCATCATGTTAATGCCTGTCACCTTCTCAATATATGCCCAAAAGATTATTTCCTTCCAACAAAACTAGGTCTCATGAACCATGTCTGTCACCACCACACAAGGAACCACTTAGGATTAACTTCATAGATGTCACCAGGCAGCTCTGAATGAGAAAACAGCTATAGCCTAGTGATGAAAAGAGGCTCTCCAGGTCCTACTAGGCAACCCTAGAGCCACAGGGACATCTGTCTTTTGTCCAAATTAGTTTCCAATGAGAAGAAGGCCCAAGCATCCTCACTACCACACCAAAAAAAAAAATAATATGGCAGAGCAAGTTTTGTGTTTCTGGGAGCAGAATGGGTGCTCCATCTACCTGCTCCATGACATCTGGGAATGCCACACCATGAGCTCTGCCAGAGACTCTGCAAGAAAAGAGTAACCCATTGTGAGCTTCATCCAGCGGTAACTAGGACAAAAAAAATCCCCAGCTTCTAGTTAGAGTTGTACTGGAGGCCAGGCTGTTCAAAGGCAGGCTCCTGGCTGCAGGGAAGAACTCTCACTCAGCTGGGAAGCACAAGAATCATAACTGAACTGAATCATATGAACACCAGGACTTGGCAGAGAGGATCACCAGCCTCTCAGGCCTCCCAGCGGCCTCACTGGAGGCACCTGGAGCTGTTTCCAGTCTTCTGGATGCTTCAAGCCAGAGATATTTTTGAGGCATGGAGAAAAAAAAAAATGAAGCTGCCCCTTTCTGAAGTTACGTGGGTTCTTCACCTTGGCCTGTGGCAGCAGAAATGTCAGCCTCTCCTTGCTCCAGCCCATGACCTGCTTGGAGGGGCAACAACTATTCTGCTAGTTCAACCTAAGCACAGACACCACAGCCAACCAGAAATCCTGATCTATTTCAACCCTGACATTTCACTCCTCCTTCCTCGTGCCTTTTCTGCTCTCACCACAGTACATGAATGCTGTTTCTTTGATATTACCTACATGTCCATAGAGTGCTCATTGGTCCAGGAACTCAGAGGCACAGACTTACTGCTGGGCTGATGCTTGCTGAGGCTGGGCACTGGTATCATGAACTTAGTCCTTTATCCAGTTGACATGGCTGTGGAGTGGAGACTGCCATTGCAGATAACTATCGTGTTCAATGCCAGTACCCAGAGACAAGAGATAGAGGGGCAGCCATCACAAGGGGCATTTGGGATATTAATGTATGTCCTGTTCACCTACAGTCTTCAGGATCCCAAAGGCATGTTTGTGCCACTGCATATGCACAAGGCCCAAGATTAAATGGTACTGACAAACTGAACAAGTCCTGGAGAAGGCCCAGCTGGTATATGTCCACAGTCTGTCCATGCACTGGGAAGAACTGATGGTGATGCTGGTCATGTCTCAATGGAGGTGGAGGAATTTGTAAAGTGCTGTATGGTTCCACTATTGAGCAGGAGGATTTGGTGCAAGAAAGTGCTAATAGAAAGTCCAGGGGAGAGACTGTTGTGCCAGTCCCTGACCTTGATTTTAGCTCTTTCAGAAAGCAAAGGGTAAATATGTGTGCTGAGAGATAAGTCAGCACTCTGCCAGTTTTCCTACCAACATCCGCATCTGTCCACTTCACCTCCTTCACCCTCTTGACTCCCAGCCCAGGTCTTTCTCCACAGCAGATTCCACATGCAGCCTTGCTCTCTTACTGACTCGCACTTTTCCCATCCTTGTTTCTATTCTCATTCTAAAGGACCTGCTAAACTGTATTATTCTTTTCTATCAGGCCCTTATCTAATCTATCCTACATCCCCTGCACGTTAATGTTACCTAGAAAACCTGCCAAAAAATCCTGCTCTCCTTTGATCTTCTGTACTCCTCACTTATCCATGGGCCAATGTGAATATGGTTCGAGTCAGCACTTTTAAACTGGCATCAAGCTCCTTTTCTCTTCCTGAGATGTCCAAGGGATTTAGTTGTGGTCCAAGAACAGTTGATAATAATAGCTTTGAAGGTGGAGATGCAGGACAGACATATTTAAGGAGAGGGAGGTACACTGCAACACAGTGCTGTTTCTATTTAAAGAGCGAATGCGTATAGGTATGTGCATGTGCTGCTTATAGATGAGGACCGGTGGGTGGGATGAACCAGTGAAAAGCAATTAGGCAGCTGACCATGCGAGATAAATTAGCATCTAGAAATCTGTGCAAGATCAAATATGGCTTTGAGGTATCTTGGAAGCTAATAAAAGCAAGCTACATCTTTTGCTGTGATAGTCTTTGCTGACACCCTGTATAACTCTTCTTTAATTCTATCCACAGCCGCTCTGCTGTGCGGAGATGATTCTTCCTGGTTCAGTGCAGAAGCAGCTGGCACACTATCTGGTGCCACGTTAACATGGCAGATGAGGGCTCCAGGGCACATCCTCACGAAGCAAATTTTATATCAGCTCTCTCACAGCTTGTCCCATGCGTCTCAGTGCTATTTTTTTAATCCTGTTTTTTTAATAGTATCTTGCTCTCCTTAGCAGAAAGCTGACATTCAACAGATCCAAAGGAAAGCACCTTTATTCCAATATTATTCCTGGGAGGAACAATGTATTACTTACAGATTCTTCTCCTAGCCGAAGGTCAAGCCAGATCTACTTTTTCCTTCCATTTACGAGCATGCACAACCACGCTGTGAGCAGGGATCCCTCCCCCTTGCCAGGATTCACACAGCAGGTCTTGTATGCCTTCAGCTGTCCTCTGCACAGTAGCCTGGCGAATGACAACTTAAAGATGATCCTAGGGCCTCCCAGACTGCAAACAGGAGCAAAGGAGGAATTCAGAGCGATTCATTCCCATGAACTTTCAGGAGAGTCTCCTTAACGTGTTCTCTCAACCTGTCATTCAAAGGCAAGTGATCCTTCTTACAAATGCAACTCTCTGCGGGGTTCTGCATTAACTGTAACAGGAAGAGAGAACACCTGATTTCATACAACTCTTCAGATCCCCCCAAGAAAAATATTTTTGAGAACTTTATGGACATTAACAGAAACTTCACTTGTTTATGATCTCTCTCAGAGATTATTTGATACCCTTAAAATTATTCTTAAAACCCTCTCTGTGCTTTTTATCACAATTTAATTTCCGTGTCTAAATAAGCCTTTGAAGAAAGTAAGTCTGTAAGATTTAATTTTCCTCAATGAGATGTTAGCTCTGGCACCATATTCTCTCTTAAGAAATCTGACAAGTTTTAAAGGCAGAAATTCCTAATATCAGAGTTAAAAAAAAAAACCTTCCAAAATCTGTGTCCTTCCAAACATTCTGTAGATGAGGAAGAAAATAGAACACAAAAATAAAGATTTGCACAGACCATCCTTGAAACAGAACAATTAAATAATGATTTGCTTTATGCCATGGGAAACTAATAAAAATGCTGTGTTAAGTATTTAATTGCTGTGTAATAAGCCAAGATAAATATTCATAATAAAGCAGCATTCTGAAAGGAACCCCTATCAGAGCCCCAAATATATTGATGGAAATAGAACTCGGGTGTATCAAGGTGACATGTTTACCTTGCTCCTGCTGTAGTACTGCACATCTATACTACACACACAGTGATGAAAGGTCTCCAAGACAAGAGTTCCTGCAAGACATGTTGACTCACATCCAGCAGCATGAGGCAAGAATGACACCTGGTTGTCCATGCAACCTCTCTAGCCTCAAGCTACCACCCTGACTACAGACGTAATTGGATGGCTTGTGAACCGCCTCCCACGCTTTCTCCATTTACCACCCAGCTACCTCATGTAGGCAGCTAGAAAAGAATTTTCATGTGTATGGACAGGCCTGGCTGGAAGCTGCAGCTGTTCAGCTGTTGATTTATCATCTGTTCAGCTGCTCTGACATGGGGCTGGCAACCCTCGGAACAGCGGGGGAAGAGTGGGAAGAGGAGATGGCTGGTGGTTGACAGCTGTTTCAGCTTCTGCACTTTAATTGGCTCTGAATATGCCTCAACATCCTAAATTTGGCCGGTGCTCTGTGTTCATCAGAAGAGGACGCTGAGCCACAGAGAGGGGAAGGCCTGAGCAGAGCGGAAGATTTAAGGAGGAAAGGATGATATGATTTTAGCTGTTTCAGGGTTACTCATGTCAGGCCTTCCTCAGTGAGACAGAAGCCATTTTGAAGAAGGTAAAAGCCCATGTCTCCAGAGGGCAGATCACTAGTACACCCTAAACACTGCCTTGTAAGAATCAGAAACTCCTGCTCTACCCTTCCACTCCTCTCTCCACTGTGATGAGCTCCATTTGAGAGAGAAGAACTCTATCTCCAGTCTCCTGTCCAGGAATGTATTTGGTTCCAAAGAATGTTTATTGATATGGTGATAGGCGCTTTATGTATATATATATATTTTTTTGTATAAATATATAAATAGTGGGGGGAAAAAAAGTGACAAGGTAAGCAGCTAAGGAAGCTAAGCTGTCCTCCCTTCATCTCCTCCCCAACACTGTCTCCTGGTGACTAGCACACCCTGAAGATCACTTGTTAGAGAATCACCTCCTTGGCTGGACAGCCTTTCTCTCCTCCCCACATCCAGCTCAAGACTCTGTGGATTTTTTTTCAGTTCTTCCCTCTTCCTGCCTTCATCAGATACAAGACTGATCAGAAATACTACTGAACCCTACTTCCTGCGCTGTGGGTGGCAAAGTCTATGAAGAAGATCAGAGCTGGTGCGCGTGAAGGAGGTAATGCACCTGCAGCACCTCTTGTCTCTGAGACCTTACCTGCAGCAAGATTGTGGGTGACCATAATGGTCATATGGCACAAAATCCTGAAGACGTCCTGGAGAGTGTGAATTGTTGGAAAACCTGTTGGTTGCCTCACAGCCACTGCATCACCCTGGTGGAATCACACTTGTCGTGCTTCCCAGCTTCAGAGAACAGAACTAAGGTTGCATCACACGGGTATGCTGTATTTGCATCTCAGCATTTCCAGGGGTGTAAACTGAGCCATATTAAAGGTGTGAGACACTATCTGCATTTATCAGTGTTAATGAGTACAGAGGGTTTGTTTTAAAAACCCAGATTAATGGCAAGCATTAGGCAACACTGCCCTGCATATACCCCACTTAGGCATTCAATTGCCACTGTTTACCAAAACATATGACCCTGTTTCAGAATTGCAATCATCAGGACATCAGTCACCAGCTACCAGCTTACCTAAGACTCCAGCACTGCCACTGTTGACAAGTGAAAAACATATTTGGCTGAAGCTGAAACAAACATAATCTTCATCCAACAGGGAGCTGTGGTTGTGTTTTCTGTGTCAAGCAGACAGATTAAACCACTTTATAACAGATTAATTAAATGACCTCAGAAGTAATGGGACTACATTTTTAGTCGCTAGTTCTGTAATGTCACAGTTAAATACTACCTTAAAGAAACTGAAGTCATGAAAAAGAGCAGATATAAGGACATTGTGTTATTGGCTCAAACCAGGCAGTATTAGTAGGAGGCTTTTTAATGACAGCAACAATCCGAATCAAATCAAGCACTTGAACTCCCCCACCACAAAGGCGGCATTGTGTCTCCTGAGGTTAGGATCCTCGCAATGTCTGGGTCCTCACAAGTTCAGCAGTGGGAAGGAAGTTCTTTGGAAAGTGAAGCAACCTTTTCTGATGATCACAACTCGATTTGACTTCCAAACTATCAGAAAGCCTTACTGTCAGCGAGTACTTTCACTGAGTAAAGGACAACGGAATGAAAACAAACAAGTCTGTCTTTAAAAGTCAAACCCTGCAAAGAAATTCTGACTTTAAGGAGACAAGATTAGAAACATGTACATTTCTCAATGGAGATGCTAGACACAGAGAAGAGTAAGAGCTGATGTTAGAAGACGCTAATTTTTCTTGTCCTTGTGCCACAACAGGTCACTGGGTGTTATTTCTTCATACTGTACTTATGAAGGAAACATGTTAATGTCTCCTTTTCTTCAGAGGTATTTCACTGAGTTGCCACACGCTTTGAAGAATCATCATGGGATACAAGAGTGAACTGGTGTGTTCACAAACCATTGCTTACAGATTTCTCATAGGAGACTTCCTCCTTTTGTCTTAAAACACAGTGCCCCAAGTAGGTTGTGCCCAAAACTTCCATCCCATGCCCACTATTACACTCATACGGAATTTGCTGCCTTGAGTCCACAAAAGGACCTGACAAGGCACCATTTCAGCTTCAGAAATTCTGTCTACAGGAGCACAGTTTAAGTCAGTGAGCGGCAACCCCTTCTGAGCAGACCAGAGCTACTTCAGGGAACAGCCTGCCACCCTTCCCCCTCACCTCCCCAACTGGGATTTGTGGGAGTCTCGGGAATACTGTCTCTCTCCTCAATCAAAAGCTGCCTTTGAGTTATTACCTCTTACAGGGGAGTGGTCTCTACCAGCTATACCCCCAAATGAGGTTGGAGATAACATCAGCAAAGTTAATAAAGGCCTCATTGACTTGTAAAAGATGGCAGCAGGAGAGGGAAGGAAATAAAGAAAACAAGTCATGAAACGGCAGAGCTTGGAATTGATTCCTTAACATCAGTCTTTGTGTCTTTTTTTTTCTTCCCAAAACACTGTACAGTACTTTATTAAGATTTTTTACTCAGCAGCTTGAAGATGTGGTCTTCACCTGTAGTGTGAGGTCAGAACATGGAACTAGAAAGGCTGAGATCCAGGCTCTACAGCCTCCTTACAACTTCAAACTGCACCTACAAAGTAGCCATTCTAACCACCACATACCATGCTGGCTAGGCTTGAGGAAATACTGCCCATCTTTGCCTCTCCTGGCTGAACCTGGGCCATCGCAGAGGCAAGAATGTGAAGTATTCAGGGCTAAAAGACAGTATAATCCTGTGGTTTATTTCTTATGACATTCACATGAGGACAGACTTGCGGGACCTGTTTATTTGTCTCGAGTTCAATTAAAACCAAACCGAAACAAAAATATCCAAAATTGTTTGGGAAGATGAGCTGTAAAGCCAAGGACCACATTGCTAACTGAAGTGGATGAAATTTGTGCTGAAGATCTGTATACCTAGCTGACCACACAAGTTAGAAGGGCTCTTTGGTTTCACCCGATGGAAATCCTGGTAGGCATGTTTTTATATGAGACAAGTTTAATGGCTCTTTCATGTGGTTTGGTTTTGGTTAGTTTATTGTGTACTTTTATGTGTAGGTTGGCTCCTATTACTGAAAACAGATCTGTTTATTAACAAAGCAAATGAATGAATGACGTGCTCTTTCTAAATGACTTCCAACAATACACATTAGGCTGCCACCCTCACATCAGTTTCTCTTGCTCTGAAGTCTTAGTGTGTAGTTAAGGAATACAGCTGCATCAAATACGACTGCCCTCTGCTAACAAATGACAGTCCTGTTCTCCATCCCTCCTTAGAGCCAGCTCTGGTCACAAAGCAAGCTCATTCAAAATGCATTGCTGAAAACTATTGCTTTTCTTCCTAGCAGAGTTTTCTGCCAAATTAAAAAGTCATATTGGCTCACTGGTCAGTCTCAGGGCTTGTGCAAGGGAGCAAGGAAAGAACACAGTAGGATTATGGAGCGTGGGACCTCTCCTTTTTCCTCTTCTGTGGCAGTAAGTTGTAAGTTGGATCACCCAAGACGTACCACACTTTGGAGGGCTGCTGTAACTGGGATTCCCTGATAAGCTTTGTCATTATGCATCCACAACTCCTCTCTGCCACTGTGCAGTCAGGTAAGGGCTGTATCCAACTGACTGGTGATGCCTGGACCACTGGAGACTATGGGGGTACCCTGAGGAGAGGTCACTTGATCCATACTTATGCTGAAGCTGCTCAAGGAAAAGGCCAAATCACTTAGCTAGAAAGAGAACAGTTACAAAAATCATTCTAGAGGACTGCCTGTTAAAGCTTATCTTTTGAATACAGAAGAAACATAGCACATCTGCATTTGATCCCACTCCCAACAGCCACATGCATTTCACTCAGTGATCGCTGCACATAAAACCCACTCATTACAGAGACACCCTCCTGGAACAGGCACAGGCCCCCTGTGAGTCACACCCAACCAACCAAATCCAGCACCCAGTGGAAACATAGTGCTTCATGGTGCTTTCTCGGCATTGAAGGCCAAGCAAGAGAGCCTCTCCTTGCTTAAAAAGCTGTGTGCTGCTCGGCCCATCCACCCCTGGGCTCCCTATTCCTCCAGGGGGTCAGCAGGGCCTCTCTCGGCCCCCGCCATTCAGCCCCTCCAGAAGCAGGCCTGCCTGTACTGGCTTCACATTCAATTACTCCTCGAAATTCACCCTTTCGCTTCCGTGGGGACAGAGCTACACCGCCCACAGGGGTAAGGCCCGGCACGCAGGGAGATAACGCGGTGTCTGAAGAAACCCGCTGCTCGAGCCGTTAACGGCCCTGGCCTCGCACAGGCTACCAGTAACAGAAGCACAGCTCGCAGCGCCAGGCGCAGCGATACCTCCCCGCTCTCCCGGCCCGGCTCGGCTCGGCCCCGCCACACGCGGCCGTGGTTAGAGAAGGGCCGCTCCGCGCAGGCGCAGTAACTGCAGAACGCCCCCTCCCACCCCAGGGATTCCGAATCCTTCCGACGTCCTCCCACCCCCCACCCTGAAGACACACGCGCAGGAGGGCGAACGCGCCGGAGCGAGGGAAGCCTTCCCAACATCCTTCTCACTCCCTCTTCCCGCCGGTCTCGGCGGGCCTGCCCCCTCCTCCCGGGGCGGCCAGTGCGCATGTGCGGTTGCCAGGGCGGCCGTCTCCGGTGAAGGTTTAAAATCTGCGGGGCATGCGCAGTGCCGCTTCTGGCCCTGGCGAGGGGGACGCCACATTGGAACGACGAGGGGAGCGCTCCGGGCAGCGCCGGGCCGGGTACAGTTTGCGCCGCCTCCGCTCCTCCCGAGCCGCGCTCGCCTCGCGCTGCCTCCCCGCCTTCCGCCGCCCTCCCTCCTCCCCGCGACACATGCCGCTGCTCCCGGTCCGTGTCTAGCGCCGCTGCCGAGGTCGGTGCGCTGAGGCGAGGGAGTGCGCGGCGGGCCGTGAGCGGGCGGCGGCGCGGCGCTCTGGCCGGGCCGTGAGTGTCGGAGGCGGGCGGGCGTGGATGGATCCCCGCGTGGCCTGGATCCAGCCCGAGCAGAAAGGCCCCGCGAATGCGCTGTGGATGCAGATCTGGGAGACCTCGCAGGGTGTGGGGGGCCGGGGCGGCGCCAGCTTCCCTCACTACCTCTGCCTTAACTCCCCGGCGCTGGACTCCGCCGCCTCCCCGCCCCGCGGCCACAGCTGCGTGCGGCTCGGGGCGCCCGGCGGCGGCGCCTGCTGCTCCTCTTCCTCGCCGCCTTCGCCTTCGCCTTCCCCTCCGGCCCTGCTGACCGGACTGGTTCCCGCTGCCACCGCCGGCTCCGCGGCGCTGAACGGCGGCGGCGAGGGAGGGCGGCGGCTGCAGAAGTCGCCTTCCGTGTCTTCCTCGTCCTCCTGCTCGTCGGTGGAGTCCGGCACCGAGAGCCCCGGCTTCTCCTCCTCGGGATCGTGTAGCGGCGGCGGAGGCGGCGGCTCCTCCTCTTCCTCCTGTGGCCCCCGGGCGGCGGCGGTGGCTCCTCCCGGGCTGCTGGGCAGCGGGGCCGGACCCGGGGAGTTTTTTAACTTCCACGAGAACAAAGTGAACGGTGTGAACGGGCACCACCAGCCCCCGCACCTGGCGCGGAGCCCCCACCCGCCTCCGCCGGCGTCTCCCCAGCAGCACCAGTACCACCCGGGCCGTAGGAAACGAGAGAATAAAGCCAGCACCTATGGGATGAATTACCTGCTCTCCGGCAGCCGTGGCGTCGCCATCAACAACTCCCCCCACCAGCAGCGGCAGCCGCCTCAGCCAGCACTGCAGAGCCCCGGCACACCCTGGAAGACCAGGAAATACAGCCCGGGCGTGCAGGGGTGAGCAGCTGGGGCCCTTGGGGCTGCTGCAGCCTGAGAGGAAAGGGGGCTTCGGCAGCCTCTCCTGCGGCCACGGGAGTGGGTGGGTTGGGGCCGCACAAACTCTTCTGGAGCTGCCTGTGGCTGTGAGCTTGGTGATAGGGGAAGGTGGGCCACAAAACCGCGTTCTTTGGTAAATCACCTTGGGCTGTGCTGCCTGGGTGTCTCCAGACTGAAGCAGTGATGCAGACAGGGCCTGAGAGCCTGTAGATGCAGGGGGTTAGGCCTTACCTTGTACTAGGTTGAGAGGTGAAGTTTTCAGGCCACTATCAGAAGGCACCTATAGTAATTGAAGGAAGGATGTGTGGGAAATGCTTGTCAAAGGTCTAAGGGGTCAATTCAGATTGTAAGGGGGAAGTGGAAGGCTTCAGTTCAGAGGAGTTCAAAGAAAACCCTTGCTGTGATTTTTAAATGCCTCTGCTTAGACTTGTGAGCATTAGGAACATCAGTTGAAAGGGATGTGCCCAATTTGAGCTGAAGTAAGCAGGAAAGTCAACATGGTCTTGGAAGATTAAGGGAAATGTTCTAGCTCTAGAATACATTGTCAACAAATACCTGAACCAAAATGTTGGCCTTTACAAAGAGAACACTTCATGAAGCTTAGCCTATTCTGTGGCCGTAACTTTCTCATGTAAGTGGGTAGTTAGTAAGGCCGAGTATTCGTTTTGACCCTGTTGGCATGTAGAAGGGATTAAACTTGAACAAAGTACCTCTGGGGTGCTCCATGACGTTTTGGTACTTCAGCTGTCAAATTTCCCTCGGTCAAGGGGAAGTGTTGCTTTCTAATTAATGGAAAAAGTGTTAGCTGCATTCAGTGACCATGGCAAATTTCTGATGTAATTTGAAAAATAGTTTCTGGGAACTTTTAAAATCCAAGCTTCTTGGATGCTCGTGGAGTGAAGGCACACTGCACATTTGCAGAGGGAAATAGATAAAGATAACAGGGTGTGCTTTCAAAGCTGGAGAAATTTTAGGAATTAAGGACAGTGTCTTAGTTTTCTCTTTTGGGTGGTGCTGTGAGGTGTTGAGTAAGTTATCCAGAAGTTTTAAAAGATGTTTTTGAAGTTCTCTCTTTGTAAACCACAGCCCCCCGCCCCGGGAGTACAAGACTTCTGACTACTGCTTTTAAAATTCCAAACTGACAGTGAAAAATAAAAATTGCTTACAGGAAGATTTGGGTGTTTTAAGAGGTGTCGTGCTTGGGTGCTGTACAAGTAAGGTATGTGTCTAAAGTTCCAACAGTACCTTAGGAATAGTCTGAATTTCTTTTGTTTCCACTGAGATGCTGTAGAAACACTGAGTTAACATTTTAAGTTATTTGTGAAGACAAGTCAGTGTTGCTGAGGTTACTGTCCCTGGAGGCAGGCAGAGGGAGATGCCTGTCATCATGCAGCAGGTCTATGGCAAACCTGGCAATCAAATCCAGGCACTGAAGGTGCATCTAGCTGTTGTGTAACACCACCTAACCTTATCTTTCACCTTCTGCCCTTTTGTTTTCTGTTGGCTTTCCTTTAATAAAGGTTATGCCACTTTTCAAGTATAAGGTTAAAGAGAATCCATACAGAAGAAATTTGTTTAGCCAAGCTTCAGTTGCACTGTTTGGTTTTACAATACAGGTTGCTCTTTTGCCGATACATTGCTAACGAATTCTTGGCTGAATACCTTTGAAAGTGGAAGCTATTTCCTGATCTTCTATCTAGGATCTATATTAGTACAGTGAGACCTGATGCTAGGAGTGGAGCACCAGTAACTATAGCATGGGTGACCCTATAGTTCTAGTGTCCCTTAGAATAGCAGGGAACTAGTGCTGAAGGAGAGCATGTAAGTTGGAACCATAGACTTAAGGCAGAAATTGCTTCTCTCATTTAAAATTTGAGTACTGTGACTTACCCAAGATGACTCTTGGAGAAGAGAGTATTCCAAAGCAATTTTCTGTTTGTTAGAATTTTTTTAAGTACTTACATGATGGAAATAACAAAAATATTGTCACCGGTGGAGTGGTGTTAGGTGTCTGTCTTCTGCAGTAATTTGTGACTGCTGGTGGATTGAACTTACTCTTCCTGAATCCAGGCTGGTGCACCTTTTGGCTGTTCAAATAAAAATGCACTGAAGAGACTGAGGTGGGAACAGATCCCTGCAGAATTTTCTTCCTGATCCTTCGTGTTCCTGACTTGTTGCCTGGTGTTTCTTGGAACTGAAGTCCAAAGAAAATCAAAAAGTCCTAAAGCATCACTTCCATAACTGTGGTGGTTTATTGACAGAGCAACTTCAGGGGTGTCAAACTGGTGCACGCAACTGTCAAAACATATGATCCTTGCAGTCTTCAGTTGCAGTCTGCTTTGGACATAGACTTGATCAGAGATGCTCTTATGCTCACATTATTCATGAATGCTAGAGCTTATTCTGCTGTGAATATTGTTCTCTGCAGAACATTCAGCTGCTGAATTTTGAAGTGGTATGCAGTAGCTCACAGTGTTCCTGTATTGCTTTGTTGGTAACAGACTAAAAAGGGTCATCTCTCCCAGGCTGCAGTAGTACTCTTGAAATACACGCATGCTTTCAAATAGTACTGTGCGCCTTCAGCTTTCTCATTCAGAGCTGGAGATGGGCTGTAACCATTTGTTTCAGATAGATGATATTCAGTGGCTTTGTGATGTGGTGAGGTGTAGAAATGCTTTATGTTGTGAAGGCTGTGTATTGCTCTGTGTCCAGCATTCCTTTTTTGTAGTGGGCTTGTGCCTGTTGCTTTTACCACCTTCTGACAGCCACATGCCAGCCTGTGTGTTGTGAAGGAAATTCTCCCCTTCATAAAGCACAGGTGTGAATAGCTGAGCTTGGTTAGATTTCATCCTAAATCAATGCTAAAGCTATAGATTGACATCTTTTTCCAGATCTTTGGTAGGTAAGGAAGCAGTTTTTATTCTAGTACTTAGAGTGATTAGTATTGCAGCACTATAAATTCTTAAATGCCTAGGTTTAGGTTAGGAGTAGAGATGACAAAACGAATGGTTTCACATGCAGTGCAGGTAAGTGTCCTGTAAACACAGAATCATTAAGGTTGGAAAAGACCTTCAAGATCATCTGGTCCAACCATCCCCCTACTTATTACTAACTAAACCACGTCCCTAAGTACCTCATCCAACCTTTCCTTGAACACCCTGAGGGATGGTGACTCCACCACCTCCCTGGGCAACCTGTCCAAAGGCCTAACTACTCTTTCTGAGAAGAAATATATTAGGAGCTTAGCTCAAACTGCTGTGACCGATGTTCAGAACTACCTGTGGTTTCTTGCTACTGTAAAGTATTCGCTTGAGCGGTTTATAACTACATCTAGCATCTGATGAAACCTTTTGTTTCTTTAAAGTCAGTATTTATATGTATGGCTAACCATCCAGAGAGTTTAAAATGTTTGAAATTTAGTTCTAAATATGGAATCAAAGCTATTCTGAACTTTTTTATTAAGGATTCTACTGCTTGCATGTAGTGTTCTGACAGAGCACTTTCTCTTAAGGTATAGCTAACAGCTTATGGTATAAAGTTATATCTGAATTATTCTGCTGCTTAATAGGAATTGAACATGTTGAGTGATGAATTAAGGTAGGTGTCTTTAACAATATGAGCCTGTTCTACTTAATAATTTCAACTAATTATTGAGATTAATTGTAGATGTTGAATGAGATTAGTGCTGAAATACCTGGCGTATCTGCTTGGTACGTTACAGTGCCATGCAGAAACAACAGAGCTGTCTTGTTGAGGATTATTGTGGGTACCGGAGTGTTCCCGGAGCCCTGCCTGGGTTGATCAGTGTTGCACAGGATTTATGGCTATGCAATTTATTGCATTCACTTTTCCCCCTCTGTACTTGTTGTCTTTAGCCACCTCTTGATAATGACACAAAAGTTGTATCGTGGAGCGTAAGAGCAGCAGACTCTGTTAGGCTGAAGGATGATTCGGGCTAGTGTTGTCTGGTGGGCACAGCAGATACCTGGGAAGAGTCCTCGTAAGCAAGGTAAGCTTAAGATGTTGCTTTCCTGGAGGACTTGCCTCAGTGTTCACCAACTTGCAGCTGAAAGATGCTGCGTACCAAAAGTCATGTCCAGAGACTGGTTTCTGTAGGTACCTAGATGTGGTGGTGTTGCAGTATCCTACACCTATATTAGATTTTGGTTATTTCTGTAGCTGTGTGCTGAAGAGTTTCCAATTCCAGTCTTACTGGGGTTGGGTTTTTTTTGTGACCAAGATTAATTTAATTATTTGGTTTTGTGCAGTGTGATATTAAAAATGGATTGTATTCAGAACTTTCCATAGCTCTAGTTCCATGTTTGTCAACCCTTGCTGCTGCTTATGCTGTTGTCAGAGTTGGACAATGCAAATTCATGTGTAGGGGTGCCACACTGTCAGCCCCTTTTGCAAATTTCATTTTCTTGTACTTTGGCTGAGCTGAAAAAATGCAGATTTAGGAAACTCTGTAAAGCCTTTACTGTCTGCACTTGGGTGCCTAGCACTTGTAAGGGCTTTAAGGTATTCCCAACAGTGGTATTGTAACTCTTCCCTGTACTTAACGGTGCTGTCTTGCTGTAACAGCTTCTAATAAAGATCAACACAGCAGGCTATGCTTCATCCACAGTATTGTTAAATCATTAGTGTCTGTTACCTGCAACGGTAGGTGGATACCTGTAGTGAAGGTCTTAACGCTAAGAGGCAAGCAGTGCTGTACTCTTGATTCTTGTTTTGTCTGGCTTTAGGATCAGGGCAGCGTATGCAGTAAAATGCAAGGAGGAGGTTGGTAATAGTTGCTTGTTAGTCATAGTAAGTCTCTAGAGAGAGAGCATGGTTGAACAGATAGTGTTCATGCCTAAAGGTCGGTGTGCAGCAGAGTTCAAGGGTGGCTGTCGGATGAATTTTCAAAAGAACAGAACCTCTCTTTTGTGTTTGACTAAGTTGAGTAGGTAAAGCTCAAAGTTTCCCTGCAAAGTGGATGCCTAGTGTTAGAGTTAGAGGCTGGTGCTTTCAGTAATGGAATGAAAGGATTATTTTGGCAGCAGCAGACGTGAGAGAGAACATAGTACTAGAGGTCAGAAAGGCTGAGCTTCAGTAGTAAAACATGAGACGGCTTTGCATGACAGGTGCTCACATCTGTGTGTAAAGCAGAATGGGACGTGTTTGGAGTAGTTTAATCCTGGCATCAGCTTCGTGATGCTTTTCACAGTTGTTAGGCTTTGGCAGTGGAGCTCATTGTCACTAGGAACATAAACAGCTGTACTGTGTGAGACCATTAGAGGCCAGTGCCAAATATTGGGAGAAGAATGTATCAGCATGAGCCTGTGGTGATATTTCCTGGCATAATCTCTCAAATTTAACTAATTTGTGGTTCTCGGGCTACCTAGACTACAAGCAGTGCGTTGTTATGCTTATTGTGGACTTTGTGTAATCTGTCTTGTCTCATCTTGAGTTGGTATGAACTGCTGGGATCAGCAGTATCCTGTGGCAAGGTGTTCCTCAGTTAAGCTATGCATTATGTAAAGGACCAGGTTTGGGCTTATTTTTTCTGTCCCAGGGCTGTTGCTAGGGTTGTAGTTGCTGCCAGCCGCAGGCAGTCCGTGAGCGCTCTTTGCTGCTGACTTGAAAGAGGGAAGGGAAAAGTTGAATGACCTGACAGTTGTCTGTTCAATCATTCCTGCTAGGGAAGCTGTTACCTGCCTTTAGATGTCTATCACCTCTGTCTGCTTTACAGGTCTGTGTGTCTTTGGGACTTGGACAAACCAGACCTGTGTGATAGTGTAACAATACTCCTACATCTTGGGCTATCTTGTTCTACCTTGTACTTTGTTTCCTGATTACTAACCTGAGACGTGTCTATTCTTTTTGGCTACAGGGTTTTGAACTGACCTTTTAACATAATTCTTATTTGAAGATCTTGATTCGCAGTGTTTAGAGTAGTTGCAGAGGCCCTCATTGCATCTTTGTAAAGATAGAATTTTCTCATATGCCTCTGTTCTGCTTGTATTTATCCTGTATCAAGTCCTGCCTGCTGCTTCATTGTTCAGTCTGTATTTTAATGTCCATTTGCAGTTCTTGATCTAGTTTATTCTAGATAACCTTGCATCCTTATACTTTTCTGCTTTACTATTTGTCCCCTTGCCAGATGACTTAGGAGAATGTTTACTAGTGTTCTGTGCTTTGAGACTTCAGCAGTGACCTTCCTTTAAAATGGAAACTAAGAGTTCCAGCTGCTTGTTTTCTGTTTAAAGCAGTTCTTTGCCTACATAAAGGTCTTCTCTCTCATCCCATGTCTGCTTAGTTTCTTCATAAGGGCATGTGGGACCATTATCAAATGCCATTTGGAAATCCAAGTGGATAACAGGATTTCCTTCATGTTTCACTGATTCTTGAAATAATTCCTACAGGTTTTTTTAAGACACTACTTTAATTTACAAAAGCTATGTTGACATCTTGATATAGTAATAACTATTCATGTGTTGCATTGATTCTACTTTTGACTGGTTTGACTATTATGAATGTCAAAACTAATGCTTCTAAACTAAAAAAGAAAGATGGCTGGTACATGTTCTTCTGATACAAATGCAGTTATCAGAGTGCTGCATCTGGTGAATACCAAATTACAAAGAATAAATTTTGCTGCAAAGTATTTTCTGAAAAGTTGTTTTGGGAAGAGTTCAGAACAGGGAAACCTCTGAGAGATGAAACCCCACCAAAACAATAAGAAAAACCCCAACCCAAACCCCATCTAGTTTCTCTACTTGTCATGCATTGTGATCACTTAATTTCTCTGTTCTGATAACTTAATTCACTTAACAGAAGCAGGTTTCTGGGCTCCAGAGCTAGTTTATCCTTTCTCAAACATAGGTTTGCAATCCTCTCATTAAGTGGTTCCTCATAATCCTTTTTGATATCCTTAATCTTTCAATCCTCTTTTCCTGCTTTGTGCATGACTTCAGGGTTTCTGAAGGCATCTTCTGATGGAATCCTGTGACAAGGTGGTAGAAGCTCTTTTTCCCATAAAATCTGATTAGTGATACACACTTCTGCTATACAAGCAGTGTGGTATCTTTAATAGTCTCTGAAACACCTTATTCTTTTGGTTGAGAGTCTTAAATTAAGAAGCTTCCTCTTTTATGTGGTGAACTGCAACAGTACTTAAATCCAGAAAAGGCTTTTCTGACCTTTGCTGCCTTGCAGATATGCTGTCTTTGAATGTGCAGGCTTTGCTGCTAGTGGTGCTTTGGTGTGTAATGTTGAATTAGACTGCTGCTCAAGATTGTCAAGAGTTGCTTCTCTTAAATGTTTCAGTGGCTAACCTGGGGTAACACATACCTGATCTACATGGGCGTAATTAGTCTCTCATCGCTGATCTATTTCTGCTGTTGCAACCTTTCTGACTTGTCTGGGATGTTAATCACTTGCTATCTTTGGGCATTTGGAAAAGAATAGTATTAATACAGGAATTTCAGTGTTTAGTGGTTCTATTTATTGGCATAGTGAGTTTGCTGGTTCAATTCCAAGGTTTAACATATGGTTCACTCCTCCACTGAGGCAACAGAGTAATTATGTTTTCTTGGTGTCACGGTGAAGTCCAGTAGCCTAAGTCAGGAGTAATGTTGTGGTATAGCTGCAGCTGGCAGCTAAGCACCATGCATGTACTCCCTCACTCTTTCCTCCTGGTGGGATGGGGAGGAGAATCGGAAGAAGGTAAAACTCACAGGTTGGGTTAAGAACAGTTCACTGAGACAGTAAAGGATGAGGAAAATAAGAACAACAGTGCTTATGAAAGAGTATGCAAAGCCAGTGATACACAGTGCAGTTTGCTCACTGCCTGAAGCCTGATGTCCAGCCCCTACTTGCTAGCTAGGTCCCCCCTTATAAATTGGGCATGTATGGGAGTACCCCTGTGGCTAGGCTGGATCAGCTGTCCTGGCTGGCTGACCCTCCCAGCTTCTTCTGGAGATTAACTCTCCCCTACCCAAACCCCAAAATATTATCCCCCCTTTATCCTGTACCCTCTATATCATGCTAGAGCCTACACTTTCCAATTAACCACCACCATTTTCTTGTCTTCCATATATATGCAGATAGCATTCCATTAGTCTGTGGGCCATCGCTCTAAAATGTCTGTTCTGTTCATTTAATCCATGACTTTGTGCTCCATCTGTCCTAAGATTTTCAGGGCTGGAGAGATGATGTGTGGTGTTGTATTGTTTTATGCTGCATTCTGAGCTCACAGCTGGTGTATCTGGCACAGCCTATACTCGTGGTCTGTGGGTTGAAGATGTCAATTTTGAGGATATTGCTGGGTGCTGTTTGCTAAAGCCAGTTCTAGCTCCATCCTTGCTGCACTTTGCTCAGTTTCATGAAATTTCATCCTTCATTAATTTGGGTGATTCTTACTGCAATACTATTGATAGGGCATATAGCAACTGTGGTAGTGATGACATACAGTGGCAGAATTACTTACCAATTAACATCACACAAATTACAATTGGTTATTCTCACCCAAAATCAGATCCCCTTGACATACACATCATACTGCCCCTTAATTCTGCAGAGCCCACCAAGTGCAGATGGGTCCTTGAACAACAGCACTCCCATGAATGGATTTGCCTTTGCCTGAAGCAAGAGTAACCCAGATTGTCTTCCCTAAAATATTCTTCATATACACTATGGGAACTCTATTCCCTTTTAGAGTATGTGAAAGTTTTGATTTGGCAGGGCCAGCTGGAGTGGTAGACCCCCTAGTGTTAACTAACCCAATGGTCTTTGCTAAATGTGTATCCCAACGTTTGAAGGCCCCATCACCCATTGCTCTTGGTGTAGTCTTTAGCAGCCTGTTGTATTGATTGTTTTTTCATGGAGACTGGTGCATGAGAGGGAATGTGAACAGATTTGTGTTCTTTGGCCTGGCTGTCTGGGAAGTTTTGGAAATTAGTCCCATTGATGGAATACTTTCTGGGGTGCTGTGTCACCACAGGACCTGCTTTTCAAGGCTAGCGTTCAGAGAGGTGGCAAGGGCTATGGGATGGGGTAGGTTTCCAGCCATCCGATGTTTGCTTCCACCATTGTAAGCACTTAGTGCTTGCCTTGGTGGGTTTGTGGGAGTGTGATGTAATCAACCTGCTAGACCTCCCCATATTTGTATTTAAGCCATTGTGCTCCACATCGCAGAGACTTTAACTGCTTGGCTGGCTTGATTGCATTGCAGGTTTAACATTCATGACTAACCTGTCCATGGTGAAGTCAGCTCCTTCATCATGAGCCCATCTATATGTTGCGCCTCTTTCTTGATGGCCTGAGGTGTCAAGGGCCCTTCAAGCTATGTTCAATTCACCGTAATATTGTAACTCCAAGTCTTAGCCACTTCAATCTCAGCAGCATGATCCGCTCACTGGTGGTTCAGATGTTTTTCAGTGGCCTGCCTCTTGGGTACGTGGGCATCTACATGATGCACTTTTACAAACAGCTTCTCTAGCTGGGCAGCAGTATCTTGCCACAGTCGAACAGCCCAGATAGTTTGCTTCTGTGCTGTCAATTGCTCTGTTTCCATTGCTGCAACCACCCTCACAGGGCATTTGCCACCATCCATGAGTCAGTATAGAGATAGAGCGCTGGCCACTTTCCTCTGTCAGCAGTGTCTAAAGCCAGCTGGATGGCTTTCACTTCTGCAAACTGGTTCCTTCAGCAGTTTCAGCAACTCATTGTGTAGGACTCCATACAGCAGCCTTCCACTTCTGATGCTTACCCACAGTGTGATAGGGCCTATTGGTGAACAGGGCACATTGCTTCTCCTTTTCTGGCAGACTATTACATGGTGAGACCTCTTCAGCATGTGTCACTTCCTCCTCTTATGACATTCTAAAATCTTTCCCTTCTGGCCAGTCCATGATCGCTTCCAGAATTCCCACATGACTGGAGTTTCCTATTAGAGCATGGTCTGTGATCAGTGCCACCTTGTTAGCCCATGTATCATCAGTTGCATGGTGTGAGAAGAGATTATCCCTTTGAGGGTCCACCCCCAGCAACACCAGTCAGGGTGAAAAGCTGTATTTCAGTACCAATCACTTCCGAAGCTGATTAAGCCCCTTCACGTGGTGCCAGTAGTGCCTTTTCCGTTGGAGTGTAACGGGCCTTGGACCCTCTATAGGCCCGGCTCCAAAACCCCAGAGATCATCCTCGAGTTTTCCCTGGTGTTTTCTGCCAGAGACTCCAGGTAGGGAGCCCAAAAGCCCACCAGTACCCTTTTGAGTCCTTGAGATACCCTCTCCTGAGGTAGTCTGTGCCAAGGATGCATGGAGCCTCTGAGCCAGTCACAATAGGGTACTTTTCCCAGTTAGGTTTACTCTGGATTCCAGTATAGTTAATTGTTGGGATTCCCCTGTCATGGCAGAAATACAGATGGTTTCTGCCCCTTCATGTCTTGTTGGCCATGTGGGTACACGTACAAATTGTCTGTATCATAATAAGCAGTCTCTTGCGTGGTTAATTCCCTTAGGTACTGGATGCCTCTTTCCATGGTGGTACACTTGCCTGGAGGGATACGTTTCCCCCATGTCGGACAAAGGTTGCCTCTAGAGGCTGAGAGCTTGTGTCCCTTTTGCACTTGCCTTTGTTAATGTCCCCTTCCCTAGACAGAGATCCTAGCTGCTGGGCTTCTAATTCCAGGCTACTGGACCTGCTATCCCAGCATTGGAGCAGCCACGTGATAATGTACTTGTCTAGATGGCAGCTAAAATCTTTTTGCATATCTTGCAGCTCACTCAGGGACAGAGATTGGGTGATGACCTTTGGTTCTGTCTTTTCCTCTGTTCTCATGATGGTCCTGTTTCATTGTCATCCTTTACTAAATGAACTGATTTTTTTGTGTGTGTTTCTTCTTGTGTTTAAGGGTTGGTGGTACCTGTACGCGTTGGTGTTTTGGCTCATCTACAGTGTCTGTCACTGGGTTTTGAGTAATCACAGTGCCTGTCAGTCTGTTTTCCCTCTCTTTTTTCCCTCATGGTGCTGCCCACTGTCAAGCAGCGTTTGGTACTGGTCAGCACAGTGCAGTAAGTTGTGCCTCTTTGGAGTAACCGTGGTGTTTTCCTTTCAGATATTTTATCAGGGCAGATCTCCAGGTAGTATTCTTAAAATAATATTTTGTAAGCCTAAACAGGTCTTGAAAAACATTCAGGAGACCTTGCAGTGAGAGTGTGCTGGCTTGAATATCCCACAGGTATTCAGAATTCTTAAAAGCTGCTGTTGTAACTAGTCTGAGGGGAAAATGAGAGGTTTAAAAGCAGCAGACGGTATCCTCCCCCATCTTCTCGTTGGATTGGGGGCAGTTGCTCAATTCTGAGAGATGTTGTTCCAAGATAGAGGCGTGACAGCTGTGCTGTGTACAAACAGCTTAGGCTCATGACCAGTGATGTTCTCTTATGTTGGTATGGTGCAGCAAAATAAGAATCCTGATCCCTCTCCCAGAGGTGATACAGTGCTGGGGGGAACACCTATGATAAGTAAGGATTTACCTAATGCAACCCTCTGAGCAAACAAAACACCATTGTGGGCAGTGACTATTTAATGTAATGCCTGTAGCTGCTGTTTTTGAACATGCTTTGGGCAGATCTGTTATGTCAACCCACTGTGCCTCCTGTGGGTGCCAAACAGGACTCACTGTAGCCTAGCCCCAGCCGGCAGCAGAGCACTGTATGGACACTCGCTCTCTCCCCTGTGATGGGGTGGGGAGGAGAATCGGAAGAAAAAAGGTGAAGCTTGGGGATTGGGATAAGAACAGTTTACTGGGACAGGAAAAGAGGAGGAAAATAGGAACAGTGCTTATAAATGAGTATACAAAGCAGGTAATACATGGTGCAGTTTGCTTACTGCCCTATACTCAGCCCCTCCTTGCTAGCCAGCTCCCCCTTACAAACTGAGCATGAAGTCAAGGTATGGAAGTACCCCTTTGATTAGGCTGGGTGTCAGCTGTCCTGGCTGTGACCCTTCCAGCTTCTTGTGAAAAATAACACTCTCCTAGCAAAAAGCCAGGACAAATATACAGCTCTTCAGAAGCTTATGTAGTGGATCTGTTTTGCCAAGTATTAACTTGGAAGGATATATCAATTTCTTTTGTAGATTTTTGTAATGCAATTTTTTCAATGTACATCTAGCTATTAAGGTAATTGGTTGAGTTTTATTGGATTGACATACTTTGCAAAAATAAGTAATGTTTTTTTTTCTTTCCAAAATTCTCTTACTTAAGTCTGGAAATTTGCAGTGTAAATCAGTCCAACAAGCTTAGTTTCTTGAGTGCATGAACTGTGAAAGTGTTCCTAAGAGGTAAAATTTAATTGGCAAGACACTCAATCTAAAATTAGGACTGCCTTTGACTTGCAGAAGTGCTGGGTGAAGAGAAAGCTTAGAGGAAATAAACAATACTGCCTCTGATGGAGAAGGTACAATATGCTTTCTAAACTGCTCTCTTAGTTTTGGGGATGAGAACAAAGTACTATTCTTTTTGTCCATTCTCAGTAGCTAACTTGCAAAGTAAGCTTGATTCTTACTTTACTGTGAAACACTTCACAACTGATTCATGAGTTCTGTGTAGTTGAGAGTGATGTCTTTATTCTGTCAGTCTTTGATTTTGTTGCTTGCCATATAATTACAGTGACAAAGATAATTGTTACCTGATTTATGTGGTAGTACAAGACTGATGTGGTGTGGCCGTTCAGTCTATGAATGTAGCACTGTTTTCAGAGTTTCTCTCATCTGTAAACCTAGAACACTGCATAGGGCATGAAGTACAGTTACCTGTTACTGATAGTGAGGATGATAGGTATAAAAAAGTAAAGGCACCTGGTGGAAGTTGAGTGGGGTGGGAAGAGAAGAATTATAAGTTTATCTCCTCTATCTTAATTAGATTTTTTTTTATACTTTTGCAGATGTCTTTGATCATATTGGAAAAAGTCTGCATATCAGAAAAGACAGTTGCTTTCCAGCATATGTATTTCTCTCATTTCACTAAACTGTTCCTGAGTTTTAGACTGTAACAATGATTTCAACCATTGAATGCTTTAGATTGTTGTAGATTTCACCTGCATTTCCATGTTAATGCCATTGTGCTATGCAGGAGTTGTAGGTGAAGGTATAGTTCAACAGATTTCTAAAGTATACACAGTGACTGCTGGGCCTTTTACTCTATTTAATCATGAGACAGTGAAGTCCTCAGGCATGTTTCTGAGTTCACACTTCATTGAAAGAACATACCCTTTTATTTGTAACCTTTATTTCAACAAAGCTTCTCCTGACAGGCTGCCTATGCCTCCTCATTTCTTTACCTCCCATTTTCTACTCACCTCTTGTGTTACACCCACATGCTTTCACTGTGGTGTCTGTTCTTTTCTTTTCTAAGGATTCTTGGCTAATGTGTTTAAGCTTTTCAGAAAAATATTCTTCACTTACTAGAGTGAGTATGTTTTTAAAGAGAGTCAGGTGTTCCATGTAAACGATAGTCACCTTTCTATCTGTTACTTTAGAGTAAGGTAATGCACTTACTAGTGTAGAGGGGATGTTGAAAAGAAACAGGAGGCTTACTTGAGGGAACAAAGTCTCTAGTATTTCACCTAGTTGCTGTTTGAGAATTTAATTTCACTGCATTGAAGTTAGGCCTTGAAGTAACAAGTCAATGTTACATTTGATAATAGTTGTAGATACTGTAAATGAGTAAAGGATCTACTTTCTTAAGGAAAAAATATTAAATCTGAAAATGTTTCCTGAAGTCTAGAAATGTATCTGCCTTTCCTACAACAGTAAAAGGGATTAATTTGGGGTAAACAAAAAGGTGTCAAATTATGTTGCATAGTTCAGCCTGTAAGCCACTGATGTTTACTGTGCTTAGCAGCAACAGCTTTGGTGAGTTGTAGGTTATTCCATGCTGTTAAAATTAGCAAGCTTGAATAGTGCAGCAAGTACTACTAACCTCTCTTCTGGGTCCCTGTGTTTATAGTCTTTTTTACCTTTTATTAAGAGCACAGTTATATCTCACCAAGAAGTTTTGTTCCCAGTCTTTCTATAACTTTAGTGAAAAAGTCTACTGGAATTCCTGCCTTTGCTAGAAAGGAATACAATAGGCATCTTCAAATGTCTCACAAGATAGCTAAGTGTTAGTATGCTGTTGGAGCCCAGCTTTAACAAGCTGGAAGATTGAGAAAATTGATTTGTTCTGTGTTGGGGGAAAAAAGCAAGAGAGTTAAGATGTTACTTACATTTGCATATACATCGTGCTGCATAGTGAAGTACTGATTCCGAATGGTTAAGATACTGTCACAGTCCTGACTTGAGTAACAAGTAGTTATGAAGATTGTAGAGACTATGTGGGCAAAATACTTAACCCAAAACTATCCCTGTATTGTCTGAGTGAATATCCTGTTGTGAGCTGGGGGTTTTTTTCCAGACACCAAAAGATTCCTTCAGCTAGTAGAGAGGTTACTCTGAGAGAAGTCCTGAGCAGTGTATAGCTTCTTGCTTTATGTATAGTAGAGCTGGTTTTTTGTGACTGTTCCAAAAAAACTGAGCAAGGATGCTTAGAAAAACAGAAACTGCAGTAACATTAAATTTTAAAAGCATCTCAGTTTTGAGGAGCTTCTTCAGGAGGAAGACAAGAGGCTGAAATTCTTGGAAATGATGTATTAAGATGGTCATAATCTGTGAAGGTAGTATTGTTTGTTATCCAGAAGGGGGTAGACCAGGAAGATTGTGTTCTCTGAGAAATGGAAGCTGTTAAGAGCAAACAAAATTTAAGCCTGTTAAGACAGATGGTTTGACGACCTGCTTGCTAAGTGCCTTAAAAAAACCTTGCTCATGGAAAGGTAGAAACTTTTGAGAGTCACTGGGGCTCAGAGGGGTGTGAGAGGACACCCAGGAAAAGTCAGATCATAGTAAAAACCGAGCTAGTTGTGTTGCTTTTTGTCAGAGATCTCTTACTAGAGACTTCTCAGCAGAACTTTCTTTGACTCTAGGCAACGGTCATCCTAAATCTCAGTAGGGAGTGTTTAAATCCATCAGCAGAGTGATAACTTGCACAGTCGTGTGTGGTGGTACGTGCTGAAGGATTTCAGAGGAACCTCACTGTGAAACCACAGTGTATTGTATGGTTTAAACTTTGAGTATTTAGCTCTTATGCTGTTGCCCCATGCAAACTGAAGCATTAAATGAAGTGCTGCTTTGGCAGTGTGTGAGGTAGAAAATACAAAGCTGACTTCTTGGAAGGTAGATCAGGGGTGGAAACCTAGACTAGTGCTGGGTGGTATTCTTTTGAGTCTTTCATGATATGATTAAGAATTGTGACAGTAACCATCTGAGCAGAAGCTCAGTGGGGCATTGAGGTGAGAGGGTGCTTGTGTGCTTGCTGATTTTCTGACCTTGCTGACAGCCCAGGGGCTGCTTTTGAAAGATTCTGCTGTGTATGGTAGAGGTCACAGTTCTACCTCTTCTGCTCCTTCCCTAGCCCTAATATGGGGTGGCTACTGTAAACACATTTTTTCAGGAATGTTTGGATAGTCTGGAGTGGTTGGATGGGGTTGTTAACAAAACAGAACTTACTTGTGTGAGTAAATATAAGGAAAGGGGATAGTGCATGCAATGTTAAAGCTGGTAGTTTCTCATTTCCATAATCAGTCTGGTAACACAAAACCGCTGGATTTTTTCAGAAGAATGTTTCTAAGATTCTTTTTTGAAGACTTTGTAAGAACTGAACAGTCACAGAAGCAACCAAAGGAAAGAATAAATTATTTACTTTATAATAAAGGGAAGGTTACCAGAGGAATTACTCAAGACTCTGTTGCTTGGTGTATTCATGAATACCTGGGAATAAATGAATGGGAGAAGGATAGAAAGGATAATAGAAAACTACAGCTGACTACGGATAGGCACAGTGGGAGTTTATTCTCCATTAGGTTATAAAATTGCTGACAAAATTAAATTCTAGTAAATACAGAATCATGAATCTGAAGAAGAATAATTCAGGCTGAATATACCCAGTGGGTGGGCTTTATGTTGGTGGCTATTGTTCAGAAAACACCTTGAAGGTCCTTTTGTAATGGTTTCTTTTAAAGAGCAGCTGAATGCTCAGATATCCTCAAAGAGCAGCTAGCAGCAATCTTTGCAAATATGGACAATAAAATGAAAACAAGTGTGTGTGTATCATGGACTGAATGGTATAATTATGTATTGACTGTGTGTTTCTGACCACCTGTCAGAAAACATGGTGCAACTGAAAACAAGCTGAACAAGGTTAGCAGTGATCAAACTTCGGACTCGCTCCTGTGTATGGGGAGAAAAACAGATGAGGAATGCTTACTTGAAAAAGAGCTGCTGGTTAGAGACGAGTGGGTATGAATTGGGAGCCTTAGAACTGTTTCTTTTGGAGATGATCTGCCGGTAGTAACTTTTTTCCCCCCAAGAAGAGGAGCATCAGAGAACAATCTTTAACAGGCAGCAGTTCACAGCACTTATTCTGATGCTTGCTTAAATTCTCATAGAGTGCTATGAATTAGAAAAGCATAAATGGACTCAAAAGACCTGGAAAAAAAGTCAGTGAAAGAAAAGTTCTTTGAGCTACGTTATAGTTGGGATCAACCTGAAGGTATGCCAGGTCAAATTAGTGGATGCTTGGAAGGATTGCTGCAAGGGAGTTGGAGAAATGCTCTGTTGGATCTTTCTTTCAACTCAGCTACTGCTGAGTTTTATGAACAGGACAATATAGATTCTTCAGTTTGGCCCCGCTGGTCTTAGAGGAATTCAAGTATTTTCTTCATTGGTATCATCATCTTGGAAAGAGAAAGTAAAAGCAAATTTTCTATGAATAAAATATAGGAACATGCTAGTCTGTGTTTTCTGTCTTGCTCTGAATTTTTGAAATCAAGTAGATTCATCAACAAATTGGAGCATTTAGTTGAGAAGTCTGCTGTGTAGTTAAATATTCAATTGTGGATCCAGGGCCAGTTTAAGATAAGAGGAAGGGCATACAGTAACTCTATACATACTGTTTCCTGCCAAAATTCAATCGTGTATGGAAAGGAATCCTGATGAAAATTAACACTTAAAAATCAGGCATATGGTCTGTTGGAGGCTATCTGTTAGAGTGGGAATTCTATACTAAAATGAGTTTCAAATATCTGAGGGTTAGAGTTATGCTAGAGATGTATAAAATTTTCCTTTTTGAAGCCTAAATAGGTTTAATCAGGATTGAGCGTGATTATTATTTTTTTACAGTAATTGGGTTTTACTGCATCTTACTACAATGTTGAATTGATGTTTCTTGAATTAGAAATCTTAAAAATATGTCAACATGATTTTTTTTTTTTTCTGGTGAAATATCACAGCAGTAGTTATTTGTGTGTGTTTGGCATGGCTTGATGGCTTTCCCTTGAAAGCAAACACAACATTCACCTGGAAACTCTAATTGATCTTCTTTCAAATTTGGCAGCAGGTGTTCTGTGGTGTTGGGAGATGGGCAACAAAAGGACCTAAGTGTATAAAGATTCAGTGTCAGAACTCCTCATCTAACACGGGTATTAATGTACTTTACACTTGAGAATATATTTAACACTTCTCCCTTTGTGTAGTTCTGTTGGAAGGCAGCTTCCTATATGAATGAATGGACAGTAAAGGGCTTGAGTGGTCAAAGGAATCCCTCTTTGCCAAAGTGGACATTTTCATGTCAAGGAATACTCAGAAGTCTCTGCTTACTCAAATGTCCCTGCTTACTGCAGGGGGTTGGACTAGATGACCTCTGAAGGTCCCTTCCAACCTTACACATTCTGTGATTCTATGATTTTTATCTCCTCCTGCAAAGCCCGTTAAAGACAGTGCCTGTTTCCAAGTCTGTGCAAACTCCCACATATCCAGAAGAAAGAACCTTTGGAAGAATAAACCTACTTGAAGGTTTTAACTGTTCTTGTCCTGCTTCACACTTGATCACTGCATAGTTTTTAAGACTATGCTTTGTTTTTGAAAGAAAATAATCTTAGGGAACCAAAAATTGAATTTGTCCTTCACTGTTGAGCCAGTAAGAAGGTCAGTAAATGTCTACTAGTTTTTGGGTCCTGTGTCTTTTGATATTTTCAGTATTTAGGTAATGTGGTGAGGGCAGATGTGTAGGTATTGTTGAGATTGCTGTGAGGTGGTGACATTAAAGTATGAATATATCTATTTCAAGTCCCAGATCTCAAACCTTTCAGGTCCCATCTGAAAGTCTAATAACCTTATTGCTTGGTTAAGTGATGATATTATAAAAGGCCTATGGCCTGTTGTTGTTTAAATATATTACAATTGTTAAATCATCATTGTAACTTTCTCCTTTAGACTACATGAAGAAATAATTGACTTCTATGACTTCATGTCCCCTCGTCCCGAAGAAGCAGCTATGAGAAGAGAAGTGGTGAAAAGAATAGAAACAGTCATCAAAGATCTCTGGCCTACAGCTGATGTGAGTGTTATTTAAGTGTTGATATGCTTCTGTAGTAAATTTTAGAGCCTGGTTCACTCAACCTTGCTATTATCTTTTGTGTTTTGGAAATGGACGGATAAGACCTCAAACTTAAGGCAGTTGACTTAGTATCACAGCTCTTGTAGCACTTGGCAGCTTATTTAAAAATTCGAAGTTTAAAACCTAGATTTCAGGTTAATGAAGGCTACTGGTAATTTTTTCTTTTTGAGAACTGGGGATGTGAAGAACTGTCCACTTGTACTTCAAGAAAAGCATTTCTTAAAGTTTATTGAATTGTCTCAGCATAATTTCAGTTTGAATGTTGAATGATACTGACTACCGATTGTGGTGGTTTCACCCTGGCTGGAGGCCAGATGCCCACCAAAGTCTCTTTATCACTCCCCTTTTCAGCTGGGCAGGGGAGAGCATACATACTGTGAGGCTTAGGAGTCAAGGTAAGGACAGGGAGAGATCATTCTGCAATTAGCGTCACGGGCAAAACAGACTCAACACAGAATAAATAAAAAGAAAACCATCTAATTTATTACACTGCACTGCACACACAGTGAAACCAGAATAGGGTAATGAGAAGTACAACCAGATCTTAAAACAACTCCCTCCACCCCTTCCCCCTTTGTGGGCTCAACTTTATTCATGATTTCTCTCCCTTCCTCTCCCCCAGGGGTCACAGGGGGAGACTAGAATGGGGGTTCCAGGTCCTTTTCATTTTCCTTATTAGCAAGGAGGACAGGGATATTCCTCACACTCTTCCCCTGCTCCAGTGTGGGGTCCCACCCATGGGAGACAGTCTTCCATGAACTTCTGCAATGTGAGTCCTTTCCCACAGGGCTTCAGCTTTTCACCAACTGCCTCAGTGTGGGTCATTTCTGCAGGGTGCAGTCGTAGAATGTCTCTGTGTCTCAGGCCCAGACTGCTCCAGTCTGGTCCCCCATGGAGTCACAGGTACCCCCAGCAAACTTGCTCCAGTGTGTAACCCTCTCTTCCATGGGCTGCAGGTTTCGCTGCCAGGAGCTTGCTCCAGCGTGGATCACAGCATTTTCCATATGTCTCTACCCGCTCCAGTGTGAACTCCCTCCATGAGTTGCAGGTGGAATATGGTCTCCCCATCATCTTCCATGGGGTGCAGGGGAACAGCCTCCTCTATCGTGGTCTTCTCCATGGTCTGCAGGGGAATCTCTCTCCAGCACCTGGAGTGCTTTCCCCCACCTTCTTCACTGACCTTGGTGCCTGCACAGCTCCTTACAACTTCTCACTCCCTTCTCTGGGGGCAAAAAGTGGCTGCTTGTGGGTTTTTTCCGTTTAAATATGATTCCCAGAGGTGCTGATGGGCTTGGCCTTGGTCAGTGCCAGGTCCGCCCTTTAGCCCAGCTTGTGTTTACTCTGTCAGGCCTAGGGGAAGCTTCTAGCTGCTTCTTGCAGAAGCCCCCTCTCAACCAGAACCCCGCCATGCAAAACTGCAACACCAGTATACACATTTCTGTAAGGAGTCTGAACTCTCTGGATATTTGTAAATACACATGTTCTACCAAAGAACAGTTAATAACCCCAGACTTTTTTTTGACATTTGGGACATTGCTTTAACCCTGCTTTAGTGGGAAGTTGGACTTCCTGAGACATCTTGCACTGAAGTTGTATTTTCAAACCCTTTATTACCCAAAAGACTAAGCTGCTTCCAACCAAAAGCATCCAAAAGGAATGTAATGTTGAACTGTGTTTAGCATCACCTTTCTGATAACCAGATAGTAGTGTAGCCATTAACAAGCAGAAAAACATTTCAGAACACTGTGACTTTGTTGCAGTCTCTGTGATGATGAGTGAAGGCTGTGGCCACAGTGCTGACCAGAAGATACTGTAAAATTCATCTACTTCATCCTCACCTCTGATTTTCCTTGGCAATGTTTTTCTAGTTTGTGGGAACAGATATAAACACTAAATGGCCTGGTGCTGCTCAGCCTTTTAATAGGTCACTTCAAAAACAGGGACTTGTAAATTGGGCTGTGCTGTAGCAGAGAGGGAAGAGTGGCTCAGTTCTCTAGAGTGGAAGCATACTAACATTATTTGATGTGAACTGTGAATGTCTCTTCATTATGACTTCTTTTTCACACACAAACACCCACTTCAATTTCATAATCATCCTTGCAGTAAAATCTAGAGTATTCACATTTATCTGAAATGTATGTTTAAAACCACTTGTTGGTTTTTAAACCTAAAACTTTGGAACAAAATTTCCCTTTAAACTCTCCCAATTTCAGTAAAGCTCTCCTATGAGGAAAGAAGGGAATATATAGCAGTTTATACTTCTGTTGAACTGGAAATAAACAGTCAAAAGGACTCTGTTGCTAGCAGGATTGGTAGTATTTTAATATTTAAAAAAATACCTGCAATTTTCTCTAAAGTTGCATCCATAAGAGAAAGTGTATTTGTACAGGCTTAATAGGTAGAGTATGTAGTAAATTCAGTAACTTTTTTACCAGGCTAGATCCTTACCAGGTTCAGAAAAGTCATGAGTGTTGTGAAAGTAAAATGAAGAGAGCATTCATAATTTTCTTACAAGATGTTTCACTGTTGTGGGTTTTTTCCAGGTCCAGATATTTGGCAGCTTTAGTACAGGGCTTTATCTTCCAACCAGGTAAGTAATAATTTACTTTTCTATCTGAAAAAACTTGCCTCTTAAAGAGTAATGGTAAATTTCAAATGGGAATTTAAATGGGAGTGTGTAAACTTAGCAAACTTCCATTACAATTTTGCAAATTTTGTGAAAAAGGGAATTTTGAACTCAGAGAATTAAGTATTTGATGTATTGTTATACTGCTCTAGGTGTTTACTGACATGCAGGTGAATTACCTTTTCTTCCTTGTGTCTGGGTTTAGTCTTTGGCTCTTTATTTTCAAGATACGGTGAAACTGAATGTTTAGTATTTCCTCTGTAAATCAAGGTGAGTTACTGCAATGGTATCACTTGAATGCAGAGTTACTGTGCAGAGTCAGAGGAGTCATCACAACTGTTTCCACATTATTTTGAGAGCAAAATGTCTTCAGTGTTTTATATTGCTTGATGGTTCAATAGATGGATGCAGAAAACCTGTGTAGCTGTGTCTTAAAGACTTACATTGTCATTAAGTCAACTAAATTTTAAGTAGGAAAGCACTGGTGATTTCATTTCCATGAGTAGCAGTCACTGATGTTAATTGTTTGGGTACAGGCATGTTGGTATGGGTAGCTGAGGGATTGGGTTGGGATGTGGAAGTCGGAGGAGAAAGGAGGAAGAAAGGTAAAAGGGAGAGGAGCTGAAACAAGAAACTAGAAACTTTGGGTCCTGAAGTGTACTAGACTCTCTTAACATTGCTGAAGGAAGCTTATTTGGAACATAGATTAAAAGTTGATGCCAGTTTTACCTTTCTTTTGGTGGAGTGTTATGCTTTGGGCTCAACTAATCTCATGCTGTGCTCTCTTTTGTCTAGTGATATTGATCTAGTTGTTTTTGGGAAATGGGAACGGCCCCCTTTGCAGCTGCTGGAGCAAGCACTAAGAAAACACAATGTGGCTGAGCCATATTCCATTAAAGTACTTGATAAAGCTACGGTGAGTAGGAGTCTTTGGAATGCTGAGGTGAAAAGTTGTTTGACTCATTAAGATGCTGGTGATAGGGTTCTTAATTCATGAAGCAAATGATACCACTTGAGGTGCAGTGCTGTGCAGAGATTTTGGTGAGGTCTGTATGTGCTTAGCAATAGCACACAGGTTTTATGTTGACAACAGTAATGCTGTGTACTTTTTTTGCCAGAAGGCCATACTTGATGCTTATAAAGGTCTGAAAGTCAGTATTTGTCAATTATTTGGTAAAATAAGTGAACTAATTGTATAATGTGTTTCTACCGACCTTTGAGACTGACTTCTACTGACCTGCTTTAGCCAGGGACCAGTAGCTTGAGCTGTCTAGCTTGAAACTCCCACTTTTTTCAGGTTGTCTTCGTTCTGATGTGAAGAGCTCCAAACCAAACACTTGTGTTTTCATTCCAAAATATTCTACTTAGGGGCTTTATTTCCATTGTGAAACTGATGTGTGGTCTTGTAAGCCTGATTGATTTAGCACTGAGTATGCTAAAAACTTAAAGTATGGGAATTTTATGTTACTGAGCAAGTGGCGTTTTCTGCAAGAAACTAAGCAGGCTATTCCAAACTTCTTTTAGCAAGCTGTTATGTTTTGTGGTCTCTGAAATAGGGTGACTTTTAGATCTAGAAGATTCCTGTGGCTTCTGTTGGGGTAGCAGTACAGAACAGCAGCCTTGGTAATCTTTGGTTTACCTAAGGATGAGTGGGATTATCAAAATCGGTGATGCCAGTTAGCAATAGAAGTGCTCGGCTTACCAGTTTTATTCATCTTTTATTCCCTCTGCTGTTGGGATAAAACAGTACTGTGCTGCTTTTCCATTTCAGATTAAGAATGCAAGAAGTTAAATTTAAAATAATCTTGCCAGCTGTAATTAAGGTGCTGATTGTAAGACAGTTTTGTAGTATACTGCCTTCAAGGTGGTGCTGTGAGCCTGAACTGCATATTCAGTATTCTATAAGAATTTTTCTGCCAGAAAAGGAAGTATTGCTACTCCTGCTTTGTGTGTATCCATTCTGGCTTTCATTTGGCTCTGCAGTGAATCAGTTCAGCTTGATAAACCAACATACAGTGATATAATTTTTTTCTGCCTAGCTAGTTTTCTGTCAGTTTAGCGAGTGAATGGTGCAGTGCTGGGTCAGGTGAATGCAGTTCCCACAGGTTGTGAGAGTAGAACGTCTCCTATTGACAGTCATGAGTCATTAAGAAAATCTACTTCTCTTATAAAACACTGATATTGCAGCTATGAAGGCAGGTATCTGATAGCTATGGGAGGAGAGTACATGAGTGATCATAAGTTAATGTGATTGTACGTGCCTGTGTCTTCATTCACCTCACTGACAAGCGTTTGCTTGTCAGTCAAATCAGGATTGCTATCTTTTCTCCAAAATACCTTTCCTTGTCTAGACAGCTGCACTCACTTGCACTGATAGTGTCCATGTGTCTTGAGTCTGCTAGAGAACAGTACCAGTATTGCATTTCCGGGAGTTCTTTAAACCTTGTTTTAATCTTTTCAGGTACCAATAATAAAACTTACTGACCAGGAGACAGAAGTGAAAGTTGACATCAGTTTTAATGTGGAAACTGGTGTGAAGGCAGCTCGGTTTATCAAGGAGTACATGAAGGTATCAGCCATAATAATGAATGTTATACTACTTACCAAGGATGAGTGCATCTTTGGTATAGAAAATGCTAAGATGCTTAGCTAACTTTTTTTTGGTGTGGCTTAAAAATTTGAAAAATCATTGCTCAAGACTATTTTCATAAATACTAATTAGACAGGTATACTATAATTTATTTTCTACTGGTATTTGATATTCATTGTTGCCTTCAAGTGGTAGATGCTTGTGTGAGTAAACCTGTAGACTGAAAGGTTTAGATCTGTAGGTAGGTACTAAAATTTGCTTCTAAAGAAAGTCTGTTCAACTTTTGCTTACCTTGAATTGAAGTGATACTTGATTATGAGCACTATCTTGCTAACCAGTGTCTCAGAACAATTCTTCTGTAGCTGCATACTTAAAATCAAGTATACTTGATGGAAAGCTAAATAACTATACTGTGTGACACTGGCATTCAAAGAAGCCTATAAAGAAATTTCAGTTTAGGGAGGAAATAAATTTGAAGTATAAGGTGTTAGATCAAATAAGAGTTGAAGTCTATTCCTCTGCTTCTAGAATAAAAAAGAAAGTATATTTCAGTTCTTCTTGTGGAAACACTTCACAGCACGTTGCTGAATAATGCTTTTGATTAGAAGGTGAACCTTCTTGTTGAGATTGTTTAGGTCTTACTTTGTTTTGTAATGTTGCCATTGATAAGACTTATTTTGCTTTGCAGAAATACTCTTTGCTGCCTTACTTGATTTTAGTATTAAAACAGTTCCTCCTTCAGAGGGACTTGAATGAAGTTTTTACTGGTGGAATTAGCTCTTACAGCCTGATTTTAATGGCAATTAGTTTCCTGCAGGTAAGTCTGTTCTGCATTTGTTTCTGTGTTCTTCAAAATGTTTTGGTTTCTGTATTTATGCCCTACTATGGTGCTGTTCTTTTACATCCCCTTTAGCAATGCACAGCTTTACTCTTAGGGCTCTAGGTGTTTGATCATTGGCAGCTCCTACGGACTGCCTCAGACCTGTAAGAACTTGTGTACCATGTGAAGTGAAACAGCAGCAGGAGCCTTGGGAGCAACATAGCAGCTGTGCCTTGTCTTGTATACCAGGGCCAGTGATGGGGATTATGCTACCTTCCTGCACAGCTTGATCCAGTACCTGAATCATCTTACTGGTGTCTTGTAAATCTGCCAGGATGCAGTTTAGTCTGTTGCTTCCTAGACTGCTGATACTGAATGTGCAGAGTAGTTTATTTCTGTGTTTATTAAAATTATGAAATCAAACAGTCAAGGGTTTTTTTTAAATTCTATGTTGGTTAGTTTTTGATGTACTTAAAGGCAACTATTTTTGGTAACTGATGGAATAGCTACTGAGTTATGTCCTCATCCAATAGATTTTTGTGATAGTAAGCTTTGTATAAGTATGATGAGGTACAATGTTAGTGTACCTACATACTCTGCTACTGTTAATAATTCATTGAAATATTGCTATACTTTTTACAGACCATATATAATTTGGGGAGATTAAGATCTCTATTTCAATTGGGATAAGTCCCCCCTTCCTCCCCCCGAGCTTCTGAAAACATTAAGGCCGATGGTGGTATTCTATTACTAAAGCCATAATGTAGTATGCAGTACTTTTGGTTTAGGGAAAAGAATTTACTACACTCAAAAATCTGGACAAGGAGGGAAGAAATAATTTTGGGGGTTGCAGATACTGTTGAAGTGCTGCCCCCTCTTGGTTATGTGAAAGTGACTTGAGTACATAAAGAATTAATTTCTCCATTCAGATTTCTGTAAAGAGATTGTACTCAGATTTTGAAACGAGAGCTTTCTTCTTGTACTGTCTTCTGGCCTGAAGAGCACTAATTTTTAATAATTAACTGTTCCGTGTCACAGCTGCATCCAAGAATTGATGCCAGAAGAGCTGATGAAAACCTTGGAATGCTTCTGATAGAATTTTTTGAACTCTATGGAAGGAATTTTAACTACTTGAAAACTGGTATTAGAATAAAAAACGGAGGTGCCTATATTGCCAAAGAAGAAATCATGAAAGTCATGACTAACGGATACAGACCATCCATGCTATGTATTGAAGATCCTCTCCTGCCTGGTAAGATTGTATACCCTTCTTGCAATGTGCTAGAGCTCTGGCTCAACCTGCGCTCTGAGGGCTTTCCTTACAACTCCTAAAGTCTGCCAAATGTCTTAAAAAGCTGCACTGAGAAGAGACTTGCTGGTGTTGAGGTACAGGTACGGAGAGGGGCTGAGGAGTACAGACCTGAAGGCCTTGTAAGATTCATGACCCAAGTAAATTGTATTGCATGTGAGCAGTGCAGATACAGTTCTGAATTTCCAGTGCATTATGTATTAAAGATTCTTTAACAGTGCTGAGAGGTAGGGAAGGAAAGAGAGAGGTCCAGGAAATCCTGAAAGGGAATTTGTTACGAGAGAATGAGACTGGAAGGTGTAGCTTTTCCTGCCACAGTCTGTGGTGCCATACTTCAGATAAATTACACCATGGGGGAATGAAATGCTCCAGGTGAGGTACCTGTTCTGCAAGGTGATGCAGCTGACACTGGACAGACGCATGGGTGGTACATCTAGCAAGGGCACAGCTGTGTTATGGTGTTGATGTTAAGGATGGTTTGCATAACTGGCTTCTGTGCTGCACAGGGACCTTTAGCAAATGCCAGTTATAGTTGCATGTATTTTTGAAAGTGACTTAAAATACCAGGTTTTTTCCTTTAAGATTTGCTTTCAATTCAGTAACCTTCAAAGTAATCAAGATTAATTTTGGCTGAGCTCCTGAAAAAATTTTCCTGTTTCAGAGTACTAATTTTGGATTCTATTTAGACTGTCACAAGTAGCTGAAATCCCCAAACAGCTTTTTAACAAAGTCAATTTTCAGTTAATTTGGACTTCAGCATTAGTATTTCTAGAATGTAATTGGCACTCAAACTCCATACTGTCACATCTTGTGGGTAGACTGCTTATGTACAGCACTTCTAAAGCAAATACCATGGATCAGGAGCTGAAGTCTGGCACCTTTCTAAATACACAATATGCTGAATGTTCGTAGTTCTCCAGAACAGGTTGCAAGCTAAGATACTCATTTGTCTAACCACATCCCTGGCATGTTTGTAGCTCTGAGTTTGTGTCCATTGTGACTGCTGCACTTGGCCAGGCATAGGTGTGGTTTTGCAGACTGACTGTGCATCATTGAGATTTCCTCCAGTAGCTGTGTATTTGCTTGCCTGAAGACCCATTTGAATAGCAGCATGAGCCACATTTCTTTAGACTCAAACATTTACTGTCCAGTTTTGTTCCTTCCAATCTGCTGAGGACTGAAAGAAAAGAAATTACATATGCTGCACAGTGTTTTAGTCACTGCTAATAGTGCTTTGGAATTTTTTCTTCTCTTCAATGACTCTTCAGAGAAGAAAAAAAATAACTTGCAAGACTAGAAGGGGCTCTGAACTTTTCCTCCTAGCATGAATCTTGCAGAAGCAAAGAAATATAGTTTAGAATATATATACCTAATTATATGCTATCAAAGAATTAGTACAAAAGTTAGATGGGTTTACATGGACTGAGAACATAATTCTTACAGGAGAGTGAAATGAGGACTGATGGTAACTTGCAGTTACCTGACCACTGTGTCCCATAGGGATGTTTTATGGCAGCTACCACAGAACTTCACAACTTGCCAGATGGAACTAAGAGGAGAACTCTGTAGAACATATATAGAATGGCTTTTTGAATTGGATTGCATGAATGCAACCTCCTTAAATCTAGGTATAATCACCTGTTCCTATAAGATCTAAAAGTACCTGTCAGGTCTAGAACTGCTAATGATTTTAGTTCTATTACTGCTTGTGTCCTGGTACAAAAAACTTTTCCAAGGCTTCAGGTCCTTGCCCAGTTGACAAGTTGTCATCTCTGCTTGACTTGTTTGTGTTCAGACTCACTCAGTGTCTGACTCCATGAGCGTCAGTGCCAAGGCTGTGGAGGAGATGGGAACAAGTATATTGGTAAAGGGTAGATGCAGATTTTTCTTCACTTAAGTTAGCATAAGCTGCTGTAGAGTTTTTGCCTCAAAGCTGGTTTTGCACTGTACCTACATTTTTTTACTCTCTTTTTTGCGGTCCTTGTTTTAGCCTGATCACAGCTTTCTCTCAGATTCTGGTTAACCCTTGGAAGATGACTTCAGAAGGTGGCCTAACCCAGAAATCAGATAAATACAGGGGTGAAAAAAAAAAAAAGCCTTTCAGTTTCTCAAGATTACTCAAGTAGTGTGAAAGGCCCCCTGATCTGTGGGTAGATCAGTAATAGGATACTGGAAGGTATAACTCTAAAGAATAGCTTTAAACAGTCTTGTAGGCAACACAATTAAGATCAGTGAGATTAATTTAGACTTGGAGAAACTGATTTTTCTTCAGTGTAAAGTGATGACATTTGGCTAACAGGTAAATGATGTCATCAGAAGGGTATGATACTTCAGTTCTACCTGCTGTTAGTTCACAGATTTGGAAGGAACAGGCATTGATCTGATATATTCATGTTTTGATTATAGTGGGCTTTGCTCAGATTTGCCTGGGTGCTACTGGGTTTCCTCTGAGATTCCCAAAGACTGATTATTGGGTGCTAGAGGATTATAATTTCTGTGGTTTTGGGAAGCAAGATTCCAGCAGAGATTTCAGGAATCAGCACTTGAAGCGTGTTGAAATCTGCTTATGATGCCTGGCTAATCTTGATGGTGAGGTGTTTTAAAGCGGTAGTTTATACTTGGTACTCATACATAACCTAAGATTCTTCATCTTGAGTTAAGGTCCTAGGACAGGGTAATGAGATGAAAATCTTTCCTTTAGCATCATCTAAGAAGGGAGTTTCTATAAACATGTCTGCCACCGTTTCAGTGTTTCAAAGCAGTTGCCCAATCTTTGGTCTGTAAAAAGTGAAAGCGTTCATTTAGGAGAACTGCAAAGCCAGGCATTTGGAGGTCTGTTCACAGGAATATGTTGGAGCAGGGTAGATGATGCTATCCAAGAGGCTTGTGTGGAGTTGGTCTAGCAGTATTCTGTCTCAGCTGACAGAACTCTGGTTGCAGGTGACAAGCCTTTAATCTGTGTTTGTAAAACAAATGTAGCATCTATTCACCAGATTGTTAGGATAACTTAGTGTATTATGCTTTTGCAAATGAAGCTTATCAAGGTCCTTCAGTCATTTCTGATGCTGAGAAGGGGGATGATTTTTGATCTTGGTTCACACTGGCAGTGGTAAGGGTAGCCAAATCACAGCTTAAGACTTGGAGTTCCAACTGGACTGCTCCCTTCACAAGAGATTGTTCTTCTTTCTGAATTGCTATGGATGTTAATAAAACCTGTACACTTTAACCTCAGTGCATTTTCTTTGAAAGAGATTTTTTTTAACTTGCAGGACTAATTATGCTTCATGTTGCTTGCTTCTGCATCTTGATGAGTTACAAATAGAGGAAGTAATTAGATTTTGAGATTGGCAGCAACAATTGAGATTATCTGTTCTGGCTTTTAGTGGCTGCCCAAAGTCAGGCACTGCAGCTTTTCAGTGTCTGCCACTTGTCTTTAGAACCTGCAAATACATGTGTGTGTTTATATAAAATCTGTTCACTTATGAAAATACACAAATACATTGAAGTCAGCATCTGAAAGAACCCCTTTTATACTTGAATCTTGTGAAAAGGTACTTGCTCAAATAATAGCTCAACAGAAATGGATTTGCTTCAGTCCTAGCTCATAGTCTTACCTTTGCCTTTGCAGGACATGTTCTTAAAACTGCTTCAGGTAATGGAAGGCTACCTGATGGAGTGGTAGTGCTGATAGTGGGTGATGGAAATCTTAGGCATGCTCCTTTAGGCATGAAGGCTTTGTAAGATAAAAATGAGGATTGAATTATACATGAAATCACACCCTATTGTTACCTGAAGGATTGAAGTCTGTGTGATTTTCCTTAAACAGCATGAGCATTTGAGTTACATGCTTTAACTGGTCAATCTGTAAGCTGAAAAAAGGAGGATGCTCAGGTATGTAAGACATGATCTGCTAACAAGAAGGATCTCTCAGGGAAAAAAAAATCTATTCAAGACAGCAAATGCAAATATGTCATCTTCTGGCTTTAAGTTGCTTTTGGGAGTGGGCAGGGCTGCCTCTCTACAGGCTTCACTTGGTACAGTTCACAGTAGCTTGCATAGCTTTGGCTTCTGTATCTGCTTCTCCAGCTGCAGTGCAAGTCAGAACCTCTGCAGACTGTTTAATTGAATAAGACATGTTTATTCAGACATTTTTATGAACTAATTACAGGTGGAGAATGAGGCAATCCAGGAACCTAGACATGCTATGGCATGAGCTATGCTGCCTCTGTTCTCAAATCTGCTTCAATCAAGACTCATACACAACTTCGTGGGTGGTTTAAACTAAACTGCCCGAGTTTGCCGTAAGTGGATTAGGGAAGGGTTGTGCTTGGTTTCGCTGGCGCAGCAGCGGAGGTGCCAACACCTGACCAAAGGAGTAACCAACAGCTCCTAGCAGCTGTGTCTTCGTTCCGGTGTGGTGCCACACAGGGTGCACGTTAAATGCAGCTGCCTTCATGTCAGATTAAACTAATGCAGTTCATTGGAGTGTGTAATTCTGTTATGTGAATATATAGAATCATTTAGGTTGGAAAAGACCCTTAAGATCAAGTCCAACCACAGATAGACTTAAACAGTGGTAGATACAATTGTGTGTGTTCAGCCACTTGTTATGTATTCCATCTCTGCTTCTCAATTAAATACTTTGTTATATGTATTCAGAATGTCATTATGTGAAGGTGGCATTGTTGCAGGACACAAGAATGTGTCCTGCCCCAGGGCAACCTGCACTGAATTAATAAGTGTTTTTCTAGTGGAATTAACATTTTTTTAATGTTCTGATTTCTTGACCATTAAAATACCTTGGTCTCAATTCTTCTGCCTTTGGACTAAGTCCTTTGTGAAGTCCTCTGCTACTTGGTACTGCAGCTCTGAACTTAACTACAATGCATTTGTTCCTAGATCCACTGTCCTAGGCTCACACTGGTCTCTGTTTTAGAGCAGAGTCTAATTACAAATACGCCTTTTAGAGAGGCTGCTCTAATTTTGAGCCTAATAGCTGCTGGATACTGCAGTGGTGCATTCAGAGCAGGAAACTAAGTTACTTCAGTAAACAGGAAGCATTCTTCCTAAGTTTTTATTTGACTTTATTTTATATTACTGAAGAAATTCCGTGTTCCCCAAATAGTCTTATGTTCTCAGTCTGTTTTCATTGATTATGCTTTTCTGTTGAAGTGGCATTATGGTTGGAGAGAATCTTGGACTAAAATGTGCTGTCAAGTAACAAAGCTAAGACTGTTGTTTTGGGTTATTTTCCCCCCGTCCCGGATGGCAGACCTCAGCAAATACTTGAGTGAAGGGTACCTGTAGAGTCAAATTCAGTCCTCCGAAGGATAGATCCTGTTCTTTACACATCAATTTTCAAAGCAGATTTTTCATTAAAACCTGTTTGTGGGCCCTGATCTGATTTTTTTTCCAGGCTTAAAATAAACACGTTCCATGGTTCATCCCTTTCCAGTAATCTCATGGCATTTCAAACATCATTCTGAAGGAGGGAACCTTTCACTGTAAGCAGCTTTCTACCCACTCAAGATCTAGTCTATGTTTTAGACATGTAATTTGAAAGAATTTTTCTTTGTGTTTCTTAAATTGAGTGGTGACAGTGAACTCTTGGTGTCTGGTGCCAAATATATCTATGAAAATCCCCCCAAATGTTTCTTCTTGCTAGCAACATCTTTCTAGGTGTCAAGTGGGAGACCCATGCTTGTGTGTTGTCGCTGATACAACATATTAGCATGTTCATAACTTCTGTGGTTCCTCAGACATGACACTGGCTTTGGAAGGAGTTCTGCTATAAATGTTACTCATGCTTAAAGACAGGCAGTCAAGAAGTACCACTAACTTGATCAGAAAACAATGCTGTACAAACTTCTGGAATCCTCTATGACAGCCTTTGACAAACTCGTTTATCCTGTGGAGAGAAACTATCCGTTTGATCTGGCTTATTAATCTGTAGTTTTGATAACATTAAGTAGGGGTTGATGTAAGTATATCCAGCCCTGTGAAGATAATTTTGGTTGCACAAGTGGAATTTTAAGCTGAATTTGGCCTTCAGAAACTCTACTGGTAAGTGAGACATGCTTCAAGCTTGGTAGGTTCCCTCTTAAGACAGCTATAAGAGCTCTAAGCTGATCTCTGTTCTCTGTTTCTTTCAGGCGCTGGTACATCAATATTATAAAAGTGGTAAATTGAATGCATAATGTTAAGTGTCATTCCTAAGGCTTCCTTACTGAGATAGGTACACTTAGTTGTTCCTGATACAAATTTGATGGGCTAACCAGTTTAAACAGAGTTAAGCTGTATTGCTAAGGTTTCTGAGCTTTAAGTCTGAATAATTTTCTGGTTACTGATATTAAACAAAGATGATCTGATGACTGTCACATTATTTCAGGAAACGACGTTGGCAGAAGTTCTTACGGTGCCATGCAAGTGAAACAAGTTTTTGATTATGCCTACATTGTTCTTAGCCATGCAGTATCACCACTTGCAAGATCATATCCAAATAGAGATTCTGAGAGGTAATTAGTCCACTTTTTGAATATCCATTTGTCTGTGTAATCAACTAGGAATGCTTGGGTCTAAATCAATAAAGGGAATATGATTATTGTTTAACTGCTGCTGTATTGAAATCTAGCTAGAAATTTAGACTGCCCAGTGTATGAGTGCAACACATTAATGTGCAGCATTGAAATGAAGATGACATGACAAAACCCAGGATGAGTCCAATGTGAGGTTCTCTTAGTGCGTGTAAGGGAGCCAGAAGATAATTAGGTTTTCCTTAAACACTCTGCATAAAGTATTTCAAAGGAAGGTCTGCTGGTTTAATATTTGGTATGATGTATGTCTGTGTCATGGCAGAAAGAACTGTGCATCATCAGATTGCTTGTTTCAAATCAAAACTAGACAATAGGACTAGGAATTTTCCTAGTTCTTCAATACATACTCCCATAAGCTGTTTTAAAAGGCTTAATATGTCATTAAGCTATTAAACGAATCAGTTCAGTTTGGCTGTAGAACTGCCATTAAAAGTAGCATACTTGTATGTGATTTTTTAAATGTAGCTCTTAATGTCTTTGATAGAAAGCCCCTTTCAACTGGCACTTTCTCAGCTCTCACCTTTGCAAGTTTTCTGGTTTTTTGAAAGGAGGAGGAGAAAGAAAATAAATGCACGCCAGCAGCATTGTATTTTCATTCATGTATCTGCTCTAACATTTGTTACTCTGTACAAATTGGGGCTATATCAAAGAATGCCTCTTCTCTGAGACTTCCCCAGAATCCCAGAGGCTTTGAGCTCCCCAGGTAATCTCAGGGAGGGATGGCTGTAACAAGCCACATAAACCATCCAGATAGAATTCCAAACTCTAGTCAAGCTGTTAACTTCTAGCATTAATGCCATTGGAAGGTGGAACAGTTCTTGGTTACCACAAAGCAGATGCAGTCTTTCACTTGGGGATAGAAGACTTGACAGTATTTTAGTAGGTTTTCTCTGGTATTAAATTCACAAAGGTTGAGTTTGCATTCATGGAGATACAGGAGTGAAATGTCAGCGTGTAACACTATGTATGAGACTGCTGTTCTAAGAAAGATTAGAGGTGTATCTGTTTAAATGGGTACTAGCTGAGAATTCTTGTTGCTGAATGAAACTTCATTCTTACGTAAGTACAGATAGAACAACTTAGGCATTCTTGAAGTTTTGCTTGTGTCTTGGGTCCTGACTTTTATCAGCTTCTCTGTAGTTCTCCAAAGGATGCAGTCATTCACTAAATAAGTATGTAAGGAGTGATATTTTCATAGAATAATGTAGATTGGGAAAGCCTTTTTAAGATTGAGTCCAACCGTTAACCAATACACCACATCATTAAGCAACACATCTACACACCTTTTAAATACCTCCAGGGATGGTGACTCAAGTACTTCCCTGGGCAGGCTGTTTAAATCTTGGACAATACTTCCAGTGAAAAAATTTTCCTAATATCCAATCTAAATCTCCCCTGGCACAACCTGAGGCTGTTTCCTCTTGTCCTATCACTTCTTACTTGGGAGAAGAGACCAACAGCCACCTGCTTACAACCTCCTTTCACATAGCTCTAGAGATCAGTAGGGTCTCCTCAGCCTCCTTTCCTCTAGGTTAAGCAACCCCAGTTCCTTCTGCTGCTCCTCATAAGACTTGCACTCTTCACCAACTCTGTTGCTCTTTGGTCATGAAGTTTCAATTTAGTGACCGTTTTCCCAGTTTTAGTCTGTTTCTTGATAAAGGACAGGAAACCGTAACAGACACTTGGCAACAAGCTCTTGCTCACTGATTCACGTTCTTTAAAATAGTGGGCTGTTAACTACCCTGTCCGTAGTCTATATTAAGGTGCAATTTCATATTATGCTTTGTCTAGCCTATCTGTGGGCTGTCTCATGTCAGCTGCCTTTTTCCTTCCTTCTCAGTCTGTCTATTCTTGACTCGGATCAAATCTAGTGATCCTGCTGTCACAGTTTGAATCAGATGAAATGAAAATTAGTATTTTAACTCTTCTGTCAGGTCAAGGGGTTGATCCAGCTTGTGGCTGAGTATGGGTGGATCAAAAGCAAGAGGGCAGCAGGAATTCGTGTTTAGGGGAAGATGGAGAGAGTGACATTGTATTACTCGACAGGCATCAGTTCTGCTGATCTGGATGTGACAAAGATGCATCCTTAATTTAATATGTGTATCTGAAGATCAGGAGGTTGGCTTACGTGTTAGCCTGACGCACGGTTCAGATACAAACGTGTGCTGAGACTGCATCTCTAAGCAGAAGTGTAGCCACATTTGGGAGGCAATGGAGGTCGTGTGAAATGGGCAATGGAAGACTGGTTCTGCTGTGACATGCCCTTCTAGTATAAGTAAGATACCTGAAACCCTCCCTCAGTTTCCAGAGTTGCAGGTTGATGACAGGTTCCTCATTCATTCCAAATGGGTAGTGCAGGTGGATGAAGGGACTGTCATGCCAACAGGCCAGGATTCATAGTTGGAGGAAGCTTTGGCAGGGTTTTGCTACTGTGTGACTGGAGTTGTCATTTACAGGTGATAATCTTCAGAACAACAGTAGTCTAGGCCATATATAAAGTAATCTTTTCATCTCTGTGCTTAAGAGTTGGCTGGTCTCTTTCTAGCATACAGTTCAACTGGTGTAACTGCTGACATGTATGTCAGGTCTGGTTGACCCTTGGTTGGCCAAGATAGTCCTGGAAGCTGTCAAAACTAATGTTAAATTTGCCTGATAAATCTGCTGACATAGAAAGCAGAAATGTGCTTTCTGAAGCAGTCCTTCCTCTGCTTCAAATCTTGAATGATGTGTGGCTGTCAATAGAATACATGCTGTCTCTTAAGAGGTATCAGCAATATTGGCTTTTCCTGCACAAGAGTGTTAGGGTAAAAGTTTTAGATTTCTTTTTTTTAAATTTTCATGCTTAAGTAGATTCTTCTCAGATGCTTCTTAGTCTGCTTTTGAGATTATATTTCCCTCTTAACACCAGTGGGTTATTTCATAAGTTTAAGTCAGGCCTACTGAACACTTATTTTGACTGTGCTTTCACAGGCTAGGTGTTTTTTCCCGTTCTGGTACTCAGTTGTTCATGTGGAACTTTGCTGCAGCTTTAGATACTTGATTTTACTGACTCTTATGTCAGTAATCTGCGCCTTTTAAGAGTGATCTTAAGATTTATTTACACTCTAGTTGTTGTAATGACAGCTAAAAAGTGTGCCTGTGATCTGAGGGCTTGCAGCATGTAAAAAGAGGAGCTTCCAAGCTCTCAGAATAAAATAAACTAAGTATGTAAATAACTTACTCCTGGTTTTACTCTTAAGATAATACTAAGGGGAAAAAAACCTTAGCGGCATCTTTCATAGGAGAGCTGACTAATGTTATTAACCAGTTAACTGTTTTGTTTGTGATTTCCAAACAAGCATCTTTGAAGAACTGTGGGACTGTCTCACATCTGTAGGAATCCAGGCCTCAGGCAAATAAAAACACAGAAGGGTGGAATTTCTTCATACTAAAGACAGAACAGGTTATTAGGTGTTTTGTTCCTAAGTGTTTTCAGTGTTGAAAACAGATGCAAGCACAACTTTTAAATGCTTATTTAAAAATAAAAAATTAAAAAATTCTTTAACCCTGTGGATCTGGTTGAGTCCCCTACGTATGAACTGGTGTTCTTTGAGAGCAGTATCTAGTTTGATCGCACTTGCTTCCTCTGACTTTTGCTGCTGTATTAAGTATGTGACAGTGCAGCCTTAATCACCTTTCACTTTCTGATGTTTTGTAGTGAATGTTTTTAATTTTGTATGCTAGCAATGCAGCATGGATCTCCCTTTGAACCCCTGACCTCATAACTTAGTGAATTTCTACTGTTTTCATGCCTTTCTACCAAAAATTAGTTTAGGGCTTTGATCTCTATGAAAGAAGAATTTCCAGGTGAGATTCCCAGGTTCTTTGTGTGCAACCTTGCCATAATTGTTGGCATAGCAGTAGTTTTACCCATCACACCTCCTTGATAGCTGGTGTTTTTGGTATATCAGTCACCTGGGCTGATACAGGATGGTATCCTTATTTTCCCCCTTGTGTATGAAGGCAAGACTATTGATTTGCTTCAGACTTGACAAACTCCTTCATAAGAGCCTGTGTTCAGTCTGTGTTCACCTTTTGCTTCTTAAGACCGTAGCTGGTAGCAGCTATGATGTTTATAGCTTACTGTCCTTGAGTAAAAGCTCAAACCTTTCTGAAAGTATTCTTAGATGGAAGTCTTTAGCTGCAAGATTTCCTTCTCTTTCCCAGTGCTGAAGGTACCAGGATGTGTATGTTTGAGCCCTGTACTGACATTTCCTGCCTTGAGAACTGCAGCTTCAGGGCTGCAGCTGATTATTTGCAGTATTGGCCATCCCTGTCTTCATTCTGTCTTCCCTGGCTTGGTTTCCTTTTTGAGACTGAGAAACCAGAACTGTATCACGTAATTAAAACGCGGCTGTGTCATGAGAGTGTGCAGTGACAAAATGCTATCCTCTGTTCTGTTTGTTCCTTAATATACTCCACTTTGTGAACTGTTGCTTCTGAAGAATTACCTATTGCAACTCAGATGTTCAGTTGCTGAGTGGTGATAATCATGCTTTTAATTCTACATGTAAAATTGAAGATTTTATTTTCCAATATGTATCATTTTATTTACATTAATGAAATGGTGGATGCAGCTCATTCTTTCTGTGAGGCCCTTCTGCAGCTATTTGCCTTGTAACTTGGATGGTACTATTTAATTCAATGTTTGGTTAAAATGTTGGACTGCCTTTTTGAATACTAATACACTGACATGTCTTTAAAGTTGTAAGGCTAGACATGGAACATCTGGCATTTGGTCTTGCATGAAGTAGTACTCCCTAAGCCAGTAGGACAATTATTGCTCCTTTTAAAACTATTACTATGAAATGACCTCATAGAGGTAGTCTAAGTAGACCTAGGCTATGTATGTTCTCCCTTCCCATTGTATAACTAAACCAAAGGAAAATTCCAGTGCAGGTACAGCATACCTTTATGGTACAAAATACAAAATAAGCTTTATTGTAATCATTGAAGACTTTCAAAACTTCTCCAAGATGGAAACTTCTTACAGCCCATTTTTGTGGAGCTTATAATTAGCATTTCAGCCACTAGTCCCTGATGAAAGGAAACTTGAAAGTTTTGCTCTCAAACCAGGGCACAACTCCTGCTCAAAAAGTAGTCCAGTATTAAATAGCTGAATGTTGGGAAGGCATGTTGGAAAAACATTACTTTTGTCCTTGTTAATAACTGATCACTGTTCAGCAGGACCAGGTGGGCCTTTTCTCTGAACCATTTAACTGTAGGGAATTTTCTTGAAATTTAACTTACTCTGTTTTTGGAGCCAGTCTGTTTCCTGTTTCCACTACCTCACGATCCATGGTACTTCCTTTATAATTGTGGGCATCTTGCACTTTTTGAGTTGTTTTGTAAATCTCTAAGCCAGGACTAGTGAAGGTCTCTGTCTTCAGCATGAAGGTCAGCTGGGGGGCTGAGATACTAGTGTCTCCAGTACTTCCCATAGCTGTTGTCATCCAGATTCTGTGGAAAAAATACTTTTCTGCATGGAGAAATGCAAGAACCTGTGAATTACCTTTAAGTACACTGGTATCTGCATGTACATTCAAGAATAGTTAAGATGCATGCCATGTAGAAATACAGAGTCTTACCTGCATGTCAGTGCCTCTGTGTTAGCATGACAGAAGTAATACACTAATTTAAAAATTGTGACACTTTAGTGGATTAAATAGTGCAATAAAAAAATGGAAATTCAAAAGGATTCTTTGGTTAAGGATATCTTAAACTGACTGTTAGCATAATTTGACTGCTTGTTGAAATGCTTACAAGTATGTAACCAACAGTATTTAATACTTAATTGAAAAATTTTTTTAGCACATTAGGTAGAATCATCAAAGTGACCCAAGAAGTGATTGACTACAGGGCCTGGATTAAAAAGAAGTGGGGGAGCAAAATTAATTTGTCACCTGAACTTGGTAGGTATATCAGGCATCTTTGAAAAGAGCTTAATTTTTTTCCCTTGAATTTGATATAATTCAAAATACTCATGCCTTGAAAATTAATCATTCAGATATGTGGGAAAAAATGAAAGGAATTTGTAACTTTCTAACCCAAGACTAGTTTTCTCTGACCCTGTTTTTCAATTAGCTTGTTAAACTGCAGCTCTTCTTAGACTTCAGGGTCCATGTGTTTATATTCTGTTAAAATTCTCTTAATTGACACTTATGTTTTCTGTTCACAGATAATAGGTTGAAAGTAAGAGACCAGATAGCTCCGTGCAATGGAGAACAGCAGCAGAACAGAGACTCTGAACCATCTTACAACCAACGCTTGGCTTTGTCCTTGGCTAGCACACAACAGCTATCCTCTGGTTCATCTGCCTCTTCTGTATCATCGCTCTCTGGCAGTGACATTGTAAGCTTTTTCTTTTAATGAGTTAAACTAATAAGAAATGCAGTTTATCCATACTCTTCAGAGCCTGAACTGATACAGCAGCAGTTAATGTGACACCATCCCTAAGCAGGATGCTTCCCTGCTCAGGAAAGTTACTGAAGTCAAGTACTTTTTCATTCAATTAAATGAGTCTTAGTTCCATCCTAAATCTGGTACTCTCTGGTAGCAGTCAGATGTAATAAAATAGAAAAGCCCCAGTTAACAGTAGCTAATTAAGTAGGAGAGTGGAAATCTATCTTCATAAATCTTCCCATCAAGCAAGATCTCCCACTGTTAAATTCCGGTCTGTTTTTGCCGCACCCCAGACTGAACATGAGTGTCATACCCTGTTGTGAAGGTGAATAATACTCCTTACTATTTTTATCCAAGCAGTCAGTGCATGTTTTAAGGGTAATGGGGCTGTCCTATGTGGAGTCTTACTTTCAGTTTCCTTGTTTGAAAGTGCAGCTTTAAAGTAATTTTTTTGGCTTTATTGTAACCTCCTGGATGAGGAAGTAGTTTCCTTAGGTGTGTTCCCAGACTCTTAAGATTCTGTGAGGTGGTTTTGTTTGAGTATGGAGTTAAATCAACATGGAGTTGGGCAGTGCAGATTTATAAAGCACAGAACTGCATTGCATGGCATGAAGTGCTCATTATAAATCCACAGAAGCCTTCTGTGCTAGGTAGAGACATTGACTGGAACAAGATGTAATATCCGGTTAACTACCATAGTGAATAACTGGAATACCTCTTTTTTAACTCCTTTCAAAATCTAGTCAAATGTGGAATTAAAAGTTCAGAATTTATATTCAATAAAAATTTAATAACTTTAGAGGGACAAGCGCCTTCTTTATATGCTCTGGTTACTTTCTGTAATTCCTTTACACTATTGGATATTCTGTGTGGAATTGTCTTTTCACTCCACCTCCAGTGAATATGGTAAAAGTTTTAGTTGCACCATCTGGCTAATGGAAGAAGAACAGCATGATGCTTGCCAGTGATACTACTAGCCATGCTCCTGGTTTGAGTATGTCAAATACTTTGTCTATTAAGTTTTATGGGAAAACGCAGGTATTTGCTTAAGTGCGTCCACTCCTAACATAGTGGTTGGTGAGTGGTTATGACCATCCCTTAGTCCCTTTTTGCCTGACATTGAAGGTGAAACTTCATTGCCCAATGCCAGAGAAATTAATGAAAAGTGAACAAGAAGTTCTCAAGACAGGCCTGCAATCGCTTTGGACATGCACAGAGTGAATGGCAACACTACCCTTTAACAAAATAAGCTTTATGCCCATGTGCTTGTGCCAGACCCTAGTTTGTCCTGATTATTTATTGGTACTATGTCTGTAGTTAACTGCTATCATATTGTGTTAATTTGGAATGGAATGGCAGGTGTTTGATAATTGACGGACTCATCTTACTCACACTTCGGTATGTGAGGATGAGCAGGTTCTGGTGGAGCAGTCCTGAGCTGCACCTGATCCAGGAAGAGCAGCCTATTCTGTTAGAGTTGAAGAGGGTGTCTGTGGCATGATCTAGCATTATATCTTGCCCAGACTTCAGCAAAGGAACATCTAGTATGTAAGACAATGGATTTTTTGTGCCAAAACTTCTGGTGCCCTGCAGATAGGTATGAAGTAGTACCCTGCAGATAGGTATGATGCAGTGCACTTTGGTCTCAGCTTCAGAGCAAGGGAATGTGAATATTGTGTCTCTCATCACTGTAGAGTTATGTAATGTTAGCTCTGGTCTTTTGTTGAAGGAGTGTTCTTCAGGAATGTCTCTGTATTCATTTAAATTTAAACTTTATGAACTTCTCTGATACTGAAGACTTGAAAGCAAGGTACAGTTTATGAAGAAAGTGCAGAGGAGATGATCTAGACTGAGTTTGCCACTCTCTTCCTAATAAATAAGACTTTATTTTAATAGCAAAATATGAATCCCTATGACATCACTGTTAATCTTAAGGACCGAGTGTGCGTCAGGACATGGTTTCTGGAGAAGTGTTTTGCATGAGTGCAGAGTATCTTTTGCTGTGTGTTGCAGTTTTGCATAGCTGGGTGCTGGTAGAGAAGGGGAGGCTGCAGAAATGGCACCTGCAAGAAGCAGCCAGAAGCTCTCTGCAGGCCCCAGAGAGTAAACATTGGCTGATTCAAGGCTGGAGTTGCTGCTGACCAAGGCTAAAACAATTGGCGATGGTCACAGCACCTCTGGGATTCACATCTAGGAGAAAATAAAACATAGGCAGTGGCGTTTTGCCCCCAGAGAAGGGAGTGAGAAGATATAAGAAGCTGTGCAGACACCAAGGCCAGGGAAGAAGTCGGGGGTTGTGGGGGGAAGAATGAGGCACTCCAGGTACCAGAGAGATTCCCCTGCAGCCCATGGAGAAGACCATGGTGAAGCAGGCTGTCCCCTTGCAGCCCATGGATAATGATGGGGAGCAGAGACCATCTACAGCCTGTGGAGAGACCAACCCATGCTGCAGCAGGTTTGCTGTGGGACTTGTGACTCTGTGTGAGCCCAGGCTGGAGCAGTCTGGACCTGAAGGTCAGCACCCCATGGAAGGGAGCTGCGCTGAGGCAATTGGTGAGGAGATGATGCCTTGACAGAAAAGGCTCACGTTGGAGAAGTTTGTGGAGGGCTGTCTCCCATGGGTGGGACCCCATGGTGCAGCAGGGGAATGGGGTGCCCCCCACAGCTAAGAAGGAAAAAACTTATGAGGAACTGACTGAAAACCCCCACTCCCCATTCCCTGCCCCTCCCCATGCCACAGTAAGGGGGGAAGAAGGGAGCGAAATTATGACTAAATTAAAGTCTGCTAAAAGTGGTAGGGTGAGGAAAGTTGCTTTAAGACCTGGCTGCACTTCTCATTACCTGACTCTGGTTTCACTGGGTGTGTAGTGTAGTTGTAATAAATTAGTTTTCTTTCCTTTATTCTGCGTTGAGTCTGTTTTGCCCGTGACACTGATTGTGGAGTGATCTCTCTCTGTCCTTATCTCGACTCCTGAGCCTCTCAATAGATATTTTCTCCCCTTTCCAGCTGAAAAGGGGAGTGATAGAGTGGCTTGGTGGGCATTATCTCCAGCCAGGGCCAAACCACCTCTCTGTGTATCAACTACGAGATTCCAGCTGTCAAATTAGAGGCCCATGAGAGTGCATTTGCTTTTCAATTTACTGCTAAAGTTTCACTGGTAATAGTGATTAGCTGGGCCTTGACCTTTCTGACGTTTGCCTACTGATATAATGGAAATCAATCTATTGTATTTTGAGGAAGAGGAGATAAGATTGGCAACTTGTGACTTGGTTATACTGTCCCCAACTTCAGCTTCTACCGAAGTTCAAGCATTCTACCCATTCCCTCTAGTATGGATTTAGTTATGTTCTGAAGTAATGTAAGTCTGTAGGTCCTGCATATATTCCTTACTATGTCCTGCAAGCAATATTGACAGTGTATAGTAAGTGTGCAAGCATTTTCAAAACAGTCCAGTATTGCTCATAGGGATCCTAGAATTTTTATTAAACCTTATAGTTTAATAGTTCCTTGTAATGTTAGTTTCGTTGGTTGTAGTACAGCATACTGTATGGCTTTGAAAGATTTTCTTCCTTGATGTTCTGGCAGCATTACAGATTTTGCTCTATATTCTGTAAATATGGCTCAGCACCTGAAGGCTCCTGGTGTCTTGTACTTCTGAGCACTTTCAGAGATAGCCATGGTTATAGGTCTGTTCCAGCAGCAGGAGAACAGGTGTCAAATAGAATAATGAAAAGGAGCGTGTTTTTTCTGGAGACTGGCTTGGCATAAACCAAAGGTAACATTTAGAAGTCCACCTCTCAACTTTAGTACGTACTCAGATAAATGAAAGTGTAGGGTTATAAGAACTTAAATTTGCTACACTAAGTTCTTTCCATTCCTGCCACTGCTTACCTTCCTTTGAGGACCATCCTAATGGCAACCTTTTGAAGATGAGAACCTATGTACCACTGAAGAACAAAGAGAACTGCCACCTTCAAGGACAGCCTTCTCTTTCCCCATATGTTTTCCTAGAGCTATATGCTTTTCCTTAGTACAGCACCTCAAATTCAGGAGGATGTTTGCTTTCATCTCTAGCACCTCCAGAGCTATCTTGCAGGGGAATACACTTCTTGGCCACTGTCTACACAGCCCAAAATTAAGAACTGGATTTAATGAGTCTAAATCATAATTTGTACAAAAAGCATCCTCTTATGCATTTTCTGAGGCAGCAAAGCTATTAAGAAAATGCCTTATGCTAACACTAGCTGCTGAAATTCTAGTTGTGCTGTCTTTTAAGTGTCCAAGCAAACTGCAGAATCTTAGTCACTAAAGAAAGCTTTTGTAAGGATCACTAAACTTTGGATCAAAGACTGTGGAAGAGAAATCTGTCTTCTGGTGTCACTGTCACTGTTAGTGAGAGAGCTCTTCCGTGTATGGGATTGTCTTACTGTACATGTCAGTACAGAGCTCTGACTCTCTCATTGGCACTTCAAATGTAGATCCTTGCAAAATACTGAGTACTAAAGTTCCTGTCTTGTTACCTCAGCTCTGTGAAGAATATAAGTATTGGTGATGAGCAAACTGAGGAACCCATGGAAATAAAGCTACAAGGAATTTGATCACCAGAATCTATTTGCACATACGTGTTTCTGGATTAATTATCAAACTGATCTCTGTAGTAAGGCTTTTCTCAATGAAGTATTCTGCTAGGCAGCTATTTAAAATACCATGTGCTGCCCTGACAAAAAGGTGGTATGTACTCGTGCAGACAGGTAAGTTGAAAAATACTGTGTGTTCCCTCATGATCCAAGAAGTGCTGACATGAGCAGTGGAAGATGCTTTATAAATATCTTTGCTACCAAGGACAGTGAAAAGTGTGAATTTTTACTCTCTGGGTACAAGAGTCAAACTGTTCCACAACAGAAAGTAAGCCTCTGAGATTAGGAAATCTCATTTTAACCTTCGTCCTGAGTTAAGTGATTGTTACGAGAATTTGAAATCAGATTAAATGAGCTGTGTTTACCACTGGCTCTCTCTGCTTGCTCTGGCTAGTTGCAGGTGTCAGTCTGAGAACCCAAGCACCAACCAAATTCCTCTTGAATCTGCCTTTTTTCTTTTTTTTTTTTTTTTTTGTGGGTTTTTATTCCGGACCTGCACTCTGTAACTGGTGACCTGGATTTCTTGTTGCTGAAGTGTTGTGGAAAGCTGCTTTTTGTTAGCTTAGGAAGTCCTAGAGTAGTGCTGGAGAGTATCTGCTGCTTGATCAACAGTCTCTGCCAAATAAAAAGTAATCCTGAGAATGTGTTTTGCAGCATTATTTTGGTCTGGTGTAATTTTTGGTGCTAAGTATGCTCGACAATTTTGAGGCTGCTATGCCAGATAAAGCACAGCATTTTATGTGACAGCGATACCTGCACGTCAGTAACAGATGGAATGGTTCCTAAGAAAGTTGCAGAGATTTTTTGTTACCTAATGGATATATAATCTCATATCCAGACCAGCACAGAATCCCAAAGTTGTCCATTAAAAGTTTGTATGCAAGAAATTTCATACACCTTATCTTAGTGTTTCTTATGATATTGTTCTTTGGGCTTCTGTGCCAATATTTTGTGAAGAGTTCTGGCTTGTCAAGACCATGCAGTGCTGTCAAAGCAGCTGGAGGTTCAGTGAGCAGCGTACCTGTGTGGTCTAGTTTGGGGGAGAACACAGTCCTTGCCTCTAACTCTTCATCGTTTACAGTGTGTATTCTCAGACTGATCTTGAAGTTTTAGCTGCAGCCATTGCTGGTTGGGCTTTATAATGACCTGTCATCAGAACGTCAGTGGTTGATGCGGCCACCTTTCTGCCCCCATCAGTTAGAGGGTGTGCCACGTCGGTACCTTCAGTGTTTCATGGAACAGGTCTCTTCACTGTCTTCAAGCTCTGTGTATTCAGTACTTCAATTAGATGCCTACATTGTGAGAGTGGCATATAAATGACCGATAAGGCTAATACTCATTGCTGCTCTCATCCTGTTGAACTGCGTACAAGATCCACGCTGACTTTGCAACCGTTACTTGCTTGCTCTGCAGTAATTATGGCTTGGTGCTTGAAATCAGCGTGCTTAATGAAGTTGTCATTATCTCCTCTTTCTTCCTATTAGTCAAAGACTGAATTTCAACTTATTAGCAAGAACTGTTGTACTTCCCTAGTCACAGATAGAGGTGACAGAGTATATGATGTATGTTCTGATAAATGTTGCTTCTTAAAAATGCTAAAATTGGCAGGTGTAAGGCAAGTGATGATCTGTAGTAGCGGGACAGACACTTCTGTTACTGTAACAGCTCTTCCTTCTTTCTTGTTAAATCTGTCTTAATGACAGTGATTAATCTGTAGAGAATTTCAGATTGAAATTCTCTATGGAGGGAGTGCAGAAGGGGGTGACCTAACAAAATTCTCAGTCTGGGAACAGGAGTTACACAGATCTTTTCCCTTCTTACATGTTGGAATAGTCTTGTGTTCTAATCAAAGTAACAACTCAAATATGTGTGTGGATAGTTGATAATCTTCTAGAAGAATACAGATTTTTTTCTTCCTCTTTTTCTCTTCCTAAATACAGTCAAGTGCTCTAGAAGGTAGGCCTCGATCTTCAGTCTCTAAAGAAAGGTGTAAGGGCTGACCTGCGGCCAGCTTGTCTCCAAATGAAGCAGTGGGCAACAATGAGCGTACAGACACAGGCAACTTGATGCTACCACGGAAAAGCATTTGATTAACATGTAGGAGCATTTAAGAGTTTAAGCCCCAAATCCTTTAAAACTCCACTCTTCCATTCTTACTGTGCAGGTTACTGGGACAATTTCTGTGGACCAGAGGAGTACAGATTTTTCCAGTGCTGCTTTTGCCAATTTTTCATCATATAGTCCTACATTTGGCTTTGGTATTTTAGCCCCTATCTCTGTCAGTGTGTGTGTGTGGTCCTTCAGTTACTGTCTCAGTTGCTTGAGCATGCTTTTATCTGTATCCACTTGAAGTAAATTCTGCAAAGCTGCAGGATGCCCAATTTTTGTACAAAAAATTATGAAGTAATCTTCTTAAATAACAAGTTATTCTAAGTAGCAAAGAGTGCAGAGGGGAATGTTTAAATCAGCAAGTAAAATTAGATTTTACTCCTATAATGTCAGTGAAGTAAGGAGAGAAACACAGTTTTGTAGAAGTCAAGCTCAGACTACTTTCTGATGTCAAAGGCTAGTTGTGGTGTTGCCCTATCTTAACATTCCCTCCCCTCAAAATAGGAGGTACCTAAGCAATTTTAGGATGGAAGGAAGCCTAAATTCAGTATTTATAATATGGTATAAGTTCAGCTTGGAATGAATCCTACCATTTAGTGCTTAACTTGAAAAACACTAACTTGAAATATTAACATACCATTACCAGTACATGCCAATTGAAAGTATTGGGGATAAGAAAGGAAACTTGAAATTACATACTTCTAGGACTTTTTTTTAATTTAAGATGGAGTATCTGAAATACAGTGGGTATTGATAAAACATAGACCTGACCCATAGTCAGGTCTGGCAGGTTATAATGAAGGGAGGTTAAAGAGATACTGTGGTTGTACTAACTAGATTACATTTTTAGTTATCTTTCTGTAAAATGAACACTAATGCTTCTGGAGGATGCATATTTTTCAGTTTGCTTGTTTATCCTATGTCTCTTTTTTCACTTTTCCTCTCCTGTAAGCACAATGACCTAGATATTTTCCTTTTGTAATGCAGTTGACCTAAAGTCATAAAAATAAGCAATTGTGTCTTACTCAAGACTGTTTTGTATCATCTACAGGCTGGCAAATGGAAATGGTGCAACTGTGTCTAAGTAAATTCTCTTCCTTGTCACCTCCCACAGATGTAGAAATTCTGTTCATCTTTCTTTACACCATAGTTAAAGTTATGGCTCCACCTACCAAAAAGGGCAATGGCACAAGCTGGTCTGGAAGAAGTGAGAAGGGGTGGGTGGGTGTAACCCATTAAATCACCTTGGAAGCTTGTTGATCTGGCAAGCAGAGTTAAGTGTGCTGGGGTGAAGACGGCTCAAACAAGAGTTTACACTGAAGTTCTGCTTCTGCATGTGGCCCCAAACTATGAAACATCTCAAGTTTTCTGGTGTTACTTTATGTTCCAAGGAGTGGGTTTGCACTTTTACTAAGCCAATCCAGTAGCTAGATGATGTTGCTAAGGGTGGTTCTGTTCACTAGCTGCTCCTGCTTTTCTGCGCTGGTGTTCACCTAATCCTGTAGTGAGCTGATTCAGAAGGTGAAGTTAGTAAAATGAGGGTTATTGTTTCTGTGGTTCACATCTGAACTGGCTCATAATAATAATAAAGTGCTAATGCAGGTGTAATAGAGAAGGCCAGAATACAAAAAGATGCAAAAGGGGTAAGGCTGGCAGCAGTTATCTCTTAAATCACTTTAAGAGTAAGAAAGGAGAGAAGCACATGAAAAAAACACTGTATTAAGTGTTAACTAAACCCATCAATTTTCTTGTTATTTTCAGCTCTTTGCTTTCAAAGATGGAATGTGGTATTTACTAAAGTGGTCATTGTTCTCACAGCTTCTAGCTCCTGAATATTGAGGGAAAGAGAAAGAATTTGTTTAATTAGTGGGAGAAGTTTGTAGAATGGAAGCAATGCAAGCAATACTAAGTAGCTCACTCTCGGGGGGTGTGGAGTGGGGTGTAAGAACGTAGATCTGTCACATTATCAAGAAACTTGCATTCTAGTTCTTAAATTTTGATTTCTAAATACTGACTTCTGGGATAGTTACTCTTTTACCACTGGGCCAATACTTGAACAGTCTGGGATTGTGAATGAATCTTACTTAAGCCACTTCAGCTTTTAAAAAAAATACTGTATTGAAAATGGAAAGCTACTGCCAGTTGGAACTTCTCTGCTGACAACATCATGCAACAAAGCAGAAGGCACTGCTTTTTCATGCCTTTAGAATCATGGGAAGGAAGCTTCTGAGGATAATTGAGTGCACATGAAATTGAACTATTGTCTCAATGGTTGAATGCACCAGTAGAGTTTATCTTGTATCTTAAGCCTTGAGTTATTAATGGAGTTGGAATAAGCTCTTTCATCCAGACATAGTTCACAAGGAGCTTCTGGCAAGTAAATATTCTCTTGCTGATGAGGTCCTAGGTCTTTTTGTGGTGGGAGATGCATTTTGCAGAACAGTGAAGGATTTTTTGTTCCCTTCTTAATTCATGAACAGAAGCTTGGATTGTAAGGTTGCTTCAGCTCTTAATCATTCATGCAACTGCAGTATTTCACCATTTCTGTCTAGACAGAAGGTGAGTGGATCCCGTTTCTCAAGTGAAATTTGTAGTCAGGTGAGAGGAACACTTGAGTTTCTAGGTCTCTTCCATACTTTATCTTCTTTCCAACATTAAGGTAAATTAGAGTCCTCAGTAATCAAGGCTATAGATAGTAGGAATCTCCCAGGTACTAAGTTTTTACTCAGGAAATTGAAACTGCTCTGAAGAGTATATTTTAAAATGGAAACTTCCCAGTCAGATAAACTTTTATCTGGAAGTCTGTGTTTGTTTCCAAAATTATCTCTTTAGAAGATATTTTCCTTGCAGGATGTGTTCACAGTAGTAGTATTTGAGAGATCAGGAATTTACCTTGGCTCGTGGTGAAGTCAATGTAGCTTTATCCCTAGTGTATTTGCTAAAATCAATTGATGGGTCTTAACCCTTTATTTTACATCTTTTTTCAATATGTCTTCTGTATCTCTTACCCTAGTAAGGGTCAGAGCTTTTGTCTCTGAGACATGGATCTAAAGTGTGGGAGTGGTACCTGTATGTATTTACTCACTTTTAAGTCTTCTGAGCTTTGAGTTTGCACAATACGTGTAAGAATCCTTTCCAGAAGACCAAGTAAGAATTAATCCTTTAGTGTAGGCAGTGCTTGTGGAAAATCAGGGTTTTTTCACATTAGGCTCCATTTTCTGATCACTGAGGTTAACTTTTTAGTTTGAGTAAGAAAGGTAATGTTCCTCACAACAGGATTTTGATACTGGTAAGTCAGTATATCAACTCCATAGGGTAATCCTGTTAGAAATCCAGGACTGTGTCAGAAGAGAGTTACAGTCTGCTTGTATGAGATATGTATCAGTAAATAACATTGAGACTGAAGAACATACCTATTCCAAAACTAAAATAAAACAACACAAGCTTCCCTGTGCTGAAATTTATCTAGTCTCAGTTAAACCATATGACTCCCTTTTACCTTTCATCTGCTGCTGCTTCCACACTGGAGTTAATTTTTTGTTGCACAAAACCCCTTAGAGATCTTATAAATGTGTCCCATCTGGCTTAGGTATGTGAGTCTTCAGGGGATCCAGTTGTGTCTAAGCAGAAGAGAAAGGGAAGATTCTTTGAGTGGAGACTTAAAACCGTTCTTTCATCAGGTCTGAGAGGGTTGCATTGCAAAAGATAACACGTTGGTTTGGATAGACAGTAAGATCCCTTTTCCCCCTTTCATTTTCCTGCTCATATTTACCTGGGAGCATTCTTAGAAGTTGTCTGCTCAAACATGATTACTCTCTATTTTTGTAAACTTAATAATTCCATGACCAGTACTGTCTAAAGAAACTTCAGCTTAGAAATCAAAGTACTTGCCCCTGTAGTGACCCTACCACCTACTTAGTTAATGCATCAGCTTCGTATTGATAGAGACCATCGCCTGTTCCTGTGGCTCGTGTTGGGCAAAGGAGAAAACCACCATCTCACCCAGGCAGTTGGCTCTGTGGGTGAATACAGCTAAATTTAACTTTTTAATCAGTGCTACAGCATGTAATTGCCCACTGAATGTTATTTATTAAACAGTAAAAACTGATCTCATAAATAAGACTTGAGACATAAAGACAGATTATTGTTGGCAGTATGATTTTCCTCAAGAATTCGTGATGCAAATATGTGAAACTGCTTCACAAAGGCACACTGTAACTCTTACTACTGCTTGACCCAGTAGAAGAGCAGCTTCTTTCTTTCTAGAACGTGGGTTTTATAAGCACAACTTTATATGGACCAATAAAGGAATGATTGCTGACAGCTTTGAGGACTTTCTGCTGTGGATTATTCATTTTAGCTGGGATGCAAATTGTGCTTTCTACTAGCTAATTGCTTAGGCTGCTCAGTATTCACAACTGTTAGTCTTAAATGACCTTCTCTTTTCCTCAAGAAAAGTTTAAAGATATTTCCTATGGCCATATGGGGGCCATATGGGGGCAAGGGGTACTACTGAAGGTCTGTCTAAAGTTTGCTTGGTTTAAGTGAAGTGTCTTTGCTTCCAGGCAATTAATCTTCAGAGAAAGAGTGATAGAGTATTTCAGTAATTACTGTAACAGTAAAGGCCCTTGATGATCTGAGCAGTAGTGTTTTTTAATATGGTAACTCCTGAACTACTAATTGACCAAGCTCCATCTCTTGCTATGCTTTGAGCCAGATGGCTGGGAATGGGAAAAGCCAGTAGTGGTTTGGGATAAAGAATAGGTTTTTCCATTATTTTCAATTTCAGAGTACTTTGGAGTTAAGTGTGTGAGGTAAAAAAGCAGCATTAAAATGAAAGGAAAGCTGCTTATCTGTTGTCATTGTGTTATGGTTGAAAAATAAGCCTTACAAGATCTGTGCTCACAGTTGTTTTCAGAAGGCTGCAGCTTGCTTTTTAGCTTTTCTCAACTTAGAAAATAATAGGTTGTTTAAGAATTGAGGCAGTCAGTTGTGTGTTTTCAGACTTACATAATTACTATAACCCCCTGCATCTCTGCTTGCCTCTTTGCTTGTTGTCTGTTAAGTGCTCTAGGCACACAGTGTTTTAACATCACCCCTATGACTGCTTCTGATGCGTCTGTAATTGCAGGTGGCCAATTTGGAAGGAGGAGGAATAGTAACTGGTAGTATTGGATTCATTCCTGTATCTTTTTCTGTGATCCTACATCCATCTTGCTTCCCCTGAGGGATTATCACTCAGTTTTCTGATGGAAAGTGAGGGGAACAGAACTCCAAAGTAGCAGTGAAGTGGGTGACTGGTGTGCATGTACTGGTCTTGACTGGCAGACCGTCTCCGTGTTTCTTGGTAGGTGGAGCCCTAACTTTGCTGTTACTGGGTAGGATGGGAGAAGACTGTGACAATTACAGTGAGTAACTTTGCTGTACAGATAAGTACAATCCAGAACACTGTTCAGAGAACGGATGCAGTCATGACACCTAAAATCATAGCACTTGTATCACTAAGTGTTGCTGTTCCTGTTCCGTTGTTTTTCCCAGCCTCAGTTCCCATCTTTGGGTTTGAACTTTGCCTTTAGATTGTGCTGACTGGAACTGACCTGCGATTGCCATAGACCTGTTGACATTGTGTCCTTCATGCAGGTTCAATCAGAGTTTTTTGCTAGATGTGTAAAATAAACGTGGTGCTGGCTTGTATTTTATTTTTTCTATTGAAAAAAAGAAATCATTAAATTTTGCAGTGTTCACATGAGTTGCTGTTTGGGTGAAATTCACATGCATAGCCTGTCTATTCTGTACTTTCTGTAAAGTTGCTTTTCTTTTCCCCTTTTTCTCTGCCAAAAGGATTCTGATACACCACCTTGCACAGCTCCTAATGTTTACCAGTTCAGTCTGCAAGCACCGACTCAGCTTATGGCCAGTTTACCCCCCGCATTGCCCATGCCAAGTGGTAAACCCCAATCTGCGCCTCCGAGAGCCTTGATAATGGCCGCCAGTAACCAGGTATGAGCCAGCTCGGTGGAGCGAGTGTGTCACGAGGGAGCGAGCAGCTCGGAAGGGTAGATCATTTGCGCTGTGCTGTCAGCCTGAAGACCTCTCCAGATAACCTTCGTGTGCAGCATGTGCTAAACTTCATGTTATCGTAAAGCTACTTCTGTCTGCCCTGCCCGAAATGTGGGGGAGAGGAGTGGGTGGGAAAGGGTTCCATGTTTGAGATGCACCTCTGAGTATGAGGCCTTCCACAGCCCGCAGACACCTGGGAAGGAGTTGAAAGGAGAATGTCAGATGTCTGACTACTGAAGCTGTATTTGAGGCTCCTGGTGCCTAACCAGTGGGATGTTTGCAGATCTTTAGGCTATACAACTTCCTGTTCTGAAAGGAGAAACTGTAGGTGGTGTGTCTGTTAGCTGGTTTCTGAAACAGGTGTAGTCCTGACCTGTCTATGCCTGTTTAGTTGTCTTGATTTTGAATTATTGGAACAGATGTGATGGCACTTCTAACTTTCTGTAGTAGATTTTAAAGATAGAAAAGAGAAAATTGATTTATGGGCATGTCTACAAGAACTATTACAAAAAAATTAAATGTGTGCTTACATGTTCTGGGAAATGAACTTAAAGGGAAGCCGTATGTTACTCAGTTAGCCTGAAGTATTTTAGTTACAGTATCCATTATAGTACAAAGGGGAGAAAAATCACCAGTTTTTCCTACAGCCTCGGTGCCTCTATCTGGAGGAAAATATTCCCTTAATCTTGATTATTAAAACTATTAGTTAAAACTGCTGCATCACGTCAGCTTTGATGCATGTTGTAGGAAGCATATGATAAAATGATGAGCTGGGGTTTTTTTTAAACACCTAGTTTTGGTCAGGTTCTTGTGTTTTCCTCCTCTCAACCCTTCTTTGGGAATCTAGGGCCACGATATTTTCAATTTAATGACCTTGTCTTTTTTAAAATTTATTTTCTTCATTGCTTCCTTGACACTTTGGGCATGGCACAAGAAAAAAATCATAGAATCACTTAGGTTGGAAGAGACCTTTGAGTCCAACCCCAGCCTAGTCCAACTCTAGACCATGTCCTCAAGCACAACATCCACATGTCTTTTAAATGCCTCCAGAGATGGTGACTCCACCACCTCCCTGGGCAGCCTGTTCCAATGCCTGACAGCCCTTTCAAGTAAAGAAATTCTTCCTGATATCTGACCTAAATCTCCCCTGGTGCAACTTGAAACCATTTCCTCTTGTCCTATTGCTTATTACCTGAGAGAAGAGGCCCCCACCTCTCTACTCCCCTCTTGCAGGCTGTTGCAGAGAGAGAGAAGGTCTCCCCTCAGCCTCCTTTTCTTAAGACCCCAGCTGCTTCTCCGAGGACTTGTGCTCCAAACCCATCATCAGCTTTGCCCTCCTCTGGACACGCTCCAGCATCTCAATGTCCTTCTTGTAATGAGGGGCCCAAAACTGAGCACAGTACTCAAGGTGCAGCCTCACCAGAGCCGAGTGCAATGGAACAATCACTTTCACTACTCCTGCTGGCCACACGATTCCTGATACAAGCCAGGATGCTGTTGGCCTTGGCCACCTGGACACACTGCTGGCTCATGTTCAGCCGACTGTCCACTAACACTCCCAGGTCCTTCTCTTCCAGGGAGTTCTCCAGCCACTCTGCCCCAAGCCTGTAGCATTACCTGGGGTTATTGTGACCAAAGTGCAGGACCCAGCACTTGGCCTTATTGAACCCCAGAAAATTGGCCTCTGCCCATTGATCCAGCCCATCACAGTCCCTCTGCAGAGCCTTCCTGCCTTCCAGTAGACAGACACACCCACACAATTTGATGTTGTCTGCAAACAATTTGGTGTCATCTGACAAGCTGTATTTACTTCATTTTTTGCTTTGAGATTGTTAAAGTATTTTGAATTTCAGAATAGTTGGGCTCTGAAGTAGCCTCTGGAAGTCACCTAGTACAGTCACCCTGCTTAGAATAGTGTCAGCTATAGCAGGTTGCCAAGGCCTTGTCCAGTCAGGGTTCTGGGTATCTTCAAGGATTAAGACTCTCCAGCCACTTTGGGCAACTTGTTCCAATAAAAAAGGTTCTTATCTTAAATGGTGTTTTCTATATTTCAACTTATTTACATTGATTCTTGGTCATTTATTTGGCATCAGTGAGAAGAGACTGGCTCCATCTTCTTCGTGTCTTATTAGACTCATCAGTAAGATCCTTCCTGAGTGCTCTCTTCTTCAGATTAAACATTCCTAGCTCTGTCATAATTTAATTGCATAGCATATGTTCCAGTCCCTTATTTATCTTCATGGACCTTTACTGGACTTGTTCCTGTATATCTATATCTATTACTGGGTGGCTCAGACCTGGGGTCAGCATTCCATGTGTGGCCTCACCAGTGCTGAATGGAGGGGAAATGACTTTTGACTTGCTGGAGATACTCTTCCTAATGTAGCCCAGGATGTTGTTGGCCTTCCTTGATGCAAGGGTATGTTTCTGGCTCATGTTCAACTTGGCCACTGGGAATCTGTGGTCATTTTATGCCAAGCTTTTTTCCGGCTGGCTGGGCCCAGTGTGTGCTGCTGTGTGGATTATTCCTTCCTGAGGGCAGAGTTCAGCATTTCGCTTTTTCAGACTTCATGAAATTACTGTCAGCCCGTTTCTCCAGCCTGACAAGGTCCCTATTTATTTATCACCATCTCATGCATCATCTGTTCCTTTCAATTTTGCATCATCTGCAACTGTTCTTAGGGTCCCTTTACCATCATTCAGGTTGTTAAGACAGACGTTCACTAGTTGGGTCCTGGTATCAGCTCTTGGAATAGACCGTTACCTGCTGACCTCCAGCTGGACTTTGTGCTGCTGATCAGAATACTTTGAGCTCTGCATGTAAGGAAATGCTTTTCATTCCACTTGTGATTTCCATGTCTAGATATGGCAACTGCCGTTTACCACAGAATAAAACAAAAATCAAGTAGTGCTTTAAACACTGAAACTTTTAGATGAATAATGAAGGAACTTCATCTGGACTGCGTTTTCAATGATCAGTAATACCAGCAGTGAGTTAGGGCATGCTTGTAGCTCAGTACCCAAATTCTTCGTAGTTGCTACGTGAGTGGTGGTGCTCAGCACTTCACTGAAATGCTTCCCACCCTGTCTTTCATGGCGACCAGGCTACTTCCCGTTGCATACCACAGCTGTTCCACTACTTCCTTGGAGGCAAGTTAACAGAGAAGGGGCACCATCTTTTGAAAGCTGTTGCCACTTGTTCTTCCCAGCTACCTCCGCAGTCCTCAGTGGTGTACCAAGCCCCACTGGTGTATCTTGATACCTACCTTCTGGCTTAACATTCTAAGTGATTACAGGGATTCTTCCCTGTTCTTCCTCCCCCTTTACCTGTCCTCCCCTATGGCTGAACCTTACCCAGGCAAAACCATCTTATCTGCACAGGAAGTGTTTCTATTAGTGAGAAGCTGATAGAACAATAGATTTTAGTGTCTGCAGTTGAGTAGGTGCGTGCTAACAGACGGTCTGAAACTTGTGAAGTTTGTTTTAAATAAAATTAGAAAGCTGGTTTAAGTTCAACTTCACCTAATGGGCAACCTTGGTGTAGCTCTTTTTCTTAACTATGCTTTTCTGAAGAGGTGCCCTGGAGCTTAACTTCATCTGAACCACACAAAAAAAAGAATCCAGCTTTGAGGCACGCAGTTGTTGGTAGAAAACAAGCTGGCATCCAGAGCCTTGTGCCTCAGTGGTGAAGAGGCAATATGTTGCATGAGTTTTGCATCTCTGTTGGAATTTTGAATCTTGGAAAAAAGCTGCTTGGTAGCACTTTCTCTGGCTTTCTGTTACTTGGCTGTCCTTTCCAGTACTTGTTAACAGTTCTTTTAGTAGTTTTCTATAATACTTCTGTTTAAAACTGGGATTCTTTTTTTTTCTTCCCCTCTGGCTTTTGCTTACCAAATATGTGCCTTAGAGATTCAGATGAATTTCTCGCTAGCTACAGTTCAGAAATAGATGATGATTGTTCTGCATTGAATTTATCAAAAGACTATATATTGTAAAGTAGAAATGTTGGGGTTTTTTTTTTTTGTAAGGATTTAGGACCAAAACACAAGTGGGAAATGAAATCTTTGTACCCAAAAGACTGTAAATATCTTGCAACTTTCTGGAGCATCGCTAAGCTAGATAAAGTTGGTGGTTTTCCTTCTGCAGTGGATGTAACTTCAGACCATGCTAGTTCATAACTTGCAGTGGGCACACTTCACTAGCTCAGAGGATGCCTATCCTGACAGACCTGAGCATGTGCAAACCTTTAACAGCAAGTGTTCTTTCATGTTCAGAGTCTTTGAAACGGGTTCATTTTTCTGCATGGTATCTGCTGCACGTTGTCTTCAGCCTTTTCCCTGGCAGCTTTCTCTGCCTCAGTTCAGCTTGGAAGATCTACGTGGGTGTCCAGTACTACCCTCAAAGGCAGGAGGTGCCAATGTCAGGAGCAGAGCTGCATTTTGAGGAGCTGGCAGCCTTCTAGGCAAATTCTCTGTCATTCCTGATACTTTCTTTTTTTTTAAACTGCTTTGGTGTGATTACCAACTCTATTTACATACTGCATAATTAACTGGAGAATTTCCAGGTAATTCAGGGACTAATTAGGCTCCTGATACAGGTCACGTGCTTTTCAGGATCATCATGGCTTTTCCAAGGTAATCATTGCTCTACTTTGCTGACAAGGAGTTTGAAGTTTCACTTGGGAGAACAGAACAGTTCCTGAGGCAGTGCTGCCCACTGGGTAAGCAGAAAACCAGATACTGGCCTGCACGTCCAGATGAACGGAGGGGGCTGAAATTGCTTGGTGGCTTCCTAGGGAGAAGAGAGGATTGCTTTCCTTATTATTTTAGGATGGAATAAGTTCAGCTGGTTCTTGGATTACTGGTTTAGTTGCCAGTGAAGATAGAAGAAACTTAATGTTGCTTAGGTCGAAAGAACTCTTTTTCTTTCACTTTGCAAGTTGTGGTTTGAGGTTATGGTTTTTTTTTCCCCAGGGAGTGGTGTTTTGATTAGAAAAAGCATCTAAAGCCAGTAAGCACCACTCCTGCTGCACAGGCTTCCAGCATGTCTAAGAAATTCCACTGTAGACCCTTTAGATTGTAAATATGTTCATTGAAGATTCCATAGCAGCATTCACTAGCTCAGTTGTAAAACACGGGAGAAAACTAGGAAACAAAACCTTAATGCCAGTGCTGAAAATGCCATGGTCTCAATAACTTGTTAAGAAGAACTTGCAGAAGTTGTCTGTTTTTCAGATTCTTGTGTGTTTGGCTATATAAAACCAGACATTTAAACACACACTGCTTGCTTATATTGCTTTACAGGCACTTCGCTGGCTGAAATACTTTGTTTCAGTGTTTGCTCTTACCCAGACCAGTTGTGAATGGTGGTGCTTTGTCTCACCAGTAAAGCTGATGCTGCTAGTATCTTGGGAATGATTCCTCAGGAGTTAGCAGCATTGGTAACAAAAATAACATAAGTCAGGGGCTTGAGTCAAACATGACTTTTTAGATGAATGCAAGAAGTCAAGTGTATTTTACTTGGATGAAGGATACTTTTATAAAGACACATTTTAATTCATGTCAAGGCTGAACTAGTCTGCTTTACCAAATATTTCTGAGAGTGCAGGTGTCATCAGCTAGTCCCTTAGTATAGTGTGATGCTTGAGCTTTTTTAGTATGTCAGCATCAATTTGGAAGAGACCTGATTTGTTTCTTCAATGGCATTGCTAAACTATTTAGGTACTGAATGTTTCTTCAGTCAACCACATAGCATTTTTCTTATCTTTTATTTAGAGCACTCTCATTTATGGTGGAAAACTTTTTCAGTGTCCCCACGTTTTCTTAGGCAAAGGAAGGAGAATATTCCTGTCTATTTTGGAAGTAGCTTCAATTCTAAATGTCAGACTCCCATCTTCTGTGTATGACAGAACATTGTTTGGCTTTTTATTTAGTACAGGCAAAATTAGGAAAAGATGGTGTGTTGTTTTCTTAAAGAATGGAGAGAAGAAAAAAACCTTTCAGCTGAAAACTCAAGATATTTTTCATCTTAACTTGCCATATATTGATAAGGACAGTCGTTATGTGGTGATATTCTTCTGTGTGGAAACGGACTCATTTTGTCTAGACCCTGGATAACCCAGTCTGAATCTGTTCACCAGGGAAGGTTGGATTAAATGGTCTCCAGAGGTCTCCATATAAACATCCAGCCTAGATGTATCTATGACTGCATTAGAGCCTCTGGCCACCTTGGTGTTTGCTTCCTGAGTGCTTATTAAGTTGCAGGAAAGCCAGGAGGTCTAAATAGTAGTGTCTAGGAACATAAACCCAGAGTAACTAAGAAATGTACAAGTAATATCTGATTCTTGTTTGTGTAGAATACCTTTATCTTCCAATGTCACTGTAATCAGGTTGTTGCTCCTAAACTGAGGTTGATTTGAATATTCACATCTGCATTTCCTCTCCTGACCTTTTCACAGGTACTGTAGTAATGTTCAGCTTGTCATTGGAAATGTGTTTTGTGCCTGCTCACTGCAGCAATGTGTGTTTGCTCCAGATCAAAAGATGAGACATCGTAGTGAGATAAGATTTGTCTTTAAGCTCTGAAATGGTCACCTTTATGCTAGAGGAGCTGGTAACTCTTGTTCTTCTTAGTGACAAATATGCAGATAGCACTTCATGGCCCATGTCACAACAAGTTGCAGGATGAGCTCTGACTTCTGGTAGTGCTGTTTTTATTCTCCCCCTCACTTTGGAAACTTTACTGGTGACAATATCAAAAAGGGTACTTATTTTGTGTCAGATTCTACTTTCTTGGCCATGAGGTAGTTGAAAACATGCTTCAATTGCGATGGTTAGTCTCTACTGCCAGTCTCTCATTCTGTGGACTAAGCCCTCTGATCTCTGAAATACTGGTTTATCTTTGAACTGGTCACACTAATAGTTGCCTAACCTGTTGTTAAAGGTGAAGAGAGCCAAAAGCTTCCCTTTGTTACAAGCTGCTAGCACGGCTACTGCACAAAGTAAAGTAAGATATGAAGGACCTGCTCCCTTATGGCTTTGAGTCTTTCTGTTCAGTAGTGTTAAAAGATAAGAAACATCTAAGACTTTACTTGCCTTTGAGCTCTTTCTAGTCTCCATGATGGTTTCTTTTTTGTTTTTTGATGGTGTGGGTTTTTTCTGTCCTCACAGCTGGCTGCATAAATGTTGTTTTCCCCTTTCAGTGGGAGCAGAAATGGGCTTTGGCTTGCCTTTAAAATCAGTGCAGAACTCAAGATCTTGTCAGGTGCAGCTGAAAGTAGCCAGTAGGCTCAAACAAGGGGCCCAAAAGGAGGGGAAATGTCTTGGGTGTGTGCCATGCTTTGGGTCTTATTCCTCCAGATTGCCAGCTCCAAACAACTTGAGTAAGAACTTTGTTCTTTCTATACTTCATCTCAGAAGTTCAAGCCACTTGCTTATGCTTAAAATGTTGGTTAGGTCATTGCAGATTGTTGGTCTGCAAAACAGTGAATTTATTTCGTAAAAAACAAGTTGTAAAACTTTACTTAAGCTGGAAAAATGCATCTTGCATGTATCTCCAGATGTTATGCTCAGAAAGTGGGAAAGTGAACAGAAATTCCTTAAAAGAAGGGTTCTTTCTGGTTTGGTGCCTTGGTTTAGGTTTTAGGGTTTTTTTTTTCCTGCAAACCTAAAACAGGATTTGAAAAAGTGGTGAGAAATTAAAAAGAACTTTATGAATTTTTTTGAGGATGAATATTAAGTTATTTAAGAAGGTACTTAAGTTAATGATGTGCTAAAGTTCTTCTGAGTAATACTCTGATAATTCACATGGGATGTTTTTTGACGTGTACAAGTTTGACAGTTCTGATCAACTGCAGACTAGATTCATGGCTGTTAAATCTGTAGTCTTAAAAAAGTAAATATATATGTTCTTTCTAAACTGTCTTATGCCTTTTCCAAGCTTCATCTTTTTAGGTCCTTACCAGTTAATTTTGAGCGTTCTATGTGTAATCTCATCTTTTCAAGTTAAGAGGACTGATACATCATTTTCATAGCTAACACTGTTTTGCTTTTCTTCTTAGTTTAGAGATGCTAACAGGCAAAAAACACCACCAAAACATTTCAGAAAACCTGTTTATGTTTCGACTTCAGCTTTGTTAATAATACTTGTGTTATTTCAAAGTCTGGGAGGTGTCTTTTTGGCTATAAATTTTCTTTTTGAATAGTTGCAGTCTTAGAAGGGCAGCAGTTTTGTACAGTAAGCTTTCCAGTATTTAAAAACAGAAGTTTTGTTTCCTTATCAAATAGCTACTTGGTATTTCAGTTTCCACCAGATTTATGTTATTTGGGATTAAGGCAAGTCAATCCTGTTAAAATATCTGCAAATGCTTTTAATCTGGTATGTGATATAGAATTCCACCCCAACAGTCCCCTCCTATCCCCTGGCTTGTCTTAAATATAATTCTATAGTTTTCCCTTCCAGAATTAGCAGCTTTTATTTGCACTGGGTCAAATTCAACTGACGTATCAAACAGAAAAATCAAACCAAAACAAAAAAACCAAACAGGGCTGTCATTTAGTTGTTGAATTGATAGCCTTATGTTGGGAGAGGAGATTATTCCACCAAGAGAAAAAGATCTAAAGAACTCAGAACATAAAAACCAAAGATCTGTATGTTGTATCACAGATGAAGGGCGCTGTTTTTTGGTTGACTGGTTTTTTCTCCAGTCATCATCTGGTTACAGACATTTCATTTCTCAGTGGTTGAGAGTCCTGAGTGTGTGAATATCCAGAAGTGTGTGGCAGGGAGAAAGCTGCTTATGGAGCCTCTTAGGATTTCTGAAAGGCAGGAAGTAAATGTCTTTTACCCAAGAATCTGAAAGGAACTAAGTCAAAGATGTGTGTCCTCTTGTAATCTGTTAACTATTTAGAAGATGAAAAACAAAGATTCAACTTCTGCAGTAAATGGAGCTCACTATGGCAGCACTGCAGATGTGGTGTGGGGCTTTGTGCTGCCTGACATCTGAAAAGCAACAGATGAAGTGTGGTGGAGCTTGTTCATGTCCTTAAGCTCCTTAAGGGCCAACTGAGGAGTGCAGAAGGACTTTTCAAGGTGATGCATCAGGAAGGAGAGAAATACTTTAAATGTTGTAGATTGATAGCTCCTGGACTGAAGTTTTCTTGCAAAGTTGAGGTCTTGATGTTTTCACAGAAAATTGCTTTGATAATACTTCCCTGATTTTCCTACTGGGAATTAAGTATTAGACCAAATTTGTTAGGAATTAAAAGCAGAAATGAAAACTTCATATAAAACAAATCCATGTGTATCCCCCAACTTAAAATAGTATTATTCACTGTTCATCTCCTGCATCAGAAGAAAGTTGTAATACAAATAGAAGAATAGAGAAGCGTGACAGGAGTGGTCAAACATAGGGAATTGTTTCTGCGTGGAGAATGAATGATTCATGAACCTGGAGAAGGAGAGAGGTACATGATCTGGGTCTGCATAGTCATTAGCAGCGTTTGGAAAAGTCAGAACAGAATGACAAAAAACTGCTTACTGAGAACTGAAGAGGCATCAGGTAGTAGGTTCAGATTAAACATGGTGCTCCTTTAAGCTGTGAAATGCCCTGACACGGGATGCAGGATGCTAAAAACTTAGTTTTAAAAATCTGTACAAATTAGTGAGAGGTATAGTGTTGAGAACTAGTAAATACAGAGGCACCAGCTCTGACTTGAGTCAACTTCCTTAAGGGATCATAGCATACATCAGGTTGGAAGGGACTTAATGAAGGTCATCTAGATCCAGATTCTGCTGTGATAGTTTGAGTGTCTTTGATGGCCTAAAAGCCAGTACCAAATGCCTCATGACAAGCTAGAGATCACTTTCAGGCTAGCTTAGTAATTATTCTTTGGAAGCTTGATTACCTTCTGAACAAGCCAGGGATATGCCTTCTTTGTGGATGTAGGCAGCGGGGCTTAACTGTGGTGCTTGTCTCATCTCACGGTGACCTGCCTTCGTGCCCTTGATACTATTTTTTTTTGAATCCTCAAGCTGAGGATGAAGCTGCCAAATGTTCCATATTTCCAGCTGAAGAGGGAAGGCTTGGTGAGACTTTGTATGCTCCTTGGTCAGTTGTGTTGGTTGCGCAGTAGCAAAGCTAAAGTTTTTCTCTGTCTCTCTTTCAGCAGGTAATTGAGGGTAATTGTAATGACTGGCTGCTTTTAGCGTGGTGGCTGCTGAAGGATCACTTTTAGGATTTTGACCTCATTGAATGTAGCTGCTTAATTGTCTGCTTGTGTAACTGAGTTAGATATGCACTTCTCAAACTGAAAGCTTTGCTGCACAAGAAAGTGACAAGGTGTTTGTTGAAGGACCAGGTGCCAGGAGTGTAAAACATTCTTCTTTTTTTTTTCTGTCATGTTGTTGACTTTTATAAATAGCTTCTAGTGGACATTTTAGCATCTTAGGTCAATAGGTAAGGTTTGGGCAATTGTGTGTCTTAAGAATGAGGGATTCTCAGCTTGCACTCCCTTTTTTTTCTGTTTGTCCTTCAGTATTTTACTATTGGGTGTCCGAGGCTGGCACTTGGCATGTCTGTCTGGGAAGCCTAGAAATTTCCTGTTGGATTATGTTGATCTAGGAAACACTTCACAGATTAAGATGGTTTAAGGGCATTTTCTTTTTACCATTGTGCAGTTAACTTTAATTATTCATCAATGCTAATCTTCACCAGTTTATTTTCCTGTATGCTCAGTGTCTAATCTAATAATAATTTGACATTAAACTGCTGCTTACGGAATTATGCCTTCAGTAACTTGTGTGTGCACAGTGGTAATGATGACTTGGTATTGTCTTAGTTTCTACCCCACAGTTGTTTGGAAATACAGGTTACTGAAGGAGCTGTGGGTATTTCACATTCTGAGCAGTTGCCTGGAATGTTAGCTTTGCGGTGTTTGCATTTAAGCACTTAAGGCAGGCAAAATGATGTGTTAGCTTTTGTTAGAGGCAGTCGGTTGTCGCAAAGTTAGTGCTGCCTCAGCACCAGAAAAAGTTAGCAACCTTGCATTGAAGTCACCGGTATTTGGGATTTAGCTGTTTTAACTTTATCTTTTGAAACTCCTGTACCTATTTTAGTACGTAACACACTAAACCAACTTACCCCGTTATGCCATTAAATGCTGGGGGTGCCTGTAGTTTCTCACCGTGGGGTAGATTTACTCGGGCTGCGATAAACCTTTTGGGCAGCTTTTGTATTGGAGCTCCCCCGCCCCGAAGGAAGTGTCATGCTGTGTTGCTGATCACTTAATTGCTTTGCCTGGGCCTGGGGGTGAGGCCTACTCTGGGAGCTGTGTAGCCCTCTGATTAGACCAGTAAGATTTACAAGTTCCTTGCAAGCTGTAGTTACCTGTAGCTGAGCGAGGTCACGGGCAGAGCAGACTGGTGCTTTGTGCGTATCGGCTCAGGTGATGATGCCCTTGTATTTCTCCGTGATGTTTCTGAAAGCCCTACTGAGGATCTCACCTGGTCATGCCCTTGCCGAGATCCTCTAAAAATAGACGAGACCGTCACAGGTAGTGTTTAAATGTGAGAGGTCTCTGGTTTTATATGGGTGATGCACAGTGAGTGTGTTTCCTACTGAGACCTGAGGGTTTATAGGATGTTCTGAAATCTACACCCTTTCACCTGCAGAACATTTCCTTCAGAAAACACCTCTTAAGCTGTTAGTCCCCTCGGGCTTCCACAGCTAAAAGCAGGCAGAGAGACTGGTCGCTGCAAGCAGTGTTCTGTGAGAATGACTGTGTGTGTTGAGGAATTGCCTCATGCTAATAATACATGATTTGTTTCAGTCCTTTGCGTGCCTAAACTGAAGGCTTGTCTTGTGTTTTACAGCAGCACAGTGGAATGAAGTTTTCCATGAAAGGAACTCATAACCAAGGCAACAGCTACAGCCCCGTCAGCGGTGGAGGCATGAGACAACCAGTTGGTAACCGAGGACACCATCAGTACAATCGTAATATATGGAGAAGGAAAAAACACAGAGACAGTTTGCCCATTAGTCTGAGCAGATAATGGCAGATGCCAAAATGACCTTCCCTGTTCAGACAAACTGAGTGAGTGCCACTCGACTTGAGGGATGGAGACCAGCATCCAGCACATCGTTTTATTGGTGTTGCCAAATATCTGCAGCTGACTTCTTTGCATGTTTCTTTGTGTGGTGGTTCAGTCCATCTTCAAGAAGTAGTTGTGCTTTATCTGTGAAGCCTTATTAAATGTGGACGTTTGTTTTCTGCCTTCCCACAACGGTTCATACAGTGCCGAAGCAGCTCTGACAATAGAACTGCAAGGACATTTACAAATGCTGTGGCTTTTTTTGCTGTGGCTACATCTATTCCTTTGTGGGTTCCATTTTCTTTTGTTTCAGAAGTGAAGAAAACTTCGGCCCCTTGGAATTCCTGTTTTCTTTTCTTTTCTTTTCTTTCTTTCTTTCTTTGCAGCAAATCAAGTTGGGAATTCATAAAAGTAATTTTGCTGCTCTCCTGTTTTTGTTTCAAAGTTCAGGATTTTTTGCTCTGTAAATATTGGAAGTATAATTTGTGCAATAACTTGGAATTTTTAATTTAATTTCATATTGTCACATAAGTTATATTTAAGGGGAAGAGGTTTTTTAATTTACAGATCCTTTCCCAGGTTGCATTATCTAAGTTGGGTTCATAGTTTTGGCAGGTTGTCTGAGCAGTGTTACAAACATGACCTTTGGTAATATTTGAGGCTTCTTGATTCACAATGAAAGTGCGATTTGGCTTACAGTTTTAAGAAGGTATTAAGCTCCAAAGCATTTTGACCCTGTGTTTTTTAGCTCATTGTCTGGCCTCTATCAGTCGTCTTGCTCTGACCAATGAGTTTTAATTTTATTCCTTTAACTAGGCAACAAATCCAGCATTTGTAGTACCAGAAGTAAAACTTTTGAGAGGGAGGGAGGGAGGAAGGGGGGAAAAGGTTGGTTCGAGTCCTGGTGTTAAATGAAAAAAGCTGTGAACTACAGGCTTTGATGCATTTTAGTGACGTAACCTGTTAATGTTTGGGTTCAAACAACATTATTAAACAGAGGTACCCGGCTTAAGGAATGTGGAGAAAGGAAATATGTTGATTCCATTAAGGAATCTGTATAGCAGTATGCATTAGTTCTGTTAAGAGCAAATATATAAAAAGTACTTCAGCTGCTCTAAGCATTACAAGAAGTATCTTTTAATGTATTGCAGGAGAGCACAGCCCAGTGTTGCACACGGTATGAGTGGCTGGCACTTAATTTACAGATGCATACAGGTATACTATGCAAGTGTGTATTGCCATGACAAACACTGTCTTTAACTTTTTGAAAAATGTACATCCTGCCTAACCCTGAGTTTTTAAAGCGCCACAGTTGTCCTGGGAGTAGGTCACATCTCACGCCCTCTGACTTCCCCTTCTTTTTAACGAGAGTTCTTAAGCTACACAGAAAACTACAGATCAGTCACCGAGTCCACTAGCACAGAAAGCTGAAGAATCCTGTTAACAGGACATCTATACTGTGTACAGATACAGAAGGTTTTAAAACTGATATCTGGATATTGGAAAAAAAAAAAGAAGAGGTGTCGAGCATGAAGCTTTTTAATACGCTGTATGCCTTTGAAGCAGAAGTAGTTCATGTTATTACTGAATCTGTCAAACACAAACAGGTCCTTGAGGGGAGAGAGGGCAACATTCCAAAGTAGAGTAGTACATATCTGTTTGCAAAAAGTTTGTCTTAATGCTCCAAACTTATCACAATTTAAAAAAAAAAGTTTTAAAAATTGTGAGCTGATTCATAAATAATATCTAAGGGCTGTTACATGAGCCTGTAATGCTTAGTCTTCACACACTAGCAATATTGAGCATAACTACATTAAAGAGCCTCCAGAGGCTTTAGTTGGTGTCTTATGCTAGCGTCCATTTTAAAGCAGAACTCATTTGAAAAGTGGTATCATGTAACACTTCAGTCATGGTGAACCAAATAAATTGGCCTGGCTGTCACTGTGGTTATGTGCTACAGGTTTAAAAAAAGAAAATCATGTTTAAATTTTTTGTGTGGACAACTATGTGGAAGCTAAAATTGACATATTTTTATGTAAAGTTTTCTATTCTTTGATTTTTAATAAACTTTGGAGACCAGTCACTCTTCTGTACATTTTTATGGGAAATGTAATGAAGTAATCCATGGCCTTGACTGGGTTTTGACATGCACTGTGAACATCTGCTCTAAGTTGTTGGTGCCTGAACACCCTCAGAATGAGCTTGGAGGGTGGATGGGTGCTCTCAGCAAGTGCTTGTGATGTGTTTATGAGGGGAGCAGTGTGAGCACAGTTGTTGGTTTCGCAGTTGTGGATTTGATCCCTTGATAATCAGGGAGCTGCGGAGCTGCAGGTAATTCCCAAGGATATTCTTAAAAGAGGAAACTGGCTGACTGATCTGATCCCTTGGGGGAACCTTAACTTTCCATACAATTTTTTTTTTATCCCCTTCCTGTAGTTTTGAAATTCCTTTCTGTCCAGTTTTCGGCCCTCCTGGAAAGATCAGACACCTCTTGTCAGTTTAGCGGAGTTCTGTGAACCCTCTGAGAGGATTCTGAAATGTCAGTAACTGAATCACATTCAAAATTTCAGAAACTGAGCCTTTGGGAGCAACTTGTGTAAATCCCTGAACTCCTGAGAAAGGGGCCTGGAGTATTTTTAACAGACAATAAGGCAGGGCTAGGGATGTGGAATTGGAGAGGGCTGTGGTACGTGGTGAGTCTTAACGAGTATCTGCTGGAGAAAGAGAAGTGATGGGATGGGAAGGGAATGTCATACGCCCTCAGTAATAATTGGGATAACTTTTTTCTGTCAGGGTCAGTCAGTGGGACATGACTGACATATATATACACACACATAAACACACAAAAAACACTTAGAAGGATGGTCTTGGAACTTGAGTTTTCCTGTGCTCCACCTTTTCCTGTCCACATGGTGACTTTGTTTTAATCTGTCCACAGATTCTGCCCAACTATTTATCTTTGTTCGTAGCCTTCTTTTAACGCATTAGGAGCCTCACTTTGTTTCTTTGAACCCTTGTTCTCTGATGGTAATCTCAGACACCCACCTGATCTGTTTCCCAGCCCTCCTGACTCTCCTGTGTACTCTGCATAGGCAGAATTATCCATGGACTTTAGATGTGGAAGAGACTGCAAACTGGATGAACAGAGCCCACACAGTACATGGTAGAAAGAGCTTGGTTGCTGCCATTGCCAAGAGGTGTCAGTGCTGGTGTTGCACTGGACAGTCCCTGTAGCTCCATCCCTATGCACTGGGGTAGGGTAAGGAGACAAGTGTGACAGCTGGTACGGTGGTGCTGGTTCAGCAGTGTTTCTTTCTGTGGGAACAGATGTGGGACCACATCTGCACAATGGGCACAGTGGGGGGGCTGAAGGAGTAGTACTGAAATGCACTGTAACTTCAGGCAGTGTGACCTCTTCAGCATTTGTGTGTGTGTGTGTGTGTGTGTGTGTGTGTGTGTGTGTGTAGGGTGAACCTGTCAGCATCTGAGCTCTCAAGGACCATAAGCTGCCTACTTGCTGGCTGCTGCCAGTGTAGCCTGGTTATAACATCTGGACTAAACCAAAGTTGTGTCCTGAATTCTCCAATTAAGAGACGTGACAGAGCCGTGGGTGAGGTGGGTGATCACATCTTGTACACCTGCACACAGACTGTTTAGACTGGGGCTTGGAGTATTCTGGGCAATAGATGTGATGCCAAAAAGGAGGTCATCAGAAGTTGCCTTAGGAAGGAGGGAAGCCTGAAAAGGAAGATCCTGGAGATCAGGAAGATGTGTGGGAAGAACAAGGGAGAAGTACCAGGGGATGCCCCTGGGCCTTGGGCTCGTAACTGTGGGTAACTGTATGGCTTGCTGGGGCATGGTTTCCTGCCTGACCTTCCCATGCTGCTATCAAGGCTCCATGCTAGGAAGTTGAGACCCTAGCAGATTCAGTGCCTTGGGGGAGTGGAGGGGTAAGTGTGTGGAATAATCAGCTGTGCTAAAAGCTCTGGTCTTGATAAATAAACCCCAGTTCTCAGACCCAGTGTGGGTTGTTGTTTGCTTGTAACAGAAACAATGCCAGAGTGACAAAACTTTCACGTTCACTGAACCTCAGGTTCACAGCCAGAAGACTGCTGTGGCTGACCTTTCTTAAAATCCCCTTCAGGTGGCTTTAGGCTTTCTGTTCCACTAGCATATTGACTTATCGTATCAAATTAGGCTTGCTTATTTTGGGGGGCGGTGGTTTGTTTTACTTCCAGCACACCACAGGTTTCAGTCCTGGAGGTGCCTCACCTATTTTTGGATGACAGGAGTCCTTCATTTGTTCTTGGCAGTAGGAGATCGCTTGTGGACAGCCCGTGGACAGCCTGTGTCTGCGAGAGATCGGATGGGCAACATGTCATGAGCTTTTTAACCAAGGACTCCTGCTACCAGCCCGGCCATAGAATTGGCTGAAGTAATGGTCACTGGCTGCAAGTTTTGTTTCAGTGAAAGGAAGACAGGGATGCCTCTTGTAGAACATCTTTGTTCCTGCAACACGCAGAACTGCTGCCTAAAGCTCTGGTCCCATTTCTTCTCAATGTTACGCTACTCTAAAAGTTTTGGGCACAAAATGTTGCCCATGACACAACAGCTCTTCAGTTTCAGCTCAACTGAACATTCTCCAACCATTCGCTTTTTTAACAAGCCCTTTCTATTGAGGGGTTGTTAGAGAATCACAGAATCATAGGGGTTGGAAGGGACCTCTAGAGATCACCGGGTCCAACCCCCTGCCAAAGCAAGTACCCTAGCTCATATTGCACAAATGAACGTAGAATTATGGAGGGATCCTTCTTCAGGGAGTAGCCTGTATGAAGACTCACACTGTTGATATATGTGTCTACACATGAGATCAGGGAAATATTCTGCTAATTTATCAGTCATGGTGTTACTGCCACTGCAGCTCATGCTTGGACTTTGGGTGTAAAGGGCATCTCAGCTGACCCCAGCTACCTTCCCGTTACCCACTGATGTGTTTCTGCTGTGCAACAAGCTGTTTCCTGCTTCAGTGACTTACAGGAGCCGAACACCAGCTGGATTTACTGTCTTACTGAAAAACAGGTTCTAAGTAAATGCTTCACTGACTGACTTTTTTAAACCTAAGCCAAGCAGGATTTAGGAGCTCCTATTACAGGGTTTTCTGTTAGAGAGGATGAAAGCAGTGTTTAAACTGAGAGTCCATAACCTCTCTGCTAAAGTAATTTCACTTTCTGTCAGCAAAAACTTTGGCACTGATTCCCTTGGGGATGCTCTGTTGACAAAATCTTTGCAAGAAGATTCCTTGCTTCTTGCTCCTCCTTTCCAGAGAGGAAAAGCAGACGGGCTACATCCACCCCTTCAGGGTTACTGATTACTGTTGGATGAGTCTGGCTAATTCGAGGAGCCAAGATTGAGTAGGTGAAATCTCACCCTTGTCAAGAGTTTCCTGCCCCGGTGATAACATCCAGCTTGAGTACCACTTAATGGTACATGGGTGAGATCATCAAATCAGCTCTGCTCTCTCAGGGAGACTTTTACATTTACTGAGCATCCCTCTCTTGGGAGACAGAGGAGCAAGATAAGTCTATTAGTTATTCATACGTGCATCTTCTGGGGATGAACAGAGTGAGCGGAGTCGCAGTTCTCAGCTGCAAGTGCACGATTAGTTCTGCTGTCCTTACAAGGACCTTGGGGGGAGCAGAGTCAGCCTGGTGGGTATCTCTGCCCCTCAGATTAAGAGGAAACACTGCCTCTTCTGCTCAAGAGCAGAGTCTGTGTGACAGCTTCCGGACTAGTTCCTAAGGACTGGACACCAAAAGGACTCACCATTCCCTCCGGCTCCTCTTGAAAAGGAGTGGCAGCGGCACGTGAGGTTATGCGAGTTACGTGCGCCGTGTCGATGCGCCGGAAGCTGGGAGTGGCCAAGCACCGAATGCAAATGCTCAAGAGCAGCTGTAGAATTTCCATCCTTTGAAATTTTAGAATTTCCATCCTTTGAAATTTTAAAGGCCCTGCCTGGCCAAGGCCCCAAGTGCCTCCATCCAACTTCAAAGTCAGTCCTGCTGGGCCAGGAGGTTGGGCCACGTGAACTCTGTAGGGTTCCTCCTAATCTAAATGTATGATGTTGCAAAAGAGAATTTAAAAAAAAAAATTATTTGACTTTATCTCTGGGTTTATGGAATCTTTTTAACGGGGACATAAGTCAGAGAGGATTTGTTCGTTATTTTTTGCTTTGTCCTGCACCTGATAAAACGTATCTGCCAATTCTAGGAACAACAGGTTGAAACAGGTAAGAACATATTGACTTCTGGAGTTAATAATCCCTAGAACTGCCTGACTCCCAAACATAGGCTACTGATTATGAAGCAAATTGATAAATTTCCCTGACTAAAATGCATTTTTGTTTGCATCTTCTCTGTATTACTGTTGCTGTTGGTAAACATACACCTTGACCCTTCTGACTGCAGCGAGCTTGCAATTGCAATGATAACACAATATCAATGTGGGGCAGGAGGCGTTTGTGTAGGACACCAGCAGCACACACCAAAACGCTGAGTCCCTCACCTTCCCCTCCCCATGCCAGCTGCAAAAATTCATCGTGGAACCTTCTCATAACTAAGATCTGTTTGCTTTTGTTCTGCAGCACAGGAGTAGGGAGGCTGCTCGCCCAAGGACTACCTGGAAGCTAGCAAAACAGCCACTGATGGAGCTGAAAGCGTCATGGAAAGGCTTTTTAGAGGGAAGGTTTGAAAGCAGCTGGAAACCCATGCTTTGCCTAAGTAATTCAGATCATACGTGTCCAGATCAGAGCTCTGTCCCTTAACTTTGCATCACAGAAGTCAGAGAAGAGAAGAGTGTTCATCAGGAGTTGGTATATAGAAAAGGAAATTTCCGTAGAGGAAAAGGAAGCAAAATCTGAGAGCTTCATGACTGGAAATATAAAATAACCGTCCCAGCAGAATGGGAGTTGTGACATACCAAGCTGCAGATCCACTAATAACGACATCAAACCGCCAGCAAAATAACCCCTAGTGCCAGTATAATGTATGGAGAAGAGCTCCACAGTCACTAAGACACTAGTATTGCCAAGAAATGGCAAGAGTCGTTATCTGGACAGCTCACATCGGTATTTCATCTTTAATTCTGTGTGAAAGTAAAATGGGGCTAATTAGAAAACCAGGCAAAATTGAACACTGATTTATGTAATGTTTTGCAGTGCCTAACTCAGGGATGCCACGATTAAAAATAATTTGTTAAAAATACGGTTCAGTAGAGCCCTGTAACGTGCCGCAGTGCCGGGCGGTGAGCGAACCAGGAGGGCGTCACGCCTTCCACTCACCCGGGATGGGATCAATAGATGGCGCTGAGAGCAAATGTTTGGGCCAAAGTGGTGCGGGTACAGTGAAGATTCACTTTGGGAACCGAGCCTTTTGGCTGAGTTTGCTAATGACGGAGAGAGGAGAACGGCTGGATTCGCTGATGTGACAAGCGCGGGAAGCGCGGCCGGTAACGCGGCGTTAGAGGTTTTGCAGCATCGAGTGCCAGAGATGGGGTGAAATACAAAGCACAAGGCTGGAAATCAAGAGTTCATAGCTGCTTCCCAACAGCAGTAGCTTGTGGGTTAGAGATGATGGAGAGGAGAGAGACCTGGGTGTATTTGTTGGCAGTACGGCTGATCTCGCCAGCGCATCTCATAAAGATGATGTGAGAACCTGAGACATATCAGATGAAACATTTCCAGTAGTATTAGTGATTTTCTTTTGTTTCAAGCCCAGGGTTTTACTGGATAAATTACCTGTGGCTTTCCTCATTCCAGGAAAAAAGAAAAAAAGGACAAAAAGAAAAATGTAATTTTTTTTTTTTTTTTCATTTGGTTATGGCATGAGCTACAGATACAGATTTAGAGAATCTGTTGACACCCAAGGATCTACTTCATCTGGAGATTCATCAAAGCTCAATTTAGCTTTTATGATGTCATATCAAAATGATGTGAAGTACTGGAGATCACAGATACTATCACCCAGAATTTTGCATCAGTTTCCTCTGTTCTTGTATCGGTAAAAATTGATCTTTGGCTTTGATGTAGGAGTGACTTGCTTCCTGGGGATGGTGAGCATACTAGCTGACTGTCATTTTAGATCCACGGATGACAAGTCTGGATGTAATTGGTCCCACAGATCTGTCTGGATGTAACTGGTCTTGGGAATGCAGTATGGCTGAGGCAGCCAGCTCCCCTTTCTCAATTTGCTGGAGAAATGCACGTGGTTTCACTCTGTGTTTCCTGTCAGGTGGGGAGTTTTTTTACATCTGGAAGAAAAAAAGGCATAAAAAATTTCAGACCCCTCCAATAACCCTGAGAGCTTCAGTGGATAAAATGGGATAGGAATTCCTTGACAGCCTTTGGCCCAGTCTGGCATCCAAGTTATCCCCAATGGCTCTTGTTTCCCATTCCTGTTCATTGACCTAGTGATACAGATAGGTCCAAACTCAACTGTGCAGGAGAGGAGGCTTGGAGAGGCAGCTGAGACTGTGAGGAATATAATCCTTAGGTATGAAAGCTATTTAAATTCTCATTGCATGGCTCCTGGCTGGCTGCAATGGTGTGAAAAACATCTAGCTCATTGTCAATGAGAGAGGTCCTCTCATGGGGAAGGAGTTATCTACCACGGGATTGCTGTGCCTAAATGGAATAAATTTCTTTGTCCCCTGCCTTGTCACTCCTCATCTACTTGTACTGTCAGGTCTTAGAATTTTCTTCTCCACTCTTTCAGTGTATTTGCTTTAACTTGGGATGGATAGTATAGACTGTTCCAAAAGGGAGAAATGCCTTCATTAAACTAATTTTAATGGTTACTTGCTCTGCCATATTCTTAATACCAGTCTTCTCAGACTTATGCAGTTAGTGATGGTTTTGGCTAGGACAGAGTTAATTCTCACAAGGAGCCAGCACAGGTGAGCTGAGCTGGCCAAGGGGGTTTTCCACACCATGAGATGTCACGCCCCCCATAAAGGGGAGCTGGTCAGGGAGGGGCATGTCCCTGTGGCTCCAGGATGGTCTGAGTGAGGACTGAGCATCTGGTTGGTCGTTGGGTTGCCAAATGCTTTGTGTTACCGCCATTTGTGTATTCTGTCACAAGTACAGTTGCTGCTGGTTCTGTCTCCCTGTGCTGTGTCAGCAAACTGTCCTTACCCCAACCCCGTGGTTGCTTTTGTCCATCTCTCCTGCCTGTCCTGACACGGGATGGGGGGAGCAAGCAGCGCCTGGTGCTCAGCCGCCCCATGGGGTCAAACCATGAAAATTATAGCTGGGTTTTCCCTGTGTACACTCCCTGCAGCTCTAGATTCGATGCTTGAAAAAATTCATTTATCATGAATGTCCCCTTAGGTTGTAACTTCATACAACAGAACTTTTGGGGGTTGTTACCTGTCAAACTGAAACGAGTCAAGGTCCAGGATTTAATATCAGATCTGTCCTTACCGAATCTTTGTCTTTGCTGGTTTCCTATGTTCAATCCTTCCAAGTGTCTGATGTAGATCTTTCTAAAGAACATTTTGGATTAGAAAATTCATGTATTGGTTTATTTTTTCAGAGCAGATGCATTCAGGCCAGAAGAATTTTTTAAGTTCTCTTGACATCCAGGAGATGCTCAAGGCACTCAGCCTTAGTCCCAATACTGTACCTACAGCAGAGAGGGTGTTGGGACAAACTCTGACTATGTGGTTGTCATTCCAGCTGATGAGGCACACTGGAACATGATAGGAGTCTGCTACATGATCACACCATGACCACAAGATGCACTGTTGTGATCAGAACAGGTTCCACCATGACTTAAGCTTTGCTCAGAAATGTCTCCATCTCCCATGTGTTTGGAACAGCTGGATGGGAACGCCATGGTTACTGTCACCAAACATTATGGAATTGTTGAATTGTTGAGACATCCATGTGTATAGTGGCACTGTGCAGAGCAGTGCTAAGATCGCTACGTGCTTGGAAGACTCAGAAACTCCTGTAGAGATGCTGAGATGTAGGATGCTGCCTGGCATACCCCAGGGAATAAACAGTGATGTCAACCAAGCCTTGAAGAAAGAAAAGGCTAGTGAACACTTCTCCAAATGATCCACCATCTCACAGCCATCTTCTATAGCACTTTATCTTCTGTAGGAACTGAAAACCCATGCTGTCTGGCTCTCTGAGAGGACCGTGGGGGAGAAGGGGTTTGGAGGTGTATGAGATTGTGAGGCTTGCAGTCCCCTAGGCACGTGTGCTACTTAACCAAGGCAAAATGCTTTATTCATTATGCATTTAAATTTTGGGCACCCTTCTGATTTCCATGAGGTCGAAGGAGCTCAGTGGGATCTTTCAAAAGACGTTTTATGAAAAGGTTTGGGGTGAATGTGAATTCATTTTTTTTCAGCATTGTTTAAGCAGATCGATGTCAGTAGTTACCTTGCAATTAGCTTGTCCTTTTTCCATTCTCGGGAAAAAATTGAATCTGAGGGGAAAAAAAAAGAGCTTTTTTGCCTGTGCACTTTTCAGAGGTGTTTCGTTTTAAGTGAAACACAAGTCCCCGTGGAGCCTTGGCACCAAATGTTGCTCATCTGGCAATAAGAGTTCAAACTGACTCCAAAAAAAAAAACAACAACCCCAAAAAAACCCAAAAAAACCCCCGAGAAACTTACTCCCTTGCAAGGATTTTCTGCTGTTGAGGTGGTGAATGAATGTTGCTAAATCCAATGTGCCCTGGCTGCAGAGAGGGTGCGCTCTTGCATCGCTCTAACGCCCCGTCACGAACCCAACAGCTGCGGGTTTGGAGGGAGGTGGTGATGCTACCTTGGCTGAGAAACCTTTCCTGAGGCACAGGGCAGCTTTAAGCGTAACTTCGTGCTGCGTTTCGTGGGGGTAATACTCAGGACAGGTTATCTGCACTAAGAGATCACTGACCAGGGTAGCTGCTTTTCTGTCACGCTCATACCTGGGATTCCCTGCGTTCAGGTTTGGGCTGTGCAGCCATTCTGCCAGCATAACATTTCATGCCTCCAGATGTTAAATTGCTGCTTCCTTCTTAGGGATCTCTCAGTCCCTTAACTACGCAAATCCAGATCAGGTGCACGAGCTCCTAATTGTTTTAGCAGCCAGAAAAGATTTTTTTTTCTTTTTTTTATTTATTCCTAAATTCTCTAGGGAATGGAACTGGGACACAGGGTTTCTCTAGCTTTTCTCCCTCTAAAATTTAAGGTGTCAGCTGGAAATAGAGTGTACACAGCATGGATGCAAAAAAAAATCCCCATAACAACCCCCTTGGAAACCACTCCGAGCATCATCTAGATCGGGGGTTCTTTGCTTTGTGCAAGCAAGCACCAACGTTCCTTGCGCTGTCCAGCTTTGGTTCAGGGGTCAGTTTACCACTGACACTGTTTTCTGAAGGCTACAGAGCTGAGAGAGTGAAATCTTGGGTTGGTAACGTATCCGCCATCATCACAGCAAATGCTCACTAAATGTGCATGGGAGAGGGCAGGATAAGTAGGAACGGAACTTCTAACACAGAGTGAAGGTGTGTGCAAGCCAGAACTTCATCCAGTCCTTCTGTGCAGTCCAGGCTGCATGCAGGGAGTGCAGGGAGTCTGTGTTACCCTAAGAGTGAACTCTGTTCCTTCGAAGAGGAATTGGAACTATAAGTGAAACAGGCTGAGTCAGTAGACCTTGTATTTAAGAGGGCTCTGAAAGTTTAATTAAAACCCCCCTAAATGCATCTATGTTTATTCACAAGCTTATCTTTTCTTGCCCCAGAACTGGGCCAAGAAATTATTTCACGCAGGGTTTGGGTGTTATTTTTATGTTTGGGTTGTTGTCCCGTCCCACCTCGCTCCCCTCTTCCCAGCTTTTCTTTCTTTTCTTCCTCTCCACTTCTTTTTGGAAGTTGCTGGAGATAAGGGTGCTAACATCTGTCTCTATCTTGCACCTTTTCACTGGGGTAATGCTTCCATTTTAGACTAACACTGAGTTAGAGCACCTGAGGCTTTGATTGTCTTGTGTTTATATTGGCACTGTGAGAAATCTCTGCCTCCCACCGCCCCCACCCCCCCCATACCTTTCAGCAATGCAGCCTGGCCCACATGTCTTTTTTCCCCCCACATAGCTCTCAGTCATTATTGGCACACTTCGATTCAGATTAATTTAACAGTCTGAGACACCTAGTCAAAGTATGGCTGGATTTGGAGAGGCTGAGAATAACATCCTGTTTAGTTTCTATGCAAACTCTATAGTTCCCATGTAAGACTACGTAGGATACATGGATTAGGACTTTTCACCTTTGACAAAGGGTAAGCGAAGGTGGATATGGCAAAGGTCTAAACTACCAGGCAAGGGAATAGTTGCAAGTCTCTTTTAATAGTTTAACAGCATCAGACAAATCATGTGGGCGTGCAGGTTGAAAGGGAATGAATTCCCTAACTCCTGATGTTGCTGCAGAATTTCTCCCTGAAAGGTTCTCTATGGGAAATCTTACTTGAGTTTGAAAATCTCAAGAAACAAGACTTGTTGGGGCTTTTAAATGCAAGATAACACCTCTGGACACAACAGCTTGGGGGGGGGGGCTGATGCTGCAAAGGGGTTGGTTTGGAAAAGGGAGCTGTGTGGTCCAGACAGAGGCATCTCTCTCCCACTACACCTCTCTTCATCCCCCCCAGAGACAGGTGGCACTTTCCAGAGCTTTGGCTGGTTTTGGGGTCAAGTGAGGCATCTCCAGATAAGCTGAGAGGGGTTTGTGTGGCAGAGGAAAGGGTCAGAAGAGAAAAAGAGGTTTCTGCAATGAAAAGAATCTGGAAAAAGGCATAATATGGTGAGATTAAAGAAAACTGCATTAAAGGGGCAGGCAATACTGGCTTCTTAACTACACAGGAGAGCAGAGAGCAGCAAAGGGCTTTAGAGCAAAGAGAAAATGAAGAGTTAAGCTAGTTGCACTCAGGTACTCGTGAGGGGGAGTGGAGGGAAAGATCCGTGGGACCTGTACTGGTTGAGGAAAAAGAGAAAAAATAAAGCAAGGGAGCATTAATGGGGCCTTAATGCTTTCGTTGTCCATCGTGCCCCACTGCACCACTCCACTACCATGTAATACTGCATAGTTAGAGCCTCTAGCTAGTGTTGAGCTTTCTGCCATTCATCCCTTCCCTGATTTATATCAGCCTGTTGCTGCCACCAGTGCTCTGTTGCGTGGCCGATGCTGTTTCTACTATGGCTCTGCTCCTACCCACGTGCAGGAGTCTGGGGTAAATATTAGTAAGGCTATTGTAATTACATGTAGGGGAGATCAAGCTTTTTCTAACAGGAAAACACATTCCTTTCTGAAAATCCAATGATTTCTCATCCAGGGAATTAATCCATTTTTACTCTCTAATGACTTTGTTTTTGTGTGTGGACTTGGGAAGATGAAATCTAGATGCCCCTTATTGTTTTATTGTTAAAAGATTTAGCATGCCCCCGTATGGAAAAAGGGTAAATAGACCAGACAGACTGTATAATGCATCATCACAGTAATTCTTTTCTCCTTAGATGCAACTCAGTATCTATTTTCTGTGGGGCCAGTACCTCTGTTGGCGCATGCCAGAGTGCCAGGATTACCTGTGGAATGAGCAGCAAAGAAAGTGCACCAAGAGTTTTAGTACAACACAGGGTCTGATGTCTGCAAAACATCTCAAGGAGAGTGAAACATTGAAATAGTTCACAAGTGCTTATAAAACTCTGAGAACGTGGTATCGATATTCAACTGCCAGCATCGCAGCAGCTGACAAATGGAGGGTGTAGAAGCTGAATTCTGCCTATGTGCTTCCTCAAGTGTGTTGCTGTGTCTCAGTGTCCCCTCACAAGCTGCTAACGTTCACGTGACTTAGAGTAACGCTGACACCTTCCTGATGCTTGCCCCTTTCAAGCTGGGTTGGAACCGGCCAAAAGGATTGAGTCTTTTAATATGAGGCACGTAGATGGGACAGTTAGAAAATGGATTTGCATGGGCTTCATTTTCTTAGGGAAACTACTTAAAAATATGGTCTTCTAAACCTATTCATCAGCCTTGCATCCCATTGAATTACACTTTTTGTGTGTGTGACAGGTACCAAGGTTTGGAAGCAGGGAACATTCTGATTAAATCTGTCTCCTTTGTTGTCACAGGTACACTGTGTATTCTTAGAATGCAAATCCTGCTGCTAATTAAGCTGTTCACTAGTTGGGATGATAGTCTTAAAAAAAAAAGCAAAAGAAAAAAAGCAGCTCACCTCAGGGAGTCCCAGAAAGGACCACATCCAGGCTCAGGTCTGTAGTTTACCAGGAACAAATACTGTAGACCCATTTGGCAGAAAAAATTTGAGTTATTTTCATGTTTTTTTCTGAGTTCTTTTCGGTTTGCAGAAGTTACTTCTGTTCCCAAAGGCTGAAAAACCCTTATTCTGAAAAAGTCACCTATCAACGAGTTGGGCTGAGCTGAACGATGAAGGAAATAATTGCTCAGGCTGAACTCTGATCGCTCCGTGCTCCGTTTTTAACAAAAGGAGGAGAACAAGGCATTGGTATAATCATGGTATCTGTGCAGAGGCAATGTGCTCAGAGGCCTATGGCAAATACAAATACCATATAATGAGTTTGACTGGATTTTGCATCTGCAGGAAACAAAACCCAGCAGAAGCAGGCTGGTTCATGAACAGCAGAACGAATGAACTTCAGTCTGTCCTCGTTTTACTGTTCTTGTCTCCTGCGCTCGACTCCAGCACCTCAAGTGTCACCTGTCGTATTGACACAGGGTTGAAGTCTCTGACTAACCCGGACCTGTAATTTTCCTGCTGACCACTGATGTATGGACGGCATACCCTCTGCGTTACACCTGTGATGTGATGCCAGAGCACTCATGTTCTCATGCTTCCCCTTCACCTAGTTGTGGATATTTGGGGAAGCTGTAGAAAGTGTTGTTACCTCAGGGACTGTGCACCATGTGGTCTAAAAGGAGCAGCTGACAGACTGGGGCTGGCTCTGCATGGCGGAGAGAAGGGTTTCTGGGGAACCCGATGGGACCTCCAGATAATGAGGCTCTTTACAGTGGTGCCTGGTGAGATGATGTGGCAGATTGACCCTGGCTAGACTCCAGGTGCCCACCAAAGCCACTCTATCACTTCCCCTCCTCAGCTGCACAGGGGAGAGAAAATACAATGAAAGGCTCCTGGGTTGAGGTAAGGACAGGGAGAGATCACTCACCAGCCACTGTCATGGGAAGAGCAAACTCAGCTTGGGGAAATTAGTTTATTACCAATCAAAATTAGAGTATGGTAATTAGAAATAAAAAACAAGTCTTAAAAACACTGCACCCCTCCTGTCTTCCTAGGCTTAACTTGACTCCTGATTTAAATCCCCCAAAACAGCACAGGGGGATGGGTGAGTGGGAGGTTCTGGTCAGTTCATCACATGGTGTCTCTGCTGCTCCTTCCTCCTCAGCAGGACAACTCCTCACACTCTTCCCCTTCTCCAGCATGGGGTTCCTCCCACATAAGACAGTTCTCCAACAATTTGTCCAATGTGAGTCCTTCACACAGTCTACAGTTCTTCACGAACTGCTCCGATGTGGGTCCCTTCCACTAAGTGCAGACCTTCAGGACCAGACAGCTTGAGAGTGGGTCCCCCACAAGGTCACAAGTCCTGCCAGCAAACCTGCTCCAGCCTGGGTCTGCAGGTTTTTCCAGGAGCCTGCTCTAGCATGGGCTTCCCCTGGAGTCACAGACTCCTTCAGCATACACACACTTCTGTGTGGGGACCTCCATGGGCTGCAGGGGAACAGCCTGCCTCACCATGGTCTTCTCCATGGGTTGCAGGGGAATATCTGCTGCGGTGCCTGGAGCGCTTCCTGCCTCTCTTCCTTCACTGACCTGGCTATCTTCAGAGTTGTTCCTCTCATATCTTCTCGCTCTTGCTTGTTCCAATTCCTCTTGGGGTTACCTCAGAGGTGCTACCACCATTGCAGATGGTCTTGGCTTTGGCCAGTGGTAGGTCTGTCTTGGAGCCAGCTCACATTTGCTCTATCAGACATGATGAAAGCTTCTAGCAGCTTCTCACAGAAGCCGCACCTGTAGCTCCCCCTCTCACCATTGCCACGCAAAACCAATATATTCCATTGCTCTCCTCTGTGGATCACATGTTTAAGAATTGTCATTAAAATTCACATTCATCACACAATCTTCACAATCTTCTCCAATCACTTAAAAAGAAAGTATCTCCTACACCACTAGTCCAGATAACATCATCACAATACTTAACAGTTGTACAATTTGAACACAATCCATTCCTCATCCCTTCACTGTAATTATGACAACAGAAATTCCTTACAATCACTCTACTTTTCACTCTCTTTGTTCAGTCCATGTTTTGTTTGTTACCTCTTCCAATAATTATCCTTATCTTGAATCCCTCATGCCCCATGCTGGGCACCAAAAAGGACCTTGACTCAATGCCAGGTGCCCACCAAAGCTGCTCTATCATTCCCCTCCTCAGCTAGACAGGGTAAGAAGAAAACAAGATAAAAAAAACCCTCATGGGTTAAGATAAAGGCAGTTTAATAAAGCTAAAGCTGTGTGCAGAAGCAAAAACAAAAGATTTTGTCTCTGTTTCCCATCTGACTGGAAGACCAGTCACTTCCCAAGAAGCAGGGGTCTGCTGCACATGAAGCAGTTGCTCTGGATGACAAATGTCGTAATAACATATGTCCCACTTCCTTCTCCTCTTTCCCAGATTTTATTGCTGAGCAGTTGTCACATGGTACGGAATATCCCTTTGGTCAGTTTGGGCCAGCTGTCCTCCTGGCTGTGTCCCATCTCAAGATCTTGCCCACCCCCAGCCTTACTGGTGAGATGTTGGAGAGACAGCCTTGGTGCTGTGCCAGCCCGGCTCACCAGTAGCCGAAATGCTGGTGTGTTACCCACACCTTGCTGGCTGCGTGCACGCAGCTCAGCGCTGTGAGGGCTGCCGTGGGGAGAATTAACTCCATCTCAGCCAGACCTAATACAGGTGATAGGAGCCAACAGGTATAAAGTGAAACATGAGAGGTTTGAACTGGTTGTAAGGAGAAACTTTCAGCCGTGACAATAGTCCTGCAGTGGATCAACAAAGCCGGTGAAGTGTTTGGAGCACAAGTCTTATGAGGAGCAGCTGAAGGAACTGGGGTTGTTTAACCTGGAGAAGAGGAGGCTGAGGGTTCTTGAGAATGTTTCACAAATGATGAAAGGAAGGAATATGCCAAGATAACCAGGAATACCCCCATATTTCTTGCCCGTTTGCTTCACTTAAATGTGGAAAAAGCCTGGGAGGCTGACTTTGGCTTTCTCTCTGAGCTTACCCTTTTTGTATGTGAATCTGTGTCTTAAGCGTTCTGAGAGGCAGTGGTGGCTGCATCCCCTTTCCACGCACCACTGTGACTTTTTTGCATCCCAATATGGTTACTCTGGGTGCAAAACAGCTGGTGGGTCTTTATGTTTAAAACTCAGGACTGTTTCCAAAGACACCTTGTTACACCTGTGATATATGATTGAAATATTTCTTTTGTGTCATTAACCTGTGGAGTTCTTTTCCCTTGAGCCACAATATGAACCCAAGAGCTTAAACTGGTTCAGAAAATCACTGGCTCTACTATGGATAGAAACTTGTATGGTGATGTTAGATAACATGGAGAGAAAAACAGACAAACAGGGAAGATTATTAACTTGGACGCTGTGTGGGCATCCAAAGAGTTTCTAGAAAAAGAGGTGAGGAAGGGAACCAGCCCATTATATTTTTGAGGTTTAGGCTAGGCAAAAGGGTTTCTTGTTACAAGTGGAAAATCCACATTTTTCAGGTTGACTTAACTGAGAGAATATACTGGAAGATCAGCCTTAGCTGCTCATAATATAACTAAATAGCCAGAGTATTTACAGAAGGTATTGAACAGCTGAAAAATATGCTTTCTTTCTGAAAGCAACAGTAATTGATAAACAAGAAGCTAATTAAATATTATCAGTACCATTCAGAGTTGGCTTTTCAGAGGCTAATATGAAAGGATAGAAAAAAAGCCTAAGATAATTATTTCAGTTAGTATCAGCGAGAGAGGTTATTTTTTTTCCCCAATTTGCCTATTAGTTATTACTTTACTGCATGTGATAAATTGTCACTACTCGTACCTCTGCCCCACGATTTAAATCATAGCGGAGGGCATAGTATTTTGCTAATCCCAGTATGAGACTGTGTATGTGACAGCAACTTTATAGCATAATTCAGCGTGCCTCCCAGCATGGACTGGAGCAACTGCCCCAGGGACAAGCGAGGTCTCTGCTCAGCAGCAGCTCCACAGGATGCTCCCACTCTCCAGGTGTGGAGGTGCAGGCAGCAGCTGGTGCTGCTGGTTAAGGCTGGGGTGTGTGTGGGATGAGATTCTTACCTGCAGGAGATGTGCTGTCAAGTTAAGGAGCTGTGGGAGAAGCATGGCACATAGTGCAGCATTAAGGGTGATGAGAAACAGATTGGCTGGATCCAGGCACAACCCAGTTCACTGCAGAAACAAGAGCCTGAGCTCCTGACTGCATGCAGGAACAGCCAGACCACCTGCTTGCCAATGTAGCAAATGGAGGCTCCCATGATGGTGAAGGTTGGAGGCTTGTGACTTCAGGCAGCGGGAGGGACGCTCCTCTTCCAGCTGCAGATCTGCTCCAGCCTAAAAGGAGGTGGGGGTTGGTCTCTTCTCCCTGGTAGCTAGTGACAGGACAAGAGGAAATGGTCTGAAGTTGCATCAGAGGAAGTTTAGGTTTGAAGTTTGAAAAAGTTTCTTTGCTGAAAGGGTTGTCAGATACTGGAACAGGCTGCCCAGGGAGGTGGTTGAGTCACCATCCCTGGAGGTGTTTCAAAGAAGAGTAGATGTGCTTGGTGACATGGTCTAGTGTGGGACCTAGTAGGGCTGGATAGATGGTTGGGCCCGATGACCTTGAAGGTCTTTTCCATCCCAAACCATTCTATGATTAAGATCACGTATTAGATGCTGCAGTAGTTCTGTCACAATGAACGAGCTTGTTCATTTTAATGATGTCAGGCTCCAGAAAATGCCATATATATTTTGTAAGGAAATAATATAGTTCTTGGGTTGTGGTGGTATTTTTCTGGCACCCCAGACACCCTGAATTGCTTTTAGTCCAGCCTATTCTTCAGTATAGGTTGAAGAATATCTCAATATCTATACTGGGAGAAGCTTCCTGACTTACTGCTTTTGAGGCTATGGTTTCATAGTGCTCTTACTGTCATAGTGTTCTCTCTGTCTTGTGTCTTTTTGCCCTTGTTATACAGCAGGTTAAGATGAGTGCAGCTGAGCTATCTAGTACTTCCGTTTTCATTGCCTTTCAGGTTATCTTTACTTTTTAGCCACTGCATATTCACTCTTCATTCTGCCTACAGGAAGAGCTGTTCCCATGGGTATTCTTCAATCGGCTTTGAATGCTTCAATATCATGTCAGTCAATTAATTTTCATTAAAGACCTAACCTTCAGGAGACTGCTGGGAAAGTCTGTGACTGCCTGCTGCATCCAGTTGTGGACCTGAATAAAAATCTCTCTGTTAAGAGCAAGGATGTGGCTGGCTAGGAATAGTAATTTATCACTAGCAGTTGTTTAAGGTGCAGTTTTAATATGAATTTAGATGCAGGTGCCTATAAATAGAATAAAACTTTGAATATAAAAGTAGTTATTTTTTTTAAATACAAATAGGAGAGTCCATTTTCTGAGAGCTTTCTTTAGTAAGCCTCTTTCATTTCCTGCTTCACAAAGGCCATTCTTATGGGTTTAAATGATTTCATTTTCAACTTCACAGTAATTTACAGATATGGAAGCAGTCTTGTAATAAGCTTATGTGATTGCCACTGTTCAATGGAATTTGCGAACAGCTCCTGGGTTCAGCCAAATCCGTCCAGACGTATTGCAAGCATGAGCTTACTAAGACCCATTTTTAAACCGTTTGAGGTTTTTGATCCTACTCCTATTCTCAAAATCCCATTTCAGAACATGATTGCATCAATGGTCGAGATAGCCTTTCCTCATTTCAAATGGGTATTTATTCACGGTTCATTAAGAGCCATTTATTCTCATGCGTAATAGTTCATTTTCTTCCTCGATGTTAACTCAAGTATCTGCTGTTATGTGTATAGGTATACATGCTAGAATAATTTCTGCCTCTTAGAGGAGGATTGCTTGGAACTGCACAGTAAATGCTTTCTCACAGTTTCTCTTAAAACAGGCTCTCCACTCCTTTTATCTCTCAGGTAGGCCTTCTCCACATGCCTTTTAAGACTCTTCTTTCTTGAGTTTAGGTCATCAAACTTGGATCCACTGCTGAGATGATGGCTCACAAGAGCAACTTTCCACCTACTGGGCATACCTCCACTGACAGATTGTATGATTTTATTCTCCTTTTCTTTAGTACTGTATCACACTAGCAATTTATGTAGGCATACCTGCACAAAGTGCCCCACCACTGACTGTCCAAAGAAAAGCTAACGTGACACTGACTCTCTGGTTATAAAACAGGGGTAGCTCTGTCTGACTTCGTGTACTGTGGTGTGCACTGATCATGCTGAAAACAAAGCTTTACCTACTGCTTCTTCACAGCTTTGGTAATGACAACAAAGTTCTTCCAAAATCTCTTCTGCCTTTCATAAAAGGCAGAGAAAGAGAAATGAAGTCCTACATGAAGCATTTTGCTAGTAAAAGATATTTTGTTGCAACAGTATGTTGACAACAGAGGAAAAATTTCTGAAATTTTTATTATTTTCCATTTTTGCATCCAAAGAAATTATTGGTTCAGTGTTTATGATGATGATATTTCCCTTTTCACATAGTTTCAGGGTTCTATTTTAAATCTCTCTAGGTGTGTTTGTATACAGTGTGTCAGTCTTAAGGCAGCATTGCATACAGTGCCTTGCTACACTAGGAAAGTAGACCTGAAATGTAGTTTGTAAACCTCAGTCAGAGGAAAATTTGCTTCCAAACTCTTATCTAGAAAAAAAAATGTAACTTAAGCACATTTAAAACAGTTTCTTTCAATTCAATGTTTTATTTCAACAAATCTGATTCTATGTGAGGAGCTTGGTAATTCCCACAGCAAAGTTTCTCTTTTCTGGTTCTTTCATCAGATCCATCACAGTGGTACCTGTGGCTGCCCTGTATTCCAGAAGCTGGGACCTTTGAGGAACATGGATTTAGAAGAGTAGCAACAGAAGAGAACCTCTTTGGTTTTCTAAATTCAATCATATCCAAAAAGCAGTTGTCTGTCTGGCTGTAAATTTTCTTCCTGGATTGGCACCTGTAACGTTCATATGATACTGGGATTCTTAACAGTTCCTGGGATGGGTGAAAGTTACATGTGAATTGGTACGGATGTTCCTGGCAGAGAGAGTTTAAAATTATTTTTTTAAAGTCATAAATTAAAAAGAAATATGTAAATATTTAATAGCTTAATAGCCATTGCTTAGTAAATATATTAATAATATATAATCTTTTATTTTAATAAATGTTTATAAATTAATAATGACTTAATATTCAACATTTGAATACTAAAAGAAACATTTAAAGTACATACTGGGTTTAACCACATAGTATTATCATTTTCTATCTATGCATGCATGCATACATACATAAAGACACACAGGTATGGTTATAGACACCATATCATGCCACAGAGTGATCCCTGGCCCTTTGCCAGAGGCTGGCTTATGTCAGAATGATTTGGATCTATCTTCAATGCCTCCCACTATGAATGGCTGACCTTGTTGATACAGCATAGTGCTTAGAGAGACCCTTGCCTCAATATGCCCCTAACCGGTTTTGCACAGGCTTATTCACATGCCACACCAGCATGCAACACATTAACCTCAGCATTTTTTTGCCTCACTTTGCGACAGCTTGCAGAGCATTACTGTGTCTGTTGCATCAGCTGCCGCTGCTGGTGATGCATCTTAAAAGCTGTGTTTGTTGCTTGTGTCGGAGTGGGCTTTTCACTACGTGAGGCCTATCAGTGGGCCAGCCTCATTGGCAGGCTGATCTGTGGCCTGGAGGACCTGGACCATCAGAACATCCAGAGTATGGACAAATAAATAGATGAGTTGGACAAAGTCCCTCACTAAACCTTTCAAGGGAACTAGCTATGATATGGGACAGAAGGCCCATGCATCAGTATGTAATTGGTTTAAAAAGGTAAGAAATAGAGGATAAATGTTTAGGTCCACTTACAGAGAGAAATCACCAAGATCTACAATGACTTGTGCTGTTCACAAGAAAGAGAGATGAGTAATGGGTTAAGAAAATTGCTGACAGTGCAAAGATATTCACAGTACTAAGGTTTAGAGCAGGCTATGAAATGCTGAAGGACATTTCCAAGTCAGTCAGTCTTGTAATAAACTTACACAGATGAAATTCAACAGAGGTAAGTGTAAAGTGATGCACTTCAGGGCAGATGTGTGTAGCTTCAATTGTAAAATGATAGGCTAAAAACTGATTTGTACAACTCAGGGCCAAGATGGTGGGGTTATGATAAATGATTCCATTAATACATTGGCTCGGCTCCCAGTAATGGTCCAAGTAGCAGATTAAATGTGACCTTTTAGGAAAAAAACCTCTCACCATTGTTCTGCTGTATAATTCCATTCACCTATCAAGTAACTTTATGGCCTTGAAAAGACAGAGGGGATATAATAGGGGTCTACACATTTGTTCACTGCTCTGCAGTACAAAACCTAGAGGTATAAACTACTAAAGCTAGTAGGAGAGTTCAAAAGAAAAAAAGAAACAAAAGAAACAAAAGAAAAGTTGTTTGTATGACAATTATATTTACAGATTTATGAACTGCTGTAGAGCTTGTGGTGTGAGCAGCCTTTCCTCTCTACATTTTTGCTGCTGTTTTCCTTCATTGCATGCTCTTCAAGATAGACCTTGCTTTTTACTCTGCTCACTCCTTTATCTGATGTTACAGTTTTTCCTAACAGATTCTTGTTATTTCAGCTTCTAATTGGAAGGTATGCAGTACTGCAAAGAAGGAAATGCTTAAAAATATATTATTTTGTCTCTAAATCACAAGAGACATCTGTCTCAGTCTTAACTACTGTACCTGTACAACAATCTGTGACTACAGCTTACAGCAGAATTCTAAACCAATCTGTTGCCCTTTTGTAAGGCTGTTAGCATCTGTAACTTCAAGTCAGGAACCACTGCCCTAGGATGACGACTACTCCTGGCACACTTAGATATAAGTATTGATTTCCAGTTTTGTATTGCTTCGTGTCCAAAGAGAACTACTTGGAGAAGAACTTTGGGCAAGATGGCCTACAAAATGCTGGTGCAAGTAGTCTCTGAGCTGGCGGAGGAAATCAGTGCTACAGTGGATACCTACAGCAAGCTGACTGCAGGAGAGAGTGGGGCTGTGTGGCGTCTGTGTTTTTCCATCCTGTTTTTGTATACATATGTTCACGTTATGGTTTTGTGTGGTGGGGTTCTGGTGGAGGAGGGGGAGCTGCAGGGGAGGTGGCTTCTGCAAGAAGCAGCTAGATGCTTCCTCTAAGCCTGACAGAGTAAACACCAGCTGGGCTCAAGGCTGGACCCGCCACTGACCAAGGCCGAGCCCATCAGCGACAGTCACAGCGCCTCTGGGAATCACACTTAGGAGAGAAAAACCCACAAGCAGCTGCTTTTTGCCACCAGAAAAGGGAGTGAGAAAATGTAAGAAACTGTGCAGGCACCAAGGCCAGTGAAGAAGGCAGGGGGTGGGGAAGGAGGGCAGGCTCTGCAGGTGCAGGAGAGAAAGGTCTCCCTGCAGCCCATGGAGAAGTCCATGGTGGAGGGGTTTGTCCCTAGTCAGCCCATGGAAGATGATGGGGAGCAAAGATTGCACCTGCAGCCTGTGTAGAGACCCCATGCTGGAGCAAATGGAGACATGGAAGACGCTGTGACCCACACTGGAGCAAGTTCCTGGCTGGACCAGCAGCCCATAGAGAGAGAAATTCATGCTGGAGCAGGTTTGCTGGAGAGGGGCTTGTGACCCCGTGGGGGATGAGGCTGGAGCAGTCTGGGCTTGAGAGACTGAGAGACATTCCATGATTTATGACTGCACCCCATAGAAGTGACCCACACTGGGACAGCTGGTAAAGAGCTGAAGCCCCATGGGAAAGAACTCATGTTGGAGAAGTTGGTGAAGGACTGTGTCCCATAGGTGGGACCCCACAGTGCAGCAGGGAAGAATGAGAGGATTCCCTCCCCATCTAAGAAGGAAAACAGCTTCTGAGGAACTGATGGAAACCCTCATGCCTGTCTTCTACCCTGTGCTACCCTAGGGGGAGGAAGGGAGAGAAATAATGAATAAAGTTGAGTCCGCGAAGAAGGGAGGGGTGGGAGAAGTGTTTTAAGATCTGCTTTTATGCCTCATTATCCAACTCTGGTTTCTGTGTGTGTGTAGTGTAGACTAATAAATTAGATATTTAGAGAGAGAGAGAGAGAGAGAGAGAGAGAAATTCTGAGTGGAGTCTGCTTTGTCCCTATCTTGACTCCTAAGCCTCTCAATATATATTTCTTCCCTGTCCAGCTGAAAAGGGAAGTGATAGAGCGACTTTTGTGGACATCTGGCCTCCAGCCAGGGTTAAAACACCACAGTACATATACACATATGCATTTATATATGTATCTCTGAGGAAGCAAGCAGTGTTTTCATCCCGAGATAAGTTTGACAACTTCCTCTGTCCCCTGCCTGAGGTTATTGTTGACTCCCAAGTCACTTGCTCACAGACTGGAGAGCAGCTGGGGTTTTTCTAGAGTTCAGTGGTGACTGGGGAGCAGAAGGGGTAGGGAAAAGAGTGCCAGATTTCTGGCACACCTCTGTCACTTCCATATTTGCAGATATCTATCTGAAAATACCTACGTACATATCTGAAATAGTGTTGCACGCTCTTCACTTTTCTGGATACAACCACCACTTTGTGATTTGGTATTACAAATCTCTCTTCTTCCTCTCCTTCCCCTGCGGGTTGGGAGAGCTTCAGCCAGCCAGCCAGCCACAAGGACCCATATCTATTTCCTTTGCATATTGATGCTGCTATCTCCGACCTTGCTTCTACAGGATGATGCCAAGGATATGTGGTCCACATGGCAGGGGGAGAGGGGGTATAAGTGGAGACAAGCCTGCTGAAAGAGTGTTGGAAAGGGCACTTCCTGACATTCTCTGCACTGCCTGAGCACACCAGACACCCATGGGGTGGACTTTGAGGCAGAGGCTCTATCTTCCCATGTATGTGCATTGTCCTGTGTAACAAGCTCCTGGTTTCAAATGGGGTGTCTAGTTGATGCACCATGAGTAACAAACAGCAATATATACTAAGAGGATCCCAGAGGCAAATGATAAATTTTGGAAATTTATGCCTGGGATAAGCTGTTACTAAATGTTTGTCTATTTATGAATGACCAGCTTGTCAAATGATGGTTATGAAATGAAGACCCTGTCATGGTTTAACCCAGCTGGCAGCTAAAACAACCACACAGCCATTTGCTCACTCCCTGCACTCCCAGTAGGATGGGGGCGAGAACTGGAAAAAAAAAAAAAAAAAAAGAAAACTGGTGGGGTAAAGACAGCTTAATATATCATTTAATAGGATTAAAAAGGCTGCTGCTGATGATAGGAGACTATACAAAACAAGTGATGTACAGCACAATTGCTTATGACCCACTGACTGCTGATTATACATTGAAAATGATGTCATGTATTATGGAATATCCCTTTGACCAGTTTGGGTCAGCTGTCCTGCCTGTGTAACCTCCCAGGTTCTTGTGCATCCACAGCCTCCTCGCTGGCAGGGCAGTGTGACAAACTGAAAAATCTTTGAGTACAAACATTGCCCGGCAACAACCAAAACATCTGTGTGTTATCAACACCATTCTCACTTTAAATCCAAAACAGCACTATACCCACTATAGTGGGAAGAAAATGAACTCTATCCCAGCTGAAATTAGGACACTTAAGATTGCTGACCTTAGGAGGCTGGAATAGCAGGTAGGTTTAGCAACTGCCAAGAGTGAAGACACATTAAAATGGTAACAAATCATATTTACCATCGTGAACATTATCCATTAGGTAACAAAATAGCAATCACCTTTTTTTTTTTCCCCCTAAAATTCAGTACATATGGAGAATGTGCAGTTATATTTTGGGAAATAAGAAAGGAAATTACAACATTATTACTATTTCTCTATGGACTGGCTGTCAAAAGACTGCAAAGCTGGTAAAAATACCTGTAGTGAATTGGAACCAGACTCCAGACTGAACTTGAAGTTTTATGTCAATGTGAAATAGAAATGATTTTGTTGCTCATTTATCACAATTTAGGAGAAATCAAAGTGGAGGAGTTCAAATTTAGAATATGTTTCCATTACTGCTCCATTTGCTGTTTTCTGTATTTCTCAAATCACGTATTACAGCTGGTATGACTTTATTAAACTATGACTTTATTAGGTTGAAGTGGTCCAACTGTTCTTCTCACAAACAGAAAATGCTCAGCAGTTGACTTAGCCTATATTTTTTTATTATTTATCTGCAAAGGACAAATTATTCCTTACATCTGATGAAAAGGTATGGTTCATTTTGAGGACAATATTTAAGAATGCCTACTCGGACAGTTTTTCCCTACATTTACTGAAGGATCCCAAACGTGTGCTAGTAGTTACGAAGATGACATAGATGGAAGAGATTAGATATAATAAGCTGGCAGCAAAGTAAGACTTTAATGGTCAGCTGAGGGTTTGTACTTTTTAATTCAGATGGAGATGGAAAACTGTGCAGTAATAAACATTTAAAATTGGAGGGAAATGAGAAACTGTACGATTCCATTTTAAAACAAAATGTTCCACTTTTTATTAAGGACCAAGGCAACCTTTTTTTCTCACTCTTCAGTGAGGAGAGATGACTAGGAACAACATGAAAAGGAACCAGTGGTTTACTTCAGTCACTCTTCAGCATACATGCCACTTATCCATGTACCCACAACTAATTTTCATGGCTAGAGGTGGCCCAAAAATTTAATTTGTCATGACAAGATGGAGACAAATATTAACCACAGCTAAGCTTAACATTTATTTAGCTACTTACTACCAACTTAACAAGAGATTTGTCTAGTTTTCTGCTGTAATTGTTTGTTCCCTTATACATTCTGACATAAAGCTTTGTACAAACTGAAAATCTACAGAACTGGCAACAGACATAAAACGTTGAGATTCAGCAGTTTATCTAGGGATCTCTAATTATGCATCCTGAAGAAATTATCCTCTAAAAACCAGAACTCAGTAGCATGAGGCATTTTTGCATGTTTGCATAAGTGTCCTGCTGCTGAATTCAGGATTAGTTGCACACGGGAAAGTCAAGTGTTGCCAGAATCAAACATGACACATTCTTAACGTTACAGTGGCCTCCTATGAAAGACCATGCCCTCAAGAATCAATGGCAGTGATCACATCTTCCTTCTTACCAGGGGAAAAAAAAATATAATGAGCTAACAGGTGGTAAAATTCTAGTGATCCTTCCAGCTGGCACAAGTAACAAGAAAGGTTGAGTTCAATTACTGAGGCGGTATCCTTCTTAAAAATAAATAACAAGAAAAGCTGCAAACCAGGAGAAATGAATTACATCATCTAGGCTCTCATCGTGACTAACACCCCTGGCAAAACCAAGGGAAATTCATTGACAGGGCAATGCATCTTCACAGGAAGAAGATAATGCATCTGGGACAATATCAAGGCTTCCTTGCTTCCTTGCTTCGCCTCATTACATGCTCAGAACCTCCTCTCTGCTCACTGCAGATCCAAAATACAGTGCGTGTGCGTGTGTCTCTCCATTGCCTGTTTGGCACTTAATAAAGGAGCCCTACCAAAGTCCCTCAGCTAGTCCAGAGGTCTGTACAACAGCAGCCTGAATTGTCCTATCATCAGGTAACTTTCTGAACATGACTCTGACCAGTTCCACCTTGGTGTGCTACCACAGCACTGCTGCTAAGCCACCTGGGTTTTCTAGATTTTTTTTTGTCACTCCACTATTTCTGCCTCCAAAGGGGAATCTGAGTTACGTGGGATACCCTATTTCTTATCCCAAAACAGGAAACCTTGGGTATCTTTGTCATCTGGACCAAGAGTCCAGTAGGCCCTTTGCTCTAGACAGGTCTCTTATCTGCTTGCTGCCCAAAAGGTTTAGTGTCAGGCTTTCCACTCAAAGTCAAAACTCACATTTTAACAAAACAAGCCCTGAACTGTGGTTTGGCTTAAATTTAAGTAAGGTTTGACCCACTCACTCCCCTTGCTTACAAGAAGCCCCCTCTCACTTATCAAGTGCCTGTTTATCCAGGGTCCTCAGAAAGGCCTGAGCTGCTCTTCTCCCTCTCCAATAATCACCTGCAGTGAACTGCTCACTGCCTGGGAGTCCAGCAACAGCCAGATCTTAGTGGAGGTAGCATTTTACAACCAGGGAGTTATGAGGACAAAGGATGTTTTCTTCTAGTGACATCCCCAACCATCACGGTGTTTGTTGTCCTCTCCCGTGCCACCAGCTGCCCGGTCCTCTGCACCAAGGGAGCTGCAGGGGTGAGCCCTGAGTGCTCACATTCTTCAACTCTATTTACTGGGTGGGAAACTGAGCCATGCTGTCTGTACAAAGGCAATGGTATCAGTCTGTTAGAGCAGACTGAACAGCATTTTTTTACTAATTTGAGTGAAAGCAACCTAACAGCCTGAAATATCTGTCTGACAGGTACACTTACCAGCGATTGTTTGGATAACTGTCATGTCAGTATAGTTAGCACCCCTTTCTGAACATCTCATTAAGATATGAGGGGTTTAAAGTGACAGCAGCTGCACACTGGTGCAACTAAAATGCTCTGTAATGCAATGAATGATAATTTATAGCAAGACAAAAATTAAATTTGAGGACAAGACATTAACAAGTGCACACATGCTCCCATTGCTTCTATCTGCAAACTGAAAGGAATTGTGAAATTATCTTGAGCCCTGCTCCTGCTTTCATGACCATGGGACATAGGTAGGCTCGCATTTAGCCCCTGTTGTGAGAGGATTTAAACTCTTGCTAGTCTCTGGAAGGTGTGGACTTCCATGGTGTGTATAGTCATGTAGGTGCTGCACAGCACCTGTATTTGGATCAGGATTGTGTCTGCTTTTGTTTTAAATATATAGTCATTCTCAGTGGACTCACTAGCACCCTAAGCAGTGACCAGGGAGGAGGTGAGTGGGAGTGGTATTTATCCCACCAGGAAAAGAGGGAGAACTCTCTTCTCCTTTAAGTGCAGGGACACTAAAGGAATCCCTATCACTCACAAAATCCAACCAACCATTTGTGAATTTGGAGAATTAGGACTTTGAGTCTCAAGCCTCTGGTCTCCCTAATAGCATGGAGGAATTCACATGGCAAAAAAATCACCACTTCAGGTACAGGATGGTTTACAATAGATGAAAAATTCATTATGTATCTATTAATTTGGTATCTGGATTTTGCATGAGCATCTTGTTTTGCAAACTTTATTCTGCAATTCCTTGCTCCGAAGCTGAATGTCTGAGTTATATTGCACAGAAACCTTCTCTCTTGTCATTTGTAACCAGAGTGTAGCCAGTGTTAAGCATCATGGACAGGCTCTGAAAGTTTGGGAGAGTGGAGTCTGGTATTAGAGGAAAGAGGTAATAGAGGTGGAAGAGGAAATAAAAGGGATCAAAGGCAACAAATCAGTGCTATGCCCAAGCCCAGATGGCTCTTTGCACCAGCATTGCAAAACACATCCAGTTTCTGTTGTTAAGAGTCTACAGGTATCCTTACCTTTTGTGGCCTCTGGTGCCATCAAGAGGATCTGTGCACGACTGAGTTGACTGAAAGCAGCATTTGGGACAAGAATTGAGTTCACAGATCCAGACTCTTCGGTGTCTTTGATTTTCTGTGAACACCTTCTCATGGAAAAGATCAGGGTGAGACTTAATTTGATTAACATGTCAGCTAGAGTGTGCGAGAAATGGGAAAACAGGTGTTTAAAAGGATGAAAGTTACAAATTTACCTGGCAGAGTTAGAGTGTATTCTGAAGGCAATTGTATGTTACCATGATTTTGGATATAGGCACAAAGGAAAGATGTAGAAACAAACAAGCCATAAAAATATTATTCAATTTAAATTAATAATACAAACTCATAGACACCTAGATTGAAAGCACCATCCAGGGCTTGTGTATTTTTCAAAGGATACGTCTACAGAGGAAAGAGAATAGGACAATAGAAACAAAATCTGTGGGCAGACATGAAATATTGGAAGGAAGTATTTATAGTATATTGGCAGTGATGAACTAGGAGAGAAATTGTTCAATGCCATCTTGCTGGCAAACTGTTTTGAAAAAGTAACCCTGTTTTGGCTAAGAGTGTGATTGCTCAAAGAACAGAATCCAATAAAACCCGTAAATGATAATAATCAAGACAAAGAGTAATTTCTTTGATGATTTTTGTGTATTTTGCTCTGCAAAATTATCTGTAAAATAAGGAAAGAAAATATTGGGGTTTTTTTAAACTGTAGAGAATAAGAAATTGCCTTTACATCATGTAGTCTATCTTGATAGATCATTTTTATTATTCACACATTGGCACATTGGTCCCGCACTTGTTAGTACCTCATGAATGGATATTCCCTATCTATTTCATTTACTTTGTCAGTAGTGATAAGTCACAGTGGGTTTGTTTATATGTCCCTGAAGTAAAACAAATAACTTAGCCTTACTGCACTTAGCCCCAAGCTTCCTTGTGGGTGACATGTATGCCTGGAAAATTAAGTCAGAAGCAATAGTTGTTTTTTCATGATCTGGTTGCTGTCTGTGCTGCTCTGGAGAATGGAAAATTAATACTTCGATTTTCAAGCAGTTGGGACTGAGCTGCAAAAAAAATTACTTCTCCAATCTGCACCTTCATTGAAAAGATTTCACAAAAAAAGTACTTATGACCTCTTCTAAAAAAAGACAGACTTTAAGTACAAGGGAAGTAGAACAACTCACAAACAGCTTCTGAAGAGTTGTAGCCAAAATTCATTAAATTAAAGCAAAGCAATTTTGTGGTGACTCTGGCATCTTACAAAGGTTCTGTCTGTATTTAGGGCAGAGCTGAGTAGTTTTGAAGATGATTTTAAATAGCTCACTTGCTAAAACATGCATGTTTGAGAGACCTAAACATAAAAGGAATTTGTGTAGAATAGTTCTGTCTGAAAACTAAAGAGATGGATCTTTCCTTGCTACAGGAAGATCTGACCTCTTGGATATTCAAGAATGTGAGAGCTTTAATGGCCTTCACTGCCTCACATGGGGACTCCATTCATGCCTTCTGCCAATGGGCCCAGGGCCACATTTAAGCTTATGCTTAGGTCTTTAGTCCTTGCATAGGCTATGTTGTGGGCACAATGGTCTTCAGTTCCTCCTTGGGAGAGACCTTTGTCATGTGGAGCAGGTAACATTATTTTCCCTCCTGTCTCTGTCCCTGTCTCCTGTCAGTCCTAAGTGGACCTCCAAACCCAACTGATTGCTTTGTTTTTTCTGGGGCTGTTGATAGAGACTGTTATCAGCACCCTGCCCTGCCCACTGCGTGCAGATCCTGTGGGACTGTGTCCTGACCCTGTGGGAATGTGTCCCACCAGCGAGGACACTGCCTTGGCTTCAGTTCCTGGATTGTCCCCTCTCACTGAGCTACCCCACTTCTGCTACTCCCTGGCACTGCTTTGCGCTAGTTGAAATTCAAATCATTTTTTGTTTCAGAGGTGGACCCTCATAAAGACCTCCCACTTTCTAGGGCGAGTTCCTGTCTCACAGGTTCACGGCACCATGTCAAGAGGACGACCGTACCTGCTGCTGCTGCTGCTGAATATAAATGTAAAACTGGTCTGATTATCAATGATTTTATCATACCAAAAGCCAATAGTAGACTGAACAGCAATAAGCTTAATCCAATGCCCAGAGGTGACAAACCACACATAAGCTCTGACAACCAGTATGCATGGCAAGTAAGGTGTTACATGGGACAACTCTGAGAACAAATAAAACAACATTGTGACCAGCAGACCAGTGATGATTAAACTAATATAATAAACTTTTATAACAAATTTGTTTTAACACGCTCTGGTCAGATCTGTCACTATCTCAATTCTTTGAGCCCCATGTTGGGCACCAAAAAGGACTGTCATGGTTTATCCCCAGCCAGCAGTTAAGCACCATTCAGCTCCTCACTCAGCCCTCTGACCCCAACAGGATGGGGAGGAGAATGAAAAAAAACCCTCACGTGCTGAGGTAAAAGCAGTTTAATGGGATAACAAAGGAAGAGAATGATTAATAATTACAAGAAGAACAACAGTAACAACAATGTATATAAAACAGGTGATGCACAAATGCTCTTCTCACCACATGGGGATGGGAAACACAAAGAAAGAAACAACCTGATGCCCAGTCTGTTTCCAGTAGTGATCCCACCTGCCAGCTAGCTTCCCCAGTTCTACCTGGAGCATAAGGTTCTATGGAAGGAAAATCTCTTTGACCAGCCTGGGCCAGCTGTCCTGGCTGTGCTGTCCTGGTGTGTTGTGCACCTGCTGTTCCTCCTGTTTGTGTTACTCAAGCCTAAGACTGCAGTGCTGATGGGCTAAAACACATAGGGAGATTTCAGTATAGAATTGGAGAAGAGTGTCCACATTGCTACCAAAGAGCCTGTACAAAAAATGAAATCAGTCTAATGCAAACATTGAGCACCATGTTAACTCTTTGCACCCAATACAGACTATCTCCTGTCAGTTAGCAGGCTCCCATATTCCCACAGTCTTTTCTTAAACTGCCATCTCAAGCTCATTCAATGCAAACCATGACAGTTTCCGCACTTGCTTCTGAGCTTTCCACAGGCCACCTTTGGGCACTTGTGTTACACAACACAAGAAAGGGTGCACCCGCTAAAGAGAGTGAGTGCGAAGGTCAGCTCTGCCTGGGTGCACAGATGGGCTGCTATGACAGAGCCAGGTGGGGACTTGGGCAGTTCTTAGCCAGGAGCAAATGCTGCTGCACTTCTGGGCAGAGGTACGTACGTCTTTGTCTGTATGAAGGAGCCGTCCCTGATGAGAAGATACATTACTATGATTTTATTACTCATCATTACTTCATCAACAACAATACTGTCTTGGACATACCAAATTTATTTCTGACAGCTCTGACGCCCTCACAGTATACTTTGGGCTGGTGAAAGCAAACACTACTGCTACCAGTGAGAAGCAAATGAGCTGTATGGTGACCTCTTCTCTCTGACTTACACTGTGTCCTCCAGTGGTTTGGTCAATAAGGGTACGGACCCCATTTCATGGAAGCGTGCTGAAACACAGCACTAACACCTTAATAGCTTGGTTAGTCCCTGCATGCATATGCCTAGACATTTATGACCTCTTAGGTGCCCTTCAGCCCCACTGGCTTTATTACAACATGGGCTCTGAGGTGGTTGTGAATTGTTCAGAGGATCAGAACAACTCCATCCTGGTGACTATTTAGATGACCTAACAAGTGGGCTGCTGCTAGATGAGCACATTACTGAGCTTGCACTGTCAGGACTCAAATTCTGTGGCTATCTGCAGTGTGTATGAAAGTTAAAGACATCACTGTAAATGAAACACACAGAAAACATACATTTTTAATTGCGACCCTATCTTGGACTATGTCATAAATTGACAGTGATGCACCCCATTAGATCATGATAGCACAGTGCTCTGTTGTCAGGAACAAAAAGAATGTGATAGAAACAAAGCCCCTTCAGAAAATGCAAAGACAGTCTATGACAAGAAGGTACTCACTAAGAATTTTAACAATGGCCTTCCCAGTAGTTTTGAATTACTGAGCACTTGGTCATTGTCAGGAGCATTTTTTTTTTCTGCTCTTCTGACAAGGCACAGCAACTGTGGAAAAAAATGACTTTGCAAGAAGTCTTGGAGCATGCCAACTTCTTGCTTTTTCCTAAGCCTAAGGCCATTATGTTCAGTTGCAGTTGTTGGCAACTGCTGCATCAGAACTGCAAATCTGGGGGAAAAAAAAACCCAAGCAGAACTGGCTGGCAAATATTTTTAAAGTAAGATTTGTGGAGGGCTTAGATCTTTGTGACTGTCTGTATGAGAGGCTGAGAGAGCTGGGACTGCTCAGCCAGGAAAGGAGTAGGCTCAGGAGTATTTTATCAGTGTGTATATAACCCAGAGGGGAGGCTGTAAAGAAAATGAGGCTAGACTCTTCTTGGTGTTGTTCCATGTATTAACAATAGACAGTGGGCACATCCTGAAATGCAAGAGAACTGCACCATTGCCCTCAACTCAAAATACATGGTCATATTTAAGAAACCCTGAAATAACTGTCAAGTTGTCTCCTTAGCTGGGAAGCTGTATGCTAGTGAGGCATTTGAAGTTGCTCCTTAGGCACCATATGTGTACCTTGTGTACCTGGCTGTCACAGTTTTAATGCTTCCAGAGGCTTTTAGAATGAGAACTGTTTTTTGGGGTTTTTTTCTGCAAGTGCAGATGGCCATTTAAATGTTGAAAAAAATCTACTGGAGTTCAGCACTAAATAGGGAGAACCTAGACCAATATTGTTCCTTGCTATCAGAGCAGTCTTAGGAGCTTGATGTCCCAGTGTCTGATGACTGACCAGTACCTTCTGGAGCTGTCGATCTGTTGTGCACTAAGGGCTATGCTGTCAGTCATTTGGGTGCACACCTAGAAATGTTTCTTTGATGTGGGGGTTTGCTGGGAAAAAAAGAAAGAGAGCTGCTTGGTGTCCCTCTTCACATTTAGTCCAAGGCATGTATGTCCTCTGGTTTATTTCTATCCCATTGCCAAATATGATTGTCCATTATATTAATGGTGGTGGTCAAACCCTTTGCAAAACATATTTCTGCCCTCACATTTTCTGTTTTAATCAAGGAATAGTGATCAGCACGTTGCTGCTCTGGAGACAGGTTGAAGACAAAACAGGTTATAGCCAGGGGTGAACTCTTCTCACTTGATTGACAGCATATGTGGCCTTTCATATGGCTGCCAAGCCTCTGCATGAGCTGCAGGTATTCTCTCACATGGCAGCTGTTCCTAAAATCAAGCTGCAGTGGTTTTGCTAGGGTCTGTTCGGTGTCCACATCCAGAACCACAAAATTTATATCTCAGTGTTTAAAGTTCTAAGCATAATTGCTGCTAAAAGCATCGTTATCTATCAACATGATGACAACAAGCTCAGGCAGCGGTCCCAGAAACAAATGTTCCTGGTTGCTGACATGTCTGCCTGCCTGTTATGTTGAATGATTTCAGGCCCACCTGGTCAATCAGGTATTTAGTGTTGGCCATGTATAAAGACTCTGTGTGTCCCAAATGCACCCTGTGTGCCACCCACACTCTCTGCACAAACAGCAAGCCATAGCTAATAACTGGCTTGCAGGCCCCTGTTGCCAGGGAGCTCATCAAACAAATGCTGTCTTTGCCGTGCATCAGCCTAATTTTAACATCCACTCAGTTCTACAAAAGCTGGTCTTGAAAGAGCAGATCAGAGCAGAGTGTTCCCAAGTGTTCAATCCTCCTGCTCTGGCCCATCAGAGATGAGCATAGCCTTGACGGCTTTACATTTTCTGTTTTCTGCTGCCCAACTGTGTCTTCACAGAACAGCCCTGTGGAGAAATGTGTGGACAGTGTCACTCCTGTAACCAGGGAGTGACAAAATTAATGTGCAGGAGGGGTAGCAGTTGTTGCTCCGGTGTGTAAAGTCAGTGTCCCAAAGTGACTGATGGAAAACAGAGCCTGGCAAGGCTCATAGCTTCACCAGCACTGAGGTTGGACTCCCCAGCTTTCACAGTTTTGCAGCAAAGGTATGGCAGATTGTGTCTCTCTGATCTTTCCCATTCCTGGCTGTGAAAAAGTCCAGGGGTGCATACTACCATGGTGGAAAGTGAAGGCGCCTCCACAAACAGGCTTTTCTGAATTGAATGCTACTCTGCACTGTGGACGCTTCAAACAAATCCAGATTTGATTTGCTATAATATTCTGAGCAGCATCCCTTTTAAAAATACATCTCCTTCCCCAGTAATAGAATAGGGCTTCTTTTTTTTTTCCCCTGGGCTTTCAATTTCTTTTATACCATTTGGCCTGAGTAGTTTTTTTTTTTTCTTTGCAGCCAGACTGCTGTCTGGTGCCTCCCGTCCCAGTTTTTTTTACAGGGCAGGCACAGGTCATCCCTATGCCAGGAGGCAAGACAAGTCTCTCTTTCTTGTAAAGCTTTGAATGTAAACAAGCCACAAGCCCTCATTGATTTGCTGGTGCTTCCAACTGGAAATGTGTCCAACCTTCTTTTGTAACGTTTTGAGTGATACTTCCAACATGTGACTTGACAGTTTTCAAACACCTTTTTTCAAAAGTTGTCCAGACTTTCTACAGCTGAAGTATATGAAATATACCTCCTCTATACATGGAATATATGGCAGGCTGCAGGGCGTACACCACCTGCGCTGGTGGCATATCTAGCACGAAAGCCTGGAAAACCAGGGAGACAATTGCTAGCTTGGACTGGGTAATTCATTTGCAAGGCTGGGTACCTGTAACAATTTATTTCTACTGTGTTGGTGGGGTACTAAAATACAAGTCTTCCAGGGCTGCAGATTCTACTTTACAATCAACTTTCTAAAGAAAAATAACATGGTTCACAACATTCCACCAAACCAGATCACCTCTCTGCAAAGTGTTCTGCCATGTCTACTGCCCAGTAGTGATATTTCAAAGGTGACATTTTCACTGACGTTATTGTACTTCTGCTAGCTCCACCTCCTACTCACATGAGCTCCAGGGACCTGAAGCTGTATGATGAAGTCTGGGGCTGTGGTCTGTGGGAAAATTCTGGTGCTGGCATTGCTGGGTGTTGAGAGTTATAAACCATCCTTAAGTCCACTTTTCTTCTTGCTCCAACACAGTGCCTGGTTTTGGGAGGCTTCTGTGCAGCTGTTAAATACCTGAGGTGAGCCTCGTCGCATCAGCAGTAGCTGTTTTTTTCTCCTTCATTTCCCTTTTGCAGTGATGACCTTCTCAATTTTGTAGAGTCTGCCCTCATTTAGATTCACTTTCTTGAGGTTCTTCCACGTAAAAGGTCCCTTTGATTGCTTTGTGACTGTGATCTACTGAGTGGTTCACAATTTTAGCTGCTTTGAAAATGTCATCCATGAATGCTCATAACCCTTCTAAAATCTCTCTTTTCTTCCAGTCACCCTTTTTTGATGAAAGGTGAAGATTCTTTAATTTAAATTTAATTTAGGTTTCTAAATTTAAACCCCCTCCCCAAAGATTTCACTTCTGCAGGCTCTGTGGCTGTGATAGTTCTGAGGCAGCTATGGTTACAGCTCCTTATAAACTCTGATAATATATCAGTGTAGCAAAAAGTGTTGTGCACTATAAAATACCTCCACATCTTGGTTTTGAGTGCCCAGTGAAAGTGCTGTATGACGGTGGCTTTTACTTCACTAATAGCAACGAAGCTGTGACTTTTATACAGCTTTGAAAGCTTTTTTGAGGACTGGCTTAAAACTTTTGAGGTGGTGTACCCTTAGTAAAAATGGTGCTAAAATACCTCTGGCTATTATGCGGTGGGCTGCATAATATACGTGCTGACATGCACCTAATACCATCCTTGTGTTTGGAAGCTGTTGCACATCCAGCAAGGCTGCCACTGTGCCTCCATCTCTGCCAAAATCACTTTGTTTATTTTAAAGTGCTTTCTTGCTGCTTTACATAAGCTTTAGCCATGTTGGTTTGAAAGCCACATTACAATTTGGCTTTTATTTGGAGCAGGAATTTGCCCTTCATCTACTTCAAACAAGTGATTTATACCCCCAAATCTTCCTGTGTTCCCAGGAGCATAGTGTCTTCCCATGAAAGCTGTGGCATAGACCTGTCTACTGACACACCACTGCTACACCCAACAAGAAATCCAACACTGGACAATCTGCTTAAATGATACACAGAGAAGTTTTATTAACTGGGTATAAGGAGTCAGGGTGACTGGTCAGATTTCACCAGCTCCAGCACTGATGAAGCCTCTCCTATACACCCTCATAACCTTTTCCTATTGGGGTTCCTGCATTAGAGTTTATATCGCATACGACTGGAAGACATTAGGGCTTTTCCTATTTCTTGGAGTTGATTTAGGAAGAAACAGCTGCGGTAAGATGGACTTTTCTTCTCTCTTTTCCTTGTTTGGCATGACTCTTGTTCATTCTGTGTCTGACAAGCTACCTTCACAGGGTTAGAGGAGTCTCTATACAGCATTGTCATAGCTGTATTAGCTGTTGATTTTAGGAGAAGGAAAAGGCAAAGTGTTCCCCAATTACTAACCACAGCAGAGAGTGTGGCTCCTAAGTGGGCTCAGGAAAGAAGTTAAACTGACTGAAAGTCCAGTACCTTGTCTGTTTTCAGATTCCACCATGGTCAGACTTAATTTGAAGGCTTCATAATTGATATATCTGTTGAATGCATGCTATGCAGCACTGAAATGTTCTGGTTTTGCTCTTTTAAGGCTGTGTTATATGATAATTCATAATCAAACTTATGTTATCCCATTTGTTCTCCCAAGCTTGTATGCTAACGACTTGGATGAAGAAATATTTAAATCCTATCTTTGTCTCAGCAAATGTGCATGAAAACACAAAGAAATGCAGGAAAAAAAAGTTTGAATTATGTCTTTCAGTGTCTCAATTTTAATAAAAATTGATTTTATTTTTTAATATGGATTGTCCTTTCTTTGAAATGTGATAATTTAACAGACTGGTTAATTCATGAAAACCTGTGATTTTAAGTTATATCATTCACATATATCCAGATCCAGATCGTATTTATTTTGTCAGACCATTTGTGATTAGAATTAAAAACTTTGCAATCAGCAAGGTGAAAACATTTCTCACACTAGCTGTGTTTTAGAGTGTGACATTCAAAAGGGCCTTTTTTTAGCCAAGCCAAGTGTTTAATGCCTTTTTCTTACGTTCTCCCACTGACACAATCTCAGTCGCTGCAGAAGGATGAAAACAACCTTTGACTGAAAAATCTGATTGTTTAAATGGAAAATGAGATACTGATTTTTTTTACCTCCCAGCTGCCGTACTAAACTCAGTTAAGATCAAGAACGACAGAACGTCGCTACATTTCTGTGTCTGCTTTTTAGTGATCTCTCTTCACAGATTAGTACCTGGCCAAAAGGCTCAATATATATGTAAATGTGATGTTACTTAACTTCACTTTCCTGCCTCACATGGCTTGCCTAAGTATGCAGTGGAGCAGTGAAAGCGTGAATTGATTCCTGGAAACATACTTTATCTGTTCTGGGAAGAAATTGAGAATTTATCCAGTTTGAGAATTTATCATTTCTTGATCTTTCATGAGCATTCAAGTAACATGTATTACATAATATGTTCACATGAGCAGAAGAAATACAGTGGCAATGTTAGGATTTTTGTTCAAATTAGATTTATTTTCAAAATACTGCTTACTGTAATGAAGTACCAGTTAGCAGTATGTATACAGCCTTTTGGTATATAAAGGGGGTTCATAATAAAGGTGGAGATAGAGAGACAGAGAGACTTTTTATGAAGTCCTGTAGTGACAGGACAAGGGGCACTGGTTTTAAATGGAAAGAATTAGGATGGACATAAGGAAGAAATTTTTTATGATAAGGGTGGTGAGGCACTGGAACCAGTTGCCCAGAGAAGCTGTTGATGCCCCATCACTGGAAAAGTTCAAGGTCTTCATGTGATGAAGATGATGGTCTTCTAGAAGATGATATCCACCTGATAATAAGCAGAACATGTGTGAATAGACTTACTAATGTAAGGAGGTGTTCTTGAACTATGCTCAAGGACAGGAATGTCAATGCAGAGACAAGTGAAGAAGTGGTGCATATAGAGGAGATAAGACATAAGAGAAGGTTACAAGGAGTACTTCCTATATTCCTGTTCAAAAGGAAGGGCATTTAAAGGTATATCTCAAATGTCTGGACAAACACACTGAATTTGACCTGCAAACAAGAAGCATTGGATGTGCGTGCTCCATCACAGAGCTCCTTCAGCATCAGAACAGTGCAGGAACATGTAACTAGTAACAAGACTTGTTAATTCTATAAAAAGTGAATTTCCTCAAGAGGAAACCCAGGAGGTAGAAAGGCATGCTGCCTGCTTTATATTTGTTACTGCTGTCTTAATTTTCTCCATAATTATTCTGTTGGGTGGGCCTAACTACGACATAAGGGAAGAAGAGACCCCTCACATTTTTCAGTGATATGTTGCCATACAATGGCTCTAGAGATGATACCTTGCAGCTCTTGAAGATTTACACAAGTTGTTTGTGTGGAAAAACAAATGGAGGTTAATTTCCCCCTCCTCAGGTTTCTCTCCTGTTTTCCAGTTAATTTCCTTTTCCCACACATCTCTCCCAAACCTGGATTTGCTTCAGAAAATCTGTGCAAAGTATTCCTACCTTTCTGTCAACTGGATCACCTTTACCACTGGGTGGGGAGAGGGGTGCAAGAGGGAGAGACCTGTTACTAACTTCACTGAAGTAGACGTCACTGAGTTATCTCCCCTTTACTTGATTACCTCATGCTCTAAACCTGCATTTCTTTTCAACTGTGCATGTATTTTTCTCAGAGAAGATAGAAATTTCAGCAGAAGACTCTGTGCTTTCTAAAAGAGCAGCCTTGAACTGATGAAAAGCTGTGTTGACAAATGCCCATATGTATTTTCACAGCTGAATGCAATTGTTGCTTATTTTTTGTGACCTGGTCAAATTCTAGTAAAACTAAAAATTGAAACCAAGTTTTAATGGCAGAAATCTGAATGACTAAAATAGCAGGGAAAATTCTTTTCCTTTACACTAAATGTGCTCCTCTTCTATAGCTTATTTATCCAAGATGAAAGAAAATTGGGGTGCACTTGAATGCCAGTTAATGAATTTTTAACAGAGAATCAAGCTTTTTAAAGCTGTGGAATGTGAGTCAGTGGAGTACAGTTAGCCATGAACCAGATCAATCATCTTCAGCAGTAATTTTTAGAGTGTGGTCGTTTACATGATATATGGTTTTCTATGGAGGGATTTATGTTGCTGTGAACAAACATAATGTTGACGTGTTACTGACACATTTCGCCTCCTATTCACAATGATTGCAACTCAATAGTTTCTTCTTGCCTAGCTGAGACTTCAGTATGACAGAAACAAGACTGATTAAGGTCCATCTCGGATGAAGTGGAAATGTCTCTTACTATAAAATGTCAGTAGTAAATCAAAGCAAGCAGGGACTATTCCATACAAAAGCATATTAATTGTCTCAAGTGTTTTTGGAGGCCTTAAGCTGCAGTAGTAGCTACAGCACAAAAGGCACTCATGGGTCCCTTAGCTCTCTCTGAGAGACATACCTAGAATATTAAACGAGTGCAGGAGTTATCTAATGTTAAAATGACTAGATATAGGTCAAAGACATTTTGACTGAAATGCAAATGTACTTTAGATCAGGATTTTGGCTTCAGGTAAGCAGATAAAGCGAGAAAGCATTTCAAGTCCACAAACAGTATCAATTATCTGCCTGCAGTTTTATGTGAGTCTTTCTGTTAATAGCTTCGCTTTTCTTTGATAATATCCATCAAGAGCAGTGGCTGTATGGGTCATTAGCCACTATTAATACCATGTCTTCAAATTGTAAACTACGAAGTCTTTCATTCCCAATATGCAACATTTCCCAGCATTTTTGATCCTAACAATTCTATTAGGAATAAATAGCATGGGTACCTTTTAGCAATTAACTTTTGGTCCCAGCCTTGCAACTGGCAGACCTGGGGAGATGGGGCTGCAACAGCCTAACATTAGCTAATTTTGTCCTTGGTTCGAAACTTTGAAGGCTTTGTTTCTAGACTCGTACTGGTATCTATCACACTGATTACTTTGAGTTGTTGGAGACAGGCCAGTGAGCAAATCTTTGCTTGAGGTGAAGAAACCATAGATTAATAAACCTTAATTTCCATGTAAGCAAAACAAACTTAGCATCTGAGCCAGTCAGTATTTCTATTAGCTATACTAATGGCTCCTGGTATGAACAATATTTTTAACATCTAAAGTTGCCAGGTTCCAATATTTGACAGCAAAGGCTTTCACTAGATTTTGAGGTGCATTTTCTCGCTAACTCGTTCAGGTGTTTCTGCCTTTCTTATCAATATTGCCACAAATTATTTTCTATTTGATGTGATTGTAATGTACTGGCAGTATGCCTTAACAATCCCAACAGAAGCCTACCAGACCCTTTTCCTCTCACCTTCCAAACCCTTTTCCTCTCACCTACCAAACCTCATTCCTACCACACCACCTCACCACCACCCATCAGGCTTAAAGTGGCTTGTGCCAAGCACCTAATGATAATGCAACAAAGCAACCGGGAATGAAGCAACCGAGACCAAAGCAACAGGAACCAAGAAACTGAGGAGCGAGAAACACAGACAACCAAGAAGACAGGGAGACATCGAGGAATGTTCCCTCCCCATTGGACTGAAGAATGCTCTGCCATCAGACCTGAGGTCATTGGACTGACTGGATGCCATAGCTCCGAGGTGGTAGATATAGCCCCTCTTTCTCTCTTCCTCTTTTCCTCTCTCTCTCTTACTATCTCTCTCTTTTCCACTCTTTTCTCTTACTTCCCCCTTTCCCTGCACGTTTGTTGTGAGCGAAATAAAGTAACTTTAACCTTGACTCCATTTCGAGTCTTAATTCTGTTCTCCAAGAATTGTGAAGAACTGATCACGATACATACCTAATAATTGGATGTCACTTGGGGGTTAAGCCCAGCTGCTCCCAGCCACCCAGAGTGAAGATCGGTTGGAAACTGAGGGGGTTTAACCTCTGCCAAATTAAGTCTTGTCTAGGTTGTGGATCGTGACAGTGATATAATAGTTAATTTAGTGATTAAATTGATTTAATCTTCTTTCTTCTATGGAAAGCTATATACTACAATGATTTTACCAGTTTACCATTCTTCAGTAGTATCTTCATTCATTTAAATGGATAAGAATAGGGAATTAGCACATGGAGAACTGAAAGTTCTATGGTATCTTCCATTCATATAGATCTACACTGAGTACCTACCACTTTGCGGTGGCAATTGTTGTTCTAAGAAGTGCTATAAGAGTTTAGCTATTTATGAAGTTATTTGTGAACTGAATTGTTTCTATTTTATGTTTAGAAATGTTAATTTAATTCTGTTAATAGAACAATCATTTTGAGAACAAACCCTTTAGCATAGTGCCATTGTTGTTCTTTAATGAGAAGTTTGAGGAGAAAATTTTTTTGAAATTAGAAGGTTTTAAATACTTAAAAAAATTTTAAAAATTCACCAGTGCTTCAGAAATTTGCTGTATATAAAAACAGGGAACAAACCTATGGAGGCCTTCTGGTTCCACAGTGTTCAGTTATCAGTGTTTTACTCCTGAGGTCGATATGTAGGGAAGATCCATGAAGCAAATAAAAATATGAGAAGGCACATCCATGCTAATTCTCACCTACCTAATGCAGGAAAAGAGAGCAATGAAGACATGATAGGTTATAACTTAGATGTGCAAAACCTCCTTCATGAGCAGTCTGAGGTCATACTAGACTGGGACCTGAAACTGCTCTAATGAAGCATATTCTGTTCAGCTAACTGGTAGGAAGAAGAAAAATCAGGCCCAAGTTGGGATATAGAGTCAGGGCACAAATCTTAGATTACTGCAGTAAGATCTTGTCTGACAGAACGAATTTTCTGTCTCTCAGTATTCCTCTGCAAGCTAGAAAGCATGATTCTACTTCAGGTGCATCTATTGATGTGTCCTGGTTTCAACTGGGATGGAGTTAATTTTCTTCATAGCAGCTGGGTTGGGCCTGTGTTTTGGATTGGTGCTGGAAAGAGTTTATATAGACATGTTTTTGTTATATAGAAGTGCTTTCTGTTATTGCTGAGCTGTGCTTACACAGAGCCAAGGCCTTTTGCGCTTCTCATACAGTCCTACCGATGGGTTGCCTGGAGGTGCACAAGAAGCTGGGAAGGGACCCAGCCAGGACTGCTGACTCCATCTGACCAAAGGGATATTCCATACCATATGATGTCATGCTCAGTTTATAATACACTTGAGGAAGAGGAAGGATGGGGATGCAGTGGCCTTTGGAGTGATGCCATTTGTCTTCCAAAGTCACCATTACAGGTGATGGAGCCCTGCTTTCCTGGAAATGGCTGAACACCTGCCTGCCCATGGGAAGTGGTGAACGATTCCTTGTTTTGCTTTTCATACATGCACGGCTTTTGCTTTGCTTATTAAGCTGTCTTTATCTCAGCCCACGAGTTTTCTCACTTCTACTGTTCCAGTTCTCTCCCCTGTTCCACTGGCAGGCAGTGAGAGAGCAACTGGGCCTAAATCATGACACCACACTACAAACGTAGATTTCTCGATAGTGTCATCATGTCTACCAGTTGCAGGCTGGGATTAAAATTTGACTGTTGTGGGGTACCAGTATAGACCAATAAAAAGTTTCCAACAAAGCCACTAAATCTTCTTTCATAATTTATTCTGAGTAGATGTTGATGGACTTACATTGGTCTCTGAGTGAAATTAATATCTTGCTATCCTAAAAAAATGCTTTTTGGTTCAACAATTCACAGTTCACTAGGCAGAAATGGAAAAGAAAGCACCAGAAAAGTCTGTGTTCCAAAAAGTATTCTTCTCCTGTATGCCTTAATATATGCTCATATTTCCTTTTCTAGGATGTAATGTTAGAAATGTCAGTGTTAACTTGAAACTGAAGTCTATTATGGAAGGTATTATAGTAACATTTTCTTGTTTCCAGTTCTTTTCATAGTGTAATATGAGGTTAAGAAAATTCCACTTTTCAACAGCAGTTTTATCTTATTCATACTTGAGTCACATATTGGAAGGGAGCTTTGATGTTATTATACTCAAGGACAAAATCACAATAATTATTCCTTAGAGATGATGACGACTCAAAGGTAATGTCATAACTGTATTATACCACTCCAGAAATAAGTCACATCTTCAACAGTTCTATTGAAGAAAGAAAAAGCCAGACAGGGGAAAAGCATTCCTTCACATGTTTAGTTTTCAGACATATTTTAGGAACAGACAGCAAAGGATATATTGAAAAATACATACTTATGAATAATGTTTTACATCAAGGACAATGCTTTCTCCCCTTGTATGATCATATAAATGTCTTTCACTGAACCATGGATAACTACCCCTTCAGATGCTTTATTGTATCACTCTTGAGACCCAACCCTTTGTCTTCTGAAAATCAGAAAATATTTTTAATGATTATCACTACTTCTGATCATTTATTGTATGTGAAATTATTATACTGACAGACCACACCATTGCCCTCTATTCTCTGCTTTGAAGAGCTGGATCTCTTAATTTTGCTAAAAGTGAGGTAATTAAACTTAAATATGAGAAGCAGAATGATAGACGTGCTAGTTGGCAGTTGAAATCTAGCAGTGGTATTTCTCAATCTTTACTTACGAGATGTGAGTTACTAGTTAATTATTATTATTAATGTAAGGTGAAGCAACATGTATCTGTATACATGTGTGTATACATCTTAACCAACAATGCTTCATGATATTTTAATTGGAACAGGAAAAATCTGGTGTGTAGGAAAAAGGGAGGTTTTACCAGCTTCATGGGGAAAAAGACAAGAATGAGGACATCCAGATTTTGTGATGACAAAAGAGGAAAAGGCTAGCTGGTACCTTCTTACTTTTTTAGCCTAATACACCACCAAGTTTTATATGATCAGAAGAACCATTGCAGAGGAATAGGAAAAAAAGGATAGGATCCTATAAACACACCAGAGAATATGTTGTGCCAATGACTGCTAATATTAATAATGTTTAAGTTTAGATGGAGTTTAAGCATTTCTACTGCCACATGAGATTACATAAGGCACACATACATATATGAAAATTAATGTATATAAAACATATGAACCCTGTAAATGATGCAGGCAGTGTACATGTCAATACTATCACTAGTGCTCATTGTGCCGCTGCAATCTTCCTACAGAGTGGAAGGGAATCTGACCATGACCCTCGGGGTGCTGATGAGACTGTCAGGCCAGAGGACACTGGGATCCTCCAGCCAGACTCCTGGATGAGCACCATCACTGCACCTCGGGATGCAGAAGGTGTCCATCTCTTCTTTTGGATGTGGGGCCTGGACTTGTAGCTGCTGTGCCACTGTTGGGTTGCCAGATGCAGCAGCTCCTGCCAATGGCAGCTCTCAGTGCCACTGTGCTGTCAGTTCACCTGCTTGAAGTTTCCAGAGACCTGATCCCCTCCTTATCCCCATTTTGTGTTTATTAGGTGATCATCTGCATCCAGTCCAGAGTAAACCAAACAACACAATTTATCTGAGTCTACACACAGTGCTCTAGACATAAATTCCCTTTACTCAAGCCAATTTCTCAATGGAAGGACCTTTCATATGCTGAGAAACCCTTGCAACAGCCGATCTACCATGAAGGCAGAGCTATGCTGAGCTGCAGAGCAGATGTCTCACTATTCTGCTTTCTATCATATTTACAAATTATGGAGGTAGCAGGATGACAGAGGGTTAACCCAGGGACCTGAAGAGGCTTGGTCTCCAGCTGTGAAAATCTTGATGACTGGCAGTTTAAATGGGAGTTTAAGTGCAGGGATGACAGCAAACAGTGTGATAGCAGGAAGAGAGGCAGCTGGAAGATAAAGATGCAGAAGCAGGACTGACAGATTCTTTAGGGGCTGTTCAGACCCCATTTATACCTGAGCTTCCTACTGCAGCTGCCCCAGGAACTGGCCACGAAACCGTGTCTTCCTCACTAGTGTAAATCATGCGAAGACTAAGTGTCACTTTCTGATACACAGGTACCCACATGATAAACATTCAGTTCAAATTCTTCATACCTACAGCCATGTTTCATCCTGCAGTTAAGAAAGAGAGACAGACCATCTCTTTCTGCCGGATACTGTCAACAGAAGGGTCAGTGAGACAGCTGGGGGCTGACTGATTGCAGATGAATTTTCCCTGGAGAAGTATAAATACAAGTTGCAGTGGACCCTGCTGGCTCCACACCCCCTCCCCTGAAAACTGAGTAAAGGTCTCTGGATTCAGTCCTGGTGATGCTTCTGCCTGTAAACAGCAAGGTAGAAGCTGTTTTAGTCTCTAAATCATATTCTAAAGAAGCTCAGATGTGGCCATAATGCTTGTTTTTCCAGTTTCCCGCTGTGAAATTACATTAAAAGAAACTAAAAATACACTTTCTATTACAGTTTTTTCATGCAATCAGATGCTGTACTTACTACAGAGATGTTATTTACCTGTCAGGATAAAGACAAGTTAAGGTATGTAATAAGAAGTCCTGGAGACATTCCTTCTGCTTCCCTGAACTACATGTGGTGGTGTTTCGGGGCTCCCAACTTCGGTGTGACAATATGGCATAATTAGGATCAACAGACTGAAGCTTAATTGTGTTGGAGTTTTTTTTTTTGGTGGGTTGTTTTTTTTTTTTTTGAAGCGTGACATCTATTTACTAAATAACAGAAAGAAAGTTCTGTCAATCTCACTGGCTATTTGTATTTAGAACTGGAATAGAAAAGATGCTAAAAATGAATACTAGGAGAAGCCATCCTGTCCTCTCATAGTTTCTTCTGATATTGGCAGTCTATAAAAAGCCTCTTTTCCCCCAGTTATATAATTAGAGGAATTCATACATTTGCATTTAGGAAAGCAGTTACTTTCAAATATGTTCTACAAAGCCATATTATGAAAAGAGCCTTTTCCAAATCATGCTGTTCTTCTAAGTGCACTAAAGCATAAAGTGTAATTAGACTTCTTGCCTTAGAATATAGTGGGAAATATTTAAAAAGAATTCATGCCCCCTTAAAGCATGAGTCACCAGCTCACTGGGGGCCTGAAGAGCCATGGTATAGTCCTCCATCCCTTTGTTAAAAGGGGTGTTTGTATGTGAAGTTGCCGTTATCAAAAAGAGAGACATATGTTTTGCTGGTGGTATTCCCATATGTCTGCAGAGAGATGCTGAGAATCTGTTCCTGCCACTATTTCTAGGAGTCTGTTCCCAGTGCACGACAGACCAGAAGAGTCTGCCTCTCCTCATGCTCTTTGCTGTCAGAGGAGGCACAGGGAAACTCAAAGAGGGGCTTTCTGTTTTGGCAGTCGGGAGGAAAATTGGTGGGGAAAGTTCTTTCATCCCAGCGCTGAAGCGAGGTGATGTGTGTGGATGGATCTGCTCTGTGGCTTGGTGACCGGTAGCTGTTTGCTTGATATGTAAAACAGCAAAAGGATGGGCCATTCTGAGTGATGGCCACATCTTTAGACAACTTTGAGGCCTTGGAATGTGTGTGAATTTATCATTTCTCGTTTCCAATGAATTATAATTTGAATGTAATTGGGCAGCTTTCAGAGCCATAAAGTCCTTCTTGTTACATGTGTAGTGACTGTAGCAACTCCTTCATCTGCAGGAATGCTAAAGATTTTAAAAGAAACATTTATAAGTAGGGATTTTTCTTTTGGCTCTTTGGGTTGTTGTTGTTGTTGTTGTTGTTGTTATTATTATTATTATTATTATTATTATTATTATTATTATTATCAGAAGAAGGTAAATTGTCTTGGAAATGGCTGTATAACATGAGCTAAAATTGAAAAAGATAACAGTCAATTGCAGCAAGTGAGTAAATGAGAGGATTCAAGCCCAGACAGCTTAAGATTCACAAAATTGTGATTAATGGTAAAGAAGTTTTATAACAAAAAATGTTAGTTAATCTTAACTACATGCTAAATATTGAATTTTTTACTTATTTCTGAGCATGAAATATTAAAAGTCAGCCTGTTCCCACTTGCAATAAAGTGTTAGTGGAAGCATCCAATGTGCATTGTGGGAGTCATGACTACTACGGGAACTCTAATTTTTACTTACGCTGTTTGTTCAGTGTGTAGCCACTAGAGAACTCCTTGTACTCATTTATAATCAGATTCAATGTGGTCTTTGCCAGCCAGTGTAAACTCACTCGAAACACTGTTAGGTTATACATCAGAGGATGACCTGTTTAATACCAGCCTTTTCTCATCCTTGATTCACAATAACATGACAATTTAAAATACTGGAGAGGGCAAAAGGATATTCCATATGCTTCAGTCAGGAACATCCAGCCAAAGGCTCTGGTTCTGAAGCATTTTCTGACCTTGGTGCAACTTTCTGTTCGGTTTCAGCTGACTGTAGAGCTGCCATATATCACCAAAGCAACGTCCTAGAGAACCACAAAAGCACCATACAGAAGAAAAACAAAATGTTGAGCTAGACAGGAATTACAAACAAAATCTGTCATGACAGGCCCTTAAAGTTTATGTGGAGGTTTATATGAGGTTTGCACATGCTTTTCCTGGATTTGGGTCTGTTTTATTTACAGGAGAAGTAGCACGTGGCCAGAGAACACATAAGGATGGCTTACATGTAGCTAAAACAAGGAGGCTGTTCCGTAATGACATTTTGATTTTCTCAAAAAAGGGAACTTATTCAACATTATCATGAAGTGGAACACTCACTAACCAACTGTGTGGCAAATTCTGTATCAAGGATATGCAATCCTCACTTTGCTCTTTCGCTCTGACAAAATGTGTCTTGCACCATGAGAGTTGAGCCCTGCTGAATGCTTGTTTATTTAAAATAACCTGTGGACATATTCTGTAGCTGACTGAGCGTGGTTGCAATGCTCTCTTACTAGATAGTATAAATGGAGGCTGCAGGATATACAGAAGGGAAGCACACTGTGGAAAGATAATGGAGTGCATATTTGCATTCAGTGCCTCTATACTATTCAGCTGTTAGCTTTATTATCTTTACTATTAGACCCCGAATTTTTGTGTTCTTTCTCATCCAAAACAGTACCCGGTTTTAGAGTGTTCTACTGTTCAGTGAGTAATTTGGATTGACTCTACAGTGAAAAAAACTCAAGTTACTAGCTGCTTCTGGCAACTGATTGTATTCTTATTCATTACGGTCTTAATGCATGCAATGTACACTAATCACAGTATTACATTTGCTTTTAAATCAGTCTAATAAGCTTAATGCCATTGAGGGTTTTGCCTCTTGTCAGATCTAATTTCACAGGTTATTGTACTAGAAGGATCAGTTTCTGAAGCAGAGTTATGGGTGAAATCCTGATTTTCTTGCAGTCAGCTGGAGTTTTCCCTGAAGCTTAGATGACAGCCAGCTTCCTATAACACGTTTTTCTTTTTTTTATTTTTGGGAGGTCTGAGATGAAAGAAATTTCAAATGTTCTTGCTCCTTTCAAGAAATTACGGGTTGGATTGAATGTATGTGGGCACCTAGAAAAGGGGAAGCATCAGCAGTGAGGAGATACAAGCCTCTCCCTAGTAAAAACCCCTCTTAAACCATTCCCTTCCAAAGAAACTTCTGAACGACTTGTGCCAAAACACGTGATGCTAATAACTGCAAAGCTCCACCAAGAAGGTCACTTCGCATTCTTCTTTTGTGTTAGCTTCCAAATCAAGACTGAATGTTGTACTGACCTTACAGGGCAAGGTGTGTCTAGTCAATGTGTAAGATGTATGTGCTCAGACACATTCCTGACAGCTGTCCTTCAGCCACCACTTCTAGAACTCAAGAAACTCATTATTCTGTTTTCAAACTGGATCTGAGGCAGACCTGCTTTTGGAAGATGGTTCAAGGCAGAGGCCTTTTCTATGATGTATGTTTGTCAAGTTTACAATAAACAAGTACTTCAGTTATACACTGGTCTTTTGACCTCAGGCAACTGCAAGAAAGAAAGGTGTGTCATTTATTTGCAACCCTTTTAGTAACCCAAGGCATAGCATTTAGAATAAGATAAAGTAGCTAGCTGCATATGACAACACTTTGAGATGATCAGAGACTTGTAATATATGACTTAAGGAAGTGTATGATGTTAAGGGGTTCTGACAAACATGAGACTGATGGATAATCTAATTTCTCCCTACATCTTAGTGGGCAGTTACAAAAATGATGGAGCACTTCTTGTTAGTGCCAGATACTAAAATAAGGAAATACCCTAGAGATACCATGTGAAGGCTTTACTGTTTTCTCTGCTCATCAGCTGGAATTCTGCTTTGGTAACAGCAGCGTGCCAGGTCAATCCCTTGTACAACCAGAACTGATGACTAGTATAGTTTATACCATACATGCCATGGTATTTTTACAAGGGACAGAGAGATTTCACAAAGCAAGGTCAGTGCTAACATTGCCCTCTTCTACTTTAGTCAGGTCCCTTGAAGAGTTTGAGACTATTTCTCCAAAACGTCTCCCCAAATGGAAAAAATGGGAGCAGCTTTGATACCAGGTCATTTCTGAGCAGTGGCTTTTTCATGGCTGGTTGTGGTGATGGTGGGCTGCATGTATTCAGTGCAGTGACCTGTCCTGAGGAGGCCACCTGGCCAGGGGTGACAGCTGGTGGTACACTGCATTTCTGATGTGTGTTTCCAGACCAGCTTGTGAAGTACTTAGCTTAGGGTTAAGGTGGCCTTGTATTGGTCAGATGGAGTTACTGCTTCTTCATCTCCATGTTTATCCCAGAGAACATTCTGCTCATCATTGCTGAGGTAAAGCATTCTCCCAACCTGCCTGTAGCTGTGTAACCTCCCTGTCATACGTCTTCCATGATCCAAGTCTTTCCCCTCTCATTGATTGAGAAGTTTCCCTCTTTGCATTACCTCTGGAATGGTGATGAGACTCCTGCATAGGGAACCTGCCTGTGCTACAGAGTCTTGGAAAAAATGAGTTACCCATAGGATGGAGTTATCCTGGGGGCATGAGACAATGCCAGGGGTATGTTCTAGAGAACAGGGATGCTTTAGCATGAAATATTTTTAGATACAGGTGAAAGTGAAGGTCACAGCCCAATGGCTGGATTTATCCCAGAAGGCATTGTCAGGGCCAAGCAGACTCTCAACTTTCAAATTTCAACAGAGCACACTCACGAGGCTTGCAAGCATGCTTCAGGCCAAATTCACTGTTGCTGCTTGAGGAATTTAGCCCTGTGTGTATATATATATTGCCTGGCAGAACTAATGAGGTAGTGAGCATGAGATAGTAAAAGTGTAGTGCAGTTGTTTCCTTCCTCTTTAAGCACTTGAGTGCGTTGTTTGTATGCACTATTAATATGCTCAAAATCACTGTGTACCTATTGTCTGATTCTTTGTAGACCTGTACCTAATGAAGTCATCCACATTTCTGTTGGTGGGCCTGGGCACAAATGCCTCCAGGCTGAAGCTGTTCTCCAGTCAATAACCTGCTTGGTGGCCTTGACATGCCTGGGGGAGAATTCCCAAAGGCCGCTTCTCCTACGTAATCTGCCAGTGGAACCTATTGCTATGACATGACAAGAGATGATGCCACACAAAACGAAGGTGACACGTTATGAAACTTCATCACTGGAAGTTAAGAGCTCATGTGTGAACAGAGGGTCAGATCCTTCCTGTATCTGACTTGAGGCAAGTAGGGCAAGCCCAAAAGAAAAAGGAAAAAAACAAAATAACCCCACAACAGCCCGTGTCTTGGTAATTAACCCTGCTGTTCAAACATTTGAGTACAATCCCTGCTCTGAACCTCTTGCATGTTTGAGCTTTGACAGTTCAACACCCATAGTGTTCCATTTTCACACTGCTTTATGTGCTTCAGCTCAGTCAAGATGATTTGCCAGGCATGTTTTATTATGAACGTTTCCTGTGTTGGTACATGCTTTCTTTTTCACACTTCATTATATCTTTCTGTTTCCATATTCCACTATGCACCTCAGCTGTTGTGTCTCCTTTGGCATTTCACATGCCATGCTGCATTAGCATTTCAATGCTTGTCATGACGAATGATCGTTATCACAAATAATTTTATTTCTGATTTCACATCTCATTACTCATTTTCCAGACCCTCACTGTGGATTTCAGTGTTTGTGTTACACCATACACATGGGGGTTTTCTTCCCATCAAACACTGATTTTTGACTACTCGTTATGGATTTCTATTTCTGCATTTTGTCATGCATTTAATCTTTCATAATTCATTCTGCATTTTCCCTAGTGCACCATACAATTCACTCCTTTATTTTGCATCTTACTTGGTATTTCCTCATTAATGCTAAAGGTGCATTTCTGGTTTTGCCAATCATTAGATTTTGCCTATCATTTCAGATTTTGTATTCCACGGCTTATTACAATTTTTCAACTTACTATGCATTTCCGATGTCAAATCCTACGATGAGTTTTCATTTTCACATCTCATTACCCACTTTTTGTTTGGTTTTTTTTTTGATTCTCCATCTCAATATGAATGCTTTTTTGCATCTCATTTCCAGTTTCCCCTTTCGGTTTTTGCTCTGCGTGTTAATTTTTATTTCACTGCTTGGTTTTGCTTCAGCGTCTCATTATGTACTTTTAGATCTAATTAGGAGTTTCATCTATCATCGCTTATTAGTCAATTTCCTTTTCGCTGCCCATTACAGACTGTGCATAGCATTCTGAGCACGAGATTTCAGATTTTCCCATGCCTTTTCCTTTCCTCCTGTTCTCCAGTTAACTTCTTGACATCTCACGATAAATTTCATACATCCCTACAGGCATCTTACTGTGATTTTTCAATTCTGGTTTTTTTTTTTTTTTTTGCACCTGAATAAACTGGCTTTCTTTTGTACCACAGTAAGAATATAATCTTAATATCTTGTTACACTTTTGAACGGTATTATATTGCAAATTTCATTTTTACATCTCATACTAGGTTCTCATAATGAATGCATAATGAACTTCCGTTCTTGTATTTTTTCAAACTTGGGGATGGTTGCGCCTCTTGGCATACATTTTCATATCTGCAAATCCTCACACATTTCCTTTTTAGATTGTGCATCTTTTTCTGTTTTCTTTTTCAGAGCTATTTCTGCACTTTCCCTAATGCATGCAATTATGCAGCTTGATTTATTTCTAATGACATGCTTCAGATGTTTGCAGTTCATGACACATTTCCAATTTTGAATATTCATGCTTTTCTTCTTTTTTACACATTTTTATTTTTGCATTTCCTTATGAATTTCCCCTTTCAGAACGAATTGTCCTTTTTATCCCTCAGCAAGCTTAAATTTTCCTTAGAAGTTTTTCTGAATGAATCACCTGGTTTGATTTTTTTTAACTTATAGACTACCTCCTTTGTTGTATAACATTACCCATTTTAGATTTTTGAGTCTCTTCATTTAATGTTTATATCTTTTTGCTATTTCATTGTGCAGTTCCATTATTCACTCTTGTTCCCCATTTGTCTTTAAAATGCCATTTACACATTTCCATTTTAAAAGTCCTTTGCATTGCTTATGCTGCATTTTTCCATTTAGGAGTTCAGCTTCATATGCATTAGATGTGATCTTTGCTCATCTCATCATCCAGTTCTCTATCATCCCATTGTATCTTTTTCAGGTTTTCCTTTTGTTACATATGTTCTTACTGCAGGGTTTTGGGTTTGGGTTGGGTTTTTTTTTTTAATAATTGATTAGGTCCTTAATTGCACATCTCATTATATTTTTCTTTTCACCTCTCATTGAAGCATTTCATTTTTTAAACTCAGCATCCATTTTAATCACACACGCTTTTTTACCCATAGCTCAACATCCATTTTAACTTTCCTGTGACATGCTCTTACTTCCCCTTGCATGTATTCTTGCGTCTCTTAGTTCTGACTTTGCCATTATGTTGCATTATTTCATTTTTACTTTCAAAGCTGTATGGCTGTTTTGGTATCTCACTATGGCATTTCGTTTTTACCTCATTTAATCTCTTACTTTGGTCACCTTACCTTGAATATTTTTTCCCAAGGTTGTTGGTTGTTCTTTTTTATATAAAATTGTATTTACTTTTATCTCTATTTCCTCTTGTTTATGCATTTTTTCTTCCTTACACATCAGCCTGTGAGGCTTCTGCATTTCTTTCACTTTTTTCCTCTTCTTACATACTTGCATTTCATTATGATTTTTCCTTTTCATAGTGCCTTTTTCTACTCACCTATGACTTTTAAATGTTTTACTTTTCATTTTTGCACACTTGTTTATTTTTATATATCACCAGTCTTTCTGTATCTCCTCAGAAAATGTTTTCTCTCTTTTGCATCTCATTGGTTTTTTGCTTCTCATTGAATGTGGTCTTTTCTGCAGCACAGTAGAATTTGTGGTGGCTGGTAACTAAGCCCCATGCAACTAATACCCCTCACAGTTGGATGGGGGCAGAATCAGAAGAGTAAAAGTGTGAGAATTCGTGGGCTGAGATAAAGACAGTTTAATAGGGAAAGCAAGAGCTACACAAACAAACAAAGCAAACCAAGGAATTCATTCCCGATTTCCTATGGGCAGGCAGGTGTTCAGCTATATTCTGGAAAGCAGGGCTCCATCAAGTGTAATGGTGACCTGAGAAGACAAATGCCATCACTCAAAATGCTTACCCTGTCCTTCTTCCCCCAGCTGTTATTGCTGAGCACGGTATCATATGGTATGGAACATCCCTTTGGTCAGTTGGGTCAACTATTCCATCCGTGACCCCTCCCAACTCCTTGTGCACCCCCAGCCTCCTTGCTGGTGGGGTGGGGTGAGATGCAGAAAAGACCTTGACTCTATGTAAACACTGCTCATTATTAGCTAAAACACCTCTGTATTATCCACACTATTTTCAGCACAAATTCAAAATATAGCCCCGTACTAGCTGCTATGAAGAAAATTAAGTCTATCCCAGCTGAAACTAGCATTGTTTTGTTGGCATATCTCATACAGACTTCCCTTTTCACATAGTCCTGAACTTGCCTGACTCTCATCATGGCTCCCATTCTGCCCCTCGTTATGCAAATGTTTTCACACACCACTATAGATCGGGTTTTCACATCTCATAATCGCTTTTTATTCCCTTCTCTTTCACAATAATTTTTAGTAGCTGATCACTCAGAGGTATTTGTTTTGCCACCTTAATGCTGAAACCAATGTATACTTTCTCACATGGTTTTCTTGGTCATTCTTTTAATTTATAGTTGCTGCTTGGGTATGTAAAAAACTTAAATTGATATTGTTTTCATTTCTCCCTACCGAATGACCAAACACTTTTGGGTCACAGAAAAAGCCAGCAGGGAATACAACAGAAAATAAATATTTTAGTAGAGAAAATATATCACAGACACTGTGAGACTACAGAAAGTTGAAGATGAATGTAAGTTTAAAAGTATAATTAGGAACATTTTGTCATGTTTGTTCATTAAAATCATACATATTTTGAAATGCTGATTGTATTAGCAAGCACTCTCCATTTTCATAATCTGATTTACTTTATGAAAATCAGATTAGGCAGGTTCTCTGCTCTTCCCAGCTTACCTTGGAGGAGGGGAAAAAGGTAAGAGAAATTTTGTTCTCTGGCTTGCTCTATGGATCCAGATTCATCCAAATTCAACAGATTAGAAGAACAGTGATGGAAGTTATGCGTCCACTATGCCTGATTAACTAAGGATTATCTAAAAAAATACAAAAATGCTCTTTGGAGACCTCTGGAGGGTTTCAGTTCAGCATCCCACCAGAGGGAGCACTGAGGGCAATGTTTAGCCTTCTGGTCCTGACCAGCCCCATCTGGGACCTCCCTCTCCCCTGTCCATGGCCCTGGAGCCTTATTTCAAGCTGAGCCTGGGGCCTTCAGCCCCTGAACCAGCGATGCTGTAGGAGTGCTGGTCTCTAGACAAGTCCCTGCTCATCTGGGTGGTGACCTGCAGGCCTACCTTGTCACCTGTGTGGACTCTTGGCTCACCCTGACTGTCCCTCCCTCCTGCCTGGCTTGCCCTGCAGGGACACTGTGGGACTGAGAGCTGGTGGGCTAGTGAGGCCCTGGCTTGATGGCTGCAGAGCAGCTCTTGGCTCGTTGCTCCTTGACTTCCTCCTTTCAAGCAGGACAACTCTAGGCTGTGTCACCTGAGGTTTGCCAAGCCACAACTTGAAAGTCTCCAGCTGTGCATATTCTACCTCTCCTTGAGCAACCTGTTCTGGTGCTGCATTGCTTCCTGGTGAAGCCCCCGGGTTGCCAAATGAAGCGATTTCTATTTCTCATATTGCCTGACACTACAGTGAAATGTTTTTTTTTTCCCTTTGCTTTGTAGTTTTCTCTCAAACTGTGTAGGCAGCATTCATGTGGTCCTCCCAGTCTCTGCCAAATCTTCCTCAGTCAGCAAAGGGAACAAAACAAGGTCACTGGTGCTGTCTGTATTTGTGTGTGGGATGAGTGTATGCGTTGAGTTGTGTGGCTACATGTGTGTTTATGTATATTTGTGTCATTCACACATGCATGTGTACAGGTGCCTGTGGCCAATATGTGCTCAGGCTTGCTACTGATTGGTTAATTAGTTGGTTCTGGAGGCACGGAGCTCCTGGGCTACTGTATCTATGAAATGTCATAAAATGTGTAGATGAGGTGCTTTGGGAGATGGTTTAGTGGTTACAGTGGTGTAGAGCTTATGGTTGGTCTTTAAGGTCTTTTCCAACCTTGATGATTCTATGATTCTGTGGTTCTATAACTATACCACTAGGTCAGTGTCCTCTACAGACTTGCAGATGGACTCCGTCACCATCCAGGCCACTGATGAAAATGTTGAACCTTATGGGCACCAGTTTGAATCTCACTTCACTCGTTATCTTTCAGTTGGACATTGATCACAAGGTTCTGAAAAGATTAATCCAGACAATTTTAAGGCTATTTAACTGTCTTGTCCATTAAACTCAGTTTTCAAATGAGGATTTTGTGGAATGAAGTACCTAAAGTTAAGGCATATCATGTCTTCTAAAGTTTTGTGTCCTTTTTCACTTCTTTTCCCTCATGTCTTCAAGAGGCATCTCAGGAAAGAAAGAAAACCACTCTGATCCCTAGAGCTTTCCTATGGTGGGAATTCCAGACATGTTATATTAAAAGTTTATCACACTGATTATTATTTTCATGACTGATACGAGGTATTACAATCTGTAACTGGTGAGAGAGACATATGATCTGGCTCCATGGATCTACCACATGGGGTCAGAAAGTTGCAAAGGAGCTGTGACTCCCTGGCAGCAAGGGACTTGGCAGTGTTGTAGGAGAAACAAGCTAATGGGGAATTAGTTCCCTTCTATCTGTGTTAGTTCAATCCTAACTCAGTGAAAACCGTTTTCACCAGTCTGATCAAGGACTATGCTTTTTTACAATTTTCTGTTATCAGTGCTATTGGTTGTCTAAATATCGTCCTAAAGTGCACTTAACTGTAAACTTATTTTTACAGGATAGGAAACTAAAGATGTCATTCATAAATAAACTTGCCTGTTAAATTATTTTTGAAGCTGAAAAATTAAACAAGTAGGAGAAAACTGAACTGTTATTTTAATTTGTGTCAGTAAAATGAAAATCTTTATTGGTGTCCATTGTGAGAGAGGTACCTCAGCACAGGACTGGTTTTCAAGCTTCATTTCATGGAAATGTAGAGTATATAAGCCCATTCAAATGGACAAAAAGTGTAAAACATTTTAAGTGCAATACAGGTAAGACTTTTAAGTGAGGATAAAAGTGAGTCCAGTACCGACCCAACAGTCATCCTTTTTTAAATCATTCTTGAAGTTCTGCTTAGAAAGGATGATAGATCTTTCAAGATTCCTTTGCATCTGCCCTTAATTTCTGCATTTCTGAATGCTTCAGAGCAACATGTTACTTGTTTACATGCCAGTGGTAAAACTGAAAACAAAAATCCCCAATCATTATAGGAATTTAAAGGCATATGGACAAACAAGACTACAAGGAAATTTTTTTGTGCACAAATGCTTCCTATATCAATATTTTCTTCCCTAATGACAGTTCATTTAGTTTCAGACAGTGATAGAAAAGGTGTATTTGTCTGGACAGCCGTTTCCTGGGAATTTGGAAGGCATTTAGTTTGCTACTGTTCATAATCTAGTTCCTGGTTGGCACTTGTAGTCCTGATATGTACCTGAACATAGCTGTGGCTGCTTATTCCATTTACATTTCTTGTGAGTGAAGGTAAGTGAGAGAAAGTGCAATAACTTTGCTCAACCTCTGACCTCTTTCTAGAGGACTTGGAAGGTCAGCATTCTTTGTGTCATATGTTCCTTTTGAAGTTTAACCAAGCATTTAAGCAAGAATTTAAGCAAATGAACTTTGTAAAGAACATATGGAACTTGCAGCTCCATTGTGGCTTTCAGTATATTAAATAAGAGTATTAATTCCCATTTTCATTCATTGCCTGTGAGAAACAGGATGCCTGTGCTTGCTATCTGACTGCTTTTCATGGGAATGAAAGATAATCAAGTGTTTCTTCTGATCAGGATTCATGTTCTGCATAGCTGACAGTCTGGGTTCTGGTGTATGTGAACTTTTGCATATGTACACGACTTTTGCCTATGCACACAAGACAGCTAGAAGTATTTCAGAAGTTCAAGGTGAGACTGAGCTGCCATAGCTTGGGAACAGAGCCTGAAATCATGCACTGATGTAGGCTGTTGCCCAGCATAAAATTTTTGGAAATACTAGAGCTATATCAAGACTGGAGATACGACAATCCAGATGCATGCCCTCGAAGCAGACATCAAAAAGCAAAAAAGCAAAAGCAAAACCAAAAAAGCAAAAGCAAAACAAAGTATTGCATTTTGTTATAAACATGGTGGTCTAAAGATATCAACACATTAAGGCCTATAAGCAGTAATTTCTTATTAGACTAAGTAGAATACTTATAAGAAAAGTAGACAAGTCTTAGCAGGCAATCCTTCTCCAGGAGCAGGAGATGTCAAAAATAATTAGGGATTCAGATTACTTCCTCGGAGGTGAGTTACTTGTCAGAATGACTTTGAAAGAAAAGTTATCTGCTGCCTTCAGGCCAGATAGGATATTAGTGCAAAGGGGGAAAGGAAGAGAGAGTGAGAGAGGTTTTGTATTCTGTGGAGCACAAAAAAGGTAGAGGGGGAAGAAGGAGACTTTATTGTACCACATTGTGTCTCTATTGAATCCATGAGTTTTGATATCCTGGTGTTAGGCATTTAATTTCCAGGTGGATCTGTTCATGCTGGTTTTTAAGTCTCCCTTGAGGATCAGGACTGAGAGATGATGTGCTTATTCTGTGCTAAGTATTTCCTTGCTGGCTGGATATTCCACCCTTTACACATTGCCACATGATTTAATTCTGGCTCGTATCGGCTCACATCTGCATTTTGAGAGGACTTTTGGTGTGCTGGGTGAGGTATGCAGAGGTCACACCTGAGAGTAGAGTAAGGTCACTGGTGGATTTCTTTGGGGAACTGGGCTTACATTTATGCTGTTCAATACATTTGTCTGAAAAGGAAGCTAACAGTGAGTTGACAAAGTTATATAGCTGACACTGAGGTACCAGCATGGTAAAAAAGTGTCCACTTTTATACTCCAGCAGAAACTCATCATGGTGCTGGTTGGGCAATACAGTGAATCATGAAATTCTTGTTAGCAAACATGAAGTGATGCACATGAGGGGAAGAATAACTCTAATTACATGTATAAGTAGGATGTCTCTGAGCCGATTGTTCCCCCTTGGGAGTGAGAATTTGTGGTTGCAAAAGATATTTCCATGCATATATCAGCTTGGTGCTCTGAGGTGGCTGAAAAGCAGATGAAGCAATATGAGGGAAGCAGGCTCAGTCCTCCAGCTGCTCTTGCTCTGGAGAAGGACGATACTGGAATCAGCACCAAGAAGGTGTATTTTAGATTTGACCCAACATGCCCTTCCTTATAGTGCTGGATCTGCCACATCAAGGTGTTAGTGGTGTTCTGTTGACAATCTTTTGACTGGTTGCTACAGATTAATTTCACAGTCTAGATCCCTTTGCTATACTTTTGTAAGTTGGAAATGTACTACTGAATTTAGTGAATTTGGGATGCTCATTAGAGGTTAGCAGCAACCTCTAATAAGTTATTTATTTTCATAAATGTTTTAGGGAAGGGATTTTGTGTTCATAAATCTGCCTAATGTTTCCAGCTGTGCCACTTGGTCTAGACCACAAAGTGGTCAGGATTCAAAGGACTGAGTAGCCAGGACTGAGCAAAAGTCCTTCATCCAACATTGTTCACATACAACACTCACTTTTCAAATGAAATGCATAATTCCAGCAATATTCCACATAACTTTTTCAAATAAATAAGCAGCCTACTTCCAGAAGTTTTAGTTTGTCTTACTCTATTTTTTCATTATTTAAATTTTTTTTTCTCATCGCCTCCCAACCACAAACGCAATGATTTGAACACAAACCTTTTGCTCTGTGACTGGACATGTGAAATCTCTGATGACAAATAGAAGCTCATTGGTCATCTTTTGTGATCTTGCATGTGAAACTGTCTGAGGGTAATCAGAAAATCGGCAGCTCTTGACATTATAATCTTTGAGGAGCATGGTTTGACTGCACTGCTTGCTACCTAAGTTCACTATACTCACAATGATTTTCCAGACTAGAATACCATGCAAAACAAAAGGAATTGAATTCATACAGTAAGAAAAAGAGCTGAATGTGTTTTATGTAAATGCAATCAAAAAGTCCACAGTACTAGTTAAAAAATCTAGTGCAGTGTAAGAGCAGTAGAGAGTTGTCTCCTGTCTCGTCAAATTAGCACTAGAAAATTGTCTGTTTAATGGATGGGCTTTCTTAAGGTGTGCAGGTGGATGGCTGGGGCACAGATTTAGCTAAGTGAACAGTCAATGAGAAACTACAGGATGTGACACGAGAAATCGTTGAACATAATGAATAAGACAGTTTGAAGCTGACTAAAGTTGCAGAAAGCACCCTGAGGAATGGCCAGATTTCACAGATGGTTATGCCTGAGTTATGTGAGAGGTGGTCAGATTTCACTGACGACTGGGAACAAGTATTGGCGATCTTTTGGGGAGAACAATCCTGTCAGACCCCCAGTATCTGGGTAATCAAACCAGTAATATCCTGTAAGGGCTAAATGACCTATATAACAATATCAGAAATATTAAATTTGGGTATATATGTGGGAAAAAGAGAAAAATAGGGGAAAAATATTAGAGTTGTGTTGGGTTTGATGATTTTTTTTTTTTGAAGGAGATTAGGGTGAAGAAACAGAGGGCTCAAGATGAACAGGGAGAAAAAAATGTATGGGGAAACAAAGAGAAGGTGGGGGATAAAAAATCCTGTGTTAAGGAGCCTTATAAAGCACAATCAGATTTCCTATCCTGACAGGGAGAAAACACCAGTTAATAATTCCATGTGAGATTCCTTTGGGAGCAGAATTTGTCTCAAGAGTGAGATAGTGTTTAATCTAGGAGACCTAAATTCTGCCCACTGCAACTGTTAAACCCTAGAACTGCCCCCAGAGGAGGAACTTCCAATTATTCTCAGTTACTTTTCCTTCTATGAAATCGTCTGTGATAGTTCATTACTTTCATTCAAAAAATGAGAGACTCAGGTCCCCACATATATTTGTCCCCATGATATAATCATCACATCTTCAATTCTGGCTTCAGTCAGTTTAGAAAACACCCGAAAAATACTGAAAGAGGTTAGTTCTGGCTGGAGGATGAAACTGGACTAAAGGTCTCTTCCAATTTAAAGTATTCAATACTTCTTTGAATAGAAACCTGTGAGCTGAAGATATCTGGTAATTTCTTTCCAAAGTTTTTAAAAAAACCTCACAAACCTACTTAATCTTCTGTAGTATTGGACAAAGGAAGTTGCAGAAAACTGGTCATAAATATTATGTAAATGCTAAAGAAATATTTGTGGTGGTTTGGCCCTGGCTGGAGGCCAGGTGCCTACCAAAGCCGCTCTATCACTCCACTGTCCTTTTTGGCTGGACAGGGGAGAAAATATCTATTGAGAGGCTTAGGAGTCAAGATAAGGTCAGGGAGAGATCATTCCACAATCAGCATTACGGGCAAAATGGACTCAATATGTACTAAAAAGAAAAAAAAGCATATACTTCATTTCACACACACACACACAGTGACACCAGAGTGGGATAATGAAAAGTGCAACCAGATCTTAAAGCACCTTCCCCCACCCCTCCCTTCTTAGCAGACTCAACTTTATTCATAAATTCTCACCCTTCTTCCCCCTCCATTGAGGCACAGGGAATGGTAGGGAATGGGGGTTTCGGTCACCCTCACTGTGAGGGTCGTCCAGGGCTGCAGGTGGGATCTCTGGTCCCCATCATCTTCCATGGGCTGCAAGGGGATAACCTGCTTCATCATGGTAATCTTTCTCTCTGGCACCTGGAGCATCTCCGCACCCCCACCCCCTTCTTCACTGGCCTTGGTGTCTGTAGAGTTTCTTTCATTTTATCATTCCCTTCTCTGGTGACAAGAGGAGAAATTTTTCAGGGAGAAATTTAATGTAATATAACAAGGGCAAGTGCAGAGTATTGAATCTGGGGAAGAACAACCCCAGGTATCGCTATAAATTGGGGATGGATCTGTTGGAGAGCAGTGTAGGGGAAGGCACCTGGGGGTCCTGGTGGACAGCAGGATGACCATGAGCCAGCAATGTGCCCTCATGGATAAGAAGGCCAATGGCATTCTGGGGTGTATTAGAAGGAGTGTGATTAGTAGGTCAAGAGAGGCCCTTCTCCCCCTCTACTCTGCTGTGGTGAGACCACTTCTGGGATATTGTGTCCAGTTCTGGGTCCCTCAGTTCAAGAAGGACATGGACCTCCTTGAAAGAGTCCAGTGCAGGGCAACCAAGATGATTAAGCGTGTGGAATTCTTTCCTTATGAGGACGGGCTGAGGGAGCTGGGCTTTTTTAGCTTGGAGAAGAGGAGACTGAGGGGTGACCTTATTATGTAGAAGGTGAATGTCAGGAGGACAGAGCCAGGCTCTTCTTAGTGATGTCTAATGATAAGACAAAGGATAACGGGTGCAAGCTGGAGCATGGGAGGTTCCATGTGAACATGTGAGTGTGACAGAGCACTTCAACAGGCTGTGCAGAGAGGTTCAAAACCTCCCTGGACATGTTCTTGTGTGACCTGATCTAACCAGGTGTTCCTGCTCTAGGGGAGGGGTTGGACTAGATGATCTTTCAAGGTCCCTTCCAATCCCTAACATTCTATGTGATTTTGTGATTCTGTAACAAAAAGCAGCTGCTTGTGGGTTTTTTTCCTCTTAAATGTGATTCCCAGAGGTGCTGTGACCATCGCTGATGGGCTCGGCCTTGGTCAGCTGCCCATCTAGCCTTGAGCCGGCTGGTGTTTACTCTGTTGGGCCTAGGGGAAGCTTTTAGCAGCTTGTTGCAGAAGCCATCCCTGCAGCCCCCCATCAACCAGAACCCCACCACACAAAACTGTAACATTATTACTGACTGCTGTTTTTACTTTGAATAAAATTATATGTCATCCCAAAGTGAGAAACTTCATGTCAGTGTGCAGTTCACATTAAAGTATCCTATGGACTATTCTCCTTGGTACAACCGCCTTCACAGAATACATAGATTGAAACTATCTTGTTTTATTTAATAATAGTTATGATATTATTGGTATTGTTATTTTTTTCCTAACAAAAAAAGTAGATTAGAATTCTATAATAACTGTATTATTTTCTCCCTCAGTTCAAAGAGTCTCTTTTTTTAAAAAAAAAAAAAAAAAGAGAAAGGATTCACATGAATTGTATAAAGAAAAGACAGGGTTTGGTTGTGGCCTATGGAAATTGTCTGTTTTGCCTTCTGTTATCATAGCCAAGTTTCTTCAAGGAGTAATAAATTCTTAATGGTCCACTGTTCAAGCTATCTGATAAGAACAAGGTTACCTGTCAAACAGTGAAAGAAATAGAAATCCTATGCTGGCTGAAGTACAGACTGTCTGTTGACTAGATTTGACGCTGTTGTGAGCTGTGAAAAACTACATAGACTAGTTAAAGAAAATGAGAACACCATCCATTAATTTTAACTAATCAGATTCTGCAAGGGGCAGGGGCACAAAAGACTGTGTGACTGAATAATATCAAAGTGTGGATTGAAGCCTGAAGCATGCTCCAGTTTCATAGTGTTCAAAATCTCCTTCAAAGCCACAAAAGTGAATGGCTCCCCTGCCTGACCTCTGGTTATCTTAAGAAGTCTCATTTGGAATTTCTTGACTGCTATGAGAAGATTTGTTGTGACTGATGCATCTCTTGAGGAAGAGTATTTTGCCCTCCAGCTCATGAAGGAGTACTATGATCCAAAGAGGACTTGATCACAAGTAATTTCTGAGATGTGATGTTATTTTCGTACATAGCTCTTTGCCAAGCCCCAAGAAAACTATGCTTTCCTCAATCTTGAAAATTAAGGCAAAAATCCATGGTTACATCTGAAGCAAGACAAGGACTCATCCATGAATGTAAGCCAAATCATTTAATGCTACTTTTTGTCAGATCTAGTCCAGCAGTTTCAAGACAAGTGACAAGTCTGAGGTCAAACCCACAGCTCAGGCACAGCAATAGGGTGCATGACCAGGCAGATGGTATGATACAGCTAAAGACAAGCAAACTTACACCATAGATCACACTAATAGGGACTAAAAGTCCAGGACAGAACTTAAATGGATCTGGACTCATGAGCAGAACAGAGGGATAGAGCCCATGGGAGAGTGTGACCAAGGCGCTCTGACTCTTCTTGGCGACTGTCCTTGTCAGGCCCCACCTGGAATACCATATCCAGTTCTGTGCTCCCTGGTATAAAAAAGACAGGGATCTCTTGGAAAGAGTCCAGAGGAGGGCTATAAAGATGATTAAGGGCCTGGAGCAACTCCCTATGAGGAAAGGCTGAAAGAACTGGGGCTGTTCAGCTTTGAGAAAAGAAGACTGAGAGGGGATCTGATTAGTGTTTATAAATATCCTAAGAGTGGGAGACAAAGGGAAATGGTCAGCCTCTTTTCAATGGTCTGTGGAGACAGGACAAGGGGCAATGGCTGCAAGTTGGAGCACAGGAAGTTCCGCACCAACATGCGGAAGAACGTTTTCACAGTGAGGGTGACAGAGCACTGGGACAGGCTGCCCAGGGAGGTGGTGGAGTCTCCTTCTCTGGAAATACTCAAGACCCATCTGGATGCCTAACTAGGAAACCTGCTTTGGCAGCGGGGTTGGACTCGATGATCTCTGCAGGTCCCTTCCAATCCCTGGGGGTTGGACCCAATGATCTCTGCAGGTCCCTTCCAACCCCTACAATTCCATGAATCTGTGAATCTGTGAACTGTGTCACTAACATTACACAAACAAAAGGTAATGAGATTTTGGACCCTGAATCGACTATCTCTGAGTCTACTGTGAGCCTTAGAACTTCATTAGATGTTTCCCATGGTCATCCTACCTCTGTAAGAGTACAGCTTAACTGTAGAAAATTTAGGCAAATGCCTTTTAATTAGCTGATATTCTCCTTAAGTTTCAACGAGACCTTGCTTACTATATGTCATTCAGAACTCACTCTGATGAAAAAGACAAATATTTTCTTCAAGAACTATTGTCTGGAACTCATTACAATATTATAAGCATGCATGATACATTGCTTATATTCTACAGAGTACCCCTGTGGGGAAGGAAGCTCTCATAGATTCAGAGAAACTTTATTGTTTATTTCATTTCAGTTGCAAATCAGAAAAATGAATTTGAATCAGACAATACAGTCTCAGTTAAGGGATCTAAGAATAGAGGAACATAAATGAGTTATTACCTTAAGGTAACTTCATTTACTAATTTAACAAGCATCCTTACAGGAATACTGAAGAGGCAAGGCTGCATAATAAGTCTACTCATTAGCATTTCATTTCCTTGATTGGGAGACCAATGTGGTCTCACACGGCCCCCTGTCTTCATCACACCATACCTTTGAACTCTGGCAGTTCTATTGCCTTTGTCATTACTCTGCTGTGTTTCACCCACAAGGCAGGTACACCCAGCATGATGAATTAGGTATTTAAGAGAAAAAAAAAAAAAGAGAGAGGATTTTTGCAGTGAATATTAATGTTTGTGTTTCTGGACTTTTTGCGCTTGAGTCTACTCATGACAGCTCCTTTGTATGACATTTGTAAACCTTTCTTCTTTTAAAAGAGCACAGATCCCATCGCAGAGGGGACTGGGCACTAAGCTGATCATATGTAGATCTCTTGCACACCTGTTTGTCACTGACGATAATGGAAAGCCCAACATCAACAGCTGGTGTTATCCTCTATTTAAATCAGCCCTCACTCCACAGATGTCTGCTGACAGCAGAGGAATGATGAAACGTGAGAACTGTAGGCACCATTAGACTTTCCAGAGTGGAAAGATACACTAATTGCCACAGGCTGTCATCCCATCATACTCTCTTTTCCAGCCTGTGCTCTTCTTTCTTGTATAGCTTTTTCTGTTTTAGCTCCCCATGGAAAGCAAGCAAGAACTTCTGTTTCTTTCTGAGTCTTGCAGGAGGCATTGTGTTTGAGGAGTCAGTGATCTTGAGTGAAGTCCTGACAGCCATACCAGGTCTTGTGCTTGATATACCTGTACGTTTATATGAGTGACTGCTGCATTACCCCAGGTGTATAGCAACAGAGGGCCATATGCTGGAAGGCCCTGCATAAGTACTGCTCTTGGATACAGTTCCTGGATATATTTACCAAGGCATGCTCCAGTGAGCAAAAAGAAAGAGATCTGTCAAAATAAGATGCATAGTTTTGCTTGCTACACTAGATATAGGGAGACACAGTACTGGTGAGGGGGAACGCATGGGATCTGTGCAGCACGTCCGGGGCCTGCCTGGCACTGCAGGAAAGCAGAGCTCCCAGCAATCGTGGAAACGCAAGAACGTAAGACTTACTCTCTGACAGTATTCCTCTTTCTATTTCTGTTCTGGTGATGTTATTATTATGAAAGTAGTTTCGTTACACCACTTGCTGCTGTGCCTTTCCTAACGAGACCCAGAAAGAGCCCTGCACACCTCCTGGCATGGATCAACTGTGCAGCTGAACGAAGAGGAGGGGAGTTAGCAGTTCCTTTATGAAATATATAAATAGTTCATATTGTTTACATTAAGGACTTTGACGGGACATGTCATTCAAGGCTTTGAGGGGTAGAGTGCCTCCTGTGATATGTAGTTGTCAAAATGTATGGTGAAGGAACTGTGAGAAACATATGTGTTGTCATACCACTCCCCCATGACACTTTCCATCTTTTTGCATGCTGAAGGGAATAGGTCCAAGACTTTGTGGGGAGGTTGTATTATACATTACTTCATAGAGAAAGCATTTCAGCATTTGCATGTAAGCGTTGTGTATAGCTCCTTTACTAATAAAAAAAATCAAGAGAAGAACAAAACATTCTTCTGGTACTGCCTGCCTGTTTGTTTTATCCTTCCTATTACTTAGAAAGCACTTTCAGGATGGATAACATGATTTTCTACTAGTGGAACATTAAGTTCTACTATTCAGTAGAACTCCTGTGAATACAAAGCAAGTCAGACATTTTACTGCAACCCGTTGTTCTATTACCAGGGATATCATCAGCAGAGTTCATTAAATACCTCTTTCAATTCCAGTGAAGTCTATCTTCACTTTTTCATCTGGAGAGAATAGCATATTTCTCAGTCTGCTAGATAAAACAAACAGTAGAAAAAGCCCAGGGGGACTGAAATATCAGTTAAAGGAACTTTCTCTCTCTTTACCTCTCTCTTTTTTGTCTCATTCTGTTTTTGATTTGGGGTGTTTTGGGTTTTTTTTTAGACTTACTTTAGATTCAGCAGTGGGTTCCTCTCATGCTGAAGTATCATCACACATGTCCAGAGAAGATATGCTGATACAATATATTGCTATATCCAAATCATAGTTGGTAATTCTCAGTCTTACTATGGGCATTCACACCATGCTTTCAGATTATCCAAGAAAAAGAAAACCTACCTTAGGAATTGAACTTTTTTTATGGTTTCTTTTCAATAAAGAGGAGAAATAAATCACAGAGTGATTTATCATCTTCTAGGTGAAGATGAACTTGAGTTCCCCAGTGAAATTGTGTGTCGTCTTCTGCAAATTCCTAGCTGAACTGAGTTCAGCAGGGCTGAGAACTCATCCACCAGGGACAGGAAAATATATGGTGTCTCCATGGGAATGAGGTACATTTCATACTGAGATAGGCTGTGGCTGAGTGCTCTGCAAAGTAGTCCTGTGATTAACAATCCTTAAAAAATAAGCCTGTAACACCTTTCAAAAACAAACAACCCCCTCCCCCCAACCCAAAAGAAAACCTCATAAATCCTTTCAGAAAATAAATGTCAAGACTTGGAAAATCCAGCATAATTTATTTAGAGAAATTTGATATATTTTTGTTTGTACAAGCTCTCATGTTTTCATGATAAATTTCTCTAAGACATATTTGAATAGTCCAATACTATACATGTATATGTATGTTTTGAATGATTTTACCTCCTTGAGAAAATACTATAAGAATGCAAATCAGTAAAAATAACGTTGCCAGCTTCCTATTTGGTGGACCTTAGTGCGTCAAATCTGGATGAGATAGTCTCTGAGAGATTTGCAAGATCTGTGGAAAGATTACAGGGAAACAGAAGATTTTATTTGAAAACAAGAAATAAAGGGAATACTTTAATAATTGTTCCCATAATTTTATTTCCCTAGCAAAAATATCTCTTTCAGAACAGCTCTTACCTGTGAAAGCATAATTAATGATACAGTGACCCCTATTTTCAATAATAGTATATTTTTCTATATTTTTTTTCACCCTGCATGGGTGATCCAGTCTTATGCCACTTAAAGGGGGTGGTGGTAGGTTTACCAAGACCAGGGGCACAAACCTTCTCACAAGCACAACTGAGAAAAGGGCAGAGGCAACACTGAAAAGGAAAATTCTGATGTAAGGAGAAAAAATTTTCACCACAAGAGCTGAAACATGTTGCTCAGGGAGGTTGTGGAATCAGCATCCTTGGAGATGTTAGAAACTCATGTGGACAAGACCCTGAGCAACTTGAACTAGCTTTGAAGACAGTCTTGCTTAGAACTGCACTTGAGTCAGAAGACCTTCAGAGTTCCTTCCATTTTAAGTGTTGCCTGTTATCTGATGGCCTCAGTTGTACCACTGAGTGATAAGTAAACAAAACCCAACAGGACTAATCACCAGTTTTTCTGAGAAAAGGCATAGGACTGAAAGAGTACATAAGGAGCAAACAGCAAAATGCATTGCATTCAGTCCTGAAAAGGAGGAGAAAAGGGGACATACTGTGGTGGAAATGGCGGCTGAGTTCAGAAATACATGGAAGCGTTTCACATGCTGCAGGTCAGTGTGTGGAATTTTCTGCATCGGGAAGTCTTGATGTGATTGTATAGAACAATTGTGACATTTGCTTCTGCATAATTCTAAGCAAGGTGCAACACAATATTTACCTTTTGAGATACAAACTGATTACTTGCAGCACTTTTAAAGTTTATGACTCCAAATATTAGGACACACTTTTTTAGATGTAACGTTACTTAAAAACTACAGTTGTGTAGACCTCTGTAGTAGAGGTGAGCATTGTACACTGAGATAAACAAGTCAATGGTAAGATTCTATCAAATATTATTGCTCTCTAATCTCCTTATCTTTACTTGTCTGTGCAGATTGGATTCCTGTAGGAAAGTATCCTTTGAGAATTACAGGAAAGCTCTCCCCACGCCCTGTGATTGAAGCAAACCTTGCTAGTGTTCAAAATCAGAAGAGACAAGCATACACTCCTTTTTCTTCTACACGCAGCATGGTCAATGCAGCAAAAAGGATTGCTAAAAGAGAAGATGCAAGAAATAGGCCTGAAATGGCAAAGGCGTCCCTGCCTGCAACACCTGGTACGCTGGTATGGACAGCTCTTCTGAGCATGTCATGTAGCTGTCAGGTCTGGCTGCAACATGGTCATTCTCCAGGGTTAGCAAAGCCTGCAGGTTTCAAATTCTTCTTCAAAGAGGACGTATTGTTTGCTTTTGGGCTTAGAGGATTATAGTAAAAGGTGAGCGAATGTAACTATTTTTATAACAGACATCAAAGATTCAAGGCATCAGAATGTAACATGCAGTCTGGAATGGATCACAATGTCAATCAAAGATAATAAAAGCAAAAGCATTGACAAGAAATTTCCAACTTCTCAACATTTTGAATCTGGAAATGTATGCTGGAGACGACTTAAATCAGTTTCCATTTATGTTCATATTGTAAATTCACTGTCTTCTAATTTCTTAGTTATAATAATTTTCATTATCAATAAGATTGAAGCACATTTGAAAGAGAGCTATTATAAATGACTTCGATCCTCTTAAAGTCTTGAGAAAGTATTCCAAGCATTACAAAAACTAATTATGGCAACTGAGTCTAATGCATTTCTGAATTTATCAGATCCATTTCTAAAGGTGAATCTCAAGGACCAATAAAACCAGTGAAAATTTTAGTCTAGATTCTCTTTTGAAGAATTAATGTATTTGTGACAGTGTAGTTTTTTCCATAATAGTTTCCACAGTTTTAGATATGAAAAGTCTATGCATCTCTCCAGTTTTTTTATGAAATATTTCATCTGAAGATAACTGAAGAGAACAGAAATAACATGCTTACATCACTGGTCTTTGGAAAGTTTTTGTTTTGTTTTGTTCTGTTTTCTGTTTTTTTAAATAAAAACCACAGGTGTGAATATCCTTATTTATGCATATGTATAGCTGTCACTATTTTAGAATTAGCTTAGTTTACAAAGATGACATCAAAATCAGACAAAAATGAGAATGATGAGATGATTAAAAAATATCCAAAACATAATTTTCTTCTCCTGCCAAACCCAGGTACTGCCAGCTTCTGTGAGAACAGGAAAGTAAGTTGATAACCTTAGCAATGAGTGGGTAACAAGTCTGTACTTCTATAAAGTATTTCACTGATCCCAGTACTATATTAGCAACTTGTTTCTCCCTCTTTCTTTCTTTTTCTCTGGTAATTTTTTATTAAGAACTCTGTCCTTTGAAGAAACAACAGGGAAGGATTTTGATTGAACTTTCTCTGATTTTGTTCTTAGTCAATGTGAGCACCGATCCAGGTCTGGCTATGTACTTACAGGGGAAATAGATCAGCCTGAGGCAGGACTCATGCTTCTGTAGCCCAGGACTCTCCATTGCAGTGTGCTTTGGGACCAGCCTTCATGGCAGGCTTTGCCTGATGCGGCAGAAACAGAAACTCTAGCAGCAGTTTCTGGAGCTACAAGAACCTACCTTCCTAAAATGGGACCCTGGGCACATCCTCCTGACTTCTCCCGCTTTTTTGTCACAGGTCTTACTTGTCCATGACAGGAATCCAAACCCAGGTTCACCACCTCCTGCTATAACCACTCACCTTCTGCCTCGAAGTCTGGAGCCTGCTAAGCCTTCCTCACCCACCTGCCGTATGTTCTGCCTCAGCCAGCACCATGTGCTGAGCCAGACATGCAGACAGGATGATGTCAGGCACCAGTAGCTGGGACCTGACACTTCAAAGAGTTATGATGAGGAAAGCACTGCAGCAGCGTGTTGGGAAAAACTGTATTCTCATAACAATTTGAGAGATGCTTTTCTCTACAGTCTAGGCCTTACATTACCTGGTATCTGACCCGATATTGGCCATATCTGGTCTTAGTCTTAGTCTGAAAGGGACTCAAGACTTCTCCATGCACAGCAGAAGCAAAAGCTAAGCAGGTCAGTACTGAGAAGCTTTAGACACCCTGTCCAACATCAGAAATTAAGAAGAAAGATAATAAATAATCAGAAGCTGAAGCAATGTGATTGTGCCGTGGTAGTTTAGCAGGGGTGTTGAGGGATTAGGGTTTGCTTCGGTACTGTGTGAGCTGATGTTACAGAAAGTATCTTAAAATGAGTTTTTCTAGGGTTATAGCATTTTTGTCTGAAGTCAGTGGGCACAATATTCTCTCCTTTTTTCCTCCAACTTGTTCAGAAGTGTCACATTTGAGAGTGATGTCTGAAAATGTTCTTGTGGTGCCAGGAGACATTTTTATTTCCAGTTCTGTGATAACATTTCTGGAAATAAATTCTGCCAAAGGCAGTAATTAAAGAAACCTTCCAACTGTGCCTTCGGCTGCCCTTTTGTGTTTGTTTTCTGCACAGGCAACAGAACTGGTCATGAGAGTAAAATATTGCGCTGGCATATCTTGGAGGCATATGTTCACCAAAAGAACCTTGCTCAGTTTCTAGCTTGCCAGCTCAAATAATTAGCAGTATTTGCTATTAATCTAGAAGGAGCTGAAACTTATAATTCCACTTCAGAATACATGTTACACAAGGGCATGCCATACATCCAAGCTTACTACCACACTTCCCCAGGGAACACCTTTTTTCTCCCCGTCTCTGGCAGAGCAGCATGCCTGTCTTCACTGGCTAAGATGACATTTTAAAGAAGTTTCTAAGCTTGAAGAGTGGGAGCAAGTGCTGTGCCTTTTCTGCACTCTCTCAAGAAACAGACATCTTCTGCTTCCCACTGAACTCACTTGAAAGTCTCCCAAACTATAATCATCCTTACCCATCCCACCTTATGTCTTCTCATTGGTGCCCCCTTTTCTAACAGCTTCCCTTGATTCCCTTAATGCTGCCTCACAGTGATTTCAAACCTGACCAGAGCAAATCACAGCAGCTGACCCTCAGTAAGACATCTTTATTTCAACCTCAAATGCCTTGACCTGTGCGAGAAATGAAGAAAACAAATTTAAAAAACCCAATACATACCCCTCCAAAATTCCCCCAAACAAAAAATCCATGTTTTTAAAACTGGGCACAAAGTTTGGGCTAGAATGTGATTAATTCAATTTTAAAGAGGAAATTTGCAAAATAAAGTTTTCCACGCTGCCTGATATTCCTTCTGTACTGTGCCAGTGTGACAAGAGAGTCCCACAGAGTCCAGCTGTTCAAGTACAGCCTTTCAGTTCTCTTGCAAGCTTTTTAAGAAATCTGAAACTTTAGCAGTAGAATAAATGTTATTTGATCTGCCTTGGAAATAATGATCAACAAGAGGAGAGATTCAAAATACCTTTTTGGGGTTTTTTTAATACCTTTGAGGAGAGTGTGAGCACCAGCCAGTGTCCTGTTTATCTGAGCAACTTGGAAACAGATTGGGTAGCTTCGGTCTGAAGTTTGAAAAGTATCATGTACAACTGAGAACAAAAGTCTGGGGGCTGAAGTAAACCCTTCAACAGGCTCCAAGGGAAGCAAAGCAAGAAAACAAGTGTAAAGCTGAGAGTTTTTAAATAATCACAAACTCAAGGTTGCTTGCATAATGTTTGACTGATTCCATAAAAAACGTAACAGAACAGGATATCTAAAAGATGATGCATGCTGCAAGGTCAGCACTGATAGCAACTCTCTAATACATTTGAAGCTATTTAAATCAATTGGCATGACTTGGTACAGACTTACATAAGTAGTAATAAGTAGATAGTAAAATAAATAAAAAAATAAGTAGTAATATAGTTTCCCTTCTATAACATGGGGAAAAATGACTAATGAGGTGTCTGTGAAATGCAGTGGCCTTAGTACGGGGGATTTATGTAATGAATATTAATTAAAAGAAGTTTTAAAGAAATTATGTAGTTTCACTCTTCGTTCTGAAAATACAGATTTTGTTAAAAAATAATAGAAAAATTAGATGAGAGGATCATAGGAAAATTCAGCCTGGAAGGTGACTCAGGAAGTCACCTAGTTGAACCTCCTGCTCAAAGAAGGATCAGCTATATGACATCAGGTTAGGTTACTTGAGGCTTTACCCAGTCTGGCCTGGAAAATCTCCAAAGATAGAAATGACACATGCTTGCTGGGAAACCTGTTTTTACTACGTGATTGTCCTCATGGTGAAAAAGTTAGAATCACAGAATCATAAAATGCTTTGGGTTGGAAGGGACCTCAGAGATCGTTCATCTAGTTCCAACCCCCTGCCATAGGCAGGGACACCCTCCACTAGATCAGGTTGTCCAAAGCCTCATCCAACCTGGCCTTAAGCACTTCCAGGGTTGGGGTTTAATGACCTATCTGGGCAACGTGTTCCAGTGCCTCACCACCCTCAAAGTAAAGAATTTCTTCCTAATGTCTAAGCTAAACCTACCCTCTTTCAGTTTGAAGCCATTCCCTCTTGTCCTATCATTACACTCCCTGATGAACAGTCCCTCCCCCAGTCTCCTGTAGGACTCCTTTAAGTATTGGTAGGCCACAATTAGGTGTCTCTGGAGCCTTCTCCTGAATGTTTCCCACCATACACCACAATGCTATTGTTGGAGCATTATGGAGGAGATCTTGGTGATCACACATTTCCACTGGGTGCACACTACCAGTGACTGGCCTGCAGCTGAGCTTCGTGCCCTTGATCCCTCCTTTTCTGAGCTTGACAGTTCAGACCGTTTCAGACTACTTTGCTGTATACTTATTTAGCTTGTCCATCATCATCTCATTTGTAAAGATGCTATAGAAGACAGTGCTGAAAGCCTTACTAAAGTCAAGGTACACAATGTCCACTGCTTTCTCCACATCCACTAAGCTAGTGATCTCATTGTAGAACATTGATTTAGCATGCTTTTCCCTTCATAAATCTGTGCTGACTGCTCCCAGTCACCCTCCTGTTCTTCAGGTGTCTGGAAGTGGTTTCTCTGTCAGGTTCTCAGAGAACAAGTTGAGACTGACAGCTATGTAATTCCTTGGCCTTCTTTCTTGTCCTTCTGGGAGGCAGGAGTGACATTCATTCTCTTCCAGCACTCAGAAATCTCCCCTGATCATCACTACCTTTCAAAGATAATTGAGAGTAGCCTCAATTATGATATTATCATATCATCAGCTGTTATGAGGTGTATCATCATAGGGCAGAACTGTCCTGATGTTACACAGGCTGTAGCTTTTCTGTATTGTATGAGTTTCAAACTCTGTCATGTACCATGCTATGTTTGATGAAAGACTGAGTTCTGACATAGCTACTGCTGCACAAGTGAATATAAGACTTCTCTTTACCCAAAAGTGGAATCAATATTTAGCACTTTTCTCATCTTTCCTCATCATTAAAACATCTGTTATTCAGGCATAATATTTAATAATTTCACAGAAAAAAATGCATTATAAATACTTTGTGATATACTTAGACACTGCCTTTTATTCAGATCTTTTTGAATAGTTTAAAAAGTAATCACATTTTATTGTGCTAACTGCTTGCTTTGAGCTCATCTAAATGGTAATAAGGGAGACAGTGAATGAATTATTTCATTAATTTTTCATGTTTTCCATAAGTATTGAACCATTTCTCTTAAAATTGCTCCTTCTATTGATTTGTGCACTCATTTCTGTGGGTTATCACCACCCATATAGTGAAATAATCATTTTCGCAACGTAGCTTTTTCTTAGAGGAAAGTCTTAAAACTTTTTGGACTTCTGATACCACTGAAGATAGGAGTTGATTTTTAACCTCCTCTTTAAGATCTGCTTCCTGTAAAATCTGCTTTCTCTAAGATAAAAACTTTCACCCTGCCTAATTTTATACCAGGTACCCTGCTAGTTCCAGGAGGAATGCTTCTGATTTGTAACATCTCCAAAACTCCATCCACTTAACTACTAAATTACCACTTCATTCAAGTCTCTGCTCACTGAATCAGAACCATTGAAATCTGTAGCAATGCCCATTGATTTTTGAAAGCTCTCACTCAGAGGCAGTCTGAGGTTTTCACAGAGGTGCGACTGGGCCTTTTCTCACATGAGCTAACAACTAGTACACCAGTTTAGAATACCAACAGTGACAATTACATAGCAATTACACGCAGCAAGCTCATCCCATGGATGTTTTTAGCACACCTTTCAACAGCTGCCTTCCAAACCATCAAAATTCCTGACTTCTCTGACTACAGAGCGTAACTGTGCATTTTCAAAATGAAATCCTTGCAAACAATAAAGTATTATAGATCTGGGCAGGCCTCTGGCAGAAGGAAAATGGATAATATTTCTTTTTGCAAAATCCCTTGTTATTAGCTTGCTGAAGAGACAATTTCAGAACAAGGTGAAAGTCTTGCTTCAAAGCTGACCTTTCTGAGATGAGATCTCATGGCTCACAGATGCTTTGGGGTCTAGGCATGGAGTTACAGGAACTCCCAGGGCTCCCACAGGGAAGTGAGAGACAAAAAAAGCAGTAGCACATGCACATCTGTATCACCTGGAGATAATACATGTTTCACTAAGTGGTAAGGAGAGACCTCTGTAGCCAGCAAAAGGAAGAAAACATACCTGTGGAAGCCCCTTCTGTGGATGCTGAAGTGAGAAACACCATTGTATACGAAGCGATGCAACCCAGAGCAGAAGCACATAAGAAGAGTTTCCTGCAGTTCAGCAAAGCCTCTACACATTAGCTGAGAAGCAGTAACTGGCTGTTCAGGTATCCAGACTTCTTTTATTCAGTTCATGACCTTAGGTGCCCAAGAGTGATTTAAGCCAATGTGTTGAGCACCACAACTATAATAAGCTAAAAAATGGATTTGCAGTCTGTTATGAAGTCTTGGATGACATGATGAATTACTGAGCAAGTGAACTTGATCACTTTCTTGTAGGTGACATACCCATGGTGAAGTGTTAGATAAAATAATTTTAAAGTGAAAAATTCTTTTAAAATGTTTAAATCAAAATATTCTTGTGGTCTTTATAAAACGTTCTTATTCTTTGTGGAAGAACATCACTGTAGACTGTTTGTAATTGCATTGAAACCTGAGGGATTTATTAATATAGAAATTGAATTAAGTAGAAATATCTTAGCATATATTTTGGATTCTTTGCTATTCTAGACAATTTGGAACCTGATAGATTAAATTAACAATGAGGAATGACAGTTAGGAGCAACTATCTTAAATCATTATAGGAATTCAGTTACTAAAATGATGTATCAGTCTCATGAAAATGTGTGTAATAATGGGAGCATCCTCTGAGACAGCTGTATACAACTCCAGGGATATGGTTTGTTCACTACTCACCTTCTTCAAAACATTTGATTTGATCTGAGGGTTCTCTCACTTTTGAAATGTTTGTGTTGTACCTACTGTTCAAAATGATAAATCCAATTCCTTCAAAAGTTAGTTAAATTAAAGCATTTAGATAAATATGAAATATCAAGTTAATACTTGATTCAAAGTATTGTTTCAAATAAATTTTCTGTCACGGCTGTTAACTGATCAAGAAACTGAGGAAACCTGGAACTATAAAAAAGACATGTTTAAATTGATTTTAAAAGTTAAATTGAAAAACCTTAAGCATGATTTCCATTTGATACAGAGAACAAACCTTCTAAGGAACTGACTGGCTTTCTGGACACTTCTAAAAAAGAAATCATGGGAGTACAATGTAATTGGATGAAAAATTATCAAATATCAAAGCACTACAGGGATGTGTGTCTCACAGATGCAGTGCAAGAATTGGATGAACGGGTAGACAGAATGTGTACTGCAAACTGCAATGATAAGTAATTCTAAACGTCTCAGTTTTGTTATGAAACTAAGACCACCTTTTAAACAATGTCTAAAATTTTGGTATTGAAATGTAGCAGGAGCTAGGAACACTTGTAATGTACACTGGTCTTTCACTGTCTGCAGCTAAATTGAAACTTTCAGTCTTCATTTATACCAGCCTGGTCCCTGGATCAGAAGGTATAGAATTTCTGATATCCATCCTTTTTATCTTCCTGAGAGCCCTGGCTAGGACCACAGAATCCTTTGAACCTCTGCTGTAGAGCATCTCACAAATACTTGCTTCGACTTTAAACTATTTTAGAAAAGGACTGATGCAGCTTGTTGAAAGGGAAGGCATAGAAAACTTATGGCTAGGTAATGCCTGTTCAGTGGTTCTGCACCTTCAAACAGGCCATTTCAATTTCTAATATTTAAAATAGCTGGGAGTGGTGCTGAACTGCCTGGCAGGCTTTTCATGGGGCTATCAGCACAGCCCCATAATGCAGCAGAGTTCTTTGCAAATATGGACTCTGACTCCTATCGCCTCTAGACTTCAGGTTGCTTTCCTCTGATTCTAAGTCATCAGAATTAGTAAGCACAAGAGTAGACATAATAGGAGTGCAAATTTCAGCCTGCCAGACTTGAAGCTTTACAGCAAAATGTCAAGGACATGTCATCCATACAAGGGCATGGCAAAGCCTGTGAGCACAGAAGGCATCCTTGGATATCTTAGAAGATTGTATTAGGAAGAAACAGAAAAATCTACTAATGATTTGGGATCAAACTGTAGAATAAAGACTTTGACAGAAAGCATCTTCTCTTTCACATGGCTGCTGTTCCAGCTTGGAGCAGTGATGACCAGACAATTAGGGGTCCAAATTGAAATAGGAATGAACTAACTCGGCAACAGATTTGAACAATCATTTAAATAACCTTAATTTTGAACCCTAGCATTCTCAAGTTATGTAACCTTGGCCTCCTGAGCATGCCTCAGTCTGGAGAGACAGGGGAAGACACAATGCACCTGGTATGATTCAAAACTGAGGTCACTTCTGCTCAAGTCTCCATGGGACACAGAAAGTTCATCATGCTCAAGATCTAGGACCAACATACTCTGAGGGTTTTCATCTCACTCACAATTAGGTTTGATGTTGCAAATGGCCACTTTTTATGGAATTATTGGCTGTCTTTCAGGAAGATGAAACCTTTGGTTTCTGTGCTTTCCTATTTTAAAGAAGGTTGAACCACATTTGTTACATTCCAGGGAAGTCTGCTCATTTCAAGGATCTTGAAGTACCTGCCATCCACAGGTATGAGTACAAAGTCATGGTAGTAGAGAGAGAAAGAAAAATTATAAAACTGGAACATGACTCAGATAAAAAGAGAATTTCTTTTTTCGAGAAAGTCATGTGTTGCACATACTAAAGTATTGTTATAAGAAATGACACCTTTAAGTGTAAGATCACCTGAAAGAAAATGAAAATCGCAGATTGGCAAGAGTAGAAAGTTTGAGAAAACCAATGCCTTATTACTTATCCACACTTACTTCAAGAAAAGGAGAAGCTTAGGGTGATTTAAGAGGGCTGTTAATAACAGCAGAACTTTCTTTTAACCCTAACTACAGACAGGTGAGATTTCATAATGGCTTTCTGAAGTTTTATCCCTCTCACATCGCTGCTAGAATCATAGAATCATAGAATGGCCTGGGTTGGAAGGGACCCCAAGGATCATAGAGCTCCAACCCCCCTGCCACATTAGTATTTCTATCCATTTTTTCTATCATCTATCTTTTTACATAAACAATGTATGCTTAATTAGATTGCTTCTGCAGCGAACCGGCCATGAAAAATCTCATTGTCAGAAATATTAAAAGATAGTATGACTTTTTTATAGGAAGAAATTAATTTTTCTCTTTTTACTTTTAAGGAACATAAAAGTCAGATTAAACTCATTCACTTGCTGCAAAAGTCAATTCTGATAATAATGAGGATTTTAAGTGGCTTTATTTGCATGCATATATTTTCTTTCATCTGGAAATATTGCAATGTAGTGATTAATTTGGTATAGAAATCTAATAATCATGGAAGGAATTATAAAAATAAGATGGACTTTACTACAAGCAATGTAAAGTTGGTGCTGCATTCATGCCCTCATATAACATTGATTACTGTTGAAACTCACTAGTTGTGTCCATTAAAATGTAAAAAAAATATAAAATTTATTCAAAAATCCTTGTGCCTTGTGACCTGTCAAACTCAATCAATACTTTCAACATAGAAAGTTTTAGACAAATCTTTTCAAAATTAAATTAATGAAAAGCAGTTTGATGCCTAAGGCAGGAATCAAAAGGTTGATACATTTTTCTCAGATGGATTATTTAATCTTTTAAGCTTAGAATTTACTTGAGAAACCAGTTATAAGCATAGCAAATAGCTTGGTCAATTAATGCATTTTGCATGAAATTAAACATAGTGCAGTATGTGCTTGTATAGTAAACCTAAAAGCTCTCAAAATGAAAATGCTCTGCAAGTTTTTTCTGGTTGGAAACAAGAACTTCACCAGATTTAAGGAAAAAAAAATATAGAATTAATCAAAGACAAAAATAAGAGCCTGTAAGCACAAGGGTGAGAGATTCCAGATAGCAAAGAGCTAAGTAGCAGGAAGAAAAAGAAGATTTAGTGCTTTCGTGATGAGGCTGGAGAAATATGAACTTGAAACTGCAAATTTTAGAGGTAATTTAAGAGATTAATCACAGGAGCAATTTTCCAAGCATGCAATGGTACTCTGGAGCTTGAAGTCTTCAAATCATTCTCTACTAAAAGAATGAGACTCTTCACAGAAGATATTTTGTGACACCATATGGCCTGAATTGTTCAGGAGGTCAAAACAGACACAATGCTGGTCTCTTCCAGGTTTTTTTTTAAGCCAGTCTATTAAATATAAGTAATATCACAATTGTATATTTTGAGTCAGCAAACTATTTGTATGGGGTTCCCTTGAAATTTTACATTCTGTATTTATCCATGTATAATTTTTGCCAAATTTTCCTAATCTGACAGCTCCACCTCAGGACAAACTTTCTGGAAAACTCAACCAAAAACATTCCAGGTGTTCCTGAGGACAAGATAGAGATAAATTGTGTATTTTTGCATTAAAAGGGTCTGGTGATCTTTCAGATCTGAAACTGATGATTTATATTGTATAATAATGACATTTTAATCATGAATGTAGTTTTTCATGCTATAGAAACTAACTAGTTGGAGATTAAAATACAGAATTTTAAAAAATCTCAGCCTGCAAATACTTAATAAGGAACGCTTTTATTCGTCAAAGACTTGTTTTCCCTGGTTTCCAGGAAGTGGCTGGACGTCTGCCTGCTGATAGGAAGTAGTGGATGAATTCCTCCCTTCGCTTTGCTTCTGTATGCAGTATCTTGATCCATGACTCTTCTTCCTTCTATGTTTTTTTTTTTTTCTACCTCATAGGAGAGGGGAGCGACTGAGAGCCTGGGTGGGTGTTTGGCTGCTGGCTGGAGTCAACCCACCACAGTAGCCAAAAAGTCAACACAGCTCAGCATGCTGGAAACATGCACACTGTGTTGTGGTCTGCATCCCAAACTTTCACTGTTGTTTTCCATAAAGAGGCAGAAAAGTTGGGCAATAAGGAAGCTACTGTATCTGTGAATATATACAAAGTTGGACAATTGGTTCAATCTCGCTAATAGCTCAGGAGTGACCTAATCTTACATGGACTTTGAGGGGTAATGACGCTCTGTAGATAAACTGGGAGAAAATCACCATGATTTAGTGATATATGCACTCTGATAGTACCTTCAGTCTGGAATATCTGCTTCTGTAGATTACCTTGAAAAATTATGTTATGATATCTCTACTTCAATTAGCATCATTACTATATCAGACTGTAGAGCTAACAGAAAAAAAAAAAAAGCTTTATGTTTGCTGTTCTCTGGTCAGCAATTCAGGTTGGAAAATAGTACAAAAATTGTGCTGAGGTTTTTGGGCCAAGAAAGGAGACAGAAATAACAACAACAACAACAAAATCCTTCCAGTCTGAATTTAGCAAAACACCTTGATGAGCTACAATCACCAACATAAAAATTTTCATTTATGGGTTTGAAGACCTTGTTCAAAAATTGATCATTATACGAAGTGACAATTGACTGGAACTTCTAATTCAGCTGCTGACTTTCAAATGTAGAGGTGAATATAAATTTATCATGAAGAATTAAGCCCCATTAGTATTTTTTGGTGAGAAATTTTCTTTTGAATAACTATATAAGAAAGCAGGGTAAGGAGCACTGAATGTTGCAACAGTCAGTACAAACTGTTCCTAGTACAATGGCTTGTAAGGCAGTGGTGAAACAAGCTGCTCCAGGGATGCACTGGAAGCACAGTCTCAAGGGTACCCCTGGGCAGACCAGTTTCCCTTTAGGTTCTGTAAGTGCACCGAACCATCTGTTTCTTTATTTCTTTACTCTTATTTGAAATAAGAGTGCTGCTGTTAAGAGTCGGGTGGCTCTGACAGTCACGTGAGCAGGAAGGAGTCCATACACCTACGTCCTCCAACAGGGATCTGTTCCGTTTCAACATACAGCTGCATAATAATGTTACTGTGTTAACAATTCATTTTCTGATATCAAACTGATACATAACAGATCCTCACCAGTCAGTCAGACACTGTTATTAAGATGCAGTAGTTATCTTATTGTGATGCCATAACTAATGCTTTAGCAGAACATATCTGTTCTCTAGGGTGAAGACCTTGGTAGAAATAAAGCATCTGGTGTGTGGTTCACACATCCCCCGTCCCCTTGTTATTTTGGAAATTGTTTATGTAATTTCTAGACATGTTGTTTTCCAAAGTGGAAAATTAAGGGGGGAAAAAAATAAAAAATCTAAGAATCAGGTTAGGAAAACGGGGAAAAAAAACCCCATGTAATTGTATATGTGAATATAAGAAAGTGGTGTAACAATTTGTGGGAAAAGTTGTAGTCAAATCAAACCATTCAAGTACGACTTTTTTTAATGAAAAAAATAATCCTTACCTTTCCTCTTGAAATGCCAAGACAGAGAATATTTTGAGTACCCCATTTGAAGCGAGCTGGAAGTTGTGGAACCGAACAGAAATTTACCTGTGATTCCTGCCCCGTAGCTTTAGCATCTTGCGTGTGAGAGGAGGTGATGGCTCTCCTGTGATCTCAGTACTCCTCCTGCTGGTCACCAGGAACTGTGCATGAGAGGAGAGAGTCACCTACCTTGAGTGAAGAGGGAGTGGCGGTGCCGGATTGACATTGCAAGAGCAAACGTTCAAGGGGCATCAGGAGAAAGACCGGGTATAATGGCCTGATCGGGGACATTGAAACTGGGAAAAAAAACCAGAGTACGGGAGAGTTGGGATAAAATGAAAAAGAGCTAGGAAGAGATGAGAAGAGAGCCAGGAATAAGTGTTAAGAGGTCATGGGCCAGCGTATGCCAACACCAAAGGACAAAGGTGCAGAAGGGTGAAAGGATGAACAAGGACTTAAGATTTCCAACCAGGTAACGTCACTCTGTCAATACAGGTGTAAAGGCCACTATGTTTCTTCAGTAGTTAAATCTGCAAAGAGGACAACTGTTTTCCCTGCCAGTCACTCTTCTGGGATAATTACAAGGGACCTCTAAAAAAAACCTAAAATTCCAAACGTCTTATCACACATGAGCTATCGCAGTTTGGATACTAGAAAAGAAATTTTTCAGTGAAGCTAGTTAAGTAGTTGAACAGATTTCCAAGAGAGATGGCAAGATTTTCATCACTGAAGGTAGTCTAAGACTTGTCTGGACATGGGCTTGAGCAACCTGTTTTAGGTTCAACATTGAACTTACTTGCTTGAAGCGGGAGGCTGGATGGAAGACCAGCAGAAACGTCTTCCAATCCGTATCTTTCTGTGAATCTAAGATGGAAGAGAAGAAAATCTAGAACTCTCACACAGCACAGTCAGCAGACAAAAATTTATCTTAATTCTGGCATTTTTTGCATGTACAACCTTGATCTTGGAGCTTCCAGTAAGAATTCTTGTAGACCTATTTCAAGCATATCTGTATGCTCCAGCCACATGATGTGTGCCATATTTAGGTGATGGGCAGACCTGGGGCTGTGCAGCAGGGAAGGCTTCACTGATTCGTTGCAGCTACTGAAGTCAGTGAAGAAAGATTGGTAGGGAGAAGTTTCATTCAGGCAAACCACTGCAGAACTGAGGAACTAGAGGTTACCCCTGCAGGTTTGCTGACAACATAAAACTGGGAGGGGTGGCTGACACCCCAGAGGGCTGTGCTGCGACCCAGCAAGATCTGGACAGGCTGGAGAGTCGGGCAGGGAGAAGTTTAATGAGATTTAACAAGGGCAAGTATGGGGTCTTGCACATTGGGGAGAACAACTCCAGATACCAGTATAGGTTGGGGACTGGCCTGTTGGAGAGCAGTGTAGGGGAAGGCACCTGGGGGTCCTGGTGGACAGCAGGATGACCATGAGCCAGCAATGTGCCCTCATGGATAAGAAGGCCAATGGCATCCTGGGGTGTATTAGAAGGAGTGTGGTTAGTAGGTCAAGAGAGGCCCTTCTCCCCCTTTACTCTGCCCTGGTGAGACCACGTCTGGAATATTGTGTCCAGTTCTGGGTCCCTCAGTTCAAGAAGGACATAGAACTCCTTGAAAGAGTCCAGTGCAGGGCAACCAAGAGGATTAAAGGAGTGGAATTCCTTCCTTATGAGGACAAGCTGAGGGAGCTGGGCCTGTTTAGCTTGGAGAAGAGGAGACTGAGGGGTGGCCTCATTAATGTTTATAGTATGTAAAGGGCGAGAGTCAGGAGGATGGAGCCAGGCTCTTCTCAGTGATGGCCAGCAATAGGAAAAGGGGCAATGGATGCCAGCTGGAGAATAGGAAGTTCCATGTGAACATGAGGAGAAACCTTTTCACTGTGAGGGTGACTGAGCACTGGCACAGGCTGCCCAGAGAGGTTGTGGAGTCTCCAGCTCTGGAGACATTCAAAACCCGCACGAATGTGTTCCTGTGTGATTTAGTCTAGGTAATCCTGCTCTGGGGCAGGGGGATTTGACTAGATGGTCTTTTGAGGTCCCTTCCAACTCCTAATGTTCTGTGATCAAAAGAAAATTACCAAGTTGCAGATCAGAATCAAGGACTTCCTCCACACGAAGTGTAATCGAACTATAGAATCCATTGCTCCAGAAAGCTGTACATGACAAAAATATAAATAATTTTTAAAAGAGATCGGACGAACCTACAGAAGATCATTCATCAAAGGTAATTACAATGAAAAAGGCAGATACAACCTTTGTCTTGGAAAGTTCCTCAAAGAAGTGACTTAGGATGAGGACATCCGTTTTTCCTGTTGACATAAGTGCACCCATGCATCCATTCACAAGTGACTGCATGAACAGTCTGGGCGGATAACAAATGGCCTGTGCCTCACAAATAGCAGTGTTATCTCCTTTGACCAGATGGAAAGATTGATGCTGTGATTTAAGTGCCCATTTACTTTACACAAAGGATGTGACATGTTGCAAAACACACTTATTTTATTGCCATGAATCCCTTCATACTGGAATAGAGCCAGCTATTGACATCGGTATTTTGATATTCAATGCTCTTGCTGCTACTTTGATTCATTGCATTGCATTGTCTCTTCAGCTCAGCAGCAATGTTCCTCTTGAAGTTCTTCGGGGACAGCTGGGCCATGGGGATTGATGAAACTGAGACTTAAGAGCTGCAGAAAGGATCTGGAGGGAGTCCGTGTCTCTTCTTTGAGGTATCAGGACTGCTTTTAAAAAGAGGGTGGGAATGTGAATAGATGCCCAATCTCCCTCTTATTAAAAAGTAATATGAATTGAGGATTTAGCAGAGAAACAGAAATGAGTCCTAGGAGGTGCTTTTTTACATTTTGAGTCTCATATATCTTCATAGCCCTAGATGCTAAAAGGCATATTTTCTGACACTGACAGTTAAAAAACTTAGTGTGGTAACAGATCAGACAGGCACACACCCCTACGCAATGGCTAGTTCAAATCTATAACAGACCAAGCACAGTAATCAGTACATCAAGGACATCCTGTTGTTCTGCTGACTACAGTGCTGCTTCTCCTGCTCCTTGGTGATGTCCTCCAAGTGCCAATGCCTCCAGAGAACCTATTGGATGATCCCATCTCACTCATTTCTCAGGTCCACTAGGCAGCACATAGCCTTGTCTAAAGCTGTGTAGGAAACAATTTTTATTCTCTTCACTGGAATCATTGCACAAGCAGCATTGGGGATAGCCAAAACCTGATGATACTCAGATTTACAAGCAGAGCAGACAAGACCATTGTAGAATCAGAAATGGTGCCTCATTCTGGCATGGATGTGAACCCAGGCATTAGCCTGCAGGCTATTCTCTGAAAAGTGTTTCTCATGCTAGCTCTGGATATATTGCATCTTGTATATTTAATTAAGCCATAATTAGGACAGACCATAAACAAGAGAATGAGGCTAACAGGCAGGAATGAGAGACAAACTAGCGCCTTCAGGCCATGTTAAATACAATCGAAGACAGATACTCTTTTGGGTAGGCTGTAGCATAGGCAGCAAAACTGAGTTATACCACATTTTTCTATGATTCTGTGAATTTACTGAATCTAAGAGAGAATGAAAAGTGATTCTATAACCGGTAAGCAGAGGCTCTCACCTCAGAAGGACTTGGATTTTGGTTTCTTATTCAATGAACTTAAACTTTTAATCAGAGCCAGTATTTAAATCCAGTCAAGCAATCTAACCGAGTAGGTGCTGTTCTCTATAGTCTGACAGTAAATTTATTAACCCATCTTTTGATGTGATCAGAACTCCTCCCATAACACTGCCGTTCTCCCCTTAACATGATGGGCATGAGAACATAATGCTTCCTCCAGGAAGGCTGATGAAGAGCTGAAAATCCCAAAGTTTGGGTATCTCAGGAGTTCAGCCTATACTCCCGTAGATAGCAGGGTTTCCTGAAAAGTTTGTCAGAAGTGGGCTTAACTGCTTATGTCACACATTTCCAGAAGCTCATTCCCCATTAACCAGAGAAAAAAGGCAATCAAAAGAGCTGTTAGAGAAGAATAAAAAGTAACCACAGCCTCAGGCACAGAAAAACTGGTCTCTGGAGCTCCAGAGCTGTCAGAAAATAAACTAAATTAGAACTTTTGTAGTGTAGGAAAACAAAACTATGTGTCATTTTGAGGGATTTTTTTTGTTAAATGACTAAGCTGCCTTCCATCATTATTTGCTCTAACTAAACCAACAAAACCAGAGCCCCAAATATTGCCTAAGAATGTAGGTCTAGTAAAGTTAATATTATGGACCAAATGTTTCACCTGATGCAATTATAACACCTGATGGCAGGAAATTCACAGATCAATAAAATGTTATTGTGTTTCAAAGCCAGAAGGGGAAAAAAATTACTTAGGAAATAGTATATTGAGATACCATCTTCCTCTGCAGAAATAAATAAATAAAGGCAGGCACATTCTGTTTTATAGGGAATAACTACTTATAGATCATTTTGTAATTTGATGGAACAAAACTGAATTAATTAACTTTGAAGAATAAAGATTTCAAAGTAAGACCTTTTTTGCTCAATACCAACTTAATATTTTAGGGTCTTTCTCTGCTAATCAGGAGGATTCAGGTTTTATTTCCCTTCATCTGCAGCTACTCAGCAGTCACTCTCAGATTCTGCCAATTCTGCAACAAAAAAGCGTTTACAGATGCATCTTGTAGGAAACATGGTGACAAAAAGGAAATTTCACCATAAAGCACAACTGAAAGAGGTTCACTGATGTCTTAGAAAAATGTTTGTTATAATAGAGGGTGACAACAGCAATCGTTTCAGTGCTTGTGTTCCAGTTATCAGAACTGCCCATGACTTGTCTTATCTACGTAACCAGAGGCTCGGTTCAGAGGTAAAAAGTCATACTGGCTTATTATAACCAGTAAGAGAATGTGGTAGCATAGAAACATGTCCTTTTTGGCCAAGAATAAAGGGAGTGGGTTTGGCTGTAGGAAAATATTCACATGATTAGCAAATCAGAGAATAAATGCTGGAGCCTAAGTAAATGTGTATAGTTGCTTTTCTCCCAAACTACCCTGTCTTCTCACCTGTTTGAAACATGGGTGTAGTTTTTAACCACCAGATCTGGTTTTCAGGGGATGAGCAATATTGTGCTAGTAAAAGTGGTTGTGGCCAAAATCCTACAGTGAATATACAGAATCATAGAGGGATGTAGCATTGAAGGGAACTCCAGACATCTCTAGTCCAGCCCCTGCTCCAGGCAGGACCGATTTCAAAGTGAGATCAAGGTGCTCAGGAGTTTATCCAACTATGTTTTGAAAATCTCCAAGGATGGACATTTCCCATCCTCTCTGGGCAACTTGTGCCTTTGCTCAGGCACTCTTGTGGCTTTTCTTTGCATCCACTTATTCCAGCTCATGAGCATTGCCTCTGCTCCTTTCTTTACACATTTCTCAGAAGATCTGACTTGTTTTCTCTACAACACCAGTTTGAGTAGAAGAACACAGCAACCAGATTCCCCTGAGCCTCCTCTTTAAGCTGAACGAATGAATTCCTAACTTCTCACTGTATGTCGTGTTCTCCAGTCCCTCAACCATCTCAGTGGCCCCCTGATAGACTCAGTACAGTTGGCCTGTTACACTGCAAAATCTGTAACAGCCATTGTCTTTTGATCTGTTCTTGCTTTTTCCACTAACCAGCTGTGCATTTCTAAGAAGACCAAACCACAATAATTTTTCTCTTTTTCTTCCCACTTTGTTTACTATTTCCCTTTGGGACGCGAATGCTTAGAAGTAGGAATTGCTTCTACAACTTGAATGCACAATTCCAAATATATCAAGATTCTGATCTGTTTTGGCTTCTGGGCATTGCTACAATAGAAAGAGCAATAGTAGTTATCCACAGTAAGCACACAGGGAAAAAATAATGGAATAGGACAAAAAGAAAGATTTAACCATAAAAAAAGAAAGAGAAAAGCTAAAGTATGAAATTAGGAAGGATGATTTTTTACTGTCCCCAGATTGTTTCTTTCACAGATGTCCTGGTTCCAGCCAGGCCAGAGTTAACCTCCCCAAACAGCCAGCCCAGGTGAGCTGAGTCAGCACGGGCTGTTTCCACACCACCTGACATCACTTCCCCATAAAAGGGGCTGGTTGGGGAGGGGTGTTCCTGAGTTCATCTAGGGCAGTCTGAGTGTGACTAGGGGTATTAGGTTGGTCCTCATGTTGTGCAGTACTCTCTGTGATTACTGGGTGTAAGTGAAATTTGCTGTGGGCTGTTATTGTTCCCTTTTCACAGTGATTTTTGTCACTAAACTGTCCTTATCCCAACCTAGGGATAGATGGCTGGGACACAGGTAAATAAATGTAAAGAGGATGGAGGATGTTTATCACAAACATGCATACTGTGTGTGCTTATGCCAAACTCAAGGTGTTTCTTGCTGTCTGGTGGTAGTGTCTTAGAAGTGGATATGTTGATGCTGGTGCCAGTGTGTATATTCCACATGCCAAGAATGAATGTTCTCTCAGGCCTCTCTGCACCCTGACTAGAGCAGCAGCTGCAGCTGATCCATCCAACATGAACTGTATTCCAGATTTTTGTTATTAATATGGCACAAATGCTGAAGTCACAGCAACAAGTCTCTCTCCATCTGGAGTCATAGAATCATAGGTTTGCAGAGTAATGTTGGTTGGGAGGCATCTCTGGAAGTTGTCTTGTGAAGCCCAGCTTTTTTGAGAGAAAAGCCTTTAAATTGCAGAAGCAGTCAGTGTTATCCACCTTGGAGGCAGGTTCCAAGATCTCATCACTCTTCTTGGAATTTCTTGCTAGAGGATGAAAGTTACTCCTGGTTTACTGTTTTGGCATCTGGTAGCATGTCTCAGGTGCACAATGCTGCCCATGCATTGTATGGCTAACCTGGTATCTAAGACAGGTCTGAGCATTCCGTTTAAGGGTACAGCTCCCAAAGACTTCCTGTTGTAAAGAAGTCAAGGAGTGGATTGCAAAATGGTGAATGCAGAGTGCATAATACCTACTTGGAGACAGGCTGTAATCCAAGCAGGAAGGGTTATTAAATCATTTCAGGACACCAATATTTGTAGCTATGTAAGGAATAAAATATCTAACTAGCAATCCAATGATAGGAAGCCAGAAAGAATTTTCTGTTTTCTTTATAAGAAAAATACAAAAAGTATTTTATTTCATACATTTATTTTAAAGAACTTGATAGATCACATCCTATATAACTTAATGATAGTTTTCATAGACTATAGATTTTTCTCAGACTTCACATACTTTCTGGAAAAAAGAATTGCACCACGGTGAGTAATTTTTATCTTCTTGTTTTCCACTTAAATAATTTTTATTATTTACCTTCTTTCTGATGGTTCATCTGGTGAAATTTTAAACTTTTAAGTATGTGGTATTTCAAATGAACCTTACCAATGAGGAATTCAATGTCATTTGTCACTTTTCTACATCATTGAACTAGACTGAATAAAAAAGATTTAAATATAGTTCATTTAACTAATTTCTGCCCCCATATGTCTTGTGTGAGGTGATGTATTACATGAAGGAAGAATGGGGATGGAGAGTTGGTGATTTTTTGCTATAACATTTGTGCTTGGGTTCTGGTACATATGGTAAGAGTGGTCCTAACTTCCTCAGACAGTACTGAGTCTATTTTGTGCAGTATTTAGCACACATTGAGTCAAAGAATGAGACTGCAATCTAAGATGACAGAGTTTCCCAAGTGTAGCGACAAAAGGAATAGGGAGAGCAAGTTGTTCAGTGCTGTAAAGTTGCATTTTCAAAAGCTGTTATGGCTCTAACAGTAAAAAAATACAGGATTTATTCTTATGTGAAAATAACAACAAGGAATCTTTACTGATGTCTTTTGGCAGCCAGTCGGTGATCCCCTGTTGGGAAGAATTTATTCCAGAGCATGAGAACGGATCATAACAAAAACATGTCCTGTGTGTGGTTGTAGGGATGGGGAACAGTTGAGTTTAAAACTCTGGTTTGTTCTAGAGGGCTGAGAGTTAAGTCTCAATATATGTAAAAACACAAGTGATGCCATCATCAGCACAGTTAGACTTTTTTTTTGAGAATGGCAAGTACCTTAGATGTTCATACCAAAACAATGTTTGCTATGTCCTATGAGCAGAGATTTTCCCTTCAAAAATTTTTGTCTCAACTTTGAGTTTTTTAGTAGTAGAAGATTATTGTCTGTATCTTCTGGGACAATATGAAGATTTTTAGAGGCTTCAAAATTCTGTCTGTGAGAGTTCAGCCTCCATCCTAGGCCCCAGCTCAGGACCTGCAAGTCTGCAGATTCTCTGGGATGTGAGACTTCAGTGGCAACCAGCTGCAAAATACAGATACAGTAATTATTTTTTTAATGAAAATTATTGCAAAGAAATCCTGTTGTAAAATGAAGCTTACATCCATGATAAAATTAATGGATACTGATTCTTGTCCACTTGTCACTCTATCAGCTCTGATATATTCGTACTCTGTTGGTAAGAAAGTCATCCAAAGCAAACAAGCAGTGACTATCATTTGGAATTTGTTATCTAATAATCCTCTTCAACAAACTTGACCCAATACATGTCATTCCTTTCAGAAGTTTTCTGCCACTTGTTCCTCTCCTATTCGTTTGTAGTTCTTGTATCAAACTTCCAGGAATTGTCCAAAGAGAAAATAATTTCAATGTTATACAAATTGGTTGTAAACTTCAATGCTGATGAAAAATGTAATGAGGTTTATTAGAAGATGTTACAATAAGTTGTTTTCTATGTCATTGAGAAATTGCCTATAGTGTTATTATTTTAAAAATACATAAATAATTCAAGCATGGATACTAGGAAGTTTCATGTACGATCACTCATGTTTCTTTTATCTACTTGTTTTTTTACTAAATGGCTTCAGGACAACACTGTCATAGAATCCTCTGTTTTGATGGCACAGAAATGAGGGTATTAGATTCCTCACATATTGTCTACATTCAGGTGCGAAGGATGAAGATGCCAGCTAACCCACAGAAAAAAAAGTATGCTGCCTCAGGGATTTAGTTCTGCTTGCAACTGAACAATTTTACATTCTTAGTTTTACATTCACTTGTTGTCACATTTGTTGTGCCAAGAGAAGACAATCCAACTGCTCACTTCAGTTAAGCATGTGTTTGTTCCATGTTTGTTATTCTGGATGCACTACTTTCCTTTTTCCTGTTGTTATGACATACTGTTTCTTTTCTGTTTTTATATGCTTCCACCACATACAGCATAGGTTGGAAGCAAAATCAGTTAGTGTGAATGCCTGGGGATCTGTAGTTGAGAAGGGCAGCAGACTATATGGTCTTTGTCATGCTTGGGGGCAGGGCTACCATTCAGAACCACCTTGCCAGGGTACAGGTTGGGGCTGGGAGGAACCTTATGAGGGTCAACAAAGTTTGTACCTGGGAAGGAAAAACTACTTGCAACAATACAGGCTGGTGGCTGGGGAACAGCTTTGCTGGGTTGAGAGTCTTATTAGGAGCAAGCTGAACAAAAGCCAGTGATGTGCTCTGGTGGCCATGCAAGCCAACTGTACTGTGGAGTGTATTAATAGGTCTGTATGTATTAGGTTAAGGAAAACTGTTATCTCCTACTCAACATTCATTAATCTGTACCTCAAATGCTGCACCCAGTTTTGGGTCCAGCAATACAAGAAAAACATTGATAAACCAGAACATATTCTGCTGAGGGCAACTAGGAAAGTCAAGGAGCTGGAGCACTTACCTTGGGAGGAGATACTGAAGGAACAGAGCTAGTTTAGCCTGGAGAGAAGGCTTGGGATGGGACACACACCTAACAGCAGCCTTCTAAAACCTATGGGAAGGTCATCAAGAAGGTGGTAGCAGGCTTTTCACGGTGGTATATGTCAGCAGCACAAGAAATGACTGACATAAGATGAAACAATAGAGAGTCATGATGGATATAGGAAGACACTTTTCCACCATGGAGACAGTCAAGCAGTAGATCAAGTTGCCTGGAGAAGTTATGCAGTTTTCATCCTTGGACATTTTCTAGGCCGGTCTCAGTAAAACCTTAAATAACCTGGTCTGACCTCACAGCTGACCATTTCTTGAGCAGTAGGTTGGACTGGGTGACCTCTTAAGGTCATTCCAGACCAGAATATTCCTATCAATTTAGAAACCTTCCTGAATTTGCAAAAGTGCAAAGGAGTAATTCTTTCTAGCACTGTTCTAAATATGGCTATTAACACTGTGCAAATAAGTAATTTCCTTTGGCACAAAGATTTTCACTGTATAATTAACTTCAGAGACTTTGTACCTTTCGGTCTACATAAAATGAATTATATTCCGTACTTTCTCCATGTGCATTCAGTAACAGCATGGTAAGAACTATAAGAAAGAATTTCTGTTAATCTATTTTTATAAAGTACCATGGCTTCGGTTCTCCCAGAATGATCCACAATTTTTAATGATATTTGGCAGAGAAAGAAAATTGGTTTTGTATTTACAGGCATTCTGGAGGAAATGAAATGTGTTATTCAGTTCAGCAGCTAATGGTTAATGATGGACAAGCAAGGACAAAGATTTTTTTGTTTGGGGCTTTTTGGTTCTGGTTCTTTTTGTGGGTTTTGATTTTTTTTGTTTTGTTGTTTTTGAGAGGATTTAAACATGCACCATGTACCTATGTCTGTAAAATATTCCCACCCCAGATCTTAGTGATGGAGTGCACTGAGACAAGAAGTCAATACTTTCAGTCTCTAGTGAGCACTTCTATCTGAAATAGCAAACTTGCACGTTCCTTAATTACTTGCAAGAAAGAGAAAAAAGTGATGAACCTGTTGGTTATGATATTCATTTATAAGACATGCAGACATCAGTACTTTTTCCAGAGATGTTATTTTATACAAGGTCGATCAGATTAATCAAAGGAAATTGGTAGTACCCTTCTTCCTCAGAACAGAATGTAGGCTGTTAAAACACCCTGTGAGGAAGTTGCATGTCCTTTGAAGAAATCATGAAACTGGAAGATGGGTCTTTAAGTGAATTCTCTAGCTCCTGACCTTCCAGCAGGCACCAGATCCTCCCTTCTGGGTTCATCTGGTTTTGTGCTCCACTTATCATGTCTTGTATTAAAGCCTCTCAGCCTAGTTTTCTCCCAACCGCTGACACCAAAGATGGAAAGCCTGCAGTGGGCATGGAGGGTGTACATAGCTGTGGGAGAGATCTGGCTGAAGTTACTTGGCCTGAGACCACAAAGACCATCACAGGTCTCAGTAGGAGCCAGACATCTTTCACACTCAATGCAGTTCCATCATCAAGGAGCAGGAGAGTCACTGTTTTTGGAGTGAGTGACTGGCAATATTTTAAGCATCTTTATTATCTATATTTGCGTGCTAAGAACAAAGCCCACTGTGCTACTGATGTGTGCAGGTGTGTACTGGAATCCTCTAGAGGCTCCCTAAGGAGCTCACAATGTGTGCTCACAGCCTAGAAGGCCAACTGTATCCTATGTTGCATCATAAGGACTGGTCAAGGGAGGTGATTCTGTCGCTCTGCTCTCGTGAGACCCCAGCTGGAGTACTGTGTCCAGTTCTGGAGTCCCTAACATAAGAAGGACGTGGAACTGTTGGAACGGGTCACATTTCTGTGTAACTGTTAGCAAATAGTCTAAGTATAATCTGCTCTATCTTCCAATCGTTCATCAGTTTCACAGATATCTGAATAAATACACATGCACATATCCTTTCTACATCTTGTGATGGAAGATGAATATGTACCATATTTGTCCTAAGTCTAAGATATTTGCAAACATTAACTGGATCCTGCCTATTTAATGTCAGTGAGTTTTATTTTTGGTGGTTTTTGTTTTCTTTTTGTTTTTTTTTAATTCCCCAATGCAGTCCTAACATAGAAAAAAAAATAAAAATCCAAGTGTACAAATAAACCTGAGCTAATTTCTGAAGCATGAGTTAAGTAACTTAAATCACATGAGATACTGAAAAAATATACCTGAGTTTCTAAGGCAGAACTTCAATTTGCTAATATAGATTTGGTCAACTTTATTCTCAAACATAAATGTTTTTCAGTAAAAGAACATATTTGAACACCATCTATTAAAATGAAAGTTCTTTCATGATGCATTTTTCTCACACGCATAGCTGTGATGCTCTTTAAGAATGACACAAAATATGGATGGGATGATCAGCCAATGACACATTTATTGCTATCTGTAACTTGCAGGAATTATACCACATCTTACAACAGTTAGAAACCTAAGCGTGTAGAGAGTTGACCCCTGTCATCAGCTAAGGCCTCACCCAATTCCTTTTTCATACCCCAGTAGCAGGATGGGGGAGAAAATGGTAAAGAACCTAAGAAAAGCATGTTTGTTTAGATAAAAGACAGTTTAATAAGTGAGTATTACTGTAAAGGTCATCACTCTCCACCTCTGTCCCAGCAGCAGACCAATGCCAACCTCTGTCTCATCAATGGTTCCTTGAGAAAAACTCCTTCTGCTACTGCACCACTACTACGGTTGAACACAACGTTATATGGTATGGAATATCCCTTTGGTAGCTGTTATCAGCTGTCCGGGCTGTGTCCCCTCCCAAACTCTTGCTTAACTCCTGACTATTCACAGCATGAGAAAGAAAGTCTTGACACGGCGCAAGCACTGCTCAGCAGCTGCTAAAGCACCACTGTGTCATCAACATGGTTATGGACACAAATCAAAACACAAGATGATAGAGGCTGCTATGAAGAAAATTAACTCCATCCTCACCATACCCAGTGTAATGTGAACAGGGCATGATCCCATTAAATTCCTGGTATCCTATAGTATCTAATACTGACAATCATCAGGCAACAGGTAAGTACTTAGAGCTATTTGGGCACAATCCTTCAAACATACAAGACATACTTTATCAGTTCTGAAGCCAACATATCTGACCAGCTATTTTAATAAAACGTGTTCCAGAATGTTCCAGAACAAGGGATGATTTCTATGGAGAAACTGTCCTGACAGAAATATGTTCAGAAATAGACCAAAATATTTATGAAATAAAAACAAAGAGCAAATACATAGATGCTTTCAGAAGCTCTATGTAAGACATCTATGTAAGACTGTTGCTGTAATACATAAAGTGAAACAATTAGTAGCCTACACAATATATACTTAAATGAGTTTCACAGAATATCCCAAAAAGCAGAGAAACTATGGATTTTATGCAAATAAAAATCAGTCTTCAGTGCATGAGCAGTAGCTGAATGCTCACTGGAGAATTACTTGTAGTGTAGCAAGATAACATTCAAAAATTAAAACTAGCTCGTGGAGTATTAATAGCTTGATATCAAATAGCAAGAAGAAACACGATAAGAGCCAAGTAATTATTTGTTCTTTGAAGAACTACATAATTCTAAACTCTCTACCTTTATTTTGGTGATTTTTCTATCATTCCTTCTGTGATGTTGATGGCAGAGGTGTAGTGCCTCTCTATCCCTCATATAACTGACACCCCCTGCATTCACAAACAATAGAATTTTAGGACAGGTTTTATTTAACATCCTTCTCCTGTTCAGCAAAACACTTCAAAATGCTGCATGTGAAGTGACGTGACACAAAAAACAACATCAAAAGCAAACCCATTAGCAAAAGCAATCAGCCATTACTTGATAATCACTAAGCAGCACTGTGCAATTCTCAAGTGGCCGTAGTGCACACTCCCTTGCTGTAGATGATGAAAGGCAATCATAATTTCCCTGAACAAAGTATTTGGTTATATAGCAGTACCTGCCTAGAACTCTCCCATACAAGGAAATGTACATTCCCTCTTTTATGTATATATGTGTTTTTAATATAGTTTTGAAGCTTCAAATAAGTTTTTGGCCCAGATAACTAAATTCTACCTCAAAACCCAATCTTCTAATATCAACTTGCTAAGTATAAGTCTATTTTGAATAGACCTTTCCAGATTTGCAGAAAAATCTAAATCTTAAATAAGCAGATACAAAGTACTGTTAGTACAGTGGGTCTGTGATCATGCATCACATAAGGTTGAATGAACATTCTAGAACTTGACTATCACCACAGAAGCTAGCCATTAATTACATAAATTTTATCACATATTTCAGATTAAAGAATATAATGTGTTTGCATTTAGTATAACTTAGAATTTGAATTGAAGACTCGGCCTCAGTGCCCGATTTCAATCATCAGGCGTAATTTCCAAATGTGAAGTTCCTCAAGGTGTCAGTTTTGTTATCGACAGTCACAGAAAAAAAATATGGCTGAAACAGTCCTCTCTTTCTAAAAACAATTTACCACTCAGGCAGGCATGCAAACAGGATGACAAAAGGAAAGATCAGCTTTACCATGATGATGTATTCTTTGTTTAGGAATGATTTATCTGCCAAGAAGTGAATAAGCAGCAGGTTATTCATTATACAGAGGACAGAACACCTTCATTTATTTGCTTTGTGTGAATTGACAACTACACTAATAATACTGAGCTTTTATCAATAAAGAAATCTGTTATTGGAATTTATGTGATGCCCATATGCAAATGCTATTCCACAGACATGACAGATGGTTTGGTCCATGATTACCATCCCCTAATTATTCCTTGTCTAGAACTGAAGCTCTCAGATCCATCATTCCTGGATGGACCATAGCTTGTAGTTAGCCACTGACCTCCCAAGGCCCATCAGCTCAAACTACACTTACAGTAAAAGTACAGAAAGAGGTTGAAATTGTTTATTTAAAACAACCTCAGTAGAGCAGGAAGCCATGAGTATTTACAGATGACACACCTGAAGAAATGAAAAATTCATTTTTTTAAAATGTGAAAAGGTTGCTATCCTACCTCCTGTATTCACCAAAACAATTGCAAATGTTTTCTTAAGGTGATTCATCATACCTGTGATCTCCTTACATTTTAGGCTGTATCAGAATTAAGATCTTAGATATGGTGCTTTATAAGCAGTTTCTCTCCAGTAATGCTGAATAGCTTTTTCAGTCTTTTTTTTTCAAAAGTAAATTTTCTTCTAATTTATTGAACAGAGAGCAGATATTCCTCTCATTAAATTAAGGACTGCTTTGTATCTTAAAGATTATGTGTGCTGCTTTGGCAGACTAGGTGATGTGCCTGTACCTCTGTAGCCTATTAGGAACAACTTGACTCAGTGTGAGGTGAAAATTTCCTTACTCTGTTGCCGGAATGTCTTCTTTCTCTAAGCTATACAGTTCATGCTTACATTGTTAAACACATGCAAAGAACTATTTAACTACCATTAATGAACATAGTCTTGATTGGAAGCAAGGTACAACAGTAATTAACTACCTCAGGAAAGCATGAGTATGAAGTGAAAGGTTTTGGGAATCAGTTTTCAAGGGTTACTGTAATCCTGGCCACAAATACTTCATGGTGCTTTGTGCCTATTCTGCCACCAAAGAAGAAAAGGAAGGTATGAGACACTTTTCATATAGTCTGCCAATTCTCTAAGCTTTGTGTTAGCAGGTCAGCTTAATATAAGGCCTCACTGTTATCACTTTGCTGCGGTCAGCCTGCCAGTACCTTTCTCAAGATTATTTTTAACACTGGGTAGAATTTCCCTACTGTTTTGATTCTTGATATAAAATCTAATGCTAAAGTAACCCCTCCCTCCAAGTACTTAGCTGGACTATTGAGTAACTGACGTCATTCTGCTGTGAGTGAAATTAAGATACATCACCTTTTGAAAATGAGGATTGACAATAGGGCTACTTCTTTCCAGAGATTGAAAAAAAAAATAATTCAGATATTCTAAACTTCCTGTTCTATTTCAACATAGTTTATACCATCAGAGCTAAAAAATCCCGAACCTGAAAACACCTCCCACCCCCAATTTCTCTAAAAGCCTAAATGTATAGCTTAAAAATTTAGATAAGGCTTGGGAGGATCTGACTGCTGTGTTCTTCTACCCAAAGGTGTGTTGTAGATAAAACAAGTCAGACTCTTCTCAGAGGTGCACGAAGAAAGGAGCAGAGGCAATGCTTATGGGCTGGAACAAGGGAAATTCAAAGTGGACAGAAAGGAAAAATTAACCTCCACAAGAGTGTCTGAGCAAAGGCACAGGAGGCCTAGAGAGGAAGGAGAATCCTCACTCTCAGAGGTTTTCAAAACATGGTCACATAAACTCCTGAACACCTTGAGCTTGCTTTGAAGTCAGTCCTGCCTAGAGCAGAGGCAGATTACAGATGCCTCTATGAATTTACTATAGGATTTTGACCAGAAGCAGATTTGTACCAGCCCCCTAAATACTAGGTCTGACAGGGAAGGAAACTAGCCATGTTTCAGGCAGGGAACCAGGTGAAGAGTCATTTTGGGAGAAAAGCAGCTCTACACATTTGCTTACCCTCCACTGTCTTTTTTCACCATGGTGTTTCAAATCATTGCAAACACGAATGCTTTTACCTCCTACTAGCCATATATAACATTATCACCACTTCACAGACAGTGAATTAAGCACAAAGAGAAAAGCTCTAATTATCTTGCCCAAAGGTCAAATGCAGAAGCGGTGGCAAATTCAAGAGCAGAAACAACTCTTCTAAATCCTGTTCTGAAGCCTTATTTTTAAGCATTCATCGTCTAGAGAGGATTTACTTGCCCTATTACTACAAACTAGTGAAGTAGTAACTGAAGTACCAAAGCATCCAAAGGACTGTTTGCTTCCTATTTTATGCCTTGTAGCATACAAATGTGTTATTTATACTGCTAATGTAATGTAGAGTGTGAAAGCTAATACACTTTAACAAGCTCTGACCTGGATCCAAACAATCCTGCTGATTGTATCCCAGTACAGGCAATGAGTAAGTATCAGATGTGCCATTTACGATTTTCAAATATTTACGCTGTTGGCAAGGAACCTCTGCATGAAGCTCAATACTAAGTGGTGGACCAATCAGAAGCTGTAAATGTTTTATTAACATACACACTTTTGAGCAAATTTGGAAGCAGAAATTAACCCCCTGCTAACTGGTCAGAACTGATACGGCAGGTATCTGGTAGCAATTTTTCACCAGTATGTCATCAATGAAATGATGACAAGGAAAATAGATCTTAGGAGAAAATTCAGAGGGTTAGGTATAATTTTTCAAGCAAAATGGCAAATTAGACAACTTGTAGGAATTCAAGCTTCTGTTTAGGTTTCTAGTTAGATCAGAGCAAGAAGCCTAATCAATCAAGTGCAAGGAAAAACCACAGGTTACCTAGCTTTTCAGTGGTTTCACTAAAATACAAATAAACCCCCCTTCTTATTTCCTTTCAAATAAAAGTTTTAAAGCATATTTATCATTTAAATGACACATCAACCAAATGCTGCGTGCCTGCAGAAGTGCAGCCCATCCCTTATTGTACCCCAAATTTAGCATACTGTGTTCCCCGCCGGTTCCACCAGACAGCACTCTCACCACCTTGCCTGCCATAATCTCCACTTCATCCAACCACAGTACCTCTGCCCATTCCCCTGTCAATGCTCTCAGCTCTCTCCGTTACCCTCTTCAGCAGAAAAGCAATGGGACCTCTGCCACGGAGGAGCAGGTTCCAGCTCCACTGCCAGTTCCTCTCCCCTCACTCCCCTCCAGGTTCACTATGCTTGCAGCAGCCCTGCTTCTTTGGTACCTCTGCCATCCTGTCAAGTCAAGTTTAAAAAGAGATGAAAAACTTCCAAAGCTAAATGAGAAGCATAGTTCAAATAACCTCCTTTGGGAGATCAGGCTTGAAACATTCAATATTAATATTTGTATTTATTGATTAATAATGCAAAGATATAGAGATAGTGTAGGACTTTAGCCAGCTGCTCTGTAGATTTTAATTAAAAGTTGCACACGGAAGCCCAGATGAAGCAGAAAATATGTTCCCAGACTGCAGTGACTGGGAAACTACTTTAATATGATCTGAGAGGAAGAGCTGCTGAATCTAAAATAACTGTGGGACATACTGATCTTACAGAATCTGAAAAGCGGGTGAATGGAAAATGTGACTAAAACTTTTCTCGTTCACCTGATGGAAAACCAGCAAAGTATATGCTGTTGATTACAGTGCTAAATGCGTTGAGGACAGCACAGATGTATGAGTCATTGTTGTCTTCTTGCTGCAAGCTTACGCTTTAAAGCCAGACTCCTAATCCCCTCGCTGCTGTGCTTCCTCACATCAATATTTAGGAGCGCTTTAATGGCTTCTTGCTGACAGCCTGCTGTATCTACCACAAGTATACTTTTTTTTCAGGACAATACTGACAATAATGCCTGCAGCTGAGTAGCCGTACTCTACCTTCATCTGTTCTTCTTTGGTCTGCCTTCAGTAAGTGTATTTATTTTCTTCCATGTTTGTTCACAGTAGACTGGAAGTCACTAAAAATAAACAGGATTTTCAGAGAAAACAGCAACATAAGAATCTGGAAAAGCGTGTGGTTTTGGGGTTTTGTTTTGTTTGTTTGTTTGTTTTTAATTTAACTAAACTATACCATAATGGAAATTTACACAAGCAAGAATAAAAAAATAAGAAGTAAGAGTCTACATAAACAAAAAATTGCCTTCAAAGCTCACATGGTAGAAGGAAAAAGAACTTTTTTTTCCCCCATATGCTAGGACTTAAAATATTTTTGCTCCATGTATAAAATCAACCTCTTAAGGGAACAAAATAATCTTAGAAGGTTGAAGAAGACGACTTAGGACCTACAGGTATATTCTTCCTTGCATTTGAGGTTCTTTGATTGGTTGGATTTCAGAGTGTGTAAAACTAGTCAGGTAATTGTCATTTCAGTTTGGCATCAAATGCTCCTTGATAAATCCAGGGAATTCTGACTCCCTTTATTTCCCCATTTTTCTCATTTGGCCAAATGTTTGTACCCAAAATTCCAAAGAGCAACAAGGCCAAGCATAAATCCTGGCTTTTGTGTATGCTGTCATTGTGTATAGTTATATCCCTACCTAGCCACCTTTTTAGTGATGGCATCTGCAAGCATGGAATATGAGGACTTTGTGCATAAGATCCCCCATTTACTAATGAATATTAGTTGTATCAGGCAGTATTTGAAATGTATGTACTTAAAGAAATGGTTCTTCTTGCACTAATTTTAAACTGCTCCCAGATGAGATCCGGAAAAGATTAGGAAGGTAGATTATGAGGTCATGTACCATCTCAAGAATAGAATGATGACCTCAGTAAGGGCAGACTGGATCATGATAGATTTTATCTCTGCGTAAGCCCTCCCTGTGTCCTAAAGGGAGAGGAGCATCTCTATCAGAATCTTCCAGGCCCTAACTAAATGTTCCTACTTGGCTTTATATATAATATTACACAAAGAAGAAAGAAAGGAAGGAAATAAACCTTCCCTTCCTTTTCCCTTTTGTTAAAAAAGATACAAATGTTACAAACTCTGCTTTTCAAAGTTATTCAGTAATGATGCATATGCAGTTGTGGCCTTGTGCCTGAATATCAGAGCACTTTGTATTTTGCAGCACTGTTTTTATATTTATATGTGTGTGTGTATATATATACATATGTACTATAAACAATATTCATTAATATATAATAGGATATACACAAGTCCTACTAAATTCAGTTGAAGCTCTGAATGTAAAGGGACTTCTGTAAATCAGGGGGTTACATCAGACGCTCAGAAAATTTGAAATCTAATTTTTTTTCTTCCTCTCCAGATCTTCCCAACTCAGTGTTTAGCCACAGTCACTCTCTGATTCTCCATCCTTCTCTCAGAGACAGTGATGCTGACAGTCACTGTCAGGGTCAGACTTCTGTTACTGGCTCCCTGCCACACATCTTCTCTGCGCCCTCACCAATCTGCAAACTGAGCCCCAGGCTGTCCCAGTCTCTTCACTGGAACTCAGCCCCCCATTCTTCACACTTCTGCAGTGAGAGTCCTTTGTATGGCATGGTTGTCTGTTTTGTTCCTGTCTGTTTTGTTCCTGTATGAGTTGCATGGAACATGCCTTGCTTTCATAGGGATATGCCCAACAACACTGTGTAATGCCTTTGAAAGAGCAAAACCCTTTAGCTTAAAGAGCTGTATTGACAGTACTGACTCTGAGGACTTTTACACCACTTTTCCAAGTGTACAAATAAAATGGTCTCAAATTTCAGCATCATTAAAGATGAAGGCTTGCAAGTACACCATTATCTTGTGTTTTGCTCCTTTGTGGGCTCCATTAGACTGATGAAAGCTTTCTGACACTTTCTAGCCCTTTCTGACAACTTTCTTTTGTGCACTTCTCCAGAAAAGCAGAGGTTTAAGAAGGAATTGCTATTCCTATTCTACATACTGAGACCTATTACCAAGCATCTCAAACAGCTCTTTGTTAACCATGAAATACTATGAAGAAGTGATTAACTGTGGAGATGTAAAAGCACCTGGGAACAGTTGGTTATAAGCAGCACTATAATGTTGCAGCCTGTGTTGTCTGTTCACATTCTCACAGCACAGAGTTTTCTGGGTATGGCATCTTTTCACATTCTAAAATCTGTTTGCACTTTTACCTTTTGTTCTTCAGTGTGTGATCTGAAACTTTAAAGTGAACATGGAGAAACCGTGTTGTTCAAGTGTTGTAATATTTACCTATGAAGTACTGGGGAGAAGCCATTTGGGCTACAGAACAATTTTTTGGGCTCATTCACACAGCCCACTTTATTGATGTCCAAGTAATGCATATTTTACTACTGGAAAAATGAGGGCATCTCAAGAATGACTGTGTACAATGTGCCTTGTGGCAAAGCAAATTGCAGAACTTAAACCTAACTTGGCAATACACGTCCAGGGCATAAAACCTCGTAGATCTTCTCTCTGTTAGATTTCTGAAGGACAACCACATTCCTCCCTCTTGCTGGAGTATTGGATTCTCAATCACCTGGTGCAAGTATGCTTCTCATTTCAGTGTGGAAAAGGAGAAAGAAGTAGAAGTATAAGTAGACAAGAAGAATCAAAGATCTACTGCTGGGTTGTTTCCCCTCCCCTACATATCTGTGCTCCAACATGCCATTTTGTGGTATAATACAGTAGCAGTTTATTGTGTCATAAGGAAAAGTCTACTAACTCCTTCTACCAGATTTATTCTGCAAGCTTGCTCATAAAAATCATTATCTAAATTTAGCTCTGGGTATACACCCAATGATTTTATTTCAAAGCATGTTAATGGCTGTCTCAGTCCCAGGTCAGCTACAATCCATGCTACAGTAATAACCATTGTACCACTGTAATACCATTGACCACTGACCACCGTCTCAGTGAACGTTCTTAAGTAAAGAATGATAGCAATATACAAAATCAATATTTGCACCTTATTCCTCCGTTTAGATATTGAAAAAGCATATTTCTTCCTGTCAGAATCCATAGCTTTGATTCCTCTATGCTTCAGCAGTATGATTCAGGTTTCCAGGCTATACAATGAGTAAAAACCTTATAACCAACAGCATCAACAAAAATTCTGGCAAAATGTAGGCTAGTATTGCTCACCCTTTCTCTGCAATTGCACCTGATTCCTGGGAGAGGGATTCCTTACTTTCAGGAGAGGGAGTTGGAGGGGAACTGCACCCTCCCTACCACTGAGTTCCCCTTGCCCTAGAGTTTCCAGTGATCAATTAAGGGAAGCAGGAATTCTTATAAGAGCAAGAGAGAAGGCAGAAAATGTGGAGAGAATGAGAAAAAAAATGGCCGTGGGCGGCACAAAGAGACTGAGAAAAGGAACAGAGGAAAAAATTCCAATCCAAACCTACAGAAATAACCTAGAGAGAAGAGGTGGCCAGGGTGCAGAGACAAGTGGAAGCCAAGACGGAAGAGACTGAGCAACAAGGGGATGATGTGGAAAAAAACTCTGAACAACCAAAAAAAAAAAGAGACAGCGGAAGAAAAGAGCAGTAACAGGATAGGTAATACGAAGCCTGAAATATAAGCAGATAAAGACTTCATCTATTACATTTTTATGATGCCCTTGAGGGAGCCATTCCTCTTTTAGCAATTGATCTAAACAGTTCATACCTGTCCTATCAATGACTAGCCCCAGTTGGCATGAACTGAGCACATCCATGCTGCAGAACAGTTGGAATAAGTCCTGGTTTGCTATCTGTTGCATGTGCTTTTGCACCTACTGAGTCACAGCTATATCTACAAAGCTATGTACTTCATGTTGTGCACTCCTATGCTTTACACAGTATGTATGAGCACATTTCTTTTGTTTTGTGTGCTCAGAGTTATGTTCAAAAAATGCCCATGAGAAGTTTTCCTGCTCCTTTCCTGTTCATTGGTAGGAAGATTTTCTTGGTTGTGAAGCACTCATAATTCAATCCAGTATAAACCAAAGCATGGAGCTAGACTGGCCTGCACTTTGCCCATCTTTCAACTTGAGACATTTTAAGGTGTTTAAGATTCAGCGTGTCTTTACAGCTCACCCAAAATAATGGGAGAATAATTTTTCTATTAGTTATTCTGCACTTTTAGATTTTTCTCTTGAGCATATATGTGCAAGTGTTGTGGGCATATATGGGCAAGTTTTGTGTGCAGAGGGTCATAATAAGCTGCATAATATGACGACAGTAATATGATAATTCTATGCACAGTTGGTATCTCTGTTCTTTTTCTCTTAATTGCAATATGATCATTCATTGTGTCAGGACAACTGAGGTCACGTATTCCTTGGGACAGGAAGCGTGTGTCAAGCTCACCTAGACATTACCCCATAAAACCATTCAACAACTCTTGCTCCAGTTACTTTCACTCACTCCCGCTTCCACTTAGGAGCAGACAGGAAATCCTTGTGCAGTGCTCATAGAACAAAGAGTCTCATTGGCATCTTTCCTCATCATTGGTAGATAAGGTTTTCCGGGAGACCTTCAGAAAGCTGAAGTTGAAAGAGGCACTCTGAAGATAGGATTGCACTAATAAAACCACACAATATGAATGTTAAACAAAGGGATAAAGAAGTAAGGAAATCTCCATGTATGTGTTCTATAAAGAAGGAAACTCAGGAAAAAAACAGGAAACAGAAAATAGCTTTCTTAAGAGGAAAATAAACATGCACATAGAGTTTATGATAGCATGAAAGCAAATCTTAGGTTTTAATGCTTGATTATCTGCTTCCTGAGGGCAAAGCTCTTATTATACATACAAAATGCTAAAGTTACCTAACCTTTTTTCTACCCCTATTCCTAACACTACAATCTATCACATAATAATGGATGGTGACGTCCAGAGGGTAGCGTTCAGCAGCTGAATGTACAGATGGAGATCAGTGACAAGTTGTGTCCCTCAGGGACCCATACTGGGACCAGTACCATTTAATATCTTCATTGACACCATTGTCAGTGTGATTGAGTACACCCTCAGCAAGTTTGCAGATGACACCAAACTGAGTGGTGCAGTTGACACACCTGAGGGATGGGATGCCATCCAGGGGCACCTGGAGACTTTTGTGAAGTGGTTTCCTGTGAACCTCATGAGGTTCAACAGACCAAGTGCAAGGTCCTGCATCTGGGTCAGGGCAACACCTGCTACCGATAAAGGTTTGAGGATGAATGGATTGAGAGCAGCCCTGTGGAGAAGGATTTGGGGATACTGGTGGATGAAAAACTGGACATGAGACAGAAATGTGGGCTAACTGCCCAGAAAACTAACCAAATCCTGGTCTACATCAAAAGAAGTGTGGAAAGAAGGTCAAGAGAAGTGGTTCTCCCCTTCTACTCCTCTCTTGTGAGATGCCACTTGCAGTACTGTGTCTAGCTCAGAAATCCTGAGCATGGGAAAGACATGAAACTACAAAGATGATGAGAGGGCTGGAGCACCTCTCCTAGGAAGACAGGCTGAGAGAGTTGGGCTTGTTCAGCCTGGAGAAGAGAAGGCTTTGGAGAACACCTTGTGGCATTCCAATATTTAAAGGGAGCTTGTAAGAAAGACAGGTACAGATTTGTAGTTGGGCCTGTTGCAATAGGACAAGGGGTAATGGTTTTAAACTTAGAGGGTGTATTTAGGCTAGATATAAGGAAGAAAGTTTTTATTATGAGGATTGTGAAACATTGGAACAGATTGCCCAGAGATGTGGTCAACGCTCCATCCCTGGAAACATTTAAGGTCATGTTGAATGGGCAACTTGAGCTAGTTGAAGATTTCCCTGCTCATTGCAGGGTGGATTTGGACTAAGTGGTCTTTGAAGTCTCTTCCAACCCAAAGCATTTTATAGTTCTATAATAAGGCTTTCTTCTTTATATCACGTTCAGCTTATAAGGCCACAGACAGACATCTGGAGTGGAATAGTCATTACTGTCATCCCATCTTCTCGCTGAGCATTGCTGACTTTAGGAAGTCTTGCATCTTGATCAAAGACTTTAGCCTTCAGAAGAGATTATCCTTTAGAAGAACTGACCAGGATGCCAGTGAATTGAGCTGAAGTCTGGATCTACTTTAGCATTTTGGTTCAAAACAGCAGGGTGTTCTGTAAGCAAATCACAGAGTAATCCTCACTTACCTTACATGCACAGTGCAATTTTCATAGACATAAACTAAATTCCTTTCAAAGCAATCTAAAATTGGGAAATCCTCTTAAAGTGGAAGTTATTGCCCCACTGGTAAGGCCACATCTGGAGTACTGTGTCCAGTTCTGGGCTTCCCAGGTGAAGAAAGACAGGAAACTACTGGAGAGAATCCATCGGAGGGCTAAAAAGATGATTAGGAGACTGGAACTGTAAGAAGGTCCACCTAATTTAGAAAAAAAAAAGGAGTATAAGTGATGAAATGATCAGAAGATAAATGTAGGACAACTCTCAAACAGTAGCAGTGTGGATGCCTACAAACAATTGTGAAACTGACCAGCAAATACTAACTTCACCAGGCAAATATGAAGTTCAGTGAAACAACCATCTCAGCTCTCTAACAGGTCTGTGGCTATAGTACTTGATGTGGGGAGAAATAGACTTGCAGCTTTATACTTACAGAATGTTAATTCAGTAGGGGCTCTTTGTTTGGTTCATTAGATTTAAGATCAATAGTTAACAGCTTCACAGGAGTACATAATACCCTGCACAACTGTAATCATGAATTAATATTAGCAGTATAGTATTTAGCTAATTTCATTATTGATAATTTTGTTGTTCTTCACCAGTTTCCTCATATTGTATTCATCAATAATTAAACACCTTAATCAGTTTACATCAATTATAGCTTAAGTCTCTTCTTTACAAAGGGGAGCGTTAAACCCCAGAAACACTGTGTCTCTCACCTTGGCACTTGTGTGGACACCCTTATTTCCAGAATCACTAGTAGAGGCCAGAAGAGACTAGTATCTAGCACTGTTCTGAGGTTCTCATTGCTGGTCATCCTGCTGGACTTCCACCAGGGAAAATCATCATCTTCAGAGACTTTTGGGATCCTCTTCCTCTCACAGTTGACATCAACTTGATATCAGCACTCCTGATTCCAGCAAGGTAAGTACCATGGTGGCATGCTAGTGCCAAAATTCTGCAAAAAGTCTCACTCATCACCATTTTAGCATTAGGTTTCAGTTCCAGAGACACAATATATGTCACTATTCTGACTGTGGAGGATGGGCTTCTCTGCCTTTCAGAATAATTCCTCCATGTCTGAAAGCTGTGGTGACATCAGAACCCACCTATCTTCTGGTCTGTTCAATGTTGGGAGTAGCTTAGTTGACATACTATGCCTAGGACTGAAACCCTTTTTCACACAAAGGTACTTCATGTGCAAGACCAAGAAGATGAAAGAAAATTATTTTGTTCCTTTGTTGGGGAAGGCCTGACAAAGAGTGAGATCACAAGAGTTGTCTTCTATGGTTATGGAAACTGTAGTTTTCACAAGGGTATAAATACCCCCTTGGGAAATGATCAGAAGATTGTTATTAACATAGTACAACTGGCTTGTACTGTGACTCTCGAAAAGTGTTGGGATCTCTTTCACTGTAAATTAATAAGAGAAGATTAGACAAGTGTCTGTGCAAATTACGTAGATACATTTAATCTCCCAGTAGGGAGTAGATTATGTGACATTTGGAGAGTCCCTCTGTATATCTATAACTGTAATACTTGACTTAGTAACTTCTGATACTTGAGTCATATTACAATTAATCCAAATATAATCACATTGCAAAACAAATGACATCTTTAATCTGAAATTTTATAGATAAATTAACACAGGAAAAGAAATAATATTAAACATGTCCGTTGCTGTTGATAGCTAGAGTGGTATCTTTCCTGAGTTTTTGTTTAGCAAGTTTCTTTTCTATATTTCTTTAAATTAAAAATATATGCTGATGTAATAGATCAGAAAAATAATGCCTTTCTCTAAGTGTTCAGACTTGTAAATTCTTAACCTTACTCATTAAAATCAAACCATATACATAAATATCACAAAATAAATAAATATCCTAAAGGTCTCACATGAATGTGCAAAAGCCCATGAAAACTTCTCCACAGAAACTTTTCAAGACACATTCTTCTGCCTTTCCCTGCTTAAGAACAAAGAGTAACGGAATTAATGCTGGTTGATTCTACTTTGCACTCTTCTGTGCCCCTTCAAGCTCATACCATTATCTGGCTAGTCTCCATTGCCAATACAGTCTTTCATGCTTTGTGACATGGAAGATTTAAGTTCAAGAGAAACTCTGCAAACAGGGCAAAATGTAGGCAGTGAAGATGAAAGCTTCCATGAGACTACTTAGTTTACTGAATTAAGTTCTGCAAATATATGCAACACCTGCTCTAAGGTGATATGAAATAAATAAAACCAGAACTGACTCTTTGATACAATCTAGTGAGATCATTTTATATAATGCCAAAATGTTACTTTGGTGACAACCAGTCTTGTTTTCCCATTGGAATAGTGTTACTGTAGACTGTGAAGTCAAAAGTACGATATTTTCTTCTCACATCACTACTTCTTCCAAATGGTCTTTCTCTGAGTGAACATACACTGCCTTCAGCATGAATAGTCAAAAACATTTGGTGTAGGAAAAGCGACATATTTTGCTAGCAATTATTTGTAACTAGCAGTTGAGTCTTTTTTACCTAAATGAGTATCGTTAGCTGGTTAAGTAGCTGAGTTAGCAGAAGGTTTCTAAAAAATGTGGTGTTGTTTTCAGTAATTTGACATTTATAAAGAAGTCATTACTTAGTTCCCCAAACAATTTCTTCATATTCTTTTATGAATAGAAACTCCATTTGCATATGGCCTGTTGCATAATTAATATACTAAAATTGGTTACTTGAAAGAGGTTAAAACCTGCTCTCCCTTACTATAACTGTATAACTGAGGTCATAATTATCATTCATCTATTTGTTATCCTGCATTCAATTTTACAACTCCTTATACAACGAGTTCTTGTTTCAAAAAAAGACCTTTTGTTGTTTCTCTTCCTTTACCTGATCTAAGCTCCTGATTTGATTCCAGTGTCAGTTTTGCTAAATAAGTTGTTTCAGTAGCTTCAGTCATAAAAATTGAAGACAGATGCAGAATGTTCCTGCTGCAGATCAATCATTATAGATTTCAAATTTAAGACACTGTTTTAGGTACTGTATGCCTGTTTGGGAGGAAGAATGATCATTTAGCTATACCTTGGCACTTGGATCCCGAATTTCATTAAGGACAATGAATGCTGTACTTGTCACCCAGGCCGCTATGGAGAAATAGGCAGAACATAGGAACGAGTAGAATTGCTAGAGGCAATGTCATTCACTGTGAGTGCTAAAATATCTGTATATAATCTTTATAACAATGGGAAAAAGGCAAATCCAGGAAAAAAAAAAAGCCAAACTCACATTTTTTGTCTAAGTGTCATATGTCCCTTATAAAGTTTGGAACTACTAATCAGAACTGTGTGGTACATATTTTATTCAGGCTTGTGGAAAGCTTTGGGTACATTTTGAAGCACTGTTTAGTCAGCACTATGTAGCCACACCTTAATCTGTGATAAGCATTTTAGCAAATATTAGCTAGAGCTTAGTGTTGAGCCTTTGTTACAGGAAGTTTATCTAGACAGAGCAAAGTATAAACATCTTTCACACAGAGCAATGTCTAACCCAAAGAATGTGACTCAGGGGCAGAGGAAAGGATAAGGCAGCAGATTGTTTTAAAGAACTTGTAGTAACTTTAATGCCACCAGAGATTCTGAGCATTCCTTGTAGATGGCTTGGTTGTACAGTTAGGCTCAGCCCTAAACCTGCAAACAAAAACAAAAAAAAAAAAAACAAAAAACCACAATTTATAACACTCAAGCATGTAACACCCTATGAGTAATAATTAGTCATTGATTACATTTTGTTTCTGTGTAAAAACAATCTATGAAAGGATTTTGATGATTCAGAACCGGGGAAGTCATGGAATAAATTAAATCAGAACAGAAGATATGCAAGTCTACTAAATTGAAAGATACCTGGGCAGTTTGAACTTTCAGTTTAAACATAAATAGGCAAAAGGGAGTTTTATAAAGACAAGGAAGAAAATATCCTGCTTTTCTGAATTCTATCACGATTTTCCAATATGTAGGATTTCTTTTCTTTTTAACTGATTATTTCTAACATCTATTTCCAAATTCCATAAACGGTTGCTTTTAGGAAAGCCCTGGGCTTATGCTGACGCTGTGGACTGATCTACTGTGGGATGCTTGAATGCCTGAGGAATAGAGCTATTGAAAAAAGACATCCCGGTTCGATTTCACTTCAGTTCCTTGGAAACTTGGCTTGCTGTTGACCATCAGGTGTCACTATGAGGTATAAAGCTTAGAGGCCCAGAAAAATTCGGTTTTCTAACAAGATATAAAAGAATACATGGAACCAGAAGTCCTACTGAAAGCATAAAATTAATCAAATTACTAAAGATGAGAAGAAAGAAACAGCACAGAAGGGTAGAGAGTCAGAAAAACTGAGGCAGAGCTAGAGAAGGTAAAGTGAAAAACTAATACAAAACAATGTTAAGAATACCAGTATGTTTAAGATCTCTTCTGAGTTAGTCTCCAACAAAATGTTAAACTTGCATTAATATAACTAGAAAAATTATATTCAGTCTCAAATAGAAGGAGAACAGTTTGGAAAGTACTTAGATGATTTCAACTAGGCATTAATAAATGAAATTCAGCTTCTGATACTTTGAGGGTTTGGTCCAAAATATCAGTCCAGTCATTTCTGAGAGCTGTTGAATGGATGAATGAGGTTCTGGAAGACTAGATATAGTTTTGTTGGGTTTTTGGTTGGTTGGTTGGGGTTTTGTCAGGAAGTGGGGCAGGGATGGTGTGTACACAGATGAGCTGTCACCATGAATCTAAGTTTGATTCCCCAAAAGCTGCTGAAACTGATAAACAGTTTTGTAAGCAACTGGAAAGTAACACAGTGAAAAATAACAACACAGCATTTTCAATAATGAATTATTTCAAAATAAGCTAGCTCATCTTTTATATGATAGCACATGTGACAAGTTTATTAAAAATCTTCCATGATGCTAAGGAAAAAGTACAACATAAAGGAGGGTAATTGAAGGATTGACACAGGCTATTGGAAAGCTATATTAATTCTTCAACATCAAACTGGAAGAGACGTATTGTGCAAGGTGTTACAAAAGTTTTTCCTCAGGTTGGAACCTTGTCAGTGTATTCACAAATGGCTTGACTGAATAAATGTAATATTTGCAGAGATACCACACTACAAGTTAGTTTCAAGTAGTTTGGAGGAAAGTATCATAATTGAAGATGGCAGTGATGGGGCTAGGAATTGGCCAGAAATCAGGTAAAAAACCACAAGAACTGTACATTGTATTAAGGTGACAAAAGTAAAACTTCCATCTTCCACACAAAACTTTCTGCCTGCCAGGAAGAAGCAAAGGTGAGCTTCCCTCTCTGAGACATTGAAAAAGATGATCTGCAAAGCAGGGGACACTCCAGCCAGTGACCAGTCCCACAGTACCCAACAAAGTGATCAGGGAAAATAAATGTCTGCTGAGTGCAGCCAAGAGATTCACCAGATTCTCAGGCAAATACATGGTAATGAGACAGGGCCAAGGTCAAGCCAAAAAAGTCAATCTTCAGGTCAGGTCAAGTGATAGTAATCAAGGCCAGACATCATCCAATAATCTTCAGACAGGACTAAGGTGGCAAGGCAGGAACGAGTCCATTGTGGGAAGTCAACATGCAGGTCATGGGCTAGACTTTTGGGTTTCATGGCCAAGCACAGCTGTAACTGAGATGGAGATCAGTACCCTTACCGCAGAGACCAGTCATGTACCTACAGCCCAGGACTAAGCTTAAGTAAGTCTCCTGGGCTCTGTAGAAAGGGGGCCACCGAGACCTGTCAGGACCCTGGCAGCTACCTTTACTTGCAGAAAGATGTGCCCTCACAGAAGTCATTGAGACAATTTAGATTTAATTGCTATGAGGTGTCACGGGGCCATTCCAAGGCATAAAGAGCTGGGATGGGGAACTGGGAAAGTTCCATGCCATAGTATGGCATGACAGACTTGGGGCTGAATGTGAGGGTTCAGTTTGGCTATGGGAGTGCAGGCCACCACCAGTGAGCTCAAGGCAATGAAAGGCCCCAGATGTCCTTGGTGGGTCTGCTCTGGTTTTGGTGAAAAAGAATTTTGGATGGGATAGAGAGTATTACTTTTTCAATTGCTAGTAGTAATATTTCTTCACATTTACCTGATATTGAAAAGCAAGGTGTAAGAGACTCATCCTTTCTATAATAAAATATGTTTGAGCTCCTGCATTAAATCAGCTCTGATCCAGGTCTTTTTAACATTTTCTATCATCTGTGAATTTGCGATTGCATCAGTCATGATTTCAATAACCTATTGACTGTGGTAAGAATGCTTAGGTGGGCTCCAGGAACAAGACAAAGTTCTACCTGTGCAGTGGTTTTGGCAGCTATTTTTAAGCAGTACCCTAGGCAATATGGATGTCTGATTAAAAGCATGAGAGTTTCTATTCTTCTTGTGAAGAACTGCTAGAGGGCAGTGATTGCAGCACCAGAGCCTACCGGGTGACTGAGGGCAGTTATATGAAATTACGTTCACCAATTCTTCAGTCTCTCCCTTTGCTATGTTTTGGTTTGGTTTGGTGTTTTTTTTTGTTTTCTTCTTCTGAGGGTCCACAAGGCAGGATGGGGTAGTAAAACAAACGTGGATTTGGACCTTCCCCTTCTGTTGCTTTTTGTCTTGGACTCTGACTCATGTGAAAGTGCAGAGGAAGAAACATACTCCCCATCTTGTTTGTGCTAAGAATTTCAGGACATCATGCAAGGCTTCAAGGCCCATTTTGAATGCAGTTGTGCCAAAGTAAGGATTCTGTAATCATATTGGTTCAAGCTGGGAAGCATCTTCGTTATATAATGAACATACGATGCAGTGTGCCAAAAAATAGAATACAGTCGTGTGGAGCTTCTCCTTGCCTGTTGATAACTTAGAAGACTGACACTAATGAGGTCCCTTGATAAGCAAAGGCAGAACTAAAAGCATCCTAACTTCAAAAGGATTTTGTGCTTCAAATAGTAAAGTGAAGCAGTAGAGAGAAGGGTCTCACAGTTGTGGAATCCCATGAGTTAAGTCAAATTGCTTGAAGATTAAAAACCATATCTGACCTTGCATCACAGATATATAAATGATGGAAAATCTGTTCAGAGGAGGTTATTGTCCCAATTTCTCTACAATTTCTAAGGGAACTTCCCACAAGAGACTGTGTGGCTGGAGTTAGATAAGGCCTGACATTGCTGGGGATCACGTGAATGATATGCGTGACTTTGTGAGCATCAGGAAGGAGTTTTTCCCACTTGCACATGCCTGGTAGTCATCAATGAGGAAAAAAACCCCAATCAGTCATGCTTCAGTAAAGATTTTAGAGAAATTGCAGATGCCATGAAAATATCCTGAAAATAAAGCTCTAGGAAGATTAAAAATGCTAAACCAAAATAAAATATATTGGAGTATATAGAAAAGATAGGCCAAGAAACCCAGAGTGATTTCCAGGGTGAGATTTTACTGTCCTAAAAATATTTTGTGTTTCTTCTAAATATGTCCCAGTCTGTGGCTATTACGACTGTCTAGTAGCAACAGATCCTGGCTGCATATGCAGGCCCTCTGATCCCAGGAACTAGTGCTTCTGTGTAGGTAGATGACTCATGCAGGTTAACTTAACCTGGTGATTGTCAAGTACTTGGTGTTCTTGGTTTTCAGCAATTGAATCTATTTTCTATTTCACAGTCCCTGTGTGAGCCCCGCCAGATGTCAGGAGCTCCTTTCTCATTAGTTCAATGCTTAGAAATGGGACAGAAATTTTGTCAAGAGTGGTAAAATGAAGCCTGTGAGGTACAGGATAATGACTGGAAGTCTTGGCTGGGGTGAGGAGAGGAACAGACATAAGGTGTTGGTTTTCAGCAGCAGGGAACGGGTGGTAGGAGAATAGGTGTGGCAGTGTGGGGCAGAGCCTTTAGTTGGGGAAGTGATGTAGTAGGGAAGGGCAGGAAGAATATTATCATAGAATAATATAGTCAGGAAGGGAGCCTGGGAAGTCACCTTGTCCAAACTCCTACTAAAAGCAGGGTAAATTCACCCATTAAATCAGATTGCTTCTGAATTCTTAGAGACTGTGGGATCTTGATCCATGCTTGGGCGAGGTGTACAGTGTCTGACAGGGAGAGGCAGGGTCTGAGGTGGCTTCTCTCCGCCACTTGCCATTGGCCCACAACTGGACATCAACAGAGTGCTTTAGAAAATGGGTGTGTATGGCATACCTCTTGCCTGTGTAGGTTCATAAACTGCCATGGAGCCAGCAGGGAAAGCCCTTTAACTTTTGTGCAAATGGGTTAAGTAGGCTGGATATAAAAATGAAAATATACATTCGACAAGCAGTTTTGAAAAAAAATATCCCTTTATGTGGGAAAATAAAATACAGAAGAAATTAAGTGTTGCATTCAACAGGAAAATCTCAATCCAAGTGTGGGATTTTTAAAAGTTTGACTGCTTCTTAATATCATCAATTTAAAAAAACATAGCAATTCAGGGATTTTTTTTTTTTCAATTCATGAGGGAAGTTCAATTGAATTCTTCAATCTCAAGTAGCTACCTTTGTTTCTCTTGAGGCTTCTCAAATTAATTCCAAGATCCAAATCCCTGTTCAGTTGAGTGGTGCAGTAATTTAATGAATCTGACCAGTGTTTTACACAGATTAGAAGGAAATTACTGTTTCTCTGAAGGCGAGTGAGAACTTACTTTGGATAGGTAGATAATATTTCATATTTCGAAGGGTCTTTTAAATTGTTTTCAATCCTTGTGTTGCTCTCCTGTTAATAAGATGCAGATCTAGGTAGCTCTGACATCCTAGGTTTAGTTAGCACATCAAAGAGATTGGAGAGATTTGCAAAAATAGATCTTGATGTGTTTTTTGAGAATTATTTTCTTACAAAATACAGAACAGTTATCTCAAATTTTCATAATACTCCTTTTGCTATTATAGTAATTCTGAAAAAACTTTGCCCTTATAAAAGGACAAAAAAGGAGGGTTTGCACACTTGCTCATTCCGTATTATTTTTGGGAGGCAAGACTGCAGATGGCTGAGACATCACTAAAAAATACCATCTTTTTCCCTGAGACAAGAGTAATCAACGGCGCAGGACTTAAGGTTTAAATGCCTTAGAAGTTGGAAGCCTCTTGTGTGGCTGAGAGCTGATGATCGTGCTATACATTCTCCAAAGGATAATATTTTTCTTGATTTGCAGTTAGTTTTCAAAATAAACTAATACCTTTACGATTTAGATTTGATGATTTTTAGCTTCAGTCATTTTATGTTCCCATATTTACAAGTGTGTAATTTTAACTTGAAAAGGAAAAATAATAGAAACAAAAGTCTTCAAGTTTAGCAGAAATGAGTAGGATTTTCACTACTTAGAAATGGCTAAACACCTTATCCATGATCAGAGTTTCCTTATAGTTTGGGAAATCTTAGTGTCACACAAAGAGTTTGATTTCCAAGAATGCATGTGGTGAACAATATTAACAAGGTAGATCTGTAAGTGATCAAAGGACTTGTGTGTAGTTATAGGTTTAGTTCCCACATGGATTAGGGAAAAGCATAATTAATGGAAGAAAAAAATGGGGCATAACAACAATGAATTAGAAGACCTGTACAATTTATTTTATATCTCAGTCACAATAAAACTAGCTTCTCCTAACCTCGTTCCATCTCTTCTTCTTTCTGCATAAATCCAGGGTTAGGGTTCTAGATACAGAAACAGATGTGAACACACTCACAGGAATAGCAATAAACTCATGTTTCCATTCAATGAACCAAGACAACTCCTGTTCAGCACAGTAACAGGCTTTATTATGTAGTCAGCGTTGGCAAATAGATGCAGAATACCTGATCTTCCAAAGGACACAGAACAGAACTGTAACAGGCAGAGTGGTCTTCCTCTGTAGACCTCACGTCTTCATCTGGTAGTGCTTACCTTGCAAAAAGAAGAGAAACAGAACTTCATGCAAGTAAAAGAACATCTTTTCTCTGGCTTGGTATTTATGTCTCGCAAGAGTCCAAGTGAATACTTGCTGGGATCTTTCTGCTTCCACAGGAGGCAAGTAGGGCTTTTGGATTTTCACACTGAATTGTGAGCATATGGCGATCTTTTTAAGATATTACATGGCATAGATACAGGCTGTTCCTTCCTGATCTGAAATACTCCTTGCATTAGCAACATTATTACTCCAGAAACCAGAATGCAGGTTATTTGCAACCATTTATACTGTAACTAAAAACAAATTAAAACCTTTATACACCTATTCTAGAAAAACTGAAGGGGTGCACAATTATTTTAAGAAGCCTGTTTTCATAAAAATGCCCAAGAAAACAAATAAGCAAAATTTATTTACTACTCTCTATGCATTTTCAAGCTAAGCATTTAGATTTAGAATGAAATTTTGTCTCACCACATTTATTAACATATTTCACATTGCTAGAAGTCTTGTGGGTTTATGCTAAAATATTATTTTTTTGGAGATGAAGCCAAAACCCAGAAAACTTTTGAGAAAAAAATCTCATTCTTTTTTACTGTTAAACGTGTTGTGTGTACCACAAGAGAAATGCGATAGCTTGATTTCTAAACTATTATTGGCTTGAGGGAGGATAGCAAAAACTTACTTTGACAAATGAACTCATTATTAATGCAAGAATGGGATAAATACACTATAAAAGGGTAGATAAATTCTACTTAATATAACTATTTCTGCCTTTGTAAGAAACATTCTTGTAGGCATTAAACCTGCCTCTTTTTTTTTTTTTTTTTTTTTACATTTTCTTAAGGGGAATCAGGCTTAGATAGTAGGAATTAAAAGAAAAGAGACATGGAAAAATAGATTTGTTACACCTGGGATGCTAGAAAGGAACTCATTTGTGAAATAATTGTCTGAGCAGAATTACAGCCTCCTCCTCTGCTACTTGCATTCAGCACTCTAGGTTCTAAGTCCTCATTTCTGAAAGTTACAATCTGATAATAATAGTAATAACAGTAGTACTAGCACTAGAAACTTCAGATGATGTGTTCCCTTTGTGTTAGGTATTACACAAATACAATCCAAATGGAAAGATCAAGAGAAAAATAGATGCTATTACTTTTCCCATTTCACATCAATGAGTCACAATACATTTAAGCAAATTTCCAATGTTGTCCTGAATTAGGGTTTGATTCTGGAGTGAAGGTTAGAGCACACAGACATTTGAATTAATCTTTGCTTGCATGCTGCAGTTTTCCTCTGCCTCCTGTTTGTTGCTTTGATTGGCCACGTTAGGTACCTCTTGTAGTACATGCAGGACACATGCCTAGGCTTCCTTTGAGTGAAAATGAGTGTGCAGGGAAAGGAAGAGTAGGTTGTAATCTCCACTGCTTCACTAAAAATCAAAGAGGATGGCAACGGGGGATCTGCCAAGGATTGAGACTTGAACCAGATGAGTGTATCTGTTTGATCAGAGGTCCATCTGACACAGCATCTCACCTCCAGCAGCGATCAGTGCAAGATACTTACAGTGGAGATAAGAGCAGGCAAGCATGCTCCATATACTCACTTACCTGCCTTTGTCCTTTTAACACAATTAACATCTTTTGTGTTTCATAGCCATTGTTGTCTTTTTTCCCACATCTGAAATCTTCCAATCTCTTTTTAAACCTACAGGAACACTGAAACCTCATCAGGTCTCATGGCAAGGAGATACATATCTTAAATCTACCTTTTGTGACATGGTTTGGGTTTTGGTTTTTTGTTTGTTTTTGTTGGTTTTTTTTGTTGGGTTGTTTGTTTTTTTCCTGAAAGCATTGTGCCTAATTTCCAGTGCTGCTCTTACTGAAAGAGACAGAGAACAGCTTCCCACCCTTTGCAGACCATGCTTTATTTTGTTGATTTCTTGCATATTTACTCTCCAGTCACCTCTCTTCACAGGCTACATAATCAGATTTTAGTAGCAATTCATGGACAAAATCAATGCAACATTCAAATACTCCTTATCTTTCTAGCACTTTTCTTTTTCCCCTCCTACAACTTTCTTCAAAGTCAGGAGCAAATGCACATGCAGAGTTCAAAATAAAGATCTCATATGTTTGTACATCAAACCTCATGCAACTTCATGAATTGTAGAACAAGGTTCTGCTTAATGTTTCTGTCTTCTCTCTCCATACAGGTCTTATAACTTGATTTTCTTTTTTGACCAACAGTAAGTACTGAGTTGATATTTTCACAAAGTGTTATTATAACACCAAGAACTCTTTCGTAGGGGTCATACTCTGTTCAGAATACACACATTTAGAATTCTTCCCTCTCCCTACTCTTCCCCAAAACATCTGAACTTCACAAGTTTCCTGTGGGCTCAGTTTCTTCAGTTGTCATGATCCCTTTGGCCAGTGTGGATCAGCTGTAGTATGGAATATCCCTTTGGCCAGTTTGGATCAGCTGTCCTGGCTGTGTCTGCTCCCAGCTTCTTGCTGCCCACCCCTGCCTTCTTGTTAGCAGGGCAGGATGAGAGTCATAGAATCACTTGGGTTGGAAGAGATCTTCAAGATCATCGAGTCCAACCCCAGCCTAACCCTGCCTAGTCCACATCTAGACCATGTCCTCAAGCACAACATCTACATGACTTTTAAATACCTCCAGGGAATCCACTACTCTGGGCAGCCTGTTCCAATATTTGACAGCCCTTTCAGTAAAGAAATTCTTCCTGATACCTGGCCTAAATCTTCCCTGGTGCAATTTCAAGCCATTTCCTGTCCTATTGCTTGTTACCTGAGAGAAGAGACTGACTCCCACCTCTCTACACCCTCCTTGCAGGTAGTTGTAGGGAGTGATAAGGTCTCCCCTCAGCCTCCTTTTCTTAAGATTAAAAAGCCCCAGTTCCCTTAGCTGCTCACAGGACTTGAGCTCCAGACTTCACCAGCTTCCTTCCCCTAAGCTGAAAAGACCTTGGCTGCTCAGCAACAAACTGTTAGCCTGTTATAACAGTATTTTCATCCTAAATCCAAAACACAGCATTATACCAGCTGCTAGGAAGAAAAATAATTATATCCCAGCTAAAACCAGGACAATTTCTAAAATATCTAGAAGTTTTAAGTTGTTTCCTTTCAGGTGGTTCCTTCCCCAGTCAGCAGTAGAAGGTATATTAAAATGCTTCCTTTTAGTATAAATTATTTTTATTACAGTCTACTACTCAGGTGCATTTTTTTGGTAATAAAGAAGAAGATGATAGAAAGGTCCTTCTCTTGACAGAAAAAAAAAAATTGTATATGGCTTGTCTGAGAAACATTGTTTGAGAAATTCAGTAGAATGTAAAAGAATGTTTCCAATCCTATATTAGGTAGTGGACTGAGACTCCATATTTGATATTAATTCTCCCCATTTTAAAATGTGTTGTCTTTTATATAAATTTCTCTGTGATACAGCAAAGGAAAGAATATTTTCCTGCATTAGATTGGGAAAAATAAACATATATTGAGCTTAAAAGGCCAGATCATTGAATTAAAATAATTGATGTGTATGAAAAAGAAGCTGTGAAAATAAAAGATAAATTGAGAGATGCGATGTTTTCTTAAAATGTTCTTCAAATGATGTTTAGTCTTCTTGTGCAAATGCATTTATTTTATTTTATAAAAGGATCATCAAATCCAAGCTAATAGGTCTGAACTCCATCCAGAAGATGCATCAAAACCAGAAGAGGACACATAAAACTGCAGGCAAAACAGAATAAGCAACAGCCCACAGTGGATCTGGGATTTAATAAAAACAGATACTCTATTTGATGAGCACTCACTCACTACCCCTGCAGAATTGTGTTCACTAGAAACTATATAGTATACACAGAGGTGGTTTTGTCTCATATGCTTTCTTTAATCAGAGGATTCAGAATATGCTGCTTTGGTTTAGTCCAGTTATTTTCAAAATTTACCACTAATGCATACCTGTTGTAGCTAGCAGGTTCCTATCTGAAAATTCAGAAGTTCAATTTCCGACACTCATCCACATAGAATAACCTGTAAACATCAGCATAGCTCAGTCTAGCACTGAAGGACTACGTCTGAGCTTAAATGGATTCCTGGACCAATCTGCAGAGCCTGTGTGGGTAGAGGTCCCAAGTGAGGCTGGTCAAGGCACTTTAGGCCTATTAGTGCACTCATGGCCCTTTGTTCATGAATTGCCTAAAAAGCCTTCTGAAACTCTTCAAACCACCAAATCAAAGCAAAAAATTGAGCAAAAAATATTCTGCTCAATTTTATCATTGCTTTTTTTGTTCTCTTCTTATGCAAATTTCTTCCTGGGTTTTCAGCTCTACCCATCTGATCTAAAAGGAAGCATTAATCTGCATATATTCTGGAGCTGAAGCCACCACCTGCTTGGTGCGTTTTACATGTGATATATATCCAAAGTATGCTGTAATAACAAATTTAAAACCACAGTCAATTCCTGTAGCCAAGAGGATTCTAGGAGACTTGGCTTGATGATCTGCAAATACACATGACCTTGCATGATCTTACCCTGAGTTGGTTTTGATCTGGTCAGATGCAAGGCGAATCCGAATCAGAATCATGTAGTTGCAAAATGCTGGGAGTAATGACAAAGCAGCTCATCTGTGCGTGCAAAGCTAGTGTGGAAGTAGTTTTATTTCTGAAAGTATTCCCTCCTTTAGAATAAGCTGATACCTGATTTTTCAATCCAGTAAATAAGGGAAGACAAGGTGCTCATTAAAAGTAACGTACCTTAGACCTTGGCTGCGTGCTGCTGTAAATGTATTATTATTCCAGTGACAGTGGTAGATCCTTAGAGAAATGTTCCTGTGAAAATACAGTCCGCAGATGTCTGCGAGACTGACAATCACTACAGCGATTAACATACAGATATCCTCATGCTAGTCCCTCAGCACAATTTTTATTGTATCAGTCTACCTCCACCTGTGGACAAGCTCCTGTTTTTATATTTGTCTGAAAGCAAATAAATACAACCTGTAACATCTTTATAAAAGAAATGTTCCATTTCAAACAAGAACAAAGTCTGGAACAAGACAGCTGACAGAATCATTTCTGCATGATGTATGATGGTTTCTGCATGATGTATGATCCTTCCTGCTACATTCTGCCCATCTGCAGAATATAGCTCAGTAAGCAATATTTTCGGGTGACAGATAACTTATGTCATTTGGCTCATCATCATCAGCTGAGAAGGGAAGTGTGATTCTTGGCTGGCTGACCAGTCAATGTAAGCATGTCCCTGAGTAGCCAGCCAAAAAGGTACCTGTCCATACCTTCCAGACTGGAGGTATGGTGGTTTGTCAGCATGACGAGACACTCACATGAGTTTTCCCTGTCGTGTTGGCCAAGGATCTTGGCTCTCTGTGGGTCTACTGTGGTTTTGCGGGTAAGTGAGCCTGTCAGTGTGCAAGTATATTTCAATATTACTTTAAACTACTTGTTTGTTTGGATAGGGAAAAGGGACAGCAGATTTTGGGAGAAAGGAAAGGGAAAAAACATACTGTGGCATCAAAGAAGGTGCCGCCTACTGTGGATAAATTAAATATGTTTAAAAGTTTATCCACTTGATTATATTTGAGGCACCTGGGCTAAATTCATGCAGTTATCCCTTCATAGGCTATAGATGGGTAACAGACATCCAATTCAGGTTACAGATATTTCATTTTTTAGATAGAGTGAGAGTGTATCTTGTTCTGCTTTTCTGAAAGATTTTACTATGTCACTTAAGATATTAAAAGGTCATTTCTCACTCTCATCACAAGACTTTCATCTTGAATAACTTTTCTACTTGTGAATAAAGCACTTTCTTATATTGAAGTGGTAGGGTAATAATAATTTTATCATTCTTTAAATAGTAGAATGCAGGCATTGCTGTAAATTTGGGTGCTACAGACCTGGCCTAATGCTTTGCTTTTTTTTTTTTAATTCAGCTCAACTGTTCTTAATCTTTTCATTGGCAATTTTCTTTAAGCAATTGTCTTGGTTATATACACTGTATAATTTGCATAATCTGCATGTCTGTCTGAAACCTCTGTCAGGATATAGTAGAAGGGAATGTGTATGTAGGTGTAGGCAAAAGATGTATCTTTATATGGAAATGAAAGAGAAGGAGGAAAAAAGTCATGATGAGACCAGTAAAGCACTGGAACAGGTTGACCAGAGAGCTAGTAGAATCTCTGTCCTTGCAGGTTTTCAAGGCCTGATTTAGCTTAGGATGTAGGGCTGCTTGGTGCAGGGCATTAGGCGGGATGATCTTGGGAGGTAACTTCCAGCCTGAGACTTCCTGTGATTTTCTGCATCAGGACTAACAAAACAGTAACCTTCTACAGAAGTAAACTACTTTAGCTGCTCATTTTATGTCACTAGCTTTTAATGTGCTTCCTCAGTTATGCCAAATTAGCAAAATTAGCATTCCTTCACACACAAAATCAGCCTTGTTCGTATGCCATAATTACTTTCACTTCCCACCCTGCAAACTTAGGCAGACATCTCAATGATTAGATGTTATTGTGCTGTTGACAATGTCTGACTGCTTCTGAACATCTTTATGTCAAGGACAAGATACTGACTTCTTGTTTGTGGAACACTGGTTATGTATGTGGCTTAGTCCAGGGACACTTCCGATGAGACCAATTCATGGGGGACAGGAAAGGAAGCAGTTTCTTGGCTCTTCTCCATTTTTCTTCATCTCCTCCCCCTATATTCTGAGTCAACTGCGTGCTTCAAATCAGCTCCTAACCTGTTCCTTCTCTGGCTTTTTTTCTGGATGTTCTTAACCCTTTTTTCATTGCTCAGGCTCACTGCTATTCTCAGAGCTCTATACTTTCAGGAAGCAGCAGAAAAAATAAAAAAAAAACCCCAATGATGATTAAGTTAGTTATGAAGGAATAAATCCTACCTAATTCAGCCAGGAATTTCCTTGGGAAACAGTAATGTCAACTGTCATATCCAACAACCTCCCAACCTCCTTCATTTTAATTTTTATGGTGGTTGTTTTCTACTGTGAGACTCTGCATGTTTTTCTGAGTGCTTACTCTCAGTCTCCAGCAGTCTATGCGATTTTTGAAACTACCCACCTTCTACAACTAATTGGGATAATCAAAGAATTCAGATGATAGGTCTAAATCTTGAGTATAAGAATAACATTTCTGCCAACTATGACACTCAAATGATAATTCATGGGAGTCACAAGCCCAAAGTCAGAGTTTTTTCCTACCTGAGGGTATATTTTTCACTGGTTTCTCATGCTGATAAACTCTATCAAAGTCTTTCTGTAAGGTACAGTTTCAGATGACAACTACATCATTGACATAAATTACTGATGTACAGGTTGCACATCCCAGTGATTTGCTCCTGAAATATCTCATATGTGAATCAATGCAAATGTTCTCTTGTAAGTGACTGCTGAATGGAATCACTCTCAAAGTGCTTAACAACTTACATTCATTAGGAGACAGGCTTGCAAAACTTACATTTTTATTGAAAATTCCAGGATTGTTAGCTCTACATTTTCATTTTTGGTTCACAGCAAATCTGGTTCAGTGAAAATTCAGGTACCACATGAATGCTACCCCTTAGCTCTCAAATAGAGAGTCTCATCCTTCCTTCGACTGACATTGCTGTGCTGTATATCAGCCTATAAAGAAGTCTCCATTTGCAATTAATAGTGTTAACACCCAGAGGGTTTAGCTGATGGTGTCCTTGCTCAGCTCACTGTTGAGAGCCGTAGTGAAGAAATAAGGCTCAACAGAGCCTCTTCTTGCTTTGGGAGCTGACATAGTTTCTATGATGGAAATGTGGTGGAATGACTTGCACAACTGGAGAGCTGAAATGTATGGCTATAAGCTCTTCAGGAAACAAAGGCAAAGAAGGTGATGTGGTGGGGTAGCTCTGTATGTTAGGGAGTGTTTTGATTATCTAGAGCTTCACAACAGTGATGAGAGGGTTGAGTGTTTTTAGCTAAGAATCAGAGGGAAGGCCAATAAGGCAGATATCATAGTGGGATATGGCTATAGACCAGCATGTGGTGATAAGGCAAGATGGACTCAAGTTGTGCCAAGGGAGGTTTAGATGGATAATAGGAAAAATTTCTTTACTGAAAGAGTTGTCAAGCACTGGAACAGGCTGTCCAGGGAAATGGTAGGGTCACCATCCCTGGAGGTATTTAAAATACATATAGATGTGGCCCTTAGGATTTAGTGGTGGACTTTGCAATGTTAGGTTAATGGTCAGACTCGATGATCTTAGAGGTCTTTTCCAATCTAAATGATTCTATGATTCATGCTGAAGCTCTGGTCTCCACCTGAGCTGCATTGCAGCCATGCCTGTGCCTGCCCACCTACTCTGGTGATCCAGAGCCTGATCTTGACCCATACACTAGACATTCCAACTTGACTGCAGACTTGACTGTCTGAAAGTACTTGGCTGGAAATCACTGGACCTTGGCTTACCTGCTCACTCTCTCCAGGCCTGGACTTCACCCTGACTTGCGACATGACTTCCTGGTGTGATTCTGAACTTGCCTCATTGCTGTGATTCTGAACCTGCCTCATTCACTAGTGAATAGTGATTGCCATGTGGGCTCTTGGCTGAACCTGGGGTTTCACTTCCCTCAGGGAGCAGCCTGCCCTTGCTATTCCCTGACAAATAGGCAGCAGCTGAGTCGCCTTGAGGTAACAGCTTACTTCCCCAGGGGTTTTTTTTTGTATGCAAAAATTAGTAATAGGGAGTTCAGAGCCCTATGTGAACTAACAGTAAGGAAGGTTTATATTCCACTATTGTTAAGACTGACTGGCACTTAGTATGAAGATTCAAGGAAAACTGTTCCTTGTTCCCTGACCCATAAAAATGAAACAGGAGATTGCAATTTCAGCGTGCTAAGACTCACCCCTTTCAGAGAGATGAGCTTTTAAAAATCATGCAGAGAACAATGGCATTAACATGATCTTTAAGCAAAACAAAAGCATTTTAGCAGTATGTAATTTGGACTGTAGGAAAACCAGTCCTTTCAACTACTCACGATTTGTATATATGACCTTCTGTCCCAACGGTACCATTGGGTTTGTTTTTTCTAGTCAAACTGAGATGTAATTCTTGTGCAGTCACTGGAAAATTCAATGGTTATATAAGAATTCAAAAAAGTTGCTGTTTGAACTCTTCCTATCTGTCTTATTTTATCTGTTTGTAACTGGTAATTATGAGTTCACGCTGATCTACAATTTCAGTTTCTAACTAGTGGTTTTTAAAAATAATTTGGTTTTATTCTGTCTTATTCTTCTCCAGTAATACATTTCAAAGTTTGTGTGTAGTACTGAAATATCCACAAAGTTCCAAACCAGCTACAATTTTTTTTTGCTCTGTTTTAATAGGAACTGCCCTGACTGAAAAATGGGGCACAGCAGGGCAGAAAGAAGGGTGAAGGGAAAGCAAGAGAACAGTAGGAAAAAGAAAAGATACAAAGCACAGTGCATGAAGAAACAAGAGAAAAACAGTATAAAACCCCCCAAACCAACAGAATAACAAACAGTAAAATCAGAGGGAAGAGATAGGAGGAGATTAACTAAAAAAACCCTAAAGATATGAAAGCTTGGTCACCACCCACAGATAGTTTATCAAAATGTCAATTTTTATCCAGTCTTATTCCTATAAACTTGACATACTAAGTTAGCTGAAAGACTTACAAACCAGTGTGACATTTAACTTTGTAAGGAAAACCAAAAATACTTGAGGTCAAATAGAGGATAATAAAACAAAGACATTTTTTGCAGAGAAACTGCTTTTAATGGAATTAGAGGGATCATCTGAATGCAAGGTCTTTGAGACCAGGGATAAGACTAGTTGAATTTTAAGAAATGGTAGTGCCATGAGTTTCTTGGGAATCTGTTTCTTTGGATAATGACTGCAAACAGGATTTTGTGATGTGGTTGAAAATCCTCATTTTTCCAGAGGATTGGTTGCACTTGTTTCAAAGAATAAATCACATATGTCTGATAAGATCTGTCTTCCTTCACAGACAGTTTATCTGCATTAATTCTATTTCTAGTTATTTCCTCTGATGTTGTATTCCATGGTTTCAGGGATTTTCTTTTTTGTTCCCCCAGGATTATTATAATTTAACTAGCCAACTGTGCATCAATTAGCCTGCTTGATTTTCTTCATTCCAAGGTTGCATGACATTAGCAGTCTCTCAGTCCTTGGACCTCCTTAGCCACTGTGTCAGTCATGGTGAGGTGTAATCCTTTGGCCTCAGATCAATGAGAGGAAAGTTTTGTATTAGCAGATTAACACTGCCTCTCTAATTTTTTATCTTCTCTTTGTAGCTGTCAGCAGAAGTTGCCTCTCTAATTTAGGTTTACTGAAATGATCCTAGGGATTTCTGACCCATTGAAAATAATGCTTGAGTTGAAAGTATTTAAACTAAGGAAAAATTGCTAATCACTGTCACTTTTTAAACAGCTCCTCTGGACCCAGAATATCACGTGTCGTCATGCTTCCAGGCTCCTTTCTCGGCTAGCATTCCCATTTTAAGATGCTGGGAGCTGGATGTGGGATTTCTGCCTTTGGCATCCGAGTAAGCATTGAGCAGAGTCATTAGGCATAGGCTGCTTGTTGTAAATTGCATCTGCCTCTGTTAAACCTAACTCCAAGTGGCACTTTTGTGATGTTTACCCCCAAGATGACTTGATTATATTGAACAGTGCACTGCAAAGTGCTGGTAACTACAGGGCTGTTAGCCTAAACGTCCCTGCTTAATAGCCTTTTGGTCAAGGCAGCTATTAGCACTGAATTTCTGTGGGAACATGGCACATTATACTCATAGGCCTCTTAAAAAAAAGTGTTGTAGAAAAACTTTGCCACACAATTTTGATCTCTGTGCCAATTAAGGCACAGAGATTTTGTCTGCCAGTGATTGTAAATAAGATGGGAGGTAGATTCCAAATGGCAGGCATGTTAGCTTGTAGAGATACAATGGTATAAACTGTTGTCACTTGAGAATTTTCTGTCATATTTAGACAAACACTATTGAAATCCAGGATTTCCCTCAACAGGACAAAACTTTGCAAATCTCCAGATAACATCAGCATGCTTATACTGCCCATAACTAAGAGGTTTAGGTTATCTCTCAGAGGTCTGAAACAGTTGCTACATGAAATTACTAATCTGCTTGTAATCTCTGTGTGTGGATTTGTTTTTAAATGTCTAAGTCTAGAAATGTCTAGCTAATGAAGGAACAGCAAAAAATTTCTAGTTTGCTTTTTTTTTTTCCCTATTGACTGATGTCCTTTTCTTCTCCAGCAGGATACAAGTACCAGTGAACAAGGCTGCTTTCCTGATTCATAGTTACAGACTAGATTCGAAATAAGGGAATAGCTGTTATTACAGACATCATTGCAACACCTACAAGGTAGTGATACTCACAACCATGTATTCCCTAAGGAGTGCATGGGAGAACAGGTCATGCCAGGAAGGGGTCCAGTATGAGAGATTGCACCCCAGTAGTAGTCACATGGAAAATACTAAAAAATAAGCCTGCCTTGAATTCCACCCTATGTCTTTAATGCCTAACTCAGTCAAATAAAGGTCTGCATGATTACACCATGTCTCCTCCTTAAAAAAGTCCATACAAGCTTGAAATAAGCAGGGATGAGTCTTTTTGTTTTAAACAGAGTTTGTTGGAGGGTAAAATGCTATTACAATCCTGACCCCTCTTCCATACCCTCTCTCCTCTATAACCAAGTTCAGTAGTTCATATATGGGGAAGCCAAGCTGGTTTCTTTCCTCCCTTCTGTCTCACATTCATATTTCTGGCTAGGGTTTATTGTACGTGTGTGGTGTGAAGGAGGGGGAAGGGTTGGTCAAGAGGCTTGTACTCCTTTCTGTTGGCACTAGTCCACTAGTCCATACTGAACTCTTACTGATCCAGAGAGGATAGGAAACTCTTGTGTTAATTCTTTAGGAAACTCCCTGAAGAAAGAAAAGGCCCAGTTACAGCCTTTTCAGTAAAGATAACTTATGCAAACCTTTCTGCATAAGAATAAAATACTGCCATGGGAACACAGACTATACAGACCAGGTTTTCATTTCCCATGAGTACTGACTAACTACCTTAGAGGATTCACTTTTCAGGCAAGAAATTTCAAAGGTTTCTGCAAAATGGGACAGTTTCAGCAAGGGCTGTTTTCCAGTCTGTTCTGGCTTCATTCTGCTTCAGGCATCTTTCAGGAAGCATGAAATAAGCAGTAGAATCCCTTCAACATATCCCTTCCCCTACATACAGCTAGGGAATGGACCTAGGCCTACCACAGCTTAATAACTACTCTAACAACTTAACATATAAAAAGGATCTACCTCCTTCTGTGACTATGATACAAAAATCCACTCTGAGAATGCCTCTCTTGCAGATTTGTATTAACAGATCTCAGACTACCTCTACTTCAGGAAGTTCTCAGATATTTAGAGGAATATCAATTGTTCTTTTGTGCTACCTACATTCTGAACTGCTCAGATCTGTTAATGCTGTGGCATTTCTAGCCATGCTAAGAAGCAGAAATGTGGACAGTTGGAAAATACCAAAGGAGAAACAAACCCAAGCAGCTACAGAATTGTGTATTTTCAACAGCAGAAAGCAAACAAACAAAAAATTTAGGATTGCAATTTTGACCATAGATAGATGCCACTTATGTCTTATTTCAAATATGCCTTGTGTTTAACCAACCTGTTTGCTCGAGTTTAAATCTAATGCTGTATCTTTATAAGATGTAGTTCTTCAGTTGCTGCTTCTTCCTATAAATCTTTCTAGAACAGTTTTTTTAAAAAGAATTAATTATATCTGCTGAAAATATTTTGGACTACCACTTCTGAGATTTGGATGAATCTTTAAATATGCTCAACATATTTCTCAGCCTATTCTGAAAGGTGAGGTATTCTACATAAATTTCCCATGAAATAAAAAGACATTATTTCTTTCTATGGTAAAATAAGTTTCTTTTCCTGTAATCACTTTCTGTCTTTGTACTCATGACACCACCAATCTGTTTAAAAGCAGAAGGAATAAAGCATGTTGACCAAAATAAAAGAGAAGGTCAGTCAAACTACAGGAGATAGGTTACATAAGATACAGAGGAGGATGTAAAAGTAGGCTTTAAGTTTTAAAAATGTTAAAAGGGATTTTTTTTTTTTAATTGATAGGGTACTCTCAGGTAGAGTCCAAGGATGGTCTCAAATAAATATAGAATTGAAGATCTCATAACATGTGTGATTGTTTAATTTGAATTTGTGCCACAGTTTAAAACCTCCAAGCAATCACAGTCAAAAATTATAAAGGACCTTCCTGCCTCATGCACAGAAGTTAACAAACTGGGACAGTCATTTATTTTACAAGTGAATATTCCTTTGGGTACCTCTTCATTTGCCTTAACTATTGAAGCTCTCTTTCCAGATTCATAAATTTTGAAAGCAGTTATGAGAAAATAACAAAATTTATGGTCACTTAGTGCTCTGAAACCTTCTGGCCAAACACAGACACCAGGCACCCATCGCCAACTTCTGAAAGGGAACATCCATCAGCTTCAAATGGAGATTTGGGGTTACATGTAACCTGTGATTCACTCCAGTTACACAACAAGCAAAATTTTAATTGTGATGTCAGCTGGAATTTGCTGTTTACACAGTGAAAAGCTGATCAGAGTAAAATACGGTGCGCAAGGAAGGATGTGGGCAGCACTAGCACAGGTTATCCTTGATGCTTACAGCTGAGGGTAAGACAGGCAACCTGACACAGCTTTTGAAGCCAGCAGGCTAACTTAAGGCCTGGGTTAAATTTACGGCAAGGCTGATTTAGGTCTGGATTTGGGAGATCACCTGCCCTTTACTTAGAAGATAAAGTACACAAACTATCTGATTAATCCTTTCTTTTGAATTGTATAGTAGCACACTAAGATGGTGATTGAGGTGAAACTTCTGGTTTTAGAGCATGAGAGTAATGGATTTTTATAAAATGCATCACAGTACATCAAAATAAAAAGCTTGGGAGGGCAGGAGAGGGGGCTGGAGTCTCACCCAGACTGCTGACATCCACTAATGCGAGCGGCAATCAATCTTCTCTTCAGGCTCTTACAGGTACAATTACTCTTATAATTGCTACACAGATGTATGTGAGACTAGACCGTGCTTGAATAAGCAAAAGTGGGAGGAGGTCTCTAAGGTCAAATAAGCAACTGTAATGATTTTATTAATGACTAAATTCTAGGAAATGAGGGATTATAGGATCACAGGGATGGGAGGAATCTCAGTAGGTCTTCTAGTCTATCCTGTTCCTCAGAGCAGATAAATAACTAAAGCTAGGCAGCTCCCAAAGAATGTTTCCCTAACTGGTTCTCAAGGGAGACCTGTCGTCCTCATTCCAATGATAGAGGTGCCCCTGTGCTACCTATGCCAGTTGCTTTACTATCATGGTCATCACAAGATGTTTTTCCAGACTGAATGTTCCTTGTTGCAGTTTTCTTCAGTGGCTGTTTCCCATGTTGTATTTACACAATTAATTATTCTTACCTAAAAAGCCTAATCCATATTCACTGACACTTCATAGTCCCGAGAACCAGACAGTTGATGGGTTTGGGAAGAAATCTAAGTGTAGCCAGTTTCCTTAATGCTGAGTACTAGCATTGCACTTGTACCATTTATGCAGGAGTCACTAGAATTGACATGTACCTCCCTCATCTTCCTAGAGCTGTGCTTTTACAGTGGAAAAGACTTATATTTGATTTTTGCAGCTGCAGAAACAAGTAAGCAAACAAGACCCAGCTGCACAATGAGGAAGTGGATCAGAGGAAATAATTTCAGGACAATTAGAAAGCAGCAACATACTGAATACAGAGAGGAAAATAAAATATTATTTTTCTCCAAAAGATTAAAATATGATACCATCAAAAATGCAAAGCATGACAGAAAAAGGTATTACATCCAAATTCAAGCAAAGCATTCCATCATTATGCAGGGATTGATTGCATTTTTATCATGACAATAGAAGTCCTGTTCTACAACTTGATACAAGTCTTCACGTGATTAATATGCAGTTTCTTCTTGTGGGAGCAGGCAGGATGGGGGCTGCTGTTTCCATGACTGTGGTGATTCCTGGTAACATGAGTAGGAGGGTTAGGGCATGACCATTACAAGTACATTAAGAGGAGTCTATTGTGTACCCATACCAGAAAGTTCTCAGTTGTTGCTTTAGACAACCAAAATCTTGCTAGAGCCATTGGTGTTTTCAGAGCAGCACCCTTGCAGAACAGGCTGTATTCATTTCATGGATTTTGCCAACTGTTGAGCTCCAGGGTCACGTACCTGCAAAATTTAATCCATGTGACCCTGAAGGTTTCTATAACTCTTCATGCTTTAACGGATAGGACTTTTTAGTAGGAACTTCTTGTGTAGTGACCAGAGAAAGGGTAAAGAGGGTAGATCTAGACTAGATATAGAATTATTTTTTTTTTTATGATGAGGGTGGCAAAACACTGGAACAGGTTGCCCACAGAAGTGGTAGATGTCCCATCCCTGGAAACATTCAAGGTCAGGTTGGACAGGGCTCTGAGCAACCTGATCAGGTTGAAAATCTCCTTGGTTATTGCAGGGGGTTTGGACTAGTCGACCTTTAAATCTCCCTTCTGACCGAAACTATTCTCTGACTGTTTGATATTCTATAGTGGAAACTGATTTTATATATGATTATATAATAATCTCATAATTTTTCCCACATGGTACAAAACAATTAGCATCTGAAAGCACTTACTTTTCTTCAAAAGTTCTCAAGGCATTTTAAATTATAGCTTCAAAGAAATTTTACTGTTTCAATAGGGTCAATATTGCTCATTTTAAAAAATGCAGATTTTTGTAAATCTTAAGGTCACAAGAGACCTTTAAATGTGACCTTTTTCTTTGTAGTCTCCACAGGCTACACAGCAGTATGATTAGGGACTGTTGTATTGAGGGATTCAGTCAAGTGGTTTCAGTCATGTCTTCCTAGGAGTTTTCGAATACTTTGAATACTGCGTTTCCAAACAGCATGTTTGTTAGAGCAATTTCTTAGTAAATGGGACCCAACATCTTAAACTATGCGGGTCTGTTGGGAAGCCAGAATTTGGTTCTCAGTCCGTCACTTTTTAGAGTAATTCTTGAGCATTTTATCTAGAGGTATGCTGAGAGAGAGGTTGCAGAGGTATCTCTGTCTCTCTACCCCTGACATTTTTCTACTTGTGTAAGTCAGAAAAAAAAAATAGGAAAAACCTAATGTTTGCTGCACAGTCTGTAAATTGAATAAATGTTCATATGAGTCAGAGGAGGGATTCTGTTCTTGGCTAAAATACATGGAAGCACAAGTGCTTTGTTTAGTGCAAGAAGTACTGCCTTGGCTGTGAGCCCTTCAGTTGTGCTCTTCACTGGATTTCCAAACCTTTAACTGTAGCAACTCATACCCTAAGCCTTCTGTTAGTTTTTCCTAGCTTATAGTTCAGCTGACCTCTTGTTTAGCTTCCATAAACACCGAATTCTTCTCACTTCTTTTTCCTCTTCAAGGTACTTAGATTTCCAGTTCTGCTTAAAATCAGTGGAGTTTAGGAATAGGCGTTTAGGCAGTGTAAATACCTTGGAAGAGACTCCATGGAAGATACCATTAGAAAAAGATAAAGTAGTTCCCAGCTGAGACACTAAACTTTGTTGGTGTCTATATTTGTAAACTAAACAAGCTGAAGCATGTGTTCGGGCCCAGAAGCCTTTACAGCCCAAACTGCAAAACAGCCTGCCCACTCTCTGGTTACTCTCATTTGCCCACATGGATGCTTTATCACACTTGCTAGTGCTAAAATAGTCCTATGCTCTATGCCTCTATGCTGGCAGTTTCTGGTGCAGCTTTGTGCCCCAGTATGTTGCCTGCGACTCCTGGTTCACCTTGGGATGTTTTTGTTCTTGATGTTCATACCAAATAAGATTTGATGCCTTCTCAGGTTCATGGCCACCCTTTTCCTTCAGCTATTTCTGTCTCAGTTCTCATTTGCTGTAATAAGACTTTGATCTGAGTCCATTTCGGGAGATTCCGAGAGAGAGGTATGATCATCCCTCACGTTAAAGTGAACAGTTGAAGTAAACTCTTTTGATGCCTAGGAAATATGCACTGTTATGACAGATTAAATGAAACTCTCTCTTAACAGGAACCATTTAATTTTTGTGTGTGTGTGAATTATCTTTGCAGCTCTTATTATGCTATCTTTTGTATATATTCTAGCAGTAGGTGTGTGCTGCAAGTGCTCCCTGTCTGTTAGGGCTATTTTCCAGCTGTTCCATACTAGGCAAACTGCAAGGTGATTTCACTTTGCAAAGCTGTTGATGGACTAACCCTGTCTGTTTTTCCATCCTGAGGCAGCAGGAGTGTAAATACTCACATAAATACAGTCCTCTACCCTGTAAGCTTTTTTGTGTGCAGTTGCCAAACAGCACAGTGTGTAAGTACTCAGGCAGCCATAGTATAATTAAGACTGAATTCTATGAACCTAACGATGTACAATTAATACAGGACTGTGTAACACCTCCTCTCTGCTGATTTGACCCTCTTTTTTAATGTCTGTGTCCAAAGCATTCAAAACTCAATTTGTGTTTATTTTTCCAGAAGGTAATGCTGAAGCAGGAACACTCAGAGGTAAATGCATCTTCCTGGTGGCAGTAGATATGAATATATTCTACTTCTGTAGCAATAGCTTGGCAAAGCACTTTCAGAACAAACTGATTCTACAAATATCATAGTCCTAAAGGATGTGTGTTACATCTCTCAGACCAATTCTGGGCAAGAGACTTGTAGCAGGAAGAAGTTACATGTAATTTTTTTTTCAGGCAAAATCTTAGATTTTATTATTGAAGTGAAATGAGAAGAGCAGAGATTAAATTTTCTGATAATTTTGAATAATCTTTAAGTAAAGTTATTCACAACCTAAAACATTTGCCATCTTTTAACCTTGTGAAGAATACAAATTCCATTTTTGAGGTTAGGAACCTGTCTTCCAGCACTGGACTGCTATGGATCCCTCACACTCGCATACCTACCAGTCAGGTTTTTCTAAACTTTGTTTATATACATTTGACAAGCAGCACCATCTGTGTCCCTCTATCACCTAAAACAGATTTCTGCTCTGAAACAGCTGTCAGCTTCACTAACAATCCTTAGTTATTGCTAGTATCCAGGATGTTATGCCATTTAAGAACCATTATTACTCAGCTCACACACAACTTGTGTCAGCAATCAGTGTTGCAGCCATGTCTTTCTCCATGGAGGTTAATCAATGAGAATCTTACTGGCAGCAGGTGGTTAATTTTCCATTAAATGTAATCTCCATGTGAAATGGCATCCTTTACTTGCAGGCAAAACAAAACCAAAGAGAATTAATGCTCAGGTAAATGAGTTTCCTGACCACTCCTCAGTCACTTATATGAGCACCAAGGCTGCTGCCAGGGAGCAGACAGAAATGTGTGGCTGCCACTGGAGACGGGGGCAGGACAGTGCTATACTAACATGGGTTTTGATGGCTGCCCAGGGAGGTGGTGGAGTCTCCTTCTCTGAAGATATTCAAGACCCGTCTGGACGCCTATCTGTGTAATATGAGCTAGGGAGCTGCTTTGGCAGGGGGTTGGACCCGATGATCTCTCGAGATCCCTTCCAACCCCTACAATTCTATGATTTTATGACTCTATGACTTTAATCCCCCTGGAATTTTACCTTGCTAAATATAATTTAGGTGATTAGTGACATATACTACAAAAATTCATTTCTTTGCCAGGGAAATCACTTGTGAAATGAGAGATTTCTTAATGTGTCTATGTGATCAAGTTACTAAATAGGTAGGAAAAGGAAGCAAAACAATATCCTCACTGCAGAGGTAGGCAAAAAGATAATAACGTAGTGTAGAGCTTGATGGATAGCTCCATGCAGAGCAGTTAATCAGACCTCGTTTGGTTGTCTTTGCAGGACATTGTCTGGTCACCTCTGGTAGTATGAAACAAGTCGCATGTGCAGGTGCACAAAAGACTGAAGCCATAACTCAACATAGCAAGACCCCAAGCAGACAGTTCCTACTCTCCATTTAAGAGAGTTATCATACCACAGAGATCCATAACTCACTGCTGTGAAGTCTGTGATCTTGCAAGGATATTTGTTGAATATGAAGCTGCTGATTCTCCATATCAGTATGGACCTCAACATTTCTATCGTAGTAACTGTGGCTCAAAGCAGTTTACAATGTTTAGCAGTTCTAACAGAAAACAGGTCCACTTTTACAGACACCTGACATGACAGGTGCTAATAACTATACCCAAGGACTCTTGCTTACCCCTCTTAGAAAGGGGGAAGGGGATATTAAGAACGTTGCTGGGGTTAGGCAAGTGCTTCAGGAGTCGCAATGGGAGTTGATGGTGGAAAAAGGTAAATACCAACAGCACAGTGGTGGACTTGGGGACGTTTTTCCATGTGAGAGTAGGGAAAATTCTGTGGATTTCCCTGAGTACTCCTCAGTGGAGCCACTTTTGCCAGCCCCCTGTCAGAAATCTCGCTGTGGGCTGTTGAGGATACCTACATCTGCTGCCCCACTAAAATGCCTTTATACAAATGCACGTAGCACGGGAAACAAACCAGAAGAATTAGAGATCTTTGTGCGGTTGCAGGGCCACAATCTCATTGCGATCACAGAGATGTGGTGGGACAGCCTGGACAACTGGCACGCTGTCATGGATGGCTATGTGTTTTTTAGGAAAGATAGGCTAGGGAGGTGAGGTGGAGGAGTTGCTCTTTATGTTAGAGAGTAGCTAGAATCTATTGAACTCCACCTGGGGAAGGATGAACCAGCAGTTGAGTGCTTGTGGGTTAAAATCAAGGGGCAAACTGGTATGTGTGACATTGTTGTGGGAGTGTGCTATAGGCCCCCTGATCAAGAGGAGCAGGTTGATAGTGCATTCTATAAGCAGTTAGAAGTAGCCTCAAGATCCCGGGCACTGATCCTTATGGGGGACTTCAATTACCCAGATATTTGCTGGGCAAGCAACATGGCCAGTCGTATGCAGTCCAGACAATTTCTGCAGTGTGTTGAAGGCAATTTCCTGCTACAGATGGTGCAGGAGCCTACAAGGGGAGGGCGGGTGCTGGACCTTGTTTTAACTAACAAGGATGGGCTCGTTAGGGAAGTGAAGGTCGGGGGCAGCTTAGGACAAAGCGACCATGAAATGGTCAAGTTCAAGATCCTGAGTGGAAGAAGCAAGCCAAAAAGTAGGATAGCTACCCTGAATTTTGGAAGAGCTAACTTTGATCTCCTCCGTGACTTAATAGGGGCTATCCCATGGGCTACGCTGTTTGAAGGAATGGGAGCCTGTGAGAGCTGGCTAGCATTCAAACAGCACTTCTTCCAAGCACAGGAACGATGCATCCCTTTGAGCAAGAAATCAGGAAAGAGAGGCAGAAGACCTGCGTGCATAAGACGGAGCTATTGAGTAAACTCAAAGGGAAGCAGAAGATCTATGAACTGTGGAAAAGGGGTCTGAGCACCTGGGAAGAATACAGGAATGTAGTCAGGGTCTGTAGGGATGCAACTAGGGAGGCTAAAGCCCACTTGGAAATGAAGCTGGCAAGGGACATAAAGGACAATAAAAAGGGTTTTTTTTAGATACGTGAATAGTAAGAGGATGACTAGGGATAATGTAGGTGCCCTGCTGAACGAGGAGGGTGTCCTGGTAACGGGGGATGACGAGAAGGTGGAGATATTGAATGCCTTCTTTGCTTTGGTCTTCACCTCAAAGGCCCCCCAGGACCCACAGGCACTGGAAGAAAGTAGGAGTTTCTTACAGGGTCAAATTTCAAAATTGATAGGATATCTACTAGCATTACACACCAACATTTGCAAGACTTCCAGCTGGCTATAGGATGAAAATGCAGGCTTGCAAAATCTGACACTCATGGACTTCACTTACTGATGATATAGCTACTTCCCAGAGCTACTGAGAAAAAAAAAGCAATAAAATATGACTCATAAAACTCCAGGTGCTGAAATGTGTTGATATAAGCAGCTTTGTCAAATTAGTTTAATTTAAAAAGTCTCTATGTTTGAAAGAGTATCAGGGAATACTAAAGCAGTGTTTTATTTATTTCTTTTTTTTTTTTTTTTACTTTCATTAATTCTTCGAAGCAGGACTGAATATCTAGTTTTATTTAGCATTACACTGAAAGTTAAATCCCTGAAAAATTGCATGTAAAGTACAATTATAAATAGGTGTTAATAGCTCTCATTCAAGGTCAGAGAGGGCTTGCCATAAATTTTCTTAGTTAAATATTGTAAATAGTATTGAGATATGGGAATGTGTTATAAATTGTGTAAAGCATAATGATGGAATCTGAATACTATTAATAACTGTTAAACTTAGAAAACCTAATGTTCTTTAGCAAAAAAATCTCTTTGTTAGACATTTCAACAACAGGTTTCAACATAACATTTACATTGTGGCTTAAGATGGAACAATGTATACTCTTTAAAACTCAGCAAAATATATTGCCTATTTTACTTTATTTTCTTTATTATTATCAAACTACATATGTTTATGCACAATTACATTTTCCATGGCAAGCACCCCAAGTATTTTGCAGACTCAAGAATACTGGAGTTGATGAGTTATGTTATTGTATTTTGGGGCACTGATCTCCCACAGGGTAAATAAAAATTTCTGAGAATCATCCTTGCTTCTTCCAGCCTCCTGAGGGAAGGGGAGGAACAATCTTGTTTGGAGTCCCACTGGGAATGTGAGCTGTAAGTTAGAAATGCAGTAACGGCATTCTCAGGAGTCTGGATGCTGTGCGCACTGCACAGCCTTTGTGCATCCTGTTCCTGCTGAAGGCCTACAGAGATACAGAAGACAGACAGACAGAGCGAGCACTGCCTATCCTAAGTTTCCAATTCAGTAAGATGCTCAAGGATGGCAAAAGAAACTCAAATCTTACACCTGGAGTAAACAAAATTAATACCGTGAGAAGATGCCACATGCCATCTCCATAAGATCTTGAAGTTTTGTGCATTTGTCTAGATCTACAGCCTCATTCCTACACTTAGTGAATAGGTGGCACATCAGTGGGAAATCAGCTGTCTTACAGTAAGGTCAGGGAACAAAGGACTCTCTCTGGGTGTGTGTGCAGGTCTACTGGCAAGATAGATGGGAAAAGTTTTCAGTGATGCTGGCTTTTCACATCAGCCATTTGAGCTGCTAGTTGGGTCTCTTTCATTGAGCGTCATGTCCGTTGTTGAATAATAATGAACCATTAGAATTTGCATGGGCTGCTTCTTGCATCTCTGCAATTTATACGTTGTTGACATCAGGCTGCTCTAGTTTGTAAGCTTCAGGGGAGATACAGAGCTTGTGAATTAATTTGTGTGATACTAATTATTTTCATAACCCTGATTGTCCATTAAATTAAATCTCAGAGGTTGATGGCCTATAAGTATGTGGGCACACATACACACATGTAAATATTATATTTACTTACACAAATGCACGTCACTCCTTATCAAATTATTTTTTCCAGCATCAAGTCTCATACATAATTTTTAAAATTACTTCACCTATGCTTAACTTTTAAATACCAAAAAAAAAAAAATTAAATCAGGCTACTCAGTCTCTAATTAAACCTTATTTAAAATTGCCTACATGTCTGCACTTTAATTTGTTCCTGTCCCAGTGCCTCTCTTTCTCTCTCTCTCTCTCTCTCTCTCCCTCTCCCCCCTCACAGGGTAGTTTAGCTAAACATATTTGGAACGTTATAGCCACTACAAAAATGGCCTTATTTTTCATTGCACCAAGCATTCTGCCACAACGATATTTGACCTTGTAATTTTAATTGCATGCTCCTATGATGCTGACTAACTCTCTGACACTGTATATGGAACTATTGATATGTAGTATTTTAAAAGTTTGGTTTGTTTAGTCAGTGTTTTTTTTTCCCCTTAGTAAACATAAACTGGGGGATAGCTGCATGCCCACAAACCTTCTATAGTCCATTTCAAGCACAAGTTTGGAAATTAACTTTTTTTTTAAAGCCTTTTTTTTAAAGCCTTTTTTTCCTTCTCCCAGAGTTCATAGGCTAATATCAGTTGTTTTTTTTTTACTCGAGCATTTTTCACTTACCACTACTTTTGAAGTCCTTAGGGCACTATTTCAATACTGAATGTCTAATCATTGAAATAAAAATTGTGCCTCAACTTTTTAAAATAATATATGTGCATGCTGAGGTTAGAATTTCTTTGAATTGCAGTTTTTACTTGAGTTCCTTCTTAGACTTCCCTTTTATCTTTGTTCAAACCTATGTTCTTGTGATACATTTTTTCCATTATTGTTTGAGCATTCACGTAAGAACACTTTGGCCCATTTTCTAAATGTGGAAAGAAAAGCAGTCCTCACAATACAAGTCCCACCTCTTCCTTTCCTTTCAGTGGATCTGTGTTGAAACAGGATTAGTTTAGTCCAGCATTTACCTAAAAATGCTCAGATATATCCAGTATTTAAGCATGTGGGCTTGGCCTGCTGATTTCAAATTAGTCTCTTTTCACTCATTGGTTAAAATACTTAGAGGGAAAATAGGTCTTTAAAAGCATTAAAAAAGAATCTTTTTTTCCACAATTTGCAACAAATTATTGTTTTTCATCACAGAAATTTTGCTTTTCATTTCATTGCTTTTTTATCTCCAGCTGTTTCATTTGCTTTTACTAGCAAAGATCACAGATCTCATTTTTGCTAAGTGCCACAATCTCAACCTGACATTCAAGTAAAAAAGACCCAACATTGCATTGTTTGAGAAGTAATATTTGGGTTATTCACAGTTCTGAACAACTTGCCGCTATGTTGAAATAGATGGAATTTACAGAAAGACAAACTCTGTAGGGATGTAGACCATCATCCCTACTTCCCTACCTCACCTCTATCCTCCATGACCATGCTGGCACTACCCATATGATATGTGGGTGTGTAGGGCCTGCCTGCTGTCTATCCAACTAGATGGGGCTTTTGGTCATCTTCTTGTTATTCCCAAGATAAGGGATGTCACTTGTCGCTCTTTCCTTCTTTGTTTTTTGTGATAGGAAATGGCTGTGGTAGAAAGAACTCTGTCATTATTACCTGTGACTTTGAAAGGGTTGAAAAACCACTGCCACACAACTGGTGAGAGAGAATCAATGCATGCAAGGACAGTTAAAAGGAAATCAATTTTCTGCTTTCTATCCAAGTTTCTTTTCAGTCTGTCAGGGAAAATGAATATCAGGGATTGAGTAAAGCAAGAATGACAGAAATGGTTGGCAAGAGTAATAATACTATAAATACTCCAAATTCAGTGGAATACTGGCCATTTTAAATCTTGAATCACCTAAAGTATGATTCTCAGCTATCACAAGGAAAACACTTTGAAGTCAGGGAATTTTACCTGAAGGAAGTAATGATCACCTCTTGTCAATGATCATCCAGTTTTTCTTTTGTTTTTTTTTCCTTCAGTAAGTACCTCTTCAGCATAGTGAAAACGTTCTCCACAGGTGTCTTGCTAATGGATGGATAATGCCATGGCAGATGGTAGGACTTTTTCCTTCACAGAGTTAGCTGGTTCCCAATATATTGCACACTGTTCTGGGAGAGGGCAAACGGGAATCCTGCTTATCTGAACAGAGTTCTTTAAAAAAAGAAAAAAAGACAAGACATTTGCAACACTATTTATAGCATACTAGATACATTTCTTACTCTCTAGCTCCAACAGTGCTTGTACCAGGTCCACAACTACAGCATTTAACTCCTGTGACCTGATTCAAAGTCAGTTGTTAACCGCCATTCTGTAATGTTCTTCTGATCAGGACAAACAGAACATTTGTAAATACATTTTGGACACAAACCAATGTTTTCTGAGAGAATCAGCTGATTTTTAAACTTCACTTCCAGCCCCTCAATGAGTTTGATACTGCTTTTTTTTTTTGCTTACTTGATCCCTCAGCAGTTGCAACCAAGTGTACCTAAGTGTACGTAGGTAGGAGCTGCACTGCCTACGCCAGAGCCCCAAAGCCTTCCTGCTCTGTAAGTCCCTCTGCAGCAGTCAAGAGAGTAAAGCCCAATGATGGCAGGAGCATAACGGCCACTGGCATTAGGTGCTGGGTACCAATCTCATCTATTTGAATCAAATCTTTCTCCCAATAGATTTTAACATTTCTTTTCCCAGTGCATGCCCTAGGTCTATGGACCATGGTGCTTAACTCTTCTATTCTGGCTAAATGTGCATGTATCCATTATGGATGCAATGTCTGATTTTCACATGCATCTTGACCAATTAGGAAAATACATCATATCCTACATGTCAACAAAATGGCTTCTTCTGTGCTCCTATGTTTGTCTTCACTTACAGCTTCATCTATCAGCTCTTAGTTTTAAGGAACACATTGGAAGTGAATTTCTCTAATGTTTGCTTGGGCAAGAGAAGGATTTTGCACCAGTTTAAGTGTGACTCAGTGTTTGGTAAAGACTTTTATAGCTGTAGCTTCTGGCAGTATTAATTAGAGCCAATTATAACGTGATAGACAGGTTTTGCCAGTTTAAAATTCTTAACAGAACTCCCTCTGTTTCCCTTAAAAACCAAATGGAGATTTTGATTGCATTTGCATGCCTGAATTGTTATACTCATTGAACGTTAGACTCCATTAATATAATAGAATATATGCAAATTAAATAATCAGAAGTTTACTTAAATACATAACCAGATGTCCATGTGTGTGTATACCATTAGGAATGGTATGATATTAAACATAATAAATATTTTGGGGCTGTTCTTCATGACATTGTTGCTAACAATGATTTTCAACCTCAAAGTTTTCTGGTCAGACTTTCCATTATTGATACTCAAGTCATTTTTCAATTATCGCAGTAGGTAATTTCAGGTTTCTGTTTGACTGGAGTTGGTGCTAAGCTATTAATTGGAAAAATGAGTATATTTTTAATGAAGTATTTTCTGTCATTATCTGCTCCAGTGACTTCCTAGATCCCAAATAAAGACAATTAATTAGTGGTTCAGTCTCTCTCTGGGACAGTAACGGTTTTAATCAAATACAAGGAATAAGAGCCAGCAAGAAAAATACAAAACTCAGTCAGTGTACATCCTTAAAGAACATCATTACTTTGGTGTCTTTCTCCACCCACAGCTTCTCCATGAAAACACAGCATTGTAGTTTTTTTTGTGAAACAGATATCAAGAACTGTTGGGTGAGGGTTTTTTTGGTGCAATATCAAGTAATTGTTTTTGGACAACCCTGCTACCAAATTACAGCTTCCAAAATTAACTCTCTTAAGATGAAGTAATCTTCAACAGTGTCTTATCCCAATGTCAGCAAGAAGAAATGCGAGTTAACCATCCAGTGAATCTTTGTATACTCTTCTGGAAAATACATTTTTTAATATGCAAAGATATGTTCTTTAACCATGTATGGCATGCTTCCGGGGCCATTTAATGATTCACATGCAGGATGCTAAGTATGCTTTCTTCATGTCCTAAGTGTAACAGTTAAAATATTGAAAACAAACCTATGTTAGACTGCACATCTGGATATAACATGAATAAGTCAATTTTCTGTGCAAAGATGGTGCAACTCTGATGACCAAAAATAGACTCATAAACTCTTATTAATTAAACATTCAACTAATTATTATTAATAGTAGGCAATATCACCTATTGTTAATTATTAAATCTTAACCATGGCTGATCTGCTGATTCAACTTTGAAGTTTCTGAATCCTTACTTTCTTTGTAATTTCTGGGGAGCCAAATTATCATATGATTTGGGTAGAGATACTAGCTAGCTCACACTTCACTGTGCTTTCTCACCACAATGCAGTACATTTTGTGTTCCTTGAATTCCATCTCCAGAAGCCGCAGCATGCATAGAATAGCTAGACCTGTGCTTGTTCCATACTTTTTAACCTCCCAGGGCAGATTTATTTCTCTGCTTCTCCTGATACCTGCAGATGGAAGAACTAGGCAAGCTTTTGCATATCACTTCTTTGTTGCTGCGGATCACTCATTTCCTCCACTGTACTGTTGGTTTTAATTTATCTATAGAAACTGATATCAGTACTGTTTTTTCATGATCTCAGGCAAAAAAAAGTATTATTTTGCATGTTTAGATTTTATCCTCTGGGGCATTAAGAAATATGGGCATCTGTTCTCTGAGAACTTCACTGGTAGGCTTGACCTAATTTAATCTATTTTTAACTGTTTGTATTTTATATTTCTAAGACTTAATTTTTCTCTCTCTAAAAAACAACAGCAACAACAAAAAACAGCAAACAAAAAACTCCCCAAAAAACCCCAAACACTCCAGGATTTCCAGAAAGTTGTCTTCTTTTTTTCCCTGTTGGTACAGCTCTCAGCAGGAACATAGCAGAAAAGAAACAATAAGCCCCTTTCTTTGATGACACAGATCAAGAGAATGTATTCAAGAAAATCAGGTCCTTGGCCTAACCTCTTTAGAGGCAGACTCTGGAGCTCACCAAGACACCCAGCTGGTTTCTCTAAACACCTTCTGAAGTACATCCTGTGCCACCAATCCACTTGTCACTGATCCACTTGAGGCACAGCACAGTGGAAAGTGCAACTACAAGCCACTTCAATGCAGGAAAGAAGAGGTAGTGTTCATCTTGTAAGAAAGAGTTTTCTTGCAAATATTAGCTAGGGTTCATATACAGTATTATCTAGTGTTCCCTTCTAACCTGCTCATCATCACAAACCAGTAGTGCCCATGGTTTCCTTCAGTGTGATCACACACTAAAACATCCACTGGCAGTAAGACAGCATGTTAGACAGCACAGTGGGGAACCAAGGTAAGAACATGTGCAGTTTGGTTATGGAATATGGACCTGAAGGCAGTATAGGTGCAGTGGTAGTTTCTGCAGGAGGAAAGTCAAGATAACTTAGATCTACTTCTGAAATCTAATATGGCTTCAGTTAAATAATCATCACTTTAGGATTTATCATGATTTAACAAATGTTGTGGTTAATATGGACAACATCAGTACCTGTTCTAACTAGTAGAAATGAGCTTGGATATGGTCAAATGTATCTTTATTTCATAAGATATGTGAAGTTCTTAGTTAATACTTATACCATTAAGAAAGAAACACTCAGGGAGTCCTGGATCTTGACTTTTACTGGCCTTGACCTTAAGCTCCTGCCCTGAGTTCTATGCCATTGCTTGTTGGTGTCTAACCAGTGGTCTAGTCACACCTCCAGCTTGGCCCATGTGCTGTTTAGAAACCCCTAGGCAAACTCATTTCAAATGGCATTGTGTATAATCTGATGTTTTTGTTTGTCCTCTTTTCCAGCTACCTACCTTTTTCACCATCCTGTCCAGTTAGTGTCTGGAGTCTGCTTACTTTGGAATCGGTGTTTCTCCAATCCCTTAAACTGCCTTTATGCAGTATGTGACATAAATCCTGTTGGTGTGAATTAGAGAGCCCTTCCTTCCAGACCCATACTCTATATTTGAGCCTAGTCATGCTTTCAAGTTTTGAAAGCTGAATTTGGTAAAACACATCTCAGAGTGAAGTCAGGGCACTGAAACCTTACGATTTCTCTCCCACACACCACAGGGTGAGCACACTGCAGCTAGACATTCAGTATCCACTTAAGGATTTACTAAATTTGTACACTCTGTAATCCATGTGTAGATTTTACTATGCATGTATCCTTTCCCCAAACATTTACGTTAATATTTCCAGCCCCATCTGCCTCATGAGCTTGAACCAAGAAGGATGAAATGCTGTTCTGCATCTGAAGATTTTTGTTGCAAATCTTTAGCCAAAGTTGGTAAACCCTGACTGAAAAGGGCCATGCACAGCTGAGGGAGCAGTTTGCCACCCTAATGGACCATTGTCTCACATTATGTGGTCTTACTCCAGAGAATTTATATGCCTTCCCTGATGTAAGCCTCTGTTAATTTACTGCCTGTATTACTTCAATGGCTAAGAATAAAACAGACCCTCAGGGTGCTATCTGAAATTCAGTATGAAAGAGCCACAATTGAGAATTTTTACCTTTCACAATGATGTTTTTTCTCTTCCTTCTTCTCTCTGCTTCATTTTATTTTGCAGATAAATACCTTTAAATAGTGCAAAGTTACTGCTTCCCTTCCCCAAATATGAGGTGTTCATCATCTTACTTCAATATTTCATCATCTTTCCTCAAAATTAAAAGCAGCATCCCCTAAGATGACAGTGTGCCACAGCTGTATGAGTTGCAGAAGCAGTGCCCAAGTGACCTGTATGTCATCTCCACTTGAGTCTCGCCTCTTTACCTCAGCAAGTCAAGAATTCACCAAGTATTTCAGTGAATCTATCATGCTATTTGCTGTTCTTAAGTAGTCTTCTGAGGTGTATCTGGCAAGACTACAAAGATCAGTGAGATCTGAAGCCTGTTTCATGAATTATTGGATGATAAGTTGAAAGAACTCCATACTTCTAAAACTAGGTTGGCTTCTTAAGAAAACTTGTTATAACCATTCTGCAACTGAAGCTGTTATAGTGCCCTGAGCACAAAATATATTTTTGATGCATTTCTTGGTGTCTATTTCCTCTTGCAATATATCTTTCCCCTACTATTTTCCATGCAGATCCCTGAGCTCTCTAAGGAGATTGCTTTCGGCTGGGCAGGCCATTCTTCCCTGAGTTAGGTCCTCTCAATGACTTCAGACCTTCCATGGATTTTTCTTCACCTCTCTAAGGGAAAGAGCTGCCCTAGGTTCTATTAAGCAAACTAGGATTCCCCTTATTAAACATTCCCCTGCCACCATCTCAGTGCAGGAATTGAGGCCTGACATATGGGAATAAGCCACCACTTTTCTCTCACCATGGATGCACCCTATACAGTTCCACTCATCCCTGTACCTCTCTGAGTCCTTGATATTGTCTTGCTCTAAATATTTTATACTTTAAGTCTTTGCTGGCTTCCTGTGTTAGACATAGTCAACAGATGCTTCAGATAGTGGGCTTTTGGGATGTCATGCAGCTTCCCGTGCCCCAAACCAGATGAGAAAGTTTTCTGTAAGGCTGTGAAACTTTGAGAGAAAAGAGGTAAACAGGTGGGAGGAACTATTTCTTTAGATTTTCACTCTTCCTTTTACATACCTGCAGTGTTGAGCCCATTGGAGGCTGATATTGTGTGGAAAAATTCAGACCTGTAATAATTTAGCAGCCAAGTATTAATAATAATATTTGAAAACTGGAGATAAATAGGGCGCAGAAGAAGTGGGTACAAGTTTTCCAATAAAAGAAGCATGGTGACTGACTTCTTTCACTGATACCCCTCCCATCTTGTTCTTTGAAAGAATTAATTTGTTCCATTTATACAACTGTTCATCACAAGGAATTGCTGTAGTAATAAATCCTTGCCTCTCAAAGAAAATAAGATATATCTGTCATTGAAATAATCCTTCAAGTGAGTTAAAGCAACAGGGAGTTAAAAAGAGAACTTAAACCAAGAGAAAAGTTTAAATATGCCAGTAAGAATAGCAAATCAGCATTGGACGGCCAATCATATGTCAGAGTAAAAATTGATAAAATGGAAAGGAACTATGGATTTTTTTTTTTGTTTTGTCAGCTTTAGTGCAAGCAAACTTTCCAAATTATACCACTACTGGCAAGAACAGCAATTTATGTTTTGTTTGTTGTTAGAGCTGCTGTGTTTCAGTCAGTGCAATAAGCATTATTTTAACCTTCCTTTCAGTGTACAATGTTTTTAACTCTGCAGTATGTGATTGCAGGAGCAGGGACCGTGTATGAGTGTGTGTGTGTGTGTGTGTATGAAAGTGGATGAAGGTGTTCTCAGGAGAATGGTAGGTAGGCCCAAACAACTACTCTAACAAATGATTTGAGATTAAGTAACAAAGCTACTGTGTTTTCTACTCTAAAAGATGTGGAAAATTAGCTCCCATGCCTCTGAGTGCTGTACAATGGAAATAGATAATTACCTGAGTTCATCTGTCCCCAAAACAGAAATGGGAATAACATCATTTCATATCCATCATTCTCTGCCAGAATCACTGGTTCTTACATTTCCACTTCCTGAGCCCCAAGTTATTGCTTACAGTACACTCAACTGTCCTCAAATTTTAACTCCTATGCCATAATTGTACTAGAACTCTTCTCATAGAATCCCTTTCCCATGAAGATTCACAGTCACAGAAGGGTTGATGTTGGAAAGAACTACTGGAGATCATTTGGTCCAATCTCCCTGATCAAGCAGGGCCACACAGATCTGTCTTCCCAGGACCATCTCCAGATAGGTTTTTAATATCTCCAAGGTTGTGAACTCCAGAATCTCTCTGGGCATCCATCACCAGCTCTCAGTCACCCTCACAGTGAAAAAGCGTTTCATGATGTTCAGAGGGAACTGCCTGTGTTTCAGTTTGTGCCCATTGTCTCTGGTCCTGTCACTGGGCACCACTGAAGAGAGCCTGGCTCCCTCTTCTTTGCACCCTCCTTTCAGGTATACATTGATGAGAACTGTCTGTGCCTTCTCTTCTCCAGGCTGGTGTCCCAGCTGTCTCAGCCCCAGCCTCACATAAGTGATGCTCCCGTCACTTAATCATCTTTATCCTTCATTTGATTCTCTCCAGTCACTCAGTATCTCATACTGAGGAGTCCAAAACTCGACCCAGCATGCCAGATGTGGCCTCACCAGTGCTGTGGAGAGGGGAAGGATCAGCTTCCTGGACTTCTTCCTCCTAGTATAGCCCAGCATACTGTCAGTCACCGTTTCCCTAAGGTCACATTTCTGGTCCATGCTCAGCTTGGTGTTCACTAGAACCCCTAAGTCTTCTTTCACAAATCTACTTTCCAGCTGGTCAGCCCCCAGCATGTATTGGTGTGTGCTCTTCTGATCATATATCTGCACCGTCTTCTTCATCACAGTCCCCACATCCATCCCACTATCTTCTCTCACCCCATAGCTTCTGCTCCTACTTACTTAGATCTCCCTCCACCCCTTTGCTCTCAGCCTCCATTCTCAGCCCATGTGTCTACTGTCTGCAATTGCTCTGCAGCTCACTTTCTTTCTGTTTTAAAATTGCTGGTAATTCTTCCTTCCTCCCCCACCTCTGGACTTGGATTACTCTCCAGCACCCATTTGTCATTGATTCCACCTCCTCTCCTGACTTTCCCCAACAGGAAAAACAAAAGCTGGCTGCAGACTGCAGCTATCAAAAATCTGCCTGGATGTATTCAGAAGAAAGAAAAAGAGCAGCTGTCTGGAAAAAAAAAAGATGTATGATAGTCTGCATTATACACGTAGGCATTTTCTTGTGAACTAATAATTATTGTCATCAAGGCAGAATCTGTACTAAACTGACTGGAACTCTTTCAATTAGGAGTGAATGCCAACACAAAGTTTGAAACACTCAGAGATCTAATACAATTTTATTTCTTTTGTCCTGTGTCTATTCCTACAAATAGGAATTAATGCTCTTGGACAAAAGCGATACACATTGCAGTATTTTTAACTAGCTTTTCTTTCAGCATGCAGCAAATCCTGTCAGTCTCTTAAGTGGGGCAAGCAGATGTACTGAGTTACCTGCCACTCTGCCAAATGAGCCTTTCTCTTTTATCCTTGCAATTTACTTCTTGCCCAGCAGTCTACTCAAGAATACAACATTTAACATAAAATCAAGCATTCATAAAGGAAAGCCAGAGTCCTCTAAACTTTAGGAGTCTTCAGTTTCATTGCATGCTCCAAAAAATACAGATCCTTTTCATTCAACTGGTATGGTACTTCCATTTCAGTTTGAAAACAGGATGATTTTCCAGAGGAAAAATAATCTCTTTTGAGCCAATTGGCTCAGAAATTTAAAATACAGAATTCAGAAAAAGTAGATTGCATATGGTTTTGATTAGAAAAGAGGTTTTTCATCAAATTCTGTTAAAACATGAAATGGTGGACATAGAACTGTCAAGGATAAAATAGCAAAGGAAATACCCCAGAAAACCAGCAAGTTTTTCAGATCAGGGCTGTCAGATCACAAGACTGAGTGAATTGCATTATATAATGAAAGGGTTGTTTGAGTCTTTCTCTTTTTGTGATTTTCTCTTCTTGCTCAGACCTAGGGAACACAGACAAGAAAATGGAGAATAGAGGAGCAGAACAGGCAGGAGTGGATATGATGAGTTTGTAAATGTGAGCAGATTGCATTCATGGTAAACCTTCAGAGTAGGGTGAGAAAGAGGCAATGACAGGGAAAGGGCTGAAGGAAGAGATATACTCTGTAGTTGAGAAATGTATATAACCATTGTCAGGCATTCATGGTGACTGAAACCAAGAAAGTAGATAAAATCAACAATGGATGATATGCAGATGAGGAAGAGGTAACAACTCGGGAAGACTTGCCAGAGTACAAAAATAATATGGAGGTTGAGGCCTGGCTGCAGAGGCTCCAAAGCTTATTTCCAGAAGAAAGAGACGAAACAGAAATTAAAATATGTAGCTTTCCCTGTGTAGTTGCTGAAATAACTCCAGACCAACTTCTGTAGGAGACCGAGGATCTTTGTTTGATGTTAAAAATACATGAAGTGTTTTTTAAACATTTTACTTAATTTATCCTTTTATAACTGTATTTTTAGATTGTCATTAAAAGTAGTTATAAGGAGTTTATTTATATTTGATACTTTCATGTTGTCTTCTTTCTTAATGTGAACTCTGCTGAAATGAGAACTTTTAACAATGAAAATGGTGTGGCCTATTTGACATAAAGAAAATCAGTTAGAGTAGGTCAATTAATTTTTTTTAAATCACTTTTGATTTTTAGATACTCCTCATGTTCCTGGAATTTATTTGAGTTAATATCATGGAAGTTGACTGAGGTTTCCGGTAGGAACACCTGTCATCTCTCTGGATGACTCTCTTATCTTCACCTACACTCTAATTTTAAACAAGGAAGTGTGATAATTGGGAAGAAGTAAATAATTCCAGTAATTGTAATCACATCACAAAATCAGTGCCAGTAACACCAACAAAACTGTATAATCAGCACAATGACTGTATACATGACTGCTTTAAAATTTGAAGGTTTCAGTGTGTTTAGTGCTTGTGAAAAGGAGTACATTGACATTGACGAGTACATTGACAGAGACCAAATTTCGCATCTTCCATTTCTCCACCGAACGGTTACACAGGTTAACTGGAGCACAGAGGCCTTAACAGGGGCACAGCCCATTCTTGGGTGCTGATTACCTGTAAATCCTGTCTTGTCTATGAGATCACCTTCAGACTGAAGACATAAAGAAGTGTCTTGTTTTCATTAGGCTCAAATCTCCAGGCCTCTTCAGCATAATATGGCTATTCCCAGATGTGGTGGTTTCACCCTGGATGGAGGCCAGATGCCCACCAAAGTTGTTCTATCACTCCCCTTTTCAGCTGGACGGGGGAGAAAATATCTATTGAGAGGATTAGGAGTTGAGATAAGGACAGGGAGAGATCATTCTGCAATCAACATCATGGGCAAAACAAACTCAACACAGAATAAAGGAAACACTGCACTGCACAGTGACACCAGAGTCGGGTAATGAGAAGTGCGACCAGATCTTAAAGCACCTTCCCCCACCCCTCCCTTCTTAGCAGATTTCACTTTAGTCATGAATGGGAGTTTCAGTCGGTTCCTCTGTGGTCAAACCACCACAAGTTCCTCAGAAGTTGTTTTCCTTCTTAGCTGGGGTGGGGGGCATTCCTCACACCTTTCCCCTGCTGCACTGTGGGGTCCCACCCATGGGAGACAGTCCTTCACCAACTTCTCCAATGTGAGTCATTTCCCACAGGGCTTCAGCTCTTCACCAGCTGCCCCAGTGTGGGTCACTTCTATGGGGTGCAGTCATAAATCATACAATGTCTCTCAGTCTCTCAAGCCCAGACTGCTCCAGCCTGGTCCCTCATAGGGTCACAAGCCCCCCACTCCAGAAAACCTGTTCCAGCATGAATCTCTCTCTCTTGTTCATCTCTGCTTCTCTGTCTCTCTCCATGGGCTGCAAGTGCTGGCACGGTCTTGCTCCAACATGGGTCACAACATCTTGTGTTTGTCTCCACCTGCTCCAGCGTGGGGCCTCTCCATGGACTGCAGGTGGGGTCTTGGCCTTTTCCATGGGCTGCAGGGGGACACCCGTTCCACCATGGGTTTCTCCAGGTGCTGGAGAGAAAGATGCCCCTGCAGCCCCCTCCTCCACCAGAACCCCACCATGCAAAACTGCAACGTGAGCTGCAGACCTGCTGCCATGGTAATCAGAGCTGGACACTGTAACATGGCTGTCCAGAATCTCTTGGGAGTAATAGCTGCGTAACTCTGGAATATAAAGCACCCATCCATGTATGTCCTTCATCACCATAATAATGCGCTTTGCTAGTGTGGTATCCACTGAGAATAAATCCTCTGTACATGATACTTGGGGGTTTCCTGAAGCTGGATGAAGACTCCTGTTCATGTTGGTTCATAATTTCAGCATGATTCTGTTGGCAAAGGAGAGGCAAAGCTGCAGCCCCTTCAACATTTCTGTCCTCTGCCCTCTTGCCCTGTGAGGATATATATTTGGACTCCGGAGACAGAAGTCTCCACTTGCACTAGGAATCTTCCCACCAGCTACTGGTGGGAGGCTGCCACTCCTTGTGGGTGGCATACAGCCCAGAAGCTGAAAAGTAGGAATTAATCCTAAACACCTGTAGCCTCTAAAGTCTGAACACTAATCTGCTTCTTTCTCCTCAGAGAGAGGTGTAATGGAAAGGTAATAAATTACAAAAAGAAGTAATGAATAGGGACAACATAACCCTTTTAAAGATGCTGCTTTTCTCAGCACATCTATTTTGAGACCTAGGTTCAGAAGCAACACTCAGCACATCTCTGCTGCCTACCATATTATTTTTTTCACGAATGTTCTACTGGAGCACTGCTGACCTATGTTGCATTTCCCCCACTATTTTGCTTCTGTCAGGAAAAATTCAAATATGCATTTGAACCTGAAGAGGTTAACAAGAGAGTGAATTTTCTATTTATCAATAAGCAGAATTGAGGAAAGTGGTGCCATGGCCTTTCATTCATCTGCTTTGACTGTCAGCTGTGATTCAAGATGTCATAACTAGTAACAGAGAAAACATTTAAGTCTGAATTTAAACAATCATAGAGCCAAAAATATGAAATAGTGTTTTATGATATAGTGGATCAGAAAATATATATGTGGATATATCTGAAAAGCTAATGTTTTAAATTATTTGATAAAATACTGAAGAAATACTGAATGCCTTGTGATGAAGTCTGGCACTTCAGGGCCAAACTAATTTAGTGCCCAGAAACTTTTGTATCATGGTGTCAGGTACTTTCATAATGAGGTTTTCTCATGCCTGTTCAATGGTATTACTGTGAAAGACGCTAGAAGAGTTCTACTGGTTTGCTTGTCGCTTCATTTCTGCATGCTGCTTGGCATGTCCTCCTACGGAAAGAGTGCCTGTCCTTCAAGGAAAGAGGGTGTCTCACTTTTTAATGAATGAGATGCTCCAGATCGAGCAGAGGCCTCAAGAGAGGAGGACACGCTGATTCCCTTTGTGCTACCCAGCACACAAAGCATGGAGAGACTCCCAGCGTGCTGGGAAAGACAAGACCTACAACAGCAGGGAGTTTCTGGGAAGCTGGAGAAAATGGAGACAGGAGGAGGGGGAACATGTCCCCTTGCTACACAGGGCAGGCCGAGGTCAAGTTGTATTGCCGACTGCAAAGAAGAGACGTTCTTAGACATGCAGAAGTGGTTATGCATGACGTGCTCCAGCTAGGAAGCTACTGGAGAGGAACTGGGCTACAAAATACAACAAGAAAGGATGCCTCACCCCACAGATAGCACCAGAGAATGGACTGGGTTTTGTGCCAAGCGATGAAGTGGAGTGGTGTTTAATATTTTTTGTCCACTAATGAAATATAACTTAAGAATTCATAGGAATTTGCCTTTTAGGTAACTCCTATTTTGAGAATGCTTCTGCCTCAAATTGGTACTCCATCGTGCCTAATTTACTCTCAGCTCCTGGCATGCATACTTGTGTAACTGCATCCACATTATCAAAAGTACGATAATAGGAACATTTACTTGTCAGCTGAACAAAGCCATAGGATTCAATGGATGCAAAAAACAAGCATGTTGTAAATGTAAATAAGGCCAGGACTGGAGAGGTTTGATGTACTGCTGGCTTTTTGTGCCTGGCCAGCTGTAACCATCAAGGGAATGTTTGTGCAGAAGTACTATATTCACAATACAAAATTAAATCTGAATACATTTGTTCTAAAAAATAGAATAGACTCCTCTTATTTTCTTTGCCAGGAAATTATGACAGACAATTCTGTCTCTGAGGACCTGAGCTGTCCTGAACGGCAGGAAGGAAAGGCAGTCTAAAATGAGGTCAGAGAGTATCAGCTACTGTACCGAAAAAGAGAATGAAGGGAAGGCAGCAATGGTATGCAGCACAAAAAAATGGGGCTGTGAAAGAAAGAGTAGATGTTATGTATGTACATGCTCATGGATAGGAAGAGGCTGTTGTACATGCTCATGCATACCATCTGGTGTGTAAAAACTTGTGAGCGTAGTGGAGGGGTGACAGCAGCATAGTTATACCTATGTGCTTGGAGGACAGTAAGCTATTGCTCATTGTCATTGGTGAGCATTTCAATTAAGCTTTCCTTTAAAAGCAGGACAACTTAAACACTCTCACCCCTGCTCCATTTATGAGTTTCAGTGCAAGGGTTCTTTGAATGGGATGCTCCTAGAGACTGTCAGGAAGCAAGTCATTGCAATAGCTCATCAAAAGTGAAGCAGTGTAATGGAAAAACATAATTTTGCAAGCACTTTTCCCAGTAGAATGGAACCAAAGTTGTGTTTTGCTATGTCTTCTGACAGCAAAACAAGATATTTTTCATTATTCAGATTCTCAGCATTATTATCTATGTCAGAGAATTATTAGGGGGCAATGAGCCGAGGCACGAAATGAACTAAGCAGGTAAGCTGTGTATGACAGTACCTCCTACTCTAAAAGCATGAAATAAATGGTGACCTAAGAGGACATTAGAAAATCATCTGCAGAATCTGCAGTAACAACTAATAATTACATCTCTACCTAAAGGGATTCAAGGCTTAAATTTATTATGCCACAATAGCATTTTCTCTCCTTTAACTAATTACTTCTCTATAAGGTCAAGAACATCCTTTTTCTGTCTGTACTAACGCTAAGGACACCAAGACAGATGCACATTCCAGGTTACTTTATTTTTTTTTAAATTATGATGATTTTTTAAATGGCTGAAACATGTTGCTTAAATATTTAGTATCAATGGACAGGTTAAGGGAAAGTGAGAACTTTCAACAGACAAGCCTCAACCCTTCCTCAGGGATAATGAATTTTTTGATCAGAACTGAAATCTTGTTCTCATTTCTTTCTTCTTCCTGTTACTCATAAATAGAGCCACAGTCATAGAAGGATTTTGTTTGGAAGAGACACCAGAGGTCCCACCCCACCTTTGAGAAGAGCCAAATTCAAAGCTATATGATGTTGCTTAAAGCCTTGCTCGGGTGAATTTTGAAACCTCAGGATGGTGACTGCATTTTTGGCCTTTCCTGATTCTTATTATTTAAGTAACTAAGCATAGTACTATTATGATATATGAAAAACTTAACATTGAAACTGAAGAAAAGGTGTTTGTCTTTTAAACAAAAGGAGGAATATCTGTGCCTTGGCTTTTACAAGTGTCTAACTCTGCTTGGAAGAGAAACCTCATCATAGCAGCACAGGGCCCAGTGACAGGCAGACACTTTTTGAATAGTCCTGGCTTATCCAGATTTTCTAGCAAAGTAGACACTCTTTTTCTTGTTGATGGTCCTGATGTACTGTCATTTGCCCTAACCTATATTCACTCTTTTCTGGCCAAGGGCTAAAGTCACCAGTCAGTTCCTCCCATCCCAGCCTAAAATTAGTTTTATTTTTTTCCCAATAACATGTCTTTTACTACTGCTTGTTCTCTGCATTTATTTTATAGGTATAATATTTGTCAATGTCAAACACACAGAAGAGAGTATACCATACACGCTAGATAGATAGCTTCTCACCTGTGTATTTATAGAGATTCAAATGCAACACTTGAACAGAGCTTTAATTTGCTGGAGGATCAAGACAGGGTTTTTTTCCTGTTAGAAAATCCTTTTCAGCTGGAGCTCTCAAATAGCTGAAATGTTTTTCTTCCAGAAAGAGTGATGCCTGCAATGACAAGCACTCCTTCCAGAGTCTATCTAAGATCGCGATGGAAGGTTATCAGGTGTGTGCTGCCTTGGATGTGCCACGAGTTTAGCAGGAAGGGTTTTGCACAGCATGTGGTTACTTCCACAGCTTAAAAAAATCCAGTCCACAGCTGGGCATACCCTGTTGAGTTACAGATAAGCAATCTGATTTTCATTACAGAGTTACCACACAGTGTTATCTACTTCTGCGATATTTCTTTTTTCAGGTAGGCCATTTTGAATGTACTCGACAATCCTGATGCAGGGAGTGGACTGTAAATTGACATTAGATGTTACCAGATGTAATTTGGTACAAGATGGGTCCTGAGACTGGAAGACTGCATGCAGGTTGTTAGGCTGCAAATTCAAGGCACTTTTTATGGCATCTGTTGTGTGCTAAATATCACATTGTACCTGGGGTTCATATTGTCTGCCAGGAGGTGTTGAAAGGGCTGCAGAACTGGCAATTTCAGGCATCTTAGGAAACAGGGAAAATTAAGTCAATAACAGTGACAATGTTTTATACCTATCAAAATCAGGCTAGTAATGAAAATGCTATGTGAAAATGCATGGCGTTGAAGTGAATATTTTTTACTGTTTGTTTATTCTGACTCCAAAAAAGATTGCTAATTCATTGCAGACTGTGGCTTTTTGTCATCTATTATCTACATACCATGTAAACCCATATTTGTTCACCAAGGTCACTATGTTGTCTTTTCTTGGAATTAAGAACAAATTATTCTATTTATGGATGCTTGTACCCCTTTTAGTTAACAATTGCTAATGATGCATATTCTTTATCTTCAAAAAACTGATCTTCAGATGGTATCTCAGCCTCATTCATTTGACACTCCATTCTCCATTCCTGTGAGAGATGTGTTTCCTTCTCAGACACTGTCAACATTTAGATTGTGAACATGATTCTGTTAGCCCATCAGGTTAGAAAACTACATGAAGTTTTCCTTATTATTTTGACTGTGCAGTCAAGTTGTATAATTTTAGAAGAAGAAGATGTGAATTCTGTCTCAACCACCTACGTTCTGGCAGAAATCCCAATGTCAAACAGGCACTCTGATTTGTGTCAAGATTGTTGTTTACTTTGCACCATATGGAGAAAATTCAAATACTTTTGCTTTGTAATCATTTGATTTTTCAATACTGAACCCAAAGTTATTTGGGTTCTATTATCAGTTATTAACTTAGTCACATTTTTCTTTTCCTCTTTCAAATGCTGTTTAAAATGCTGTCCACTTAAAAATCAAAATGTTCTTTTTATGTTCTGTAAGGCTTACTGAGGTTACGTTTTCCATGACATATATTACAAATACGCATTTTAACTACTATCATCAGTTTCTCATAATCATCAGATTATGAGAAATAAATCAAAAGGAACTGACTGAAAAAGTTCTGCAGTACTTAATTTCACACAATTTTAATGACTATTTTCATTTCTAATTCATACCCTATTAGAATGCTTTTAAAATCCTAATCCTTCACAAAGAAAAAATGTATAAGCTTGAAATATCAATATGATAGAGTTCTTTTTTTTCCTGAAAAAAATTTTCCAATTCACAGTGAAATCAAGCAAAGGAAACAGCTCTGAATAACGAAATGAATCTTTTAGGCAAATGCTTAAAAACGAGCTTGCTTGGATAGGGCATAACCAAAGATGCTGGTTATGCATATAACCATAACATACATCATATGTATCAAAATTGCTGAATTCTCAGGGTAAATATTTGATGTCAAACTCTGGTATTTGCTTTTTCTTATTCTAATACTCTGTGAAAACCTTCCTTCTGTAATACAATCATTTCAGACAAGGGTTCTGCAGAATCAGAACAAATGGCCAGTTATGAAACACATGCACCTCGATTTCTTTCAGCCACCCTTTTATACTTTAATGCCTGGGGGAGTCATGCTTTGGCTTGACACAATAAAACTGCTAAACTAGCCTTACAGCTCTTCTATTTTCCAGTGGTAATACTCATTTGCAAGAATGAAGCACTGAAGTGCATGTCAGTCATAAGTTATTCCCAGCCTCCTCTGAAGTGTTCATTGAGCAAAATGGGATCAAAAGCTGATGGTACAGAGCCAACATCCTCCTCACAGGCAGCATCTGGAGATGTTGCATCTGTAGTGGAGTCACTTGTTGACTGTTTGGGATGATTTTATTTTTTTTTATATTGTGCTGAGCATACAAGGTACAACTGAGGTAGAATAGAGCCAGGTTCAAGGCCAGCTGTTAATGTCGCTATTTAAAAGGCTTTTGCTTTGTGTTATACAATGCATCTATACAGAAGACCTTGAGAAAACACATTGCATAAAATGGTTGTTACTAGTACAAGCTGAGGGATAGTAAAAATCATGAAGGTGTTTCTCTAGTAAGCAGACAGCCAAATACAAATCTTTCTTTTCTTAGCTTTCTATTCTTCTCCATTCTGTTTCTACCTCTCTCCTTGTTTTTGCTGAGGTATCTGCTGTGATGCTCTACAACATGTCGGATAGATCTCCCTGCACAGAAACTTCTCAATTCTGATTTCTCAGCGCCTCTCACTGATACCTAAAATCTTATAGACCTGTGTTCAGTCTGTAAGAAAGTTCTGGGGTTTAGATGACATGTAATTATTATTGCTGGATTATTAATTTCAGACAGCTGAATCACATCATACTACCCAGAAAGTCATGCAGTCACTTTCCCTCAACAGGAAGTCATCTTCATATCCTTGCCAGGAAGCCCTGAGCAACTTGGTACAGATCTGCAGCAAGTCCTATTTAGAGCAAATTTAGTCTCAAGGATCTCCGGAGGTCCTTTTCCACATGAATTTTTCTATAATTCTTGCAGTACAACTTTAACCTGGAAGACTGGCATCAAGTATATGTAATATTAACATTTAGCAAAACAGCAACGTGGAGGGGAGGACTCTTAAAAGGGTTTGGCAACTCCGTAAGAATTGTACCAGTTGTGCAGTCCCATCTTTTTCAGTGTGTTCAAATACTATCTAAAGTTAATTTTCCTAATGCTGTTGTGTTCCTAGCATAGACATAATGATATGCAGGCTTGTAGTTAGGAAACTGTAAGAGGCTAATGCAAATCTTTGCAGCTGTGGCATTCAGAAACATTTATTAGTTTATAATTACTGGTGTAAGCAATACGTCTTTTGTCAAATTATTTTCAGCAACCATGAAAAATGCATAACCCCCCAAAAAAGTTTAAGCTTTGAAGCCAGCCGGCCCCCATGTACAGCAGTTGTTTAATGCAAGGAAACATATTGCTTCTCTAAAGCAGATGCTGTAAGAAATAGAAAAAAAGAAAAAAAAAAGGATAAAAATATTCCCAGATGAGTGATATGAGGCTACTAGAACTCTGTGTGTTTGATGGAAAAAATTATCCCCACAAAGACAGCTATATCCTCTTAACATTGTAATGGCATATAATTCATTACAAATGCATGTAGAACCTCCTTTTTTTCTCTTACATAAATACAGAAACGACTAAGTCAGGTTCAGTTCCAGCTTAGTGGCACTAATAATTTTCAGGCAATCTTATTGCCACTTGAATTCTAATTTTATAACATGTATTGGGTACTAACTGTTTATCCAGAAAGCACAGATGGTATATGCTATCTTCCCTTAAAAGGGCAGTGTGAGGACATCAGAGAGAAGTGTGGTTTCTTTCTCTGTGAGGCAGGGGGGCGAGTTGGGAGTCTGCAGCATAGCATACAGTAGGAGACTCCTGGGAAGAACAGGGTTTGGCACAGAAATAGTTTCTTGCAAACCCAGAAGAAATCCTGTTAGAGCAGGGCTGGAAGGGACTGTGGAAGGAGACAGCAGTAGAGAGAGGCATGTTTACAGACCTTTCTGTTTGAAAGATATTTTGCTCTAGTTGCTGCTGTACTAGTATAGCATCTACAAGTACTTTAGGTGCTCAGGTGAAGGAGACGGTGGAGGCAGAATCATGCCAGTTCATACAGAGATAAGAAACAGCATCAATCTCTAACATAACTATGTTCCACTGGGTATCTCTGGAGTGCTGCACGGTGCCCTAAATCCTGGCTGTACTATATTCCACTGTACCCACAGCAACATTTCAGCATGTTGCTTTTGCCACAAGCGAGGGAATAACAAATTGCATGAGTGAGAATGCTATTTTAGTGTGATCTTTCCCACATGCTTGGAGAAACATGTTCAACCCAGAGTGCAGGACAGAATTTATCCCCTTTTCTGACTGGGTGAACACCTCACCTTTGGATCACCCTATAATTTTAAAGTGAGTGAGAGTACCTGTTTCCCACACCTACTAACTTTAGGTAGTACTGAACAAAGTGACCATGCAACAGCTGTCAAAGAGTGAAATCCCAATACTTGTCATCAAAATTGGTTTACTGATATAGAAAAGGATTGTTTATCAGAAACCAGCTAAAGCCATGAGCAAACTGAGTTGAGATAACTTCATTCTCTCCTAGGATTTTATTTTGTCCTGCACCCTTGGGAGCAGCTATGCTTTTTCATTTTTAAATTCATCTTGCAGGTGTAAATACATGGTGGGTTAGCCTTGGCTAACAACCTAATTCCAACCCAGCTTCTCACACACTCCACCATCACCCCTCCAGTGGGACAGAAAGACAAAATAAGAAAACACTTGTGGGTGGAGATAAAGACAGGGACATTACTTAGGGATTACCATCACAGGCAAACCAGACTTAATTTGCTGAAAATTATTTTCTTGCCAATCTATTGTATAGATGTGGGCAGTGAGAAACAAAAAAACCCCAAACATTGAAACAACCCTTTTCCTCCTCATTTCACCAAGCTCAGCTTCACTCCCTTAGGTTTCTCTACCCTACACAGTGTTAGAGGGGAATGGGAAATGGTGGGTTATGGTCAGTAGATAGCAGGTGACCTTGCCTCTTCTTCCTCTTCAGTCTTTCCCCCTGCTCTGGCATGGGGTCCTCCACAGGCTGCTGTGTGGATATCTGCTCCACTCTGGAGATCCTCCTTCTTTCTTCCCTCCCACCACTTGACACTGACATGCAAGACAAAAGGACATGGAGAAAGCTTTTTAAAAGAAACAAAGACAAAATGGAAGGTAACTGAGGAGTGAATAGAAGGGCAGCACTTCTGTGAAGAGAAGTTTTCTGAAAATTCCGGGTATTTATAACATCCTCCCTCCGACTGTCTCCAGCTGTAAGCAGAACCTTCCCAATCACCTCTACACTTCCCAGAAGTTGACTAGATTGCTCACAGCTTTGCTTCAAGTTATCAGGGGAGGGGGAAGAGGGTTTGGGTGCTTCTGCATATTACTCAGGCAACAGCTTAATACTGGGAGACGGCTCTACATCCCTCACTGGTGTAAGCACTGATGCAGATATGAACAATGAGAGTCACCATGTCTGTGGTGATGCCATAGCTGGCAGTACTGAGGTGTGTGGCTCTGAAATAATGGGAACATCTACTCCTGCTGGAAAATGATAACACTCTTTATATCAATTGCTTTCTATTCTGGTGCTTTTCTGCTGAAAAATGCATAGACAGGATGTTCACTGGCTGTGCTTGGGTTGATGGCTGCAGGCCTTGTGTCATCATGTGGTCCCGGAGACAGGTGATTACTTCAGTGCCACACAGTCAAATGTTACTTTTATTATCTTGATCTTGGAGTGGGAGGTACCACCCCAAGTCAGTTGCCTAACACCAAGTCCAAGTCATAAATAGATCCACCAAGTTGGGTCGTTAGGGGATCATTCTATTACCTTTGCTCTGGGACAAGCACAGCAATGCTGATTTAGGCTCGTTTTCATTATTTTAGTCCTTGTGGTCATTCAGTTATTGCTGTCCTCTTCTATGGTAATACATCCCGGCCTAGAATATTCAGTGTACTTTACTGGCATACACTGTTTTTTATGCCAGCATCATTAATGAAAATATCAGAAAGGATCCTTTTCTGGGACCATAGTTAAGAAACTCCACCAATCACCTTCAGCTGGGAAGATATTCATTCTTTCAACAGTAGCTACTGACCCCTCCGCCCTTTTGGTGAGCACCTTACTTGTCCTGCAGCTCCTGCACTAAAGGCCTTATTCTGTTACTCATTCAGATCTTTCTGAAACAGAGCCCTGCAAGTGAGACACACGTCCCTCTCGTATTTGGTACTGAAAGGAGGGGGGAAAAGCATGCCAATAAACATGAAAGGTAGACAGACGTCTGCCAGCCATTAAGTTGAAATCATTTGTATAAATGACTAATCTTTGAAATCCTGGTAGCTTTTGTCTAAATCGCTTCTATTTTTTCTGACAGTGAATTAATTCCAGAGTTAAAATTCTACATGGTATTTTAAGATACTCTTTTTTTAGTTTTAACTGTGATATTTTTTAATATAATAATTTAATATTCAGCATATAATAAGCACTTTTCTCTACATCATCATTCTTCTAACAGATTGTTTGTGTCACACCTCAACTGTCATCCACTTTTGTGAAATTCTCTATCCAGAGACTCACAAATAATTCTAGGAGTCCTTTGCAAGTAAAGGGCATAGGGAAGGGAGAGATGCTAATGGCAATTCTTGTATTATTTAAAAAATATTCTGTAATTTGTGTTTTCACTGGTCAGACTTACAGTTTTCTTAACCTGTATATAGTTGGTGGCCCTTTTAAGATAGGAGCTACTCAATGTCAACTTAAAGACAAATATTTTGGGATACGCTTTTTTTTCCCCCCTCAGTGAGGTGCAAACTGATGAATGGAAATATTTTAAAACAGCGTTCAAAATCAACCTGTGGAACCTGCTGCCAAAAAAAAACTATAAATGCTTTACTAAGATGAAGAACTTGGTTGAATTCCAAGTCTGCATATATCTATTAATTCATCTCAGCCCCCCTCTGTCACTTCATGAAGTCAAAGTACCTTACTCCACTAGCGTTTGACAAGCACTCTGAGCTGCTCAACCAAATAGAAATAATCCCTTGAGGACTTTTCTAACTGCCCTCTCTATCTCCCAGTTATCTCTTACAGACTTTCTAGACAGCTTTAAATTTTGGAATTACCTCTTAAACAATGAATGAAGCAGGGTTTTGGATGCTCAGCTATCTCACACCTCTTTCTCTAGTGGCTAATCTATTTCTAAAGCAATTAATATCACCTGCAGAAGATGAAATATATCAAAACTGTGTCAGGATTTGTAAAAATGTCTGGAAAAAGTGAGTGCACAGAAAATGAGGATATATTCTTTAACATGTCATGAGACAGAACATCTCACCACCATCTCAGAACTGTATTGTATCCAATAATCTTTACCTTGGGGAATAGGGAGGAAATCAGAAAAGTTTTGCATTTTATGACAATGGATTTGTAAATGCTTTCTGTTTTCAGTAGGTATGGTCTTCTATTGATTTTACCTGCCTTCAGCACTGGTTGGATTAGTAAAAATTGTGTTTACGGTTGATAGATGATATACCCAAAGTCATCAGATAGATTTCCAGAGTTCTGTCTCCTGAAACAAAATGCCTGTTTGTTAGTGTCAACTGAATACATCCTCATTTAAATGGACTGACATTCATTTAACTTCTGTAAGTACTGGCCTTATTTGTCCTAGAAGCATGGCTAAAGCCAATTTGGGATAATGTTCCTTCCAAAATGTAGCCATTACATCTAGCATATTAAAGTTAATCTACTGTCATTGATTTTGGTTCCATGCCACACCAATGAACACATTAGTCCCCATCTCAGAAAGTTTGAGACAACTTTTTTGGTATTATTTAAAGAGGTTCTCTGAATTGAGATTTTTAACAGGACATTTATCAATATTATTTTTCCTCTATGGAGTTCACAACTGCTATCCTTGAAACTCGGTCTAATACATAAGAAAGCATATTTTTATCTCAGACTAATACAGATAAAGTAGACAGGCATCTGTTTCTTAACAAATAAGTGAAGAGAGGGAGATATTTTATTTTTGTAGAATCATAGAATGCTTTGGATTGGAAAGGACCTCAAAGATCATCTAGTTCCAACCATGCTGCCATGGGAAGGGACACCCTCCACTGTTGCCTAAAGAAGCCCCATCCAACCTGGTCTTGAACACTTCCAGGAAGTGGGCAGTCACAGCTTCTCTGTTCCAGTGTCTCACCACCTTCACAGTGAAGAATTTCTTCCTAATGTCTAATCTAAGTCTACTCTCTTTCAGTTTAAAGGCATTGCCCTTGCTCTTACCACTCCCTGCCCTTATAAACAGCCCCTCTGCACCTTTCCTGTAGGGCCCCTTCAGGTACTGGAAGGCTGCTAGAAGGTCTCCCAGGAGTCTTCTCCCGCAGGCTGAACACCACCAAATCTGTCAGTTTGTCTTCATAGAGGAGGTGCTCCAGCCCTCTGGTCATCTCTGTGGTCCTCTTCTGGATTCCATCCAAGGGCTCCATGTCCTTCTTATGTCACGGACCACAGAGCTGGACACAGTACTCCATGTGGGGTCTCACAAGAGCAGGGTAGAGGGTTAGAATGACCTCCCTTGACCTGCTGGTCATGCTGGTTTTGATGCTGCCCAGGATATGGTTGGCTTTCTGAGCTGCAAGCATGCGTTGACAACTCATGTTGAGCTTTTCATCAATCAACACCAATCAACACCCCAAGTCTTTTCCCTCAGGACTGCTCAATCCATTCTCCACCCAGCCTGTAGCTGTTCTTGAGATTGTTCTTACACAGGTGAAGACTTTGCACTTGGCCTTGTTGAATTTCCCACAGTTTACATTCATTACTACACCCAGCAGCAGGAAAAATCCAGCCAGTAAGCCCCCTAATGCGGATGGCTCCAGGAAGGTCATCAGTATTCAACAGCAGTCCAAGTTCCTTTATCCACTCTAGCTGTCCTGTGTGCACTTCTTTATCACACAATCTGAAGAATGGAGGACCAGAGGCATGTCATTAGTATAATCCCTTATCAGGATATTCTAGAAATGGGGAAAAAACATCTGTAAGTGCAGCACAAGAAACTCCAGAGGTTGTGGTCGAAACTGAGGCATGACTCACATTGTAGATTCTTTACTGGCTGGAAAACTCTTTTGAAAGTTTGGGATTCTGAGTACTGGGAGACATCCTGCCAGGTGATGAACCTCCTCTGCCCTGAGATATGGTAGAGAACAGCATCTTGTCCAAGGGCTCTTAACAGTAATTTACAGGAATAAAACCATGTCTGTAATCTAGAAATATACACTGAAAGGAACAAGAGGTGGACAAGTGTGACAATGAAGTGTGAAAGGTCTGTATGTGTCAGTCCATGAGCTGGGCCAAGAGTGGAGCTATGACTGTTTTACTACAGAACTAGAAGAAGTAACTTGAATGCTGTTATCTAAGAGTTTACCTTTGCTCTTTTTTAATATTTGTATAGAAGTGTTTTAACATCTTCCAGTGTGTAGCCAGATGCCAGCTATTTCCCAAAAAGCCCATCCCATCCTTCAGTGGGTTGGCTGACCAGATAAGCAGTATGTTCCTCTGCCCTAGAATATAGGCTGCCTCTTTCCCTATCTGTATCTTGGTTGGATTTAAAAATGTCTTGCAGAGTACTAGTGTGTAGTAGATACTTGGCCAGCTCTTGGCATTCATCTACCTAGGCAATTTTTGATGTGTCCAGCAACATTCACTGGCAACGTTTCTGCTCTTTTTCTTGCGAGTACCATCGTAGCCCTGTCCTGTGCCTGTTCCTGCTCTGGCTATGGTTGTATAGCCTAACAGTGATGTGCATAACACACTTAGCTGATCATGGTTATCTTGTTTAATATCGGAGTGCTGACTTGTCTCCTGTAATGCCAACACCAAAATGAGGATCTTTTGGGTATTGTGGGATTGGTTGGACCTTTGGTGGGATAGGAAGCTTTTCAGAATTTTTGGGTAAGGGAAACTCCTTAATCTCTGCCCCTGGCAGAATTTGCTGTGTGCTGGAGCTCATGGTACATACCATCTTCAGAAGTAGGGACTGGGAATACTTGCAATGCCTTTTGGTAATTCCAAAATGTGAAATGGGAAGAGAGAATGGATTAATAGAGAATGTCATGATGAGAGAAATCATGTATAATCTCCAACTACATCAAAAATGATGCCAAAGATGTCATATGAAATGGAAGGTTGGTTTTTTTTTTCACTTGGAATAAGGCCCTGGAAGTTTAGGTTAGAGTCTGTTGGATATTTGGGGGAATTCGCTACCTCACTCAGGGCAGCTTCCCTGTATCTAGCTACAGGAACCCCTTTGCTTTTTGAATAATTCTATAGGGAATTTATGTGATAACATCCAAATTGAAAGAGAAAGAGCATTTTATTTTGGGACTTAGGTGGATCACTATGAATCTGCAGACTTCTGTACAGCCAGTTCACATATTATTATCAAAATTATTATAGTGGCTTAAGTATCAGAAAGAAGACATTTTTATACAGAAATACTAAATACATTGAGTATATTTTCTACCCTCTGTGCTTTGCTGGTATCTGTGCTAAGCTCTCATCTTTTATGTTCTGGATACCTTTTAAGGAATAAGCATTCGGTGGTAGCTGCAAAACTAATAAGCAGGTAGATTGAGACAGGAAAAGATCCTGTACACTTCCACTAATAAAGATTAACTTTCATCCTATTTTAGATGTTCAGAACTTCAAAGTGCAAATATACTGGTGTCTGCAGTTCTACTGTAATCCTGATACCACCTCTAGAATTTTAAGGGAGCTATTAGGATTTTTTGGTATTTGAGTACATCTTCAATGGCTAAAATCCAAGAACAGATTTGTTCAAAGGAACCCAGATATTCTTCTATCAAGGAAAAGATAATGATTATTGTGTCTGGTATATGAAAGCCCTATTTATGTGCCTTTCATGCCCAATTTACTTTCAGTCCACCTCTCTTTGAACTCTTTTGCTAAACTTCCTAATTGCAATTAAAAGTTTGGTTTTGAAGACATGCACTGCTGGGTTACCGTAGTTTTGGCACTCTTGGTGCAACCCTAGGCCATTCTTAATGGTGACAAAGGCAAATGGATGTTGCCACCAGGATCCTCCTGATTGCAGGATATGTCCTAAATTCCACATTAGAGAATAACTGTTCTGGTGGGCTGCAGCACAGCCCTGGTATTATTGTTAATAGCAGTGTCTCAATGCCATGGGATGACAGATAGGCAAAGAATCATAGAATGGTTTTGGTTGGAAAAGTCCTTCAAGATCATCAAGTCCAACCATCTATCCAGCCCTACTAGGTCCAGCACTAGACCATGTCACCAAGCACAACATCTACTCTTCTTTGAAACACCTCCAGGGATGGTGACTCCATCACCTCCCTGGGCAGCCTGTTCCAACATCTGACAACCCTTTCAGTAAAGAAATTTTTCCTAATATCCAACCTAAACTTCCCATGATACAAGTTCAGGCCATAAAAGAGGTAAGTGCCACATAAGATAGTCACAGTAAGAAGAAGTAGTCACAGTAAGAAGTAAGAATTGTAGGCCCACTTGACCAAAGGGCCATAGCTTCCCCCTGAAATTGATGCATTTAACAATCAAAATGGAAGCTGGTATTCTGAAGGTCTGGAGTAATCCCATCACCTGGGCCACTCCAAACTATGGATTTCTTGATGCCCATACTTTTTAAATGGGTAAGACTTTAAGCTGTTTAGTTGTTTGCCCTGGGAAACACCATCAGTCACATCTGAAAGCCCTACAATAACTCTGGTTCAATCAACCCACACACTAACGAGCTCAAAAACTGAGGATCTTGTAAGCAAGAAAACGTATGGGCTTTTACACATATGCCAACATTCTTTCATGAAAAATAGTATTTCAGTCAAGTAGCTACTAAGGTTCTTGGTGTTTAATGTTACAGCAAGATCTATAAAGCTATTCTTGAACTTAGGTTCAGAAAATATTTCTTACTGACAAAAATTAAAGTCTAAAATATTCCAGAGTATTTTTGTGTGTCATGAAGGTTCCATTATATAAGAGTTACTGTTGTCACTGTCATAGATAAGTTAGACACAGCTTAAGTGCTGGGGGAGGTAGGAGGTGAGCAGTTGTTACACAGATGACTCTCATACGCATGTGGAATAACCATCTTTTAATGAACACTCCACCTTGTCAAGTAAGAAATTAGCAAATACATTGCTGTTGTTAATATACCTTTGCCTTGCATATATGCCTGATACCATAGGCCACACTCTGATCAGTGTGTGTGGCCAATACCATATGCCAATACTTCAATATTAGTGTTATTAATTGTATCAGAATCTAGTAATTGGAGTCAGTGTGGTGGGTTAACCTTGACTGGTCTCCAGCACCAAGCTGTTCTCTCGCTCCCCTCCTCAGCTGGGCAGGGGAGAGAAGGTGTAACAAAAGGCTTGTCGTCAAGATAAGGACAACGGGAGATTGCTGACCAGTTACTGTCACAGGTAAAACAAACCAATTAAAATCACAGTAGGATAAGAAATAAAACCAAATCTTAAAACATCTCCCCCCACCCCTCCCTTCTGCTTGGGCTTAACTGCATTCCCAATTTCTCACCACCTCTCCCCAAGTAGCACAGGGGGATGGGGAATATGGGTTGCATCAGTTCATTACACACCGTCTCTGCTGCTCCTTCCACCCCAGGGGGACAACTCCTCACACTCCTTCCCTTCCCCAGTGTGGGTCCCTTCCATGGGGTGCAGACCTTCAAGACAAGATTGCTCCAGCTTGGGTCTCCCATGGAGTCACAAGTCCTGCCAGAAAACCCGCTCTAACCTGGGCTCCTCTCCACAGGGCCACAGGTTCTGCCAGAAGCCTGCTCCTGAACCAGCTTCCCATGGGGTCACAGCCTCCTTCAGGCATCCACCTGCTCTGGCATGGGGTCCTCCACGGTCTTCTTCACAGGCTGGTGCAGGGGTACCTCCTTTAAGGTAGTTGTAGAGAGTGATAAGGTCTCCCCTCAGCCTCCTTTTCTCCCAGCTAAACCACACTTGCAGTCCCCTCATTACCAAAACCTTGCTACATAAATCCAATGCAGTCAGAACACAGCATGTTAATTGCACACACACACATACTTCATATTACCAAAAATCATCTTTGTCATACTACTTTTAGTTTACTAGTTCTAGTTGAACATTTAAAATCAGATTACAAAAATACTTGCATGCTCTAAAGCTATATCAAACCTTGTTGAAACATTTTAGGAATCATAGCTTCATTTATCTTTTGAGAAATGCCAATTTGTTGACTCAAGTGTAATATAGCATATGCTGCACTTCCAGCGGGATGAATTCCATCGTCTTGGGATTTTTGCATTTCTAGCTCAGAAAGATATGTTCTGCATATCTTTACTAGCTGCATAGCACTGTAGATAAATTTTTAAAAATAATCAAAGCTTTCTGTGATAATTCCTCCATACTTATTCTGTATATATTTACTTAATACAAAGAAAGCTTTGTTTGTGATATGTTTCTGTAGAATACTAGTAATGTAGGGGATTTTTTGGTCATATAATTTACAAAATTTAACATGAGATCACAGCTTTTCAAAGACATCTGCCACTATCAAAATGTTTTTGTTCAAATGCTCCTAAAGGATATAAAGCTGTACTTCTACTGAATTAAGATTATTCCGTGATGCATTGTACTTCTGCTTAGGAGCTAGATACATGGCAAACAAGTACAAATTAAAACTCTTGTATCTGTGAAGTTTTACAACTTTGGAGGCAGTGGCTAGGAAATCATCAGCTGGATGAAAAGTACAACACTGCTCTTTTTATCTGCAAAAGATCAAAGCAAGACACATAATTGAAGACTGATTCTGAAAATGTGGATGATGCTTTTATTTCAACTATAATCCACCGAACACCACAGAAGGGTTCCAGATAGATACCTACATTCATTTATAGTTTCAGATTCTCAGTGTTTTGTCCAGCCAAATCTGAAAGAAAATCTCAGGATACATAGGCAAGTGTACTGCATTAGATGGCTGGACATAAAGCAATCAAAAATAATTTTTTAGCTTCTACAAGGAAGAGGGAAAATGGGATTTGTTGATACCATTTGTTCAAACTATGTTCTGAAAAATTTCTTAGGATCTCCACAGTCCAGACAGTGTAAATGGGAGCAAGGGTGCAGAGGGAAAAGAAAAACTGTCGGGGAACTTTCAGCTCTCAAGCCTCAAATTCTCTGTCTTTGTTAAGGAGGCAGTAATTTCTTCAGTATCTTTAAATAATGAAATAAGTAGTCTTTACTCATTAGGACAAGGTCTACTTCTGTTTACTGTAAATTGCCCTAATAACTAGCAATTATTTTATTGCTGCTATATTGCTTATTTTTCTGGGAAAAACAAAAAGGGGAAAGAGTGGATTCAAGTTTTTTCATTAACAGTTGTGGATATTTACTGTGACTATCACAGAGACTGGGTATAACTAAACAGGATGGCATATATTCATATTTGTAGCACCAAAATATGTATTTTACCTTTAAATATTTCTGAGTGAGCTAGTTTTTGTCCTTGCCTTTTTGCTAGCAGAATCAGTGGAGTTTTTTCATGCCATTTAAAATCTAAGTAATCCACCATATTTTACCCAGCCTTGCATAACCAGACTGTCCTTATGAGTGATTTTAGAATGGGAGGAAAAATATAGAGAACAGTTGGACTAGATGCATTTTGTATTGTACGAAGAAGGTATTAAATGACCATTGTATTTGGGGATGCATCAGATCTATAGATGTATATGTTTGTGTTTTGACATTGTACATGGTCTCATATTGTCCCTTAACAAATTTTGTTTTGTGAGAGGGAAATAATCTTTTAAATAATACTTTTGGAATGATTTTATAAATCTTCCCTCTTCCCGTGTTTTAGTGGTTGTTGTTTTTCTTGGCCTGTGTATGCCTGTGAAAAAATCTGTCATTTCCTGATGAGCGTGGGATACAAAGTGACAGAACAGAGTTAGACAAGTCAGGTAGCAGCAAAAAGCCAGAATATTGCCATAGATGTGCCTAGAGTTGGGAGAAAAAGTTGTTTAAAAAATAGTCAAGTTCCTGCAATATTTCTCTGCAACAATAATGTAATTCAATGCTTACAATTATTTGGGCTTCACTGATCTGGACTATTATGACTTTTGACTAACCCTTTGTTGGCTGTAGTATCTTGTCTTCTGGCATTTTTATGACCTTTTTGAATATTTATCAATGAAATGCAGGAGGAGCAACTCATGAGAACCACCTTGGCCTCAGTGGTATTACAGAGAAGGTGTGATCAGGAATCAGGCCTTGCTTCAGTTGTTTCCCTGCAGCTTTCACACCTGAGGTTGCCCTTAGAAACACCCACACCTCTTGTTCCCAGGGTGTTTCACTTGCTCACTGTCTTGTCATGGGCTGACCTTTGATAGCCATCACACACTCAGGTGCACACACACACTTGCTACATTTGCCGCTATCATGGCTGCAGAGACTGTCCCACCTGTGGTCACACCCATCCCTCCATACACACGCACACTTGCACACAGAGTAGAAAGCCTTCCCCCAGGAAGAGTTAGAAAGGAGCTTAGCAAGATGGGACTGACTGTCTTGGTCAGGTGCAGGGCATGGCCAGAGAAGCTTACTGACCAGAAAAATATTTATGCATGACCAGCCATTTTTAATCTCCTTACCCATATAGTTTCCCACACTTACTCCTCTCCAAATCATCTAAACATCTCTTTCCTTACCTTTTGTTCCTCCTCTAAATATCCCATAAGATACATGTTTCTTCCCCTGCATCCAATGATGTTTCCCACAGCCCTGGGCAGCAACTGACATTAATCTGATAGACAAGCTGTAGAGCTGCCCCCTCCATTGCTCATGTGGAGGGGTGTCACACTAAAAGGCTGGGCTGAGGTTCTTCTGGGACATCCCTGGGAGGAACACAGACAGAGTGTTCAGCCCTTCCTGTTCTTAATTTGGATTCCCACCTGCCCCTGTGCTCCTCCGGGCTCGTGGACATGGGTCTCTGATGGGCTGAGGGCTCCTGTGATGGGTCTGGGAGTATCCAAGGCAGGGTTCCAGATACTCCACTGTTGTCTCTCTGTGCTCTTCTACAGGAGTGCAGACAAGCTTTTATCATATAACTTAACAATTTGGGTTTGTGTCATTGTGTATTGCTCCAGAACACAAGAAAAACAGTAGCCTTAACTTCTCCCAAAAGGAGGTCTCCGGACTGAATTATACCTTAGAAAGATGAGGTAACAACAGCACTCATTATCAAGTTTCTATGCTGAATTTTATAACACTCTTAATACTTGAAAAATAGAGCAAAAGTGCCAAAAAAAAAAAAAAAAGACCTATGTTTGTGAAACTTTTTTAGGATCATTTAAACTAAACACCCCTTTTCCCCCCTCCCCCAAACTGTGTTACCTTTTCTTACTGACTTTACCAGCACATTGTCTTTTTCTACTTGAACGTTCTTCCCAACAAACCCTCTGTTTCTTAAAGTGCTCTCTCTTTTTATTTGTGTTATATTTGTAACCTGTTTGCTATTTCCAAATGACTTGTGTAGTGATTGCGAAAAGCCTCAGGTCCATATGAAGAGCCCTGAGCTCCTGGAGGATAGGAGGCTGATGTAGGGCCTGGGAGATGGGAGGGAGATGTGGAAAAGAGTGGGTAAGCCTGGCTCATTCAGACTGAAATCAGACCTTACAGGATTGGGATATGAGCCTAAATGAGGAGGAAATGAAGACTTGTGTTAAGAGTGATGTTAATATTTTCATTCCCATGGCTTTCTAGGTCTACTTTCCATCTATTTGTTCTTTTACCCTTTTTTTCCCCCACAGATTTAAGTTTTCATTGCAGTTTGAGTTGCAGTGAATGAGAGATTCTGCAACTCTACTGCTTACTAACGTCTTGGAACATCTTTGCAAAATGGCTGCAGATAGTAAAAAACACCTATTGTGTATATTGCAGTATAACAGTTGTGGCACAATCTTGCCATAATAACTAACTTGATTAATAGAATGTCCAAAGCTAATCTTGTTTTGAGCCAGAAAATACTGGAATTAGCACCTTGTGAAATTACCGTACAATTGCACCATGCTGCTCCAATCAGACCCCCAGAGGACTGTTAAGTATGTAAAGAAATATACTTCATGTACAAGAGATGTCATCAGAGTTCTGTTAGCAGCCACAGGAAAGCTCATGTCTCATTTTTGCAAGCCCTGGTATCATGGTATCTCAAAGTGCAAAGGCATTTTTAATGAAAACCTTACACAGCTCAGCACAGGTTTTGAGATCGGTGCCTTATATAGAGAATTTGGAAGAGAGAGTGAGCATGCCAAATTTACAGTTGTTAAAATAACAGGCATTGAGACTGATTGACACTGTAGAGGAATGGTATTTTAACCCTGAGCAGCAGCTGAATGAAATGGAAATGGACCTGAAACATTTTAAAATGTAGTTGCAAGTGAAAAACCCCCTTTTTCTGCTGTTGTATTTCAGCTCAGTTTCTGTTTAAAACTCATTGTTGTCTGTGAAAGTAAATGACCCATCTAAATGTTGTCTTAGTGGGCTGGAATAGCCTACATTACTTCTCTGAACAGAGAAGTAATTTAATCATCTGACACATCAGTTTTGCTCCAAATGTTATTTAGTATTTGTTAGTTTAACTTACAGTATCTGGATAGAAAGTTGAACAGTGAATTGTCTGCAATTATGTTGGTTTAGACCTAAATTTTAATATACTATAATACTCATCCTGCCTGTTACAGGATAGTAAGAATACCCTTGGAGGGATTTCTATAGTAAGGAGATTTAAGTTCTTTATTTTTTGGTGAGATAATTATATTTTTCCACTCTCTTCCTAGCTTTTCACACTTTTCATTCAATTTTAAGCTGCTCCAGGAACTTTATCACCATTTAAATGATAGGAGCAATCATCCTAGTAATTATCCAGTTCTAGATCCAGTCCACCTAATCTATCTGAAATCTGAAATCTGAAATCCAAAGAGAAACTTTTTTCTGGCAGAATTGGAACATGTTGGCAGGCCCACCAAAGCACGCAGAGCATCCAGGAGTAATACAAAACTTGCACAAAGAGGATCTGTAGACGTTCTGGCTTGGTGTTCCAGATGACACATATTAAGGTGTAACATGATATAACGAATATTTCCGTCTTAGAACTCGAAACATATTTATTCCTTATACTGGCAGTGAAAGCATACCCATATGTTACTGCTTGTGTCCTTGGCAACACTTTTTAACGTGCGAGAAAACTCACATTCCAGCTTACAAAGAGATGTTTTGGCACAGGAAGAATAAAAAGGTGGATTTGGTTGAGGCACTGAGCAATCATCGCAGCTGGCTTTTTAATTCAGTTTTTTATGAACAAAACCATACTTCCATCCATACAGCAATATTTCCCTAGACATTATATGGATAATAATTTTATTTTTTTAATTTTTCAGTTTGGCAGACTTGTTATAAGAATTGAGTGTTAACACACTCAACAATGTCTGAAGACCACAGTGATAAATTTGACAAGGGCAATGCTAAACATGCTTGTCTTTTGTTTGGAAACCATGGTTTGCCCAAGGAACTTGGTGGCACAAGCCACTTAGCACTCTACTGCAAGCAGCACAGTTGTGTAAGTGTCACACATCGCAAAATCACGCTGGCAGGTACGTAGAGCCCTCAGCTAAGCAGCCTGCCATGATGCCATACAGATGCCAAAACCAACCCAGGAGCTCGTTCTCCTTCCTCCTGTCAGTTGACACAAATGAGTTTAGAGAATATTGTCTTATTTACTCTTATTTACTTTAGCAGCAGGCATGGCAAAACATTTCAGTGCAAAGCTTGTGTCTTTGTCGTGGCTTGTGGAGCAGGCTTGAAACCCAGGTAGGGCAGGCAAAGATCCTCAGCCTGCATCAGTAGGAACTGGAGGGATGCACAAAACTGCAGTGAAAAGGAACTTGTTTGGCACATCACTTAACCAGTAATAACAAAGGTTCAAATCAATAGGGACCAGCACAAAGGATGATGGACACTTTCAGGAAATCAGTATTCTTTTACTATGCTCCATTTGAAACCAGTATTTAGATTCAGTAATTATGACAATTATTGTGCAAGCAGACTCGCATATTTAATTATGTAAAAAGCTGGCTTGAATTTTTAATTCTTGTGTTTCCTAAAAAGTTTTAACAGGGATAAAGAGGCACAGTTCATATCTCTTTTTAATTTACTTTTTTGGTATAATTAGATAACCCCATATTGATGTAAATTAATTTTTCCTTGGAAATTCTTCTTTATTACTTTAAGAAGAAATGAATAAAGCTGTAGCTTTTGATAATCAAATAGGCATTATCCTTAAATTAAATCTGGTTTAGGGGGATAAACATTTTAAAAATAATGCATTTACAAAATAAATGCTACCAAGGTCTGAACCCATGAAAGAAGGTAGAATGAAAGGAAGTATATTATGTTGTTGTCATAAAACAAATGTGTAAAAAGAAAACATTCGTTGTCACATCATGCTTCACAGAATGCTTATACAAGCTGTCATTCTGCTAAGTCTCATACTTCACATTGTCCAGAGAAGATGTCTCCATGCAGCTGCAGTTTGTCTCCTCTGAGACAGATATCTCCTTCCCCTGTTTAAATCACAGGAGGTCTTAAAGGCTTCTAGGTATACTGAGAAAGTGATTAAGAGCACCAGCTTCCTGCAAGGTGTACACAGAAGTCATTGTACCCAGAGTAAACTCCCCACACCCCTTTTGTGCTTCTGTAAGGGGCATATCTAATGCTCTAACCACCACCACCCCCTGCTTTGTTATCAGGAAAAGATGCTGAATTAGAAAACACCCCTATAACAAGAAGACTCATGGGACAGTAAGGTCGCAACTTTCCACCCTGAAGAAGAGTCCACTGAGGACAGTATGCCTGGCTTATTGCTTTTGTCCCCTGCACAAGCCAAGAGGGTAACAAATAAAAGAAGCCGTCGACTTGGCACATGGTCTTGAACTAAGCAGAAAACAAAGAATCACATCTTGCTTAGTGTATTTTAGATGAATCACAGCCCGGAATTACTATGCTATACACTACTCTTGATCAGATTAATTATTCCTGAAAATTTATCAACCCCAGATGAAGTTGAACTATCCCTTTTAGCTATTTTAACACCATTGTGAATGTTATACATGCTGCATGAAAAAATTTTGATATAGACCTACAATGTATGACAATTCCCTCTCCCGTTATCTTTCTTTTCAGCTAAGGACTAAGAACAACATGAGAGTCACTGACTTCACATGGATTCTCCTGAAGCTGATGCTTACATGAACAAACAAAAAGATTACTCACTTGGCTAAAGGCTTCAGGATAATCCATAGGACAATGGCAGAGTAAACCTCCATATGTAAAAAAATATTACAAAAATTGACATTTTTGGATGTAAAATGGAAACTAAGCCCTTTCTTGGGGTTTTGCTAGCTTAAAAATCTTGCCATTCCAGATTTTAACTGTGGTGCGCAAAATGTTTAGTTTGGTTTTTATTTCACTTTTCTTCTTTTTTTGTAGGTCATGCAGGTTATTTCCCAGCGTTTTAGTTCGTTTCTGCCTGCTCTGATTATGTAAGGAAGTAGGACTGGTGCCACACATCAAGAGTGGAACTGAAAGCACCCCTTCTCTAGTTCTAACTAGAGGTTTCCCATTATCAAAATGCTGGTGGCTATTATAGCATCTGCTTCCATCCCAGCTCCTGTGCAAGGGTAGAGTAAACCATGTTATACAAAAGCAGCAAAATAAATCCTTTGAGTTGAGGAATTGTGACTTTTACCAGAAGTATAGCCTGAAGCAGAAAAATGTTCACAAGCTCCTGGAACACTCTGGATCTAAAAGAGACAAAATAGGCAAGAAGAAAAACAACAGCGTCATCCAAATGAATACCTGTGGGGAAAACAAAAAAGTGTTTGCCTGTATCTTCCAGTTTCTGAATGTATTTGGGCGTGTAGACCAGTACCACAGACTATCATGAAACCAGAACACAAACTTGGTCTTCATCACTGCTGGTAAAGCACTATTCTTGTGAAACACCTAGAGATACCACAGCAGATTCTCTTCAATACTCAGTGATACTAAAAGGTGTCTGTCCTTTTCATACCACACTATGCACACTCATTCTTCAGTTGAGCTATTACAGCTGTTTGTAATGGTTCTAGACAGGTAAAGGACAGGCACTGGTTTACGTGCAACTGTAACAAGGATGAAGCAGGTTTATGCCTCATGGTGTCAGGGTTTTTCCCCAGCTGGCAGCCAAGCCCCTGGGCAGCTGCTCGGTCACTCCTCCCTGGCAGGACGGAGGAGAGAGTCAGAAGAGTGAAAGTGAGAAAACTCGTGGGTTGAGATGAAGACAGTTTAATAGGGAAAGCAAAATCTGCTCATGCAAGCAAAGTGGAACAAGGAGTTCCTTCACCACTTCCCAAGGGCAGGAAGGTGTTCAGCCATCCCCAGGAAAGCAGGGCTCCATCACATGTAACAGTGACTTGGGAAAACAAACGCCATCACTTCAAACATGCACACCCTATACTCCCCCCAACTTCTTCCCCTCAGCTTTTTATTGCTGAGTGTGACATTATGTGGTGTGGGATATCGCTTTGATTAGTTAGGGTCAGCTGTCCTGCCTGTGTCCCCTCCCAACTTCTTGTGCACCGGCTCGCTGGTCAGGTGTGGTGAGAAGCAGAAAAGGCCTTGTCTCTGTGTGAGCACTGCTCAGCAGGAACAAAAACATCTGTATTATAACACCATTTTCAACTCAAATCCAAAAGGACAGCCCCATACCAGCTACTGTGAAGAAAATTAACTCTACCCCAGCCAAAACCAGAACACCAGGCCAGCCCAGCTGTGGAGTTGGAACTTGCCATGATGTTTCACAACACCTCCAGTCAGCGATGACATAAACAGGAGTGGGACATCTTCATGCAGAAAGGATTTCATAGGTATCCTGATGACTGCTGGGGCCACTGCAGTTACTGTTCTGGTTGGGTTGGAGGACAACTGGTGTGAGGAGACTCATGATTGCTTTTGTCCGAAGCAAAATCTTTACACAGCAAAAGCTGGTCACAGGCATCCATCTGCATACTGAGCAATGTTTGTGCACCTACTGTTGGTTATTTAGTGTGTCAGACTGTCAAATCTCCATATACACTGCTACTCTGCAATCCATGGGATACAGCTTTCTTGAGGGTCATAGGATATAGCTAGAAAAAGCATGGGGCTTATGTGGGTTAAGAGAAAAAATTATGCTTACAAAGTAATTAGACTTCATATTACTAGTTTCTTCTCTGTGAAGAAGCAGACTTACTGACTTGTTCAGCTGTTTATTAGTTAATTGAAAAACAGCCTTAAATTAAATCCAAAGATATGAATGCACGTTACAGTCCGGCTTCTCGTCTTTCCCCTTCAAAACAACACAAGTTCTATAACATCTAAAACATAGTCGGGAAACTCATTTGATCACAGTCTGTGTGGATGTCGCTGCTACTGTTATGTTTTGTGCAAGGTGAAGGAATTTGAGCCCTTGGGCAACTCTTAAAATAAGTACTTTCAGTTCTGCTAACTGGTGAAGTTGTCGGCAGCCCAGAGAGGGAAAACAGCGTGAAAATTGAACTACATTTTACTTTGAGAAGTGGCCTTTCCTGTTAAGTACTGAATTATAATGCAGAACAGCGTGTGGAACTTTGTACTGCTGTGTCCTATAAAATACTCTTTCTACAGAGGAAGCTGGTCCCCACTGTTTTCAAGTTGACATTGACGTGAGCAATATATCTGACACACACAAACGGAAGTTAGAAAATCATGATATATTATTATTTTAAAACAGGGATCTAGCTAAAATACTTTAGGAACAAAACCATCTTGAAGATCTTGTAAAAATGGTTTAGTAAATTATATGGCTGTATATAAGGCAAAAGGCATTTTTTCTCCTAGCACATCTCCACTGCCTGGAAAGAATAATCATCAGTCTTGTCTGGTATGAACTACTGCAATGCTAAGGGTTTAGAAGATCAGTTTGAGACTGTTTCTCCTAGCTGCAGAGACAGTTTAGAGAGCCCAGTCCTTTCTCCAGCCTTCCACATTGCTGCTTATTTTTGCTTCCTATCTCAGTTTACCTTGCTTCAACTCAGAGCTAATGGTGTGTTTCCATTATGGTTACATGCTCATCACAGGATGGCCTTAAAAAAGCAGGGAAAGAAACAGCAGAACAAAACAAGTGTTTTAGCTAAGACTGCAACAAACTAATTTGTAAGCACAGATGACGTTGCATTGTATTTCATTGAAGAAGTTGTTAAACTGAACCACACTTTTATTTCAGGGTTGGTGTGGTTTTTTTTAAATACAAGATAAAAATACATATAAGTCAATTCTACAAAGAGCTGTTTTATAAAGCTAGAGGGTTCTTTGTTGCTAAAATTAGACTGGAACCCTAAAGACATAAACAGCAAGCATTTCAAGGAGCAGGTAAGAGAGATGGGGGCTTTAATGTAAGTGCATCAAGCTGCCCTGCAGGGAGGCAGGGTAATGAAATTGTACTGATTTTCTGCAGCAGTGAAGAATGTCACCGTACGTTACCACTCTGACTGGGATAGTCCCTGTAATGCTTTTCTGCAGTAATTGGCCTTGGAAAAGACAGAGCTTTGATTTTTTTTTTTTCTTTCAATGTGGTGCATGCAGTTCAAATCTTTTGGACTCATTTGGTTATGTGCTACATGCCACACTGCAATGAAATATCATAATAAAAATTATATAGTTAATTATTTGTTTATCTGTCTAATGAGATGTGTACAACCATCTAGCATTTTATTAGACTTCTTCATGCTTATCATCCAAATATTAGGTTATGCTGGAGATGTACTATCTCATATATAGTCTTACCCTTAGTTTCATAGTATTTGTCCACTCATGGTACATATGTCTTAGTGCCATTCGTTTAAAAGAAAATTTTGTTTTCACTCAGTTTTAAAATTAGGAAAATAACAAAAAAAAATGTTGCGTCCTTCTAAGTGCTTTAGATTTCCTCAGCCACCAATTGAAGGTGATACCCACCAGAGATTTCTAAGCCATAATTACTGACTGCAAAAAGCTTTTAAAATAATTTGAAGAAACAGGCTGTAGAAATATTATCATTATTAGACATGATATAGTATGTAAAATGCATATTATATATAGAACACTAGCCATTATTGAAGGACGCAAGAATGTTTCTTGCTAATTTAACAATGTTCCTCTGTTTAAATGGATGTTTGGACATCACATGATAAATCATTTCATAAGTTTAACACAGCTTCAGCTCTGTGCCCCATTGGCTCTGTAGAACTGTCCCTCACTTCCAGGCATGAAGTAAAATAACAAAGGGGAGGTGAGGAAAAAACAGAAAAGCATCTACTGAAGCAAACATACCCTTGGCATGAGGGAGAAAGGGAAGATGCTGGATGGAGCCAGAGAGGAAAGGCATCCCAAGCTTCCCAGTGTGGAAGGTGAGGGCAGAGGGAAGAGCATGAGGTCACTGCAGCTAAGGAGCCAGGGAGCGAGCGTACCAGGGAAGCTGATGGGATGGACCCAGGGGAACTTTGAGACTTCTTCATCAAGCCACCCTTGTCTGACAGCTGGGCAGAGGAGGGAGCTGTGGCAAATCCTTGGGCCGAGGGCTGCTCTGGGGGCTGTGGTACTGGAGTGGGCTGCTCTGCCCCATGCATCCTCGCTGTCTGGCCTCTGCATCAGTCTGTTGGTGTGCAACAACTGTGCTGTGTAAGCTGGGTTCCTGTGACTTCATGGGGAGAGTTTCACATGAAAATGGGCAGCTGTGGACAGCGAATGAGTTTTCAAGCAGTCACAAACTAAACAGCTATTCTTAGCGTTTTCACTAATGCCTTAATCTGTATAATCAAACTCATAAACCATAAAAAGGACCAAACTGGCCTATGATGAAAACCGAGTTTCACAGGCACAGTCTATGCATAATTAATGATTGACTAATCTGTCCAGCAGTGTGATCATCACTTCATTCCTATGTCTAAGGTTCTCCCCAAAGCTTATTGGATTTTAATGCTTAACTGAAGCTAAAATATGAAGCTAATTGCTTGCATGCATTTAGGTATGAAATGCCATACAGGTTTCAAAGTTTCTATTAGCATAGGACTTGTAAGAACCTATTTTTTTAGTATAAGAATTTAATATTATCCTTATATCAAGTAAAAAGAGAGAGCACTCTAATTGCAGATTTATGCAATATTTGTACCAAGGGCTGTAGAAATTACTGCAAGAAACTGAATGGTGTGCAGTGAGCAGTAAGTCACCTTACTGAATCTTGTTCAGTTCTTCTACGTGAGCTTCTAAAACTTCTTAAAAAAATATGCAGGTTCACTAACTGTCTAAGTAGTACACATGAAAAATTACTTCGGAGGATCAGGCTCTTCCATTAATGGCCATAAGATTTTACCTAAATAATCCTCAAATTAAGGAGTAAAAGGAAGTTATTAAAAGACTATTTTTAAATAAGGTAAAGGAAAAAGTAATCCAGGAATATTGAAAAGACAGAGAGAAGATAAGTATTGAAGGAAATACAGTTAAACTATGTTGAAGTTCACTTAAAAGACTAGTTATAAGGGTTTCATTAAGAAAAACCAACCAACCAAAGAACCCCCCAAAGTGAGGTATTTGAATTATGTTTTTAGCTTTAAGGCAAGCGCTAAAACTGAAGGGTGTGAAAACAGACAGTGATATTGGTGGTATGGGTTACTAAACAGAAAAAGAAAAAAATAATTAAAGAAATTCTGTAAGTTCAACTTGAAATTTGTGAAAATTTATCACAAAATGCCTTAAAGGGATATTTCAAGTCTTGTTCCTTACAGGAATCTTTTAGCTTGTACTGTGTATTAACATAGTTCCCATTCTATCTGTACTGTACTTTCCATGCTTCTCCAAAACCAGGCAAAGAAATGAGGAGTAACAATACCTTAAATATTCATGATTATCATTATTATTGGTCCTTGTTACAACAGTAAGCCCAAGAAATCTGAATCTGGACTGCTTCCAATGTGCTGGGTTTGCTTAGAACTTAAAATGATAGATTTCATAACCTTCCAAAAACACCATGGCCCAATTATTAACAGCTTTCCACCATTTTCTGTCTACTTTACATCTCTTATGCAGACCTCCACATGAGTTTAAAAGGAGTCTTCATCTGTTCTTCAGAAACAGCCAATTTGACAGCAGTTATGAAGTACCTCACAGATGCTGAGATTTCCCAGTACTTTTTGGTTTTGTTTTGGTTTTTTTAAACTAAAATAATGAAGGTAAAACCGTGGCAAAGCTAATGCCAATTAATACGCCTTTCCATGTCTCTCCACAGTTCCCTGCAGCACAACAGCTATATGTTGCATATGATAATAAATCTTTATTCTTCCTTAAAAGTAGACATACCCCCCAAAACCATCCCATTTAAGTCAGCCTAAGCATTTGTAAATAGGAAAAGAAACAATTAAGAGAAAAACCAAATTCATCCTCAAAAAAGCCACTGCCTCTTTGTATAGCCTCTGAAACAAATGTGGTTACACAAACTACCTTAAGGTGATATGTCTTTTTTTTTAATGTCCATTTTAAATATATTCTGCTTGACCATCATCAGCCAGAAATGTGTTCTATTCATTTGAAGATTTTTGGACACTGCTCTGATTGATACTGCTGACACAGACTAAAAAAAGCTAGTTTTTCATTTTTTGGCTATTTACCACTGGCAATTGACAGCACTTTGGGCCAGCTTCAAAATCTGTCAAAGCCATGAATAATCCATCTCCTTGCTCAGTTAATAGCTTTTCCCTTTCTCCTCTCTTGCACGAGTTTATGTGCAGAATGTTCTCCAAGCCTGACAAATGGGGTAACTTCAGCAGCAGCAGCACTGAGGTGGCCCATTTGAGGGCTAAACATCCCCAGATAATGCTTGGAAAGAGCATCTTCCAAGATCCCCTTTAATAAGCCCATTATCCAGTCTGTAAGGTCCTAAATGCATCTCTAAACATAGCAGCCAGAAGGAGAGACAAAGGGAAAAAGCAGCCATCTTCTCTCTACCCAACATGTTCATGGAAGCTGCATGAAAGCCAAAGGGCAAGGAGAAGCAGAAACATAAGGTCCTCTTAGTAGAGGAACCTGGCAGAAAGCATGGCTCCTGGATAGCCCCAGGAAATGCTGTAAGCAGAACTTTAGACATCTGAACTGGCAAGGCATACATATATATATATATATGTATATATATATATATATATATATGAAGACTTTAAGCTGCTTTTCCACAATTTATCTGAAATCCTAGCCTACAGCATTTCTAGCGACTGAAATCCTGTTCCCATGTCGCGAGCTTTTCTTTAAGATCCTCTGGAATGTAATATTGCCATCTGTTTTCTGTTGGTAACAGAGCTACCAAGTTTTGTATGGCTTCACATGGGGTACTTTCTCAAACTCATTGAGGCACGTTGCAGATTGATACATGCCAAGTGTCAACCTTTAATTAACTCAACCTGCAAGTGCAGTGTTAGGGTGGGATTCAGAGCGTGTCCATATGTGTGGAACAGGGAATCTGGTAGCTGCCTTCCTTGGAAAACTGAGCAGACATATGGGTGTAGATCAGTAGGTGGTTGTTATCAAGAGTTTCTACAGGTGTGGGATGTATATGTGTGTGGGAGGGAATCTTTGCTAGGCTTGCTTGGTAGTCGTAGGATGAAGATAACTTGGAGTAACGGAGTGCTCTGGGAGCTGGAAAAATCTGCTGGCGGGACTGGGTGCTGCATTTGTTCTGTTTGGCTTCTGGAGGACTCAGAGGTGGTGAGAGGGAGTGTTACTTTTGCATCCCCTGTACTGTTGCTACCACCCTCACAGAGGCTGCTGTTGCTTCATACTGCCCATTCACAGCTGGGATTCACAAGAGAAACATCACATTTGGAAAAAAAAAAAAAAGAAAAGAAAAAAAGGGACTAGTTGGATGTTCTGCAGCCCAGCATATGAGTTAAGATGTATGGCAGGCCCTGTCTGTCACTTGTGCATCACAGCAGTCATAGAACATTGCTGCCAGATCCTTTGCTTCAAAAAGCAAGGACATTGGGAGCCTTCTTGGCACCGGTTTCTCTCTACAGCCATAGGAGGTTGCTTCTGTTGCTGCACAGAAGCAAATGCACAAGGTGCCAGATCACAATTTTGGCTTTTTTCCCCGAATATTTATAAACCATATCTCAATGTGAATTTTTATTTTGCTTCAGGAAGAAAGTGTGGTGTTTTTCATTTGGAAGCCAGGACATAAATTTCCCTATTGTGTGTCAGTTTTTGTTTTGGGATGAATCAAGATCATAGATTGATATAGTGCCCAATTATCTTCTTTTGGGTTTTTTTTTAATTTTTCTTTTTTTTTTTCAGTCCTTGAGGACTCTAATTCAGAACAAAAAGCTTGACAGACAGATCTCTTTAACCACTTATCTCCATCAAGAATCTTCCTAACTTGAGTAATTTGCAAGTTTAGGTCCAGTCTTTGAATTTAGAACATTGATGTTTGACCTGGAATAAAGTGGGAAGTAGTAATGAACACTGCTGATGGTGTAGGCCTTAAATGAGATCTGTGGCATAGAAACAGCTTTGAGTAGTGCCAGCAATGTGTCCTCATGGCCAAGAAGGCCAGTGGTATCCTAGGATTTGTGAAGAACCTGGCCAGCAGGTGGAGGGAAATTGTCCTTCCCCTCTGCTCTCATCTTCAGTTCTGTGACCAGTTCTAGGGTCCTCGGTTCAAGGAAGACAGAATTGCTGGATTGAGTCCAGCGAGGGGCTACAAGTTAGTGGACTGGAGCATCTCTCAGATGAAGAAAAGCTGAGAGAGCTGGGTCTGTTTAGCCTGGAAAAGAGAAGACTGAGAGGGGATCTCATCAGTGCTTATAAATATCTAAAGGGTGGGTGTCTAGAGGATGGGGGCAGACTCTTTTCAGTGGTGCCCAGCTACAGGATAAGGGGCAGTGGTCACAGACTGGAACACAGGAAGTTCCATATGAACATGAGGAAAAACTTCACTCAGGGTGACAGGGCACTGGCACAGGCTGCCCAGAGAGGTTGTGGAGTCTCCTTCTCCATAGATGCTCAAAACCTGCCTGGACATGATCCTGTGCAATCTGCTGTAAATGATCCTGCTTTATCAGGGTGTTGGACTAGATCTCCATAGGTCTCTTCCAACCCTTACCCTTCAGTGTTTCTGTGATATACCTCCAGGGTCCCTCCAGTGCTGCAGAAGTTGTCCAGCCAGAAGCTTTCCTCCATCAAGTTCCCTATGTGGTGCTGGAGGAAATAGAAGAATTATCCCAGAGCCCTGGAATATGATCTATAATGGTGTTGATATATCTACAAAGATGCTATCTTTACAGTAACAATGGTGGATTTTTTGGATGTATTTGTCTTTTGGATACGCTGATGTTGGGGTTTATGTGTGTTTTGCAAAGATGCTGCAAGTAACTTAAATAAGTCTTCTATCTTTTTCCCCTGGACTCTTACTATAATAATGCAACCTTGATTTCTGATTTATCTTTCCTATATAGAAAAATATTTCACAGAACTTCAAAATGCTGATATGCAGCCACTGTTGCTGATTTCAAAGGATTATGCCATAAATGGAACTTTCTTTTTTGGAGTTTGTTAGAGGTATTTTTGGTAGGTGCTTGGGTCACAAAGTAGAAAAGTTAACATTGGATTTAAGGTTGCTCATTATGGAATCTTGGCTGGCCTGATGTATCGTGATCTTAGATCAATCCATTAGTATGTTCATTTTATGATATGCCTATTTAAATCTGCTTTCCCAGCAGAATAAGGGGCTATATTATATACTTTTCCATTACATTTTCTGTGGTGCTGATTTAGACATGATTTATCTGTAGGTGTTATCTCCAGATGGGATGGCTCAGCCCTACAGATCAGGTGTAAAATGGAAAAAAGAAAGTTACAAAAAGAAAAATAAAGTCCTCCACCAATCCACCAGAAATTGTAAGATTTCCCTGAATGTATATGAAAAAAAAACCAACACCCAAACCCAAAAATAAAAAATATTATGGATTTACAATCCTTTTTATGTATAGTAAATGTTTTTCTTTTGGAAAGTCTAACCAAGTTTCTCAAGCATGAAATGACTTTCATCCTATTGGAAGAGTTTCATGTGTGCAGGCAGCTATTGCATTATCCCAGCTCCCCAAACTCTGTGCAAATAATTCGGGTATCCCCACCTTCTGCAGGTAATTGCCCTCACAGCTATCTATATCTGCTTTCCCGGCATTTGCTGAGATTCATCTCACTCTTTCTCTTCCCAGACCTAAAGCTACAGAGGTGGATTGAATGACAGAGTGCTATTCACAGGAGATGGTCAGCTCTACCTCAGGTATTTCTGTGTTCTTGGAGAGATGATATGTGCTACTGTAGACAGCACTAGTAAAGTGCTCTAGGAAGGAGAATAGTTTGGAAGACAAACTTTCAGATTGGGTTCTCCTTCTGCAAATATGACAAATTTCCAGGGGAATGCCTAAAGACAACTTGGTATTTATTTATTTATTCTTCCTTCTAAAATGGCAATTTCTGAAATGTGTAAGTGAAGGAATTATTTCAAAGCTTTTAAGAAAGCCTACAAGTTGAATTACTTCCTCTTGGCTCAGTGAAATGACATGAAGGGCTTAATTTCAAGCTATTTTAATGATAATGTGTCATCCATGACGTAACGGTACTCTCAAGGAGGAAGGTGATAACTGGATTAAAATAGAGGTTCACAATGTGTCAGATATTGTGACCAGACAAGCGTGCACTGTGCACCAAGAATGCCACCAGTTCTGTGATGCAGAGTCCTGTGTGGGAACTGTAGGCTGATGCCAGGGCAGGACCAAGGACAGATATATATGAAACAGCAAGGAAAACATTCTAGTTAGGATCAAATCAAGCTGGAACAAAGTATTTAGCTGTGAGTTTTCTGATGGAAAATCAGGAAAAGTCAGAACTTCAAAAATTTTAGCAGGATGAACTATACTCTGTACAAACAGCTTCTTACATCAGTAAATCGTTTCAGCAGAAAATCTCATCTGACCCTATTCGCATCTGTTACACACATTTCCTGAAACACAAGCTCAACTGTTTATAAGGAGATGGACGGCTCACTTGGTGTAGGTATTTTGGAAGAGAATTGGAAGGCCAGTGGCAACATTTCCATCACTGGCAGTGGCAAAAATTGTAAAAATATTGTGATTAAATACTGAGCCCTTTGGTCTATGTTTAGGTTTCTACTTGGTCTATATTTAGATGCATTAGCACAGAATCCAATTTTCTGTATATGCTGGAGGAACATTAAATAGCTTTTCCTAGGGCCCTAGGCATAGATTTCATGAACATATTATTTACCGCATTTTTTTTTTCCCTTTTCTTTTCTAAAGGTCAAAAAGAGTCCTTACTTAAAAATAAAAATCCAAACCATTTTGTTTTTCTCATCGTTGTGAGCTGTTTTTTATGACCTACAGAAAAGGGAAAAAAATGTTTATTGCCATCCATTTCAGATGAAGTTACATCTCCATAAATAATAAAAAGCAAGTCATAACAGAATATATAAAAATATTAAACACAATATACTACTTGCTTCATTGTCATAACACCTTTTGAAAATGGAAAAGATATGTCCTTTCCATAGAGGTATTTTCACTTAATTTCAGGATTTTAAAAAAAAGTCTGCCTATTTTACTAAAAAATACACATTTTTAGTACAGTTAACATTTGTTAGTCTTGGTGATCCAGCATAACTGAGTGAGAATTAACTGGATGCTACCTACAGCTATATTAAACAGGAGAATTATCAGAATTTCAGATACAAAATGTTTTGTATTACTGAGAAGGAAAAGAGTTCAAGTTCATGATAGACTGTTGAAATTCATAGCAAGCCACCACTATTTGCATGAAAACTAGAGAAAGAGTTTGTGAATTTGCTGCATTGTTTTGTAAGGTGTTTTGGGTTTGTTTTTTTTTTCCTAGAGAACTTTTCTCCACACAGCAAAAGTAATTGCATCCAATCTGCTATAAGTGGACTGAGATAAAATGGCTGTAGAAATAATAACTAAATGTATCAAGTGCGCAATTTAACACTCTCACAAGGCTTTCTTTCATGTCTAAGTGAGGCTATATTTATCACTTCTGGTCTTTTTTCAAGTAAAAAATGCATCAGATTTGAACTGTACATTTTCTTCCTCGGCTCCAACAGAAGCAAAGCACAGATTTGGCTCGGGGTAGAGCCCCTCTCCAGTGCCAGGGCATTAGTATTCAGAAGTGGGGAATTAGTTTTTGGAAAGAGATAAGAAACATTCCAGTAAAGGAAAGAAAACAAAAAAAAAAAAAAAGAAAAAGAAAGGAGGAAAGATTAGATGGTGACATTTCATCCTTGAAAGCAGCATATTTTTACAGGGTAGCTATTATCATCACGTTACACCCAAATAAGAACGGCTGTTAACAAAAGCCCTGAAAGTTTAATTAAAGGCTAGAGGGAGTTTAATTCATCAGAATGGGTATGCAGTTGTTCTAAAGCTAGGAGAGCAGGGATCTGGGAGGGGCACGGTGGGGCCAAATAGGGGAGAGCTGCACAGGACCACCCCTCTTCCCTCCTGTCCTACTGTCCCAGGGCATCAGCTTCTGAAACGGGGCCATGCAGCAACATGAGTAGGAACTAGCAGCAGAAGAGAGATTAAGCCAAGCATTTACTGAGCAGGAACGAGTGCTTTGGTTGCATTTGGGTCGAATGTTAAAATGCTGTCTAGAGAAGAGGAGAGACAACTGGCCTTTCGGCAGCCCCAAGCTCTCCAAGCCGTGGCTGTTGACTGCATCACTCCCGTTGTGGGTGAAATAGGCAGGCACTGACAGGAACCAGTGTTTCCTGAGCAAATACGCACTGTTGACACAATGAATGCATCATGGGCTAGCAAGAGTGGCAGTCATAAGCTTCTTTATTGCATGGTATACATATGTATGCCTCCAAAACAAACATATATCAATATTTTACTGTGTTATGGGCTTTTTTTTTCTTCCTCCCTGGTTAGCAATATGTATTTCTCAATAAAATACAAATTTTATTCAGACTAATGACCTGGGCACACCTGGTCTGTAAATACTGTTTTACACTTCAGATGTAGTTTTACTAATATACAATCAATCACACCTTAAAATAAAACTAGCCATGGTATTTTTCAGACAAAGTTTACCTTTTACTGGCAAAAAAAGAGTAACTCCAAAGAAAATAAATACACAATGATATTTGTCTCTTGTGCATGATGCTCCATATGGTGCTAGCTTTAAAAATGCAAATGTTACAATTAATTTACCACACGTATTTGTATATTAATGCTGTCTTGCCTCATCACTGAGATAAAGGATTAAAAATATTTTCATGTGTTTATTGCCAACTTCATCATATCTCATTTGTTTTGTGGTTGGTTTTTTTAATACCTGAGTTACATGATTGACTGACAGCATCAGTTTTTGCAGTGGGATGACTTTCTAAACTAGAAGTCCTATTTCCCAAGATTTGGAGGATGAGTCTGTAAATAAAAGCATTTTTATAAAATATTTGCAGGTAAACATGAACTTTTTTTCACTGCTGTTAAAAAAATATATAATTTTAAGTATATTTGGGAAAGAAGAATTAAATTCAAAATCCTAGAGCTCTGGAAATACAGCTCTGGACATGGGTGCTCAGGACTGAGAGAAAAGAACAAGCTTGAAATTATCTTTGGGCCAGGCTATCTCCAGGTCACTCCCAGTTCAAGATTTGTTCAAAGGTGACTAAGAGAAAATGGAAAACTTGACTGTTTAAAATTGTTGTCTTCTATCTGTATTATAGAGGTGGTGAATTTGCAGCACCAGCTAAGAAACACTTTTTGGTGAAAGATGTTCTATGGAAATTGGTAGGTACCAGTCAGATTCAATCAACTTAAAGTTTGGGGGGTTTTGTGTACCATGGAGATGGTGCAATCTTTCAGGTTTTTTGAGTTATTTTCAAAGCATACGCTCAAGTTTTTTTGAAGGAAGGTGTTACATAAAAGAGAGAAACATCCAGTTTTTGCACCCTGTCCTTAACCATTCCTTGGGATTTTTGCTCTTATCTCCTGTGAGTTGTTTCCTGAAGCCATAGGTGTAGCTGGTGTGTTGCATTGTTGTACATTCCTTCAGTCCAGCAGTTCTGGTAGCTTGGCATCCTTTCTGATTTATTCCAACTGTTACCTCAAAAGTCTTGCAAGGTCTCTCTCATGACCCGAGGATAACTTTTCACAAAATTCTTGGTTTTGGCAACCAATGCTATGTGATATCAGATGCGACTCACAAGTTCAGAGCTGAAGAGCCATAAAGAAGCATAGTTCACAAAGTCCATGAATATTTATATACCCACTGCCTTGGCCACCTCAAACAATGTACACAAGCTAACAAAGGGGCTCCAGAACTGCTGTCTTGCTTGATTTGTATAGCTGTGGCATTCTTATCGGTTAAATTCTAACTTAATGAAGTGAAAATGATTTTGCCACTCACTTTAAGAAAATAATGAGCTAAATATCTGGAAAGAATTTTTGCTTCACTTGTTTATTTTTAAGACACATTACACACTTTCCTCACAATCTATTTCAAACAGGTTTTCCCAGTTTTGAAGCTGTTAGGTGGTTGGTTATGTTCTGCTGTTCCAGATACAGTACTGTCTTTTGCTCTATATGTTTAAACCACAGTAGCATGAATCACAGCCTGGAGTGGAAATGTATTTTCATTTGGGAAGCAACAGACAAGAAAGAAAATTCAGAATAGACAAACAAGGAAAACCACAAAAAACCCCGTAACCAAATCTTTACACTTTCTGTGGAGGGCATGCAGAATATTTAAAACATTTAAACAACAAAAAACCCAGAAAAACTACTGAGATACAATAATTACTAAATTTGTTGAAATAGATAAAACTGCATCTAGCATTTACGACATGCTTAATGGATTTGTGACAACATGAATTTTTCTCTACTTCTACCCTAGAAACAATCCATTTTTCACTTCCAGCTTCTCATTTCTACATAGTGGTTCTCAGGGCCCTACACAAGATGCAGACACTCTGCCACCTCTTCCATCCTGGTTGGGTATTGACTGTCTGAGCTGACACTTGGCTCTGGCACAGTGCTTGCTGTGACACCTCAGATCATGGCATGGTTCAAGGGGCACATGAGAAGGAGCTGTTGGAAGCTTGTTTGGCGGTCTGCGTCTATTTATTTGGGAGTTGTAAGTTCCCTCAGGCCCTGAGTGCCTGTGCCTGACCATGTACCTTGCTGTCCCTGACTTGGTGACCTGACTTTCTGACTCGACCATGGGCCTGCCTTCTTGATACAGGCTTGTCTGGCAGCCACCTGTCTGTCAGCTGAACCTGGTCACCATTTTTTAATTTGCTCTTCAGGTTTGGTTGGTGTGAGCCTGCAAGTCTGGTAAGTGAGGCGACTACACCAGTCTGCCTTGTCGTCACCCTTGGCTTCTGGCTCACCTTCCCCTCTGGAGCAGCCTCAATCTTGCTGCTCCTCAACAATAAGAGCAAGTTGTTTTATCTGCAGTCAGGATTTGTATTAAGGTTGATACTTTTGTGTATTAGTCTACATTTCTTAGTGCTGAAAGATGGAAGTCAGTGAAATCTGTTCTGCGCCTCATCTCAAAAAGATAAAGCAGACTTGGGAAAGGATTGTGCAGGTGAACAAAGGCGTGGAGTAGCTTCTATGCAAGAAACAACTAATAATGCTAGGACTCTTCAACCTGGAAAGATGATGACTGATATGAAACAAGACTCCAAGTTGTGAATGACCTGGAGACCTTTGAATAAATGTAGTGCTGACAGATTCAAAATAAATAGGACACGGACACAACCAGTCACTGTGTTGTGGAAATGCTTGCCAACAGTCTGTGCAGTCTGAAAGCTTATAGGTATTCAAAGGAAAACGAGGTACGGAAAAAAAAAGGCAGGAGAGGGGAGAAACTACCAACACTTACTTATTTACTTCCAGGACACTTTCTTCGATGATAAAAATCTCCAAGCTACAAATCACCAGATGTTTGAAGCATCATTATATGCTTGCTCTGTTCTCATACACTTTCCTAGGCATCCGCTAAGGCCCTGCCAGACAGGATGCTGGGCTAGACGGATGTCTGCTCTGACCTGATACAATTGTTCTAATGTTCTTAGCACCCCCGGTTGACACTAAGGAGTCATTTCTGCTGTCAGGATTTTTCTATGGAACAAGGACTTACTGGTTTGAATCTCTGGGGGGAAAATAGGAAGTATCATTTCCCGTAAAGGATTCTGCCCAGCTTCTTTCAGTCCTGCAGCACTTGGAGGATGAATGCAGAGGATTCTTGTTTTTAACTCTTACCTACATATTTGGGGTTTTACTAGAAGTTTGAAGATGGATATTTCTAAGACACTAATTTTTGAAAATGGAAAATACTGTAATTATATGTGTCTAATGACATTTACAAAGTTTCCCATCAATAATCTCAATTCTATCCAGGGCACACACTGTTTGGAGTGTCTGAGGTCTGGAAAAGAATATCAGTGTATATTTTGTACTGAGAGGCAGCACCTGCTCTTGTCCCCTTCTCTAGGGTTCCTGTAGTTCATTAGACAGACTAGATAAACACAGAATGAGGCCTGACCTGGATCAACACATTTGTCACTTGATGTCTGTGTCCACAGAGGATGCAAAAAGAGAGTGTCTGTAGGGAGGTGAGGATGAGAACCATCAGTCTTGTCATCACAACTACATTTTCTGTTCTTTGAGTGAAATGCAAACTCTCATCTTCTACCTTTTTCAGCTGAGTCATCTATGCCATGTGGGAGATCAAATGTCCATTTGAAAGCTGGGAGAGCCCATTCGAGGAGATTATTAGGGACCAGATGCCAGAAACATACTAGGAGGAGTATGAAAATAGAGTGAGATATTCAGACAGCAATTGTGAATATAATGTATGGAAAGAGGCAGAGAAGAGGCAGAATGCAAAAGAGTAATTTGGATTATTTAGAATGAGGGCTTTAGATAACTGAAGCAAGTAATCCAGTGCAGTGATACACTTAAAATTAATAAACTTTAAATAAATAAAATTACTTAAATAATAATAAAGATATTAACAGAAATTTGCACAAATTATCTTGCATTTTGGTGTAAAGGTAAGTGTAGCACTGACAGAGGAAGATTAAGTGTGTATGTGATACTTTTCTCTCACTATTTCAAGACACAGGCTTTTATTTTTACTATCTAGTCTCAGAGAAAAAAAAAGTAGTTTCTGATAAGGCAAGTTAAGGAAGAAGGTTTCAAAGTTTCTCAAGATAAACAGCAAAGTTGACTCACGCGCCAGTGTGGACTCCAAAAAGTTCCCACATTGTGGAGTCAATATGGAGGAGTTAGACAAATGCCTTTTCATATCAGGTTGAAAGACTGCTGGAAGGACACTAGATTGGGAGAGGAACTTCTAAGGTCTGCACCAAAAGCAGTATGATGTCATTGTAGCGTTTTGCCTTGAAGGGATGTAAGGACACCGGGAATGTGATATTGCCCAAGAAGTGCATATCCTCTTTTGTACCTCAGTAAGTAACAGGTTTACCAGGAAGAGAGCTCCAGCTCCAGTAATGCTCCAGTTTGAGCATTACTTTTCTTGCACTGTAGGGTAGAGAAGATATCCACTGATGCTGTGAGATATCCTTGTCATTTTTCATAGCTATGCTCACAGTTCTTTATGTTGGAAGGGACCTCTGGAGCTCTTTTGGTCAGCTCTTCTGTTAATAAAGGTGTTAAAAATGTCCCTGCTTACTGCAGAGAGGTTGGACTAGATGACCTTTAAAGGTCCCTTCCAATCTAACACATTCTATGATTCTATTATATTATGGCTAACTTATATCTGTTTATTCAGGGCTTCATCCAACTGAAATATCTCCAAGATGGAGATTCCACAACCTCCCTTGGAATCTTGTTTCATTTCTCATCAACGGTCAAAGTAAAAATGCCTTCCTTTCAATCTAGTCTGAATTTTCTGTTTGCAGTTTATTTCCATTGCCCCTTGTGTTTTCAGCCTGCACTCTGAGATGAGTCTGTCTACATTGTCTCTGTACCTTCCCATTACACAGCTCAAATACTAGTGAGATTTCCTTAACCTTCTTAGGGACAAATAGACCCATCTCCAACTCCATAATCAAATGGTGGCCCTCTGCTAGAACTTAATAACTTAACCACATTTTCAGCCAGAGGAGAATCTGTCCCTCACTTAAACCCCTTAGAAATTGTTGTCTCCTTCAGAAGAATCTTCCCAACCTCAAAAAGGATGTTATCTTTGCCACTTTCTCTGAAATATTTTCAAAGAATTGCTTGCCTGTTTCTCATACATGCTACAGTAGTAACATCACTGTGTTCTTCCTCCTGTCCTTTTCAGATAACAAGATATTACTGTACTCTGCAGCTTACTTATCCTGGGAAGTATAACAAAGAAGAACATTTACCACCTTGCTATCTTACTATTTTTATGATGCGGAGCTAAAAGGAGCAATTACTAAATTAATATTTGCTATAAATTGCAGTTAAGATTGCTAATTTGAAAAAAAGCTTCTTATTTTCCCTCTCAAATAAGAGGCAAGAATCCACGTTTGGAAAACTCTTAATGGCTTCAATTTTTGATAGTGCATTTCAATTTAAAAGCTAGATCTTAATTCTCTGCCAAAGGAAAAGTCACTTGCCCAGTCTATTCTCATGTACTTATGGGAATCTCTTAGCATCTCTCCGCATTTATGCCACTGAGGTCAGACTGGTATTTTTTAAAATATATTTTAACACAGCATGTTTTCATTTGGCTTGGAAATGTTGTAAAGACGGTAAGTAGTTCTTCATTTTAATCTGTGGTAGTAGTGAAGCTGGAGGTGATTCTAAGACAGTTTTCAACACACTTTTATATTTTCTGAGTGAAAGTGTTTACTATTATATGTTATCTACAACGCAGCTGGCACATGAGAGGAAAAATACTGCTAGCATGTGTATTGCATGTACGTTGAAGCAAAATATTAGCAATTCAATCTGCATTAGCATATTGGGAATAATCAGTTCTCCTAGAATTTGCAAAAACCCGATATTTTCCACTCTCTCTGTATAGATATGTTTGAATCAGTTCTTGTAACATAACACCAACCAGATAAATGCAATGTTACTCAAACCCAGAATAACAACCTTTCTATATTTGTGCTCTTTGTAGCTCAGCAAGGTTAGGTTTTGGCTTTACCATATTTTATAAACACCCTGAGGCTTCTATGTTCTACCCTTTAGCTTTACACCATTACAATCCACAGTCAACCCTCACTAGTCAACTAATAAAGAATGTGGATTGACTCTAGGAAAGAGAATTCTAAGTTTCATTGACAATATGAAAATATCCCACTTAGTACTCCAGAGAACCAAGAATAACCCAGAAGAACAATCCTTATCTTGATGTTATGACATCTCTTAGATGATTAATGATCAAAACCCAGTTGTGCTGCTTTAGCAGAGTGTCTAGCTCAGAGTATATGTTATGTCTATGTATCACATAGAAGCTCAATCAGCTATACTTTCCATCCAAAAATGGAGCTTGCCTACCTGAACACATAAGCAAGAGGTAACCTGAAATTGGGGTTTGAGTACAGAGCACTGTACTTCTTTCTGTAATAAAAACTTATTCTCAAGTAGTATATACACACATACAATGTTTAATTAAAAAAAAAAGCCAACCATAATAAAAATTCTGTAGCAGGGTTGTTCCACTGGGTACATTTGCAGCTGGAAATTTCATCAGCCAGAGGTCTGCCATCTCCATGTTTTGCAGTGATGTCACGTTAGTCATTCTGGTTAAAAAGAAACTGACAATAAAAGCACTTTACACGCAGGGAAGTATAAAAAATCTTGTTAGATGCTGTGGCAAGGAGACTGTTTTAGAAGAGCTGTGTGAATCTCCAATGAGTAAATAAGAGGAGTAAGAAAAAGTCTGAATAAGGGTACAAGTAAAAAGACCTGTGATGATGAGGAATATGAGGAATGGGGGAAAGAAGCATTAAACAGCCAAATGCTGAGAATATGTGTGTTAGAGCATCAATCTGAAACCCAGTGGGGCACAGCATAGCAGTGTTACCGTGTTTAAGAGTGTCAGTTTAATACCTGAAAATTAAGTGTAAACCGAGCATGAGCCAGTTCAGTACCACTACCTCATCCAAGTACCACACCTCAGTCCTCAGAGAAAGACTAAGTAGGAAATCGTTCATTTTAAGAGCCATTAAGCAAACAAGTAGGGAGGAAAGCAGGGTCCAGAAAGTCCAAGCTCATCTGTTGGTTTAGAGCCTGAATGCCAGTGCAGCAGTAGCCTCCTCAACTTTGCACCTACCAGTCCTAACGCTGGACCAAGCCTTGTGCATTAGTGGAAGTGGGGTGGGTGCAGCTGCCAGCAGACTCATCACTCACGTGCATGACCTGTGCTGGGTATGAGAAGCCATATTCTGTAAAGGAACTGAGCCTCACTGGGCATATTTGTTTTCTTTACCCTCACAGCAGCATTAATCAGCTTATCAAGTGTTTGTATCATGAATAAGTATCAGCTGATACAATATTTAAGGTTCAAACTTGAAGATGATTCTGTGAAAGGCTGTGGAAAGGCAGGTATTTCCCTGCAGTCTGTGGAGAGCTCATGCTGCAGCGGGGAAAGGTGTGAGCAGCAGAAGGGAGCTGTTATGGACAGACCAAAACACCCACTCCACAAGCCCTGCGCCTCACAGGGCGGTAGTCAAGGAGCTGGGAGTGAAGAGGTGAAGCTGAGGCTGGGAAGAAGGTGAGTGGTAAGTGGAAGCTGTAATAGTTTTGTCTTTGCTTCTCTCCATTCTGCTTAGTTTTTAATCAGCAATAAACTACATTTAGATTAGGCTGAAGTAGCCTGTTTTGCCCATGAGAGTAATTGGTCACCTATTGTCTTGCTTTTATATCAATGAATGAGGTTTTCCATCTTAGGGTCTCCCTTGTGCTGCTGAAGAGGGGGAGTGAGATAGTGGCTGGATGGCGGTATGGCAGGAAGCCAAGGTCTAGGTTGACACTATTACAGAATTCACAGATTCACAGAATTGTAGGGGTTGGAAAGGACCTCCAGAGATCGAGTCCAACCCCCTGCCAAAGCAGGTTCCCTAGGACAGGTCACACAGATAGGCATCCAGACTGGTCTTGAATATCTCCAGAGAAGGAGACTCCACCACCTCCCTGAGCAGCCTGTGCCAGGGCTCTGTCACCTTCACTGTGAAGTTCTTCTGCATATTTGTGTGGAATTTCCTGTGCTCCAACATAAGGCCATTACCCCTTGTCCTGTCCCCACAGACCACTCAAAAGAAGCTGGCTATTTCTTTTTGTCTCCCACACTTCAGATATTTATAAACATTGATCAGATCTCCTCTCAGTCTTCTTTTCTCAAGGCTGAACAGCCCCAGTTCATTCAGCCTTTCCTCATAGGGGAGATACTCCAGGCCTTCTATCATCTTTGTAGCCTTCTGCTGGACTCTCTCCAGGAGATCCCTGCCTTTTTTGTACTGGGGAGCCCAGAACTGGATACAGTACTGCAGGTGGGGCCTGCTTGCAGACAAGGTGATTTTACTGTTCTGATTCATCAGTATTTAACATGGCTGGTTTTATCACCCATATCTCAGTTGAGCATAATTCAGAATTTGTTGAAGGAAAACCTAAGGAAGCAAATTCTTCATTGAACTTTCTCTTGTTGCTGCTCCGTCACCTAGGAGATCTACAGCAACAACTTTTACCTTGTGGCTAGTTAAGTAAAAGAAACCCTGTACCATGTGCCTTTCCACATGGAAACTGTAAAGAAAACCAGTAATTGCTTAGTAGAACAACATTTAGGAATCTGTTTGTTAAAAAATTCTCTGGGGTAGTGAAAGCTCCTTTCATCATGGAGGACAGAGTTCTTTAACCTTAGTGTAATGCATAACATAGTACGTCACATGGCACCTAGACATGGCATTACCTGGCAAAAGCTCTAGGTGTGTATTACCAGGCAGAAGTGTTATGATACTTATAGTACTTCAACCACACTTTTAATTTGTTTGCTTTTAAGTTATTTATGGCAATACAAAGTTTACCAGCACTCAGAACAGGAAACATTTTCCTGAGTAAACATATGTTAATTTAAATAAGCTGCTCGTATCTTCCTTTTCCAGCACAATGTCATTGCTCTCTCACCATCTGAATGAGTCATGAGAACCAGTTAGAACCAAAAGTTAATGTTAAAATGCTTTGGCATTTCCACTTCCACATCTCATACATTTGCAGAGGAAATTATACATTGCCCATCCCTTTTTCTCCAGTTACTTGAAAATATGTCTATTTAATTATACTGCATAAGGTCAGGCTGCTCATGGGCACTGGTCTGACATACAAGAAACCAGGCTGCTAGTTGATACAGAGGAAATAAATCTCAGGGAGCAGCGTACTTGGATATTTTTTTGGGTTTTTGTTGTTGTTGTTGTTGTTGGGTTTTTTTGTTTAATTTGCCAGAGATGACAGAGAAATGATTCCTGCTCAGGAAACAATCAGATAATGAGGAAAGGCCTGAGGCTTTTAAACACAGCACCTCTGCTTCCCTCAGTGGGATTGAAGCTAATGCCCAGTAAGTTTCCTCTTGCAGGAATGCCATTTACTTGCTCTAGAAAGGACTATTACTGTGTCCCATGGTGGTTTATTCCATCTTTAAGGTAGTTTTAAATAATAAATAAAGAACCAGTACTTCTATGGGCATCAAGCACTGTTTCCAGCACTGATTCCCACAGCAGACCAAGAACTGACAACAGCATCAGCAGGATCTTGCTGATGTCCCGCTGACTGGCAAGATACGGAGTGTCTTTGCAAGACAGGCTGCAAGCAGTCCCAAGCTTGGACCACATGCCATCAAAAAGCACTCAGTTTTGGTATTACTCTGGGCTAGGGTACTAAATCAAATACAGTCAATCCTATTAGCACTGTAGAGCATCCAGACACAAACTGTTTCACACTGGAACTGCTACAAGAAAAGGTGTAGGTGTATTAGGACCAGCTCATAAGGACTATTCTCAAGTATCTGTCTGAGGGACCTGGAAAATGTACCTAACAGCTCTTCTGAAGTAAAAAGGAAAGGGAAAAGGAAGGAGAAGGGAAGGGAGAAGGAGAAGAGGAAGAGGAGAGGAGGGAAGGGATTAGTGGTACTAGAAAAAAATGAAATCTCTACGTGAAGGAGGCATATTTTCAAACATTTACGGGTATTTACTGTCAGTTTTTAATACTGTTACAGTCAAATGAAGAACAAGGATCAATGAAGCAGGACAAGAACCTAAAGGATTTTTTGAAAAATATTTAACTTTATACTGTACCTGACGGTCTTATATTTGAAGAGTCCTGTACTATGTGACAAAGACTATCTTCCTTTAATAAATGCCTTTTTGACCAGTTCATTCACCATTTCATAGCAAGGTTTCTTGAAATACCATCTGCACAAAGTCCATTAGGGAATATGAACAAGAATATTTTTGTTTCATATTTGTTTCAATCATGAAATGTGTGATATTTATACATATAAAATACATATTTTTCCATTGGGCTGCTGCATTAGGCCTATTTGTCAGCACGATAAAATCTATAATTTTATGTATTAAAATTTACAGTTTAACCTGATAAATTCTACTTTTTGTTACTAACTGAGCAGATAGGTTCAAATTAGATTTCTACTTGGGGGTTCTTTAAGACTTCTCCATCAAATATTCCAAAATTGTAGAAATGCTATAGAACATCTCAAAAAAGGAAAGAAAAAAAAGCCATACTAATTTTTTGGGAAGCTGGATTAGTTTGTTATAAAGTTTGAATGTGTGTCAGATGTGAAAATATTAAAAACTTCATATAATTTAATGTGTCATATTAGGGAACAAGAACATGATTTAGGGGAAATGCTTTTTTTAAAAAAAAAAAAAAAAAAGAAATAGTGTGGAGATACATTAACTACAAAAAAAACCCCAAACCCCAAAACAATACAAAAAACACCTAAATATTTCCCCGAGCTTCTTTAGTCATGAAACACACTCTATATAATAACATAATGTCTGGTATACTTCTGAATAGCTTGACAAGTTGCAATTTTGGTCAATTTTGACTTTCAATACTTGCTGTCATGGAAAGAAGAACTACTTCAAATAAAAGGTATGAGATGAAAGGAGTAAACCTGGAGCAAGGTTCCTTAGATAAATGACCTTTTAACTTAGGACAGACGTGATTATTATTTAATTGGAAAAAAAGGGTAGATTATGAATATTTAATTAACAAGACTCCAGCACAAACCAGAGGCTGAAACAAAGACAGACAGATCTTAGTCTGTGATTATGCTGCTCTTTCTCCTATTAATTAGAACCCTACTCCATGCTCTTTTGCTGTGTTTGTACTGTCTCTTATGCTAATTGTAGTTTTAGCCTTCCTCATGGAATTGTAATTTACATTTTATAACAGTGTATGCTTTAGCCATTCATCCTCTTGTAGCTCCCAGCCCATATGTTTTGAATTAGCTTCATCTGTAACGGGGTGTATTAAGTCTGTTTGAGTGTCTATAGCTGGTGTTACATCCCTGTATGCTTGATTGTGTTATCAAGTCTTTTTCAATAAAATGAGTAATTATGTACAAGCTTATAAATTGTGGAAGAAGAAGGGGATTGATTTGGAACACGGAGGACCCTTATGCGGGTAGCATTTATTTCCTATCCATTCTGTTAAACTGGTCTCTGACTAAGCATGAGGCTTCACGCTATTCTTCTATCGACAGTAATTAAAGCTTTTCTGGAGTTATCTCACCAACCAACGACAAAACAACTGGTATTGTTGTGTAGATTTCTCTTACATATAAACTAGCCAGCCATTTCAACAATTAAACACGAAAGAGAGCACAACAAAGAGCATAATTTATCTTCGTCAGTGGCTTTGAAATTTGGCTTCAGTTCAGATCAGATATCTTAATCTCCAGAAAATTGTCATCATGCTCCTTGCTGATTCCTCTACCCAGTGGCTATCTTTGAAGCTATTGGGCTTCTTCTGTCTTCTTCTGCGGTGAATATCTGTCAGCTGCTTGTCCCTTGTAATGTTTCAACAGAAGATGACACCTTCTGATGGTTTTCCTAGGATTTTTGTAAGAAGGTCAGTGCTTAGCACTATAGTGCTCCAGAAATCTCACATGTGGGATGGAACAAATTGGTACAGCAATCCAGGCTGGGTATCAACTGACTAGAAAGCAGTTTTGTAAAAAAAAAAAAAGGAGTGGGAAGTGCTGGTAAGAGCAGGACTTTAAGTAAACATGGGTGAGCTGTATGCCTCTGCAGCAAAGGTGGGCAAAACCTTACCCAGTTGTAGGAGCAAGAGTGTAGCAAGCAAGTCAAGGGAGGCTTAGCACTCTCTTCTGTGCAGCACTAGGAAGGTCACAGCTGTGCTGCTGAGCCTGCTTGTGGGCTCCCCAGTGCAAGAAATGCATGGCCACCCTGGTACGAGTCCAATGGAGGGTAATCAAAATGCTTAGAGGACTGCAGTGCACATGAGGAGAAACTTTTTGCCCTTCCCAAAGATGGGTGTGACTTGCCTTTTACCATTCATCAGGAAGCACCTTCCCTTCCTCTCCAATATTTGTGAACATTTAGTGACAGCAGGGCCCTTTCTTGCTATGTCAGCCAGCACCAATCCCATTATTAAACAAATGTGGTTTTTTTCTAGCATTCTTTTTTTTTACCCCCAATCTCATGACAATATTCATGAACATGAAGTAAGGAAACTAGACTGTTTCTTGCTCTATTTGCTCAGCTCTATCAACAGAATTTTTGCTTGAGTTTTGGCTGATTATTTGGCTGAGTTTTGGTGGTTATTTAATGCCTCCCCACAAGGAGCAATGTGGTAATTTAGTGTTACAAAGTGGGTGGGATAGTGTATCAAAACCGAAATAACAGTCTGTGATGGTTTGACCCTGGCTGGAGTGCAAGGTGCCCACCAAAGCCACTCTATCATTGCCCTCCTCAGCTGGACAGGGGAGAGGAAAGACAAGAAAAGGCTCAGGGGCCAGACAAGGACAGGGAGAGATCGCTCACTAGTTGCCGCCATGGACAAAACAGCGATGCTCAATTAAAAAAAAAAAAAAAAAAAATCTAATTTATTACCAAGAAAACCAACGTAATGAGAAATAAACCCAACTTTTAAAAACACCTCTTCCCAACCCTCCCTTCCTCCCAGGCTCAACTTCACTGCCAAATTCAAATCTTCCTCTCCTCTAGTGTCACAGGGGGATGGGGGATGAGGGTTGCTGTCAGTTCATCACATGTTGTCTCTGCTGCTCCTTCCTCCTCATAGGGAGAACTCCTCACACTCTGCCCCTGCTCCAGCATGGGGTCCCTCTCATGGGAGACAGTCCTCCATGAACTTCTCCAATGTCAGTCCTTCCCATGGGCTGCTGTTTTTCATTCTCCAGCCTGTGTCTCTACCTTAGTGTTACACGTCCTGCCAGAAACCCTGCTGCAGAGTGGACTCCTCTCTCCACGGGTCCACAGGTCCTGCCAGGAGCCTGCTCCAGTGAGGGCTTCCCACAGGATCATAGTGTCCTTCAGGGGTCTCCAGCTGCTCTAGTGTGGGGTCCTTCTTGGGCTGCAGGTGTATATCTGCTCCACTATCATCCTCTGTGGGCTGCAGGAGGACAGCCTGCCTCACCATGGTCTTCAACCCAGGCAGCATGGGAATCTGTCCTCTGTCACCTGGAGCACCTCGTCCCCCTCCTTCTTCAATGATCTTGGTGCCTGCAAAGTTTCACACATCTCACTCCTCTGCCTGGCTGCAGAAGCCACTGCTTTGCTTTTGGTATTGGTTTTTGTTTTGGTTTTGGTTTTGTTTTTTTCCCATCTGAACTATGTTATCACAGAGGCACTACCATTGTTATTGATGGGCTTGGTCTTGGTGGTGGGTCTGTCTTGGCATTGGATCTACAGGACATATGAGAAGCTTCTAGCAGATTCTCACAGAAGCCACCCTGGCAGCCCCTTGTTACCATAACCTTGCCAAGCAAACCCAAAACATAGTCCATGATGGAAAGCAGAATTTTCAAAGAAGATGGAGTTCCCTTTCATCTTTAGCATGGTAAGAAGACCTTTATTTTATGGCGGCTAAGAATGTTTATTCACATTCTGATATTTCCAATGATCTTTCAGTGCTATTTCCTTCAAATCTAACGAATAAGCACAGATTTTTTAACAAACTTGGTTGCAGGTAAGGTTCTGAATAAGCTCTGGTCATGAAAATAGCTAGAGCCCAGAACTTCTTTTGTGTTTGGATATGTGAAGTTAGAGAGAAAAAAACCCAACAAACAACACATCAAAGTGGGGATTTGTGGACACTACTGTATGGGCAACCTGTAGTCAAAACATTGAGAAAGGCTGCTGAGGAGACCACAGGATTTCATTTACATTTAAATGCTCTAATAGTTACTTAGGAAGGACCTGAAACCATAAATTTAGCTGGAAAGAGAGAAAAAGGCATGTCTTGATTCCTGTAATTCACAGGAAGAAAGTAAAAAAAAGGAAAGATACAAACATGCACATAACCCAGCATAAGGGTAGAAAACTGAGGAAAAAGCAATAAAAAAGGAATGAATAATGGTAAAAAACTCATACAGGCAACAGCAAAAGGTAATTCTAAATTCTGAGCCTGCCTGACCTGATTTGGATATTGAAAGCATAGACAAGAAGGAGAAAAAGCTAAAGTGCATAAATGCAGGATGACTGGAAAGAAATGCAGTGATTTAATCCAGAAACATTTTTTTTAAGATGAGAATTTTTTTTAATACTGTAATCTAGAAAAGTATGTCTGTGATCTCATTAGCATGCCCCTTACTGGAAAATCTAGGTATGGGCTCAGAATGTCTTGGTGGTTTCTGGGAGGATGAGAAGCAGTTAGTAAAGGCAATAAATAACTGCAATGTGTCCAAAAAGGGGTAAGGCTTACAGTGAGTGACAAATTGTTTTAATTGATTTGTTGGGTGAACCACTTGCCTATTTCCTAATTACTCTTTCCTTTCTATTCCCTGAGCTCAGCCGTTCTCAGCCCTAGTTACACAATAAAGTGTCTGTTCCTCTGGCTGAGAAAAATGTTTCCCTGCTTTTCTGAGGAACCTTCTGAGGTTGAATGATGCCTGATTCCTGAGTATGCATAGTCTTTCGCTACAATTAGTCTTTAACAGACACAGAAAGCAGAGCTTGCTGGAGCTGGTGTTCAGCACTGTTGCTCATCAAGTACCCAAAGAGAAATTTTGACTGGCGGAGAGACACGTTAGGGAGATGGGTGATAGTGGGCAGCTCGTTCTTGGGGCTGAAAGGGATGACAGTAAGTCTGTTTGATCTTGGCTGACAAAAGAAGGCTGCTGAGATGATAAATCTGGTTCCCCTCCCCTGTACCCAGAGCCTGTGCAGGGCTTGGGATGCTTGCTGGATACAGATGCTGAGCTACAGTGTCTTGGAGAGAGGTCAGGTGTGCAGACCATCTGGGGGTTAGTGCATGTGGGAATATCTGACAGTTGGAGCTGGCAGTAAAAGCGTAGGAGCCTACGGGCTTTTTGAGGATTTGAAGGTATGAGTAGCCAGCTTTAAAACACATGTATTTCAAGATGTCTTCCTGTTTTATTATAGAATATTAGCCATTACTTGGTGAATATTTTTAATTAAACTGGCAGAATATCACTGAGAGAGAAATAGAGCAAAATATATTCCTAGGTCTTAGATAGACCTAAGGCTGGGGTATTGTTATTCTGCCACCTCCACTAAGACTGCAGAATGAATCTTTTAATAACTAAAGAAAATGTATGGGGAAAAAAGTGCTACATTCCATGAAGTGTTGTTGGCCTCAAAGTAAAAGTCTCCCCTGTGAAGAAAAAATATTTTTTTAAAATTTGCTGTATTAGCTGGCTACTTCAGAAATATTTTTGTACCCTGATGAAGGCATGCCTGGAATCATATACCACTCGTCTTGGGTGGAAGGGACAATTTGTATAAACCTGTCTTGCTGGTTATGGGCAGTTACCCTTTACCATAGCCTTTGAGAAAAGGATTGGCTTGTTACAGGGTAGGACATCTGGAAGAAAGAGGACATATACAGAAGAGAGGAGTCAAAATACTTATTCTTCATGGCTGCAGCAGCTTTAACAGAACATAATAAGATGGAATCAAATAATATTTAGCGATGGAACATTATCACAGCAAACACAGGAAATACAAGTAATATTGCTGTCATAAGCATTAGTTCATGCTGGCTACATGAATGTGTTTTTTATATTAAAGTTATTTATTACAGTTATAAATGTATCTTTTAACTGTAATATAATGATTATGACTTTTACAATTATATTAGAGTTTTAATGTTCTCATATTTAAAGGTGATAAAATTATTAACACAGGTTTACTCGTATCTGTGTCAATAATATTTCACACATAGTTATTCTTTCAACCTTTTTTCTCAATGGTATGGAATGTCAGACTGGGAGACCGTGATGGCTCTGGTGAAGACTGAACTGCCAGTGGCAGAACATGACTCAGAGGAGCATGAGCCAGAGTGGCATGATAAACACTCCAGAGCATTTTTTTAAAAGGAAACCAGAGTCAAATTACAAGGTGCAAACTGTTGCTGCCCACAGTTATTTTAAATGTTCTCAGCAAAGTGGCCATTGAGGCAAAATTGGTGAATGATTGCTCAGTGAAGCAGTTAAGAAGTCTTCTGGAAAAATAAAACTTAGAGGGAGACATAGACAACATACCGCAAACTTCTTTGTACCTTTTTGCACAGAGATCTGAAGATTTTGGAGCGAGAGCCATGCTGTGAAAAGGCTGCTTTGACACACAGGTTGCTTTTGTGTGTATGAAGGGACACCAGCATTGGAAAGACAATGAAACTGAAGAAAAGGCATTTTAAAATGTGGAAAGATAGTGTTACGTCTCGTGACAAGAGAAACAAAAGCTAGGCATACTTCTTTGAGAGCAGTTGCTTGAGCACCTGAAGTATGTAATAGAAAAATCCAGTCAGTAGTGATCTCGTATGCACTTTACCAGTTGCTGCTGCCCATTTCACAAAGAAAATTTGTCTCCTGCTGGAGATGTAAGCTTTTAGGTGCAACAACAGTATCTTTTTATCTGTTTTTTTTGCTACCATTTGGTCTGCAAATCTTTAACAACAGGCAGCTGCCTGAGGAGAGCCTTGGTGGAGATTTTCCGGAGCTGGGAATACCTTGGTCTGCTCCAAAGGCATTTGCAGAGCTTCCAGGTCTGCGCGAGAGGCAATAAGGAGTTGGGAGTCTGTAACTCACACACAGGTCGCATGTTGGTGGAGACCGATAGGTGTGGCAGGTTTATTCAGAGCTGAATGTCACACAGCTTTTTTTCATAAGCCTTATACTGCTTTCCATTCTTACTCCTGTTTCAGCCTGGCTTCATAACTTTCCTTTGGAGCTGCCAGCTTAAGCAGGCATCAGTTTTGCAGCTGCTCATATATCACATAAACTGTGTCTGTTGGAGTTAGTGTCAGCAGCAACAGTTTCCCATGGTTTCAGCATTTTTATGCAAAATGTTAGAAATATTTGGGAAATGGACAGCATATGTTCCCAGAGAATTTTGTGAAAACAATAGGAGTCTAAATTATTCAACTGTGTGAGATCATCTGTGCCCATTTGATTATTGACTCTTTCTTAGTCTTGAATACATCTTGAATGCATCTGTGGAAAACTCAGGGAAGGGACTGGTTCTGTCCAAACCAGCAAAGTGAATAAATGAAAATAGCCATGGGAGTGAAATGCTGCAGTAGCCTCGACTCAGCCACCTCCTTTCTCACAGAATCACAAAGTCGCAGGGGTTGGAAGGGGCCTCCAGAGATCATCGGGTCCAACCCCCCGCCAAAGCAGGTTCCCTAGGACAGATCACACAGATAGGCATCCAGACTGGTCTTGAATATCTCCAGAGAAGGAGACTCCACCACCTCCCTGGGCAGCCTGTGCCAGTGCTCTGTCACCCTCACTGTGTAAAAGTTCTTCCCCATGTTGGTGCGGAACTTCCTGTGCTCCAACTTGCAGCCATTGCCCCTTGTCCTGTCTCCACAGACCACTGAAAAGGGGCTGGCTATTTCCCTTTGTCTCCCACACTTCAGGTATTTATAAACATTCATCAGGTCCTCTCTCTGTCTTCTTTTCTCAAGGCTGAACAGCCCCAGTTCATTCAGCCTTTCCTCATAGGGGAGATGCTCCAGGCCTTCAATCATCTTTGTAGCCCTCTGCTGGACACTTTCCAGGAGATCCCTGTCTTTTTTGTACTGGGGAGCCCAGAACTGGATACAGTACTGCAGGTGGGGCCTGCTTGCAGACAAGGTGATTTTACTGTTCTGATTCACCATTTATGGGATGTTTTGCTTCTGCTTTTCAAGAGTGCTGTGGTAGGAAAAGGAACATGTTCACTGCTCCTTACAACACTTGAGTTATATTCATTAAAAATCAGTTCTAGACAAAATAGAAAGCAATATGAGAACAGAAGCTTTCAGAAAGACTGGCATAGCTCTAACTATTTCCTCTTCTGCTTTGTACAGTTTGTTGAGTGCATAATGAGGTCTACAAGGCAGTATCATCTATATACAGAAGTCTTTATACTATGTTGCATGTGATGCTAAATGTTTTTATCTAGAAATAGCAGATTCTTTTTTAAAAATACTGTTTGAATGGTCTTTGATAACTCAGCTACATCCCCAAAATGTTGAGTAAACAAAACCAGAACACTTAGTAAGCCTTGTACACAGTCTGTGGGCACAACCAGGTTTAACTTATGACTGAATGCTTGACTTGCACTAAGTTCTTTTATCAAAATACCTTTATAACCACAGCACACACATTCAGACTGAGAAAGCATACTGTATTGAATTTTCATGATGATAAAATGAATTTACAAGGAAGAAGAGAAAGGTATAAATTAGCTCTTTGGAAATTTTATTGTTCTGATCAAAATATTATATGGTGTTCTTTAGATTACCAGAAGCAGTGATGCTATCTTGATTGGCAAATTAATTGGCAAAAGTCCTTAATTTCTATTTGAAAACGTTCCTATGTTCACTCAATCTCTGTGTAAGGAAAAAAAGAATGGTTCAAAGGAATAAACTTCTGAGATTTATACAGGAAGAGAAATATTACTTTCTTCCCTATACTTCATCACATTTCAAAGATTAACCAGGCAAATGGGGTTGACAGTAATAGTATATAATGACCATTTTTGGTCTCCATGTCTGACTTTTTTAGGTACTTGCAAAGGAGAAAAAAATGGGAGGGAAGGAAGTGACTGGAATAGGGAACTTTTTGTTTTTTCTGAATTTAAAATTCTGCTACAATAAGAGGAGAAGCTACAAAGTGTACTTTTTCCTCTCTCCTCTGAGTCCTTCTGAAATCATGTGTTGTAGCTTCCTCATGTTTTTGGGGTTTTGGTTTTTTTTGGTGTTGTTGCTGCTGAGTTGCATTTGTTTCTGCAAGCATACAGCTCTACAAAAGTCTGAAAACACGGAACTTCACAGCTGATGAAGTTGTGGCCAACAATATGTCCTTTTAGAAACCTCTAAGGGAAAAGAAGGTTGGTTTTGGTTTGAATCTTATCCAGGATGCCTACCCAACCTTTTGTTAGTTTTAAGAAATTTCTCAGTAGCTGAAACAGAAACTTGTGTTTTCAAATATATGTAAATATTTATCTCTTTTCTGGCAATATTTGAAGAGAAACAAGTGAAAGAGTGATGTGCCACAAAGCTAGGAAACTAGAAAAAATCTGGATGTAGGATGAGGTTCTTACTGAATAAGAGTCCATGATACATGGACTCCAAAGAATGTAGTGCAGCCATGGGGCTGTGTCTGGCAAGCATACAGGCCTTTAGTTTGCATTTAATAAGAAACTCCTATTTAAAGGTTTTTACTGCGTATTTTCCTTAAGTACCTTTTTTAACATTTGAAAAAAGGTGTAGAACATCTCTGCACAGTATTTTTGTATTTCATATTTATAACTTTTAACTGACTTTTGTTTATGTGCTTGTTACAACTCAGTGCCTTTTTAGAGGCATCTATTTTCCCAATTTCTTATGTATTCTTAACTGATTAAAGCAAAAGTTTCTCTACAGATGAGAAAAATACATGCACTATGCTTTGCTGTCTTCACAGTTCTAACAGATCTTCATTATTCCCTGCCCTAAAGAAAACTACTTTCCAAATCCACTGAAACAACCCCTTTACACTGCTGGATACAATTCACTCACTTATTAGGCTGTCCCTACTTGTTCAGCATTATCTCATCTGTTTGTCCTTTGGGGTATCAATTATTTAATGGTGGTCAGTCCAGTATACTGATTTCACCTCTTGAATGTGAAGGCGTAAGATAATTTCTTTTCATAGTCAAACAAGGCTCTGCTTCTTCCAATATCTGATGCCTGTTTCATGTAAGGCAGATACTTGGAGCCTGTGAATAACAGTTCCTTTTACTTGAATGCATTTAACTCATCAGTCTTTCACAGTTGTTTAATTCATTGCAGCTAGTTAATGAACATTCATACTACCAGAGTATAGATGTATTTTCCTCGAAAAATCAGTAAAATTAATGTATTACAAATGGTTCCAACTGCCCTTGCTGCTAAGATTCTTCAATGGAATTTGAAAATTAGTTTGAGAGTGAGCACATGTTCAGAAACAATAGAAACCCCCCTCCACTACTTTAAAATCAGTAAAATCTGAAATGAAAGGAGGAGCCTACAGACTAAAGGAACCTCTAAATAGTAGACTAATATTTTTTCTAGGACAAACTGCTCGGTCTATGTGTGACAGTCACACTTATGTTCTTCAACAAAATGTTGTGATTTCATATCCATAGTGCTTATTAACTGAACATTGATGTTTGCCATGTTTTTTCCAGCAACACGGCACAGCTCCATTAGAGTCTGTATTTAATGAAGCATGGGTTATGCAAAGAGCTTTAGGAGAAATATGTTTTTTTTGAGCAGGGATGGGCATCTCTGGGATCCCAGGGATGGATGTTCTCCTTCAGGAACATCTGTGACATCAGCTTCCCACATGGCAAGTATAGCTTCTGCTGGAAAATGTTTCTTGAATTTCAGAAAGAAGGATTTTGCAGTTTCCAGATCTGTATAATCACTACACCATTCTGTGAGGAATACCCTATTATTAAGCAGCTAAAATCATTCTTCAGACAAAGTACAGTAAGACAAACAAAGAAAAGTTATTCACAACCTCCAGACAGCTCTGATTGCTGCATCCATCAAAGTAAACATCATAGCTAGAAACATCTCACGTTATCAGCAAAGAAAAAGGAGACATAACAAAAGGAAGCTACTTACAGTGATATTAGATAGGAGAATTTTTCTCATTCTGTGCAGTTAGCTAGCTGTTGGCTCTTCTACCTTTCACACCTCAGGGATTTTCAGTCTGCCCTGTGCTCTGCTAGACAAGCTTCTCTCTAATAAGTAAAACATGTTAGCTTTTTATAGCCAATGTCTGTTCGGCTGTAGCATCCAGACAGATTTAATCTTTTGTTATGAAACTAGTTGTTCTTCCTCGTCGAAGAGATGGCTTAGCCATCTTTAGTTAAATTTTTTCTGATATGACGTCTGTATTTTGTACAAGTGCTGTGGGGCAGGAACAGGCAATCAAAAAAGGAAGGATGAATCTGGATGCAATCCAATGACCTTCACATCATTCGTGAATGTTGGGCCCCAGCACTGCAGGCAGTACTCCAGGTGAGGCCACACCAACAATGAATACATTGGGACAATCCTCCATTTTGACTGGCTGGTTATGGTGTGTTTGATGCACCCCAGGATAAGCTTTGCCCTCTTGCTGTGAGGGCATGCTGCTGACTGCTGTTGAGCTTCTGTGGGTCAGAACCCCAGATCCCTTTCTGCTGTGGTGTTCTCCAGCCACTCCTATCCCAATTTATACTTGTGCCCAGCATTCCTCCATCCCAGGTGCAGAATGCAGCATTTGGACTTGTTAAAATTTCATCCCATTAATTATTGCACCATGCTCAAATCTGTCTAGATGCTTCAGCAAGGCCTCATGTCCCTCAAGAGAGTCAAAAGCATCTCTGAGTTTGGTATTAGCAAACTTGCTCGTGGTGCATTCAAATTCTGTATTCAGATTGTTGATAAATAATTCTGAGCAGCATTGTCCCCTAGGATATAACCCTGAAGTACACTGCTGGTGACTGGTCGCCAGCCAGTTGCAGCCCCTTTCACAACAACCCTTTGAGCTTCTGCCCGTCACCCAGTACTTCACCTAGGGCACCCTGAATCCAGTCTTCCCAGAACTGGACAATTTGTCTAGAAGGACTCTGTAAGGGACAGAACCAAAAGCCTTACTAAAATCCAGGAAAACTACATCCACCACTTTCCCATGAGCCAGCAGTGTGCCTCGGTGGCTAAGAGAGCCAATGGGATCCTGGGGTGCATCCGGAGGAGTGTAGCCAGCAGGTCAAGGGAGGTGATCCTCCCGCTCTACTCTGCCCTGGTCAGGCCCCACCTGGAGTATTGTGTCCAGTTCTGGGCTCCCTGGTATAGAAAGGACAGGGATCTCCTGGAGAGAGTCCAGAGAAGGGCTACGAAGATGATTAGGGGCCTGGAGCATCTCCCCTATGAGGAAAGGCTGAGAAGATTGGGACTGTTCAGCCTTGAGAGGAGAGGACTAAGGGGGGACCTAATTAATGTTTACAATTATCTTAAGCAGGGGATGCAGGGGGAATCAGCCAGCCCCTTTTCAGTGGTCTGTGGAGACAGGACAAGGGGCAATGGCTGCAAGTCGGAGCACAGGAAGTTCCGCACCAACATGCGGAAGAACTTTTCACAGTGAGGGTGACAGAGCCCTGGAATAGGCTGCCCAGGGAGGTGGTGGAGTCTCCTTCTCTGGAGATATTGAAGACCCGTCTGGATGCCTATCTCAGTGAAATGTCCTAGGGAGCTGCTTTGGCAGGGGGTTGGACCCGATGATCTCTCGAGGTCCCTTCCAACCCCTACAATTCTATGATTCTATGATTCTATGATTCATCCAGTAGGTGGGTGACCTGATCATAGAAGGAAATAAGATTAGTTAAACAGGACCTTCCCCTTGCAAACCACCTAGTGGCTGGCTCAATAAGTCTTTTCTAAGCATTCTATAACATATTATTTGGAGTTCATGTTCTGGGGACCCTAAATTTGCTCTCAGGAATCCAGTGGTGAGGTTGTTTTCAAACTGGCAGCAGAAGCAAGTTGGTAAGTTATTCAGTTTTTTTTCCACCTCTAAGTTCATAAGACCAAATTGTGTTCTCTAACATATGCTTACCTATGAGTATTAAAAAAAAAAGGTGTGGCAGGGGTATATGGCTTCTCTCTGTTATAGCTAATCAAAGAAGAACCACGCAGCAGGAAGCCTGTGAACATACCGAGATGCAAAACATACTCCCAAGGACAGGTGCAATGTCCTTTTGCAAGTTCAGTAGAAGTTGCACATCCTACTTTACATGATGTTGGAGCCAGAAGTAAAACACTGTTAATTAAAAGGGAAACATTAGCTTTCTTGATAGATCCAACATAGGGAATATGCATTGAAGGAGTGCGACTGATTCACAGGCAAGATCTAACATCGAGGGAATGCGAGGGGAGAAATAGATCGTGTTAAATCAAAATAGTGCCCTGAAGTGTTACATGGGAACCAGTTCTGTGATGATGCTTGCTGTTCAAATGAGAACAGCAAGAATCATCACAGAACTGGTTCCCATGTGGCTTTGCTCTGTGGCTTTGTTTTCAAGCAATGCAGCTGGCTCCCTTTGAGTAGAAATGGGGAACTAGTTTAGAAAGGAAGGGTACTGTGTGTGCACGGTGTGTATGAGATGGTGTTAGAGTGGTCAAGCCTCACCCAAAACAGTCTACCAACAATAAAATGCTGCTCATGTGGAGCCCTCTACTCCTGCATGTAGATAAATGCAAAAGGATGCCAGGACTGCATGCAGTCTTTAGAGTAACTTTATTTTTTTGTTTGTTTCCTTTCTCTTCTGGAGCAGAAGAAACTACATTTGGCAAAAGTCTCCTGAAATACTGATCCTAGTTCTCATTTGTCCTTAATGGTGTTGTTGAATTATGACTCTATACTCTTCAGTTTGTTCTTCTAGTCAAATAAACTAGATCAAATCAAATAAAATTTTCTAATCATTATTCATTTTCTTTTACCTTATGAAATTTTAGAATGGGCATAAATTACAATAATTTAATGGTGGTATGACCTCAGTTCTAATCTCTGTTGTTTCTCAAGCTTAACCTATTTATTTGCTGGAGTTTTAATTCCTTCTTTTGCTGGATTAATGTTGTCTTACAAAAACAGATACTCAGAATTTCAATATCCACATTTGCCACTCACTCAAGTCACAAATTCAGGATATTTCTTACATCCTTTACCTCCCAACCCTCTTTTAGCTAGCTAAGTTTTTTCCTTGACCGTGTCTAATATGCCATATATTGTACACCACTGCTCTTCTGTTAGATCTCCTTGTGATAGCTTTATTTTCTTGTTTTAAGTTAACCTCTCACACGCAAGATAACATTTGAGCTGGGACTATCTCTGCCAGCCTTTCAATAGAGCAGAATATTGGCAGGGTGGGAGAAAGGAAAGAGGAGCATGAGTTTGTTGTTGTTGTTGTTGCTAGTACATAGGACCGTTTGTTCAGTTCCCAAGACTTGCAGCAGCAGATCACATGCGTGGCAGTGCTCTATTTGATTAGAAAGAGTGGCTCCTAGGGCACAACTTACATCTGTGATCAGGAAAAGCAGCATTCAAACTTGCTCGGGGTTTAGCTTCAGAACTAAAATAAGCATTCTGTGGTTGTATACTAAATTCCTCGTATAAATGTATATGTATTTTTAATGTACATTATGCAAGAGCGTAACACTGCTCTTTGGGAAATGGCCTAAGGATTTCAGTACAGCTAGGTACTTCTAGAGATCTCCAGTAGCCTGAAAGAAACTAATTTCAGAACTGTTAGGTTCATTTTAGAAGCTCATGTCCCACTGTGTGTTGATCCATTTCCAGTCCACTTTTACAGTCGTTCAGTGTGGCACTTGTACAGAAAAGCTGCATATAATTCTTCTGGCTAATCTTAATCATATGATTGGGAATTTTAAAATATTTTAAATATTAAAATATTTAATATTTTTTATTTAAAATATTTAATATTTTTAAGCAAAAGACAATTATCTTTAAATAGAAATTTTAAGATGTAAATGATCTCATCTTGTACCTACTATTACACATTTGAGTTTTGTATTTTACTTTTCTTAACAGTAGCTGCTAGAGAAGGCTTCAGTTTTGAAATAAACACACTTCCCCAAAGCTTTATGACTTTTCATCCAATATTCCTTTGATCCATTGTATGTTTTCTTTGCTCCAGAGCTTACAAGAAAGAATCTCTGTGCATGTGAGGTCTCAGGAAAAAGAAGCAAACAATGCAGTTTACTTCTGCATAGTTATTTACAGTAATTGCAGCATAATTTTAGTTGTTATTATAGCATGACCAAACTGTCTAAAACTTTTTTTTTCTTACAGTTAATCTTATGACATTTCTTGCTTGCAGTTGCACATTTCATATTGTTGCAAGAACTAACCTTATAAAAGGATCCTTTTTGCTAGAATGAAAGGAGGACTGCTGGAGAAATGAGTGATTGTGAAACACAGATTGACTTTTCGATCCCTTGAGGGAACTTTGCTTGCATTAGGTTTGCAAGTTCTGCATAATGTTTTTCAAAAGCATAAGGTTATTTTTCAGAAAACAGAGAATAATACTGATGTCCAGAACTTGAAACATTGCCAATTATAGAAGACAGACTGCTCTCCCATTCCACCCAATCTGCTGAAGTTGACTAACATCTTAGATGCTGCATAGTAGTTACCATATGAGCTGTTACGTTTATTTTACTCTTGATCCCCAGAGAATATCACTATGAAAACTTATGATTGCATCAACAGGCCTTGAAAGTTTCCACCACTTCTGCTCAAATACAAACTGAGACTCTGAAGTGAAGTTTGAAAGAGAAAACACATGCAAAGAGGTGTCTACTACCTTCTCTAGAAGTGGAAGCAAACTTTGGAATGTTGCTTATTTTAAATATCAAGTTAAAACTAGTCAACAGCATCTCTTGTAGGAAAAAAAAAATCACTTTTTATGATCATGTCTGATGCCTTATCTTTGTATAAAAACGTTTCAAAGCAATTCAAACAATAGCTTATGCCTCCATGCACGTACATTTCCAAACACCTTATGCCTCAGATTCCATGGAAATCCTTAGGAATTAATTTTTAAGGCCTCATGTGGATAAATGAGATTAAAATGTAGCTTTTGTTATTAATTGAGACTTCTTTCACTTCCTCTGTGGTAAAATTACTGTGCAGCCTCCTGTGGTTGAAGAGAACTATTGGCTTTCTCTGTGTGGAGACTCACTGGAAGGAGCCTCATCTATTCCAGCACTGGAATAAAGTGCTTTTGTACTTGTACTTATGTCACTCCTGACAGAAGCCTGTCGATCCTGGTCTGAAAGACCTTTAGCAATGAAGATTTCACACCCACTCTATCCCACTCTTCTGCTGTTCTTAGCAGTTGAAATTTTTCCTGAATATCTAATCAGTATCTCCTCTGCAGAAGTCCACTTCTTGCTCTATTTGGACAGAGGAAAAGCTACAAATTTTGCTTAGCTTGACTCCAGTGAAGCTTTTGAAAAGAAAAAAAAATTACAAATTTACTTAGAGAAAGATAAAAAATTTAATTCAGCAGAAGGTGGTGAACAGCAATCCTATGCAGGAATGATAAACAGCATGAAGATTTGGATCAGTGGAAGTGGCTCTCTAGCAGTTTTGCAGAAAAACATATACGAAACTAAAGAGGATGATGAGATGACTGTGACACAACAATGTCAGGATACTGTGAAAAGAGATAAACATAATGCTGGGAAGTATAAAGAGACATATGAAGTAATTCTGCTACATAGTACTGTTCTGGTTCTGACTAGAGGCTACAGAGGATCCAAGGCTCATTACACTCCAAGCGAAGAGGATATAGTGGCAGCATATGAAGGGGTTCAAGCCACTTCAGAAGTGATTGGAACCAAAGCCCAGTTCCTCCTGTCAGCCAAACTGCTCATGCTGGGGTGGATGTTCAAAAGAAAGGCCCTTTCCATGCACCATGCCACCAATGCTGCATGGAGCAAGTGGGCACTTACCACACAGCAGGCTTGAATAGAAAACCCCAATCGCCCAGGACTCCTGGAAGTCATCACAGACAGACCAGAAGGCAAAAATTTTGAAATATCATCAGAGGAGGAGGTGAAACATGCTGAAGAAGCCCCACTGTATAGTGAAGTGCCAGCAAATGAGAAGCAATTTGCCTGGTTCACTGATGGGTCCTGTCACATTGTTGGTAAACATCAAAGATGGAAGGCTGCAAAAGTTGCTGAAGGAGAAGGCAAAGAACATCAAAACAACCAGCAGGTTGATCAGGCTGCTAAGATTGAGGTGGTTCAAGTAGACCCCAATTGGCAATGCAGGGGAGCATTATTTATAGCTCGCTGGGCCCATGACACCTCAGGCCATCAAGGAAGAGATGCCACATATAGATGGGCTTGTGATTGAGGGGTGGATTTGACCATGGACGCTATCTCACAGGTCATCCATGAATGTGAAACATGTGCCTTGATCAAGCAAGCCAAGTGGTTAAAACCTCTGTGGTATGGAGGACGATGGCTGAAATACAAACATGGAGAGAGGCCTGGCAGATTGATTACATAACTCTCCCACAGACATGCCAAGGCAAGCAGTATGTGCTCACAGTGGTAGAAGCAATCGCCAGCTGGCTAGAAACTTGCTCTGTGCCTCATGCCATGTCCTGGAATACCATCCTGGGTCTTGAGAAGCAAGTCCTCTGGTGACATGGTACTCCATAAAGAATCAAGTCGGACAATGGAATCTATGTAGGTACTTTATGTTATCACTAGGTGTAAGTGAAATTTGCTGTGGGCTGTTATTGTTCTCCTTTCATGGTGATTTTGTCAGTAAACTGTCCTTATCCCAACCCATGGAGGCTCTGGCTGCTCCTGGAGGAGTGAGTGACCAGTGTGTGGTGCCCAGACAGTATTTGGGGCTGAACTACACCAAGTACAAAGTAAGATAAGGCTGGAGCACTGTATCTTATTAGGAAACCTTAATTTTTCAAGAAGGATGTAAAATAATTAATGGGAGCTCAGATAATAAGACTTGAAATAAGCTAAAGTATAATATATATGATCTGAAAAAGCTGAGCACAATGGAACTTCCTAACTTTAAGAAGACAATGCTTAAGTAGAAGATGACAGCCTTCATCAAATATGTAAAACATTTATAAGAAGAAAATACGTGATTATTTGAAGAACGTGCAGTTGTTCTCTTAGCTTTTGTCTAGCTCTCTTTTTTTGCATCAGGCTTTAATCATAAAAGGGTTTTTCAAGAATTGGTTGCGTGTCAGGAGTGTAAGGACAGATTTTGAGGTTGACTTGCCAACCCTGACATGTTCACTGACCTGCTTTAAGGGTATCCTCAGAGTCAGCAAGCCTTGGGTGAGTCCATCTTCACTTTGTTATCAACAAACTTGATCTTCTTGTGCTCATAGGATTTCCTGTGATTGCCCCAAAATTCTGAAACTGGGATTTTCAAGTAGGTTATCAGTGGCATTGACTGAATCATACTGGCATAAATTATTCAATTATTTGTTGACTACTTGTGTGCATATTTTCTTTCTCTCAGAAGGTGGAATTCTGGTCTCCATAGGCTGGACAGCTTTTAATTATACTTAAGATAAAATAGAGCCACTAGGGCCAGATTTAATCAGCTTCAAAACAAACAAATGAAGTATATGTGCTTTTTCACTCCATTACTATGAAAATTAGTGTCCAGAATACAGGTTGATCATTGAAACACTAGAAGTAACTTCATAAGTGTATGAAGATAAATGAAAATCAGTTTGTTTGGAATTAATATTGATGAAGTCTTTTAGACATTCTACAGTGTCAAATTGTGATGAGACTTGTATCACCTGCATTGCATACTATTAACAGTATGGCCTATGTGGGACTTGAAACATGATGCCATTCACAGACAAAGAATGAAAGAATATGTTGTAGGAGAAAAAGGACCCTCATATCAGCTAGAAATGTAATTCTATACTTAGTCATTCTTAATTACTTACATTTACTTGTTCTTTATCTTATTTTGCTGTTTCTAGAGCAGCTGCAACTGAAAGAAGGAAAAAGGTCTTAATTTTGTAGAAGAAACACTGGGAAGTTTTAGTAAGGATTAATTTCAGCAATTCACTTTCATACTTGAGTTAATAATGGCTAACTAAAGGTTTTGCTAATTGAAGATAACATTGTAATAATGATGTCCATGATGGCACTCTTTCATTTTAAAGTAACGATACAATTCTCAGCACGTAAGGTTTCCCTTATAGTCTTCACAGACAAGCAAGCTGCTGAATGAGGATACCAAAAGGGTCAAATTTGAAAAAAACTTTAGAAAACAGAACCAGAGGAGGAGTCTAGAGACATAATATTATTCATCCTCATGTGCATGTTTAATATTAGTGCTGTGAGTAATAGCGATAAATTAAGTGGAGCAACTCACAAGTAAAAAAAAAAGGATACATGTCTGTGGGTCTCACATCACATTTTTTAATTATTAAACTGCACTTTTCAATTTTTAAGTACATTAAATCACATCATTGATTTCAGGACCTCTGATAGAGTCAGCATTTTATATACTAAAATTTCCACAAATTTATCAGAAAAAAAGTACAGAAAATGAAAAAACCCTTTCAAATAGTATTGTTGTGTATTTAATTAGTAAGACAATTACATGTCTAATGTAGAAGCGCTACATGCTGACACTGTTGGTTTTTTTGTTCTTTCACAGCCCTAGTGTTTCATTTGTTTTTTAGTACCTTATTCATACTGTCTTTATTTCTGAAAGAAGTAAATAATATTACTTCTGAAATGGAAGTGCAACTACTTAAAAAGTTTCCAACTTCAGAAAAAAAGCTGTTCCAAGTACAGAAATTATCTCTTCCTCTTTCAGAAAGTGCACTTGGGATAGGTATTGTAATCAACAGAATCAATTTTAATTACAGAGGGTACCCTGGATAGGAAAGCATCATGTCCACCTCAAACCAGCCTGAAAGCGGAAATGAGTAGCCTGATGACACAGTGCTGGGATCCTGGGAGTTGCAGTCATAGCTTGGACCAAGAGAGGTAGAGGAAGAACAAGACAGTTGTCACAATTTGATAGATGACTGCCTTTCACAAGCAATGTATTAACAGAAGTAATACAACAAATCTTAACTTGTTGCAGTTTTTAGAGCAAGAATCATCTGCCTGGAAGTTTGCAAATATTTCCCAAATGCTCAGTTGGGTAATGATTCCCACATGTTTATTACTGGATCCAGCTCTTATGTCAAAGTCAGCTCTAAACCAGGTGAGAATTGCCATCATGGATTCCTTTTGATGCTATGCTTTCATCTAAGAGCTCTAGATTTGAGCTATCATACACAAATCTCCGTGCAAAAATCTATATATTTTTAGAATACTTTCAGTTCAAGAGATGACATTTGCCATTTTCAAGTGCTTGCAATACGGACCTCACATCTACAGTGTCTATTCTATGGCATGTTTAATATCAGGGCTAGATTGTGAATTACTCAGTTATTCTTGTTAAAAATGATCTACAAAAGCAACTCTACTAAAAACATTAATAGTGTTTGTGAAATGTTCTTAAGGCTGTGTGACAATCTGTGCAAAAAAACCATGCTACTGGATCTGCAACACTCTCTAGGTTGCCTTAACACTTGTCAAATATCAGACAAATAATCAAACCAATTAACACCTCTAATCCCCCCAAATCTGGGTTCTTCTGGAGACATTGACCTTCATAGGAATAAGCTACTTCCTATTCTGAGTAACAGGAGACTGCCTAGGAACAGCAGGTGCATTTGGGTGAGGATTTCAAGGATTTGGATGATGTAGAAATTTCTTTCATCTTTCTTTCACTGCATAAAACAGCCCTTTCATTTTAACCTTGAAATTTAGGACATCTTTATTTCTTCCTATGAGGATATATTCCCCCTCTTTTCTCCACCAACTGAATCTTAACTAATTCAACCTGTTGAATTCTTGAAACCTCTTTGACATCTTGCACTACCTGACCAGTTGTTCTTTGAGCCTGCTTTCCATGTGAGTACAAACTTGGCTTGTTGCATATCCCCAAAATACTTCTGTCCCTCCATATCTGTATCCATATTGATACATATATATGCATGTAAATATACGAGAGGTCAACCAACACATTGTAATACATGATCATGCTCAATCAAAAACAGTTGAACAATTCACAAAAGTTCTAAATTAGAAAAAAGAAACAACCTCAACCCATGCAGGAGAAGGGTTCCACTCACTTCTTGTGTTGCTAAAAGTGACTGGAGACAATTTAGAAGTCCTTAGTCATACAGCTCACATAAATTAACAAACCTGTGAAACTCATCCCTGAGCTGAAAGATGGTTCAAAATCTGTCTTATTTATAGCCTTGTTAAGCACTATTATCAGAAATCAGTTTTCAAACCATTTGGTAGGTTTCAATGACTGCAGTCATGGCCATTTAAATGCAATATATATTATTTTTGCTATATCCAAAGGAATAAAATAACATTTCCTTATTGTGGTAAAATACAACATCAGAAGCTAATAATGCCACCATGTATATTACCTTTGACATCATTAAATACAGTAGGGGAAAAAATTATTGGAAGGGAGCAAGGGTTAATGAGAAAGTGGAGCCAGGATCCTCTGAGAGTTGCAGAGCACGTTGCACAGGGGACAATGGACCTAAGTTGCAACAAAGAAAATTCTGATTAGAATAATGGAAAGCAACTTTATTTGAAGGCTGTTAATCAGTCAAACACGTTGTCCAGAGAGATTATGGTATCTCTGTCCATTCACCTACGCAGGCCTTGAGCAACCTGATCTGGTTGACCCTGCCTGGAGCAGGAATCTGCTTGGATTAGATGACTCAGAGGTCGCCTCTAGCCTAGATTTATAGATGCTACAATTTAAATTTTTTTTGTACTTTCAATGAAAGTTTGTATGTATTCTGTATTTTTAATATAACAAAGATTGACTATAAATATATTTCAACTACATGTATTTTAAAGAGAATGTTTAGGAGACAATATAAATATCTTCTATACTTAGAATGCAGAGTCCCAAAGTTTGTTTGGTTTAATGTATATATAAGGTTTATTTTTGCTATCCATGCACTACAGAAGGCTTGTTTTATGCTGTGCAATAAAAAATAGTCCCTAAATGAATTAATCTTAATTGCACTTGTCATAGTCACAGAGCATGTGTTTACACATTACAGCTATATATACATCAGTCATGGACAGCAGATTTCTACTCCGAGGCTGTGTGGTCCCTCTGCAAAGTCATATCCAGGACATCGAAGGAAGGAGAAAGTGGTAAAGCAGATATATTTATAAAACATACATTCACACACATGTATATGCTTTGGCAGGGGGGTTGGACCCGATGATCTCTGAAGGTCCCTTCCAACTCCTACGATTCTGTGATATTCACACACATACACAATTTAGACTTACACTTATCCACATCACTTATGCAATGATGATTTATGCCAAGCTGATTTATGCAATCAGCTTTCTAGATCATTCCTGTTTCCACAACTCTTACAGTTACTCCAAAGACTGATTTTTTTTTTTTGGCCTCTCCAGACACCTTTGCATAAGCCACAGATGTTTTCCCAAGACTGACATGTGCTCAGGTGGCAGGGTAAAGACTTGGAAGGTGATGTGTAACAGCACCACCTGCTGAAATATTTTTAAAGTCTGCACAAGGCAGTACAAGTAGACAGGCAGTGGTCTGTGAAAATCAAGATGACGTTGAACCAAGTTTATTCCAAAACTGGTTTTCATTACATATTTCAGGGTTGCTTTAAAGATCACAAGCATTGAACCCAGTCATCTAGTATGAAACTTGGAATTGTTGGAATTTCATGGCTGCACCGTTGCAGCAGTCATCATAGAACTGGAGGAAAAGCCTCAAGAGGTCATTTAGTCCATGCCATGGACCAGAAGAGGATCACTTATCACTTGATACATCCTGCCACCTGCTCTCAAACTTGTTCCAGTCACTCAACAAAGTTTCTAGACAAAAAAAAGAATCCTACAAACTTGCTAAAATATCCCAATATACTTGCTACCCTTCTTTCCCTGTTATTCCCTTCTCTTTTAGGTTTTTCCTTGTCTTTTCCCCAAATTACCTGAGTGTTTTCCAGTCTTTTAATCACTCTCATTTTTATTTTATCTTTATTCTGGTCAAGCTCCTCCTTGACCAGCAGTGTCAGTCTCTGCACATAGCTCTCTAGCTGCTGCCTCACCAGTGCTGAGTGGAGGATCAGAATCCCACAGTATGTAATGGAGGCTGTATAAACTCCATTTGGGCTTGTACTTTTTGAGGGGACATACAATGATTTGTGTTCTGCAGTGACCTTTATATCCCTTTTCGCAGGTCCATGCTGGACCAGTTGTTTTTTGTTTTCTGTATATACAGTGTATTTCTCCCACCTGCATGTAGCACTGTGTTTCCACCTGCACAACCAAATACTACTTTTTTATATCATATCCCCAGCTTCTTAAGTTTAAATTTTACTTCAAATATACCTGACTTCTTTTCCAGCTTGATCGTACTTGCAAATTTAAGAAAACCTTCCCTTATATTGTACCCAGCTACACATGAAAACATGATACAGGACCAGACTTAGGACAGGCTTGCACAGCATCTTCCTAGATCCCTCCGTTCATTCAGAGTCAGAAATAGCTGCTGTCTTGGATCAGATTTTCAGGTCTCTAGCAGCTCTGCACTCACTCTGTAATAATTCAATCTGTGGATTGTATCCCTTGTTTCAGTATGAGAATCCCATCTGAGATAGTTTTAAAAACTTGACCGAGCTATTTTCTTTTCCCAAAGTCTGCTTCCCTGTTATGGGCAGACGTCAGATGTCATCGACCCATACTTAGGATGAAATTAAATCAGGTCTAGATGACCTGAAAACATCTGTTCCACACAGATATTCCCTCTCTGTTAGAGGGTGGACTCTTAATTTTTTGTGATTATATTTGTTTTGATAGACATATGATTGCAACTGACCCTGGAAAAAACTTATGCCTAACCATCAGCTCTCTCCACAGGGCCTGACACAGCATTCCCTCATATTCGGTAGGTCTTTGGCTTTGATTTCACAACTCTATCCCTTAAAAAAATCATTTATCATGACAGCTTTGCTGTTAAATTTCTTATACATCATTTCATGCTGTAGTCTTTTTTACTTTTTTCCTTCATATTATCATTTTTCTACTAACCTTTTTAATCTGGCCCAGATTTTTCTTCAACTTTTTTTTTTTTTTTTAAAGAGGAATGTTAATTTTCTAAGACTTTATCAACGTTGTTCAACAGAAAAAGTATCAAAACCTATTATTAATATTATACTTCCTGGTCACTACTTCTGTGGACCTAAATATTTATTTTCTGACATAGATAGCATAGCCAGAACAGAACAACCCCAACAAAACACCCGCAAACCCAACCAGGAAACAAAACTCAGTCAAACTAAAAAAGTGAAACCAGACAGAGAACAAGGAAAGTGGGGGCTTAGGAGGGGTGTTATGATCACCTTATTTGCCAGCCGGGAATGTCCTGTGCAAAGACAGGTGTCTGGGACTGATACCTGCCAATTTACTGCTGCTCCAGAATGTCTGTTCTTACGCTTTCATCCAGCCCTGCATGGTGATCTCGCTCGCTCTGTATCTCCTGGCCCATAAAGGTGTGCAGAACTTTTCCTTTTAAACATTTTAAAGTTACTGTTTCCTACACTGTTCTTAGTAATAGGGCCATCAGTGCATGGGAGGTACCTTGGGATTTAATTAATATCCATGTTTTCAGGAAAGTTTTTGGAATCCAGAACTGCATCCCTTTGTCTTGGGCTCCAGCTAAAGCTGTTAACCATAAACATTGTGATTTTTCTTCTGAAAAAAAGTCATGTCTCATTTGTTGGGTTTTATTCTGCTGTGATGAGCTGTACTGATTCCAGGAATATTCAAACTTGCCACCTTTTCCTATAACTGGTAGCAGTATTGAGACACCAGGGAGATGGAAACTTTGCATATTCTGTGATCCATATAATATCCAACTCTCAGTGCTTGTGAATCTGCCTTTGTTGCAAAATGAATTTACTCTTTCTGCCAGCCTGTTTATCACAAAGCATGAAATCGGGGGCCTTACTTTTTCACAGTCCAGTTGACTGTATGACACTTATCTATAGTTCAGACAGCCATATATTTGGATCCCAAAATGTTTTTTTCTTGGTACTTTGCACAATTACATTGCATGCCACCTTCTTACATAACTATTCAGCACTGGTCTATGACTTCATTTTTCTTGATTCTAAGTAAGCAATCCATTCACATAATAATTTTATTTTTTTAACAGAATAAAAGCTCCAAGAATAAGAAGTTTCTCTCCTAAGAATTTAGTTTAATTGTTCCTTCCCTGTTATGCTAATCTCTATTATTTCTTAAACATGGCATGCTTCGTAGATCACAGAAATCTTTAAAGCACACACAGTCAGGAAGAATGTATGCTCCATATATAGATTCGTTATCCTAGATAGCACGTTCCACATTGTTTTATAGTATGTTACAGTTTCTTGGGGCTATAAATAAATACCTGAGGTATTGTTAAAGCTTTCAGCCTTTGCTCTGGCATTTTCAGCACTTGATTTTTCATCTTTGTGATTGCATTAATGCTATTGTCTTGCTTATAATAACAGTAACAAAGTTATGATAATCATATCCCCTGTTTAAGCAAAGTGAAGCAATATTTTCAGTAATAAAACAAAGTAAAGCAGTTATTTATAGATAAGGGGAAAGGAAAAGTCTACCTCTGGCAGATATGGCAGTGAATATTTTATATTGGGAATGACTGTCTTACCAGCAGAATATATTTACCCAGATGGGATTTCAGTCAGGATAAATATTTGTTCTGAGCTAAACTCTCTGGTTTCAATCCTCAAATATCCTGGAAAATCAAAATAAGTTTTATTCTTAAGGCTGTATGTGAAGGCTCAACACTTCGCATACTTTTTTAATTTGTGTTGCTGTGAAGCCAGGTCCATGTTTACTTTCAAAGGGTCTGAAGACCTTCAAACTCAATCGTACTTGTGGTTCCTTCCTTCCCATGCCTGATTTCCTCTGGCATTAGAGAGACCCCCTGCGTTACAGGAAGTCCCTTATTCTTTTTATCATATATTAGTTATTCATTTGTTCACTCTTACAGCTTCTCTGCTGCTGAGCCTTCACTCTGGTTTGCAATGTTAGAAAGCATGCAGTGTTAAGGTAAACAAGTTGTTTTGGCATACTCATAGGTTCCAGGCTCACCTAAGAGCGCCTTAATCCAACAGGTATTTAGTGCATTTTCTATTACAATATGAGGTAAATGATAAAGTGTAATCGGTATGTTCTAGGAAGGGGGTGGTGAGTTAATGCAAATCCTCTAAGATTTGTCATAGCTTATGTTTTTTAAGTCACAGATACTTTTCTAAAAACATATTCTTATCAAAGGGTCAGGGGGCAGGGTAAGGAATGTCAGAGTGCTATCAAGGCGTGATTATATTATTTGCCCTCTGTTTCTGTTTTTTGATCTATAAAATGGTGATGTCCTTTCCCCCAGAAATTTTGACCATTTTTAATTAATCTATTTAAAGAATTTTGACTTAAACAGAAGAACAGATTTACTTGCTTCTTCCACTTCTATTTCTGTGTTTGTCTAATTCATATGGCATTTGCATCTCACAAATGATTTTTTTTTGCAATTCTCTTTTGAACTGTCATTCCACCTATTGAAAAATTCTGAAACTATACATTTGCCATTAGAAACCTCAGATTTTCACTCCGCAATGAATGGCTGTGATCACCAAGAGCATATCCACAGATATCCAGAGATATTCACCAGAGTAGCCTTACATCACCTGTGCATTGAAAGCATTCCAATATTTTACAGAATTTCAAATGAGCAAAGCTGTCTGTCAAGGAGTGATTTAAGGGTTTATAAATTGAGTGACACTTAATCCAGAAGTTACTTAAGTCCATTTGTAGTGCTAATACAGAAGGCTTTTTACTTTTTTAGAAATCAGTATGGCTGAAAGGAATCATAAAGCTGAAGGGGAATTACTAAAGCTGAAGTAGAATTACTTTTCTTTTGACTGGAGGAGTTCTATAAATCACACCCCTAGGAATGCTGAGCATCCATCCCTAAAGATGTAAAGATTGTATCAAGGTGTTGATGTTCAGTACCTTTGAGGACTGTGAGATTTAATTCAATGGGGTTTATCACTATTTAGACAGCCTTGGGTGTTGACACAACAATAATAAAAGAATGACCTTATTTTAAAATTACAGTTTCTATCAGTAATTGTATAGTTTAGATTGTTTTGCCTTTAACTAGTTTTTTCACATTTTACAGTTTCTGGCAAAATGCTAAGACTAATATTTTTTGTGCTTTTTTTATCATTGTTATGAATACCTGTCTTTTTCAGAGAAGAAAGACTGTTCCTGTTGTGTTGTAACTATGATTAGGCCATTCCTATACAGGAATCATAAGGGAGAAGGATGAAAGTAGTATTTTATCTAAAATTTTCTTTACCATTATATTTCCTTCTTCACTGGCCAGAAGTCATCTGCCATGAATTTGGGTGGCAGATCTTTTTTCAGCTTCTGGATGGGTTAATCTTCACTGAATACGGTTTTGTTGGTTGGTTGGGTTTTTGGGGTTGTTGGGTTGTTGGGGGTTTTTTTGATTCATCAATTAATTGGATTCATCAGTTACCTAGGAAAAGTAAAAGAGGGAAAGGGAATGCCTTTGCATCTCACTTTTGAATGATGCTTATGTAGTACTGAATTTAACTACTGTTTTTGTACAGCTATGGGTTTTGATGAGATTACAGTGTGGGTGAGAACTTAAATGGCAACCCTTGATCTGTTTGTTGAAAAGATACCTGTTTTCTATTACCAGTCTTAGTGATTATCCTCAAAAATTTCTGAAACACTACAGAAACTCAAATTATAATAGCAGAGGCGTTACAATGTGTGCAAACTCCTTCTGTCCCAGATGAGAAAACTTTGAAATGCTTCTAACAGAATATTTTGGGTGCTCCATTTAGATAGTTCTCTCAAAGATTCTTCTTAATAAAGGTCTTTCTGAGTGGGATTAGAGGTTCATCCATCCTGGGAACCTGTTTCCAGCAGTGGCCAGTAGTAGATGCTTAGTATTATGTTCATGACAAGTAACCAAGAAACCACACATTATATGAAGGTCCATGGCTAGGCTTCACTGCTAGTATAATGCTGTAACAGTCTAATCAACTGTAACCATGCTACCATGTATAATACAACTTTCTTAATTCTAGTAAAGGTCACTAGAAATGTTATAAAATCAACATCCTTTAAGCTCTCACCCTTCCAGTGGATTGTTACAGCAAGTTTTTGGAGTCTCAATTTTTTGCAGAAAAACTCCCCACACTGTGGAAGGCTCATTCTTTGGGTTTTGTTAGAACTATTTTTTCACGTTTCCTGATTTCTTTAGGGTTAGTTACACTACGGTTGCTTATGTTTGGTACATCTTATTACCACGATTCCTCTAGAACCAGAATAACCACACAGTTGAACAAAGCAACACAAAAATTAAGCAAAGCCAAGTTAGTAACCTTGTAGAAAAGATTAAAACTTATCTGCAGAACAGGCAGAAGACACCTGGAAGCTGAGCAATTGCAGCTGAGACAACCTGTGCAAGAGCCATCTGATCACAGAGCAAAATAAACTTTTCACATAATTTTTTTTTCAGACTACTTAAAATACCTGGGTATATAAAACTTGGATGAAATGTGTAGTGATGACTCCTCTTTCAGCCCTCAGTAATTTGTGGCTGTGATAAAGAATTCTATGAGAACTTTCTGAAGTGAAGGTTGTTTTTGAGCCTAATAGCCACCAGGAGATTCCCCCTGCCAGCCCACAATCATTTCAAGTTGCTATCTGAACACCTGGAAAGGTTTAGCCTTCACAGCATCCTTCATCAGAATTCCACACTTGACTTCTGCAGAATATAAAGAAACATCTCACTTAAACTCAGGACAATTTCTCCAACATGTATTTAATATACATTCTGCAGCTTTAGATTCAGATATGGGAACAGATGTAAAAGAAACGTGTGCCTGAAAGGTTTTCCACTTCTGTTTGTAAGCCCTGTTAGTCTAATAACATGAATGAATTTAAGATCAAGTAAGGAGGTCCGTGGAAGAATAACTTGTTTATGTCCTGATTTTCTTTAAACATTGTTATATCTTTTGTCTTTTTCTATAGCACCAAAGATCATTAGCCTTCATGATTTTCTACCAGATCTGTGAATCTGGTAATGAAAGGGATGCTTGTATAGCTACTTCAGGGAACATGGCAGAAAAGCAATTCCCTAGCTTAACTAGGTATTGATAACAATGAAAAACAGGTACAATCTCTCTACAACCTCATAATGTGTTACTGTGACCTTGATTGCAAAATCCTTGTGCAGCTTTTATAGATTTAAACTTTTTTCCCAAGAAGTTGATGAATGGAACATGTTTGATTTTAAACTAATCACAGATCCAGAAAGCTACAGTGTTTTTCCCCTGTTTAAAATATAAAACTATAGTACAATAGCAAAATCAAGACTTCATAGCCTAGGAATCATTATAAACATTTTTCCTTTTTTTTTCTTTTCTTTTTTATTTTTTAATTCAAAATGTTATCATAGAATCATAGAATGGTTTGGTTTGGAATGCTCTGGGTTGGAAGGGACCTCAAAGATCATCTATTTCCACCCCCGTTGCATCATTTTCCAAAATATCTTTGGATATTTTCAAATTTGAAGACCAATACAATCAGTTTATAAATTAGATAAGATTACATTAGAGGTTTTTCTCTCACTTAGTATTTCAATATGACAATCATGAACACTCGTGGGAATTCTTCTGGAATTTTTACTCGTAGTTTAGCTTATGCATTTTACTCTTCCCTAAACGTCTCATCTGCCTAGAAAATGGTCAGTATTGTTTTTCAATCTGCTTCACTACAAAGGAACACTTTAAAGTACTCTCCTAATTGTTTTATAATGGGATATTTTTAGTAACAAGAAGATTTCATTCTAATTTTATTCTTTATTAGATTACCTTATAATTCCTTTTCTCTATATGTTGATAACTTTCCAAAATACTCCTACATTGCTGTCACAGCTGTCTCTGAGTATTCACTACCAAGTCATGTAAGCATTCTCCTGTATTTCTTCATCGGTCTGTTTCTCTCTCTTGACTTTGCTGCTTAGCAGGAGACTGATGCTGGTCTTTAGAAAAATGTTCCAACTTTGATATCGATCCTTAACTGGTTTCCCGTAGCTCTCATCAAGCTGTTGTTTGTTTTTTATTCCTGAGTCTACTTACTTCTTTTTTTCCGTGACTCCTGCTTCCCTGTCCTTAAAAGTAAAGGCAGTGTCTTGCTCTTTCTAAAGCCTCATGTTTGTTTTTTAACTGGTACTTGATACAGCGCTGTCTGGATCTCGCATCCTTAAAGTATTTGTCTGTCTGTCACATTTGCTGTATATCTTTATATTCTCTATTACATACTTTTTAGCTGCATATGAATTTTCGATGTATCATTGTTTTGAATCAGTAAGTATATTGCCAGTAGCTAAACAACGGATACTTTATAGTATAAATCACTTATACTTTGTTTCTGTAACAGTGGCTAGCAGTGAATACTGCAATTATTATGTTGTGGGATTTTTTTTTTGTTGTTCTGAAAATAAATGCTTCTTTGCTTTAAGCCTTCCGTATGACAGTTTTACCAGCTGCGTGTTAGTTTGGCATTACAGAAAAAAATGAATGCCCATTCTCTATTAACTGCCCTTACAGCTTTCATCTTTCCTAAGTTTCAATCAGATTGGAGGCATATATCATCCTTAGAACAGAGTCTTCTTCCACTGAGTCCCTCTTGCAACTGGGATCATCATCCTTTCCCGCAGCTTTTAACGTTCAAAACATTTTTATTGTTTTTTCCCCTGATGGAAACTATGCAGAGTAATCAAGATGTGGGCTATTGAAATACGAATGTTTACAGGAACATAATAGCTAAGATTTTTTTTTTCCTCTATGTATTATTTGGAATTGCTTTATACATAAAAGTCTGGAATTTCTTGGTTCAAGAATCACTGGTCGTGCCCTAAAATTGAAAATCAGGTGATGTAAAAGCATTCTATCATACTAATGTGGTGATAGCTATTATATATAATTTACTGTAGTAAGCATAATGTAATCACAGTAGTCCAATGTTCACCTAATTAGCATGGTGTAGAGAGCAGTTCATTAAGTGGTTGTTTCAAACTAGCTTGGGTGGTTTCCCAGTAACGATGTAAATAACAATAAACATGCATCTGAGAAGCATGAGACTGACAATATTGGTATAAAAAACATGATCAGGGTGAACCTAGAAAGCTCATTTGCTGGATGCTTTCTTATGGCTGTGAGACTGAGCATTGTATTTTAACATATCACAGAAAAGCCACATAAGTTCTAAACGGTTGACTATAAAAACAAGAATCATTGAACATTATAACTGAGAGCTATACTGAATAAAAATATGCACGACACCAAAGTCACTTACTAATTGATCAATATGCCTATCTATAAAAAAAAACCAATTTACTGGAGGTCAGAGGTACCTTGTGCCATTTTTGTACTGGACATTGACGAGGAACGCAAAGCATTATGTTAAGTATTTGCCGAGAAACCCTGTGGAAAACGTTTCAGCCTTACACAAGTAGGAAAGAATGTCTCTATTGCTGAGCTACTTTTCTTTCCTAGAGATCATAAAGTACTTTAGAAACTTGGGTATTTTTTTATAGCTGCTTGAGCTAAAATATAGCATAGAATCATATATTAGCTTGAGTTAAAAGGGACCAATAAGGACCATTGAGTCAAATTCCCCGCTCCTCACAGAAACCATCAAACCATATGACTTAGGGCATAGTACAGATCTTGATCCCAAAAAAAAAGGAAAAATTTACAGAAAGACTTTTAATGCTAAGATGGTCCTCAAACAAATGAGAAGTTGATACATAAGCCATTTATAAGCTGCTGTCCTAATTACACATCAGCGGTACACAGCTGTATAGCGATCGAGTGGTTTGAAAAAAATTTCTGAAGTTAGAAGATTTTCTTGATTAATACAAAAAACTTTTTCTCTACAAACAACAAGACTGGGTAATCCTCACATTGCCTAGAGAAGTGTTTCCCAATGTGACCTTAGATCTCACTAGTGAGGCGAAGGCTTGGGCTGGATTTGCCAATGACATTTACTCTCCAGCTCCCTGCTCTGTAGCTATAGCTGCAGTAGGATTAAGCTGTGCTTTCAACACACAATTGCTATGTTTAAGGTGATGCTGTGCCAGGACCTGACTCAGACCACACACCCAAAGCCTCCCTTCACAAAATCACTCCAGTGTCCTGAACCCCAGTACCCCAGTGTACCGCTCACGCAATATGACTGTACTTCATGGCCAGAGTGACCTCTTGTCCTCAGTACCACTTCGGTCCCTCCTGCCTCGCTACAGAAATAATACCTTCTCCAAAATCTTGGGATCTGTTGCTCTTGGCAGAGGTCCCCACACTTGGGTCCTGGAACATTACCAATTCTCATGACTTTGTGCTGTCAGCTGGGTGCTCTTATCAAATAAGCAGCTGAAACCATTACCTCGCACTGCTTCATGTGATTCTGGAAGCCATCTGTGGTTAACATGTTTTTCACTAAGGGCACTAAGTAGCTCAGCAGAGCTCTGTTTGAAAGCAAGCAGTGCCTGCTCCCTTTCTGGAAGGAGCATGCGGCACTTGCCTGCTAGAACGTGCTGAAGCTGTGGAGAAGGAGAGGAAGAAATGCAGGACCTCTGCAGGAATGGGACAGTATGGGTCTGGCAAGTGGGAAAACTATGGACAAAATTTACCTGCGATCCAAATCTGGACAGATGTTCAACTCTTCTGTAGTTTTGTGCTGAAGTCCAACCCAATTTAAATATTAACTTGTGGATAGCATTTCCTAGAGTGTTTCCTTGTCTAAGCAAACTGATGGCCACTAAATAAATAATAGCACAATAATTATAAAATAATGAGCCCAGACTGACTTTCTTGGAGCAAAGACGACTATAAAATTAACAGCAGGAAATGCTTCCTCTATGAAAAATACTGGCCTTCCTGTCTTGCAAAACCTTATTCCACTGTTTAATTCTGAGTTTTCAAAAAGTCTGACAGAAGTCTTGGAGGCAACATATATAGACTTTTTTTTTTGTTTTAAGATATTTTCAGAACTCTGATCATATTTTGCATTTTGCAGAACTGTATCATTAATTTGTACTGTCATTAACTGCTCCTGTTAGGAGGAACCTTTCTTAAAGTAACTATGACAGCTACTGACGGAGAAACTGAAACAATGACAGAGATATTGCAAAAATGGCTTTTTAGATACATATGAATATGTTTTCTTCGACATGAATTTATTTAAACTGCTTGGCTTTTATTTACTTTCATACTTTTCTGTGCAGTAGTATGGGTTAACCTGATTAACCCATGTAAGTCAGAAAATGCCATATAAACAGATTTGATCATTACAATAATTTTGAAGGACTGCAGAGTTCTAATTTTGAAGGACAGCATAGTTGTAGCTTTTCTTTAGGTGCAATTTGTTTTACTTCCAGGGGGCTAGGCAGATGGAGTAAAAAGCATAACAAAACGTTTACAAGCAAAATAATTTTACCATATGTATGTCTTCCTTTTTCCAGGGAGAATATTGTGTAGTATGAGTCACTGGTCTTTGAACCAACGGCGTTGCTCTGTTTTCAGGAAATCAGTATCTTTTAAAATCAATTAAAATGATAGGAATACCATTTGCCTCAGCTGAATGAGAACAATCCAGTCCAACAACTTGTCTCTGGGAGAAAAAAAAAGCCACATAGCAGTTTAGTGGAAGATGCAAAAAACCCATTGTGGCATAATCTGTCTTGCATATTTTTGTCTCATCGATGTATCTACTGGCTTGCATTGAGATTACTCATGAAACAATAGGATCAATAATCCTTGTAACTTCTGATATCATTGGTGATTATCCAACTTACTTTGACAGCCATCTAAAAATCTATTTGTCACCTCAATAAATTCTTGTTCTTAAGAGCCTTCTGTGACCAGGGTCCACAGAAGAGATTAAATTCAGGCTCGGTGAAATAACATACCCTACTTACTATTTTTGCTTTTAATTCCTTTAATTTTCAGTCTTTTTCTTAAAAAACAAGGTAAAGAAAACACAAGATTCCAAGCAGTCTTTTCTAACATTTTCATGTCATGTGCATCTATCATGTTCCCTCTTGTTTTTTAAATCCTCTTGATAACACTCCTATCTATATATGTGCTAAATAGAAGAAAGTCTTCCTTCTGGTTTTTAGGGTTGGGCTTTTTTGATTATTTGTGTTCTGAAGGATATGTCTCTAGCTCTGCAATATTTTTTATGAAATCGGGTAAGCAGGGTAATACAGCTCAAGATGAAGCTGTATGATTGATGGATGTAATGGCGTTATTGTATGTTCTGCATTATTCATCATCCTATTCTATATGCATCCTAATGCTGTAAGACTGTAGTCACACATTTCACTGGTCTTTCCTGAGCAGGTTTTTAGGTTGCATTGGAGTTTTTATAAAACTGCCTAAGCAGTTCTAGATTTCTGAAGAGTTTTATTCCTTTCCTCCTGCTTTCCCTGTATTTCCTACCTGAAAGCAGGATATCTGGAAGAGCAGATGGTTTCCTAAGTAAAGCTACTAAGTTAGCACAAGCGTAAACTGTCCCACTACGGAAGATTAGGGGGCGTATAATTGGAGGTTAATGTCTTGAAACTGGAAAAGTATGATATGGTACAGAATTTGGAAGCATGAGCAAAACAAGAAAGGGCATGGCACAAGCAGAGAGAAAACTAATGCATTTCTTGATAATTTGCCATTCATACCATGCTTTTTGAAAGAAGAATACTGTGTTTGACCTGCTGTTCAGTTAATAAAGGAGGTACCTAAACAGCTAAATGTTGATCTATGTTTTGCTCCAATCTTTAACAGGTTGTCTGTGGTTAGATGACCAATATAGTTCCCATCTGTGATGAAAAAAAGGAAGAACTGAGATTATTGAGGTATTTTCAGACCATCTGGATCTCAAGTGGTTCCTTCAGGAACCTCAATAATTATTAGCAGTTACTTTTAATAGTTTATAAAGGCTGAGTGAGGCCCAAAGTTAGATACTAGCTTCAAAAAGGAGGAGGAAGAAAAGTAAAAGAGCAGAAGGAGTTCCAGATCAATCAGACACGTAATTTAGCACCTTAAATAGTAATGTTAAACACCTCAAGCAAGTCCATCTCTAAATCAGAATTAATCTAACCAGGCTCCAGATGTGTGAAATCAAATATATCTCTGTTGGAAATTCTGTCATCATTTTTTGAAGAGCAGCAATAGCACACAGCTGCAGTTAGAAAGCTTGAGAGAGCAAGTCCTGATAACTGAGCTCAGGAAAATGATTACAGAAAAAAAACCATTAAAAAAGTTGTGTATCCCTGATGGAGAAGTTAATGTTGTTCAGTAATTGCCCGTGCAGATTTATGCTTTTTCAGCCCATGGGTTTCGAAGTTACAGGGAGTGCCAGGCGTACAAAACTTAATTCCCCCATTCTACAACTGCAGACGAGCCAGATGCACTGATGTATCGGTCTTATGGCAGGGCTGGCTCATGGATTGGTGTCCTCCGAGAGCAGAACTAAGCAGGGCTTGTTGACCTGTCCTTGGCCATGCTGACACAGCCAAGCTCTGGAAGCATACTTCAGCCATCCGCCATGTGTAATCTTACTGGCAGGGCAACATGCGCTGCCATCGCCGCGCAGCGTAAGGCAGCCTGACGGACGTGGGCATTAGCAGAACAGCGTCAAGACTATAGCAAGGGGTTCGCTCTTCTGGGCAACTCTGGTGACCAGCTGCTGAGGAAGGGAATCTGGCTGCCAGCGGACTCGTGGGCATGTGTTTTGCTCAGGCCAGTTGCTGCAGCTCTTTAAAGTGCTCGCTGTGTTGCTGGACTGTGGGATTCAGCATCTCTTCCTTGCAATTTATTTCCTGTGGATAGGGTTGTCCTAGAGCTGAGCAGAGTAGCTGAGAGCAAAGGAACTGTCTCTCTTCTCCCTGTGGTGAGAGCTAGTCTGTATCCCTGACCAGAACACCCATGTAGGAGAAGACAGCAGGGAAGGAAAAACAAAGGAAAGTGATGATGGAGATTGATCAAGCCCAAGTGTCGGTGAGCAATGTAGGGAACAGGAGGTTCTCCTCCGTCTTCTGTTCCTATTTGGGACCTATCACAGATCCTTTGACACTAGTAATAAGCTGTGATCTTGCAGAATCATAGGACAGTTGAGGCTGGAAAGAGCCTTTGGAGATGATCCAGACAGAATTTCTCTAGGTTAATTAATCTGCTACTGAAAAGTGTAATGCCTCTGGCACATGGTTGCTCTAACAAGCAGCTGTGGAGCTCAACCTTTTGTCCTGTGTTGTTTTGCTTCTCCAGAGGGGTACAGCAGATGCTTAGGCACCAGCTGCTCAAGGAGCAAATTCTTCTATGTTGTAGGAGTCCCAAGGGTCCACAGTGGATAGTTTTTGACAATGTTAAGTGCTAGCTTTGCTTCTTTTCCCTTTTAGAGAAATAAGGTGGAATACACGGAGAGCGTTTTTTCTGGAAGTCCTTTGTTTTTCTACCCTAGATTATATAATTCACTGTACCTTCCTTTCCCCTGAGGAACAGGGAAATTTCAGGTTTAGACAAGTAAGGATATGTATTTTAGGCTATCTAGGGAAACTGGTCTCTAAAAACATACGGCATTTCTACTTAGAGATGACAAAATTGACATTTGACTGTAATTGTGTTCGTTTAATTAAATGCATCCTGGGAGGGGGAGAAGTGTTAGTATCTTAGTTAAAAACTAGAGCACTGAAATTAGAAGGTCAAATTCAGATTTCGGTACTGTGCAGCTTTAATTAGTTTCTCCCTGTGTAGAATGGCTCAGTTATAATTACATGACAGTACAATTTTTTCCCACCAGGCCTTTTCCCCTAACCATAAATCTGCTCTAAGGACTGATGGGGTTCTAGACATTAACTCATGGGATGCTCCTAGCTGGAGTTCAAAGAATGAATTGAAAGATGTGAGTGTCTAGTTTGGAGAAGCAAAGTACAGGGCGTGAGTCTGTAGGGTGGGAAAGAAAACAGAGACAAATGAAACATAACTTGGTACTTCCTTTTGCCCAACCATTGAAACACCTTATGTCTGGTCTTTCAGAACAAAGGAAGAGAGTTATGTTGCACTCATCGCTCTGGAAAGGCATGAGATACCACTGGGCAGCATTTGGGTTAATTAAGTTTTTTCCGTGGAATTATAATTTTATTTCCTGAGAAATTGCATGAGACTAATATAATGAGGAATTAGCTGTTACAGGCATAAGATGTTACAGAAAATAACAAACAAATGACATGATCATCATAGTAAACTATTTGGAATGGCCTTTTCTCTTCAAGTTCAGAGAGGTGGAAAGTAGGAGAAAGCTATTAAAGCATAATCAGCAAGGGGAAGAAAGACAACCACTATTGACTGTATTAGCATAGCACATTTCAAATAGTTTTCAGGGGATGATTGCTGTATACATGGAAGAGAGAATATGCTTCATGTTCCTGTTCTGATCTTGCACATTATCGAGTCCATACAGCATCATGTAATTATTCTAGTATTTCAAATAAGTATGTATGGGATGTTGGTCTTCCCACCCTTGAGAGAGCAAAACTCAGATGCCTTGAAATCCCAAATATCACAATCTGCTTTTCAAATAAGTTTTATGTTGTAATTCTGGTTTTTGTCTCTTGATTTTTTCAAACTCCCCTTGTTTATCCCACTGTATATGTGTATGTGACAGTGAGGGTGGCCAACTCCACAATTTCTGAAGTGACTGCAAGTAAAGCCTTTTCATGTTGCAAAAATTCTCACACCCACCTCTACTAACTCCTTCCCAGCAATTAATTCTGCCAGAATGTTCTCCCCACATAGATTTGTGTTCATCCTTCAATCTTATCATTGCTGCTTTTGAGAGTTTTTCACCCTCTCTCTCCCAGAACAGTGGGCGCAGTTGAAACTTTCTACTTCTTCCTCATCTGTTCCTTCGGCCTCAGCAAGCACTTCAGAGGAAGGAAGAGTGAAAGCCAAGGAGCTTTTCTTCCTGCCAGCTGAGAGGAATGAGGAGGGGACAGGGATGATCAGACTTCATCCTTGTGTCAAACATGAGGAATTTATGAAGTATAAGGACAGGGCTTCTAAGCTCTATGCACTGTTGGCTTTGTTACACTGGTGGTACCTCTTCTGGATAAAATCATGAAGTGGTAGAGAAAGAAGGCATTATTTGCCATTAAAGAGGAGTTTTGGTCTGTATCATCCTTCTCTTCCACCTGGCTAGCGGTTAGCCTCTGCTCTAAAAGTCTCATGACCACTTAAGGGTAGCCCCAAATTTTCACCCTCTGCAGTATTGTAGTATGCCCAAATCCCTTTTGCTCCTGGTACGCTTTGGCTCAGTAGCATCCATGTCTCTTCCTCTCCCTGGGGAGCTTAGGCATCCCTGCATCCTCTCAGAGGTAAAGGATGCAGCAAAGCAACAGCAGAGGCCGTGGGTCAGAGAGGGATTTGTCCTGTGAAGAGGGACATTCAGGGAGGCAGCGAGCTGGGGAAGGAGAACCATGTGCATGTGCTTACACAACTTTAGCTGGCAAATGCTGTCCATGACGGACACACAATTTTAGTGAGTTACATGTCCTGTTTGTTTCAAGGGTGTGCTTTGTTAGGAAAACTAACGAGCATTCCAGTTTGTCTCAAGCACCTGCATTGTAAGGGAGCACCATGTCCTTTGGAACAAGAAAAGCTGGGGAAAACGGGTGTTGTGCAGTTTCCTAACTTGAATGCTTGGTTTTGACAAACCCGAACCCAAACCAAAGAAGTATGTTTTTTAAGAAGGAGATTGAGCCAAGCCCGCGCCCGTAGGAGTCACCTCAAAGAGCTTTTCAAGCCTACCTCCCTCTCGCGTGGGGAGGTGCTGCCCCGCACCCGCGGGAAGGCGCGGCGCGCCCCGGGGCTGGCCCGCTGCGGCGTCCCCTGGGGCAGCCGGGCCGGGGCCGCGGCGGCCAGGCGCAGGAGCGGCTCAAAGCTCACCCCCGGCACGGCACCCGGCTACCTGCAGCCGCCCGGCCGCCGCGGGGCGAGGCACCTGCGGAACCACCGGACCCCTGCGGCGGCGGCGATGTCTCCCGGCCGCGCGCAGGCGGGGGCCGCGGCAGGTGCCGCTGCCCCTCGGGCATCTCCCGGCACCGGGGCAGAGGGGCGCGGGGCACGGGCTGCTTTCACGGTCGCCCGCGGAGCCGCCTCGCAGCTCTCGCCGCCGCCCTTGGGCGCTTGCTCTGGGAGGCCGCCCGCTCCCCTCCCCTCCCCTCCCCGGCGAGGAGGAGCGAGCCTCCCGCCCCCACCTCCGGAGGAGCCGGGCAAGGCATGTGCTTGCGGGGTGGTGCTTTCCGGAGGCGCACCAAGCCCCGGGCTGGCTACGCAGCGGCCGCGGCCGCCCGGCGCACCATGCCGCTGCCGCCGCCGCCGCCGCGGCTCCTCCTCTCCGCCTCCCGCGCGGGAGCGCGCCCCGCTCCACTCCCCGGCTGCCTCCTGCAGCAGCGGCGGCGGCGGCGGCGGCGCTGAGGGAGTTGCGCGGGCTCTGCCCGATGTGGCAAGAAGCGATGATGATGAGGAGGAGACGCCGCTACCTGCTGGAGCGGGCAGAGCAGGCGGGCGGCGGCGGCTGCGGGGCGAGCGGTGAGCAGTCCCGCTCCCGGGACTGGCTCTACGAGTCCTACTACTGCATGAGCCAGCAGCACCCGCTCATCGTCTTCCTGCTCCTCATCGTGATGGGCGCCTGCCTGGCCTTGCTCGCCGTTTTCTTCGCCTCCGGGCTGGTAAGAGACGCCCTCCCGGTCCGGGACCCGGCATCCCCTCTCCCGCCGCCCGGCATCCCCGCTCCCGCCGCCCGGCTGTGGCATCTCCGCACCCGGCGCCCTCCGCCAAACGGAGCCGGGCGGGGCGGAACGGGACGGGGCGGGCGAGAGCGGGTGCTGCTGCTGCTCCTGCGGAGGAAAGTTGGTGGCGGGAGGCGCCGGGGTGGCGGCGGGCAGCGGCTTCGGGGCCCGGGGATCCCCCGCCCAAACTTTGCTGGCCGCTGTTTAGAGGCGACGCCGGAACGGGGGCAGCGCGGCTGATGGGGCGAGAACTGAGTCAACAAGCGCAAGGAGTTTAATTCACTTAATTCATTGGCTCCGCTCCTTTCCAACTGGCAGCGTAGCCGCGCCGGCCTTTCCGTGGCAGGGTTTAAATCGCCGCACAAAAAACGCAGTCCGTGCCGGTGCCTGAAGTAAGGTTTTCATGGCAAGGAAGCGGGGGCCGTGCTCCCCGCCATCCTTTCCCCCCGTCCCCCCGCGTCTTGTTTCTCCCCCTCATTGCACCGTTTTACACCGTTTGACCCATTTTCTCGGGAAAGCTTTTGGGACGGCGCAGCCTTCCTTTCCGAACGGAGGTGGAAGTTCGGCCGGCAGGGTACCTTTTCTGCACGCCCATCGCGGGGGCATCCGGCCTTAGGGAGGGGAAAACATCTCGCGGCGGCAGGTGACGGTCGGGATCCGTCTGTCTCACCCCGAAATCTGTGTGGCGTTTTGCCCTCGCGTTGAAGGCAAAGGGACAAACTGCAGAGGGCAGTAAAATTCCTGCTCCTCACAGAGTCTCCCTGCCGCTGCTGCTGCTGAGAGGCAGGCTGTTTGCATTACCGTGTGCTTCTGAAGTAAAGCATGGGGGGCTGAGGGACGGTGCGGGGGGGGGTGGGGTGGTGGTCTCAGACTTTTTTACCTTTTTTTTTTTCTTCTTAAATAATCTTTTAATAGTCTTCTGGAAAGCTTAATGTTTATTGAATAGAGCTACTGGTCTCTAAAAGCGAGGATGAGTAGGCTAGCATAATCTACTGGATTCTCTTCTAGAGGCACTGCACATAACAGTGTTTGCTTAAACAGACAGAGAATCTTGCTTTCTTGCTTGTTATGACCAAACTTTTGTCTTAAAAACTGCAGGAACTGCTTGCAGGATTAGCTTTATTTGGAGTAAATTGCTGCCTTAGTTCCTTTTAGTATTTGAATTCTTTGTTTTCCCAGCTTTTTGTTTGAAGTGCCATTCCTACTAAATGCACAACAGTTGTAAAAGAGATGATGTGAGGCCAGGAACGGCGATGCCTCATAATTCAGTTGTTTACTCTGTACATGTTCCAGTTTTGGAGCTCCGTGTAGAAAATACAGGTTCAAAGTCTTACCACCTTCTGGTGAATTAACTTGAATGCTTGTCCACCAGGGCTGAAAGGAACAACGATAGACATGGATGTCCAGCAGATACCGAGGCTGAGATGTAGTTAGGTGTAGAGATGTCAGCGATACTTGCCTGCAGGCAAGGCAGCGGAAGTTGGGATTGACTGTGTTTAGCATTAAATTTCATACTTTTCAGTTGTGGTACGATGTACAGCTTGCTTGCAGGTTGCACACGCTTATTTCCCTAATTCCATTTGTGAGGTAATTAGTTCATGAGCAGCGGTGGCACAATGCTGGGCCCAGATCGAAGGGCTATTGAAAGTTATGGAAACAAAACTATGTGCTGGCTGAATCTCACCAGGCGTTAGTTACTACTTCAGAAAGAGTGCATTTTGTAGTTCAGTCTGCATTTGGAATTCCAGACATACCGGAAGAGGAAAAAAAAATGCTTTTAAAACCTTTTTCCTGAGCCTTTATCTTCCTGTGGCTAACAACTGGACGGGGTGAGTGGAGAGAGAGGTGGGGCTCATCCTTAAAGTTTCCAGTCAGCAGATGAAAGTAACTTCAGGCAGAGAGAAAGCTTGCCTATATGGACTTCCAGTCACAGGATGTTGGGCAAAATCCTTTGGATCCCTGCCCAGAGTTTCACCTAAAAGAGTTTTATTATAGTCTAGCTCTGGTTGCGTTTGTGCTTAATGTATTCCTGAAGATCTCCTTCTCTCGCACCTGAATAAAAACTATTCTTCTTATATAGCTGTGGAATCTTAGTCATTATTTTGTGCCTGATGATGTGAAAGGAGCAAGCAGTTATGAGTGCCTGACCTGTAAGAGGCACTTGTCTTTGTTTTGCCAATCCAGTAGGTACACAATTGTTTTCACATTTGATTTTAGAAAGGATGCACAATGGAAGTGAAGTGGATTAGCTGTGTGTAGGTCTATGCTGTGCATCTGAAGTTAAAGGAAATCTTTCTTAACAGTTGTTTCCTTTAGTTTCCATACAAAGCAGTTGGGATTTTACTGAAAGTTGCTTAAGACCATCGTGGAAACAAAATTCCAAAATGACTCACCATAACACTTGATTTGTGTTTCTCCCTTGTACTTCAAGCAACAGCTTAGAACATGGAAGGTGGGATCGGACATTGTTCAGGAAAAAATGGATATTCATGAAGCACAAACCATTTTTATGTTCTAGGCTTTCCTAAAAAAACCCATGAAAACCCAATGGGAGTGAGAGACTTTCCTTCTGTTTTAATTTTTTATTTGGCTGTTGAAATATATCACTGTGATATCTGAGTCAACTTTTCTTTCTTTTTTTTTTTATGGCAATGTATTTTTAAGTGTTCTCAAACACAGCCAGCCACACAGGGATGTATTCCACTTACTCAGCTATTTCACCCTGTCAGAATACGAACTGTAGCCTTCCTGATTTCAGATGAAAAATTTATAAAAGCTGTTGCAAAATTACAGTAAACAAGATTACTTACAAAGTGTGCCTGGAAATCTGATTACTTTTCTTTCAGACAATGTATTCTTACTGTTACTGAGGGAGGTTTCTTGAGAGATTTTGGGTTTTGTTTTGCTTCAGAAAATTACTGTGATTTTGACCTTTGGAATTAAAGCTTTATCTCCTCCGATACTACTAGAGAGATAACTCTCAGAGTCTGCTTGAAAGGTGACCATTCACAGCTTGGACTTTTAAATAGTGTAGCGATAGTATCAACCTCTGAATTTCCTGTGTTGAATTATCCTCTCTATTTCTCTGTACCCGGCGTGGACTAAAAACTGGCGAAATGAGATCAGTCATCCATGTTTAGCTGCTGCTTTAATCGATAGAGAGTAAATTATTTTCCCAAACCTGTGAGAGCCTTCCAGTGCTTAGAAATGCTAGATGTCAGCTGTATTTTCTGTCTGGTTATTGTCTTGTTCTTTCAATGTAATATGTAGGACAAACTCATTAATTGCCCCCTCTCCTTTCTAGTACTAAAAACTTAGGACCATTTTTAGTGGTGTCTAGAACAGTATTGTCTCTGGCCAGACCATGTAACTGCAAATTGTAGGAGAGAAAAAAGATTAAAAAGCGTAATTTTTAAATTCATGAAGTAAAATGTGAAGGCATCTGAAATACCTGCATTTGTGATGTTTTGTTTCTTATGCAGTTAAACAAAACTCCAGTTGACAGGAGGGATGATGCCCAAATTCTACAATTTATTGGAGAGCCTTAACTTGTCTTTTTCTGGGAATTTTCTAGACATAAAGAGTGTCCTGATCATAGATACAGGCTTCAATTAAAAAACAGGGATATCAGGATCATTTAGCACAGGTAAGGACCTTGTGGTGTAAGTGGGAGGAAACCTAAGTCTTTCGAGTCTTCTCTCTGTCCCTTTGCCCAAAACTGTAGGTCCACCAATCTACTGCCATGTATTTACATACATGTGTTTTGTTTTAGGCTGGCCCCATGCCTTTGCTCAGAGGTCGCAAGCCTGCTCTGCCATATTTATCATTATACTAGCCTGAAGTCCTTATCTGTTTCCAGAATCCTTGCTGCTGCATGTGACCCTGTAAAGCCCTTGAGGCCTGGTTGTTGATGTGTTGATGTTTGTTGATGCGGAGCTGCATGCTTACAATGGTATCATTGGCTTAGTGGAGCGTGTGTTGAGTAAAAAGTGCTTTTACTATGTGGCATTCTGATGCCTTCCCTCTTTTAATCACCGCGAGATGTTCTGCTTTAGCTGCCTGATTACCTGTGATGATCCCCCCAACCACCTCTTTGAAGGTCCTGAAAAATTGATGAGCATGCCGATAGGCTTAGTTATGATTCCTGAACTTTTTTACCAATTCATAAACCCAAAAAACTGAAGGTGGGCTTCACATCTACATCATTCACCTCCTGAAATACCTTCCGTAGCAGAAGTGGGAGGAGGCAATCATTCTTACAGGGGGAGTGCAGCACACTAGGGAGCTGTACCTGCAACATGACCAACGCATATGCTGTAGGAACTGGCTTTCTGGCATCAGATTGACTTAATTTACCTGATCCTGCACCGAAAGCCAAGGTAGCTGCTTCATTCTGAAGGACACATTAAAACTTTGTAGGTGCCGACATGGCTGGTAGGGAACTGTCTCTGCACAAAGAGAAGAGCGTCAGAAGTGTCATGTAAGCTTCCTAGGGCTTGAACAGGAGAGTGCCATTTCTTTGGGCTCTTTATCAGAATGACAGAAAATCATCTTTCCCTCTAATTTGTCTTACTCTGTCTAAAATAAATCCTTGCTGCTTCTAGTAAAAATTGGACGTCAGCTAAACTCTTCCAGATTTCCTTGATCAGAATCTCATCTTGAATTGGAGGGGAAAAGTCTTCAAGTCTATGTGGAAAAAGTCTTTGGAAGATGTTTCATCATTCTCATCTCAGTGTCTCAAGGTGTCTGCAGAAGGGCATCTGCTTCATGCCTCTAGTAATGTTCTCATCGGTACTCTGGATTTGAAAAATTCATCCATCTACACCAAAAGGTCACCACACTGACGTTGTGGTGATGTTATATGCCTATTCATGAGATGCTGTGTTACAACTGAATTGCATAGAATAACACAGCTGTGTTGTAAGTTCACAGACATATTTGAAGTTCTCTCAATTTTCGGAAATCTTCTGAGATCAGCCCTGTGTAATTTAGAGCTTTTTTGGTTCAAGAGCACCAGCTGTCTTCCCAAAGTCCAAGAATACCCAAGGTCTGAAAGCATTCCTTGGAATTCTAGCAGACTGAAAGCATACCAAAACATTTGCTACACTGTGTTCAAACTCCAGCATATTGAATCCCAAAAAAAGAAAGCTAAGTCATAGGGAAGGTAATGAACCAGAAAAATCCTCACTAATTTAAGGACAAGCGGAGACAAGGGTTGTTTGCGTGCTTGATGCTGTGGTGGTTGTCCCCAGGAGGTATCCTATCTCTTCTTAAACTCATTCTTCTGGATTATTGTTACTACCAAGATGAGGAAGAATTGAAAACGAACATTAGTGTATTTATAATGCATTTCCTTTCCATAATTCCAAATATAATTGAGCATACAGTTCTGCTTTCAAATCCCCTATTAAAATGTTCCATGAGAAAATCCTGTGTTTCTAATTTTTTCCTTGTCTCTAGGCACCATAATATTAAAACATATTCTTCCAGCTATAGTTGCTGGCTATTTGGCAGCTGTAGTTGCTGGCTATTTGATACAGTCTTAGGATATTGCCATCCCTGCCAAGTGTTGCTTCCAGTAGTCTCTTTAGTTGTCTGAGCATGGCTTCTGTAGCCAGCGTTACCTCTTCAGTCAGGCCCATAAAGATCGCTGCATCTTCCTGTCTGAAGCAGGAATCGCCGAGCTTTGTGTCTGGTTTCATTCCTTGGTACTACATCAGTCCAGGCCTTTGCTTGCTTCGTGTGCTAATGACACTCCCAGTACATCCGTAGTTACTTTTAGTGCTGCTAAGAGCTTGTCTCATTTGCTGGTCCCTAACAAGACTGGAAACAGAGATAATGAGGTGCTAGTGGCAACCTCACTTTGCACACCTCTGTTTCATCCTTCATACTGAATAGCCTGAATGTTGAATAAGGACTGGATAAAACCATAGGTATGGCTATGTTGGAAAAATGCTTAACCATGAACTTTAATCTTAATAAATGAAAGTTCTGTGGATACCCTGGCAATGGGAAACTTACTTAATGTTACAAATTGTGACTCAAACCAGCGGATCCACAACTCCTGATCATTACTGCAGCTGACAAAAATGACAAATAACGTCCCAACTGGAGCTGTTACTTACTGAGATGCAATGGGAATAAGACAGATGATGGATTGGGCTATGATTGTCTACTTTCTTATGAGCATCAAGACAGGTATGTGGATTCACAAATCATGTATTAGCAACTTCATAGTGGATCTGCCATGGACGTGTGAATACCTTTCTGCTTATCTAGCTTAAAATTGGTTTCAAGTTCCGTGTTGTGGGCAAAGATATCTGACCCATTGGTGGGGATCTTAAAACTCCTATAAAAATGGTGAATAGATTTCTTTGGTTGAACCTTCAAGAGGTCTCCTGGATTAAAGATTTTAACTAGCTATCACAATCCCTGTGTTTATGCAGTGAATAAATAAACTTCTTGCTGGAATCTTCCAGACTGCACTGTGTATCACATCAAGCTGATGGTGGCGTGGACATTTATCACAGGTAGAACTGATCTGCAAATCCCTTGAGCAACTGGGTGTGCCAGCATCATGGGGACAAAGTACATCTGAACACCTGTAGTGTTTTCATCCTGCACCTATATCCCCAGTCATAGCCAAGCTGTGGTCCCACACAAGCAAAGTGCTGTCACAGTGACTTCTGCATATTTCAGAAAGACCCAAGTCAGCTCAAGCCTTATTAACATGTAACAATGAGAAGATGTCAACAGCTTAAACTTCTTGTTTTGTGGATCTGGACCTGGACCCTGTCCCTTTTCCCCGCCTTCTCTGTTTTGTTTTGAGCATCACTCCTGATCCTATTGAAAAAAAGCAGCTCCATGCATTTTCTTCTCCAAAACTTTTTGTGTCTTGAATAAACAGCCTCTGGACACTGACGCTGATTCAGATGATCCTGAAAATTCAAGGTACTATTGCACTATCTGTGCAGAGGAGTGTGAGGCTATCTCTACACTTATCCTCCCAGTTGGCTGTTTCTCCAACCTGCATAGAAATATTTTCTTTATCTCTTACCTTGAAACTGATCTTAGTGGTGCCTATGTGGTTTAAAAGTCCCTCTGTTTCTGGTGAGAACCTGTTCCAGGCTTGTGTCAGGGAGGAGGAGAGGAAACAGCACCCATCAGCACTGACCTCTCAGCCTGGCCCTCAGCTCTATTGTCTGAGTATCCACTTCTTCCACCATCCATGGTTCTAGTTTTGAAGTTTCTGTGACCTGGAAGACGTGCTCCAGAGTGCAAGAGCAATGGCTTCTGGTTGCATACTCAAAGTGTGCTCTAAAGGGTGGCTAGGGTAAGATGTGCTCTGGCCCAGATGTATTTCCCTGATAGCTGCAGGTGCAACCAGTCTGTTGTTAGATCATTGGATTATCCCATGAGATCCTGTGTGGACTGCAGGCTTTTCAGAGCCACTTGACAGGGTTTGCAAAAGTAGTGAGAACTTCCTTTTCCACCTGCCTGCTCAGGCAGCTGAACTGTGTGCTGTGGGACCCCTTGAAGACCCTAAATGGTATGGCATGCACAGTGGACCTGCCCACTGACTGGATAAGTGGGATTGCTTTCCTTCCATTCCAGGTAAAATTTGCCTATCCATGTCTCCATTTTGGTCAGCCCTGCAGGAATATCCTAAAATGACTAGATTTTCCCAGTTACTTTTCCAGCAAGACTGAATTCAGACTGAAGACTCAGACATCGTATTTCTCCTGAGAGGTTTTTTTAGGGAAACAGATGCTCTTTGAATTTGCCTCAGCACCTGCTTGCTAGTGCTCCTGCAGAATCATTTAGGTTGGAAAAGACCTTTAAGATCATTGAGTCCAAGTGCTAACCTAAAACTGTCAAGTCCACCATTAAATCCTGCCCCTAAGTGCCACATCTACACATCTTTTAAATACCTCCAGAGATGGTGACTTAACCACTTCTCTGGGCAGCCTGTCCCAGTGCTTGACAACCCTTTTCATGAAGAAATTTTTCCTAATATCCATTCTAAACCTCCCCTGGTGTAACTTGAGGCCATTTCCTCTTGTTCTATCACTTTTTACTTGTGAGCTGAGTCTAACACCCACCTCACTACAACCTCCTTTCGGGTAGTTGTAGGGAGAGATAGGGTCTTCCCTCAGCCTTCTTTTCTCCAGGCTAAACAACCCCAGTTCCATCAGCTTTCCCTCAGCAGTTGCTCCTCTTGCTTTAGATGCCCTGCTAGGTGGATAGATTTCCCTTCCTTTGATGCAGTCCATTGTGGTGGCTTAAGCACAGTCTACTCTGGCCAAGACCTAGGAGTTGATAGGTTGTCCAGAATCTATCCTAGCCAAAACCAGGACCCTGTACTGGTTAAATTGGCCCATAGCACTAAATAGAAATGCCTGGATTTGCAGAATCTCTCTTGCTCTGTTTACTGTGAATGTGTCTGAAGTTTTGCTCCTTCACAGAGTTGCTCTTTGGTGCTGTTGTATTTCAAATGTACGTTAACATGTCAGTTACCATTATTTGAAATGTTAATTGTTATGGGTGTAATGCCTACTGCAGAATGTCAGCCTGATCCTGGAGTCAAAAATGAATCACAGAATCACAGGATTGCAGGGGTTGGAAGGGACCTCCAGAGATCATCAAGTCCAACCCCCTGCCAAATCAGGTTCCCTAGGACAGGTTGCACAGGTAGGTGTCCAGACAGGTCTTGAATATCTCCAGAGAAGGAGGCTCCACAGCCCCTCTAAATGAAATAAGAAACCTCTTTGGTTTGAAGTCAGTGGCACAGAGAGACATATGAGAGTGCGGAAAGTGGCCTTAGGGGCGTAAACTTCAAGAACTTTTTCTATGATGATAATAACAACAGCTGTGTTTAGTAAGTGTTGCAAAACCTAAGGAAAAGCTTGAAAAGTAATTGCACAGTGACACCAGTGACTTTTCAATATTAAAAAACATTTTTCATGCTACCTTATTATGCCTGATACTTTAAATCTCTGGAGTATTCTTGCAAAATGTGTTTTTGAAAGACTCATCAGTGGAAGAAGCCTAAGCTTACCTTTCTCTGTATTAAACAGACCTCTAGGCTGAACACTGCCTGTGCTGACACTCACATGCTCCCTGTTTCAAATATTCTGCGGTCCGTCCTTTTAAGCAAGTTCCAGCTTGACATTTTTTTCTTGATTACAGCTGGATTCCCAAGTTATGATGTCAGGAGTAAAGTGGCAAGGGAAAGCCACCTTTTAGCTTTGATTTGAAAGTGACAGCCAAATATGTAACTGTCAGTGGGAAGCAGCTCAAACAACTGAAGGAGTACTTCAGTGTGTCTGACTTCCATGGGTCTATACGGGCATTAGACAGGCTGTAATTTCACTTTTAATATGTGTTTCAGTGCAGTTAATCTGAAAAAAGCATGTCTTTGAGTCCTGTGAAGTAATGTATTGTACATAATGTTTACCTGATGCCCCTCTTTCAACAGTGACATATTTTGAATATATTTAAGTGCAAAGCATACATTTTTCCTAAGTGTGTTTATTTTCCCATATCCACATTTGGGCTGTTGCATAAACAGTAGTTGCATTTATTGGAGAGTTTCTTTAAGACTATTTTGATCTTGGAGGAGGATTTTGAGAGCATCTGAAAAACAAGCTAGAGAAAGTTATTAAGCCGCAGTTTTGGAGAGGAATTCAGAACCAATAAATGTAGAACGAAGCATGCAAGAAGGATATGTTGATCACAATATTTACATTTAAAATAATCCAAATTATATGACTAGGTGCCAATTAGCTCTAGAGCCTGAAACAGTCTGTTTGATCAAAGTACATTGCTTGCTTTTGCTGCATGTTGTCTCAGCCGCCTTCTGAAGGGGACGCGTCAGGGAGCAGAATGTAATTAACTGTTGTTGCTCTCTGGGACATGGTTTATCTTCTGTGGCTGCTGGCAAGTGTCACCTGGTAGGACAGTTTTATAAGAGGACCAGCGGAGTGTCATAGCCACTAGCAACTGGGTTGGACCATCTTGTTTTTCATTAATGTCTTAAAGTAGAGCTACTTTTGATAGGTAGAAGAGAAAAGATTGAGATAGTGCTGGATGACCAAAAGGCATGACAGTCTCGTTAATGTTCTCTTGACCCCCTGTGAGCCCTCTGAATCCCAACTAATTAAATAAATGGTTGTGATCACTGCCAGATTTTATATGAATTGGTTAACAAGGTGAGAGGATGCATATCAATGTAAAAATAAATCAAAAGAGAGAAAACTGCAGCAATGACAAATGAGGATGTGTAAAGACATGGGAAAAGCTGCTCGCCGTCCAGGTTGGGTGCATGGGTTTTACACACGGTATATTTGTATATAAAATATATAAGCACACGCGCCCTGCTTCAACTAATTATGTTTTTGGTATGGATAGTTGTCTGTCCTCTGTCCCATGGTATACAGTATGGTAGAAAAGGTCACAGACTCATGGGGTTCCCTGGCTACGCATTTGCATGCAGGCAGCTCAAAGGGAGGTTGTTCTCTCATGGTCTGAGATGGGTGCTACTTTTAAAAGTCTAAAGAGCTGTACAAAGGACACATGTGCTCACTCTGTTCAGAGAAATGGAACGTTAAAACCAAACATTATTCCGTCAGTATCTCGCCACTGTGTTTCAGCTTTGCGCATCCTTGGAAACCTATCTTTTGTAGTTCTTTTGCATTCATGTGGAAGTGGTGGTGGTGGGAGGACCAGAATTGTTTATGGTGATCATCATGCACTTAGGTGGCATCATGATCTTCATGATTCTTTTCCTATGTTCTGCATTTTGGGTTAGTTTTTGACTGCTAGTGAGCACCAAAGTGATATTTTCATGGCTCTACCTATGATAAACAGCAAGTATCTCCATTTTCAAGTGTCAGTAGTTGACCAAGAGCCTGTTGTCCCGTGTACAGAATTAGGGTTATTTTATCTGAGCTGCATCACTTCACACACATCTCCACTGAAGTTCATCTGCTGTTTTCTTTCTCAGTAGTGACTGTTACAAGATCTTTTTGTAACTCTTCGTAATTAGCCCTCATCTTTGTCAGATTGCTAGTCACCCCTTTTCTGAAATTGTTTATGAGTATATGGAACAACATATACCCTGGGTGTCCTGAGGACTTTTGTGGGTACTTTGGGACCTTTGTTTTTGACAGATTTTCCCAGGATAGATACCAGACCTTCTGGTACTTGCCTTAGTCTTTGAGAGGGATCTCAGGAGAGACTGGCGTCACAATGCATTCCTGTCTTTGGATACCAGGGGACTTCAGGGTGGAAGTTACATGTTACTGCAACTTTAGCTCTTTCTCCTTTGAGTCCCGTTGGCCCTTTCTGGTGAAGCCTATTGGTTTGTGTTGATTTTTTTACATTTCATGGCCCTGCTTTTGTCTGTAGTACCTTATACTTAAATTTCAGACAGATCTTCTGATGTGTTCCCCCTGTGTGGAATATTCTGGAATGAGAATTACCCCCCGCTGAACACGTATACAAAAAAATCCAGAACTCCTTTCTGCAACAGTCTGCTCGTCTCTCCTCTCAATGTTCTTTTTAATATCTGCTTCATATACTTGCTTAGAAGTCCTTTAGCAGGCTGCCAACTCCTGATTAAGTTTTAAAAAAAAAAATTACTACTTATTTTTGTACTCTTAAAAATGATTTATCAAGCTCTTTTCTTGGCCTGTGTTATTGAGAATTTGTATTTATCCTGATAAATTTTATGATCCTTTTTATTTTACCCTCTCAGGCTTTTTTTTTGAAAGACAATTTTTAGAAGCTTCCCTGCTTGGCTGTTCAGGCACAGTTTGGTCTTTCTCAAGATGTTTTTGGGCACTGATCAGCTTTTGGCGTGAGACTCTGAGTTTCACAGTGTCTTCAGGCCACCTACAAAGATTTTCATCTGTAAGCTTCTAGCTCCCCCTTTCTATTGTAGTGTTTGGATTTTGGTTTTCGTTTGCTTAACCACCTTCGTCGTTGTTCTAAAGCAGCTCCCCAGCAGTAATATTTTATGAACTAGGTTCTTTCCTCTTTTTGAAATCTGATTGAGTGTTTTGTCTTTCTTTGGGTGGGTGGTTTGTTTGTTTTTTTGTTTACTTGTTTGTTCATTTTGTATTTCAGCTGTGCATGAGACATAAACAGTGGTGGCAGCTTCCATCTGCTGTTGCAGTTCTTAACCAGTATAGCTGAGAGTCACTGAAGTATCCCTTGATAAGTTGTGTTTTCTTCTTTGGTGGCCTTTCTTACCTCTGTATTTCTTAGCATCTCAAACAGTTTCTGTCCTGATTGGATGACCAGTCCTCTGGGTCTTGATCTAGGTCTTAATCTCACACATGATTTTGCCCCTCTACTTTGCTCTTGTGAGACCCCACCTGGAGTAATGCTTTCAGCTCTGGGGTGCCCAGTATGAGAAAGACACGGATGTGTTGGACCAAGTCCAGAGGAAGACCACAAAGATGATCAGAGGGCCAAAGCACCTCTCCTGTGAAGACAGGCTGAGAGAGTTGGGCTTGTTCATCCTGGAGAAGAAAAGGCTTGGGTGAGACCTTGTAGCAGCCTTCCAGTACCTAAAGGGGGACTACAGGAAAGCTAGAGAAGGGACTATTTGTCAGGGAGTGTAGTGACAGGACAAGGGATAATGGCCTTAAACTGAAGGAGGGTAGATTTAGATTAGATATTAGGAAGAAATTCTTCACTGTGAGGGTGGTGACGCCCTGGAAGAGATAGCTCAGAGAAGCTGTGTCTGCCCTGTCCCTGTCAGTGCCCAAGGCCAGGTTGGATGGGACTTTGGGCAACCTGGTCTAATGGAGGGTGTCCTTGCCAATGGCAGGGGCATTGGAACTAGATGATCTTTGAGGTCCCTTCCAACCCAAACCAGTCTGTGATTCTATGTTTAATCTTGATAAGCCTTTGATGTTCAGTCCAGTTGGTTTGGGTTCTTTTTTGTTCACAGGGAATTTTGGGTGTTTGTTGTTTCTCCTAGATGCCAATACTAGCCTTTCTTTAGTCTGCTTTTGGCTTTCTGTCTTTTCTGCTTTTTCAGTATTCTGCTGTTGGGTTTTTTCCCACTAATTTTCAGTAAGACTGTTGTATAAATGTTTTAACAACAGGCATTTTTGTTCTTCCATCTAGCTTCTTGGGCTTTTAATATTTGCATAGAAAATTGTGCTCTCTCACATGGGTGTTTCATATCTCTGCAAGAATTTTAAGAAGCGTGTCTGTCTGTTCTGGCTTTTCTTTGCCATTTCCTTCTCGCTTTAGTTTAATCAACTTCTGTCCTTTGCTGCAGTTGAGAGTTGCAGGTGTCCACAATGTTGCTGCTTCTCTTAAACAACTTACTACATTTCTGTAACCTCCTCAATTTGAATGCTTCCCTATGACCTTTGACACGCCGTCAAACTCATTCTTTTCTGTTTAGATTAAGCTCTGCTACATTCTGGAGGCTCCTTCCCTATTCCCAAAATTTCCCTTTTTCTTTGAATCCCCTTCTTAACAGTTTCTTAACTACTTATTGAACTTCTCCTTGTCAATCAGTCTTATTTTGGGAGCGTTTCTGGGAATGCTACCATAGTTCACTCTGCTTCTCTAGCAACCTGTATGTTCCTCCAGAACTTTTATATTGCTGTTATTTTACACAGCAACCATAGCCTTTGACTCTTCCTCAGCACCTCCAAGGAGCCTCTCCAAACTCTCTGTGAGGTCTGATGTTACTGCATTAGGCAGAGAAGTCTTTGATCTCTGGAATGTCAGACTTTGTGTTCCTGACAATCATTGCTACAACAGGCGAGGTTCGCTCACATCTTTCAGGCGAACCTGAAAAAATCTGGATGCAATTGTTTTCTGCTGAGTAAGTGAAAAAAAAGGAAAAACATCTGTGTAGTTGGACTTACTAAGAAGAATCCTCTGGCAGGAAGTGCTTGGCACTGTAGTGAAGCACACAGGTGGTCAGAAGGGTGTTCACAATACCTACATGGTTGGTCACTGTATTATCGCTATTAGTCCTATGTCCTAACTAGGATAGACCCTGTGGAGTCAAAATACAGGTCCTGTTACTTCAGCAGAATTATTGCAGTGTTGCAAAACACCACACTTCTCACACAGGGGGACTTTTACACTGCATGTTGTTCGTGACTTCCAAGTTTGAGGAAAGGCTCCATGTGCCCAGAATGTCACCTGAAGGATTTGAATGAAATCATGCTACTCTAATAGTGTCATAATATGCTAAGAAATATAAAATGATCTAGAGCCTGACCACGAGTTTAGAACTACTTCTTCTTGGTTATATTTCGCATCACAATGCAGCTTGGCAGTTGTAAAGCTGGTCAGAATTACCTGATCCATGTGATGTGCAAATTGCTGGACTGATTGTGGATTACTGAGGAGTCAAATATTGCTGTGTGCTAACAGCAAGTGTAGACTGCACATCACACTCATTAATAGGGAGAAATTAATGTCTCAAGACAACAGACATCATGAAACAACTGGTTTAGAGCCTGATGCTGTTATCATTGATCTGTGAAGCCAAAGAAGGAGTGCTGAATCAGAGGGCAAAAAAAAAATCTCAGCCATGCAATTACATAGGGCCTTAGTGAAAATTAGAAGCTTCCTTGGCACAAACAGGTTGATTAAAGCATATAGTTCAATTAATTTTCTGCTAATGTCCTTGAACATGTTGCTCAAAGCTGAATAAAAACATAAATTAAAAAAAAATTTTAAAAAAGGCACATGGGAAAGCTCCTAACCAGGCAGCTAGGGAAGAAAAACAAGTAAAGCTTTGTGTTATGAAAGCTAAATGGTGGGCATGAAAGGCAGAGGAGTTTTTCTAAGTTGTAGATCCAGAAAATACCATGTGGGCTTGGAAACAGCATCTGGCCTTAAAGATACTGCGTGATTTCTGAAGTGAAGATGGTTTTCATCGTTCAGTGAATGATGGAATTGATGGAAAGGAAACCTGAGATGGCAAGTCAAAACTTCTCATTTGTTGTCCTAAATGATGAAGTTCTAGATGAAGCTGTACAGCTGCTTGACTGGAACCGGGGCACGGCACCTCTTAATACAATGGAGATTTTCCCAGCAGGTGGCACACCGTCCAGTTGGCCAGAAGCAAATTCATTAAAATATAAAACCATGGGATAAGATTCACAAGTAGCCAGAAGACTTCTTCTGCAGGTTTTGGCTTTGTAAAGAACTACTTGAGATGTTAGAAAATTTACAGAGAGAATGGTGATGACACACCTTCTGAAAAAATGCTGTAAAAGCCTTGGAAAAGGCTTTACAGGAAAAATGAGCAATTTTTCCTGCAGAGGTAACTAAACAGATTATTTCAGTCAGCCTGGTTAGTGGAGCTGTCAGTGAGCTAGGAATACTTATACCCTATATACGTATTTTAAACTCAGCATTTTTGAAATTGTGCATAGTTTTGATGTCTAAGAACATTACTCACTTGTTTTTGTATTTACATTTTATATTTACATTTAGAAAGCGTTTCTTTGATCTCAGCAAAAAAAATGATTCTGGTAGGAATTTAATGCAGCAAATGGTTTGAGTTAATTCTGAGTGTGCGGTGTTTCAGATCCCAGCAGGAGTCCTCTGTCTACAGACTGCCGTCAAGTTCCCCTAGAGGAAGAGAATAAAGGAAAAAGTACCAGAAGAATGAGGGACCATGGAAAAGGCTTTATGCTAAAACTGGTATCTTAAATGCTTGTTTGTTCATTTTGCTAGAGCACTTTGTCAGGCTGTACGGTTTTATATAAAGCAGTGAAGTGCTTTGCAGCAGCTTTGCTGTTTAAAATTAAACCGAGGGCATGGCTTTAGCTGGAAGAGGAAGGAGCAGGAATGTACAATGAGAGCAGGCTGTGGGCCTTGGAAAGATGAGTGAAAGCTATTCCTCAGGTTTTAGTGGTGATAAGATTGTCACACACTTCTGAAGAATTTGTGGGGGTTGGGAAAACTTCCAACACTAGACTTTTTAATTTCTTCAGTAATTAAAAGACCACAAAGCTGAAAACACTCAGGAAGACAGAGCTGTCAGGCAAGGTCTGTGCATTGCGGGCTTCACCGTTATGTTTGAAATTGTGCTGATTATTTTAATTCCATTACCTCTAGTGTATTTTAATTTCTGAGGCTTTTCCTTCATTTCAAATAATGAAGGAAAATGTTTTGTGTTTAGTTTTTTTCCCCCAACTTCCTTGGGACAGGGTTAGGGAAGCAGAACACTTGGCCTTTGCAATATGTCTTTGCCTGCAGCTTCACCTTTTAACCTGCTAAACACGCTGATGACTGCAACTATTGATTAGAAAGCTTCCAAGTTTTAAACGTCCTGCTTTGGGAGTTAAAATTTCATAAACATTTTGCTCTGAAAGTGATTTCATAAACTTCTGTTCTGTGCTGAAATTTCATAAGCTATTGTTCTGAAGTAATAGGAAAATGCTGTTAAAAGTAGTTTCCAAAATAAACCCCTGCCTCGCACGGCCTGCTTTTGTTGATGTGACTTTACTGTGTATTTTACAGGCAGGATTGTGAAAAATCCCCCAGTGCACAGTAAGGCTTTCTGGAAAGGAATCAAATTGTAATTAAGAACTGCTTTCTCATATATTTTTTTACTGCCTTATGTGTATACTATTACATCTTTAAATTTCTATTTTACTTCAGAATTCACTCAGCATGTGCTGCGATGCAAGCAGCTTGCGACATCGGAAGCAGGTTGTTTTGTAGTCAGCTCAGAAAGGTGACGTCCCACTGCAGTTGGTGAAGTGGTATTCAGTTACCTGTGGGGAGGAGCTGATACATGGCTGTCTATTTATCTTTCCCCTACATATGTTTGCACTAAAACAAAATGCAAAATTATACAATAGCCAATGGAAGAATGTGAGAAAACGGAAAGAAGATTTTAAATCTAGCAATCAAAATAGCTCAGCAAAGTGTTGCGATCAATATATGTTTAAAAGGAAGGAAATTGACTCTTAACTGAGCTGTTAATTTGGAACAAACATTCTGATGGATCAGTCCAATGGTGGAATGCATACAGAAATATGTGGCTGTGTGACCAATGGCTATGCTCTAAACTGTAATCTAAATATTGTTGATTTGTTATGAAGCAAGATTGTCCTAGAAAGCACAATGTTTTGGGGTGTTGTTTTTTTTTACTGAAGTGGAGAAGTGTGCTGTTGAAGTGGTTATGGAAATTACCACTAGTGTATTTGTAGCATGAAATACCAATTTGCCATCATTTAGATCTATGGTTTTCCTGGGACTTGTCTTCCTCTGTGAATGTGCAGGTTCTTTTGGTGCTGTGACCTTGACTGTATGACAGATGGTGCAAGGACCATAATGTTGCCCTGTCACTGATGAAGGGAGCAATTCCTCTAACCTTGTAACAAGATTTTGTGCAGTCTCACCTGGAGAGGTCAAAGTGAGAGTGCAGACTTCAAAGTTAAATACTTTTGGTGTCATCTGGGATGACATTGGTTCTGACATTACTAAATCAATTCACTGAAACAAATTGGAATGATGGGAATGATGAAAAATCACAAAATTCAGAGAAAAACATCAGTAGCTCTTACAAATACTAGCTAGGGTTTTTATTTTGTCTCTTACTTTGTGGGATTGCATATATCTTACTTCATACAGCTCTGTAGTCATGTGGACACTTCCCTCTATGCCCAACTTCAAGCCCATAAATTTGTTTTAAGTGTGACTTCCCAAGTGCTTGAAAGCCTTAATGTGTATATTTAATATTTAGAAAAAAATATTTGCATTTCAAAGTTGGCACCAACTCTTCCATTTTCTCGACTGTTCTTTGGCTTATATCCTGATCATCAGTGCTGCAATGATTCCTTAAATATCTGACTTCATAAATTTGAAAGGGAATAAAGGATAAGAAGAATTGAAGGATGAGCTCCCTTTTGGTGGGCAGGGCAGGATATGTGAAAGATAATCTGGAGACTGCGTGATAAGATGTGGACTTCAATCGACAGGTTTGAACCTGCCAGCGTCAGAACAGAGTAGAGCCTCAGCTAATGCTTTCTGCAGAGAGGTGACTGCTCTCTACAGCTCCCTGAAAGGAGGTTGTAGTGAGGTGAAAGTTGGTCTCTTCTCCCAGGTAACTAGCAATAGGATGACAAGAAATGGTCTCAAGTTGCATCAGGGGAGGTTTAGATTGAGTATTAGGAAACATTTCTTCATGCAAAGGGCTGTCAAGCACTGGAACAGGCTGCCCAGGGAGGTGATGGAGTCACCATCCTTGGAGGTGTTCAAAAACCGTGTTGAACTAGCACTCAAGGACATGGCTTAGTTGATGTGGTGGAATTGGACTGACTGTTGGTTGGACTAGGTGATCTTGGAGGTCTTTTCCAACCTTAAAGATCATAGAATCATAGGGGTTGGAAGGGATCTCCAGAGATCATTGGGTCCAACCCCTCTGCCAAAGCAGGCTCCCTAGCTCATATTGCACAGGTAGGCATTCAGACAGGTCTTGAATATCTCCAGGGAAGGAGACTCCACCACCTCCCTGGGCAGCCTGTGCCAGGGCTCTGTCACCCTCACTGTGTAAAAGTTCTTCCACATGTTGGTGCAGAACTTTCTGTGCTCCAACTTGCAGCCATTGCCCCTTGTCCTGTCTCCACAGACCACTGAAAAGGGGCTGGCCAATTCCCCCTGCATCCCACGCTTAAGATATTTATAAACATTAATTAGGTCCCCCTTTAGTCTTCTCAAGATTCAACAGTCCCAGCTCACTCAGCTTTTCCTCATAGGGGAGAAGTTCCAGGCCCTCAATCTTGTAGCCCTTCTCTGGACTCTCTCAAGGAGATCCCTGTCCTTTTTATACCAGGGAGCCCAGAACTGGACATAGTTCTGTGATCTATGACTGTGATTTGCACCTTCTCTTCTGCTGGCATGCAGAAGTCATTGGTTGAGGTTAGCAGGCCTGCGTGCGGAAGCGACTCCAGTCTGCCGGTTTGGCGCTGGGTTTGCAGGAGGGCAGTGGTCAGGGGTGCCTTGGTCCGAGGGCAGGTGTTGCAGCCTGCAGCACCTGTACAGTCAGGGCTACAAGTGAAACGAGGAGTTTGAGGAGTGGAGGGGGAAGGAATCTTACAGAAAGTGTCTCTTTATTGAGGTCAGGTAGTAAAACTTATTATATCTGGGGTGGAGGGGATGGGGGGAAGGAGAAACCCACCTGAAAAAAAAAAAAGCAAAGAATATTTACTTGTAAATTTTTCTAAATTTACTTGTAAAGTTTTAGTTTTCCTCTAATTGTTGCAAACCTTATGAACAGAACGTGAGAAAAAAAGTCACATCCGAAAGCTTTTAAGCAAAATGTTAAGTATTTCAGTTGAAAACCCACCACTAAACAAGATTTGCCAAGGCACCAAGGAAGCAACTACAAAACCAGGGGAAAAGAAACGTTATTTCTTTGTGCTCGGATGTCTTACAAATCGTGAAATAGGTGCTTCCAATTAGTTCTCCAAGGTTTCACTGGCATGATAAAGTGGATACAGGGCTTTTCAGCATGAAGCCTGTGGCTAGTGGAGGACTTTATACTGCTGCAACAGTAGCCTTTGGGGCCTGCTTTCTCAAGCCTTGTTGCTACAAATGAGCCTGTGAAAATACCTGGCAGTTGCCAGAATGAGTAAGGATCTGGTGACCAGACTTTGGTACAGTGCTGTTATATATCAGCTGCAGATACTTTTGGACACGTAACATGAATATAAAATAAAATATTTTTTTTTATATAAATGCAACCCTCTCTAGATGGCTAAAAAGATATTAGCGCAATAGTTTCTGTATAAGTTCTGTAAGTAAATTTACATGTTGCTTCTCCTGAATCTCACTTCAAAGCAGACACTAGTCCTTCCTCTGGGTGTTGTTTGCACATTTTGAAATAAGCAGTTGCTAGGAAAAAAATGTCTATATGTAATTTAGAGTCCATCCTTCCAGATAAATACTCTAAACAGAAGCAAAATGTATAGTACCTGTCAAATATCACTGTCAGAAAGGCTTTTATGGAGGTACGGAGGCATAGTTGATTTGAGAGGCATTCTGGCAGCTGCAGTCTTCAGTGGGGATGCTTCTGCCGTTTGGGTTTGCCTTTTAAGTTGCCCAGTCCTATGGGTCTGGTGCGTTACTGTGGTGTCACCTGCAGTTTTCTCAGTCTGCTTCCATTCCTCAATTCAACAAAAGAAGTAGTGTGGTTAATAATTGTTCTTGAAGTTAGTACTCCAAGCAGCAGCTTATTACAGAGAAAGAATGCTATTTTGATGCATCTCGCTGTTGTTACTCAGCCATGTGTTTCTGAGATCTCCATGTGTGATCAGTTCAGAGTATGTTATTGCTGTCTGACCTTTAAGTACATCAGTGTTTAACTTCCTTTTCATTTTCCTCTGTTTCCAGGAAATTGAAGACCATGTGGCATTTTTAATAACTGTTCCAACGGCCCTAGCAATTTTTTTTGCTATATTTATCCTTGTCTGCGTAGAACCTGTATTTAAGAAGCTGCTTCGTATATTTTCTCTGGTGGTCTGGGTATGTCTTGTTGCCATGGGATATCTCTTCATGTGTTTTGGAGGAATCATCTGTCCCTGGGATCAGGTAAGATTGTCATTATTATTAATTTTACTTCATTGGGTAATGGTTTCCAAGAACCATTCTATGCAAAAATATTAGCATTAGTTTTTGTGGGACATCTCAGAAAATGTTTTTGTGAGTAAGTGTATGCATGCTGAGACTCCCCACATCCATTTTATAAATACCAGAGACGTGCATACTTAGGATATAGAAATATTTTGAGAGTTTTGCTTTTATATATTTAGCCCCTTTGCACAAAGAACGTTTGGTTCCAGTCAACAATTTCTTTGCATAGTGAGTATTTCGTTCTAGTGACCAATTAACATAGCAGAAGTGCTAGTTTTGTTCGAGGCTTAAAATGTTCAAGCCTTCAGTGTGGGCTTTCTGTGGTCTTCAAGATGTTCTCTAGCAGTGTGTGAGAAAAAAGGGCTGGAGTTTCCTTGCATTTCTAGGGAGATAAATGAGTAGAGTAGTGAACTGCCCTTCACATTTTTAAGTTTTTGCAATGAAGACAAAGCAAAAATGTAATTGTGATTTAATAGCAGCACTTTTGAAATATCAATAAATGATGTGCAATATCCAACGCTGTGCCTGATTGATTCTTCTGTGATCTGCTATGTCCTTTTCCCAAGCCTCTTTACATGGGAATATTACTGATACAGTAATTGTAAGGGATGGAAGAGAGCTTTAAAATATATTAATATGTCTTCTGAAAGTTTTGTGCTGATCCTATGAGTTTGTTATAACCTTTAAAAGGTAGTGCTGTATCTGGGATGCCTTCTAGGTCTTCAAGATAAACTTGAAACAAATTCTCTGACTTGTTATTCAGATCTTTCAAAGGCTTATGCAAATACTGAACTTTAACTATGCAAGTAATTCCTCTAAAGTCTTTAATTCAAATGATTTAAATTATTGGTGTATGTTGGTAATATTAGTTTTGGAGCCCTTACCATTGTGGGTGATGTTTATAGTCTCATTTTCTTGGAAGGTTCAGGGATTAATTAGCTATGAAAGTGCCTTCCTGTTTTTTTTTTGTTTTTTTTTTTTTTTGTTTGTTTTGTTTTTTGTTTGTTTGTTTTTTTAAAGTAGTTTAAAGTACCAAAACCAGGCCACACTTGCATATAATAAAAAGCAAATCAGACCATGTAATATTTTTCTTTAGCTACAGATTCCACCGTGAGACTTCCCATATTTTTGTGATACCAAATCTAGATAAGTCACATGGTCTCAATTTTTTCATTTATTCTTATTTTCATTGCCAGTTCATGGATGTCATACTAGAATAGTTCAGGCTTTTGAGCTTAAGTGCAAATGTCTAATTAGCTGTAGTATTTGTTCATTGCAAATTTGACCAAGTTCAATTTCGTTATTTGAATGACACCAAAATGATTTTCGAAAGCATGTGGCATAAAAGAGATCTGAGAGGGATGCTGACATCTCAGTTCTGGGGTTGTGTTTAGCCTGTGAGGTCGTTTTGCACTGCCTTGGTTTCCTCTTAGGAAGAAATAGGCATTCCCATGGCATCTGAGAGCCGCGGCTGGACGCGAGAGTCAGGAAGCCCTGCAGAGCTCCGGGAAAAGGCATTGTCTTCCTGCAGGTTGCCAAGACACGAGTCCTCGGATGTTTCGGTCTGCTCCTTGCTTTGCGTGTGAGAGTGTTGCTTGGTGAAGAGATTATTTGGGAGGAGAGCTGCATTAATTGCTCTGCCAGCAGCAGACAGCTCCGGGGCAGCTGCCTTGCCCAGCACTGAGCAGGCTTCAGCCCAGAACTGCTGGCAGGGCTTTTCCACAAAGCCTGGACCCGGCTGCACATATGTGGCTTAACTCTGCTGTGCAGGGGTCTTCGGCATCTGGCAGGAGAGGGGTTGTGGCTGGGTGGTCACCGGCCGCTGCTGGGAATCAGAGGTCGTGTGGCTCCTTGCAGTGAGACCCCTCGCTTCCCCAAACCCATTTTTTTCTCCTCCTTTTGAACAGCAGCGCTGTTTCATTGATCACTTTCACCTAGTGCCTGTTCAGGATAAACTGTGCGCATGTGAGGATCTTTCTGGGAATTTGACACCTTACACAATAGACTAATCACAGGTTTGATGTTTTTGAACGTTGGTAAAAAAGCAGCGAGGAGTAAAATACTGCCACGCATTCCCGTGATGCTGATGTTTTGATCACTCTGCATCAAGAATGCGCAGGTCAAGAAGAGATGTTCTCACCTAGAATTACACCCGAAAGCAAATCTGAGAAACCCTCCCTCAGTGATCGCTGCTGACAGTGCCTTTGTTGAAGTTGTACATTTCCTGAAGTCTTAAAAAACATTTTGCCTTGACTTAGGAGGGTGTTTTTGTTGTTCCTTTGTCCTTTTTATGAAAGAAAAGAAATATGATGTTTAAATTAGTTCTGTTTCAAATATGTCTTTGTCAATGTAGCTAATTAGAAAGTTATTAAAATAAAATTTTAAAAAAGCCGGTTCCTGCAGTTGTTTACTAAACAATGCTTTCTATTCATTTTCTTCAAATTACAGCCTGACTTTGGTTCTGGCCCAACGGAGTTTAAAATTACTCTTTTAATCATATCTTTCATGTCTTCTGGATCCTAAGCTTGTCAAAAAATATATGTCATTTCTTAATTTTACCAGTAACTACTGAAAGATAAATTCTATGCACAGCATAGTTTAGAGAAAGAACATGTGACTCTCTCATTTCTGCACAAGCCTTCTCCCTTGAAAAGATAACCCGTGTCTTTCAATTTTGGCTTAATGATTTTAATGTTCCTTTTGGCTGTTTGCAACTGCGAAATGTGGTTTTCCCTTGCTGCCTGTAGGAACCTTAGGTGTGAACTTTAGCAGTGTTTGTTTACAATAAAAATACCACTTCAGAGAGACTGTTTTGGTTGTGAAGTCAATATATATTTAATGTGGAGCAGTTCCTCTGGAGCTTGCCGGCACATAGCTCGAGTAATTTTCATGACAGTGGAGGGCTGGAAATGAAGTGACTGGTCAGGGCCACTGGGGTTTTTTTTTTTTTGGTTAGAAACTTGTGGGCTGATGTGAAATAAGTGCATATCATCATTGTTTCAGCTGTCTTTATGATGTCCCCACAGACAGCTTTTATCTGTTTGCATTTCCTTTCTTCTTGCTTGGCTGCAGCTACGGCTTTGGAGAGAAAGCTGTTGGCAGATAGGTGTCCAGCCACTGTTGGAAGGGGGAAGGCAGCAGAGCTGTAGATGGTTACTCTATCCCTTGGGCTGGTCTGCAAGCCCCATGATGGGCCCCATCCAAAGGCTGAAGTTTCGGCTGAATGGGAATAGTCACAAACCCATCCACAGGAGACATTTGCACAATCAACCGTACCAACTAACTTTGATCTTATGATGGCCCAAGCTCCCTTATTCCTCTGTATGGACAAGGAAGAGAAGCAAGTACATGGAGAGTGCCTTAGAGAGGCAGTGGTTGGCTTTTCATAAAAAAAAATAGGACAGTGAGGGCAGATGTCTTTGGTAAAGGAGAAATTTTTTTATAGAAGTGTGGAAGCCGTCTCTTGCTCCTTGTCAGCCTGAGTTTCTGTTAGGGTCAAACTTATCGGCAGAGTCCCTGATTCCTCCTGGTGGCCTAGAGAACTTGGGTGCTTTGATAGGTCCTACATGCACTGTGCTATATTACAGCCCAGCATGGGTGGCTGGGCTGTTTGGTAGGAGTTGTGGGACACTTGGCCAGGGTTGGTTGGAAAGAAGTAGAGTGAAGGAAGTCCTGCAGAGGCTCAGAGAGGGTTGCCTGCTGGCAGTTCTTTCCAAATCTAAGGTGTGAGCGATAATGCATGGAGATGGTTTTGATGAGGAAAGACCCAGGGATGATGCTTAGATATGCCTGTGTAGAAATCAGTGGATGGTCAGTTTGGTGGAGGGCCAGTAATGCAAGGCTGAGGAAGTAATGCTGGTGGAAAAATGTGATGTATTGATTTTGTCATACTAGGACTTTTCCCTCCTATAGAAAGGAGCGCTTTTCCTTGCAAAATGTAAATCCAGTACCTACCTGCAGAGTTACATGCCAGGGAATGAATTTAAATTAGTTTCCTCTTGTTTCACTGACAGTGTAGTTACAACAGTGTGTGCAACAGTTGCCTTTCCATGTCATCCTCTGACATGTCTAATACTTCCTCAGCCTGTTATACGGGGTGTATGTAAATATGTCATAGCACATTGATATCAATGGGAAAAAAAAAGAGCTCTTAAAGCATACAGTGGATGATATAAAAAAAGAGAGTAATTATACAGCATTATAGAAGTCTAATGAATTCTATCATTGCCGGATTTTGGTATTCAATTTGACTTAATTATAAATACGTTTGCACAGCCAAGGCACCAGATGTGTTACTCCTTGTCTGTATTCAGTTATGGAACAAAAATTACTTTGAGCAGAATTTGAGATGTCTGAAAAATGTTGTCAACAGAGTAATGTGTTTAAAATATAGGTTTGGCTATTTTAGCCTAAATGCTGAGGGGTGAGGGCTGGCACAGAGTTTCTGTGTTTGTGGTAATTAGCTCCTGTATTAAGCAGCGGGGTGAAACGAAGGGTCTGCAGAAAGGAAAGGATTTTCTTTTTAAAGAATTACATGGGGCCCTTATTTCTGCTTCTTGCTTGGCACCTGCCTTATTTAAAGTCAACCCTGATGTAAATTATTAATAACGTATTGTGTAGTTAAGCAGTGCAAAGAAAAAACTTTTGAGAAGGAAAGCAGGTCAAGTGTCACTGAAGTCCCCACACTGCAAGAAAGTGAGGGTGAGTTGCTGTCCACTGTACTGCCAGTGCAGAATCTGGAGTGTGGTGGGTACTTGATGTTTTCTTCAAGTTCAAGATTAATCAGACTATCAGGAATGAATAACCCAAGCAAAGAACTAAATCTTGTAGGAGCATGGTTCAGTAGCTTGTAGGTGAATAGTCACCTGAAAAAGGACATGAGGGAAACTAGGAGGCTTGTGCAAAAGAGGAAGATATGGCCTAGCAGATGATACTGTGCTTTAGGAGTAGGTGTGATAGCAAAGGAATAAACCCACAATCCACAAGTATAAGCCATATTTGCAGTTATATTCAAGGCAGGAGAAGAACAGATGATTTTTATCTTAATATTAATTTTTTTTAGACATACAAAGTCACAGGCTTAATAGCCAGACATTTAAACATATTTGTCAAATCTGATATAGCTATATCTGTGTAGAAGACAGGAAAAAACTGTGATATTAGAGACCTGCCAGTTAGTCATTAAAATCAGTGATATAATAGATTAGTGTAGCAAAATACTGTATGTAGCCTTGGAACACCGTGTTAACACTACAGTGCCTTTGTTAACCTTTGGTATGTCATAGCTGTTTGTGGAACTAGAACTGACTTCTTTTTTAAATAGGGAAAGCAGTTTTATTAAAAAAAAAAAGAAAAGAAAATATCTGTTTTAATGCCAGATTGAAGGCTAGAAGCACTGCGAAAGGAGATGAGTATTATTAAAGTAACAGTACATATAGGCGAGGGGAAATGGCAGCTGGTGTGACTTCAGACAGCATCAGGCGGAAGAAAGATTGCTGGCTGAATTTCTCAGGGAACTCTCTGGGAAAGGTTTGCCTTTATTAGTGCTTTTTACTAGTGGTGGCATGACAGAATATCACTGCTGTAATGAAATTTGTTGATGACCCAGTTAAAAGATGCCTAATACGGCAAAAGATCAGAACGTTGTGGGGAAGAAAAGCGTGACCTTGAGGACTGCAGTAATAGCAACTAGATGAAATTTAATAATAGGAAATGTGAGTATCTGCATTTGGGTACTAACGGCAGAAATTTCAGCTATAGGCTGAGAGTTCATCAGTAGAAAATGAGCAGCGATGAGCAGAATGAAGAGGAGAAGCATTAGCTGGTCACAGGGTCATTAGGATATGCATCTGAAAAAGACTGTTATGATGGCAAAGTATCCAGCTAAGGATGAAACCTGACCTGGGTCACTATGTATGTTTCTGGTCACCTGCATTTGCTAAGATAAACCCAAACTGGAAGAAATCCAGAGACTTCCAAGCAAGATTGCCTGGAGAAAGTAGAGCTTTGTGAGAGGAGATGGGAAGAGCTTGGCTTGGGTATAGTTAGGCAGAAGAGAATGCTGAGAGTGGTGTGACTGCCATCTACAGATAATCTATGGTTGCAAACATGAGATTTGAGAGGAAGCTACAGAAGATAAAGGATTATTCAGGCACACACATATCCCTGCACCCCCGCCCCCCCCCCACCCCCGCGTCATCCAGCCATTAATGACATTTAAACTGGAAACTATAATAAATCCCTTAGCCATTAGGGCACTGGATCTGTGGAGAGGCTAATATCCTCTGGATAATAAGGATTAAAATAATGAATTGGTTTTACAGTGGAATATTGACTTCAGTAGAGGCTCATTCAGTATCTTTCATAGCAGAGACATGGGCTTCAGCTACCCAGGATCATCCTTTTGGTTCTTTGCTCTCGTGCAGCACTTATGTCTGGGGATTTCTGAACTAGTTTGAATTGCATTTCACTTTGAGCTGTGCCTGAAGTTCATTTAGAAACTGAGGAGATGGAATTTCTGAATTACAAAAGTTCACAGCTTTTTGCTATTGAAATGCCTTTTATCCTTCCAGCATTCTTCTGGAGCAGTAATCTCAAAAATCATAACATCAGGAGGTAATAATCTTACTTTATTTCTGATCTCTTCCAATGTTCATTATAAGGCTTATGAGAGAAGTTTAATGCAATATAAAGTAGAAGAGACTGAATGTTGGAAGAGCCCAATGAAACCCTTGTTTCCCACTGAGTGGAATTATTTATTTTTTTTACTCTGTTTCCTGCAGGGATTTTTCCATCTCGGATCATACAATTAAGTAGAAAGGTTGAGCTGATTGTAGACTTCATCAAGCATAGGTTGTGTGCAGTGTGATATTTGCTGTGCAAGTCATGTGGATGAATTTTGCTAAGGGAAGCGTTAAGGTAACTCCACTGAAGTAGCATAAAAATGTGAGCCTCAGGTAAATATGCAATAGCAAGATTTTTCTCTCTGGTGGGAGATAACACTTACCATTAAGTATATTAATCTTTCGAAGTACTAAGCAATACTAATTTAAAACATCATATTGTTCGGTTGTTGCTGAAGTCAAGAAACCAAATGACAAATGGAAGTTAATAATTTAAGCCAATCATAAGGTTTCCTATGTGCTTAGTAATTGATTTGAAATTAGGAAATAAACATTTTAATAATATTGTAGTATGTCGCAGTTAACAATTACTTGTATGATGGAACGACCAAAAACCATTAAAGAAGCTATCCAGAATTTCCTGTTGACAAGTATAATATAGGGCAGCCACGCAAGCCTTCACCTTTCATTGGAATTGTTTCCACTCAGAAACCGTGTCTGCTTACCTGACTTCTAGGAGGGAAGGTTGTGCCATAACACTGCATGAGTCTCTTGATTTTAGCTCTTTGACTTTGCTTGCTGCCTGCCATGGAAGTCCTTGTATCTATACATGGGTCTATTCTTATGTTTTGGGGTTTTTTTGGTGTGAATAAGATAGTGAAAGAGTGTATGATCATAGATAAATGAACTTTGGTCATTTTTCAACATTTGTCTTAAATCTGTTTCTTTTTGCAAGTTTCTAGTGCTGTAAAAATTCCCTTGTTTGAGGGTACTGTCTGTTTCTGTGGCTTTTAAAAAGTTTTAGGCACATCTGTGGTGCTAAATAAGTTAATCTTAGTATCTGGATTGTCAGAGGTGTCACTTCTCTGTTAGTCTAGGTAGCAGGCAACAGAATTTTCCCCCCACGTACTTGCAGTTTGTGATATGCTGGCTATGAAATACCTTTCAGTTTCACTTGCCAGTATACAAGTCTATGATACTATGCAGATATTAGGAAGCATTGCTTACATTAATTACCAGATATTTTACAGAAAGCAGTATGGTATGCTGGTTACAAATTTATTGTCAAGGAATGTGCCATGCATACTTTTCATTTTGGTAACTCTGAGGATGGGAAGGTTCAGTAATGAAATGGAAATAAAAGATATGAGAAAAATGTATCTCCTACAGTCATCAGTTACAAATCTTTGTACTATAGTGATCTTCTATTTCTGGTTAGTAAAATTTTAAAACCTTGATCTTAGAACTGAATTTAAACCAATTTTGTGTGTTTAGCATGTCTTAATTCTGATAGATGTCAGAAAGAGGTTTCGTAGCACAGAAGGCATCTAAAGTATTTTGGTAGCATTTAAAACTGATTTGTCAATGTAGTTAAAGCCTTTAAACCATTTATAAAGAGGTAGAAATACATTTGATGTAGTAATGCTCACCCAGTATGAGTTGTAGAAGATCTATATTTAAGTTTTACATATTCATATAAAATATACTTACATATATGAATACATATGTGAATATTTACATATTTATATATTCATATGAAATATATAAATATTTGCATATTTATATATTCATATAAAATATATTCTACAGATTCACAGATTCATAGGGGTTGGAAGGGACCTCTAGAGATCATGTAGTCCAACCCTCTTGCTAGAGCAGCATCACCTAGAGCAGGTTGCACAGGACAGCATCCAGGTGGGTCTTGAATGTCTCCAGAGAAGGAGACTCCATAACCTCTAACTTCTCTGGGCAGCCTGTGCCAGTGCTCTGCCACCCTCACAGTAAAGAAGTTTTTTCTCATGTTGAGATGGAACTTCCTGTGTTCCAGTTTGTGCCTATTGCCCCTTATCCTGTCACTGGGCACCACTGAAAAGAGACTGTCCCCTTCCTCTAGACACCCACCCTTCATGTATTTATATGTTGAGATCCCCTCTCAGTCTTCTCTAGGCTAAACAGACCCAGGTCGTACAGATTTGTAAAATCTGTATGAATAGATTTTTATAGATAGAAGCACACATATAATTGTGTCATAGAATTGTGTTACTGTATTACTTCAAATGTGTTTAAGTTCAGTTTTTTATAGGATGATTTCTAAATAAAATGTAAGCTATAGAAGTAGTAGATAAATTGTAGATTTATTGAGAACTAGAAAACAAATCTGTTTTCAAGAGATTAGTCATGTTCATTTAGTGATTTTTTTTTTGTTTTATTTTACTGTGTGACAAAATACGGGTTTTTTTGTGCAAAGAGCACTGTGTGTTGTTCTTTATTGGGACATAGCTTTTATGTTTCTGTTGGCTGAATTCATCAATAGGCTGACTACAACAACAGGAAAGAGAAGAAAAATGGATGAAGATAATAGTTCTTAGAAAACATTTCAGTGTTGCAAAGGGACAATCCCAGAAGTGTTTATCTTTTATGATTTTGCTACTTCTTTAGGTAATGTATGAGATTGATTTACATATTGATGAGAGAGGGGCTGAGAACAGGAAAGTCAAGAGTGACTTTGGCAGGTTTCAAAACAGTCTTTCCAAAGAGAACCAGTAACTCCTTGGGAGTTCCAAACTGTGGAGAAGGACACAACATCTCCCAGCTTCATTATTGTGGTAAAGTTACACCTCCTGGTTCACTGTCAAGGGAACTTAGATGCCAGTTAGGGCTGTGTTTCTTCTGCCATAATAAAAAGTACTTGAGTGCTAAGAAGAAGTATTGATCAGGCTGTCTTAGTCTGGCCACAGTAGTTCCTGCTCATCCTCACACAAGGAAGACACACAGATGTCCCATTCATCTGAACTTGCAGGGTTTACTTACAGTGAACATGAAATCCCAGGCTGGGCTTCATTATTTTGGGGAATCTGGGATATGTTTAAAAAAAACCCCAGCAAACTACCCACGACTCCCTCCCCCACAAAAAAAAAAACAAAAAAAAAACCAAACCCAAAACAAATCCCAAACAAAACCGAAATGCTAGAGGTTTCATTCGGAGCAACCAGAAAGCCAAGAGAATTGCACACAGCCCAGTATCTGTGACAGTGAGAGAAAAAACCTTTCCAGCTTGTTGGGGAAAAAACCCACCTTTCTGTCCCTCAACACAGATGTGTTCACAAGGCTTAAAAAACATTAATCCTATTTTAATGTGAGGCACCGTGCACTGCTGTGCCAGATAGGAAAAAGGTTTTCTTTCTGTTGCTATTATGAAGCTTCCTATTGATTTAAAATAAACTTCCTGTAAAATAACACATTTATTGGTAGTGTCAATTTTGTATATCTTAAGTCCTTGTATAATATTGTTGCGGTCAAGTTAGTTTGGACAATTTAAAATTTAACTGCATATTATTCATATTGGATTGTGTTTTTCTTATTTGCTTCTTGTACATAAGAGTTAGCTAAGTAATATATGTATACAGATTCTGTATCTTACTTTCAGGGCATTAACTTTGCCTGAAATGTTCTTTAACCTATTTTCTACTTGTTTTGATTATTTCACAATTCCTTTGTATTCCTTTTTCAGCTCTTTCTTTCATACATTTCCTCCTAAGTTTGTGTCACCTTTTCATATTTACCATGACAGTTATCTGCTCTCCCACTTGTTAATGAAGACAATCTTTCTTCAATTTAATACATCATTCTTTTTCATCATTACCACGTGGATTTTGTCTGGCACCTAGCTGTACTCTTCATAACAATATTTTTTGCCTCATTCAGTATGGATGAGCTTATGTAAGTGACATTTTTTAGCTGTCATTAGTGTTGCAAATTCAAATATCTGAAGGCTCATTTGGAATTCTGTCATATTCCCCTGGACACTTGGAGCTCTGCTCTCCCCTCCGTGCCAAGAAAGAAAAAATCAGAAAAGAAAAAGCCATGTAGCAAAATGTTTTTCTCTTTGTTGATAATTGTGGTGGTTTGACCCTGGCTGGAGGCCAGACACCCACCAAAGTCACTCTATCACCCTTCTTTTCAGCTGGCCAGGGGAGAAAATATATATTGAGAGGCTTAGGAGTCGAAATAAGGACAGGGAGAGATCATTCTGCAGTCAGTGTCACGGGCAAAACAGGCTCAACATGGAATAAAGGAAAGAAAACTCTGATTTATGACACTGCACTGCACAGTGACACCAGAGCTGGGTAATGAGAAGTGCGATCAGATCTTAAAGCACCTTCCCCCACCCCTCCCTTCTTTGCAGACTTCACTTTAGTCATGATTTTGCTCCCATTTTCCCCTCCATTGTGGCACAGGAAGGGGCAGGGACTGGGGGAATGGGGGTTGGGGTCAGTTCCTCACAAGTTGGTTTCCTTCTTAGCCAGGGTGGGCATTCCTCACACCCTTCTCCTGCTGCACTGTGGGGTCCCACCCACGGGAGACAGTCCTCCATGAATGTCTCCAACGTGAGTCTTTTCCCATGGGGCTTCAGCTCTTCACCAGCTGCCCCAGCATGGGTCACTGCTATGGGGTGCAGTCATAAATCATACAATGTCTCTCAGTCTCTCAAGCCCAGACTGTTCCAGCCTGGTTCTCTATGGGGTCACAAGCCTCCCTGCCAGCAATCCTGCTCTGTCACGGAGATCTCTCTCTCACTTACCTCTCTGTCTCTCTCCATGGACTGCAAGTGCTGGCACGGTCTTGCTCCAACATGGGTCACAACATCTCCTGTATGTCTCCAGCTGCTCCAGCATGGGGCCTCTCTGTGGACTAAAGGTGGGGTCTTGGCCTTTTCCATGGGCTGAGGGAGAACACCTGTTCCACCATGGGTTTCTCCACAGGCTGCAGGGGCATCTTTCTCTCTGGCACCTGGGGTGCCTCCTCCTCCCTTCACTGGCCTTGGTGTCTGCAGAGTTTCTTATATCTTCTCACTCCCTTATGTGGTGGCAAATAGTGTCTGCTTGTGTTTTTTTTTCTCCTAAATGTGATTCCCAGAGGCGCTGTGACCATTGCTGATGGGCTTGGCCTTGGTCAGCAACGACTCTGGCCTTGGGCCAGCTGGTGTTTGCTCTCCGGGCCCTGCAGAGAGCTTCTGGCTGCTTCTTGCAGAAGCCACCCCTGTAGCCCTCCCTCCTCCACCAGAACCCGGTCTACAACAGTAGGCTATTACTACAACAGTAATACATGAGCAAAAATGTATGGCTTTATCTTTCAGTAACTATAATTTTGTCATGATTTGTTAATTTGAGATACAATTGATCCTAAATAATTAGGATTGTACTTCTTAACCAGTATTTTATATGTTTTTTTTATTTTGTTCTTGATCATTGAGGTTTTTTCCAAATAATTTACAATGATAAAAGATTAAACAGGCTCTCATGTAAAAAAAAATACAGACTATGTAAAAAAACCCATATAAAACATTAATGTGCCTGAAAATGTCTACTTTTCATAAAGAACTAAAAAAAAAAGATCACAATTGAATGAGGCAGAGGTTTGAGTAAGTCTGTTTTGTTATGTTGCTCTCTGATTACCCATTATGACTACATATGTTGCCTAATGACAGTTCCCTTCAGTGTACATATTACTTACACACATATATAAACAAGTATAATACTGTGTTTTAAATTACTTTTACACAGATGAGATTACAGTCTAACTTAGATACACATGGATGCGTTTTATTTTCTCCTTGCAATAACCTGGATTTACTCAGCATTTAGAAACTTACTTAACATCAGATACGACTGTGGGTCTTTGTCAGGTCCAATGTGGATAAACTACCGGGTCCACTGGATGACCCAGGCTATTGACAAGGGAAGGAAAGTACACTGACTCTATGACATTAATTTGTATATTGAATTCCATTAAAAGGTCAGGTTGGTGCACAAGAAAAATTGGGAAAGATCACGTTTTCTTTGGTCAGATGCAGACTGGAAAGCAAAATCCTGATTGATAAGAAAGCCCCAAAAGAAGAAAAGGGCAATATATGCACATTATCATATATGAGTCATATTTATTTCTTTATTACCACATAATTTGCTCTAGATGAGCACAAGAGTTTCATAGTTGTTGGTGATGTAGGCAGGATATATTTCTTCAGAGGGACTAGCAAAAGATTCTGTACTTCAGTACCTCTTGATTCCTTTTCTTCTCAGGTCTCCTTATTTACTTTTAACCACATTTCATTAAGTACTATTTTTCTCAAGCCATGTGAACATTATGTAGATGGCATTTTACAGTATTGTAGGGATGTGTAGGGGACATTGAACCAAATGGAAAGTCTTTCTGGATCCATAAAATTTGAATATATCTGTGATTCTTTGTTTAGGTAGTGGTAACGATCACAGATTTTAGGAATGCAGAACAACAGTTTTGCCTTTGTGTTGTGGTAGGTTCTGTAGTCTCTTTTTTTATACCATGCTGAGTAATGACCTATTATAGGGATTTTTAGATTAAATCAAATTTATTTCATAAAATATAAGTTTTTAGGTTTTGCAATTGTGTTGTGATTTTACATGAGAATTTTTTGGGGTTTCTTTGGATTTGTTTTTTTTAACATGTATTATCAAAACAGGGAGATTGTGAGGCTATATAAATCCTTCTTTTTTTGAGGATGGCTTCACTCTCAGTGTTAGTGTGTGAGTACTGAAGTTGGGATGAAAGCCCATCACTGCCATGCCTGGCTTCTGCCTCCTGCTGTTTCCATGAGACCTGTGTCCACAGGCTGCTGGCTGCCATTTGGTGTGGACAAGGCTGTGCACCAGATGCTGAAGAAATGTCGGAGTTGTTGCTTAAGGTTGTTATGGAGGACAGAGGAAACAAGTTAAGACTGGCTGCAACCTTTGGGGTTGATCCCTTGGGTTTCAGTTCTTGGAAGAAGCTGCCTTGACTGTGGTGAAAGCTGTGCACCTCCATTGCTGCAGCGTGGAGATATGGGCATGCAGGTGAAGTAATGGCTTTTGTGAAAGTAGTGCATATTGATTTGTTTTAGCAGACAGCTTTCCCCACTGCCCTTATGTTCCCCTTCTTCCTGGGAGCTGGGGAGATCAGTCACACAGCCCTGGACAATAGGTGGTTCCTGGGCAGCAGCATGGAAGTGAGGATGGCTGTAGGGAAAGGTGAAGAAGAAAGAAGGGCTGAATTAAAACTTAAAAAGAAATATAATCCTTAGTTAGGGATAAATTAGTGTAACCCAAGAGTAAATAAAATCCCTGGTTCAGTAAGCAAAGAGCAGCACGCATTTTGCGTGTTCAGGAAATAGACTTTCAACTCTTGCTATTTGTAAACTCAGTGGCAGTGGATAGAAAAAGGTTGGCAAATGACAATCTGCAAAAATACTCTAGGAGTTATAAAAATTGGAACAATTTTGAAGTATGGAAGGTCAACAATATTGTGTATTTCAGGCCATTGTGTCTTGTCGTGCAGTTATAGTAAGGTTTCTCACTGATAAGGAAATATACCACAGCATCAAGTACTTTACATACTGGAATTTATCTTGTATATTTTAAAATAAAATTTAACACTTGGCACAGTAGCATTAATATGACTCTTCAGGTCTTTGAAAAAAAAAAAAAAGCTACCAAGTGGGGGTGTGTGTTTTGAATAAATTAATTTTAATGCAGAATATGCATAAGGAAGTCATTCATTTTAGGCAAGGTCTGTTGTTGAAGTCATGCAATATGAAGTAATACATTAAACTTCTCACAATTTTAGAATCTTTTTAAAGCAAGGATATTTGTGGGAAAAAATTGTCTAAAAAAGTTCTTGTTATGAAATATAGCTGAAAATTTGATGGCTTCAGTGACTTACTGTTAATAAAAATGAAGGTGGCTTTTTTTCCCCCCAGTTGACTTTTCTGTATTTTGTTATAGTTGGAATTAAGAGGGGAAAAAAGTTTACAAGCCCAATGCAGTGGGCTTTGGTGAACTGTGTTTTCAATATTGCCTTAACTGGCAAAGTATCATCATCATCATTATAGAACATCCGAGTAGCTAAATGATCTCCCAATACTTGTTGACACCTCTTATAACCTTCCTTCATCCTGAGCATTCTTAATCTTGAGATCCTCCAAAAGAAGCCACCACCTAAACTGTAGCTTCATAGCTTACTATTAAGTAAATTACTACATGATCCCATTTTTCCATTCTCAAACTAGTGACTCTTTCTTAGTGTCATTGTTTTTCTTACTAGTGATATTATTTTTAGTGTTTAATTCATGTTATGGAACTTTATTATTTGGGGCTATATGTTTTTCACAGCTAAAGCCATGAATTAGGAAAGAGGCAGCAGTAGACAGCTGGTGGGGTGAGAAACCATGGTAGCTCCCGTGCCTGAACAGGCAGAGCTGCCAAGCTTCCTTGTGGAAGCCCAGGTCCCTGTTATCCAGAAACGTCTTCTGCTTCGGAACTCCCACCCCATATCCTTGAAAGCTCAAATCTCTCACTCCTCCAACACACCCCAACTCCTATACCCAACACTTTCTGTGCCAAAGGATCTCCTAAATTATTCCCAGACTTCTCTGTCAGTAATTCTTCCTGTTCCTTCCATTCTTCCTTTTGAAGCCCACCTAGCCCGAAACCCCAGTCAAGATTCCCTGCTCTCCTCCCTCTGGCTGTGCCTGACCCCCTTACTTCTTAGGCATCCCACCCTCAGTTTTTGCCACAGTTTTGGCTGCTCAAGCATCAGTGCTACTGTAGTTCTCACTCCACTGTGGCATGGTATTCCGCTGCTCGCCAGCAGATTATCAGTCTTTAGTTGGCTTTTAAAAATAGCTGAGCCTGATGTATTAGGTTGGTCTTCAGAGAAGCATAGCTACAGCTTCTGTTCCTGTTTCAGTAGTTCAGATGAGTGTTATTTATCAAATCATTTTAGACAAGACCCTTGAGGGCAGGAAAAGCAGAGGGACACAGCAAGACCCTTCGTGATACAGTTGAGTTTGTTTATAATTTCTGGAACATGTAAAATGTTTATTTCTGATTTTCAAATTAAGATCTCACTATTTTCAATTAAGCTTGTAGGATGTTGCAAAGCTGAAATATTTAGGGAACTTCCAGAATATGCTAGTTTACATCTCTCAGGTTTTGTTAAAAAGGTAAGGTTTCCACTATTGGAGAAAAAAATAACATTAAAAAAATGTGGGGAATTAAAAAAAATAAATCTTAAAGACTGAAGTATGTACTTTCTGTGAGCGCCTAAAAACGTCCATGGTAGGGGAGACCAGAAATCATTATGCAGTATGAAGACATAATCACCACTTTTTTTAGTGAGAGCTTCTTCCCCACTTTGCTGCTTAGTAATTTTATGGTGGGCACTCCTATCTGATCCCAAAGCTTTGGGAATCACTGGCAGTGGACCTTGTCAACACAGTAAATGAACGCAGTTACAATGCTGCAGTTAGCACACTGATGCAGCCACTGGTACTTGAGTTAATTCAGGTATGGCTGAAAATACAGCTGAAGCAACTGGCTGATTCTACATGCCTCTTAGTGTGCAGGCCCCCCAAAATGGGGCAAGCGTGATGTGGGACAGGCATTCTTTCCACTGATGTATCTGGAGTGGAATCTTTCCCAGAATAGCATCTCTGGCCATCCATCCTCCTAGCGAAAGGCTTTGTTCCATCCCCAGTCCAGGAAAGTGACTTAAAAGCCTCCTGTAAGATTGTTTGAGAGTTCTTCTTCATTACAGTTTAAACCTCTTGCAGTGAGAAAACAATGTTACAAAGTTTGTAATTGGATTACTACAGTTAGAAATCCCCAGATGATGTATTGCTGTTGTCCACTTTGACATTTACATAGTTTTAATATTGACAAACTGCCGTAGAAGAGCTCAGTTGAGAGTATGTTGCAATCATTAATCCATTGTGCTTGGGCTAGCGTTTTATCTTGATTATCAGAAGATATTTGCATGAATGCAGGCAAAGGTGACATACGATCTAGCCTCTTCACACTCAGGGGGTAATGGCTTTTCAGGAGGGGAAGGGAAAACAGCTGAGGAACCAGCTGGAACAATTCCAGTGTTTGGCAGGGTCTGAAGCTGAGAAAAGATTTTCACTGGAGCGGCGTCTCTTCTGAACGTTCAGGAGTGGCAATAGTCCAAAGCCCTTCTGGTCAGCATCTCCTACTCCTATTTTGTCCTTTTTAAATTTTCTGAGTCTTAGGATGATATTTTTAGATGCAATGAAATACCCGGTCTTGCATTACACATGCTTATTTTTATTTTAAATATCTGACTTTCCTTGAGTTTTGGAGGATGCGTCATGTCCCCATTTGTTTAATAGGTCATCATGAAAGTAATACTAAGCAGGGATCATTAAAGGGGATATTGTGTGTGACGAGTGAAAAGTTATTTTTAACCACAAGACTGAAGAGCAGTCTCTTCTATCCTAGTTCCCCAGAAGACCAGAATGACTCATTTACATTTCAGATGAGATACAGATACCGTCTGCTACCAACTTCATTCAGATTTGGGATGAAGCCTTCAATAGACAGCTTTCATTAAAAAAAAGAAGACAGGTCATTAAGTGTATCGAGAGTTATGATTTTCAAGACATAACGTGTTTGGCCAATCTCATGCCATACCGCCATTATTTTTAAAAAATAATTTTTATTTCAGTCCTTTAAAAACAGTGAGGTACAGAGAAAAGTCTTGGTTTCAGAAGCCAAGAACTATTGAATTCTATGCTTAGTGTCTCGACTTCCCACTTGATGTTTTTTTGATGGGAGAAAGAATCAATTTACCACTTGTGGAGTATGGTGCTTAATAGAATATATTCCTTCTCTCAGGGAACAGCGCCCTTTTTGAGGTAACTTGGAACAACAAATTACTTTATCTGACATATTTTGTATGTTTCTTAAAAGAAGCAGCTTTTATGGCTGAAAGCTACTGTTCTGTCTATATTGATAGTCGAAAGGAAAGGTTTTACCTGTAGAATAAATTCAGCTACTTGTAACAACAGCTGTAATTTTGATTGAAGTACTGGAAATTCCTCATCGGATCATACTAGTGGAGCAGTGGCCCTCAAAGGAATTTACTTCTCAGATTTCTCAGGGAGCCCTTGCAAAGCAGAATCGATTGCTCGTCACACCAGCATTTTGGCAATGCCCCACTTTATTGCTGTTCAGTAGCAGTGTACAAGCTCCAAGGACCACTTTGGGATGGATCGGGGTGATAACGGCAGAGAGCGCATTCCTGCCAAGTGTTGGTTTGGGAGACAGTACAGGATGGCAAGCCCAGGCAAAGGCAGAAGTGACAAAGAGTGTGCAGGGCAGGCTGAGGGAGAACCATGCAGTGCTGTCGGAGCTTGGGCAGGGCTGTCAAGCTGTCAGCGATGTTGAGTGACCGGTGTTGCCACCATTTGTCTGCCAGTCTGCTGATCAGGAGCTGGCTCCGGCCTGGCGGCTCTTCCAGCTGGACAAGTGTTTGCAGCTGCATCAGAGATGTTGTCATGGTGTTGGCTGAAATAATTAAATAGTGTAGGAAAAGAGATAAGAAAGAAATCAGAGCTGAGGTTATCAGAGGTGTGATTGCTCACTTGCAGCACAGTTTTACTAGTAGCAAAATATGTTAAAGGACAAACTGGGGAACAGATTGGCTGGTTTGATGCACGCCTGTGCAGCTGCTTATTCAGCTATAATCATAGAATCATTTAGGTTGGAAAAGACCCTTAAGGTCATTGAGTCCAACCATTAACACTGCCAAGTCCACCTTAACACTGCCAAGTCCACCACTGAACCATGTCCCTAAGTACCACATCTACACATCTTTTAAATACCTCTGGGGATGGTGACTCAACCACTTCCCTTGGCAGGCTGTTCTAGTGCTTAATCCATATGTATGTGAGAGAAAGTGGGTATGGAGAAGGCAGTATGTTTTAAGGAAAGGATGGTGGTAACAAGCTTCTGTACCATTAGTACGATGAGCAAAGGAAGACCATGCTTTATCCTCAGTGATTTGGCAGACAGGACAAGGGGCAATGGCTTCAAGTTAGAGCACAGGAAGTTCCGCACCAATACAAACTTTTCACAGAGAGGGTGGCAGAGCCCTGGGACAGGCTGCCCAGGGGGCTGTGGAGTCTCCTTCTCTGGAGATATTCAAGACCCATCTGGACACCTACCTGTGTGACCTGTCTTAGGGAACCTTTGGCAGGGGGGTTGGACCTGATGGTCTCTGGAGGTCCCTTCCAGCCCCTAGAATTCTATGTGATTCTGTGTGTGTGTGTGATACTTGAACTG